>CM062820.1:1627500601-1628759554 GCA_031772625.1 Pinus tabuliformis | reverse complement strand
TTAAGAAATTGCGATGCTTCCAGGCAAGACCTCATGGGATCTTGATTAGAGACTAAAGAGTATGATTCGCGAATCCAACATGACCTTGACGGATGGATAGCACGCGGCTGGTTTGTAGTGTCACTAATGCCATATTAAGGATGGAACTATCACAATAGAAGTCATCCACCTAGGCCCAAGCTTTGGAGTTTGCAATGAGACTGCACGAGACCCTAATACAAGATCCTAGCCTGGGAGTCCAACAAATCCATGCACAACTGCAAAATTTGTGTTTGGAAATGCAGAGTTTAAAACAGGACAGGACAACTCATCCAAAAGCACGTGAGGAGGTATGGTGCATAAAATGCAAAGGCAGGGGCATGACAAGGACCATTGTCCAGTCTTCACAAATTATCTAGTAGTAGGAGGGCTAATTCCATTAAGACTAGAGGCACAAGCAAGGCCAAGCGCGACACCTACATTATGGTGCGTGATTTGTTAGATAGGACGAAAACATGCTACGGATAACTATCACCTGTTACAGAAGTATACATAGGCATCCCAGAAATTGTTTTGTAATTTCTGGAGGTTGGTAGGCCATGATGAGCACACCTACAAAAGTTACAAGCTGATGATGGATCAGACTCTTGCCTACATAGTGCAGACTGAAATGTGAGCCCTTGATCTGAATGCAGGGATGGCGCGCTGGATTGCAGGGGTGCGGACGAGGTCGAGGTGGAATAGGACCAGGAAGGGGTTGCGGATAGCTGATTTGTTACAATTGCAGAGGGCTAGGGAATTTTGCCTACGATTGTACAAATCTGACCAAAGCATCATGTTTATATTGTACTCAGCTTGATCATGAGAGGAAGGACTGCCCTACACTGATAGTGAGGCTACGTGATAAAGGGATACTCCAGCCTCCCCCGACTTAGAATTTGTAAATGATGAGGTCTGAGCCACACGAAGAGGAACGAAATGTAAACATCATGCTCCGAAGTGGTATCACGACAGGAGATGACAAAGGTAAGTAGCTTGAAGAAAGTGTGTGGGTTCGCAAGGATCCTACAAAGAAACCTGAATTTGATTTGGAGCACGCGAAGGAGACATTCATGGAAGCTAAGAAGAGCTTCATGGAGGCCTCCACTTTAGGTAGTAAGGATCCACTAGGACCGGATATGGATCCTTCAATGCTCACTACCTTTTTGGAGACATGTATGAAGTTTTTGCGTGACAGTAAGGTTGTGAAAGGACTGCAGGAACTTATCACTAGGTGCACTGGGTCAGGAGAACCGCACGTAGTCTGGAAGCTCGAGAAACATACATCACAAACACGAAGGGAAATGAGATTGACTACACAAATCAGGGAGTATGAAATGGATCAAGTAATTCTAGATCTAAGATCAGACATGAATGTGCTGCCAAAGAAGACATGGGAGCACATCGGTAGGCCCGCGTTGCAATGGTCCCTATTCAATTGCGAATCGCGAACCAGCAAAAGATCCTACCGATGGGAATATTGCAGGGGATAACAGTAGATATCGAAGGTGCGAGTGCGCTTCCAGATTTCGAAGTGATAGAGATTTTCAATGACAGCAATCCTTATCCCACACTATTGGGAATAGATTGGGCCACTGATATGAACGGAGTGATAAATCTAAAGAAGTGCAAAATGATTTTTGAGAAAAAGTCTGTGTGCATAGTGGTACCTTTAAACCCTGCAGAAGGATCATGCTACACAGAGCTAGTGTGTGATGAAGAAAGCAATGACGAGCTAGAATGTATCTATAAGATAACCGCTCAGGAATAGGATTCAGTGAATCTGATCAGGAGCTCAGGACCAAGTGTCATAAAATGGTCAAAAATGAAAGTGCTCAGAACTGCTTTAAACCTAAATGATCGGATAGAGCTCATCTTCCTAATTCCAACGCCATGAACGGTTCGGAAAATGGTCGTCGTATGAGAAAGTTATGCCAAAAAGAAGAATTGCCCAATAACATTGAAATTTTTGAATTTTTTTCAAAAAAATTAAAATAAAATATTCCATAAAATATTCTTTGGAATATTCCATTTTGGGCAGCGAATGGCAGGATGACATGTGGCAAGCCCGGAAGCCACCATGTAGCCTAGGTGACATCATCATGATGTCAGCACAGTTTTTTGGCATACGTTAAAATGTTGGCAGCGGAATGGTTTGAACCCGCAACTTGCCCGGAGCAAAGTCAACGTCATATCGTTGCACCAAAGGGGTGAGTCATGTGATATGGGCGGTGGAAAGGATTTAACAACCTTGTTAACACGTTGGGTGGGGCCGAAAAGGGCCAGCCCGCATGATATATGACCGTGGCCCGAAGACCAGGCCCCAACCACAAATAGCGCAGGTAACAAATACAACAGTCAGGTTTTATGGTATTACGTGGTCACATTTACATTAAACACGGAAACCACAACTAGTTTACCAACCGTGCCATTAAAGTTTGGCACATAATCCAACGCAGACTGCCGATTCCGAAGATCCCGTTCACATGCACGAGTAACACGACAGTTAGGTGACAGTTAAGATGGAGGGTTTAATGGCAGAGCGCCAAATTTGGGTGGTCCCGCCATAATTGGTGGAGCTAATTGAACTTCCACTACAGTTAGCTGGAGTGATTCTAGGCCAAACTGGAGGAAATCTTCAATGAGCCATAACTTTGGCTAGGAAAGTCCTTTTTGGACGAATTTTTTTATATATTTTGGGTCTCTTCGACCTTCTGAGGCCATTGCACATGTTTCATAGCCATATGAGGTAATTTTCAGGTGTTTTTGCTTCGTGGAAGTTCAAGGAGCCACTAGGCCCAAATCAGTTTGGGAGTTGCATTGAGAATTATGCAGCTAGTGAATGTGGAATGAAGGTCATTCCTAAAGGTTTTTAGTATTATGAATCCATTTCTACAACTCTTTTTTCCTGTGGAGGCATTCTTCTCACTGTTTAGCTTTAGGGAAGCTTTTAGGGCCACCAAGGCCATTTCAGTGCTTGAGTTGTTTGGGGGCTGTGTTCATCCATTTTTGGTGATTCAAAAGCCTATGTCTGTTATTTTTGACCTTCTGAGTCTAATGGAAGAGGTTTAAGAACTAATTTAGGTCATCTTCACCTTGAAATTCTCCATGCAAGTTTAAAGGGCCATTGGGGCCAATTGGGGAAAGTACTGTATAAGATACAATTTCACTATTTAGTCCTTGGAAAAGAGCATGTTTAGCTAATTCCTATCTTCTGATTTTGTATTTACAGTCAGATCTGTCTTTCGAGACACTCATATTCTTTTATTAGCCTTTGTAGCATTTTTAATACAAGAGGACAAGCCTAGTTTGAGAGGCTTGGTCTAGCAGATGTAACCCAAGAGGGGTGAACTACTTCATCATTTTGATGTCTTTATTTTCTAAAGATGGTATGCTAAACAAAACTGATATAAAGTGTTAAACATTAAACATACATAACTTGCATACACACATAATCACCTATACAGTTGCAGAAAGTTATTTGTTTTATTCCGCAAGACATCAAACTTCAAGTATGTGTATGTCAATGACTTCTAAGTGTTTACTTTGTTATTTCTTTAGGCAGAGCCTGTAGAGGGCAAGGTAGCCTCTGGAACTCATCCTCTATTTAGAGGTGACATGTCCAATGAATGCCCCTACAATCTATCTCAATATAAGAAATAAGAAGTTTTCACATTTTCAGAGGTCACTTTGACTATATAGCTCACATTTGAAATTATGGGAAATGGATACCTTGCACCCTTAAACAAGTACATTCCATTTTTAGATCAGAATCCTACAGTGGATGGATAGATTTCGTGGGAGTGTGAAAGCTCCTGCACATAAGATTCGGATGAGGAAACAGAACGACGGCAGAAACAGTTACACGAGGTAACCATGCTCAACTGCAACATGATGGGAAGATCACTGTGCTGCGTGACAAAAGGGGTAAGGGATCTGCCTATGTATGACAGGTTGACCGTGGTGGATGAATTCTTGAACAAATTTGAAAGCGCAGTTCCAAAACAGTAGCAGTTCGATGCTTTGAAATGGGCACTGCGTTCTACACCGCAAGGTGGTGGGGTACGCATCAGAGAAGCTTTGAGGACTGGCGCAAATGCAGAAAGATGATGTGATTATGATTTGGGAAGCCTCATATGCGGATGTAAGCTAGGCATGATGGACGAAATAGCCTGCTATTGTGGGGAAAAATGCCTATGTAGGACGATCCTATCCACCTAAGTTGTGACAGTGCCTTAGCAACAAACAGATACAGCTATTCTGGTTCTTTCCTTTATGAAATGCGAAAGAGGGGAGATCAATGGACTTACCGTTGTCTTCCGTTTGTCCCTCGATCTAGATCCTCTCCTCTTTGGGTGTTCACAGCTACTTGCCTCCTCGCTTCCTCAAGAGAATAGCTACTTGATTCCCACGAGATCACAAGAGAACAGCTACCTGTGACAAGAGAACAGCTACTTGCGACAAGAGAAGAACACAACACAAAGGAAAATATACATATTCATAAATGATTCAGGATTAGAAACAAATCAAATACACTAATGCAATCATATAAATACACCAGTATATAGGAGAAAACCAAGATAGCTTTATTGATTGATAACAAGGTTCAGGAAGAGATACAACCCAGAGGGCTCCAATCCAGCATCTCCTTCCCAGCAGAATGGAATTCCTTCTTCAGCTCCCTTCAAAGCATTAAGCACCCAATGTTTCCAGTCTCAAACCAACAGCAATTCTTTACATTCACCAAATTCCAGCCTCCAGATCTCATGGAGGTGAGATCCATATATAGATGTTTGGAGAGAGGATGAGTCAGCTTGAGATCTGACTAGTGTCCTCTCCCTCTCTCAGTTCTTGAGTCCACTTGGAGGTTCTTGCTTCCACTTGGAGATTTGGAACCTCTTACTCATCACCAGTCGAATTCCCTGAGGCAAGTGTCATTTTGGAAGCTTCCTGAGCATTGACACATTGAGGAATGAGCCTGCCACTTGTCCAAACTCACTCAGCGCAGGTAGCTAGTGTTGGAGTTGACATTCAACGCAGGTAGCCAGTGTAGCAGTTGAAATTCAGCGTAGATGCTCAGTGGAGCAGTTGACATGATCCTGAATTGACTTGTTTTTGAGTGGTTTCAGGTGGAGAACTTCTGTGAATTGCTGTGGTTAGTTAGCCTTGTTCCTCTAGGGGTAGGAACAACATGTTTAGGGACTTTGGATCCCTTAGATTATGGACATTTCATGCTCAATGCTGTAAGGCACAAAAATGTCTATAACACCTGCGCACCCACCTTTCCGTATGGGTATAGGCGTATCGTACGTAGCCCGCATGAATGCACACCGCTATCACAATAGGAAATAGGAGCAACAAGCAGAAGTAGGCAAGGCAAAGTGCATGAATGATGAAGTATGATGAGACCTAGCGCATCAAAAATCATACATAGGGAAGCCTTTGACAAGGTGTGCGAAGTGCTGAATAGGGTCCACCATGTGAGATGCGCCGACTGGGACCTATGCGTACCAGTGGTTATATGGGCTTATAGGACCATGTGCAAAGCTCTGACCATGCAATCACTTCTGAAGCAAAAGTATGAAGCAACAACTGTAATCCCTATGGAGCATGCAAACCTAAGTCCGCGTGTAACAGCACCCGTAGATATGACGGTTCGCACGGACCAGAACGAAAAAATCACACAGCTACGAGAAACAGAACATATAAGACTTGAGGAAGAAATACGACAGGGAAACTTTAGAATTCGCAAACTTGAAAAAGACCAAGTACGGCTAAGGGAGAAGAGCGCTATAATGGACACAGAGGTCAAGAAGGTGGAAGACAAAATAAAGGAAGTATTTCTCGTCGAAAAACCAGGAATGGTAAGGCAAGATGCGTACAATTGTACTAACAAGTTAGAGGACTATCACCGTGAACTGGTTAGTCTGTTGTCGTGGCATGGACCGCATGTCGTCAAATGAAGTGACCAGGGTAGCATGTTGCAAGTAGTAAAGTGCGCAGTGCCGATCACCACAATGAACGATGAGTAATCTCCGTGAACCATGGTGGAGGATGGGATGGAGTCCCGCATGGGTGGTATGACCACCTGACTAGCCATAGGGAGAATAGTCTTAGCGCTCCAGGAAACTAAAAGGGAGTGTGGGACTATAAAATATTCTACCTGGGAGTTGTGCGATATTGGAAATGCGTGCAGAATCAGAATGTCACAGGGTTCATGACCGTGCATGGAGGGTTGCGCTTCCACGTGGGTTGGCTGGGAAGTGACCGTTAGTGTCACTATTCATGATGGGATGTTCGATTTGAGGCCAAATGGAGTGGGTGGAGGGCATTTAAGACGCGAGTTATGGACAAGATTTGTGAAAATCTGCCACCACGAAAGCATTGATGGCCCGAAATTGGGGGGAACGGTCGAATTTGAATTCGAAAGGCACTATAAAACACAAAGGGCTGGCCAACGCACAACACTTGGCCATTTGAGAATTAAGCACTTGAGCAGAGCACTGAGCATTCAAAGCTGAGCGATAATTGAGCCCCTAAGTTCACGAGTGATAGAATACAACCTAGATATGATGACAACCACTAAGGATGGTTTGGGAATTGAAGAAGTAACCATCGGTGAGGTCGCATAGACCCAAATGGTTGAGGATGCTCTAGAAGGCGTCGGGGTGGTGACAGAAATCCCCAAATCACTGCGAACACCGAGGCCCAAGAAGGATAAACAGGCAATAGGTCTAGTACGCGTGTCCCCAAGGAATCCGCGACACAGAAAACTAACCATGGTAGAGAAGGGGAATGTAGTCACAATAGAAACGGATGAGGAAGAAGAAGACTTACAGGCCCTGATCACCATAGAAGAAGAAGACGAAGAAATGGAAGAGGATATCCAACCATTACACTCTGCAACAAAACTGCGAGTGTATGTTCCTCTGCTGAAGGGAAAAACCGAAGTGCTGAAGGATCTGGACGAAATGAAGAGTTCACTCCAGACCTCGCTCCTCCTAGATGACATTGTATTTGAGGACACGCACCTAGGCCGCGTGTCAACCATGATGTTCAAAGACGGGGACCTCGTTGACCGTGAGAATTTCCCTCATCTGAAGATCGCGACTCTGATGAAGCAGAATACTAAGGGGGCGGTGATAATGTTAGAGCAATGGAAATGGCTACGCGGTGTGGAAAAGGTCAGGTTGCTGCACTTATTATGGATACCACATTTCCACCATGCGCCCATCACCATTTTCGTCATCAGGCAGCTGCTCTGCCTGGTGCATGATGGGTATCTATGGCTGGAGGAGCATATTCCCATCATGGTAGACCTCATTCATCCTATTTCTCGGCTCCCCTGTAAAGGAAAGGACCCCATGACTATAGCCAAAAAAGGTAGCGATTTGGCTCTTGCAGAAGCCATGAAGGCAAAATATAAGCTAGAGAAGAGGAAGAGGGGCTATGCCATCTCCAACATCAAGGAAAAAGGGGTACGTGTAGCAACCCAACTCCTAGCCAGCAAAATTATGAGAAAATGTCGCGCCGATGAGTTACCAACGTCGGTGGTCACGCTGGCTGAGCAATGCATGGAGGGGTCCAGTTCAACTGGTCAAAATTCCTCTGCGAGGAGTTCTTGAAAAACTGTCTCGAAGTCCAGGAGTAGGGTAAAACCTTCCACTATGTGTGGTTGCTATTATCCATATTGCTAGTAGCAAGATAATTGTTGGAGGACAATCAATTCCCCAACATTGATAGAGAGTTATCAGAGGCCACAAAATACACTTTGCTCTGGGCCACCAAGGACGCAAAATGGATTCGTGACACCAAAATTTTCTGGGTGCTCATGGAAGTGAGCATCTAGATCTGGATCAATCGGAGGTCGCGCCTGTCACCTATGGTGTACAATAGTCTGCAAAGTTTTGCCAACTTTAAGGCTGATATGCACAACATATATATCAGGGCGTGAAAGGATCTGATGAAGTAGTGGACGAAGCTACTGTTTGTAGCCACTGACGACACGATTTTTACTGTCTTGGAGACATGGTCTCACGAATGGCATGCCCCAGACCTAGCAGAACTGGAGAAGGAATCAATCCATAAGAAAAGGGACGATGCTAAGCTACGCATCACTCAATTAGTAGAGAAAAGGCAGAACGAAAAAGTAGCACCTAAGGTAAGGGTAGGGTGAGAAGCGGCACAGAAAATCGTGGAACAGAGGAAGGCCACAGAAGTAGCAGTAGCAACGCAGGTAGCAAAGGCAGCAATAACATAGGAAGATGAGGGCCAAGCAACATCCTCAGGGCAGGAAGCAGAGGAAACAAAAACAGCAGAAGGGAGCGTGGACCCAGGGGCCACGTCCACATAGTTAAATCACCTGCACATTTTAGAAAGATCGGGCCCAAGGAAGAAGGTCAAGGTCTTGAATTTTGTTGGAAAATGTAACTCCTACTTGTCTTAGTTGTGATTCTTCCTAAGGTAAGGAGTCTGTTCCTAGTAATTAAGATCTATTTCCTACATTGGTGTGTGGTTGAGATATTCTTTCAAGCAAGAGATTGTGTATGCATGTGTATATGTAATTTCATTTGATTAATGAAACAATTCAAATCATCAGATTTTATCATGGTATCAAAGCTACAGGATGGAGGGACCTGTACGCTGATTTGAAAGGCATGACTGACGCGAAGTCATCACGTGGTTTGGAGGGCCAATCACACTGATCCACTATAACTCTTCCGATCAATTGTCATAGCTTGTGAGATCGTGGAGGAATCAATTTTTCTGGAAGGGCTACGAAGCTGCGTTGGGGGCCTGTTAAATGAGAACGGTGTTTATCAAGATTCCAATCGGATTAATGTTGGTGTTAATAAGGGTTTCCTTGACATGATGGCCCTTATTTTTCACTAGTTTCTAGAATCGTAAATTTCATGAAGGGAGTCCATTACCATGTACAGTGCATGCAGATATGACGTGTTGACTTCAATGTCAAACTGGTACCACATAAATTAGAGAGTTTTACTTCGTGAACACCATATAAGGAGCTTCTTACCCGACTTGACTCCATGTGTCTGTCGTATGGAAATATTTCGGAATGGAGAGGAAACTTCATTTTTATTAAACTGTGTGAAGCAGCAAATGTAGCGTTGAACATCATACTGTTACTCGTGTCCTTGGCGGAGAACTAGAGCAGTGCTTCTGAGAGCGATATCTTCAAGTTGGGATTCTTCAATCTCAACAACATCGAGTCTCAGGTAGGCACGCAGCGTGTGAGGGGATGTGCTGAAGAGAGATCTTTGATCTGTCGGTGTCAATTAAGGAAGGATCGAATCATGGTATCTCTGCTCCCCACTTCACGTGGCTTATCACGATGTGCCTGGTCCCTACAGCGAGGTCGCAGCTCGAAAGTATTACCCCAATTCGGAGGCCATTCCCTGTGACCAATTTGAGGTGGTTTTTTTAGTCTGTGGAGCTCTGGATAGCCAATGGGGCAGTTCTTCTTGTGGAGAATTCGCTGGGCAGAAGCATCTGTGGAAGAAGCCAATATCGCTTGACTGCAGGAGCTTTCAGATGGAAAGACTCTATTGTTGACCTCCACTAGCACTGATGTTTTAAGCCACGAGATCAACATACTGGTCCGCAATTCTAGCCCCTTCAAGTCTCACTCGCCACTTGCGCCAGAGCCATTAAAGACTGTCAATGTTTGATTCATGCATGCCCTTCTTTCACGGCAATATTGGTTGATATTTTTTTTTTAGCCTTTTCTGCATTTTTGAACTCCTTCAGAATCCTCTTACCGCTGAACATGCTGAATGGTAAAGGTAAAAGTTTTCTTATTGTGGCAATTGTTCATGTTAGTGGATCTCGGGCTATTGTTAAAAGTTAGAATTTTTTTAATTTTAAAACACTTAGGTGATTGTTCTAAAAGAGAAGAGAAGAATTCATGTAAGTTTTTTTTTTTTTTTAAAGGGGAAAGGGATTATTATTCTTAATTAAATAAGGGAGCATTTGTATAGCAACGATCAGGTATTGCTGCCAGCAGATTTGTCTTGATTTGAACCCATCTTCAGAAATATGTGCATAAGAATTAGATACTGATAGTGTTTCCAGCTTGTGAGAGGTCATTTAGTCGCTCGTTGCCAGAGACAAGGGCACTAACACTTGCGTGGCATAGAAGCCACAGTCTACAAGGTTTTACAGTTCAAGAGCTGCCAAAGGGAGAAATTTTCTGCCTGTGTGATAACAGAGTTGTTGGAGCTCGAGGACCATGTGGAGTCAAAAAGAAATCTCGAAGCGAGATAAGCTGGACTTTAAAAACATGTCTATATTTTTAGATATTTTTTATTCCGATGATGATGATTTTCTCATGTTGGCATTTGGAATTAGCATGGGTAGTATGTTCAAGTCAGAAGAAATTTCAAAAAAATGTGGTTCTGTTGATGACCACGAGAATCAAGAAGAGTGTGAAGGGGAACAAAGTGTTGAAGATCAATTGGACGAGCCACATGAAGTTGATTGCAAAGATGTGGCAGAAGAAGACAAAGCTAGAGAAAATTTAAATTTAAATTGTGATGATCTCATTAATATTTATGTGTCACGTTACATCAACGAATGATGAAGATATCATAGCTAAATTTCAGATGGTTGACACCAGAAATAGTGAGAGGGAAAATTCTCCTATCCAGCCTGTCACAATCTTGATAAGGGAGAGAATAAAAATTAAAGATTCTCCTAACCTGATCACCTTAATCAAAGGTGACGTCCATCACATCGATGAGACGGTCTGCAATGTCACAAGTGAAGCTCTTTAGGAGTTCATGCAGGAGCATCAGACTGTGTTGGGGGCCCTTAGGGCGTAGCTACAGGAGTTACAGGTGCGACCCCCTCAAGAAGGTACCCTGTCAACACACGTCGCAGCAGGAACTTTAGAAACAGAGAAGATGTTGCGCGCAAGGATGGAAAACACAATAGTGTTGTCAGAGGGAGCTCTAGTGTCATCTAATGCGATGAATCAGTTGTCGATTAGCATTATGAAAGGCCTTGGCCTCAATTTGGTTGCCCTTCCCCAGGAAACGTTGTATCTGTTACAGGATGGGATAACGACAGAACTGCGAGCCATGGGGAGCCACACAATCCAAGTTCTTAGCGAGTAGAAAATAAACATAGAATAGCTCAACTTGCAGCGCGACGAATTGGTGTCGCAGAATCAACAGCTAGTGCAGACGGTAGATGACGCTTGGCGACATGTCCCGGAGCTGGCCATTACAACAGATCTACCGGTAGAAGTACGGATCCACAGTGTGGCAGCTAGAGTCCGTGAGGCCAGAGAAGAGATGACAAAGGTTCAGTTGGAGCTAAATCTTTAGATCATCGAGCTGTGGTTGAAGGTGTAGCCTTCCATTCCCCCAGGATTCAGAGAACAGCGTACTAGCGCTATCACAGCAGGGTTGGAAGAAATTGGAGCAATGCGCGACTGTACCAACATGTTGGAATAGGCACTTGAGGTCCTCATGACTTTGCAAGAGAACCCCAACATCCAGCGCCTTTAGACAGAGGCGCGCGAACTCCAGTAGCAATATGACAGCATCAGAGGTACTGCGCAAACAGTAGTCCTCACTCAGTAGCTTGCGAGGATGCAGCAAGCCAAGGCATTAAAGGAGCAGGTGGATGCGACGTGCCATAAGGAATCAGTTCTCAAAGCGCGCATTCAACCACGGATTAGCAAGGCCTTCAAAATCAGGAACAATATTGAAGCGAAGCTCGCACACATTCAGGGGATGCATGCGCAGATGCAGGGTAGCACACCGGACATAGAGGCCTCAGAAGAACGGATGCATCAAGTTCAACAAGTAGTAGCTCAGTGCGTTACAGAAATCAAGACTGTTCGAGACTTGTTGGAGGGACTCTGTGCCGACAAAGTGAGTCAAGGGCGAGTCACGATGTTTGTGTTGGGGCCTGTTGAACATGGAATCCATGCACAACATGTTTTGGTGCTCAAAGCCCAAGTTTTGAGTGATATTATTGTAAAGCTTCGCGAATGGCGGGTACGAAATGTATGTTAGAGTCATAGGGTTGTCCGCCCTAAGTTTTGAATGTAATGTCAGCCTACCCATGGTCTGCGGACCATGGGATTGTATAAATAAAGTGAAGCTCTAAGTGTAAAAAGGAGGTAGTAAAGAAAAGAAAAATATGAGATAGAAGTACAGAGCAAGTGTCTAAGTGTATCTTGGGTTGTAGAGTAGGAGAAGGCTCTGCAGCTGAGTGCGCAGAGACCTAGTTGTCCACAACTGAGTGCGCAGACCCCTGCAACTGAGTGCGCAGGGCAGAATAGAGTCTGTAACCGAAGGAAAAGAATAAGAAAGAGAAGTTTTATCTAAATTACGTGTATCTGTCTTGGGTTATTATCTATTGATTATAAATTGTAATCATACTGTTTATTTACTGCGTGCACTTGTATGAATTGTGAATATTGTTAGAGTCTTACCCTAACCTCCATAGTCATCGATATTTGGGAGAAACTAAATAATTAATGTACATGTCCTTCATCTTTAAATAAGACTTGCTACCTAAAACGTTTTTAATTAATTAATATAAAAAATCATACTTACGAGTTAAAGCCCACTCATCTAGTTGATAGCGATGGTCATTAATAATTAGGGTATGGAGAATAAAAACTTGGTAGTTTCTGCTCATTAATATGAATATCATGTTAATAATTAGGATTTGGGTAATGAAAAGCTATATATGTAAGTGAACTTTGTATATTAATTTAGAAACAATTATAGAGGTTTTGCTTATTTATAAGTAATCCTCTCAAAAAGTTAAGTGGACATTGCTTACCATTCGAAATATCAAAAAAGAATTTTATAGATAGTTCCATCCTAAAAAGAGTCAAGGAAATCTTGCTTACCTTATCGTTGCACCAAAGGGGTGAGTCATGTGATATGGGCGGTGGAAAGGATTTAAGAACCTTGTTAACGCGTTGGGTGGGGCCGAAAAGGGCCAGCCCCCATGATATATGACCGTGGCGCAAAGACCAGGCCCCAACCACAAACAGCGCAGGTAACAAATACAACAGTAAGGTTTTATGGTATTACGTCGTCACATTTACGTTAAACATGGAAACCACAACTAGTTTACCAACCGTGCCATTAAAGTTTGGCACATAATCCAACGCAGACTGCTGATTCTGAAGATCTCGTTCACATGCATGAGTAACACGACAGTTAGGTGGCAGTTAAGATGGCGAGAATAATGGCGGAGCACCAAATTTGGGCAGTCCCGCCATAATTGGCGGAGCTAACTGAACTTCCACTACAGTTAGCTGGAGTGATTCTAGGCCAAACTGGAGGAAAATTCAATGAGCCATAGCTTTTACTAGGAAAGTACTTTTTGGACGATTTTTTTTTTTTATATTTTGGGTCTCTTCGACCTTCTGAAGCCATTGGCACATGTTTCACAGCCATATGAGGTAATTTTCAGGTGTTTTTTCTTCGTGGAAGTTCAAGGAGCCACTAGGCCCAAATCAGTTTGGGAGATGCATTGAGAATTGTGCAGCTAGTGAATGTGGAATGAAGGTCATTCCTAAAGGTTTTCAGTATTATGAATCCATTTCTACAACTCTTTTTTCTTGTGGAGGCATTCTTCTCACTGTTTAGCTTTAGGGAAGCTTTTAGGGCCACCAAGGCCATTTCAGTGCTTGAGTTGTTTGGGGGCTGTGTTCATCCATTTTGGTGATTCAAAAGCCTATGTCTGCTATTTTCGACCTTCTGAGTCTAATGGCAGAGGTTTAGGAACCAATTGAGGTCATCTTCACATCGAAATTCTCCATGCAAGTTTAAAGGGCCACTGGGGCCAATTGGGCAAAGTACTGTATAAGATACAATTTCACTATTTAGTGCTTGGAAAAGAGCATGTTTAGCTAATTTCTATCTTCTGATTCTGTATTTATAGTCAGATCTGTCTTTCGAGACACTCATATTCTTGTATTAGCCTTTGTAGCATTTTTAATACAAGAGGACAAGCCTAGTTTGAGAGGCTTGGTCTAGCAGATGTAACGCAAGAGGGGTGAACTACTTCATCATTTTGACGTCTTTATTTGCTGAAGATGGTATGCTAAAAAAAACTGATATAAAGTGTTAAACATCAAATATACATAACTTGCATACGCACATAATCACCTATACAGTTGCAGAAAGTTATTTGTTTTATTCCGCAAGACATCAAACTTCAAGTATGTGTATGTCAATGACTTCTAAGTGTTTACTTTGTTATTTATTTAGGCAGAGCCCGTAGAGGGCCAGGTAGCCTCTGGAGCTCATCCTCTCTTTAGAGGTGACATGTCCAATGAATGCCCCTACAGTCTATCTATGTATAAGAAATAAGAAGTTTTCACATTTTCAGAGGTCACTTGGAGTGTATAGCTCACATTTGAAATTATGGGAAATGGATACCTTGCACCCTTAAACAAGTACATTCCATTTTTAGATCAGAATCCTACAGTGGATGGATAGATTTCGTGGGAGTGCGAAAGCTCCTGCACATCAGATTCGGATGAGGAAACAGAACGACGGCAGAACCGGTTACATGAGGTAACCATGCTCAACTGCAACATGATGGGAAGATCACTGTGCTGCGTGACAAAAAAGCTAAGGGATCTGCCTTTGTATGATGGGTTGACCATGGTGGATGAATTCTTGAACAAATTTGAAAGCGCAGTTCTAGAATAGTAGTGGTTCGATGCTTTGAAATGGGCACTGCGTTCTACACCGCAAGGTGGTGGGGTACGCATCTGAGAAGCTTTGAGGACTGGCGCGAATGCAGAAAGATGATGTGATTATGATTTGGGAAGCCTCATATGCAGATGGAAGCTGGGCATGATGGACAAAATAGCCTGCGCACCCACCTTTCCATATGGGTATAGGCGTATCGTACGTAGCTCGCACGAATGCACACCACTATCATGATAGGAAACAGGAGCAACAAGCAGAAGTAGGCAAGGCAAGTGCGTGAATGACGAACTATGATGAGACCTAGCGCATCGAAAATCATACACGGGGAAGCCTTTGACAAGGTGCGCGAAGTGCTGAATAGGGTCCACCATGTGAGATGCGCCGACTGGGACCTACGGGTACCAATGGTTATATGGGATTATAGGACCATGTGCAAAGCTCTGACCATGCAATGACTTCTTAAGCAAAAGTATGAAGCAGCAACTGTAATCCCTATGGAGCATGCAAATTCGAGTCCGCGTGTAATAACACCCGTAGATACGACGGTTCACGTAGACCAGAACGAAGAAATCACACAGCTACGAGAAACATAACATATAAGACTTGAGGAAGAAATACGACAGGGAAACTTTAGACTTCGCGAACTTGAAAAAGACCAAGTATGGCTAAGGGAGAAGAGCGTTATAATGGATGCAGAGGTCAAGAAGGTGGAAGAAAAAATAAAGGAAGTATTTCTCGTCGAAAAACCAGGAATGGTAAGGCAAGATGCATACAATTATACTAACAAGTTAGAGAACTATCACCGTGAACTGGTTAGTCTGTTGTCGTGGCTTGGACCGCATGTCATCAAATGAAGTGACCAGGGTAGCATGTTGCAAGTAGTAAAGTGCGCAGTGCCGATCACCACAATGAACGATGAGTAATCTCCGCGAACCATGGTGGAGGATGGGATGGAGTCCCGCATGGGTGGTACGACCACCTGACTAGCCGTAGGGAGAATAGTCTTAGCGCTCCAGGCAACTGAAAGGGAGTGTGGGACTATAAAATATTCTACCTGGGAGTTGTGCGGTATTGGAAATGCGTGTAGAATCAGAATGTCACAGGGTTCGTGACCGTGCATGGAGGGCTGCGCTGCCATGTGGGTTGGTTGGGAAGTGACTGTTAGTGTCACTATTCATGATGGGATGTTCGATTTGAGGCCAAATGGAGCAAGTGGAGGGCATGTAAGACGCGAGTTATGGAAAATATTTGGGAAAATCTGCCACCACGAAAGCATTGATGGCCTGAAATTGGTCGGAACGGTCGAATTTGAATTCGAAAGGCACTATAAAACACAAAGGGCTGGCCAACGAACAACACTTGGCCATTTGAGAATTAAGCACTTGAGCAGAGCACTGAGCATTCAAAGCTAAGCGATAATTGAGCCCCTAAGTTCACGAGTGATAGAATACAACCTAGATATGATGACGACCAGTAAGGATGGTTTGGGAATTGAAGAAGTAACCATCGGTGAGGTCGCGTAGACCCAAATGGTTGAGGATGCTCTAGAAGGCGTCGGGGTGGTGACAAAAATCCCCAAATCACTGCGAACACCAAGGCCCAAGAAGGATAAACAGGCAATAGGTCCAGTACGCATGTCCCCAAGGAATCCGCGACACAGAAAAGTAACCATGGTAGAGAATGGGAAAGTAGTCACAATAGAAACGGATGAGGAAGAAGAAGACTTGCAGGCCTTGATCGCCATAGAAGAAGAAGACGAAGAAATGGAGGAAGATATCCAACCATTACACTCTGCAACAAAACTGCCAGTGTATGTTCCTCCGCAGAAGGGGAAAACCAAAGTGCTGAAGGATCTGGATGAAATGAAGAGTTCACTCCAGACCCTGCTCCTCCTAGATGACATTGTATTGGAGGACACACACCTAGGCCGCGTGTCAACCATGATGTTCAAATACTGGGACCTCGTTGACCGAGAGAATTTCCCTCATCTGAAGACCGCGACTCTGATGAAGCAGAATACTGAGGGGGCGGTGATAATGTTAGAGCCATGGAAATGGCTACGCGGTGTGGAAAAGGTCAGGTTGCTGCACTTATTATGGATACCACATTTCCACCATGCGCCCATCACCATTTTCGTCATCAGGCAGCTGCTATGCCTGGTGCATGATGGGTATCTATGGCTGGAGGAGCATATTACCATCATGGCAGATCTCATTCATCGTATTTCTCGGCTCCCCTATAAAGGAAAGGACTCCGTGACTATAGCCAGAAAAGATAGCGATTTGGCTCTTGCAGAAGCTATGAAGGCAAAATATAAGCTAGAGAAGAGGAAGAGGGGCTACGCCATCTCCAGCATCAAGGAAAAAGGGGTTCGTGTAGCAACCCAACTCCTGGCCAGCAAAATTATGAGAAAATGTCGTGCCGATGAGGTACCAACGTCGGTGGTCACGCTGGCTGACTAATGCATGGAGGGGTCCAGTTCAACTGGTCCAAATTCCTCTGCGAGGAGTTCTTGAAAAACTATCCCGAAGTCCAAGAGTAGGGTAAAACCTTCCACTATGTGTGGTTGCTATTATCCATATTGCTAGTAGTGGGAGAACTGCTAGAGGACAATCAATTCCCCAACATTGATAGAGAGTTATCAGAGGCCACAAAATACGCTTTGCTCTGGGCCACCAAGGATGCGAAATGGATTCGTGACACCAAAATTTTCTGGGTGCTCATGGAAGCGAGCATCTAGATGTGGATCAATCGGAGGCCGCGCCTGTCACCTATGGTGTACAATAGTCTGCAAAGTTTTTCCAACTTTAAGGCTGATATGCACAACATATATAGCAGGGCGTGAAAGGATCCGACAAAGTAGTGGACGAAGCTACTGTTTGTAGCCACTAACGACACGATTTTTACTGTCTTGGAGACATGGTCTCATGAATGGCAGGCCCCAGACCTAGCAGAACTGGAGAAGGCATCAGTCCATAAGAAAAAGGACGATGATAAGCTATGCATCACTCAATTAGCAGAGAAAAGGCGGAACGAAAAAGTAGCACCTAAGGTAAGGGTAGGGTGAGAAGCAGCACAGAAAGTTGTGGAACAGAGGAAGGCCACAGAAGTAGCAGTAGCAGTGCAGGTAGCAAAAGCAGCAATAACATAGGCAGATGAGGGCCAAGAAACATCCTCAGGGCAGGAAGCAGAGGAAACAAAAACAGCAGAAGGGAGCATGGACCCACGGGCCATGTCCACATAGTTAAATCACCTGTACATTGTAGAGAGATCGGGCCCAAGGAAGAAGGTCAAGGCCTTGAAGTTTGTTGGAAAATGTAACTCCTACTTGTCTTAATTGTGATTCTTCCTAAGTAAAGGAGTCGGCTCCTAGTAATTAAGATCTATTTCCTACATTAGTGTGTGGTTGAGATATTCTTTCAGCTAAGAGATTGTGTGTGCATGTATATATGTAATTTCATTTGATTAATGAAACAATTCACATCATCAGATTTTATCATGGTATCAAAGCTATAGGATGGAGGGACCTGTACGCTGATTTGAAAGGCATGACTGACGCGAAGTCGTTGCTTGGTTTGGAGGGCCAGTCAAACTGATCCACTATAACTCTTCCGATCGATTGTCACAGCTTGTGAGATCGTGGAGGAATCAATTTTTCTGGAAGGGCTATGAAGCTGCGTTGGGGGCCTGTTAAATGAGAACGATGTTTATCAAGATTCCAATCAGATTAATATTGGTGTTAATAAGGGTTTCCTTGACATGATGGCCCTTCTTTTTCACTAGTTTCTAAAATCGTAAATTTCGTGGAGGGAGTCCATTACCATGTACAGTGCATGCAGATATGACGTGTTGACTTCAATGTCGAACTGGTACCACATAAATCAGAGAGTTGTACTTCATGAACACCATAGAAGGAGCTTCTTACCCGACTTGACTCCATGTGTCTGTCGTATGGAAAGATTTCGAAATGGAGAGGAAACTTCGTTTTGATTAAACCGTGTGAAGCAGCAAATGTAGCGTTGAACATCATACTGTTACTCGCGTCCTTGGCAGAGAACTAGAGCAGTGTTTCTGAGAGCGATATCTTCAATCTCAACAACATCGAGTCTCAGGTTGGCACGCAGAGTCTCAAGTAAGCACGCAGCGTGTGAGGGGATGTGCTGAAGAGAGATCTTTGATCTGTCGGTGTCAATTAAGGAAGGATCGAATCGCGGTATCTCTGCTCCCCACTTCACGTGGCTTATCACGATGTGCTTGGTCCCTACAGCGAGGTCGCAGCTCGAACGTATTACCCCAATTCGGAGGCCATTCCCTGTGACCAATTCGATGTGGTTCTTTTAGTCTGTGGAGCTCTGGATAACCAATGGGGCAGTTCTTCTTGTGGAGAATTCGCTGGGTAGAAGCATCTGTGGAAGAAGGCAATATTGCTTGACCGGAGGAGCTTTCAGATGGAAAGACTCTATTGTTGACCTCCACTAGCACTGAAGTTTTAAGCCACGAGATCAACATACTGGTCGGCAATTCTAGCCCCTTCAAGTCTCACTCACCACTTGCGCCAGAGCCATTGACCACCGTCGATGTTCGATTCATGCATGCCCTTCTTTCAGAGCAATATTGGCTGATATTTTTTTTTAGCCTTTTCTGCATTTTTGAACTCCTTCAGAATCCTCTTACCACTGAACATGCTGAATGGTAAAGGTAAAAGTTTTTTATTGTGGCAATTGTTCATGTTAGTGGATCTCGGGCTATTGTTAAAAGTTAGAATTTTTTTAATTTTAAAACACTCAGGTGATTGTTCTAAAAGGGAAGAGAAGAATTCATGTAACTTTTTTTTTTTTTTTGTAAAGGGGAAAGTGATTATTACTCTTAATTAAATAAGGGAGCATTTGTATAGCAACGATCAGGTATTGCTGCCAGCAAATTTGTCCTGATTTGAACCCATCTTCAGAAATATGTGCATAAGAATTAGATACTCATAGTGTTTCCAGCTTGTGAGAGGTCATTTAGTCGCTCATCGCCAGAGACAAGGGCACTAACACTTGCGTGGCATAGAAGCCACAGCCTACAAGGTTTTACAGTTGAAGAGCTGCCAAAGGGAGAAATTTCCTTCTTGTGTGATAACAGGGTTGTTGGAGCTTGAGGACCGTGTGGAGTCAAAAAGAAATCTCGAAGCGAGATAAGCTGGACTTTAAAAACATGTTTATATTTTTAGATATTTTTTATTCTGATGATGATGATTTTCTCATGTTGGCATTTGGAATTAGCATGGGTAGTATGTTCAAGTCAGAAGAAATTTCAGAAAAATGTGGTTTTGTTGATGACCACGAGAATCAAGAAGAGTGTGAAGGGGAACAAAGTGTTGAAGATCAATTGGACGAGCCACATGAAGTTCATTGCAAAGATGTGGCAGAAGAAGACAAAGCTAGAGAAAATTTAAATTTAAATTGTGATGATCTCACTAATATTTATGTGTCATGTTACATCAACGAATGATGAAGATATCATAGCTGACTTTCAGATGGTTGACACCAGAAATACTGAAATGGAAAATTCTCCTATCCAACCTGTCACAATCTTGAGAAGGGAGAGAATAAAAATTAAAGCTTCTCCTAACCTGATCACCTTAATCAAAGGTGACCTCCATCACATCGGTGAGACGGTCTGCGATGTCACAAGTGAAGCTCTTCAAGAGTTCATGCAGGAGCATCAGACTGTGTTGGGGGCCCTTAGGGCGCAACTATAGGAGTTACAGGTGCAGCCCCCTCAGGAAGGTACCCTGTCAACACACGTCGCAGCAGGAACTTCAGCAACAGAAAAGATGTTGCACACAAGGATGAAAACACAATAGTGTTGTCAGAGGGAGCTCTAGTGTCGTCTAATGCAATGAATCAGTTGTCGATTAGCATTATGAAAGGCCTTGGCCTCAATTTGGTTGCCCTTCCCCAGGAAATGTTGTATCAGTTACAGGATGGGATAACGACAGAACTGCGAGCCATGGGGAGCCACGCGATCCAAGTTCTTAACGAGTAGAAAATAAACATAGAATAGCTCAACTTGCAGCGCGACAAATTGGTGTCGCAGAATCAACAGTTAGTGCAGACGGTAGATTACGCTTGTAGACATGTCCCAGAGTTGGCCATTACAACAGATCTACCGGTAGAAGTGCGGATCCACAGTGTGGCAGTTGGAGTCCGTGAGGCCAGAGAAGAGATGACAAAGGTTCAGTTGGAGCTAAATCTTTAGATCATCGAGCTGTGGTTGAAGGTGTAGCCTTCCATTCCCCCAGAATTCAGAGAACAGCGTGCTAGCGCTATCATAGCAGGGTTGGAAGAAACTGGAGGAGCAGTGCGTGACTGTACCAACATGTTGGAACAGGCACTTGAGGTCCTCACGACTTTGCAAGAGGACCCCAACATCCAGCGCCTTGAGACAGAGGCGTGCAAACGCCAGTAGCAATATGACAGCATCAGAGGTACTGCGCAAACAGTAGTCCTCACTCAGTAGCTTGCGAGGATGCAGCAAGCCAAGGCATTAAAGGAGCAGGTGGATGTGACGTGCCATAAGGAATCAGTTCTCAAAGCGCGCATTCAGCCATGGATTAGCAAGGCCTTCACAATCAGGAACAATATTGAAGGGAAGCTCGCGCACATTCAGGGGATGCATGCGCAGATGCAGGGCAGCACACCGGACATAGAGGCCTCAGAAGAACGGATGCATCAAGTTCAACAAGTAGTAGCTCAGTGCACTGCAGAAATCAGGACTATTCGAGACTTGTTGGAGGGACTCCGCAGTGACAAAGTGACTCAAGGGCAAGTCACAATGTTTGTGTTGGAGCCTGTTGGACATGGAATCCCTGCACAACATGTTTTGGTGCTCAAAGCCCAAGTTTTGAGTGATATTATTGTAAAGCTTCGCGAATTGCGGGCGCAAAATGTATGTTAGAGTCATAGGGTTGTCTGCCCTAAGTTTTGAATGTAATGTCGGCCTACCCATGGTCCGCGGACCATGGGATTGTATAAATAAAGTGAAGCTCTAAGTGTAAAAAGGAGGTAATAAAGAAAAGAAAAATATGAGATTGAAGTACATAGCAAGTGTCTAAGTGTATCTTGGGTCATAAAGTAGGAGAAGGCTGTGCAGCTGAGTGCGCAGAGACTTAGTTGTCCACAGCTGAGTGCGCAGACCTCTGCAACTGAGTGCGCAGGGCAGAATAGAGTCTGTAACCGAAGGAAGAGAATAAGAAAGAGAAGTTTTATCTGAATTACGTGTATCTATCTTGGGTTATTATCTGTTGATTATAAATTGTAATCATACTGTTTATTTACTACGTGCGCTTGTATGAATTGTGAATACTGTTAGAGTCTTACCCTAACCTCCATAATCATCGATACTTGGGAGAAACTAAATAATTAATGTACATGTCCTTCATCTTTAAATATGACTTGCTAGCTAAAAAGTTTATAATTAATTAATATAAAAAATCATACTTACGAGTTAAAACCCACTCATCTAGTTGATAGTGATGGTCATTAATAATTAGGGTATGGAGAATAAAAACTTGGTAGTTTCTGCTCATTAATATGATAATCATATTAATAATTAGGATTTGGGTAATGAAAAGCTATATATGTAAGTGAACTTTGTATATTAATTTAGAAACAATTATCGAGGTTTTGCTTATTTATAAGTAATCCTCTCAAAAAGTTAAGTGGACATTGCTTACCATTCGAAATATCAAAAAAGAATTTTATAGATAGTTCCATCCTAAAAAGAGTCAAGGAAATCTCGCTTACCTTTTGAAATATCCAAAAAGAAATCTACTTTTGAAGTGGCTATATTTTGTTTGCCTCCTTTATTTTTTATAATTTTAAATTTCTGGGTATATTACTTTTAAATTATCAACATTTACTTCATAAGTACACTACATGACATAAAGGAAAACCGAAATTACCGCCACATAGAATGACTACGAATTTCTTCTCAATTTCCACTTGCAATAGTTGTCAATCAGAATCTGAAGTTACCACGATATATATATATATATATATATATAACCAATGGAAAATGCTATTCTCCGGGTTGATGTGCAGTGGGACTTGTGAATCACTGTGTGATGTCAACCCCACTTCAAAAGTAATTTGAATCAATAAGCCTATCATGTTAGCACGATATAGAAGAACACATTGGAAAGCTTGTTAGTAGGTATTGTCATATGCTGCAGACAGCGACATGTCGATGACTGTGAAACGTTCCTTTCACTTGTAATACTAAATCGGAAGAGAGTATTGATAAGCAATCACTATATCAGGCATCATCACGGGTGATCAAGTTAGCAGCTTTAGAATCCATTCTGGTCAATTGATTAAGGAAAAGTAGCAAGTTACAGCAATTTTATATTTAAAGTGGATACTGCAAATAACTAGGCTATCTCTCCTTTCAGATTTCTGGTACAGGTCTATTTATAGGTCAGATCACTTTGCCGCATAGACAGGCAGGACATGGATAGAGCTTGATAATGGACATTTTTTCTTGGCAACTTCTACAAAATTTGGTAAATGATTCGATGCCCTGAGTGGACTCAGAGAACCTTACCCATATTTAGAGTTTGAAGTGACTGAAATCCTAGTTTTGAAACGCTCAAAATTGCAGCATCTTGATTCCTTTGCCAATTTTTTTTATTGAGAAAGTCAAAAAGGCAATGTGCCTCAAGTCCCAGTTATACAAGGCCCAAGGATACTATAGAGAGGACAGGTACACCATATATATCTCTAATTTGCTAATGATTTTAATTTAATTTTCTTTCTTAATAATTTTTTAGGTGAGATGTTTAGCTAACTCAAATCACATAGTGTGATTTTGATAGATCCAATAATAAATTGTTTTTTCAGAGAAAAAAGCATCATAGATTATATTGAGACAATATAAAAAAAAACATAAGATACAAAAGGGTGACATATGACAGCCACGATCCGAGACATCTCGAGGAAAAGCAAATGTCAAAAGTTCGAAAAGGTACCATGAACAGAAAAACAAATACATCAACATGAAACAAAAAAAGCTCTGTATACAGGACATCCATATTGCAATACATATACATCAAGATCCAATAACAAATTGTTAATGATTTTAATTTTAGTTTTTTATTTTAATAATTGTTAGGCAAGACCATAGAAGGGACGGTATGTTTAGCTAACTCAGATCACAGTGTGGTTTTGATAGATCCAAAGAGTATTGAATGATCATATCATATCGTAAAGGACATATCTGTTTCAGCTTCCAATTATAAGATTACAGCAAGCCATTAATAATAATATAACACCGTCATTTGGGACACGCGGAAACTTGTAACTTTCAGCTTCTTAGAAGCTGAGTGCCGTAACTGAAAAAAATCAAATATATAATTAATATAATTATTTTAATTATTTAATAAATGTGGTTGATATATAAGTTGATTGGGTTATAAAATTTATATCAATCACATTTATTAATGTAGTTATGTTAGTTGATGGTTAATATTTGTGTGAGGTGAATTTATTGATAATGGTGAAAAGCGGTAGAAAATGATTTTTAGATTACCATATTTACTAATGTACTATATTTACTAATGTGGTTGCGACCGCCAATATGAATGAGAGATGAACTTGTCAATAATAATGAAAGGAGATGGAAAATGAATCAACCACATTTAAACAATTCCCCATATCCACCCTATTTACTAATATAACAGTGTTAATTGACAATAAATTTGTTGCCCATTATTAAAAAAATTAATGATAGTTAATAAAACTCACCAAAATTAAATATAATGAACTAAAATTACAATTTCTAATAATAACGTTACAGCAAATCATTGCTAAAAGCATAACACCATCATTTTGAACCAGCGGAAACATGTAACTTTCAGCGTCTTAAAAGCTGTCATAACCGTAACTGACAGTCCAATGCGGTAACCAGCTGTACCATCGTTGAGATAAATGAAAAGAAAATCAAATATATAACTAAAGATAGTTGGGAATGGCAAAACACAGATGCCCAACCCCCCACAGGGATGGAATTTGACGGACCTGTTATGAGTGATTTGCTGGTCAATTTTTTTGGGTGATTTCCTCGTCAAATGTCTTTTTTGTTAAAATTGTGAATAATGGTGGGGAAGTGCGGAAACCATCCATATAAATTTAGAAATTCCAACCCTGCCCCCCAGCCCGCACCCTCAAAGTGTGAATGCCCCTGTCAATAAGAGTTTAGAAATTCCAACCCTGCGCCCCACCCTCAAAGTGTGAATGACCCCCACCCTCAAAGTGTGAACCCTCATGGAAAAATCAAATAATTGGAAAAAGAAAATAATATCTGCTTGACTTTACTTCTTTGGCGTTACGATCATGGCCGGGCACTTTAAGACTGGCTACCATCCCGTGCCTCCGTGGTGTGCCCTACAACTGTGTGAAAAGAATCTGGAGCAGCAGTCATACCAAAAGTCAGCGAAAAATTCTGCAGAGAAGCCCCCATCGAAACGGCAAAAGCAAAGGCTGTGAATAAAAGCCGTCCCCGTCCTGCTTGGATTGTCGGCGGTCACGAGTAATAGATGGGATGAGAGCATCCACCCCATAATACGTCCATCATTATTCCTTGTGGGGGCTGCTGAGTGAGTAATTATAACGTAAGCCCACGATCATGTAGCTTCTGTATTATTTCCCTGGACCATTTCCCCTTTTTCTTTAATCCAGAAGCTTGCAATTATTTCTTTAATTGTGTCACTGTTCCACTTTGCCTATATAAATTCCAGCACGCCACAGAACCCATATAATATTTTCATTTCGAGTCATTGGGTATTGCTCTCCACATTATATTCCTATGCAGCGTGTGATGCACATGTAAATCTCTGGTATCATATAAATCTTACTCCCGTACTCGCTCCCATCTTTTCATACTCGATAATGGAGAAATTTTGTGAAAGGCGCATGGAAGCAAGCTTCAGGCTCTGCCTCTCCGTTCTATGCGTTCTTCTTCTACTCACAGCTACAGTAAGGGCCATGCGCCCTCTGAAAGCAGGTCCGGTTTTCTCTAACAGTTGTTTTCCATTTTGAGTGTCTATGCCTGGTGTATATCCTCCTATGATTTGAGGGGTATTGGGTTTTCAATATCTAATATTTTTATTGTTTGGTTGGTTTTGTCCGTATAGATTTTAACATTAAATCTCAGGTTTTACATAATATTTCATAAAAGGGAATAAAACTTAACACAATAAGTTCATTGGGTTACTGCATAATATGATAATAGCATGGTAATAGCAGATAGCCAATTAAACTGACCACAATAAGTTCATTTGGTATATTAAGACTGGATGGGTTGCCAATTTGTTTGCAGATGCTCAGGAAAACCTAGTAGAGAGTTTCCAGACGCAAGCAAATGTTGAAGCTGTAAGAAATTAAAATCACATACCCGCTGAATAGATGAATCTTGATGAATTTCAGATAATACAGTGTTTGTATAGATGATAGATAAATGAATATGCAGAAATATGGGTTATGTTTGGAGATTGTTTATCTATTCATCTGTTGATTTACAGGTGGTAATTCATGCTGAGAAAACCGCAGAAGCAGATGCAGATGAAGATGAAGATTTGAACTGTGAGAATTATAGAGACAACGAGGATTGTGATCTATATCGGCGCACTCTCGCTGCACATACTGATTACATCTATACACAGCACCATGGCCACCCATAGATTAGTAGGTCATACTAGTTTTACACTTGAAATCTGTAGCTATATCTACTGTATACATCTCCTTGTTTACAGTAATGAAGGGACTCCAAGAGATCATGTAAAAAGTAATAATCAAACATACATATATATATATATATATATATATATACATGTTTTCATATATTTCTCTGTGTATGATCTGCTCTGGTTTGCAAGGACTCAATCACAACAAAGCAAAAATATTGTTACAGTTCCTTTCTTGTCTCAATATGGAGCATATTGTTACAGGGCCTTTCTTATTTCAGATAGTAAGTCGGTTCATATTGAGGTATGATGCAATGTTTTTGCTCCCCCCCACAGCTCTCACAAAAATATCAGAAATCTCGGGATACTGGGACCTTCCCAGAACTCAAGAAAAAAATCAGAAATCTTGGAAACTGGAAACTTCCCTGAACTCGAAATAGTTTTGTATTGTATCAGCACCATGCGAGGAAGACACGGCATGGATAATATTATAAAGTTGTCGGTCAACCATACATCCATGATGATCCTTCATGGCTAAATAATTAATGGGAAGATGTATCTCTCGCTCTGCAGATGGACTTCAATGAATATCTGTGATTGGTGCTGTTACCATCCAATTTTCTCTCTCGTTTGTATCGCCCAAGGGAAGTGCACATTATGTGCACAACTACTACAAATCACATCACTAGGGTGTGTTTAATTTTTTAGTTTATAAATCAAATCTTTCATAAGTAGTTTCTTTATTTTAAAATTGTTATAATGGTAAAAAGTCAATATGGTGTAAGAATCCATCCTGTGGTTATGAGAGTTGAGGTGACTCCATATGTTCTAGAAATAAGATCTAGCAAATCTTATAGTAGGCCCAAATTATAATGAGGATTTGATTTTTTTTAATGATTTTTAAAATTATGATTGTAAGGTAAAAACTACATTACAATAGATATTAAATTTAAAGAGAATATGATATTATTAAAATAAAATGTGTTTTTAAGATGTTAGAAGCTATTTAGTTATATTAATATACTTGAGAATATGTATAATTTAAAATAAGAATGCTTCATATTTATAATTTTAATCAATTAAATTTAATCTTTTAAGGTTAAACTTTTTATCAATTCAAAATTATAATAATTTTTTTTTAATTTATTATTTATGTATATTTTAATTTAAAGTGAGTTAAAATATTTTATGTTTTATTTTTTTATTTTTGAAATTTTCTATTTTAGAATTACTCATAGTTTAAATTGCATTTTTAATTGTATAAATATATTCAATGCTTTGAAAAAAATTTAGGACAATTAGATTGTAAAAACTTAATGTTATAATCTTATATTTTATTGGTGGGATCAAGGAATTAATGATGTCATTATGTTAAGAAAAAATTATCTATCTCTAAAAAATAAAATTTAGGTAATTCATTACTCCCCTGCTCTTTTCCCTCTTGCAAGGAGCCCTGATCATTTGGTACACTTAAATAGCAAGTGACGACCTTAAAAAGTTCTAAATTCGGTTTATGAAAAGTTGGATTACCTCATCAAATGAATTATGAATTAATATTGAAATTTCATTTCCCTAAGACTACTGATCTAGATTTATCCTCTCATATCCTTATCAAGTTTATTTGAAAAAGACATACATATACAATAGTATACCAAAAGAATGCATTTAACTACAATGTGTCAAAATATCATAGAGGGTATATTTTCATGATGATTAATATACACTCTAGGAGATTAATATATACACTCATGATGATAAATATATACTCTACAACATTAATATGGAGGAGAATCCTCAATCAATACTCAAGTTATAATCATTGCTTGATGTGTTTTTATTTTCTTCTCAAAGTAGATATTGATGTTTTCCCATTCAATTTTCTTGTGTTTTCAATATTTGATGGAAATAATTGATAGATTTCGTCTTTCATTGAGTAGATCATGTTATATTCATAGATAATTAACATTCGATTTTCTTAGATTTATTTGAAATTAGTACGTGTAGGTAGTAAGTGTTAGGAGTAGGTAGTAAGTGTGAGGAGTTGGTTCAACAATATCTAGAGCTACATTACATAGATTACATAGTTCACATGAGAAGGACTATTGTAAATATGCTGTGCATTCTAATCTTATCCTTCTTAGACATAAATAAGGATTAATTATCTTACTTATAAAAAAATCTGTATTTTGATATATTTAGTTTTCTATCACAAATCATAAGCATATCCGTGAGACAATATAGAAATATTTTCTTTTAGCAATTCAAATTTACAATCGCAACAAATTCTTACTTATTTATCAAAAAACTAATCTTAATATATAAATATTTATTGGAAGAAGTCACATCGAAAATTTTGATAGATGCTTTTCGAACCAACCACTATCGTAAGTCATATCGAAAATTTTGATAGATGCTTTTCAAACCAACCACTATAGTTCATCTTCAGTACACGATTTTGTTTATCCAAAAACTCTATTTATACAATTTTAAAAACGCATTGTCCAATATATATTTCTTTATATTTATATATATATGAGAGAAATTACTGGAAGCAATATAATACCAATCCACCACAATTTTAAATATTTTCATATGTTTACATCATGTTCACCTTGTCATGCAGCGAGGACATTATTTATGGGAAAACATCGTGACTGCTTAGGTTGAATGTCACCAAGCCGACAACGCACTTGTGTTCCCTTTTGCATTATCTGTATCCTTGGGTTGAACATTGCCCAGCCTGCGACGCACTTGCATTTCCTTCACTGAACGAGTGCCAGAGTCATAGAAAAACAAAATGTGAGCACATGTTTTCCTGTGGATGAGAAAGACAGCCACTTCATTGGTTTGTTTTTTTGTTTCTGTTTGGAAGGTGCTCTGCAGTATTACTAGTTGTGGATTGACTTGTACAACGCACATGGACACGGAATTTGAGAGAGGTTAATTAACTTGAAAAGTTCACGGATGACACGGAAATTTAGATGGTTTAAGCGTTATAGTTTTTTTAATGGGAAAACAGTTAATTAATTTCTATTTTTTTAAGATATATTTTTGTTTTTGTGTTGAGCTTAAGGAATTAGCTTGTTTATTAAAGGGAAGAACAATTTAAGTATTGGTAAAATGTTCTCACCAAAATAATACAAAATGGGGTCTAATTATTTGAACATAATAATTTTAACATTCAACGACATCAATTAAATAATCAAAATTATTCAATAAAACAAGAATATCTTTATCAAAATTATAAATTCTATGCATCCAGTAGATATGCAGTAAACTTAACTTTAATCTAATCCATTAGAGGCCCAAATCTGCAATTAAAATATTTTCACAGAAAAATCAATCACCATTTACTCCTCGCTTGAACATAAAGATGTTATACAATTGGTTTTAATGGGTAGGTTCATGGTTCTATGGTGAATAGGTATCATAAATGTAGAATTAAATTATAATTGTTTTAGAAGAAATGTAGAGTAAATTATAATGGTTTTATAATTATTTTATATTGAATTTATCATTTTTCAAATATTATATATTAGTTATTATGAGTTTATGTGTTTTTAATTATTCTTCATTAATTATTATGATTTTTTTATTAAATTAAATTTAGGTTTAAAAGTTTGGGTTATTTATTCATGGTCTTAGATAGGAAAGAAATCTAATTATGTTTTTGTAGTTTTATATAAAAAACAATACTTAAATATGGAATTAAATTATAATGTTTTTAAAATTATTTTGTATTGAATTCATGTTTTTTTAATCTTCGTGAATTTATAGGTTTTTTTATTATTGTTGATTAACTACCGAAATAAAATTTTGGATTGTTATTGTGATAAAACTAATGATTAAATATGGAAAAAATATAATTATATTATATTTTTAAAATTATAAAATTAGATTAAAATAAAATATTTATAAAATATTTTTGTTTTGGAATGAGTTATGGTTTTTGGGCATGTCGTATTGATAAGTTATATTATTGCCCCGTGATATTGTAATAAATCCTATCTAGAAGTTAATAATATCCATGGTATAATAGGGGTGAGTATTCACGACTAAGAATTATTAAAATATAGGGTTCAGTGGATTAAGGAAGGAGAAAGGAACTCTAAATTCTTCCATAATTCTAATAATGTTGGAGCACCATCATAATAACTAGATTTTCTCAATTTTGGGAGTAGATGGAGAAAGGAAAATCCTTCACCAAGAAATAGAATATGAACTCCTAATGTATTTTCGTGAGATTCTGTGAGAGAATTCATCCTCCACACAACCAAGTATTAATGTTTTCCTCCATCATATCACCAGGCTTATAAGAAAAGAACAAAATATGGCTCTGATGAGACTGATTTCATATCAAGAGGTTGAAATGGTAGTAATGAATCTCCCAAGGAATAATTCACTAAATCCCGACGGATTTAGCTCTCACTTCTTCAAGGTATGTTTGGCCTTTCTTGGTGAATAGATTTATGAGTTGGTAGAAGAATCAAGAAAGACCCAATCAATCTATGATGTCGTGAATGCCATGTTTCTAACCCTTATTCCAAAAAGTGGGCACTCGGAGAATCCTTCAAGTTTTTTCCCTATCACTCTTTGGAATGGGATATATAAAATCATTTCCACGGTTATAGTGAACCATTTGAAACCCTTACTTCAAAGCTTAATATCGCCAGAGAAAACATGTTTCATAGAGGGTCATCACATCTCAGATGGTATAATTACAACACAGGAAATAATTCACTCCTTATGGGTAAGGAAGTGATAAGGGATGTTAATTAAATTGGATTTATCTAAAGCATATGATCGGCTTAGTTGGGATTAGTTTCTAGAGATCTTAGAGGCCTTTGGCTTCTCTGGCGAGTGGATTTCTTGGATAGAATCGCTAATCTCAGTGACATTCTTCTCAATACTTATCAATGGTCCCCTTCAGGCTACCTTCATCCCTTCAAGAGGTATTCAACAAAGGGATCATCTCTCTTCATTTCTTTTAATTTTGGCTATGGAAGAGCTTTGGAGATTCTATAAGAATTTGTGTTCTTCAAGTCATATCTCTCGCTTACGATTGTTTTGTCAATATCTTCCTATAACACATCAACAATTTATAGATGTGGTTCTCTTTGGGCTACCTACATTAAAAGAAGTGAAAGGTCTTATGCGCATTTTGTAGAGATCTGTGGACGATTTAGGAACATTAATCAATAATGAAAAAACAAATATTTTCTTCTTTAATTTCTAGGAACCAATACAAGCACACTTGACTCACGTGTTAGGTTTTCATCGAGCCCAGCTTTCGTCTATATATCTTGGGGGGGGGCTCATCTTCAATTATAATAGAGCATAAAATTGGGAAGATATCATGGAAAGGGTTCGCTAAAGGATTAGTAATTGGTCTTTTTGGGCCCTAAACTTCGTAGGTCGACTAGTGCTTACCAAATCGGTGCTACAGGAAATTCCAAATTGTGAATTGACGGTAATGCCTATTCCAAAAGTCATTTGTAGTCTTCTTATGTCTTTGTGGATATAATTCCTTTGGAGAGGGTTAACTAAAGAGTGAAGGTGGTCCTTAGTAGGCTAGGACAAACTCATTAGAACAAAATTTGTTGGTGAATTGGGTCTACAGGATCTAGAACTCATTAGCAAAGCCTATAGCTTGAAAATTTGCTGGTAGTCGATGAAGGGAGGACCTGAGCTATGGAAACATATCTCGGTAATAAAATATGCACCCTTGAGCACTCAAGCTGACTAACTGGGAATGGAGGAGAATATCCAAGCTTCAAGTGTATCTAATTAGGCACAACATTACAAAAAAGAGGTGCATAAGCACACTTTTTGGGAAATATGAAGAGGAATGGAAACATATTTTTGGGAGGATTCTTGGAAACATCTTCCTTGATTGGTAGAGAACAAGAACCTCCTAATGACTAAAACCTTATCACAAGATTTGGCTGCTATCAAGGTGTCTCGCGTTTAGAAACCATATGAGGACCATGAACTTTGGTGAAGATGGAAGGATAAATATTATTGGCCTTGTTCAGAGCATTCATGATGAGCACCAGTATTGTAGCAAGAATGTTGCAACTCCTGGGGTTACCAACTTTACTTTATCAACCCTGGGTTCGTACAAACTTGGAGGTGACAGTGTTGTACAAACAAGTAAAAGTGATGGTCCTTCCCTTTGTCACTGTTCAGCTGGTGATAGACCACTAGTGTTTTTCAAGCCAAACTTCTATGGATTCACAAGAAGCTTGATTACTGATGAGGGAAAGAGAAATCTACTCTAAGAGAAATCTTGTCTACTGTAGTAAGGAAAAATACTAAAATCAAATGCTAAAACACAACATTTTCTAACTAATTATTGAGAGACTATGCTTAAAAAAGAATGCTAAGTTAACATATATGCAATCCTATTGTCTCAAACATGTAAATTCAAAACATCAAACATTCTACTAGTGTGCATATAAATGGCTAAAATAAATCTATTTTTATTTTTGTCTTTTTTATGGAAAAGTGTAAAATCTAATCTCTTTTGGTGATATGGCAGGTGGCTTAGGGATGCTAGTGAATGGATAGAGGGTTGGGGAGACCATTAAGTGACCTTATTTAGCTTCCTATAGGCTTTTCCCTCAATTCGGCCTCAAAACAAGCCACTACAGGAAAACCTATAGGATTCCTCGTATTTTTACAGGATACAACCAAGAGAAAAATGATGGGTGCCGAAGGTGATGGAAGGCTTAGGTAAGGTGGTTGGAGGATGGAATGAGGGAAGGAAATACCTAGGGTCACTTAGAACTCAGAACCAAGGTTGGAAGATGGCTGGATTTGCTCAACAAGCTTGGAGAATTTTCCTTGCAAAGTGATGAAATTGATGAGGGTCTTAGTTAAAGAAAGGAATGATCATAGATGGATGAAGTTGGAAGGAGGTTGCTGACTATGATATCTCTCTGTACTTTTGAAACACCTACATTGTATCAAACATTGATATTTACCCAAAAATCATGTAAACAAGAAGAATTTTCAATGATTTAGGAAAATAGAGTTTAATGAGCTAACTGTCTACTCCATGCATAAAGAAAACTTGCAGAATAAGATGGAATCATTGATGAGATCTGATGTAAGATTGAAGATGGAAGAAATAATAACTAAGTCCTACTCTTGAAAACTGATCAAATTCTGGCCTAAGTACAGAAAACCCTAAATTCTACGAGAAAGTAGACTTATGTCTTTTTGAGGCTGCATAGGAGTTCTTTCCTCAAATCATGATCCCTTAAGGAAGAAGTGAGGCCAAAACACCTATTAACAACTTTTTGATGTTCCTTTATCTCTTCTAAACTACTGTTGAAGTAAATCAAAAATGGAAGAAAACTAATGAACAAACTAATCAAATCTACACTACTTGCAATGAAATACTTCTAAAGACAATTCGACTATGAAATCAATCTAAGCATACAGATACAAGAAGAGGAGCCTTTACTGCTAGGGTTGGTCCCTAACCCAAGAGCTTCAGCCTTCTAAGTTAACTTAGTACTCGATCAAGAAAATTCTCATTCTCATTATCAAAATAGGAAATTACATAGCACTGTCTTCCACAAGCCTTGAACTCAAAATTGACTAGTGTTTTTACAACAAAAATTCGAATCCTAATGAGGCTCTAGGCCTCTTTATTTATACAACTGAAGTCTCCAATGACTTCCTTAAATATAGGGAGGCTCAGCTCCCAAACTCGAGATAAACTAACTCTTTGACTGTCACTTGCTTAGCTACCTTTTGATCTCCATGACTTGGTTCCTTGTACTTTGAGCTAGTGTGATTGATGGAGGAATATTCGTATGAGGGAGGAGTTAAATGAGGAGGATTACCTCCTAAAATCTCTCTTCCATGTCCCATTCGAGTTTCAGCCCTTAATCTTGCCAAAATTCCCTAATTTTCTCTCATAAACCTGCATTCAATGCACATTAGTCCACTAGGCATAATATCTCACTTTGATCCATCTCATTAAACAAAATATAATCAAAATATGTAATAAATTGTGATAAGAGTTTATTCAACTAAGCTAGGAGGTGAATTAAGGTCCATATAGTTACCCAATGATGAGGCTGATCATCATTCCCCTACTGAAAGTGTTGCTCATCCTCTGAGAAACTCAATCAATATCCATGTCCTTCATAGCTCTAGTGGCCTCCCTAACATCCCATGCTTTTGTTGTAGTTTCCTCTTCTTATGCATATAATCCTGCCTTCCTTTCTATCTCCTCCCACTTCTTTCTTTCTTCTTCTTCCTTCCTTCCTTCTAACATCCCTAAGAGCAGTGGTGGACTGAGTTTCAAGCTAATCCAATTGACCTTGAGTATTTGGAGGGTTTTCTTGTACATGGGTGTTCTGTTGAGTGCTTCTCTCATTCTTTGAGGAGAATGGTACTCTCTGATTTTTAAACTGTATGGCGAAGTATTCCATCTCCTTTCGAAATATTGCATGCTATCATCCCCTAATAGCCTAAGCATATCCTCAAAATGTGTAATTGCTTGCTCTTGGGTAGCCATATACCTGGGTGCAAGTTGAGGATCATTTGCATTTAAGTTATGTGTGCTAATGACAGCCATTGGATTTGACTGCTCAACTCTTATCATGAGAGGCTCTGTTTGTTCCCTTGCCATTATCTTCTTCATTTCTGTAGCCCTTTCTTCTTCATGGTTCATCCATGATGCCAAAGTCATCAACTGTGAATCCCATAGTTTTTCACTAGGGTCCCATACATTCAGATCTGTCAAGGCTAAGTTATGTAGGCAGAACTCAAACAGTTTAGCCCTATCCTCTAGTGTGCTTTGATCATAAAGATCAATGAACTGTCTATAATCCTGGAATGGCATAGTGCCTCTCTGTGCTAGGGTCTTGATTTGGAACTGTAGCCATTGTTCCTTAAGGTGTAATGCATAGGACTTAGTTGGCAGCATGCACTAGATTGCCTCTAAGGATAGACTAGCCATGGATGCCAATTGATTCTCTCTTTCTTGTAGTTGTCCTTTCAACCATGCATTTTCTACCTCCAACTGAGCTTTCATTACGACCTCTCTATCCCTCAGGCTGCTCAGTTCTCTGCCCATCTCCATAAGATTTTCCTCCATGTGACCTATGTCCTCCACTCCATTGGACTTGGAAATCTGCATCCATCTATGTGTTCTTGCTCTTTCTTTCTTGAGCTCAAAGAATAATGGGATGGACATTTTTTGTGGAATGACCCTACCCCCTTCAATAAACCTGTAATAGGAGTCAAGGTTAGGTTGAGGACTAGGTTCCCTTAGCTGTGGATCCTCCTTCTTTGTTTCTTGCTGCATACTCCCTTCTTTATCCAGTTTCTGAGTTTCCTGTAGGATTGCTTCTGCTTCCTATAGCTCCTACTGTGTATCCTGTAGGATGTCCTTTCCTTTGGATGAGGCAAATCTAGTCACAATCCTTCTCACATAAGTGATAGGAGACTTAGTGGAGGCTTGTCCTGAGGATCCTTCTCCTTGAGTTTGCATAAGAGGAGCCATATTCTCCTGCTACTTAGGTGAGTCTTCAATAAAAATAGGAACCTTGGTGGGAGTTTGAGGTCTTCCCTGCCTTATTCTTCTACTTTTTCTTGTCCTAAAGTACAATGGAGTTTTTCTTTGTCTTTTGCCTTTTTGCTTGATAGGGGTGCTAAGGGCAGTGAGGGCAGCTACTGCCTCTCTCTTAGTGGTTTCTGGAGACACCCTGGCTGACTCCTCCTTGTCTTCTTCCTCCTCTTTTCCATTCCCCTTTTTCATATTTTTCTTTCTCCTCTTCTTCTCCCTCTAGTTCCTCACTTTGTTCATCAGTTTCTTCGTTGGCATTCCCTTCTGTCCCTTCACCACTTTCCTTCTCCTTTTCTTCTTCTTCTTCCTCATCTATTTCCTCGTCATACCTCTCTTTTTCTTCTTCCTCTTTTTAGTTTCTTCTTCATCCTCTTCACTGGCAGTGGGGCTCTTGTCATATTCAAGGGCTTTTATATCTCCCTCTATTTGCATGTCTTTGAAAGTTTCCCATGTGATAGGAATTCTAAGGTGTTGGATGGCGTCTTTTATGATGAGTCCAATTAACCCATGATGGGCTAGTTGTTGATGGTTTCCTTCCTTCACCTTCATGCTTATATCTATGATTGATTGGAGAAGGAAGTAGGGTATGCTGAGTTTGTGTTGAGGAGGTGTGTCTACCCCAAACCTCAATTCTTCAAGAAGCCTAAAGTGGTATCCATATACCACATTGTACCTACCTTCACATGATATATATTTTATAAGGTGGTAGCTTATTTCATTCTAGGGATATGGTAGGCTGGCTCTTCTCACTCCATTTTTGTCTTCCATGGCACCCTCTCCCTCTAAAAAGAATTCCTTCTTTGTAGTTTGGCTATTTCCCTTGTCCTCCCTTCTCCAAGGCACTCCTAAGGGAAGTGTGGTAATTCTTCCTATGATTTCAGGGCTAAGTTCTATTGAGGCCTCTCACCACAACAGTGGCATGGGTCCTAGTCAGTGGAATGAGGGAGAGAGAAAAATATTTGGCTACATCATCCTACCCCATCAATTTCTCAAAGTAACCCATCCAATTGTTCCTTGTGAATATCTCTAGCACAGGAGGGCGCTGATGAATCCTCATGCTGTTGATGGGCTCCCTTATATGAAACCCCCCTATTATTTTGTCTGATACAAAATTTTAATGGAGGAAATTTAACTGAAATTTCTATGGATACAATTCCCTTATATTGCAATCAATTTCAATAAAATAGAAGATTTTTATGTTCCTTTCACTTGGATAAATGTGGGGAAATGTAGAGCCTACCTCCTTACAATGCTTGATGTAGCCAACCCCTGTTTTCCTCCCTCTAAAACTACTCACTGCCAATCCTATAGACTGCCTGACTGTATCCTGTAGGATCCTCTAGGACTTCCTGTAGGATTTCCTGTAGGATTTCCTATAGGATCCTGTAGGTGCTCCTGTGCAGGGAAAATATGAAATTTGTCTCTACTGTAGACTGCTTGAGGGCTGAGAGCTACATTTTTAGTGTGAGCCTCAAGAATGTGAATTCTTCTATGCATGGGGATCAACGTTTATTTTCTCTTATGGTTGATTTGAGTGAGGTGGTGTGCTGACAACCGAGGTACAAATATCTATTTTTGGACCATTAGTCCCACTACCACATCATCATTATCCTTACCTCATAATCAAATCCCACTTCAGGCATCTGTAGCTTAAGTTCTTTTGACCTCATACTCCTTTTCTTTGACTTGACTATTGCCACGTGTGTGAGGACTAACTGTTTTGTCCTTTTTGACTGAACGAAGGTGGCAAATTTAGCTGGCCACCTTTTGCTTATAAACCAACTCGTTCACAACTTTTACATATTTTGATCACATTATGATAATGAGAGTTGGAAGCAAGATACTTACCTATGGTAATAATACCTTGCTGCAGTTTGTTGAAGAAACGAAGTCTTTGTTGTGTGTTGGCTGCATGTGCTTTTCTCCCTTTTTTTATTATTATTATCCTTTGATGATTTCCTTTGATGTGCAGGTTCCTAATGTTGGGTTGTGTTATATTCTTTCCATGACTGTTATAGCTCCAAATCCCACTCTTATGGTTTGTGATGCTGCACTCATGGCCTAGGGCAACCCCTCCTTCCAGACCTGGTCCAAAAATTTTAAAAACAGTGTTTTATTCCCTATACGCGACATTGCCCTGAGTTAAACGCGTGTACACGCGGGTCTGTGTATACCCAACCCACGTGTATGTATTAAAACACTTAAAAATATATATAATTCCTTATTTTCGGGCGGAGATCGCGGGTTTTACCTGCTGGATCACCTGTTAGTGCCCGTGGCCCAACTGTTCCCAACCAACTCCTAACTAAAAAACTACTTTGGAGATGGTATAAAAAGACATCAAAGGGAAGGCCAAAGGGAGAGAGAGATGAGAGCAAGATTATTATGCTGAGATTTTCCCCTTAGACCAGGTCTGAAGTCCTTGGTGCTTTTCTGCACTTCCCCCATTTTGCATAGGAAACCCTTGTTTCCATGTATATTGGTGATCATTCATCCTTGATATCATCATTGAGTAAGACTTGGAAGGAGATCTTGTTGGAGGCTTGAAGCTGGAACGAATCCGGGAGGAAGCTTTGCTTGGAGCCTGCTGAAGGTGTTCAGGTGATATCTTTCCGTTATATGTACTTTATTTGCCTTTATATATAAAGAAACACGTCTTTGTTCTCGAAACAATCTTTCTTTATGCTTATGAGATTCTTGTTTTGAATTCTTATGCAAGTAGTTACTTAAAGATTTTTATAACTAACTTTATAGCATAAAGATGGTGTATACATAAGTATTCGTACATGTACTGTTGTGTTCTTTGATTTGTTTGTCTTGCAGGTCAAAGAAAGAAGAAGGGAACTCCAAGAAGGGTTTGGACCCTAAAGGCCTTCTCGAACGTAGGACCTTAGGTACGTACCCTTAACATTAGAATTTGCTTAAAAGTAAAAAGGATGGCTGTGTGTGTGTGTTTCTTTGAATAAGCAATTTTCAGTCTGGTAGAGTCTTAGCCCAAAGGACCCTAGGGGTACTTTCCCTTCCACCAGAATTGGCGACTCCGCTGGGGACAACACTCTTGTTGTTCCTAGTTTGGGTAGTCTTCAAGCCAATCAAGGCTCAGCCCCTCTGTTTGTTGGCTCTGACTATCTGATCTGTTCTTGAACTCCAAGCTTTTCCAGTTTTTCAGTCTGTGTTTTTTATTTTTCTTGAAAGACTTCAGATACACTCTTTTTCTGGATTACAGAAGCGTATATACGCAAGTTGCACTAAGTGAACCCGCGTATACGCAGGTTTCCTTAGTTACAGTCGTGTGTACACGCATTCTGCACATAATTGCAGGCGCGTATATTATATAATTTTCAAGATTTATAAATTTTCTTTTTGCTGAATGTTTGTCTGGTGGTTTGGGTCAGTTTCAAGCAGTCATTTTCCAGTAACAGTCCTCTGTTTAACAGGGGGCATCTTGTTCTGAACTCTCTCTAGTCATAAGGAGTATTAGTCTTGTTTTCGTTGATTGCAAGCGTCATTGATTTTTGACACACAAGATTTCTGTTTAAGAATCTTGATTGCTCTGTTTCGGCAGAGTAGGAAGATTGGGTTCAATATTTGTGTCCATTTTGTTTTCATGACACTTTTGTTTGCTTAACGAAATCATTTTCGTGACCATTTTCTCCTTCGTTTCGGGAAAGTTGTTTGTTACCATTTTCTTGAAACTTGTCTTTTGATCTTTTGGACTTTCATTGCTGCTTTTGATTGTCAAAAGCGATTTCAAACACATTTTATTTTTGTTGAGTTTTCATCATTTGAAAGGTGTCAATTCACAAAAGTGTTTGGTTGCCTATTTATCAATCATTGGTGTCAGTATTTTTGAGAGCTTTCCTTTGAAAAAGACTTTTTGGTTTGATTGAAAGAAAATCTTTTGAAAGTTTTGAGTTTCGCTTTCTTAAACTTGCTTTTCATTTGATTTCCTTTTTGCGAAGTGAAAGTGCTTTGTTTTTTATCTTAGAACTTGTTTTTATTGTTTGGACGAAATGATTGGTAACACATCATCTTCTATCTAAGCATTTTAGTGGAAAGACAAAATTTGGTAAAGCAGCAACTTTCCTTCTTTGTTTTCAGAAGTAGTCTTTAAATCTTGCATCCACATATACTTCTTGCATTAGGATAGATTTGCATCTCTTTTTAGGCATATTTAGTTTTGTTAGTTTTTGTGAGTGTGGAGTCTGAAAAGAAAAAGAAAATTTGTTTATATTAGAAGTACCTCTGAACCTCATAGAAATTGCTCTTCATCGAAAACAAAAGTGCATGTGCATGTAGCTAAGTTTTATTAATTTCTTTTGCGTCCATAAAAACACCACAAGTTTCATCTCCATTACCTTGTGACTTAAAGAATGGCCTAATAAAATCAAGCGCTAAATTTAAATCCACTAGAACTTTTTGTTTTAGTCAGTTACACCAACAAGTTTAGGATTTTAGGGCCTTGGATTAGGCGAGTGGAGAGTTAAGTCTCCAAGGCCACATAAAACGTCAAACATAAGAGTCTGATTAACGAGAGTAAATCCAATAGCGTTAGGAATACCAGGAAAGCTCCGGATTTGGGAGTTAAGCACGAGGGTCTGTGAAGACAGGGAAGAGAGATACCCCCTCTCCTACTTGTCCGAACTTACCTCACGACTATTTCGCCTGGCTTCTGCGACGAGTTGGTACCCATAGTTGCCTCTCCTAGGGATCTGCATAGGTGGCTGCGGAGGGGAATCCCGTGGCACCTGAGGTCGACGTTGCATCACTCTCGACAGTAATACTGGAGGGCACCCTTGCGAAGCTTGGGGGCTTGCACCGGCGTAGGCTGTTGTTAGGAGGTCAGCGTAACTTCCTTTGATACCTTCGCTGATAGGACTGGGCCCTCATCATCCCAAACTATCTTTGGAAGGCCCTTTGATTCACTTTCTCGTATTTTGGTGTCCGGTCCTAATCACCCGGAGCGGAAATACTTGGAAGTTGTTTGACTGGCTGTATCTTTAGGAACTTTATAGTGTGTGCTCTGTGCTCCTAGTCGGCTTAGCTTTTAATTTTTTGAGTCTTTAGTTAGATCATAACAAGAAATTCAAAGTGGCTGACCGGTCTCCAAGACGGTCTCGAAGACTTCGTGGTCTCTCACCACCTAGTTTAGAGCCTTCTCCTAGAAGGCACAGAGGGGATACTATCGGTAGGGTCCGTCCCACGCCGATTGACGCATCGGGGATTGATCCTTCTCTCAGGGACATTAGCGGCCAAGCAAGGCCTAGTACTTCTGAGCAAGAGAGGGACACTCCAGTCCTTTCTCGAGTTCGCTTTCAAGCGGAGAATAACGTAGAGGTAGAAGAACTTTCAGAATCATTAGTGGTTCCAAATTCTCCTCTACCATTTAGTCATCCAGACATATTGCAATACATTGGGACTCCATCACATAGACCGGCAAGTCCAGGTTACGCTACGCGCTTACCATTCATGACCACTACTGGAAGCATGGCTTCTACGAGTGCTGCGACTATGCAAACCCCTACATCGGTGCAAGGGGGAGGAACCATTTCCATCCCCTCCACTTCCTTGTTTGGATCTTTTGCGAGCACATCTCTACTTGGGTCTACCTCCATTCCGTCCACGAGTGGAAATGCCCAAACCAATGCTTTTAGTACTAGACTCTTCTCTTTTGGCACCCAATCACAGGGTATTCCATCGGTTCCGCTTAGTGCGGCTACGTCCATGATGGGCGGATCGGCCTCATTCCAGGGTTTTCCTTTCGAAAGTGGTCATATACCACATTCCAACACGACGGTAGGATCCATGCCTTTTTCTTCAATAGGACAAAGCAACAATCCTTTCGAAGGTTGGAATAGCCCTGGGGTTAGTAGTGCAGGAACTGGGAATCCATTTATCGGCCAACAAGGGAATAGGACGTACACCATGGTTAGTTCGTTTCAAAGTATTCCTCCCCTTGCTTCGGCTTGGAACCCATATCAGGGGTTATCAACTCCTTACCATTCTTTAGGAGGAAACTTTGCGGGCTATGGAGGTTATACGGCAGGAGTTGGTCAAACTCCGAATTTTGCTGGACCACAAGGCTTACCTTTTGGTTCAGCCGGTTCTATTGGTCACTTCGGGCAGCCTGGTGCCTCCCAAATCCCAGGACAATCTTTTCAGAACTTAGGGAGTTCTGCCTAGTCTGGGTGGAATCCCATAGGTCCTCCTAGGCTTCCGTTTCTGGCAACGTTAAACTTGCCAGATCTCACTAAGCTAACGAATGACCCTATCAGATACAATCCGGCCTGGCCTCCGGTCCCAACCAAACTCCCTTCGGATATACCAAAATTCGAACGGAAAAGTGGTGAAGATCTGGGCGATCATGTAACCACATTCCACTTGTGGTGCTCATCCAACTCCCTCATCGAGGATTCAATTAGGTTGAGACTCTTTCAGCGCACCTTGACTGGTAATGCGGCTAAATGGTACATAGAGTTGCCAGGGGGCAGCTTTACATCGTTCGCTGACTTAGCCAATATCTTCTTAAACCACTTCCAGTTGCCTGTCCGCTATGATGCCGGAACTAAACTTTTGGCCACCTTTCGTCAGGATAAGGCAACCCACATTTCTGATCATATTCAGGAATGGAGACGGAGAAAGAGGCTCATCAAAGCCGAAATCCCTCCGGAGTACCGTCTAGAGTGGTTTTTGAAGTCTTTGCAACCTGAGATCTCCAAGGATGTCTCCATGTCTGGGGTCTATTCTGAGGAGCAAGCCATTTTCAGGGCCCAAAAGTTAGAACTGATTTACTCTCAGTCTGGGATCCTCCAAAAGTACTTGCCAGATGCTCCTGGATCTAAGGTTGATTTAGCTAAGCCAAAGCCAGGTCCGCACGCGGACGGTATCGTTGGGTCTGTAGACACATCTACAGTGAACTTGTTGAATCAATTGCAGTAGTTGTCTTTGCAAACTGCTTCTAACAACCAAGTCACATTGTCTAATCCTCCCGCTTCCCAAAATTCTTCCATTAACGCCGTCCAATCTGATAACCCCAAAGGAAATCAAAATTCCAATGGGAAAAAGAAAGGACGTGGTAAGAAGAAGAATTTGGATGGGAAGCCCGATGAAAATAAATCCCGCAACAACGCTGGTGGTGGTAAAGGTGAGTCGAGAAAGAAAGTTAAGTTCCCTTGCAAGTTATGCAGCGGGGACCATCTAACTCATCTCTGCCCTAGAATTGAAGACGCTCAGCGCTTGTTAGGACAGCAAGGGACTTCTAGTTCGCAAGCTGTGTTAACTAACCCGTTTCCCCAAGGGCAGCAACTTCTTGCTGGCGCGAATTCGAATCCTGGAACCTCCTCAGGGGGCAACCAGGAAGGGGAAAAAGCATCAAATGTTTTTATGATGGGTTCAAATGTCCATGTGACTACTCGGTCACGTGATTATGGTGAAGCTGAAACATCTAAGGATAAAACTGTTCCGGGAGGTAGTGACCTTCATATTGAGCGACCTCTTGCTGAGACTATACCTAGGATACCGAAAGGTTCCGCCAAACGCGCGACGATTAACCCTAATGCTAGGACCGCCCAAAATTACTCCATTGTGGAGGATTTGGCTCAAAGCCCGTGTGCTATGTCCGCTTTGGAGGTTCTCCAGTCGTGTCCGTCTCAGAGAAGTGCTTTACTCTCCGCCATTGGAGCAATCGATCCAGCTAACTCTTTAGTGCTCTCTTTTGACATGTCGAATGTCAAAAAGAGACTCCCTCATCACATGGCTTTTCAGATAAAGTCTACATACCGTAAAATCAATATTTTTCGCACCGTTATAGATGAAGGAGCTTCCACATGTGTCATGTCCATGTCATGTTGGAAGGCTATTGGTTCACCTTCGACTGTTCCTTCACCAACCGTCTTAACTGCATTTGATGGCCATTCTCACAAGCCGCATGGGATTATCCCGGCCTTTCCTATATGTGTTGGAGGGAAGGTCGTTAATATCGAAGTTGAAGTCGTAGATGCTAACCTAGACTATAATCTCCTATTAGGAAGGAACTGGGTGTACGAGATGGAAGCCGTCGTATCGACTCTATTTCGTCTCATTTGCTTTCCTCATGAGGGGAAAATCGTTAAGGTTGATCAATTGGACTATTCCCCAATCGATCCTCAAGCAATCTCCGACTCTACTGTTCCTTTGGTGGATAACCCTCGCCCGCCGACTGAGAATTTAGGAGTAGGGATGTATTCCTCATTGATGGGTACGTTTGATCTTCCCTCTCCTTTTGCAAGAATCAATGCTATTTCATCATCCAAGGAGTCTTCTCGAGAAGAGTTCTTTCAAACTCATTATTTTTCCAACCCTTGGACCTTGCCTTCACCTACGACCACATTGGTTGAAGGACAAGTGAATGGAATGGCATTTCCTATATCTGCAGTTGAGCTTAGATATCAGTCTATCGTAGACTCTGCAGATAACCATTCTACTCCTTTTTCCGAAGAGGAGTTAGATGCTCATTTGGCCCCCGCTTGGAGCTTTGATTCTAACTCTGCCTTGGATTGCTTAGATTCGGTTCTACCTTCCGAAGAAGCAATCCTCGAAGTAATGATGGGTATAGATCGACCTTGGGAAGACTTACACCATCGTTCATATTTTCTTCCTCCATTGCAGGAAGTGGAATCTAGATTCTCCGAGCTCGTTGGTAGTGATGTTTGTACGGTGTCGAACCCTTTGGCTCCAACACACGTACGTGCCGAAGGTAATATGTCGGTAATTTCAAAAACGATACCTATAAACATCTCTAAGGATCCTAACATCATCGAGAATATCTTCATCGGAATTGAGTGTTCCCCTGAAGAAATTCAAAGTTACACCGACCTATTCAAGGAATATCGCGATGTATTTGCTTGGTCTTATGAGGAAATGCCTGGCATTGATCCTTCTATAGTCCAACATGAGATCAAGACGTACGAAAACGCAAAACCGATTCGTCAAAGGCTTCGGCCGGTTAACCCTAGGAAAGCAGCGGCTATCAAAGCTGAGGTTGAGAAGCTGCTAAAGGCGGGTTTTATATACCCTGTTCCTCTTACGGATTGGGTTTCTAATCCAGTCCCCGTGGAAAAAAAGCAAGGAACAATCCGAGTATGCATTGATTTTAGGGACTTAAACAAGGCTTGTCCAAAAGACAATTACCCCACGCCATTCATTGATCAGATTATCGACGAGTGTGCGGGTAATGAAATTTTTTCCTTCATGGATGGTTTTTCGGGTTATAATCAAATCTCTATTCGTCCTGAAGACCAACATAAGACATCCTTCATATGTCCCTGGGGTACCTTTGCATATCGAAAGATGCCTTTTGGTCTTAAAAATGCTAGAGCCACTTTTCAGCGGGCCATGTCATACGCTTTCCACGACATCAAACATGTCATCGAGGCATACTTAGATGATCTCGCTACTCGCTCTCGAAAGAGAACTGATCATCCGAGTCACCTTCGATTAGTCTTTGAGCGATGTCGTTTCTATAAAATACGGTTGAATCCCAATAAATGCGTTTTCGCGGTTACATCCGGTCGGCTGTTAGGGTTTATTGTGTCTAATGAAGGGATTCGGGTTGATCCCTTCAAGGTTGAGGCAATAGTTCAGTTGCCTCCCCCGTCCTCAATTCGTCAACTTCAAAGTCTTCAGGGGAAGGCTAATTTCTTAAGACGGTTTATAGCAAACTATGCCGAGATCACTAAAGGGTTCATGCGTTTGCTACGAAAAGGAGTCCCATTTGTGTGGGACGACTTTGCGCAGCGGTCGTTTGATGCTTTGAAAAAGGCATTAGTCTCTGCCCCGCTTTTGAGTCCACCGGATTATGGTAGAGACTTCCTTTTATATCTCGCTGCAGCAGAATCTACCATTGGTATGGTTCTAGTTCAGGAGGACGATGCTCTTGTCGAGCACGTGATTTATTATTTGAGCCGAGGCTTAATAGGTCCTGAACTCCGCTATTCTCCGGTTGAGAAATTGGCCTTGGCAGCTGTCCATGCTGTCCAGAGGCTCCGTCATTATATTTTGCTACGCAAAACTTTTGTCTTAGCGGCGGTCAATCCATTTCAATTTGTCCTCAGTAGGCGAGTGATTGGGGGCAAATATAATAGATGGATAGTCATTTTACAAGAATTCGATCTCGAATTCTTGTCCGCCAAGTCTAAGAAATCTATGGTCTTCGCGGAGCTAATTTCTGAGCTTCCTTGTGGAGAGGATATTGTTTATGAGGAAAGTTTACCCGACGAGCATATATTGCTCATCTCTTCACAAGACCCTTGGTATGGAGATATCATTGTTTATCTCCAGACTTCGAAGTTTCCCTCTACTTTCTCCAAGGATGAACGACGCAAGTTACGTCACCTGGCTAAAAACTATGTTATCATTGGTGACACATTATACCGTCGAGGGGTTGATTTAATTCTTCGACGTTGTTTAACCTTAGAGGAAGCAGAGTTTGTTCTTAATGATTGCCATAGTGGAGCTTGTGGTGGTCATCTATCAGGGCTTGCTACAGCCCAACGCATCTTACGTGTCGGCTACTTTTGGCCTTCACTCTTTAAGGACTGTGTGGAAGCGGTCAAATGCTGCCACCCGTGTCAAATTTTTACTCGCAAGATGCGCGCGCATCCAGCTCCTCTTTTTCCCGTTGTCACCGTCGGTCCCTTCACTAAGTGGGGTATTGATTTTACGACTTGTAATCCACCTTCAGCGGCGAATCACAAGTATATTATAGTGGCTGTAGACTACTTCACGAAGTGGGCTGAAGCCATGCCTACTTATAAGAACGACAGTGACATGGCAGCTTTGTTTCTTTTCAATCAGGTTATCTCAAGATTCGGTATCCCAAGGGAGATTGTCACTGACCATGGCAGTCATTTCCAAAATCAGCTAATTTCTGAATTGGCTCTTAAATTAGGATTTCGCCAGGAGCATTCGTCCCCTTACTATCCTCAGGCCAATGGACAGGTCGAGGTGGTCAATAAAACTCTTAAGACGATACTCCAACGGACAATCGATAAAAATCGGTCCAATTGGCACATTATGTTGTATCCGGCTCTTTGGGCATAACGAACCTCCATCAAAACGGCTACTGGTTTTACTCCTTTTCAGTTAGTTTACGAGATGGAATCTATCTTTCCGGTCGAATGTGAAATTCCATCTCTGAAATTGGCTGTTGATCTTCTTCCTGAGACTTCGAGCCTCGAGGAGCGCCTAGTTCACCTGGAGCATCTCGATGAGCAGCGTCGAGATGCCGCCACGATGAATGAGGCCCATAAGAAAAGGGTCAAAACTCAGTATGATAAGTCTGTCCGTCCTCGTGTCTTTACTGAAGGTGACCTTGTCTTGGTCTATGACCAAGATAAGGACGCCTTGGGGGCAGGCAAATTCAAGCCTATGTGGTACGGTCCTTTCATTATCAAACGAGTCTTAGAAAAAGGATCGTATGAGTTAATTGATTTCGAAGGAAACAAGCTGGCGGAGCCCCGAAATGGGCTCTATTTAAAGAAGTATTTTGCTTAGTTTTACGAGGCAATGGCTTCTTTGTATTTTATGTATATTTGTACATATATTATCGAGCGTTTTCTAATATCAGCACTTTTTGGTCTGCTTCGGCAGGTGTTGATGGATGATTTGGTTTATTTTGGATTCGCCGATGGTGCTAGTCGGCACACTCAGAATCTTGCTTTCGCAGCTTGGGTACTTTATTACCCAACTGGTCAGTTGATGATATCAAGAGGCGTGTGTATCGGTCCTGCTTCAAACAATATGGCCGAGTATACAGCTGTTATCAATTTATTATCCGAGGCAATCTCTTATGGGATTGACTCGTTGGTAGTATATCTTGATTCTCAATTGATAGTGTCTCAGTTAAACAACATTTATCGGGTTAGAGATCCATTATTATATCGCCAATATTTAAGGATGAGGTTGTTGCAAAGATCATTTATTTACATTAATTATTTGCACATTCCAAGATCTCAAAATTGGTTAGCTGATTCTATCGCTAATCAAGCATTAGACTGGCATATCAATCATTCATCATCATAAAATCATGCATCAAAAAGTCAAACTGTATATATATATATATATATATATATATATATATATATATATATATATATATATATATATCTCGCAAAGCGTCTCGAGTGTACATATGTGTGTCCAAAAATATACAAAATTGGGACTCAAATGCCCATAATCATGTCAGGCATATCTAACGCCTCGGCTCTGGATGAGCAGCTAAATATGTAACTATAGCATTGGCCACGCACCGAAAGACGCGAACCCAGTCACGTGGCATCCCAACCACATGACGCTGCATATCTAGAGGAAGATCCTCTATCTCGGCCATCGGTACTTGGCAGCTCAGTCTTGCCAAGTGTCACTGGACGTTGTTGAGGGTCCTTTCCGCATCCACAGCCGCCTCTTCGGCTCCTCGGCCACGCCGTCCATGCCGCGGGAATCCATCTGGTCGCACAGGCCCAATGTCTGGAACATGATCATCATATTAGTCATTTGAATCTCATCAAAAAATATTTTTCAAAATTTATCATTATATTTGAAAAATCCAAAAAATCATAAAATCATAAAAATCAAAAATCTTACCAATCTCGCCCCATGCTGCATCCGGTGGTAACACTAGATCAGGATCTCCTCGGAAATCCAGTCCGACATAGGGGTAATCATCTATGGCGATGATTTGCTGCTCCCACCAGGTAAAGAAATCATCTTCGAATGCATTCCTAGGGACTTCCCCACCCCCCAGACGTTTCATCAAGTCAGCCCACCGACCCATGCGTGGATCACGTGGACTACTGATGGAAACTGCTACCCTGGGGCGGAGTGCGGGAACCTTCTCGAAGAAGAATGTACATAAGATGGTTCCGAACCCAAAGTTCTTGGTCTGTCCCCTCCTGATAGAAGTGAGTTGTTCCTTCATGTTGGCAAGGAGAGGAGTGCACCAGTCAAACACTGTAGTGAGACAGTCCACTGCCACGCTCATGTTTACTCGTGACGCCTGATGTAGTGAGGATGATCCGTTCACTCGACCTATGGTGAACAATATTATCTGAGTGACAAACTCGCCACATGTGGGATAGAGATCTGGCTCCCGACCTTCCGATGACCCGGGCAATAAATCTGTACATAGTCATCTACACTGAGGCTATTCCGTGTCCTGCCCCGGGAATGCACCACCTCTCCCCTTCAGGAAAGGCCCGTGATAAAATATATATCTTCCACTTCTACCCTGAGTGGCATCTGATCAATGATGAATGCTTCCTCGTCGACATCCCAATAATCAATGAGTCTCTCGAGCAAACACGTGTTGGCTTTCATGTTTGGCAATTTGAAGAACTTTAGCAACCTGCATCCCCGTAAGGCATCTAATGCCTCATCATTGTTCATAACTTCATTATCCACAGCTGAGTGCTCTCTTTCACGCCATGTGAGAGTCATCCTGGAAGAAAAAATCATTTTCATCCGTTAGTTTTGTATATAAAATTAGTTTGCTGCGCACACGCGGGTTCCCTTGTATACAGTCGCGTGTAGGGCCATCGTATACACGAGTTCTATACAGCCAACCCGCGTGTATGCCGCAGAGCAATTTTTTGCAAAAATCTAACGGTGAAACATCAATTAAAATTCCTAAAAACTATCACAATTAATTGCAAGACAAGTTTAGTGCTTACCTGGAAGTTTTCGGCAAGTTTGAACGGTTGAATAAGTCAAAGGGAAGTTTGCTCCTTTTGCTCCACAATTTTTGCTCTCCAAGTCAAACGGTGAAAATGGTAAGTCCAAAATTTCCTTTTATAAGTTTTGAAAATGCAAAATTTTTTCAAAATTTTATTTTGTTTGGTTTCATGTCACTTTTAACTTGGGAGCTTGGAATGTCGAGATTGGGTTGTTTTTCAGGACATTTTGGACATTTTTCGACGGTTCGAGACGGTTCCATGACTGCTGATCCGTCATGGCAGGTATCGTGTTCTCACTGGCATATAGGTTAGGGACATCATTTTTCCGTTGCATTATGCATACTAGCCTCCATTTGACCGATACATCTGCCATAGGGTCGACCCCATCGTGTTATGGTTCGTTAGCCATTTTCACTCGCCGATTCTTTAAATCATGACACGATGGTAGAGCCATCCTTTACATGAGCATCCTAGTTAGCACCTCACTGACATTTGTTGCCCATGCTGCTTCGTTTTGAGTAGGCTCGGGAGTCCTCTGTAGTCCCGCCATGACTTATGCGTTGAAGACTCATTCCTCTTTGCTTCTTCGCTTCGTTCTAGCCTTATACCCTAGAGGCTCCTATGAGTGTCGAGTTGTACTTTTGCATTGCATGTTGACCATTTGCACCTTTTGGCCTAGAGCCGGCTTCACTTGCACTCGTGTTTAAGCCAACTTTTGACCATGACGTCTGCAAAATCAACCTTGCATACCTTTGACTTCTGCAGCTTGACATACCCAGATCCGTGGAAGGAACATACCTCTGAGTGTCACTGACCAGTTTTCACCTCCCTGCATTGAGCATAGGAACGTTCCTTTCCCAGGAACTAGATCATCTGTTTCACCAACACTCGTTCTTTCCACTGTACCATAGCATTCTTTTATTCTTTTTCCGGCTTATCAGAAAAAGACAAAAAAAATTAAATATTCCCAAAAAGAGCGGGAACAGGGACATTATTTCCATTTATTGTTGGCAGCTAGAGTCAGTCATGTCGCCCTTGAACAAAGCACTCAAAGCAAAGTCTCCTCCGCATGGGTGGGATTTAGTTTGACTTAGGTATGCCATAACCTTGTTATCGAGTCAGTTCTCCCCCGATTGGTTATCTCTTCCAATCATATGGAGGGTTCGTTCGTGCCTCCTGCATGACGAACTTATACAGATTCATCATATGCTGCCACATAGTCACATTGAGTCATGCTTTTGTTCAAGGGAAGTTAGCCTGAGTCGGCCTTTCTGCGGTGTCTCTTGACTCATTTTTCAGTCGGCCATCCCTGGTTGTCAGTGTCATGTCTATCATCACATCAGTTATATTGGTCCTTTACTCGTGCCGGTTTGAGAAGGTCCCCATTGACTTCTTGCTGGCGGGTCTTGTCCTTATCGACGACGACACCTTGCTCTGAGGACAGGCCTAGAGCCACACCCTGGCCCTATTTTCATTATTGATAGGTCACCTTGTGCTCAACATCGATCAGTATCATGGGTCTTTGACTGAGTGGTTTCCCTTGTGTTCGACGTCAGCATACGTTATCACACATTGGGATTCGTGCAGTACCTTGGTTTCCATTTGACCCTATTGGTGGATACCTCGCCTCCGTGTCAGCTTTCATTATTGGTTGGTTCAGAGGGTTTCTACCGTGCGCTAGCTACATCTTGTGTACGCCAGAAACGTACTTCGGTTGGGTTACTACATCTTTTTCGTCCGATTCCTTCCACATTATTGGCCTACGGGTTACACTCGCACTAGATTGATGAAGGATGCCTTAATGCCTTCCTTCTAGCGGATCTTTCCCTATCGACTCCGACTCATTGCTCTGGGGCAAAGATCTAGAGTCCATTTGGCAGTACCTTGGGGTTTGCAGTCATTAGTGGTAGATCCTTCGCTATCGACAGTGGGAAACCATCATTGTCTCCTGATCGATAGATTCTTACAGGTGTTCGACTTCAGCTCATCTATTCACACTTGTTAGATTGTACTGGGTACCTTGACGCTCATTATCATTATCGGTGAGTAGTCTCGCGTTTGTTAACGGTATACATCAATGACTGGTAATCAAACGATTTCTCACATGGTCGACTTCAGATCATTTATTCCCATAGTGTAGAAATGTACCACGGCGGTCGGTGAAGACCTCAGGTTGTATCAGCATTCATTGGTTCACTTGACAGTTGCTCCTGTTGCTGCTAGTTGATACCACTCCACCTTATATGTTGCAGTCAGTCATGGCGACATTCTATATGCTGGCACCTGAGTTTGCAGTGTAGTACCATCCTATTCCATCATGTTCAGTTGGTACCTTTTGGGATCAGTCTTTGATATCAGTGATCCATTGCATCTTTCAGCATCATTGACAGTTTTATATGTGATATTCAGACATGTACTTACTCATTATGATCAGATGATCCATTCTGTATCTTCCAGTCATTTTATACTTTTATACTTAGTGGATCCACTTGTACTTGATATGCGGACATGCTTTACTTTTCCTGAGCATGGGTATGCCCGCCTCAGACAGTGTTTCTTTCTGATCTCCTTTCGGTGGCTTGGCAGGCTGAATTCTGGTGCAGTCCTCCTCGGTTTTTCGACAGAGTTCCTTTCCATGTACTTACATAATATATTTCGGCCATCATGTTCCCCTTCTGACCTCACACATTAGGGGGCATCTGTTATAGCTCCAAATCCCACTCTTATGGTTTGTGATGCTGCACTCATGGCCTAGGGCAACCCCTCCTTCCAGACCTGGTCCAAAAATTTAAAAAACAGTGTTTTATTCCCTATACGCGACATTGCCCTGAGTTAAACGCGTGTACACGCGGGTCTGTGTATACCCAACCCGCATGTATGTATTAAAACACTTAAAAAAATATATAATTCCTTATTTTCGGGCGGAGATCGCGGGTTTTACCTGCTGGATCACCTGTTAGTGCCCGTGGCCCAACTGTTCCCAACCAACTCCTAACTAAAAAACTACTTTGGAGACGGTATAAAAAGACATCAAAGGGAAGGCCAAAGGGAGAGAGAGATGAGAGCAAGATTATTATGCTGAGATTTTCCCCTTAGACCAGGTCTGAAGTCCTTGGTGCTTTTCTGCACTTCCCCCATTTTGCATAGGAAACCCTTGTTTCCATGTATATTGGTGATCATTCATCCTTGATATCATCATTGAGTAAGACTTGGAAGGAGCTCTTGTTGGAGGCTTGAGGCTGGAACGAATCCGGGAGGAAGCTTTGCTTGGAGCCTGCTGAAGGTGTTCAGGTGATATCTTTCCATTATATGTACTTTATTTGCCTTTATATATAAAGAAACACGTCTTTGTTCATGAAACAATCTTTCTTTATGCTTATGAGATTCTTGTTTTGAATTCTTATGCAAGTAGTTACTTAAAGATTTTTATAACTAACTTTATAGCATAAAGATGGTTTATACATAAGTATTCGTACATGTACTGTTGTGTTCTTTGATTTGTTTGTCTTGCAGGTCAAAGAAAGAAGAAGGGAACTCCAAGAAGGGTTTGGACCCTAAAGGCCTTCTCGAACGTAGGACCTTAGGTACGTACCCTTAACATTAGAATTTGCTTAAAAGTAAAAAGGATGGCTGTGTGTGTGTGTTTCTTTGAATAAGCAATTTTCAGTCTGGTAGAGTCTTAGCCCAAAGGACCCTAGGGGTACTTTCCCTTCAACCAATGACTAACCTACGTAGTGAACTGGGGGGGTTAGAGGGGGGAGGAGCCCCCCCTTTGTTGCGTCGATTGCACAGAGGGGGGATCATAGGGGGGTGACAACCCCCCTTGTCTAGGGGGTTTGAGGGGGTTGGGTAGCCCCCTTCTACGGGGTTCGGGGTAGAACCCCAAGAAATTTTTTTTTGGACCCTATATTAGGTTGGGCAAACCTAACTATGGTTTTGGACGCGATGGTTTTTGGTCCATGGCATTGTATGCTTCGGCATGTATAAATATGTATTGCAACATTGAAAGGAATATAATGAAAAATCAAGCTGGTAGTCCCGGTTTTGGGATCCAGTGGAAAATCTTTGTGTATATGTGTTTTATGTGTTATACTCTCGCATTGTTTATTTTCTTTGTTTTAGAATTCGTATGCAGGTAATTTCTGTATAGGGTTAAAATCTACATTTGGTATCAGAGGTGTTTTGGCTTCAAGGGGACACCTTTGTTGCTGAGGGGTTTCGCTCGGGCTTGTGGTAGACCCTATTCAGTGGGAGATTTGCGAGATCGATTATGGTGGTGAAAGAAGATGGTGAGCAGTGGAAAGATAGAGATCGAGAAATTTAATGGTCAGAGTTTTGAGTTGTGGAAAGTCGAGATGGAGGATCTGTTTGTGGATAAAGATCAGTGGATCGCGGTAGATCCAGGTACTAAACCAACGGGAGTGTCTGATGAAGAATGGAAGAAGTTGGATCGGAAGGAAAATAACACAATACGATTGTGTTTCTTAGATTCAGTATTGCTGAATGTATCAGGGGAAGCTACGGCGAAGGCTTTGTGGGACAAGTTAGGGACTTTGTACCAATCTAAGTCTCTGGTGAATAAACTGTTCCTACGGAAAAAGTTGTATAACCCGAGGATGAAATATGGAGACTCGGTGACAGAGCATCTGAATGCATTTAATATTATGGAAAGTTAGTTAGCATCTGTTGATATTAAAATTTCAGATGAAGATAAGTGCATCAGTTTGTTGTGTTCTCTACCAGATTCGTGGGATAGTCTAGTTATTGTAATAGGTAGCAATGAAAATACCTTGCGGTTTGATGAAATAGTCTCATCCTTTCTGACGGAGGAGATGAGATGGAAAAATATGGAGAAGAAGGATGGTGATGCCTTGTCTGTATGAGAACGGTACCAGAACAGAAACAAAAATAAGTCATCAAGTGGGAGATCTAAATCTCCAGGAAAACCTGTAAAGGTGGTGTGCTGGAAATGTGGAAAGGAAGGGCACTATAAAAGGGACTATAAATTTAAAGCTGCTGATAAAGGAAAGGGATCTGATGATGCTCCTTCTGCAGAGGCGAAAACCACCTCAGATGAAGGTGGCGATGTGTACTTGGTTTCTTCAAGTACACATGTATATCATGAGGCATGGTTGATTGACTCAGGTGCATCCTTCACTTCACTCCCCATAGAGAGTGGTTATGCGAGTATGATAAATATGATGGTGGTGATGTCTTCTTAGGGGATGATAGGAAGGCTAGAATTATTGGTCACGGAAAAATAAAGTTGAATTTGCAAGGTGGAAGGGTTAGAACACTTCTGGGTGTTCTACATATTCCTGCATTATCCAGAAATTTGATTTCTATAAGCAAGTTGGATCATGCAGGTGTAAAAACAGTGTTCGAGAAGGGTACCTGCAAGGTGGTTCAAGGAGCACTGGTATTGATGTGGGGAGTTCAGACTGGAACTCTATACAAGCTGTAAGGTAGCACTATTGTTGATGGGTGCAACAGTTCTATGGTTCCTGAAAGTGGAGAAGAAAATCTAGTGGTCTATGGAGAGAAGACCATGTTGTGGCATCAAAGGCTTGGACATATTGGAGAGAAGGGCCTTTGAATACTTCATGGTAAAGGTATGGTAGAAGGTATGAGTAATAGCTCTTTGGATTTACATCTCTATGAAAATTGTGTATATGGGAAGCAGAATCGGGTGAGTTTCCCCTCTGGTGGTAAGAGGGCGAAACAGATATTAGAGCTTGTGCACAATGATGTGTTTGGACCTGTGAAGGTTCCATCGCTTGGTAAGTCTGTGTACTATGTATCATTTATATATGACTTCTCAAGGAATACATGGATATATTTCCTTAAGAAGAAATCTGAAGTCTTTGAAAAGTTTAAAGAATTTAAGGCTTTGGTGGAAAACCAGACAGAGAAGAAGATAAAGGTGCTGAGGACAGATAATTATGGAGATTTTTGTAGTAAGGAATTTGAAGAATTTTGTAAGAAGTGTGGTATAGCATGGCAGAAGACTAATCCATATACACCTCAGCAAAATGGAGTTGCCAAAAGAATGAACAAGACATTGATGGAAAGGGCAAGAAGCATGCTCAGTGGTGCCAGGTTAGGACAAAAATTCTGGGTAGAGGCGGTGGAGACAACATGCTACCTGGTCAATAGATCACCTTCATCAGCGTTGGAGGATAAAACTCCAAAAGAGATATGGACTTGTAAGAAACCCTCTCTTTCACATCTGAGGGTATTTGTATGTGATGCATATGTACATGTTCCAAAGGAGAAACGAACCAAGTTGGATAGTGAATCTGAAAAGTGCATCTTTATTGGGTATAAGGATGGTTTAAAGGGTTATAAGCTTTGGAACCCAGCAACAAGGAAGGTTGTGTACAGCCGAGATGTGGTGTTCAGAGAGGTGAAAGATGTTATTAAACATGAAGTCCGACCAAAGGAACCTAAGAAGATAATTTTGAGCTAAAGGAGGAAGAATCAGACTCTACAACAGAGGAGGAATCAGAAGATGAAGAGCCACAAACTCCGGGTGTAAGAAGATCAGTTCGAGAAAGAAGGCAGCCAGAAAGTTATAGTCCATCTTCTTTCTTTTCAAATTTTTCTTTATCTATTACTGATGATGATCCCAAAACTGTGAAGGAAGTAATAGATTCAGAGGATGGAAAACTCTGGAAAGAGGCCATGGTTGATGAAATGGCATCTTTGCACAAAAATGAGGCTTGGGATCTGGTGGAGTTTCCAGCTAGAAGGAAACCCATTGGCAGCAAATGGGTGTTCAAGAAGACAAATGCAAAAGGGAAGGTGGAGAAATACAAAGCTCGGTTGGCAGCAAAAGGTTATTCCCAGGTGCCGAGAATTGATTTTGGTGATATTTTTTCTCCTGTTGCCAAGGTAACTTCTATTATATTACTTTTATTTGTTGTTGCTACTTTTGAGGTAGAATAGATGGATTTCTTCACGAGGATCTGGAAGAGGAGATCTACATGAAGCAACCTGAAGGCTTTGAGGTGAAGGGTAAGAAAGAACTCGTATGCAAGTTAATGAAGTATCAGTATGGGTTAAAACAGTCACCAAGGATGTGGTATCAGAAATTTGATACATTTATACGGGGACTTGGCTTCACCAAAAGCAAAGTAGATCACTGTGTGTATTTTAAATTAATTGGTGACCGTGTTATTTATCTGGTCTTGTATGTGGATGATATGTTGCTGGTTGGAAATGACAAAGAAATTATCTAGGATTTGAAGACTCAATTGTCCTTCAAATTCGACATGAAAGATCTTGGTGCTGAAAACTATATTTTGGTCATGGAAACTAAAAGATATCAGGAAAATAGGAAGCTCTGGTTAAACCAGAGGAAGTATGTCGAGAAAATATTGCAGAGGTTTAATATGCAGGATAGTGAACCGGTGAAGGTTCCTATTCCTGTAGGTGTAAAGTTATCTGCTGAACAGTGTCCCAAGGCACAAGAAGAGGAAGAGGATATGTCCCGTGATCCATATGCAAGTGCAGTCGATAGCCTGATGTATGAAATGGTCTGTACTAGACCAAACATTGCACATGCAGTGGGATTATTCAGCAGGTTTATGTAAAAACCAGGGAAGGAGCATTGGACAGCAGTAAAGCGGGTTTTCAGGTATTTGTGTGGCACTAGTGATTATGGTTTGTGCTACCAAGGAAGACCAAGATTGGACAGAGTTTTGGATATCCGTGGCTTTGTTAATGCAGACTGGGCTGGAGATTTGGATCAGAGAATATCTACAAGTGGGTATCTGTTTAACCTATTTGGAGGTGTAGTCAGTTGGATGAGTAAGAAACAATCTATAGTGGCTCTATCAACTACAGAGGCAGAATACATGGCAGCCACTCATGCAAGCAAGGAAGCAGTTTGGTTGTAGAGATTGTGTTCAAATATGGGGTTAGTACAGGGAGCTATAAGGATAGATTGTGACAGCCAAAGTGCAATTTTCTTGGCAAATAACCCTACTTATCATTCAAATACAAAGCACATTGATGTTCAATATCACTTTGTGAGGGATATGAGAGAAGACAAAAAGGTGTTGCTGGTAAAGGTGGACACTTTGAAGAATATTGCAGATGCATTGACAAAATCTATGAGCTCTGAGAAGTTCTCCTGGTGTAGAGAGACAATGGGCATTTCAAGGTTGGAAAAATGACTAAACTCTCTTGTGGCCCCCTGCAGAAAGAAAAAAACAAGTGGGAGAATGTTGGGTTGTGTTATATTATTTCCATGACTAACCTACGTAGTGAAATGGGGGGTTAGAGGGGGGGTGGAGCCCCCCCTTCATTGCGCCGATTGCACAGCAGGGGGGTCATGGGGGGCTGGCAGCCCACCTTGTCTGGGGCATTTGAGGGGGGTGGGTAGCCCCCCTCTATGGGGTCCGGGGCAGCGCCCCTGGAAATTTTTTTTGGACCCTATATTAGGTTGGGCGAACCTACCTATGGTTTTTCGGTCCATGGTTTTGGACACGATGCTTTTCGGTCTATGGTATTGGATGCTTCGGCATCTATAAATATTCATTGTAACATTGAAAGGAATATAATGAAAAATCAAGCTGGTAGTCCCAGTTTTGGGATCCAGGGGAAAATCTTTGCATATATGTGTTTTATGTGTTATGCTCTCACATTGTTTATGTGTTTTAGAATTCATATATAGGTAATTTCTCTACAGGGTTAAAACCTGCACCTAGTGTGGATGATGATGATGTTGATGCTACTGCTAGGCTCTAGAGGAGCTTCTTCTACCCTAGGGTCTCTACGCTTGAAGTTGGCTGCAACCTATGACTTCTATTTTGTGGGATAGGCTGTTGCAGGATGTCCTGTAGTTGCTTCTCCCTCAAAAATTTTAGTCATTTCTCTACTGCTGGGAGCTGAGGATGATTGGCATGGGCAGTGAAGGGTTTTAGGGATTTGTGCATGAGGAAAAATAACCTTCACGTGTTGTCCCCTTGCTCTCTATATTCATCCTCTTTTCTCTGTGTTTTTTCTTGAAAATTGACTTTTGTGATGAATGCAGGGGTGACATGGGTAGGTCATTCCCTTGCTCTAGGGTTACTTCCTTTAGGATTCCCAAGCCACCATAAATCCTACAGGATCATCCTATAGGTTTTTAGGGAATCCTGTAGGTTTACAGGGAATCCTATAGAAAACACAGAACCCTTGAAAACTGAGACAAATGAGTGGAAAAATGGAAGGAATGCTGGAATGATGAAGGATAATGAATGAAGAAATAAAACATGAGCTGGACATGTCTCTTTTGATTCTCCATTGTTGCTCTAATCATCCTCTTGCTGACCTGCAAACAATACTTTCTTAAATTTCCTTTTCTCCCTTTTTTTTTCTTTTTTTCTTTTTTTCTTTGAAAACAACTAGGCTGCCTCCAAAAGGTTTTCATCGTAGCTACTTGCCCTGGGCTCCTTAAGAGAGTTTTTCACCCAGAGATATTTTTATTTCTCTCTTTATTATTTTGTTTTGACACCATTGGGCTGCCTCAAGAGGTTTTCAACCCAATAGTGGGACTCAGGTGCATCATGGAGGTTTTCACCTGAGTCTCCTTATTTTTTTGATTTTTGATTTTATCTTTAGTAACTTGATGAGGTAGGAGCTGAGACTTGCTCCACCACCATTACTGTTGTGCTGATGCCTTCAATGAACTCTTGCTTTGAAAATGGCCTCTTGTAAACTTTCAATCTGTGCCCATTAACAAGTAAAGGAATGGCCTCTATATCTACGATTCTAATATGCGCTGAACCATTACCATGACATTTATTTATGACATAAGGCCCTAACCACCTAGTCCTTAACTTTCCCTTAAAGTCTTTATATCTAGAATCATATAACAAAGCCTAATCACCTTCTTGAAATTGCTTGTCCTTGATGTTCTTGTCATGCTAGCTCTTCCTCTGAATTTGAGTCACCTCTGTGTGTAGGAGGGCCTGCATTCTAAACTCATCTAACCCATTCAGCTGGAGAAATCTCTCTTCTTGGGCACCAATGAGATCTAGATCTAGTTATGTTGCCATGCTCAATGTGTTCTAATCAAATTCAATGGACAACAAGGCCTTCTTCCCATAGATCAACTCATAGGGTGTGAATCCAATGGTGGTCTTCCAGGCGGTATTGTAGGCCCGGGTGGCCTCAACTAATCTATTTTCCCAATCTCTTATGCTGCTGCTAACCACTTTGGTCAGAATTCTCTCTAGCGCTCTGTTGGTCACCTCCATTTTCCAATTAGCTTATGGGTGATAGGGAGTGGAGGCTCTATGCTTGATCTTGTTATGGATTAAAAAGTCTTCAATCATGTTGGATGTAAATTGGCTGCCTTGATCTATCACCAGTTCTCTAGGGTACCCAAACTTGTAAAAGACATTTTCCTTTAAGAACTCAGCCACCTTCTCCTCTGTTGCTGCCTTGATTGCCTTGGTTTTAGCCCACTTAGTCAAATAGTCAGTGCACACAATGATATACTGCTTTTTCTTAGAAGGAGGGTCAATAGGTCTAATGAAATCCATGCCCCACTTTTCAAATGGCTCGAAAGTCACTAGGGGTTGCAGAGGAATTTCATCCCTTGGAGTAGGCTTTCCCATCCTTTGGCACCGATCACACTAACTAGTATATCTTCTCACATCCTAATGAAGAGTAGGCCAATAATAACCAACTTGTAACACCTTGAATGATGTCCTCTTTGTTGCAAAGTGACCTCCACAAGGCCCATCATGACAAGCTATAAGGATGTCAAAGACTTCCTCCTCCTTGACACATCTTCTCAAAATTTGATCTGGACCTAGTTTGAAGAGGTTGTCCCCAATCCAAGGGAATGGGGTGCTCTTCCTCACAATCTTGCTTTTCTCTTTGGAGGACAAATTCAGTGGGAATTGTGCAAATACCAAATAGTTTTATATGTCAGCAAACCACAGAGGGAGAACTGAAATGGAGAATAATTGTTCATTCGGTAACTGATCATCAACCATTCCTTCCTCACATGTAGGCAAAGTTAATCTAGACAAAAATATGCAACAATATTTTCCTTGTCATGCTTATCAACAATAGTTAGATCAAAATGTTGTAATAAAAGTAACCATCTAATAATCTGGGAATTCACATCGGGTTTATTCATTAAATATTTAATTTTATCATGATCAGTAGGTACAACTGTTGTTCCTTTTCGGTCACAGTGTAGTTCAGTTTGGCCTTTGACAAATTCTTACTCATCAAGTAAATGGCATAAGGCAATTTCTCATCTATCTGGCCTAGAGATGCTCCTATGGCTTTGTGTGAAGCATTAGCATGGATATGAAAAGGAAGGGTCCAATTTGGGCCTCGGATAATTGGTGTAGTGGTCAACTTCTCCTTCATTTTGACCATACAAACTCAAAGACTTTGGCCAACAACCAAAATAAAGGAGAAGCTAACTTGTTGAAGTATTTTATAAACCTCTGATAGTATCCAGCTAATCCTATGAAACTTATGACATATCTCTAATTTTCTGGAGGTGGGACCCTTTGGATGATAACTATTTTGTTTGGGTCCACCTGCAGTCCTTGTTGGGATATTGAATGACCTAGCACTCTCCGCAATCATCAAGAACTCACATTTTTAGGGACTAAAATATAGGTCCATTTCAATGCATTTGTTCGGTACCTTACCTAAGTTGGATAGAGCCTCCTGGAAATAACACCCATAAGGTGTAAAATCATCCATATAAATCTCTACTACATCATGGACTAGCTCGGCAAAGATACTCAGGACTACTCTATAAAAAGTGGCAAGAGCATTGCATAGGCCAAAAGGAAGGACCTTATAGGCGGAAGTACCCCAAGGAAAAGTGAAGGTGGTTTTATCCTGGTCTTCTGGGCTGATCTGGATTTGATTTTACCCACTAAATCCATCTAGGAAAGAGAAAAACGTTTTCCCTGCCAGGCCATCTAGCACTTGGTCGATGAAAGATGGAGGGAAGTGGTCCTTCTTTGTGGCTTTTTTTAAATCTCTGTAATCGACAAAAATCCTCCACTTACCATTTTTCTTTGGAACCAACACCGAAGGAGAGATGCACTCACTGTCTGAGATAAGGTAAATGAATCCTGCATCTAGCAGTTTTTGCAGTTCCTCTTTGACTATATCCTTGAGAGCTCGTTTCATCCTCCTTTGGGGTTTTCAAACTAGTTTGCAACCTTCTTTGATGTAAATGTGGTGAGTACACATCGAGGGTTGCACTCCCTTCATTTCTTTGTAGCTCCAAGAAAAGGCATCCAGATGTTCCTTTAGCATATTGTACAACTTTTCTTCTTGGTGAACAAAAAGAGATGGGTTGATTTTCAAAGTTCTCTCAGGGCCGAATTCTATGGTTTTGACACGGGTAGGGTTGGAATCAGCTAAGCATAGATCAATCTAGTGGTTTTTCTCAGTTTCCTTTACTACTTCTAAGGACAATGTACTGGGAGTTGGAGTTTGGAGTATGTGTTCAATCAAACCATCTTCATTTGATTGTCCTCCTCCCATGGTTGTTTCTAAGGTGTAGAGTTGGGAATAATAAAATTCATCTTCTTCCTCCTCTTCCAGCCATAAAGGTAAGTCATGTTCTAGAGATGGCTGAGCAGGAGGGTATAGGACTAACTGTTTAAACAGATGCCCATTTTTTATGGTCATATTTCAAGCCCTACAGCTAATGTAGGCATTGGCAGTGGCTAACCAAGGCCTCCCAAGGATGAGAGGGTAACCGGTAAGCTTGGCCTTAGGTTGGAGAACTAGGAAATCTACAGGGTATTCCCAAGAGTTAATGGAGACCATCATACCCTCCACAATCCCCTCAGGGGTCACTATGGAGCAATCTGTAAGTTGTCGGACTGTTCTGGTCTTTCTCAATGAACCCTCGAGGTTGATCTTGAGCATGGTGTCCTTAGTCATCACATTAATGGAAGCCCCAAGATCAATCAAAGTGTGTGGGACAATGGTCCCATTAATGTGTGCATCTACTATAGGGCTTCCAGGGTCCAAATACTTTCGACTGATTACCTGCCCCAACATTAAGTCAGACAACTGTCCAATGACGTTAATGATAGGGGCATCTCTTTTTTGCCTCCCTGGATGCTTGAAGCACTTCTACTTAATCAACTTGTTGTAAATAGGTACATCTTTTATAGCTTGGAGAAGTATAATTTTGACACATATATTTTTCAGTTCTCCTAAAAGTTTAGTCTCTTCTGGGGTAGGTTGGAGTGGTTGGGTTAATCTCTCAGGAAAGGGTGGTGAATTTACTTTAGGCATGCTTTCCTCTCTTTCTTCCTCAACCTCCCTAGGTGGAGGTAGAGGTTGGTTGTCTGGGAGTACTCTCCCAGATCTCAGGTTGATTTCCTGAATCTCCACAACATAAGCAAGATAGGACGTCTCTCCATTGTATAGTTGTTGTGCCTGTTTGTTGTTCAAGTTTAGATTTGGTTGGGTAGGAATATGGGGTTGTTTAGGTGGAGCAGGGTGTAAAATATGTGATTGAGCAGGTGGTGAAGGCAATAAGGTTGGAGCATTATTGTATGGGGGCCTCCACTCTTGGGGTGGTGCATTCCACTGAGGCTGTGGTGGAGCATATGGTTGAAATGACTGGCTGGTCGACTAGGAATGATACTAAGGTGCAAAGGACCAAAGAGGGGGTGTATACCAGGAAGGATGAGTAGGGGGTCCCCAAGAGGGAATGGATGTGATCTAGTTGGGGTTGTAATATGCATGGGATGACCCTTGCATGCCCTGCTAGTATGGCCGAGTCCCATGAAGTCTCCTTTGATTTATGTAGTAGAGCTATTCGGTCACCCCTTCAGCTCCTTGACATATAGATTTTAGTCTAGGTAGATAAGGGCACTTGTTCATGTAGTGGTTTTCTTCATAGAATGGGTAGATTTGAATTAAATTCAATGGACATTCATTCCTAGTGTGCCTCCTTATGCATCTAGGGCAGAAAATGGCTAAGGCTCTCTCTGCTTCCTCCTATTTTCTCTTAATGTGCGTAGTGTCCATTTGTAGGGAAATGTTTTGCAGCATCTCACTCTTGAAATCCTTCAACATGTTTCCAATTTCAACCTTGATGGATGTATTGGAAGACGACGTACTGATAATAGGTTGACTACCCGTACCCTTTTTCCTAGCTGCCCTATAAGGGTTTCTAAAGAAGTCTTGATATCCTCATAAGGTAATTGGTAGATGTGCCCTCCTAATAACAAGTTTAGCGTATCCAGATGATCTTCCCTTACCCCTCTAAGCAGAACTAGCTTCATTGACTGAGGGTCAAGTGTGCACTTGGCCCTTTTGTAGCTAAGCTGGAATCTTTCTTCATAATCCTCTAGGGATTCATCATGCCATAAGGTCATGCTAAAAATTTCCTCTTTAGTGTCTTTAGACCTGTAGTTGTCTCCATACTTGTTGTTAAAGGCTTACTGCATCTAAGCCCAAGTTGTGATGTTATCCCCAGGTAAACCCATGAATCAGTGCAATGTTGCATCCTTGAGAGCCGATGGGAATAGTTTCAACTTATGCTCATCATTGGTGTAGTAGTAGGTTTTGCATATGACAGCAAACTCAAACAAGAAATTTTATGGATCTTTTGAGGTTAGGCCATGGAAATGAGGAAGGGAAGAGGGGCTTATATTTTTCATCTTAGTATCCCCATTGGTTTCCTTGATGGGGAAGGCATCCTCAACTCTTTCTCTATTTCCTCTGTCATTTCTATTTTCAACCATTGGGTCAGTAGGAATGGGTTCTTCTTCTTATTCTCCTATAGGCTCTTCAAATATCTTTGGTTGCTCACTTAAAGGTTCCTTCAATTCATAGCCACTGAAGAAGAGGGAAGGTTGGTTGTTTGAAGCAGCGGAGTTATTTCGCAGAAATTTCCCTAAGTTATCCCTTCCCTACGAGGCATGGAAAAAATGTTTTTGTATTGTTTTGTGTTTTTTTTTCAAACTTTGAAAATGATTGCAGAATTGAAATTGAAAACCGAATGAAAACTAACTAATTTAATGAAACTAACTGCTTGAATGAAATCCTACTTACAAAATGGAAAGGAAAGCAAAGAATGCAGAATGGAAAAGAAGGAAAACTAAATTACTCTTGCAGAAATGAAACTAATAGAAGAATATCATAAAAACTAGATGGAAGAAAGAAAGAAATAATCACATATTACTCAGACACCTCCCTGGAAACACCAAAAAGTAATGACCATCAATATTGCAGCATGAATGATGCAACTCCTGGGGCTACCAAATTTACTTTATCAACTCGTGGTTCGTACAAACTTGGAGGTGACAGTGCTGTATACACATGTAAAAGTGATGGTTCTGCCCTTTCTCACTATTTGGCTAGCAATAGACCACTAGGGTTTTTCAAGCCAGTCTCCTATGGATTCAGAAGAAGCTTGATTACTAATGAGGGAAAGAGAAATCTACTCTAAGAACAAGATTGCCTACTGCAGTAAGGAAAAAGACTGAAATCAAATGCTAAAACACACCATGTTCTAACTAACTGCTGAGATACTATGATTAAAAAAGAATTCTAAATTAACATGTATGCAATCCTATTGTCTCAAACATGTAAATTCAAAACATCAAACATTCCACTACTGTGCATATAAATGGCTAAAATAAATCTATTTTTATTTTTGTCTTTCTTATGGAAAAGTGTCAAAGCTAATCTCTTTTGGTTATGTGGCAGGTGGCTTAGGGATGCTGGTGAATGGTTAGAAGGTTGGGGAGACCATTAAGTGACCTTTTTTTAGCTTCCTAGAGGCTTTTCCCTCAATTCAGCCTCAAAATGAGCCACTACAGGAAAACCTATAGGATGTCCTATAAACCTACAAGATTCCCAGTATTTCTACATGATACATCCAATAGAAGAATGATGGGTGCCGAAGGTGATGGAAGGCTTAGGGAAGGTGGTTGGAGGATGGAATGAGGTAAGGAAATACCTAGGGTCACTTAGAACTCAAAACCAAGGTTGGAAGATGGCTGGATTTTCTCAACAAGCTTGGAGAAGTTTCCTTGCAAAATGATGAAATTGGTGAGGGTCTTAGTGAAAGAAAGGAATGATCATGGATGGATGAATATGCAAGGAGGTTTTTGACTATGAGATCTCTTTGTACTTCTGAAACACCTGCACTACATCAAACATTGATATTTACCCAAAAATCATGTAAATAAGAAGAATTTCAATGATCTAGGGAAATAGAGTTTAATGAGCTAACTGTCTACTCCATGCATGAAGAAAACTTACAGAATAAGATGGAACCATTGATGAGATCTAATGTAAGACTGAAGATGGAAGAAATGATAACTAAATCCTACTCTTTCAAACTTATCAAATGCTACCTGTTGGCTTTCTGGGGCCTGATCCAGGTTCAACATTAGTTAGCCAAACAAATCCCTACACTATTGGCCCTTTCGGCATCAGCCCACAAAGCGTGGATTAAAGTCTCACCCAAAGCAGTATGGGGGGATGTTCGAACCAATTTTCCACACCCTGAAATGGTTGTGATGTTGCTTTATACCCTCTATCAATAATTTCTAGTAGGTCGTTAAGCGTTAGGGCTTTGTCAGTCTACCCTTTATTCCGCCCTTTAGTACCTCCGCAAAGGTGTACGATTGACCTTTGTGCAACCCTAACCCATGGTCTAGGTACTTTTAGGCAACTATGAAAATGTATCGTGTAGGTTCCAAACTTATCTCAAGTGTTTTACTTATATTACTAATCTATCATAGTTAGCACCGCGTAAACTGATATCCTTACTTGTGTTCAATTAATTGATATAATCACATATATTTACGCATCAAAGAACATTGTAAATTAAACCCAAAACACAGTATAATCAAATTCATTAACAGGAACTAAATACACAAAATTTGTAGAATACTTCTCTTTATTGATATCTTCCAGTTTAATACAGAATCTATCCACCCTGTGCACACAACTGCAGGGGTCCATGCACTCAACTACGAACTTTCACCCCAGGCCTCTGCGCACTAAGCTACAGAGCCTCTACCTACGCTAAGACCTGAGAACACTTAGGCTTCTCTACTCTACTTCGCTACCTTCCTCCTCCTTCTTCTCTTTCTTCACAGAACTCCTCACTACTTAGAGCTTACCTACTTAGCTCCATTTTATACAATCCCATGGTCCGCAGACCATGGGTAGATCTTTACAGCTGACTTGACACTTTAGAAAATAAGGGCAGACAAACCTTTATGACTCTTGACACCTTCGCGTTCCACGACTACAAAATGTAGAGACTTTACAACTTTATTACAAAATTATCCCAAAACATGGGCTTTTAGACCCAAAAATGCTCTTGGGGGAACCCGTTCCCAGAAGGCCCCCAACACAAACATGGTGACTCACCCTTGAGTCACTCTACGGACGTGGAGATCTTGGCACGAAAACCTCCCAGCTCGGCTTGTATGAGGACAACCTCGGCGGTGTAATCTGCAACCGCCTGCTTCACTTCTTCAACCAACTGCTCTGTCGCTAGTCCTGTGTAGAATTTTGTAGAATTTTTCTAAAAATTAGCTAGCTCTAATACCATGTAGAACTCTTTTTACAAATCAGCTAGCTCTAATACCATGTAGAAATTTCCCACTTATAGATCAACCTAGTAATACAATGTACTAAAGCAAAACACTTGATCTACTTCGACAAACAACTTAGCGGAAGCTTAATCAACGATGAGCAACATCAATAAGAACACATATAACTGATAAGAAGGAATCAATCACACATAACACATAAGAATTTACCCGGGGAAATCACCTGCCTAAAACCCCATCTCTGTATTATCATACAAGTGGAAATATAGTCCGGAGGACACAAAGCCTTAGCTTGGAAGCTATCCAGCTCTCAGTACAATCCCTCTGCTACTCATAGACAGTCAAAGGCTTCTCACAAACCTTCTCCTCTACCCTCCAAGCCTCCTATTTTTATGCATAGTTTTTCCTGGGTCCTCCAGCTGCAACCTATGTGATTCTCACCTCACACACAACACTAACCTCTGAAATAATTGCACAAACTTGAAGGAGATAAATCCTCATCATCGATGAGCTTCCTTTATAGGAAAAATATTCATCCAACTAATAGTACACTGTCCCTTCTCTGATCTCAACTAGGTCCCTATTTGAACTGACATGCATCAGTTATCCATGAGGGAATACTCAGTTATCTGAAAATAATAGTTGTCACAAGCATGCAAGCATCAACAAACTATATCTCATTAATTTAACAACTTGTTAAATTGATCTAATGGAAGTTGACTAAGTTAAACTAAGTCAATTGATCCTCTGAATATAGAAATCATCCTTAATTCCTCAATCAGTGGAGCAAATCAAGGACACATTCCCCAATCAGTGGAGAAAATTATTTCATGTTCTCATAAAGACTTCAAGTTTGATTTTCCTTAACTAATTAACTCATGCAGAATTGATTACTTAATATTTAAACTACTGGTAAGACCAAATTCAAATTTCACTTCCTATTTTAGACCAAGGACTATCTAAAAATAGGAATCCAACTTGAACTGCTAAAAATAAAACTTCTATTTTTAGCACTTCCATTTTTCATTCCCTATTGCCCAATCCAACACCGATGCCCAAAGTGCTATTTTTAGCAGTGCTATTTTTAGCACTTCTATTTTTAACAATTTCTTGTTGCCAATTTTCAACACTCCCTCTCAGCAAGAAAGACTTCCTCTCGAACCCGATCTTGTACCTCTGGAATGTTCTGCATGCAACACATCTACCAAGTGTGGTTGCTCCAACAACTCTCGGAACAAAAAAAACTCCCAACTAACCACTTTGTTGGGCTAGAAACATACTATGATGCTGAAGCTCTACCTGCTGCTGACAAACGCTCCCTCTCTGACCTCTGCGCTACTGCAACATCTCCATGCATCTCGCACCATTGCACCCTTCTCTGTGCTACCCTGCATAGTGAAACACATTTGTGCCTCTTGCATTACTGTAGCCTGCGTGCTCTGCATTGTCCTAGGATTCCCTTCACTGTAGCTTTCTCTGCCGCTCCATCTGCATCTGTCTCTACCCAATCAGTCAACTTCTGCTACTCCACATCGGGGCTCCCGTAGCAAGGTCTCATCCAAGAGGTTGGATACCTCAAGGATCCTGCCCCTCCTCCATGGGACGATCACTCCACATCGCCCCACCTCCTACCTGGAGGTATGGATGCATGTGATCCCTTTGCCCACCTGGCTCAAAATTTCCCCCTGCTGAAGGTCTTTGCATGAGTGGATGCCTCCACTCCGTCTCCTCTTGGCTTCCCCAGTTGTGGCTACTCCATAACCTCCTAAAGCTTCTTCACCAATTGTGGCTCCTCCACAATTGTCTGAGACTTCTTCTGGCACTGCATGTTGAGAGGTAACTTACTCTCCCTCTCAACCACCAAGTATATAACCTTTGCCTTTCTCCTTAAGGCTTTGCATGCATCTTGTACCTCAAGCGCATACAGGTTCTTGGCTAGCACACCAATCTATTTCCATTTTCCCGTCGTTACGAAATTTTCTAGAAAAAGAGCTAATTTTAAATCAGCAATATCTCCCTCATCTAAAATCCAATTAGGTAATTTCTTTTTTGATTTTGGGTATTTTTCCACAATGAATCCAAATATGCTATTTATTTCTAAAAATTTTGTACAGAAATTTTTATATCTTCTCTACAAACTCTCGGCCAAAAACTCAAAACTTTGAAATATTCTCTTAGTATACTGTTCAATCCTTGATCACCTATGCTTCGATACCATGTAGAATTTTGTAGATATTTTCTACAAATCAGCTAGCTCTGATAACATGTAGAACGTTTTCTACAAATTAGCTAGCTCTAATACCATGTAGAAATTTACCACCTGTAGATCAACCTGGTAATGCAATGTATTAAAGCAAAACACTTGATCTACTTCTATAAACAATTTAGTGGAAGCTTAATCAACCATGAGCAACATCAATAAGAACACATATAACTAGTAAGAAAGAATCAATCACACATAACACAGAAGAATTTACCCGGGGAAAGCACCTACCTAAAACCCCATCTCTATATTATCATACAAGTGGAAATATAGTCTGGATTACACAAAGCCTTAGCTCAGAAGCTATCCAACTCTCAGTACAATCCCTCCACTACTCATAGACAGTCAAAGGCTTCTCACAAACCTTCTCCTCTGCCCTACAAGCCTCCTATTTCTATGCATAGTTTTTCCTGGGTCCTCCAACTGCAACCTGTGCGATTCTCACCTCACACACAACACTGACCTCTGAAATAACTGCACAAACCTGAAGGAGATAAATCCTCATCATGGATGAGCTTCCTTTATATGAAAAATATGCATCCAACTAATAGTACACTGTCCCTTCTCTGATCTAAACTGGGTCTCTTTCTGAACTGACATGCATCAATTATCCATGAGGGAATACTCAGTTATCTGAAAATAATAGTTGTCACATGCATGCAAGCATCAACAAACTATATCTCATTAATTTAACAACTTATTAAATTAATCTAATGGAACTTGACTAAGTTAAGCTAAGTCAACTGATCCTCTCAATATAGAACTCATCCTTAATTCCTCAATCAATGGAGAAAATCAAGGACACATTCCCCAATCAGTGGAGAAATTATTGCATGTTCTCACAAAGAATTCAAGTTTGATTTTACTTAACTAATTAACTCATGCAGAATTAATTAATTAATATTCAAACTACTGGTAAGACCAAATTTGAATTTTACTTCCTATTTTAGACCAGGGACTGTCTAAAAATAGGAATCCCACTTGAACTACTAAAAATAGAACTTCTAATTTTTTGCACTTCCATTTTTCATTCCTTATTGCCCAATCTGGCACTGGTGCCCAAATTGTTATTTTTAACAGTGCTATTTTTAGCAGTGCTATTTTTAGCACTTCTATTTTTAGCAATTTCTTTTTGCCAATTTTCAACATCCTGAATTATCAACCTGAAGCTTCTGCTAAGTCGCTTGTAGATTAGAAAGCTTGCCATCAATAGAGGCCATCACCGCATAAGCTTTTTCCAACCAGGGCTTCAAGCATGCCTTCAACACTGCCTCTTTGTGCTACGCTACATCTACCTGTTCCTTTAATGTTTTGGCCTCCTCTAGCTTTGCTAGTCTCTATGTGCAAACGAAAATGCACGTTGTACCTTTTACTTCATCATAGTGCTGCTCCAATTCTCATGCCTCTGTTTCCAGCCGCTATACAATAGGATCCTCCTGTAGACTCATCAGGACCTCAAACGACTATTCAAAAGGCCGTGTGTAGTCTACAAATGAACTGTCTACCACCGCTATCACCTCTATGACAGCGGTTTCACATTACTCCTTTACTTCTGGTGGAGTTGAAGGTTGGGCCTTCAACTGTAAATCTGTAATCTGTAGGTTCTGCTCCAGCTAAACATTAGCCAAATCTATGTAAGCGTCGCACACCCCTATAGCAAGCTTGTAAACGTGCACCTCGGCTGGTTCTCCCTCGGCAATGGCCAACTCCGTGACCATTTGGCATGCCTCCTGCATGACCTGAACTATGCGCTTGTTTCAGTCAGTTACCTTGGTCACGACAGTGATGGTAGAGTCTCGTTGTAGGGCCAACTACACATTGTTGATCTCCTCTTCATTGATCACCTGCACAATGCGCTGTTCATAGGCCCTCAGCTTCGTGATCACTCCATCCTACAGTAGGTGGAGCACCTCGCCAAGAAGCACTACCAAGTTCAACCATATTCCCTTGAGGGTGCTGATAGCGGGCCTATCAGCTTCGTTTTCTGTGGTTAGTGCTCCATCAGGTAGCATTATCACACGGGAGTCCTTCACATGTAGCATCTCGGCAACTTCTGAAGTACTGATAGTGAGGCTGGTGGACACCATGCCAGCCTCTGATGCATGGATCTAAAGCTCATGTAGACCCACCTAGATGGCCCCCAATAGTTTCCATTGCTGCTGCTCAATCTACCGTAGTACCTTCGCGGTGACATCCTGCATTATGTCCCCAATGTCATTAGTATCTCCCTCTATGAGGGTGATTGAGTCCAGCAATGTCTTATTGGCCTTGGATTTCTTCCATGGCCCCACTTTTTCTTGTTCTCTTTGACGTTTGATGTGGCATGATGCCGTCTACGGGTCTGCTCGATGTTGCTTTATTTTCTTGTACATTTCTTCATCTGTTTCAGGCAAAGGCAACCTCGAACCTTTTTCAGATCCACACTCGATTTCACCTGTTTGCTTTTATGCCTACTTGGCGGAATCGCGCTCTGCTTGGGCCTTGTTAGCAGCATCCTTCTTCCTTTTCCCAGCCAGTTGTGCTGTCTTGAGCTTGGCCTCCTCCTTTTTGCGATGCGTGGTGGACTTGCTCGACCCCACCGTTGAGTCTAAGGTAGTGCACCACTCTACTGACCAACAATAAAGAACTGCATCAATTGCATCATCCGTTGTCAAGTAAGGCAAGTCATGCCACTTCTACTTAGGGTTCTTCCATGCCCTGATTGCAACGTGCTGAAAGTATGCCTTGAACTCCATGTACTACTGCAGTTTGGCAAACACAGTAGGTGACAATTGCAGTTTGTAATTGATAGCCATGCATATGTTCATTTCCATAAAGATCTAGAAGATATTGCTACCCTTGATGCACTGAGCATCCTTGGTCACCCACAGCAAAGCGTAATTCGCTTCTTTTGGTAGGTCTGGTGCAACCGAGGGGAAATACCTGTCTTCTGGTAGCTCCTAGGCTACTAGCACAATGGAAAACAAGAGCCACGCATAGTGGAAGGTCTTGTTGAGATCTTGTGCCTAGTGGAAGTTCACAAGGAACTCAGTGCATAGATAGTGCGCCCAATTAAACTAGACTCCTTCAGCACATTGGGCCAAAGAGCGACGACTAGTGCCAACACTTCATCTGTGTGACACTTTCTCATAACTTTTCCTGCCAAAATCTGCATGGCCACCTTGACCATAGGATCGCAGATACTCGAGATGGCATAGCCTCGTGGCTTCTTCACGAGCTTGAATTTCTCCTTCATGTCCTCCGTGAGGGCCTACTTGCCACCTTTTCCGCCAAACATCATGGCTAGATTCTCCCTTGTATAGGGTAGCCATGTGATCCTATGGATCAGCCTGTTAGTGATGTGTAATGGCTCCTCCAGTCACAGACATCCATCGTGCACGAAACATAGAAACTTCTTGATGACCAATACTGTAATGGATGTGTGATTGTAGTGCAGCACCCATAGCAGGTTGAGTAGAACTGCGTTGTCTACTCCTGTGAGCCACTTCCGCAGTTCCAATGTAGTCATCCCGATGGTTGTGTGAACAATGCGGTGCATTAGTTGTTCTATCGCTAAGTGCGAGAACTTCTCATGGTCAACTAAGTCCAAATCTTCCAGTTTCAACAGCGGAACCTACCTCAAACACAGTCCTTCAAAGACAATCTCGTCCGACAGCAGAGGTATGTGCAAGGTGACCTTGCTTTCATCAATGTCCTTTAGCTCCTTGGTCTTACCCTTCCACGGAAGGACATACTTAGGAAACTTAGTGATAGGGTCAGAACCCTTGACTTCAACTTCCTCCACTTCCACCCCAAATCCTCGTCATCCATCAGGATGTCCTCAATTTCTTCCTCCTCCAGCTCCAAGTTAATGGTTTTACCCTTTTCCTGTGTGGTGGGATTTTCCTTCTGTGGGTTTCTTCTAGGCAATGCATGCAACAATATCATAGCCTGCTTACCCTTTTTATCCTTTGCACTCTCCTTGGTTGGGGTAGGCTTCAGTCTAGGTGTCTCTGGTAACTTAGGGACTTCAACTAGTACCTCTGTAACCTTTGGAGCAGCTCCCTCTGCCCGCATAATGTCCTTTGGCACAACCCCCTCAACTGTCACTGTTTCGACATCCATAGCTTTGGATCCTGGGATAAAATTACTGATGAAATTGTGGTTGGACTCTGGAAACTGATCAAACACTGGGCAGTCAAGAAATGCTTCGAGGAATGTGCAGATCATGCATGTATGAGATCTAACAAACTCAATGTTCCAAATGTCGAGTGTTTTTTGTTCGGCCTCCACCTATAATTTATAGGCTATTTGGAATTCAAATCTGATCGTTCCCCCACATTCGGTTCATTAATGACAGATTGGCGGCAGATTTCCAAGGATCTTACCTATAAATTTTGTCTTAAATGTCAGCTACCTGCTCCATTTGGCCACATTCTTATCATTAAATCATGAACAGTGACTTTAACAGTCACTTTCCAGCTGACCTGTGCAATTTTTCCCTGGGTAGTGCAGCTCTCTTTGCACTGTCACGAGCCCTATGACATTTCCTCATTTTGCACAATCCTTCAATCGTGTAGTTCTCCAACCCGGGCAATGTAGTTTGTAGTCCTGTGCCTCCTTTCAGCTGCTTGGAGTGCTAAGACTATGCTACATTCATATAGTCATCTAGCTAGATCACCGGTGTATGGCTTCAATCGGTTACCATTCACCTTTCCTGGGAAGCAGTCTCCATGAAATTTGACCAACCGAACTGCTCCACCATTGGTAATCTCGTTAATGACATAGGGCCCTAGCCATTGAATTCTGAATTTCCCTAGAAACTTATCAAAATTGCTATCATATAACAAAACCAGATCATTTACCTTAAAGGTTTGCAACTCAATATGCTGATCATGCCATGCTTTTTCGCACTGCTTTTGGACCTGTTGGTGATATCCATCCAGAAATATTTCTTCCTCAAGCTCAGAAAGCTACGCGAGCCTCTCTTCCAAGGCTTCGCAATCCATCATGCCTATGAGTGCCACTATGTGCAGACTAAGCACAATGTATTCCATGGGCATCACTGCATTAACACCATATACAAGCCTAAAGGGTGTCTGCTTAGTCAAATTTTTGCATGTCGTTCAATAGGCCCATAGTACTGCAAGTATGCGCAGGTTCCAATCACTTCGTTGAGCATTGAAAACCTTGGTCAGCACATTATCCAACACCTTATTGAAAGATTCCATTGTCCCATTAGTTTATGGGTGGTAAGGCATGCTTTTCTGGTGATACATCAGAAATTCCTCCGTCAGCGCGCTGATCGTCTCGTTCAAAAAGTGCGTACCACGATCACTCATCAAAATCTTTGGACACCCAAATCACGTCAGTACATACTCAAAGAGAAACTTCGCAGTGGTCATTCCTATGTAGTCCTTCACAAGTTGTGCCTCTACCCAGCGAGTCAAATAATTAGTCGTGGTGATAATGTACCGCACTCCTGTCTTCTTCCCTTGGGGCTGAATGGGTCCCACAAAATCTCTCACCCATTTCTCGAAAGGTTGTAACAACATCTGTGGGTTCAGAGGTAGCTCATCTCTTTGCGATGTCTTGTCAGTCCTTTGACACGCATCACACACCTTGCAGTAAGATTTTGAATCCTAATGGAGGGTTGGCCACCACAACCCTGAGCGTAGAATCTTATGTATGGTCGCCCTTCCTGCATAATGCCCTCCCGCGGTGCCCCCATGAGCATCCACAAGGATACTATTCCTTTCAAACTATGGTACATATTTTCATAACAATTCATCAGACCCCATTTTTTATAGATGTCTGGCAATGACAGAAAAGTCTACCACGCGTACCACTAACTCCTTTTTCTGCTGGGTGGTGTAGCCTTTTGGGGAAGTTCTTGTTGTTAGGAAGTGTATGATGTCTTCAAAGTGACCATCCACGATGTGCACTACAAATAACTACGTGTCACGCAATCCCTCCTCCAGATTAGTGGGCTCTTCCCCTATTTCGATGCGCGACAGATGGTCTGGTCCCACGTTTAGCCATCCAAGCTTCACAATAACCTCAAAATCATACTCTTGGAACAATAACAACCACCTGCAAATTCTCCCCCCAATATAGGCTTATTGACTAGGTATTTCGATGTAGAATGATCCATATAAATTTTAAAATGTCCCCCCAGCAAATAGTGTCTAGACTCCTGGAGCGCATATACCATGGCTAATCCCTTGTGCTCAGTGGTGGAATAGTTCTTCTCAACCTCGGATAACTTCTTTCTTGCAGACGCTATAGGATGGTCCAATTCTCCTCCACCGACCTATGTCAGTACTGCTCCTAGTGCTATACATGACACATCTACATGTACATGAAACTCCTTCCAATCCAAGAAGACTAAAATCAGCGTGATGACCATTTTTCCTTTCAGTACATCTAAGCTTTTCTGACAGTGATCATTCCAACAAAATGCGACATCCATTTTCAACAACTTCTCCATAGGCGTAGTGATCTGGGCGTAGCCCTTGACAAACTTCATATGGTACCCAATATGTCCCAAGGTTGTGCGTAACTGTTTAACACTCCTCAGCGCCTCCATGTTAAGTATCACTGCGATCTTTGTGGGATCTACCATCAATCCCTGTCTGCATACCACATGACCTAGCAAAGTCTTGAAAGGGACACAAAACAAACATTTCTTTAGATTGAGCACAATATGGTACCTTTCATAGGTATCTAGCATTAAGCACAAACTTGCCACATGGCATTTACCAACCCAAACATAGTCCAATCATCAAAGTACACCTCTAGAAACTTATGAATGAAGTCTTTGAATGCAACAATGACTACACGCGAAGAAATCGTAGGCGCATTCTTCAATCTGAAAAGCATTACAGTGTACTAAAAACATCCCCATTTAGTCACGAAAGTCATCTTACTTCTATATTCTGGTGCGATTTTAATCTGATGGTACCCAAAAAACCCATCAGTGAAGGAGTACGCTTCCCGACCACCTACATTATCCAATACCTCATCAGTGAACATAGTTGGGAAATGATCATGCACGCAAGCGTCATTCAAGTTCCTAATATCTACGCATATCTTTATTTCATCCTTCTACTTCTTTTCCTGTACTGCCATTGGGCTCACCCAATTAGATTCTTCTACAGGCTCAATGATGCCTGCTGCGAGCATCTTATCTGACTCCAAGCAGACCTTCTCCTTATACTTCGGATTGAGACGGTAAGGTCTTTGCTTAACCAACTTCACATTGCATTTCAATGTGATCTTCATAATTCCCAGGTCTCCTATTATCCCCTTTAACTCCATAAGCTTGGTAGGGAACAAATCTTGGTATTCATGGAGCAATTCAAAAACCTTATCTAACGTTGCGTCATCCCAGTAATCTCCAACCTTCACGAATTTGGGCTCTACCTCCATACCAATATTTACCTATTTCTTTTTCAGTGGCATGGTTATATCAGGATTCTCAATCTGCGGTCCCTCAACGTCGCGGTGACCCTCAGTTTCAGGGATATTAATCTTTCATCTGTCTTCATCTTCTTCTTTAGCAGTCATATTATAGCATTCCAATGCATGGCGCAGCTAAGTAGTCCAATCGGGTTCAACCAGATCAAAGGATCATACAATATCCTAAAGATTGCTGCTTCAACTTCTTGTAGCACTTCGTCGATACAGTCAAACCCGTCTTCAAAGCTAACTGTCATTATGAACCCTTCGCGCACAAAGTATCCCATTCGCCTGTGCCATGGTGGAGCTCTGTCTCTAAGTACCAGTTCATCAGGATGACATCCAAGGTGTGAGAGAACAAGTGCACCCATTCAGGTTGGGCTTTGCTCCATAGGCCTTAGCCCTTTCTTCCAAGTGTGTGCGCGGATCATCCTTCCCATCATACTTTTCTGATACTCATACCTTCGGGTTCCCAAAGCGTGTTCTCATCATCCTCCTACACTCACAACAATCGTCAAAACTACCCTTATGCGTACCCCACCATCTCGTAGGTGTATCACACAATGCCTAGTCCAAAGCCTGGAAGCATTACTTCTCTGGTACTTCCCTCTCAAATTCATCCAATAACACATCCACATCATTCAAGCCATTATAAGTGGGAAGATTTCTTACCTTTGATGACACACAGAACAGCGACCGAGTCATCATATTGTAGAAATTTTGAATAATTTAACACATATTCAATGGAGATTATCCTAATCATGTACTATTGTGGAATACATACACAATACATAAGCTCCTCTACGTTGATCATCAATGTAGCAGCATCAATAAGAATAAAACATCAAGAGCATTCACACATTAACACAGTATGTAACCGGGGGAAAGCATCTCGCTAAAAACCCCACACTATTTGTATATTAATGATTGAGAACATGTAACATTACAAAGTACAATGCTTATCAGAAGAAATCCAGTACCAACTCCACCTGTTACGCACAATACAGCTCAGATTTGATCTCCAAATCTATTCCACTGCTTTCCTGCCTCTCCAGCTCAATACCTGCTCAAGAACTGATGGAAATGGTTTACCAAACTCGTATTTCACCTGCAAAGAATCACTCACATTGTGTTGGATGTGAGCACAGGCTACAAACTGGGAAAATACATGAGCAGACTCATTGGCATACTCAATCCCTTGGTTGTGCAAATCATCATGCACAACTATAGTCACAACTGATAGCAATTTGATCCTCTAACACATGTCCCTGCTGAACTGAACATGCACTGACATGCAACTGAGTTAACTGATGTATTCTATAGTTGCATTATGAGTTAATAACTTGTGAATTAATTAATAACTAATTCACGCAACTCATATTTAGTCTATTTGCCAGTTAGACTAAATACAACCAGTTTAACAAAGCTAAACTAAACACAACTCCATCAACTGCACCTCCAGTCCACTAAACTCAACTCACTTGAGTTCTAACTGAAGCCCTGCATGCAAATATTAGTCATCCCATAGGTAACCACGTATTTCCCTCTGGGATCTACATGTACCACATCCGTAGCTCATCCTGAAGTGCTCCAAGAGAATAAGATCAAGTTTATAGTCCAAATATTATTATGAGACAATAATATTTGACTTTTCTATTTTTGACAGCCAGTCTAAAAATAGACTTTGATCACTCACACTGTGATCACTCACACTGTGGTCACCCACACTGTGGTCACCCACACTGTGATCACCCATACTGTGATCATCCACACTGTGATCAAAAATAGAACTTGTGCCATAATTTGCCTACGGAACCACTTAGTGAAGGCGACTCTTTTCACTAAGCTCCGTCATCTTGTTGCAATCTCAACACTCCCTCTCGAAAAGATATGGATTATCAGCAACCCCTATCCTGCCTATGTGGTACTCGAATTTGCTCCTGGTGAGAGCCTTCATCAGAATATCAGCATCCTGATCCTCCATTGGAATGTATGAAAGCAACATGATTCTCCGCTGCACACAATCTCTGATATGATGGTACCTGATGTCAATATGCTTAGATCTATCATGAAATACACGATTAGCCAAGAGTTTAATGCAACTCTGGTTATCACAGTAAATCACAGTAGGATCCAAATGAGAACCGAACAAACCAACCAGGATCTTCCTCATCCATATAGCCTCGCATGCAGCCAAACTTGTTGCCATATACTCGGCCTCCACTGAACTGAGTGCCACGGATCTTTGCTTCCTGCTATACCAAGAAATTGCTGTCGATCCAATACTGAAGACCCCTCCTGATGTGCTCTTTCTGTCCGTTGGGCTCCCTGCCCAATCTGCATCCGTGAAGCCACATAGCTTCACCTCATCCTCCTGTCTGTACCACAAACCATATCTTGATGTGCCTCTCAAGTAGCACAATACATGCTTGCCCGCCTTCCAGAAGAGCTTGGTAGGCTTAACCATAGCTTGTGAAAGCTGGTTAACTGCATAGCATATATCGGGTCGTGTATTGACCAAATACATCAGCGACCCCACCAACTGTCGATAAACACCGGCATCCACTTCTTCTCCCGAAGTGGCATCCTCCTTCCTCTAACCTCCAGGAAGAGGAGTATCAACAGGCTTGCAGCCATGCATGTTGAACTTCTCCAGTATCTCCCGACCATACTTGCCCTGAGAAACAAATAGTCCACCACTACGCTGCCATATTTCCAATCCTAGGAAATAGTGAAGGAGGCCCAAATCCTTCATCTCAAACTCTGTAGCAAGATCCTTCTTGCATGACAGTATCAACAGCTCATCACCAATTAGAATCAAATCATCAACATACAGTACAATGATAGGAAACTTACCCTCCACCACAATCTGGTATAGGTTAGGATCTGCCTCGCTCTTGGAGAATCCAAGTCCTGTGAAATAGCTATCTATCCGTGTGTACCAAGCACGTGGTGCTTGCTTCAACCCACACATCGCTCTCTTGAGCTTGCACACATGTGACTCGTGCTGAAGACCTCAAAGCCTTCGGGCTGCTCAATGTACACCTCCTCCTCAATGACTCCGTTGAGGAACGCTGTCTTCACATCCATCTGATGAATGTGCCATCCCATCTGCGCTGAGAGAGAAAGAATCGTCCGTATGGAAGAATACCTTGCGATAGGTGCAAAGGTCTCCTCATAATCGATCCCCTCTATCTGTGAAAAGCCTCGGGCAACAAATCTTGCCTTGTACTTCTCCACACTCCCGTCAGCTGCCTGCTTAAATTTATAGATCCATCTTGAACCCACCACTGATTTCCCTTCCGGTCTAGGAACAATCTCCCATGCACTTTTTCTGACAATAGAATCATACTCTTCCACCATGGCGTCTACCCATGCGGGATCCTCCACAGCTTCATCGAAAGAGAATGGCTTAGTCACAACACACTTGCTCATAAGAGACATGTATTCAGTGTACCGATCAGGTGACTGTCTCTGCCTGCGTTGTAGTGTAGGTGGTCCTACAACTTTCTCTGCATCTTGAGCCAGTCGCTCAGCTTCTGTCAAGCGCTTTCGCCCTCTGATGGTTGGCGCTGCATGAGTGGTCTCTTCCACTCCATGAACCTCATCCCGTGGCTGATCCACATCCTAAAGCTCATCTTTAGGAACTAATAGCTCCTCATCTGCATGCAAGTGTAGCTCCCTCTCAAGCGAACACTTCATGTCTTTCTCCTCCTGAAATATTATATCCCGTCACACAACAGTTATACCACTGTCTGGCGAATACACACAATAGTTATGGGGCGTATCAGTGTACCCCAAAAATATCCCAACCTCTGTGGTCGGCTCCAACTTCTTCCTGGCATCCTTCGTCACATGCATGTAAATGTTAGCACCAAAATTCCTCAAATGAGAAAGATCAGGCTTCTTACCAGAATAAGCCTCCTCGGGTGTAGTCATGCCAAGTATCCTATGAGGACAACGGTTCTGCACATAAACTGCTGTATTGCATGCTTCCGCCCACAAGTGAAGGGGTAGGCCCTGATCATGCAATATTGCTCGTGTAGCACCCACAATCGTTCTATTCTTCCGCTCAGCTACCCCGTTCTGCTGTTGGTTATGGGGAGCTATGAGCTCTCTACGAATCCCTTCAGCCTTGGAGAAATCCTTGAACTCATTCGAGATGTATTCACCACCATTATCGCTCCTAAGAGCCTTCACCTTCTTCCCAAACTCCTTCTCGACCAGTGCTTTGAATTCACAGAACTTTGAATATGTCTCGCTCTTCTTCTGCATGAAGAAGATCCAACACTTACGAGAGAAATCATAAACAAAAATCACATAATACCTGTGTTTTGCTGTCGAAGCAACTGAGAAAGCTCCACACACGTCTGTGTGAATTCTCTCAAGGATCGTCGTGGCGCGACTATCCTTCTCGTGAAAGGTGGTTTTCACAAACTTCTCCAAAGTACACCCCTTGCACTGATCTGACTACACAAGTGTGCCTTTAGAAAGCCCTGTAGTGATCTGCTGCAGTATCTTCAAGGCTCCATGGTGAAGGTGACCCAATCTCTTGTGCCACAACTTGCCATCATCTCGGCTCACCAATCCTTCTGCCTTGCCTGCTATTGCTCCACATCCATCTACATGCAACTGATAAAGGTTCCTCACTCGAACACCTATCTTCCGGGTCTCACTAGTTGTCTTGCTGCACAGGAAAGCCTTTCCCTCGCTGAAAACAACATCATACCCCTTGTCTTCTAACATCGCCACTGAGATGAGATTCTTCTTCAATCCTGGAACATGCATGAATTCCTTCAATACGAAGGGTTTACCAGACTCCCTATCAAAGGAAATGGTACCGATACTGGTTGCACTATATCTACCATCATCGCCCATCTCGATGTGCACTCCAAGATCTTTGTCCTCCAGATCAGAGAACAAATCTCTATCTCCCGTCATGTGAAAAGACACACCACTGTCCAAGAACCACACTGATCCCATCGCACTTGAAGCCAAGCATGCGATCTATGAAAAATAATGCTCAAAATGTGAGGCTAGAGCCTCTCCTGCTGAAGATCCAGCAGCCTGCTTGTTCTTCTTCTTCTTCTACGGGCAATTAGTGGCATAGTGTCCGTGCTGGTGACAGTGAAAACACTTCACCTTGGACATATCCTGCTTCTTGCCTTTCGCACCAGACTGAGAATATTTCTTGTTCTTCCCCTTCTTTGCTTTGGCAGCCAAAGCGCAAATCTCTTCATCAGACACCTTTGATGAAGATCCATTCTCACCTTTATTGTTTCTGAGTTTATCCTTGAGTGCCAGGTCGCTCTTGCTTTGGAATAACATTTGCAATCCGTTGAAAGACATTTCAACAACACTACTGCAAATTTGATTTCCACCAGCTCAAACTCAACCACCTCGGATCTAAGATTCGTGAGAACACAATATTTCTCATACAAAGATTGACTGTATGGGCATTCACTGGATATCTCACCTTCCAAAGGAAGGATGAATCCAGAGGCTACCTGGCCCGATTATATACTCTGCCTGAAGAAATAGAATGTAAACACTTCCTGAATAGTAGATATGATGATTAACAGCTCCGATACCATGTAGAAATTTTGAATAATTTAACACATATTCAATGGAGATGATCCTAATCATGTACTATTGCGAAATACATACACAATACATAAGCTCCTCTACGTTGATCATCAATATAGCAGCATCAATAAGAATAAAACATCAAGAGCATTCACACATTAACACAGTATGTAACCCGGGGAAAGCATCTCGCTAAAAACCCCACTCTATCTGTATATTAATGATTGAGAACATGTAACACTACAAAGTACAATGCTTATCACAAGCAATCCAGTACCAGCTCCACCTGTTACGCACAATACAACTCAAATATGATCTCCAAATCTATTCCACTACTTGCCTACCTCTCCAGCACAATACCTGCTCAAGAACTGATGAGAATGGTTTACCAAACTCGTATTTCACCTGCAAAGAATCACTCACACTGTGTTGGACGTGAGCACAGGCTACAAACTGGGCAAATACATGAGAAAACTCATTGGCATACTCAATCCCTTGATTGTGCAAATCATCATGCACAACTATAGTCACAACTGATAGCAATCTGATCCTATAACACCTATCCCTGCTGAACTGAACATGCACTGACATGAAACCGAGTTAACTGATGTATTCTATAGTTGCATTATGAGTTAATAACTTGTGCATTAATTAATAACTAATTCACCCAACTCATCTTTAGTCTATTTGCCAGTTAGACTAAATACAACCAGTTTAACAAAGCTAAACTGAACACAACTCCATCAACTGCACCTCCAGTCTACTAAACTCAACTCACTTGAGTTCTAACTAAAATCCTGCATGCAAATATTAGTCATCCTATAGGTAACCACGTATTTCCCTCTGGGATCTACATGTACCACATCTGTAGCTCATCTTGAAGTGCTCAAAGAGAATAAGATCAAGTTTATAGTCCAAATATTATTATGAGACAATAATATTTGACTTTTCTATTTTTGACAACCAGTCTAAAAATAGACTTTGATCACTCACACTGTGATCACTCACACTGTGGTCACCCACACTGTGGTCACCCACACTGTGGTCACCCACACTGTCATCACCCATACTGTGATCATCCACACTGTGATCAAAAATAGAACTTGCGCCATAATTTGCCTGCGGGCCCACTTAGTGAAGGCGACTCTTTTCACCGAGCTCCATCATCTTGTTGCAATCTCAACACTCCCTCTCGACAAGATATGGATTATCAGCAACCCCTATCCTGCCTCAGTGGTACTCGAATTTGCTCCTGGTGAGAGCCTTCATCAGAATATCAGCATCCTGATCCTCTGTTGGAACGTATGAAAGCAACACGATCCTCCGCTGCACACAATCTCTGATATGATGGTACCTGATGTCAATATGCTTAGATCTATCATGAAATACATGATTAGCCGAGATTTTAATGCAACTCTGGTTATCACAGTAAATCACAGTAGGATCCAAATGAGAACCGAACAAACCAACCAGGATCTTCCTCATCCATATAGCCTCGCATGCAGCCAAACTTGCTGCCATATACTCGGCCTCTGCTGAACTGAGTGCCACGGATCTCTGCTTCCTCCTGTACCAAGAAACTGTTGTCGATCCAATACTGAAGACCCCTCCTGATGTTCTCTTTCTGTTCGTTGAGCTCCCTGCCCAATCTGCATCCGTGAAGCCACATAGCTTCACCTCATCCTCCTGTCTGTACCACAAACCATATCCCGATGTGCCTCTCAAGTAGTGCAATACATGCTTGCCTGCCTTCCAGAAGAGCTTGGTAGGCTTAACCATAGCTTGTGAAAGCTGGTTAACTGCATAGCATATATCGGGTCGTGTATTGACCAAATACATCAGCGACCCCACCAACTGTCGATAAACAGTGGCATCCACTTCTTCTCCCGAAGTGGCATCCTCCTTCCTCCAACCTCCAGGAAGAGGAGTATCAACAGGCTTGCAGCCATGCATGTTGAACTTTTCCAGTATCTCCCGAGCATACTTTCCCGGAGAAACAAATAATCCACCACTGCGCTGCCATATTTCCAATCCTAGGAAATAGTGAAGGAGGCCCAAATCCTTCATCTCAAACTCTGTAGCAAGATCCTTCTTGCATGACAGTATCAACAACTCATCACCCGTTAGAATCAAATCATCAACATACAGTACAATGATAAGCAACTTACCCTCCACCACAATCTGGTATAGGTTAGGATCCGCCTCGCTCTTAGAGAATCCAAGTCCTGTGAAATAGTTGTCTATCCGTGTGTACCAAGCACGTGGTGCTTGCTTCAACCCATACAACGCTCTCTTGAGCCCAGGGAAAATTTTAAGAACCCCCCCTAAATTTATAAATATAATAAATGGGCGAATCTCCATGGTATATAGGAAAAATGGAAGGCGATTTTATCAATAATATAATATGTATATATAATTTTTTGGCGAATCTCTCACCAGACATGGCGAATATTTTACTCAATTATAAAATATTGTAAGATCTTGGCGATTCTTTCACTAAATAATAAAAATTTGTAAAGTCCTAGTGAATCTTAGCATAGGTTACATGTTGGTTTAATTCCCCCATTTAAATAGGCTACATTCCAGGTGAATACCATGGGTCAATACCATGTGCCATTTTGGTGAATACCATGGGTCAATACCATGTGCCATTTTTATTTTTATTAATTCTAATATTAGGGTTAATAATGGTTTTTTGCATGGTATTAATAACAATCTAGTCCATGGTATTTGTCCCATAGTATTTTGGCCATAGGTTTCACCTAAATATAACCCATTTTTTGAGTGTTCGTAAATATAAGGTGACTTATGAAGTAAATATAAAAAAATGTTTTATTTGTTTACCATACCTCTCGTTTATTTATATTTTTATTAATTTACCATACCTCTTTTACAAATATGGTATTTGGCCCATAGGATTCACTTAAATAAAACCTCTTTCTTGAGCCTTCATAAATAGAATGAGGGTTATGGACTAAATATAAAAAGAGGTTTTATTTATTTACGATACGTCTAGTTTATTTATATTTTTATTTATTTACCATACCTCCACTTTACTTATATTTTTATTTGTTTACACCCTTACATGTATGTAAGGTGACTTATGGAGTAAATATAAAAAATGTTTTATTTATTTACCATACCTCTCATTTATTTATATTGTTATTAATTTACCATACCTCCTTTATAAATATGGTATTTGGCCCAAAGGATTCACTTAAATAAAACCTATTCTTGAAAATGGGCGAATGGATTCACTTAAATAAAACCTATTCTTGAAAATGGGCGAATGGAAGGTTGTAAGTCCTAATTTCAAGGGCTAAATTTACCTTTTTTACCCTCTCCCTTAAAATAAGGTGGGCTATTTGAGGTGATTTGTAAAAATGTACTATGATACAAAATATTCGCCCACTAAAAATTTAAAACCCCTTAATTTCGCCAAAGGGCGAACATTCGCCCCTAAAATTATCCTTGCTTGAGCCTGCACACATGGGACTCGCTGCTGAAGACCTCAAAGCCTTCGGGCTGCTCAATGTAAACCTCCTCCTCAATGACTCCGTTGAGGAACGCAGTCTTCACATCCATCTGATGAATGTGCCATCCCATCTGCGTTGAGAGAGAAAGAATCGTCCGTATGGAAGAATACCTTGCGACAGGTGCAAAGGTCTCCTCATAATTGATCCCCTCTATCTGTGAAAAGCCTCGGGCAACAAATCTTGCCTTGTACTTCTCCACACTCCCGTCAGCTACCTGCTTAACTTTATAGATCCATCTTGAACCCACCACTGATTTCCCTTCTGGTCTAGGAACAATCTCCCATGCACTTTTTCTGACAATAGAATCATACTCTTCCACCATGGCATCTACCCATACGGGATCCTCCACAGCTTCCTCAAAAGAGGATGGCTCAGTCACAACACACTTGCTCATAACAGCCATGTATCCAGTGTACCGATCAGGTGACTGTCTCTGCCTGTGTTGGGCTGTAGGTGGTCCTACAACTTTCTCTGCATCTTGAGCCAGTCGCTCAGCTTCTGTCAAGCGCTTTTGCCCTCTGATGGTTGGTGCTGCATGAGTGGTCTCTTCCACTCCATGAACCTCATCCTGTGGCTGATGCACGTCCTAAAGCTCATCTTTAGGAACTAATAGCTCCTCATCCTCATGCAAGTGTAGCTCCCTCTCAAGCGAACACTTCATGGCTTTCTCCTCCTGAAATTTTATATCCCGTCGCACAACAGTTATACCACTGTCTAGCAAATACACATGATAGTTGTGGGGCGTATCAGTGTACCCCACAAATATCCCAACCTCTACGGTTGGCTCCAACTTCTTCTTGGCATCCTTCGTCACATGCATGTAAACATTAGCACCAAAAATCCTCAAATGAGAAAGATCAGGCTTCTTACCAGAATAAGCCTCCTCGGGTGTACTCATGCCAAGTATCCTATGAGGACAACGGTTCTGCACATAAACTGTTGTATTGCATGCTTCCGCCCACAAGTGAAGGGGTAGGCCCTGATCATGCAACATTGCCCGTGCAACACCCACAATCGTTCTGTTCTTCCGCTCAGCTACCCCGTTCTGCTATGGGTTATGGGGAGCTATGTGCTCTCTACGAATCCCTTCTGCCTTTCAGAAATCCTTGAACTCGTCCGAGATGTATTCACCACCATTATCGCTCCTAAGAGCCTTCACCTTCTTCCCCGACTCCTTCTCGGCCAGTGCTTTGAATTCACAGAACTTTGAATATGTCTCACTCTTCTTCTACATGAAGAAGATCCAGCACTTACGAGAGAAATCATCAACAAAAATCACATAATACCTGTGTTTTGCTGTCGAAGCAACTGAGAAAGGTCCACACACGTCTGTGTGAATTCTCTCAAGGATCGTCATGGCGCGACTATCCTTCTCGTGAAAGGTGGCTTTCACAAACTTTCCCAAAGTACACCCCTTGCATTGATCTGACTGCGCAAGTGTGCCTTTAGGAAGCCTTGTAGTGATCTGTTGCAGTATCTTTAAGGCTCCATGGTGAAGGTGACCCAATCTCCTGTGCCACAACTTGCCATCATCCCGGCTCACCAATCCTACTTTATTGCCCGCCATTGCTGCGCATCCCTCTACATGCAACTGATAAAGGTTCCTCACTCGAACCCCTATCTTCCGGGTCTCACTAGTTGTCTTGCTGCGCAGGAAAGCCTTTCCCTCGCTGAAAACAACATCATACCCATTGTCTTCTAACATCGCCACTGAGATGAGATTCTTCTTCAATCCTGGAACATGCATGACTTCCTTCAATACGAAGGGTTTACCAGACTCCCTCTCAAAGGAAATGGTACCGATACTGGTTGCACTGTATCTACCATCATTGCCCATCTCGATGTGCACTCCAAGATCTTTGTCCTCCATATCAGAGAACAACTATCTATCTCCCGTCATGTGGAAAGACGCACCACTCTCCAAGAACCACACCGATCGCATCACACTTGAAACCAAGCATGCGATCAATGAAAAATCAAGCTCAAACTGTGAGGCTAGAGCCTCTCCTGCTGAAGATCCAGCAGCCTGCTTGTTCTTCTTCTTCTGCGGACAATTAGTGGCATAGTGTCCGTGCTGGTGACAGTGAAAACACTTCACCTTGGACATATCCTGCTTCTTGCCTTTCGCACCAGACTGAGAAGCTTTCTTGTTCTTCCCCTTCTTTGCTTTGGTAGCCAAAGCGCAATTCTCTTCATCGGATACCTTTGATGAAGATCCATTCTCACCTTTATTGTTTCTGAGTTTATCCTTGAGCACCAGGTCGCTCTTGCTTTGGAATAACATTTGCAATCCGTTGAAAGACATTTCAACAACACTACTGCAAATTTGATTTCCACCAACTCAAACTCAACCGCCTCGGATCTAAGATTTGTGAGAACACAATATTTCTCGTACAGATATTGACTGTATGGGCATTCACTGGATACCTCACCTTCCAAAGGAAGGATGAATCCAGAGGCTACCTGGCTCGATTACAGACTCTGCCTGAAGAAATAGAATGTAAACACTTCCTGAATAGTAGATATGATGATCAACAGCTCCGATACCATGTAGAAATTTTGAATAATTTAACACATATTCAATGGAGATTATCCTGATCATGTACTATTGCGGAATACATACAAAATACATAAGCTCCTCTACGTTGATCATCAATATAGCAGCATCAATAAGAATAAAACATCAAGAGCATTCACACAATAACACAGTATGTAACCCAGGGAAAGCATCTCGCTAAAAACCCCACACTATCTGTATATTAATGATTGAGAACATGTAACATTACAAAGTACAATGCTTATCACAAGAAATCCAGTACCAGCTCCACCTATTACGCACAATACATCTCAAATCTGATCTCCAAATCTATTCCACTGCTTGCCTGCCTCTCCAGCTCAATACCTGTGCAAGAACTGACGAGAATGGTTTACCAAACTCGTATTTCACCTGCAAAGAATCACTCACACTGTGTTGGACGTGAGCATAGGCTACAAACTGGGCAAATACATGAGCAAACTCATTGGCATACTCAATCCCTTGATTGTGCAAATCATCATGCACAACTATAGTCACAACTGATAGCAATTTGATCCTCTAACACATGTCCCTGCTGAACTGAACATGCACTGACATGCAACTGAGTTAACTGATGTATTCTATAGTTGCATTATGAGTTAATAACTTGTGAATTAATTAATAACTAATTCACCCAACTCATATTTAGTCTATTTTCCAGTTAGACTAAATACAACCAGTTTAACAAAGCTAAACTAAACACAACTCCATCAACTGCACCTCCAGTCCACTAAACTCAACTCACTTGAGTTCTAACTGAAGTCTTGCATGCAAATATTAGTCATCCCATAGGTAACCACGTATTTCCCTCTGGGATCTGCATGTACCACATCCGTAGCTCATCCTGAAGTGCTCCAAGAGAATAAGATCAAGTTTATAGTCCAAATATTATTATGAGACAATAATATTTGACTTTTCTATTTTTGACAGCCAGTCTAAAAATAGACTTTGATCACTCACATTGTGACCACTCACACTGTGGTCACCCACACTGTGGTCACCCACACTGTGGTCATCGACACTGTGATCACCCATACTGTGATCATCCACACTGTGATCATCCACACTGTGATCAAAAATAGAACTTGCGCCATAATTTGCCTGTGGGACCACTTAGTGAAGGCGACTCTTTTCACTAAGCTCCATCATCTTGTTGCAATCTCAACACATATTACATCTTAGCTTGGTTACTTCATGTAGTCGATTCTGCCAGTGCTCTAATTCTTCGTCCAAGTCTGAGTTGCAGGAACTCTTGCGATCCCATGTAATTCTTCCATCCGTTGTCGGATTCACCTAATCTTGGTCTCATGTTGTTATCTTATATATGCAGTCCAAATCGTCATCACTTTCATAATCAAGGACTCATTCAGTATAGCGCGATCCTTCAGCAGGATCTAGGGGTACTATTACACGAAGTGATTTCTTTTCAAATATCATATTTTTCTTCTTTAGGTTGATTACCCCATTCATGTCAGTAGCTCAATCAATGCCAAGGAGCACAAGATAGGGGTTGCTTTCATCCACAATTTCTATTACTTCAAAAATTGCCAATGCGCTCTCGCCTTCAATATCTACAGTTACTCCTTGTGACCATCCCATGGGGATGATCTTCTGTTGATTTCCCATCCTTAACTAAATTAGAGACCATTGCAGTGCGGGTCTCCCCATCCGCACCCATGTCTGCTTCGGCAAAATGTTCGCGTTTGACCCCAGATCTAGAATAACCTAATCCATTTCATATTCTCCTATCTACACGGTGAGTCTCATCTCATGCCCTATCCTTCCTTTATGCTTACCAATCTTCCGTACCATGCGCAGTTCACCCGGAGCATTTCCACCACATTTATTTACAAGTTACTGTGACCCCTTCACAACCTTGCTATCGCGTAGCAGCTTCATGCATGTTTCTAGAAAGGTCGTAAGCATAAAAGGGTCCATTTCTTGAACAGGATTATCCCGGCTCAGTGAGGTAGAGGCCTCAGTGAATCTCTTCTTTTCTTCCATTAACGTTTTGCGTGCGTGCTCCAAATCAAATTCCTCCTTCACCGGAGCTTTGTGAACCCATGCACTATCTTCGGTCTATTTCCCCTTATCGTTGCCCATTGCAATTCCACTTCGGTGCACTATATTCACATTTAGAGCCTCTTCACGAGTGTCAACCCTCATCATCTGCAGGTTCTAAGTCAGCTGCTGTGGTAGCACCCCTTTGTTGTGTATCCTCACTATCAGTGTAGGACAATCCTCTGTCTCATGATCAAACTAAGTACATTATTTGCACAACAGACACATTGGGTTAGTGCATTCATGGGCACAGTGTCCCGGTCCTCCACAATTGTAACATATTAGTTGTCCCCGATCTCTTCCAGGTCGTCCTCCGTCTCAGCCTTGTCCGTGCCCCTAATATCCTGTTCGTGCCATCGCAATGGTCTGGTCAAGGGGCCGCATTTCGCCTGAACTCTACAGACAAGTGTTCTGTTCATCATCAATTCATAACTTCGGCAGTTGCACTCGTCATGCCCTACCGACCTGTAGAAGTTGCAAAATAGTTGTTGTAGTGTTTGTACAAACTTCTACAGAAAATGACAGTTATTAGTTGTATGTTCCCCTACCGCCTGACATATAACACACCACAACGCAAACCCCACGCTTGGTCTTGCTTGGGCTTCCATCCTCAAAGACATCGGTCCTCCTCCTGAAATATAGTTTGTAAATACCGGGTAGTGGTCTTTGTCATGCCCCTGACCTTTACATTTCAGGCACCATATCTCTTCACATGCCTCCGGTCAAACTGTTCTGTCCTACTTCAAACTTTGCATTTCGAGGCAAAGATTTTGCAACTGCGCATGGATATACTAAATCCCCAGATTCGGATCTTGCATTGGTGTTTCATGTAGTCTTACTGCAATCTCCGAGGCCTCTGCTTGAGTCGTAATCTTCTATTGTGACAGTGCAACCCTTAGGTGAGGCAGGAGAGAAGCCATGAACCATTCGCGGTGCTGTCCATCTATTAAGTTCATATTAGCTTCGCGGATTTTACACTTCAATCTTTGATCCAATTCCCAAGGTGTCTCACCTGGTTTCATCACGATTTCCTTGAACCCCACAATTGACTGTGCCTTAGATTTAGGCCCATTGAACTCTTTATTTAGTGTAGTCTAGATCTCTGCCAACACAAGGTTATCATTAGAGTACTTGATGTACCAAGTTAGCGCATGATCATGTAAAGTACTAACCAACATTTCCTTCTTCATGTGGTCATCTTTGATGCCCTAAGCTTCCCATATAGCTTTTGTGACGAACCGGAACTAGTTTGGGTCCTCATTTCCCAAGCCCTTAAACAATGAAAACTTCACTAAATTTGCCATGTTGAACTGTGGTGGAGGTGGTGGTTGTGTGGGTGAAGTTGCAGGTGACGGTGGTGAAGTTGGAGGTCATGTAGGTGGATGTGGTAGTCGCAGGAACCCTTGTTTTATCAACTAAACTGCACTTCGCGGAGAAGCTTGTGCTACTCCCTCTTCATCACTCAACGAAGGTGAAATCAGTGGGTTATATTTAGGACCCTTTCTTCCTTCATTCCTGTAATTATTTCCACTTCTCATAGCTCCGAACATCAAGGTAGATGCATAACCCATTTTTTGCACAATAACATCTTAATCCAAGTATTTAAAGACTTCAAGTACTTACCTCGTGGACATTTTAAAAAGTGATTCTCCCCCTCGCTGTAACTGACTGAGGTACCAATCACGAATTCAGTCACAAAACCTCCTATGATACAATCGAGCCAATGATCGCCAACACAGGTGATCTTATCCTCAGAAGCTTCTAGCCTTTGTACTAGTTTCTAGGTCTAGACAATAGGACTATCAAGCCTCCACCTTCCTTAGCTATCTGCTAGCTTCATGATCCACTCATATAACTCAAATGGAAAGGAACAGAAAAATATCGCATGGATTTCTATATATAGGTACTTGTCCAACCACTATTCCTTCATCAGCCATGAGTTTTTGTTCTCCTGTGCCACGAATTTGTGGACCTTGCTATCCAACCAGTCTTTGACCTTAGCTAGATTCCAGTGATACAACATCACACATCTCTCACTCAGATTCCAGTCTTGGAAACAGAACCATTTGTTGGCTTTGTGGGGCATGACCCAGGTTCAACATTAGTTAGCCAAACAAATCCCTACAGTACTGGCCCTTTCGGCATCAGCAAGCGGAGCATGGACCGAAGTCTCACCCAAAGTAATATGGGGGGATGCTGGAACCAAGTTTCTACACCCTGAGAGGGTTGCGATGTCAGTGTATACCCTCTGCCCCTACTTTCGTGCAGGTCGTTAAGCCTTAGGGCTCTGTCAAGCTACCCTTTATTCCACCCTTCAGTACCTCCGCGAAGGTGTACAATTGACCTTTGTGCAAAACTAACCCATGGTCCAGGTACTTTCGCGTAGCTATGACAATGTATTGTATAGGTTCCCAAGTTATCTCAAGTGTTTTACTTATCTTACTAATCTATCACAGTTAGCACCACATAAACTGATATCCTTACTTGGGTTCAATTAACCGATATAATCACATATATTCGCGCATCAAATAACATTGTAAATTAAACCCAAAATGCAATATAATCAGATGCATTGATAGGAACTAAATACATAGAATTTGTAGAATACTTCTCTTTATTGATGTCTTCTAGTTTAATACAGACTCTATCTGCCCTGTGTACACAACTGCAGGGGTCTTCTTGTTGGATTTGTGGGGCCTAACCTAGGTTCAACGTTAGTTAGCCAAACAAATCCCTACATTACTGGTCCTTTCGGCATCAACCCATGGAGTGGGGACCGAAGTCTCAGCCGAAGCAGTATGGGGGGATGCTGGAACCAAGTTTCAGCACCCTAAGATGGTCATGATGTCAGTTTATACCCTCTGCTCTACTTTCGTGTACATCATTAAGCCTTAGGGCTCTGTCATTCTACCCTTTATTTCGCTCTTTAGTACCTCCGCGAAGGTGTACAATTGATCTTCGTGTAGCCCTAACCCGTGGTCCAGGTACTTTCACACAGCTATGACAATGTATTGTATAGGTTCCCAAGTTATCTCAAGTGTTTTACTTATCTTACTAATCTATCACAGTTGGTGCTACGTAAACTAATATCCTTGCATTCAATTAACTGATATAATCACATATATTAGCACATCAAATAACATTGTAAATTAAACCCAAAACGAAGTATAATTAGATGCATTAACAGGAACTAAATACACAGAATTTGTAGAATACTTCTCTTTATTGATATCTTCTAGTTTAATACAAACTCTATTCGCCCTGCACACATAGCTGTAGGGGTCTGCACACTCAGTTGCGGACTTATACCGTAGGTCTTTGCGCACTCAGCTACAAAGCCTCTACCTACGCTAAGACCCGTGAATACTTAGGCTACTTTCTTCCTTCCTGTTATCACTCATGTTGTCCCCCAGGTCGGAGTAAAGGGATACGGCCGAGGTAACCACAAACCAACTTTGGACTGCAGGTTCTAGCCCACTTGTAGTCAGAGAGGGCTCTCTCTTTATGATTTAGCTTTGTTGATGATGATTTTAGGCTAGCTATCGAGTTCAGGGATTTTTTGTGTTTGTGTTTTGTTTGTGTTTTGGTGGGAAAATTAATGTTTTCAAGTAAAGAGGCAAGTGTAGTGTGAAAGTTTCAAACCATTGGGCATGGAGTCAAGGAAATAAGACTGCTGGTGCGTTTTCTTGGTTACAAGAAGAATTAGGAGCAAGGTAGCTACACATGAAACAATTTCCCAAATTTTAAGGGATGGAAAGAATGCTAAGGAAGGAGAGGCAATTAAGAATCTCTCAGTCAGCTTAACAGAGAAAGTGGATGATCTCTATTTAGGGGCAGTAAAGAATCCCTAGATAACTGTCAAACACATGTGAATAAGAGTAAATATGAGCCACAAGGAATTCATATTCATGTCCAGTTCATTTCAGATGAAAAAACATAAAGAAATAGCAGAAATTGAGCCTAGAGTGCAGTTAAACAAGTTCTAAACTAACCTTTTTGCTATTTAGATGGTGAAAAATGAAAACAGAGGTAAGAGGCACTTATTGATTCATGTTGCAGCACAAGAATTCCATCATTCTGTCTTTAGAGACCAGTAACAACACATCAGGCAGTCATTCTTCCAATCTCTTCAGCAATCTTTGATTAAAGGAAAGTATCAGACCTATAGTGCGAGTCTCTAATGGAGAGTTATCAATCATCCAACCCTTGAAACAATACAGTGGGTGGTATATATAGGGAAGATTTTCCAAAATTGTTTATTACAACTGTGACCTAAACAGGTCTAAAAGTAAATGATTACTTTAACCTAAACCTATAAATGCAAAAAATATCTATGAGCTGCACTGAGGGCAGCCGTATCAGAACTGAATCAATGCGTTGTCCTCGGTGGCTTGGTGCAGTGCTTCTGTAATAACTGCGCATGGACTTCTGCTCCATTGTAGTTCGGTGGATTTAAGTGCTTTAACTATGATTTGAGAGCTAGGATGGGCTTACACCTCCTGACTTGACTCTGCTAGAGGCCAATTAATGCTGACCTGCCTTGGGAACTGAAAATTTCCATTAAAAAATTAACTGATACTCTTTGCCGCTTCATCTCTCCTCTGATACTCTTTCACAAATGAATTGGGCTGGTTTCTACCTCGCTGCGGGTCAAATCAAACTTAATGGCCATTGTTTGGCCCTCTGTTTTCTTTAGAATTGTCTTTTGTTCCTCTCTGCATGCCTCACGAAGAAAAACGGGTCATTTGGTGACTTTTGGGCTTGCTGGGGGCTGCGCAATGAGGGATTTTCCACTTTGGCCCTTTTCTCGTAGCCATGCGCGATTAGCACTAGGCGCTAATCGCGCATGAAAAACTGCCTCGGAATTTGAATTTCGGCCTCCTAAGCATGATTTTCGCCTTTTGCCTCAAAAATTGATGATGACATCAGCATGACATCAGCGGGGGACCATGGTACGGCGGATGACGTGGCAGGATGACGTTAGCAGGGTGACGTCAGCATGTACGGTGGATGACGTGGCAGGAGGCCGATGTTGTGCAGGTGATGTGGCGTGGTGACTCAGCAGGTACGTAGGACAGGATAGGTTACATGGGGCACGCGTACAGAAGGCAGAAAGCGGTTTCATCGGACCGCTTTCTGTATGGGGGCGGTATCCGTCAGAGCCCCTCCGATGCAATAGGAAGTGGACAAGTGTCTTTGGGTACGGCGGAAAAACCGCCTCGCTATCGGAAGCTAACGACCGAGCAGCGGGGCGCCTCCGAAATCGCCAAGAGCCGTCGGATGGGGAGGGCCCGATCCGACGGTGGACGGAGTGCGGAGCTGGCGGGAGAATAATGGACGGGCGCGAATATTCGATTTTTGATATAGCGCGGCGGGGAGGGTGAAGACTTAGGAAAATGCGGGTTTTCGTGGGTGTTAAATGAGCGGGGTTTGAATATATATGAACAAAACTTTAGGATAAGGGCAAAGAAGTGGGTTTTGTAGGTTTAGGGTTAGGGGAAAAGGTTGTTAACATGACCAGGTGTCACACCAACTCCTGTTAGGACGCGGATGGGTTCATGATAGTCCCAGGTGGACTATTATGTCCCAGAACTGATAAATACATAGCTATAGTGCTAGAGGGTGGGGTATGTATATAGGGGAGTTATTTAGTATAGATTTAGTAGGGGAAAGGGAAATAGATAGGGGGCTATATAATATAGTCAGTAGTTAATATCGAGATGATGAGAAAACGCTAAGGTAAGGAACCTTAGGCCATTTTTTGGGGGAATAGGACTTTGTAAAGGAAGAATGGAAATCCTTGAGTGAAGCAGATCTTCACCAAGGCCAATGATGTGGAAAATGATGACTTAAGAGGCATCAAGCAGATCTTGACCTCTTTTGGGAAAATTAGTGAGTGATTTGGGGAATAAGAATGAACAGGGGAGTTAGTTATGTCCAGCATGACTTCCTCCAGATGAAAACTACATCATGACTGTGATCTGAAAAGATATAACACTTGGAAACACAAAATTGATCATGAATCATCATTCTGCAACCTCAAAACTACCTACCCAGCCTACCATCCTAACATTTTTTCTTCTCTTTGGTTTGGGTGCACTTAGACTTGCAGACCCAGCTTTACAAATTTTTTCTTTTTTCTGTTATCCTATCTAAGTCTACACTTATTTCTGCCAAGGGCCCAGATTAAGCAGTTGGGCTCCTTTGATTCTCTACCTATCTACAAATCTGCCAAGATTAAACTATTTGGACAGATATCATTCTCTATATTCTAAAACAGGAAATTGAAACCTAGGGAGACCAAGTTTAAGCTGTTTGGCCCTCCCTTTTATAGAACAAAATGGTTGAGTCATCAAAATTGGAATTCAACAGTGGCATTTGGATTGGCACACTTTCACAGTGTCTTCTTTAACCTCTTTTTGGAAATATGGAACACTGCAGCATGCGAAGTATGACATATTTGGCATGTAAAAATGTCAATCATGAAAAATGAACACCTGTCGCAACAGGAGGCTAATAGTGGCTCCACTTGGGGATGGCTTTTCTTTGTGGAAAGCCAAGAACAGCAGGTCAGAATGCCTTGATCTTCTATGGTTGCTGCAGATTGAAGGAACTTCTTTATGCTGGCTGTTAGATAATTAAAACTTTGTAATATAAACAACCTCCTCCTCAACTGAAATATTGTGCAATGCATAGCACTGCCTGCTTTCTTCTGCGTGCTTGCTATTATGTAGAATGTTGCTTGAGCATTGCGTTTGAAACATTTTCAAAACATGGATCAAAACTGATATGTTTGCTTTACTTTGCTTTGACCAAGGGTGCTGATATGAACTGAAATACTGCTCTGTTTTGCTACCTTTGACTGAAGATTACCAACAATTTCCCTTTACCATGAGTTGCTGTGATGTGACTGTGCCATTTTTGCTGTTTTGTTGAGGTTAGTGCAGAGACAGAGCTTTTGAACTGGAGCACTTGTATTGGCTATGTCTTCTCAAAATTTACTGCTGCTCCCTTGACAATGGGTTTGCTTATATAAAAAAAAAGTTAAAACAAAGTGCTGATATATACAAATATCGCTATACAAAAGATATATACAAATCTACACTGTGTCCCTTAAAAGGGATCATGGTAATGTTTCATCATACAGCCATTGACAGGGCCTTCTTCAATAGAACAACCCCATACAGACTTGAGAAAATAAGTGTTATTTCCCTGAACAGCAGAAATAACGAATGGTCCCTTCCATAAAAAATCAAACTTGGCATGTTTCCCCTTGTCTTCTCTTCGTGAGTCCCACCTTAGAACTTTATCACCAATGAAGAAATCCTCAGCTTTAACTCTCTTATCAAACATCTTTTTGAGTTTTTCTTGCAAAATTTGAGCTCTGTCATAAACTTTTTCTCTGGTTTGCTGAAGATGAATGGTTTGATTTATCCTTCTTTGAATGTCATTTGGTTCAGCCTGAATTTCCTGTAACAGTATGATAGTAGGAATGCCCAGGGAAGATGGAAATCTGGCCTCCATGCCATATACCAGCTCATAAGGGCTCATTCCAATGGATCTCTTGCTTGAAAGTCTGTTTGCCCATAGGGCATTTACTAGCTTTTTGTGCCAGTTCTTCTTGTTCTCTTCCAACACTTTCTTTATGATGTTGATGAGGCTCTTGTTGGAAGATTCGGCCAAGCCATTGCCTTGAGGGTAATAGGTTGTAGAGTGGCCCAAGGTAATATGAAATTTGTGGGAAAAACTAACCATATTCTTGGATTTAAAAGCAGCAGCATTGTCAGTCATGATTTTCTCAGGGCAGCCAAATCTAGAAAGGATATTGCATTCAAGGAATTGGATAATGGTGGTGTCATTGGCTTGTTTGCAGGGAATGGCTTCGACCCACTTAGTGAAATAGTCGGTGGCTGTTAGGATCCATTTGTGCTGGCCTGAGGAAGAGGGATGGATTTCTGCAATGAAGTCAAGACCCCATTGTTGAAAAGGCTTCTCGGTAGAGATGGGTTTCAAGGGCAAAGGTAATAGCTTTCTCTTGCCCTCAAAGACTTGGCATTTGTGGCATGACATGGTAAACTTCTTTACATCTGCAAAAAGAGAGGGCCAATAAAAACCAGCCCTTAAAATTTTATCAGTAGTGGACTTCCAATATAGATGTCCTCCATAGTCACCTGCATGGAATTCTTTCATGACATTGTTAGTTTCGTTCATGGTTAAACAGCTAAGCAATATACCTTCATGATTTCTCCAAAATAATGCACCATCTATGACACAAAACTTTAAAGCTTTCATTTTCAAAAATCTTTTCTTGGTTCTGGACAATCCTAGGGGAGCAAACAGGTTTAACAGTACAAAACATATATCAGCATACCAGGGAGATTGCAAGAAGGTCTCACTGATCTGTGGAGTCGCCAACTCCTGTTCATTGTCCAGTTGGTTAATGTCTAAGGCTTGAAAGTTTGTTTCAGACATCAGTTTGGCTAGACCTTGTCCCTTTATTAGCTTGGTTGGTTTTATTTCTATGTCATACTCAAGGATGTTTGCTATCCACTTGCCTCTTTTTCCTTCTAATCCCTCTTGGGTCAATATGTCTTTTATAGCAGCGTGTGGGACATAGGCAATCACATGGGAATATAAAATGTACACTCTGAAATCCTTGATGGCCTTAACAAGTGCATAGGCCTGCTTTTCCATGATTGGGTATTTCAAAGGGGCATCTCTTAAAGCTCGGCTGAAAAATGCAATTGGCTTTTCAGCTCCCTGTTCATCCTTTTGCAAAAGGACAACAGCTATAGTATGATCAGATGCAAAAGAAAAGATGATAAAATCTTTGTCAAATTGTGGGCTGGTGAGGACAGGGGTTTGTGTTAAGGCGGATTTGATACTTTCAAATGCCTGTTTGGTTTCAAGAGACCATTTTACCTTGGCATCCTTTTTTAACATATTGCTTAACAGTCGTATCAGTTCAGCTAGATTTGGAATAAATCTTCTTAGGAAGTTGATTTTCCCAAGGAATGCTTGTAGCTCTTTTATGTTTCTTGGATATGGGATTTGGAGGATGGCTTGGATTCTTTCAGGATCAATTCTAATCCCATCTTTTGATATGATGTGACCCAATAATTTGCCTTCTTTAAGGCCAAATAGAGACTTCTTGGGATTCAAGGAAATGCCATATTTCCTTTATGTGATGAATATTTGCCTAAGATGCTTGAGGTGCTCTTCATCAGATTTGGAAAACAGGGTTAGGTCATCAAGATAGACAACTAGGAAGTCATGTATTTCTTTGGCAAAAGCAATATTCATTGCTCTTTGAAAGGTTGCACCAGCGTTTTTAAGTTCGAATGGCATCTTAACATACTTAAATGTTCCCCACGGTGTGGTAAAGGCTGTCTTGTCTTGGTCATCCGGGTGAACAAGTATTTGATTGAAACCTGAAAAGCCATCTAGCAAAGAGATTCTAGACCCACCACTCTTTGTAAGATGTGGTCCATTTTGGGCAAAGGATAGTGGTCTTTTAGGGAGACTTGGTTTAAATTTCTCAGATCTACACAAAGTCTAATCTCACCTGTCTTTTTTCTTGTAGGAACGAGGTTGGATACCCATTCAGAAAATCTGATGGGTGTTATTATGCCTGCTTCAAACATCCTCTTTACTTCCTTCTCAATCATGGGAAGAAGCATAGGGTTAATTATCTTAAGTTTCTGTTTGAAAGGTTTCTGGTTTGGTTTTAAGGGAATTGTATGTCGGATCACCGAGGTGTCATAGGATTTCAAATCTTCATAACTCCAAGCAAATACATCTTGGAATTCTTTGAACAAATCAATGTACTTGGGCTTTTGATCAGGTGGTAAATTTCTGGATAATTTGATCATTTTGGGATTCTCTGTTGTCCCAATGTTGTGTTCTTCTATATCAGTGTTCAATGGTTGTAATTTTGGCTTTCTGGGAACATCATTGGCATCAAACATGTCTTCTAATGGGGTTAGGCCAGCAGGCAGAAAATTATCCTTCAGGTCAATGATCTCTGCCTCTGTTTTGGCAATTTCCTCCAAATGTATTGTTTCAACTATTCTATGTTTGCTTTGTCAAAAACAGTCAGGTTTAGGATTTGTTTGGCTGTTGTAGTTGTTACAACCTACTGGTTTTCATTTTTTTGCTGTTGGACATCGTTCATAGCATCCATGTCAATGTTGATATTAGAGAACTTACGCTCAAGGGTGAGGAAATTGTTGATGTGAGCATCATTTTCAAACACTTGCCAATCTTTCACGTTGTTTGGGACAATGGGCCTATGTTTTATTTCGGCTGTGAAGTGATGGTTTGGGTCAAAAGGAAGCTTGTATGTACTAGCAAAGGTGGCTAGGCTGTGTGCATGAATGTTATGCTCTCTTGAAATTTTGGCCAGTTTGAATTCAGTAAATGCATTGAGTATATTAGTGGCAGCAGTCCTATAGGCCCTCATTCTATTGTCGTTGGTTACAAAGTTACCTTTCATTTTCTATATGACTAGGTCAGAATCTCCTAAAATAGACACCTTTGCAGCTCCTAGAGCTTTGAGCAGTTTGAGGCCTAAAAGTAGAGCCTCATATTCTGCCATGTTGTTTGTGCATTTAAAGTTCAGTCTGTAGGCATGACCTTCCGCATGGTTATCATGTGTATTGTGAATCCACACACCTGCCCCTGCTCCTAACTTGTTGACAGAGCCATCAAACTCTAAATACCATGTGATTTCTTGCTTGTGGTTTGTGCCAAGAGTTTCAGCTATGTTAGGATTGGGCAGAGTTGAAATTTTTGTTTGGGGAGTTTCTTCTATCATGCTGGTTGCACTAATTGTTGTGACAGTCTCATGGGTATATGCAACCGATTCTTCATTGATTTGTGCTCGTTGTTCTAGAGCCAACGTCTTATCATCAGTTAGAGAATTTGTATTATCATTAAACAAAATAAAAGAATCCATATCAGAATGGATTGAGTAAATAGGAAAATTTTCAGGCTTGCTCTCACTACTTACCACATATTTCATGAGGGTTTCTCTGTACAGTCTCTTTGGTTGCCCAAAGACCGAAACAGTAGCATAGGAGAGGTCTAGTTGAAGGGATATTGGAGATTTGCTCCCCATGATCTTGATAGGAGCATACCATATTTTGGTGGGATGTCAGCCACTACCACGTCCATGAGGATGGTATTATTGGGATATTGGACTAAGGAGACACACAAGTCTTTGATGAGGCCTAAACACTTGACTTGACTTGAGTCGAATGAGTACAAATCTTTGTAGGGTCTTGTAATATCAAGGTTCAGCTTTTCCATAACTACTTTGGGCATCAGATTGTGTGATGCTCCTGAGTCAAACATAGTGTTGTGCAGAACTTTGTCATGTATATGCAAACTGACATAAAAGGGAGGAATAGGTCCATATGTTGATTTTCCATTAACTTCTGGGCCAAACAACAGTTCAGGGGTATCATCCAGGACATTCACATCGTCCTTATTCTCTGGGATTTGAAGTGATCTTTGAATTTGTTGCCTATATACATCATGTTTGGCAAGTTCTGAGAGGGGGATGGATATCTTCAACTTGGCTATTTCTGCCTCTAAATTAAATGGCTTTTCCAATGGAGTCTTGGTATTGATGTTGGCAGTTTTTTCTGTTTCATTTGAATTATCAACGTTTTGCTCTTTTTTATCAGTGTTATGGGAATTGATTGGTTGCGGTTTTTCAACTTTAGGAAGGCGTTTTGGAACATTGTTCGAGCTTTGCTCAGAGGAAGAGGGTGGAAAAAGCTGATCTACAGAAGGCTGCGTTTCTGTAATGTCTTCTATGGTTACTTGATGTGGATTTGGGACAGTTGTATCAGCTGGTTCTGTTATGACAGCCTTGCTCTTAATCTTGTTGGGCTGTTTGCCATCCTTTATTTTTTTAGGTTCAGGAATGTCAATGGTTCTAGTTCTCATCTTGTATTGGTTGTGTACTTCATACACAGTAGTATCATATCCTTGTTTAAAATCAAAAGACTCGCCAGACTTAGTCTGAAATCGACTAAAGTTATGCTCATCTTGGTCTTCTTGGCTCAGAAAAGTCTGATGCTCACCCTTTAGATCCATCAGATTCATGTGAGTGTCTTCTGTTTGCTCATTAGATGTAGATCCTTCAACATAATTATCTTGAAAAGGGGGTCTTATGTCATGGTCTGGGCTTGACCTACCAACATTTGTGTTCTGCGTTTTCCTAAAATTTGGGTTCCTTATGGTATTGGACTGTTGCCCTTCCCATGATGATCTTCTCTCAACATTTTCTACTCTTTCTCCTAGCCTTTGTAGGCCACTGATAATCGCATCAAGCTTGTGATCAAAGGCTGAGGGTTCTTCCTTAAAGGTGGTTCTTCTTTCCATTCTGGCTCTGTTTCTTTTGGCAATTAGGTTGGCCTCTACGCTGACAGCAACATTTTACATGTCTGCAAGGGTTTGAGGAGCTCTTTCTTTTAACTGGTATGCCATATCCGGATCGAATCCATCAGGGAACTTATACAACGCAAGGTCAGGTGGGGGTCTTAAGTTCTGTGGTATTGCATTATAGACATTGTTGAACCTTGCACAATACTCCAAGACAGTCTCCTGAGGACCTCTTTTAATTGTATCATATTCAGCTAGTATGTGCAAGGGGTCCTTCGTTTTCTCCCATCTGTTGGTAAAGTATTGGTAAAGCTCATCTGGAGTAGTTATGGAATTTGCAGCAAGTGACCTAAACCAAGTTCTTACATCACCGGTTAAACTTTGAACAAAAATTCTCATTCTCACGCTATCATCATCTATCTCATAGTTTTCAAAATAGTCTTGCATATTTTTGGTATGCTGAAGGGCTATGAAAGGACCGGTGCTGTCAAAATAGGTAATTTTAGATTGGTACTCCTGAGGTAAAGCCCCGGGATTAGCAGGCAATTGCAGGGGTGCATATCTATTAGCCATATTGGCAGGGATAAGTGGGACGACGAGGATAACAGGCACAACAGGGATAACAGAAGTAACTGGAACATCAGTTGTAGTTTTTGTAGTATGTGCAGTGAATGGAGGTGTGGAAGGAGTACTTTGAGATGTGGATGATGAATAAGGGGAAGTAGGGGTTGAACGAAATAAAACTTTAATAGGGGTTGGAACACAACTCAGAGGAGCTACTTTAGGACTCAAATCAGCAACATCTTTTCTTTGCTCTTGGTTCCTAAGGATCTTTGGGATTAGGTTCGGATTTTCAAAAACAACTAGAGGGTCTGGATCTGGATTTGACCTTGTATATCGTGGATTCTTCTTGGGAGCCAGTTTCTGAATGTTGTTTTTTGGTATCTTTATGGGAATATTCTTGAAATTGGCAAGGAACTGTGAGATTTTGAAATGGCTATGTATAGCTTAAAGCTAGCATGAAGATTGACTGAAGCAGCTTTTATTTGCTTCTATTCATGTAAGACAGGAACAGTTTCAAAGGCTTCTTGGCTGACATTCAGGCTTCATCTGTAGTTTTAAGGGATATACAACAATTAGAAAATTGATTCGCTTAGTGGATTTTTCCAACCTTCTTAGTGAAATTAACTGAGGATGTCCCCAGTGGAGTCGCCATTATGTTATCACTCAGGTTGTCCCCCAGGTCGGAGTAAAGGGATACGACCGAGGTAACCACAAACCAACTTTGGACTGCAGGTTCTAGCCCACTTGCAGTCAGAGAGGGCTCTCTCTTTATGATTTAGCTTTGTTGATGATGATTTTAGGCTAGCTATTGAGTTCAGGGATTTTTTGTGTTTGTGTTTTGTTTGTGTTTTGGTGGGAAAATTGATGTTTTCAAGTAAAGAGGCAAGTGTAGTGTGAAAGTTTCAAACCATTGGGCATGGAGTCAAGGAAATAAGACTGCTGGTGTGTTTTCTTGGTCACAAGAGGAATTAGGAGCAAGGTAGCTGCACATGAAACAATTTTCCAAATTTTAAGGGATGGAAAGAATGCTAAAGAAGGAGAGGCAATTAAGAATCTCTCAGTCAACTTCACAGAGAAAGTGGATGATTGTTAACGGGAAAAGTGTCTATTGAACGACCCTATCCCACTAAGGTGTGACAGTGACCTTAGAAACAAACAAGGAAAACTACTTTCGTATTCTTCTTTATGAACTATAAATGAAGAGGAATAGGATGAACCAACCAGTGTCTTACGCTAGTCCTTTTGATCCAATCTCTCTCCTCTTTGACAGCTTCCAGCTACCTACTCCCTTACTTGCCCAGCTTCACCAAGTTCCTGTAAGATCACAGAAGAAGAAAACTACACAAAGACATGGATTTATATTCATAAATAGCTTAGGATCAGATTTAAGCTAAACATGCAAATATAACAAACATCAATGATACACAAGCATGTAGGAGAAACTCAAATAGTTTTATTGATATAACAAGAAGGTCCAGGAGGAGTTACAATCGATGATTCCTGATCCAGCATCAACCTCCCAGCAAAGGAATCCCCTCTTCACCTCCAACAAAGCATAAATCACCCAATACTCTGATATGTATCTCAAAACCAACAACAATTCTCTGCAATGTACAAAATTCCAGCCTCCGGATCTATGGGATGAGGGATCCATATATAGATGTATGCAAAGAGGATGAGTCAGCTTATGATCTGACTAGTGGCTTCTCTCTGTCAGTTCTTGCTTCCACTTGGAGACTGAGAGCCTCTTACTCATCCTTGGTCGAACTCAGTGAGGCAAGTGTCATTGGGGAAGATTCTGGAAGCTTCCATTGTCTGTCCACCTCGCGGAATGACACTGCCATTTGTCATTTCCCGCTCAACGCACCCTGGTAGTGCATTTAAGTGCGTTGCAACGCACCTAGCTAGTGTACTTGGGTGCTATGCAACGCAGCTAGCTAGTGGAGCAGCTGAAATGATCCTGATTTGACTGATTCTGAGCAGTTTCTGGTGGAGAACTTCTGGGAGAAGCTGTAATTTGTTGACCTTGTTCCTTTAGGGGCCGGAACAACACTTTTAGGGACTTAGGATCCCTTGGTTTATGGACATTTCATGCTTAGAGCTGTAAGGCACAAAAATGTCTATAACAGTTGCCCCCTAAAGTATGAGGCCGTTTATCGGGTGAAATGCTTTATTAGGAGGATCTGAAGTTCTTTCAATGCTAGGAGGAGACTTGTAATAAGATACAATACAATACATTATCTTCATACTGTTTTCATGATCTAGCTGAGGCGGGCATTCCCATGCTCAGCTTTATAAATTCATTTTCATGTACATAGGACAGACAATCGTCTGATGGTAGACTGATGATTCTGATAGAGCCATCATCCTTTTGGTAGGATGATTATCTATGCTGCAATGTTGTACATTTGAATGTCTTTATTCTCCTGAATATATATCGCAACCCGGATGGATGAAACTAGATTCGGAGTCTTCAATCTCGTCCGATCTTCACTCGAAGTACAAGTCGATCCATGTGAGAAATGTTTTGAAGTCGAACATGGAAAGACATCGCTTGATTACCAGTCAATGATGTAAACTGTTAACAAGCGCGAGAGGAATCACCGATAATGATGATGACCCTCAAGGTACTGCATTACAATTCACGTGGTGTGAATAAAGGACTTGGTGTCGAACACCACGCAAAATCTTTCGGTCGAAGGTCATTGATGTATACCTGTCGCCGGAAGTGAGAAACTTGCCATTGAGGCATGCAAGCTTCAAAGTACTGAATGGGATGTTCCTAGATCAACTTCTTGGATAATGAGCTGATGTCGACAAGAAGCGATCCGTCAAAGGAGGGCCTTGAGGAATCCCACATCAATGACACGGAATGGAGCAAACGATTTTGATGGAGGTGAAAACGATCTGATGATATATGGTTCAGGATGGCGGTCATGAAAGAATGAAGTGTAATGTATGGTAGTGGATGGGACACAGATGACTTCTCTTGAACATGTCGGTGATACTTATGTGATGGATTGGTAGCATTTACCCCAGATGTGGATGGTATGGCGTGACCATGGTGATGTGACCGGTGAATGAAACAACCCAACCCGACTTAGGCACGGAGTGGAAGTGTCATGTTCAAGAGCGAATTGCTACCAATAAAGATTCTTTGAGTTTCTTCCCAATTTTTCCCCAGTCATTGCTGACCAGTACCTCTTTATTTTTGTTAAGCTTGAGGAGGATAACATATGCTTGTTCTATAATTTTCCTTTCGGGCAAACCCATCTCTATGTTTTAACGAGCCTAGCGATAGTGAAACTCGTTCTCATCTAAAGACAAGTTTGTCGCTATTAATCTTTTTAACAAGTTTAACAACAAAGATAACTAGGTCCTTTTCATTTTTAGAGAGTCTAAAAAGGTACGTAAAGGTAACTCCAAAATTCCTTTTTCGTCATCTAATCCCTTAAGTTCGAAAAAGTATAAAACAATACAGAAGGGATGAATTTTCGATAGTTTTAACGAGCCGCACAAAACAAGCGCTCGATCTTTTTGTGCAATAATCCCTCAGGTCCAAAAGGATTAAAATATAGAGGAGGGATAGGACTTCCCGTCGCTTTAACGAGCTGGAAGGCCAAAACTCGGCAATCTTTTCATATTTTACGAGTCAATTGTAAAGAGCTTAAAGAAGACTCGTCTTTTGAGGAACGAGTGATAAAATGGGTAGCAACTGATTCCATGTAAGGTTTGGAATTTTCCAATCACGGCAGTGTCACAAGGATGGCTAGTGAAATCACTCTTCGCATCTGTTCCTCAAAATGGGTAAGCAATCAAATGGAGGTGAATGATCGGCCAATGGAAAAGTGGAGGTGACGGTGTAAACACGACCAAGGCTTTAATGGCTGAAATGCTACATTCACGGTGGTTATTTACCAGGGAATAGTTCATTTTTTAACGAGCTTAAACGCGGGTGGAAACATTTGCTCATGTCTTATGTTTATTTTTTAACGAGCTTGAACTATGTGCTAAAACTTCTCGAGGCGGGTTTATTTTTTAACGAGCTTGAACCCTGCGGTAACACTGCTCATGGCGGGTTTATTTTTTAACAAGCTTGAACCCTGCAGTAACACTGCTCGTGATAAGTTTGCATGCCCCCAGCATAATAACACAAATCGAGGTGCATGCCCCCCAAGCTTCATTGCATTCAACTTGGTGGTTGGAATGAAGGTTTACCTTTGAGAAAGGGGATTTGTTTCATTTTTTAATGAGGTTGACACAGTAAAAGAACCATCCTCAAGACTCCTTGTTTCATTTTTTAACGAGGTCGACACGAGATAAGAACCGTCCTCGGAATCCAAATCCATTAGATATAGAAGATTTCATATTCCACTGTGGCCATTTCCGCCAGATTACTCGGAGGCGGTAGGGCAAAAGTACCCATTAAGGCAGGGTCTTTTAGGAGACCTACTCCGATATTTTGGAGCGAATGATTGCTTCCATGGATCATTGGAATGCTTCCCGTAACTTGTGAACTGTTGGGGAGAAATGTTTGTTGGTCGACGATTGTAATTCCTCCTTAGAAGGGAAATGAAATCTTCCTGAAGTAGGTCGACACAACTGCGGCCATGGCATATATCTAGGGCCTACCCAGTAGGATGTTGTAATCAAGGTTTCTGTCGATTACTTCAACATCAATTTCTACTGTTTTATGCCCCAGTTCAACCTGCAAGTTATTTAAAATCCCGTATGGAGTGTATGATCCTCCATCAAATGCTTTTAACATTGTTGACGATCGCGACAAGGGTGGTGACCCTAAATTTTTCCAACAACTCATAGACATAATACATGTGGATGCCCCCTCATCAATAATTGTTCGATGAATAGTTTTGTTGAGGGCTTTCACTTGAATAAGGAAAGCTAGTTGAGCTGGTAACTGAGGGTCATATCCTTTATGATCAAAGGCCACAAGATTGGAATCCATTGGGTCAATCCCACCTATTGCTGATAATAAAGCTTGCTCTTGGGAGAGGCAATTTTGCGGTACCTCAAGTGTCGACATAGCGGACGGCGATTGGGCCAGGTCCTCTATTATATTATAATTCTGTGCTATTTTTGCATGAGGATTAAATGTCGATTTGTGTACTACTCCCTTTGGCGACTTTATCATTTGTTCAGGAATGATGGGTGGCACAACTTCGGTCAAAGTTGTTGTCGAACTACTAGGTTGTTCATTAGCCTTGTTATTCGACAGCTGTGGATTCCCATAATCTTTATTCCTTGTCAAAGCATCATTTTGCTCCTTTGATATAGACAACATAAGCACTTGGGATCGGGAAGCATTTTGATTAGCAACCAGCTTGGTTCCCGGGTTTGGAAACGGATCAGTCAATATTGCTGAGGTTTTTGAACTATTAAAGAGTTTCTTAACTTCAGCTTTATGTGGACAATCTCTCGTCCAATGATCCTCATCACATATATGACACCCTGCAGGGGGTTTCCTTTGCCCGGAAGGGTTTGTAGAAGGTTTTTCAAGAGATGACTCATCCTGCTTCTTTTTCCTCCCTTTCTTTTACTTCTTGCCCCCTGGTTGCTTCAGCTGTTTGCCCTTGTCAGTCGACACGACATTTACTTCCGAGGCAAGAAGTTCTTCATTTTCATTTTGACTAGAAATTTTACGGGCCTTTTTAGATGTAGCCTTTGTCGATTTCATGTCTATTGCGCCAATCACACCATCGTCAGCATGAGAGTCATTGTTTGATTTAGGAGGAGGAGGAACTGAGAATTCCGGTCTAGGGGCGTCAGGTATTTTATCGTAGAGTGTGCCGGACTGAGTGTAAATCAAGTCCAAATATTGCGCACGAGCGATAACTTGCTCTTCTGTGACGACTCCCCCTTTTGCCACATCTTCCATGATGGAAGGCAGTAATGACTTAATAAACCATTCAGCTAAAAGCTGATCAGGAACATACGTTTTCACCATTCTACGACGACGTCGCCACTCATGTATATGATCAGATATGTGAGTCGCCGTTGTTTGTTTGAAATTGGTAAGGAGTTCTGTTCCCATTTCGTACCTTATTGGTAATTGAAAATGGCTTAAAAAGGTTGTGGCTAGGGTACTGAAGTTGTCAAACGAAGCTCTAGGTAATTCAATATACCATTTTGCTGCCAGACCAATTAACGTCCTCTGGAAAAGGCGAAGCCTAATCGAATCATCGTTTAGGGTGTTTGATGAACACCACAGATGAAATGTCATCACATGATTCGACGGGTCTTCACCCGGATTTCCATTAAATTTAGGAATATCTGACGGAATTTTATGTGGAATCGCTGGCCACCAAGGGGCATAAGCAATTGGATCATTCGTCAGCCGGTTTAGATCTGGTAATTCTAGAGTTGATACAAAGGGTAACTGTTGATTCATGTTAGGTGAAGCATACCCAGGATAAGATGGAATCGCCTGAGCAGTGGGTCTTTGCATACCAGCATAACGTATTTGATGTTGGCAACTTTGACAAGGTTGATGGGCATAACCATTATAGTATAGTTATTGATAACCGCTTTGGAAATGCAGTTGCCCATTACTTACAAAGACTTGTTGCTCAGGTCCTCGATATGATTGCTGGAATTGCGGTTGTTGAGATTGAACCAGCTCTAGTTGTTGGACCATTTGCTGTTGTCCAATACTGGATGATTGACCAAGATGAGAAGTCATAGTACTTGTTTGAGCCTGAGTCGCTCCGAATAAGGAGGCACTAACCTGAGGTTTTGATTGAGTCGTTGAGACAAGAGGCTGTTGTATTGTAGCCTGAGGATGTTGGGGTTGACATACAACAGGTAGCGCTTGTACTTGCGACGCAGTCACCATAGCAAGTATAGTGGGAATATTCGACACAGGGTGGACTGGTTGCACTGAATATACAACCCTTGGTTGCTGAGGCAGTATTGGTACCCAACCGCTGGATGTAATTCCAGTTTGACCTGAACTTTGTTGTAAACTCCCATTTGGTTGTTCTCCAAGAGGGAACAATGAAAAAGCATATTGCCCTCCATATGGTGGAAATCCAGTACTTAAAGGGTAAATTGGCCTTTGAAGACACATTGGATCACTTTGTTGAGTTTCAACATAAGAAATATCATATGATAATCCGGATGAAGAAATAGGAACAGACCATGTCGTTGAAACAGTCTCTGATTGGACTCCGGCTTGTTGTTGATAAATTTCCGGGACAGATGGTATACTGACAAACATTGTTGGAGTAGCAGCAGGAGGTTCTGCTGCTGTTGTGTCGAATGACACAGTCCTAGATGTCGACGGTTGTTCAGACATATCTAGTCTATCCAAAAGATTTCCTAGCGATTCTACAAGAACTTGTCATGAAGGGAGACTAACTTCAAAGACCAACGAGGGAAAGGTGATGATTATTCCGTTTAAAATAAATTTTAGACGCTTTGACACAACTTGTTTTTTCAGTTTTTAAGAGTCGAGAAAAAACAAAAGATGACTCTAGTCTCCTTCGATTTTTAATGAGCCTGAAGTGACAAGTGCTCAGATGGACCTTTTCCGTTAAGGAGTCTGAAAAGGAACGAAAGGGACTGCTCTGGAGATCTAGGTAGAGGGAGTACCAAACCAATCGCAAAACTGCAGAATACTTTTTACGGTACAACAGTCAATCTTCCCGAATGCTGTGTTCGGTGCATTGCGATCAGTAGGGCGGCCAACACGACTTCCTATGGATAAAAGGTGTTAAGCCTATAGGGGTCTCCCAATATATACTCGACGATACGTGGGAGCACAAGTCCGTACTGGCACTTATCGTCTCAAAGTGGAGGAATCACCCAACCATCAGTGAGGACAACAGTTACCAGGCTTTACGACGCCGGAATACGTCTCTAGCCTAGACCTCTAAATGTTGTGCGTTAATTTCCAAAGCGTTGTTAGATTCATTCAATTTATTTTAAGTTGATCTTTCTTATGAAGTTTGCCTTTTGGGTTCACCACGAGATGTAGATGTAATTCCTAAAATGCAATCTAAAGATGATAAGCAAACTTTTATCTCTTTTCGGCAATGAAAATCCTAGCTACAAGGGGAAAAGAAAGACACAATCTTTTCTCAAAGAGCAAAGAGCACACTGTAAATGCACTTTTCCTAAATCAAGCCAAACAGACTGTCAATATGCAAATGCACATGTGCATGTATTTGTTTTTCACTTTCTTAATATTGATGCCTAAAAAGAAAGTTGATGTACAAATCTGAATTTGCTTTCAAGTGACAAACACAAACAAACTTTTTTTCGAAATCAAAAGGTAGAGATGATTACAACACTTTATGATTTTGAAATAAATACTCGTTTCGACACTAGAAAGTCACAAATTCAAACCAAAGGAAAAGGTAAAAGCATAATCAACTGTCAACAGCAAATAAACTTTCTCCTATGATCAAAATCGACACTTACGACAGATCTAACTCAAAGGACGACAGTATGACTATTCTACTTTTTCAATGGAAAACTGTAAATGATGTAACAAACACACAAAAAACATCTACAGTATTTTTGTACAAAGGAGGTGGAATTAAGGAAAAGAAAAGGGGTTTTTAAACAGACACACACTGATTAGAGGCTGCAAAAATCAGAGACAAAACTGAAAAAATGAAGCAAAGAACCTCAGCTGCACAGGGCTAGGCTGATCAGCGCAGCTGTTACACAGAGAAACTGGATTGCAGCGCAGGTATCCCTCTCGGGAACTGTGTTGAAATGCAGAATCTCTTCACAGAGCCTGCGCTGGGGCAGAAAAGAGAATTCTATCCAGGTTCTGGGTCACGGTTTGCAGTTTAATCTATGGTTTTTGGCCGAGTAAAAGCAATCAGTAATGCACAATCAGAGGGTGGATTTAAAGGAGGTCTAAGAGCTATCACAAAGGGTAATCAGATCATTTGTGAATCAGCTGTTCAAATCATAAACAAATCCAGTGAATGGATTGAAGTACCAGATGTCTACTTTGCATTTGTTAATGGCAAATGCAGTTCGATTGCTACTTCTATGTTTATCAAACAAACAACGAGAGAAACACAAACAAACTAATTAGACACGTTCTCCGGCGGAGTCGCCATTTTGTTAACGGGAAAAGTGTCTACTCAGAATGACCCTATCCCACTAAGGTGTGACAGTGACCTTAGAAACAAACAAGGAAAACTACTTTCGTATTCTTCTTTATGAACTATAAACGAAGAGGAATAGGATGAACCAACCTGTGTCTTGCGCTAGTCCTTTTGATCCAATCTCTCTCCTCTTTGACAGCTTCCAGCTACCTGCTCCCTTACTTGCCCAGCTTCACCAAGTTCCTGTAAGATCACAGAAGAAGAAAACTACACAAAGACATGGATTTATATTCATAAATAGCTTAGGATCAGATTTAAGCTAAACATGCAAATATAACAAACATCAATGATACACAAGCATGTAGGAGAAACTCAAATAGTTTTATTGATATAACAAGAAGGTCCAGGAGGAGTTACAACCAATGATTCCTGATCCAGCATCAACCTCCCAGCAAAGAAATCCCCTCTTCACCTCCAACAAAGCATAAATCACCCAATACTCTGATATCTATCTCAAAACCAATAGCAATTCTCTGCAATGTACAAAATTCCAGCCTTCGGATCTCTGGGATGAGGGATCCATATATAGATGTATGAAAAGAGGATGAGTCAGCTTATGATCTGACTAGTGGCTTCTCTCTGTCAGTTCTTGCTTCCACTTGGAGACTGAGAGCCTCTTACTAATCCTTGGTCGAACTCAGTAAGGCAAGTGTCATTGGGGAAGATTCTGGAAGCTTCCATTGTCTGTCCACCTCGCGGAATGACATTGCCATTTGTCATTTCCCACTCAACGCACCCTGGTAGTGCATTTAGGTGCGTTGCAACGCACCTAGCTAGTGTACTTGGGTGCTATGCAACGCAGCTAGCTAGTGGAGCAGCTGAAATGATCCTGATTTGACTGATTCTGAGCAGTTTCTGGTGGAGAACTTGTTGACCTTGTTCCTTTAGGGGCCGAAACAACACTTTTAGGGACTTAGGATCCATTGGTTTATGGACATTTCATGCTTAGAGCTGTAAGGCACAAAAATGTCTATAACAATGATCTCTATTTAGGGGTAGTAAATAATCCCTAGATAACTGTCAAACACATGTGAATAAGAGTAAATATGAGCCACAAGGAATTCATATTCATGTCCAGTTCATTTCAGATGAAAAAACATAAAGAAATAGCAGAAATTGAGCCTAGAGTGCAGTTAAACAAGTTCTAAACTAATCTTTCTTTTTGCTATTTAGATGGTGAAAAATGAAAACAGAGGTAAGAGGCACTTATTGATTCATGTTGCAGCACAAGAATTCCATCATTCTGTCTTTAGATACCAGTAACAACACATCAGGCAGTCATTCTTCCAATCTCTTCAGCAATCTTTGATTAAAGGAAAGTATCAGACCTATAGTGCGAGTCTCTAATGGAAAGTTATCAATCAACCAACCCTTGAAACAATACAGTGGGTGGTATATATAGGGAATATTATCCAAAATTGTTTATTACAGCTGTGACCTAAACAGGTCTGAAAGTAAATGATTACTTTAACCTAAACTTATAAATGCAAAAAATATCTATGAGCTGCACTGAGGGCAGCCGTATCAGAACTGAATCAATGCGTTGTCCTCGGTGGCTTGGTGCAGTGCTTCTGTAATAACTGTGCATGGACTTCTGCTCCATTGTAGTTCGGTGGCTTTAAGGGCTTTAACTGTGATTTGAGAGCTGGGATGGGCTTACAGCTCCTGACTTGACTCTGCTGGAGGCCAATTAATGCTAACCTGCCTTGGGAAAGTAAATTTCCATTAAAAAATTAACTGATACTCTTTGCCGCTTCATCTCTCCTCTAATACTCTTTGACAAATGAATTGGGATGGTTTCTCTCTCACTGCAGGTCAAATCAAACTTAATTGTCGCTATTTGGCCCTCTGTTTTCTTTAGAATTGTCTTTTGTTCCTCTCTGCATGCCTTGCGAAGAAAAATGGGTCATTCGGTGCCTTTTGGGCTTGCTGGGGGTTGCGCAATGAGGGATTTTCCACTAGGCGCTAATCGCGCATGAAAAACTGCATCGGAATTTGAATCCAAACCTCCTAAGCACGATTTTCTCCTTTCGCCTCAAAAATTGATGATGACATTAGCATGACATCAGCGGGGGGACCATGGTACGGCGGATGACATGGCATGATGACGTCAGCAGGGTGACGTCAGCATGTACGGTGGATGACGTTGCAGGAGGCCGATGTTGTGCAGGTGATGTGGCATGGTGACTCAATAGGTACGTAGGACAGGCTAGGTTACATGGGGCGCGCGTACAGAAGGCAGAAAGTGGTTTCATCAGATCGCTTTCTATACGGGGGCGGTATCCGTCAGAGCCCCTCCGATGCAATAGGAAGTGGACAAGTGTCTTTGGGTACGGCGGAAAAACCGCCTTGCTATCGGAAGCTAACGACCGAGCAGCGGGGCGCCTCCGAAATCGCCAAGAGCCGTCGGATGGGGAGGGTCCGATCCGATGGTGGATAGAGTGCAGAGTTGGCGGGAGAATAATGGATGGGCACGAATATTCGATTTTTGATATAGCATGGCGGGGAGGGTGAAGACTTATGAAAATGCGGGTTTTCATGGGTGTTAAACGAGCGAGGTTTGAATATATATGAACAAAACTGTAGGATAAGGGCAAAGAAGTGGGTTTTGTAGGTTTAGGGTTAGGGGAAAAGGTTGTTAACATGACCAGGTGTAACACCAACTCCTGTTAGGATGCGGATGGGTTCATGATAGTCCCAAGTGGATTATTATGTCCCAGAACTGATAAATACATAGCTATAGTGCTAGAGGGTGGGGTATGTATATAGGGGAGTTATTTACTATAGATTTAGTAGGGGAAAGGGAAATAGATAGGGGGCTATATAATATAGTCAGTAGTTAATATGGAGATGATGAGAAAACGCTAAGGTAAGGAACCTTAGGCCATTTTTTGGGGGAATAGAACTTTGTAACGGAAGAATGGAAATCCTTGAATGAAGCAGATCTTCACCAAGGCCAATGATGTGGACAATGATGACTTAAGAGTCATCAAGCAGATCTTGACCTCTTTTGGGAAAATTAGTGAGTGATTTGGGGAATAAGAATGAACAAGGGAGTTAGTTATGTCCAGCTTGACTTCCTCCAGATGAAAACTGCATCATGACTGTGATCTGAAAAGATATAACACTTAGAAACACAAAATTGATCATGAATCATCATTCTGCAACCTCAAAACTACCTACCTAGCCTACCATCCTAACATTTTTTCTTCTCTTTGGTTTTGGTGCACTTAGACTTGCAGACCCAGCTTTACAATTTTTTTCTTTTTTCTGTTATCCTATCTAAGTCTACACTTATTTCTGCCAAGGGCCCAAATTAAGTAGTTGGGCTCCTTTGATTCTCTACCTATCTACAAATCTGCCAAGATTAAACTGTTTGGACAGATATCATTCTCTATATTCTAAAACAGGAAATTGAAACCTAGGGAGAACAAGTTTAAGCTGTTTGGCCCTCCCTTTTATAGAACAAAATGGTTGAGTCATCAAAATTGGAATTCAGCGATGGCATTTGGATTGGCACACTTTCACAGGATCTTCTTTAACCTCTTTTTGGAAATATGGAACACTGCAGCATGCGAAGTATGACATATTTGGCATGTAAAAATGTCAATCATGAAAAATGAACACCTGTCGCAACAGGAGGCTAACACTTCCTTCACTTAACTTGTCACTACTTAGAGCTTACTTACTTAACTCCTTGTTATCGTATTCAAGAAAAGGTGTAAGAGGGACCATCATTATGCCCTCTTTCTCGCCAACAAGAAGAGTCTGCAAATCATATCCTTATCTCGTGCCCTTTTGTAAATGAGATTTGGGACCTCCTCCCTAAACTCTTTACTCTATGTTGACCATCTTCAGAGGACTTAAAGACTTTCTTGGAGCATTGGTTTCATTGTAAATTTAAAAACACAATTGTTTCATGTGTCTAGCAATTGGAATTAGGCTTCTTCCTCTGAAATCTATGGAAGGAGTGAGATTTCAGAATTTTTTGCATTAAAAGTAGATTTAGCCCCAGATCTAAAAGGAGCAATCTTGTTGAATATCCAAAATACTATTCTAGCTTTACCTTGATCCAAGGATGTTTGGCTAATAGAGGATTCTAAACACTCCATCACAAAGAAACCTAATGTAAATTATTCAATGTGCCTAACCGCTCAATCCAAACCTCATAACTCAAGCCACTCTATAGAGAAATCGTACACCGTGCCTCCTCCCTCTTTAATCAAATCAAGTTTTGATGGTGCCTCTAAAGGAAACCCTAGTTTCATTGGAGGCTAGAGGATTTTCTGAGGTGTCAACTCCCTACCTTTATGAATATATACATGGTCCTCGGGTGGCTACAAATAACTTAGAAAAGAAATTTACACTTGAAAGAGGCCTTCAAATTTCAATTAGAGAAGGTTATAAGCTACTTCAAGTTCATGGCGATTCATAGGTTCCGCTTCACTGCATTCAAAAGTTGTTAAATGGGCACCATGTACACAAAGTGGTGCACATTTTGCACCTTTAGGAGGTGTTCTCTAATATATAACACTTATTAACCAAGATTAATTATATTTTGGTTCAACATATGCATTGGCAGGGGAATAGGGTTGCATATGCATTGGAAAACTTGGGACGCGATGAATAGAATTGTGTTGTGGATGAATATTGGTTGACTAACTCATGAAGATATGATTTGTGAAGTATATTTAGGTGGGTTGATGAAGATAAAGCCTCCGCTAAAGGTTGAATCCCCAACTGGGGTGCCATTTAAGTTGTCTAAGAAGGCTAATAATCACATGATTACCATGCAGAGGATGTGAGTGGAGGATGAGATAGTGGTTGTTGGGGGACATGACAACCCCTACACCTATCATACCCTAGTGTTTGCGTGGTGCTTATCTAGTTTCCAGGTGAGGGTTAACCTAAGCCAGTATTTTCATGATAAATTCCCATCGAAGATCACATTATAGGAGCAATACGAAATTCAGTTAATTGCAGAGATGCATCGGCCTCTGGTGGGGGGAATGCTTATTACAGAGATGGAGTCTGACCAATATTACCATGAGCACATTGATGATCACCTGTAGCAAGGAAGGAATGTGGGTTTCAGACGAGGCGTTACAACTCACACTTTTATGTGCTTGAATCTCACATGCAATGAAATTTGATGTTTAAATTCTAGTATAAAGACATTGTTTCTCCACTGCAAATGTATGAGTTCTATAGTGGGGTGTTGGCCTTGAAGTTACACATGGGGTGGTATATAGGTTTTCTCGCTACCTACTTTCTTTTGGCCTACATATCATAACTCCATTTTTTATGGAGGCTCATGTCAACTTACAGCGGTAGTGATACCCTTGTTATGGTGGTGTCATGGTCAACTTCTATGTTTTTGTTCCCAATCAACTACTATGTTTCTGGTTTTTTGATCGATGAATCTAGTTTTGCTTTTTGCAAATGGTTGAACTAATTTTTTAATTCATACTTTTTTTTACAAATATACTCATGATTGTCAAGATCTCACTGGACTTATGTCTCAATGGGTTATAGGGTATAGCTAGATGAAGTGTATGTCTTCCATGGTTGTGTTTTGTGACTCAAATAATCATGTGTGTGCGATGTAATCCTTTTATAGTAATATAAATATTTTGATGAAGCTTACAAAAAAAAGAATTATTAAATTTTTATGTGCTTATTAGTTAAATTTAGATAAGGTTAAAAAATCATTATTGTGTTGAGAGGCACTCTATAACCCAGTATAGGGGAAATGTGTAGGTGTAATGTAAGAAAGTTTGTCAACATTTTTAAATGTTGGGAAAATTATATAAATAAATAAAAATTAAATGTTGACTTTATATGTTTTAATTAATATTGAAATTAAAGCATGTGTAAATATAAAATATAAAATGTAGTTGAAATTCAAATAATTCCACCTCATAATGATCTCAGACACCTTAATATATAAAATAAAATTTAATAAATATTTCATAAATAAAATTTAATAAATTGAATAGATATAAAGGACAAAACCATGGGCAAAAACTAATCGATTAAATAAATATAAAGAACAAATCCATTGGCTATAACCAACACTTTTGTCGAAAGCTACAAAAACACAATCAAATTTGGCAACTAAAAATTAATGGTTTAGTAATCTAAAGTGATGTAGGAGCATCTAGCTCACCATGACCGGGTGAAGTCTCTGCCAAGTCAAAGGAAGTTGAATTTACTTTTATTTAGTCTTTCTGTTGGTTGACAGGAAAGTAGGTAAGACTTTTATAATTTTATTTTCTGTTAGTTAAGGGTAGTTGAATAGTTATAGCCATAGATTGATCTGTTGTTAACAAATTGTGATTTTCCTTTTATTTGAAGGGAAAAAGACAAATGTGGTTGAACCAGAAATATTGTCATGAGATAAACAAAATTTCTAATAACAAATAACTATAAGAGTCTGTAACTGAAAAACAAAACAAGTGTACAGTTTCATTAACTGGAACATGAGCCTATAAATGTAACATGACAAACCAAAGAAGGGGTTCCATTCAATACCTCTTGCACTCAATAAAAGTAACAACAGAGAATTCAAAAGTTTTTCCATCTGCGTGTTTACTATAATTATATGTTTTCTATTTCACAGTTATACGAATGCACAACTAACCCTGTACAAAATCTGGTGAATAAGTCTTTCATTGCGTTCTGGAGAAAAGACCACCAGTAAAGACAACAAGACCAAGGAGCAGGCGAGTTTTTACATAACATCTTAAACGATAGCTAGGTAACATTACGAGTGATTGCACAAAGTTTTATTACATTAACAACCAAATAGCATTGCAAGCGATTGGACATAGTCCGTGTAATAGAGAGACTATACATCTATTAGGTAACACCAAACAGAACCTATCTGATTATATTTACTTTTCCAGAAGAACATTCTGTCGAATGTCGAAAAGTCTAGCACATTAAATTATTACAACAGAACTGAAAAAGTTGAGAATCGTTCACGCTCAAACCTTGAGCCACAAACCCTGGGTAAGGGTTTCATGGATAACATTTTTCATACAACGCGGACACACAGAATCTAAACAGAGAACCAAGATAAGGACTTAGAAAGGAGCGGCAGCCACAAAATGAAGTTTTGATCTAATACAGTGAAAACCTAAGTCTTGATAACCAGAGCCTTGCTCAAAGCAAGCGTATGACAAACCTTTCCTGTTTGGAGAGCTGAGACTAAAATACCAAGGTGACGGACTACGAGAAGGCAGTGGGAATAGAACCTACAAGGCAAAATCGGAGCGTGTGGTACCAGAATCTCCAAATGCAAACCCCAACACCTGTATGTGCCAGAGTCGAAGGAGCGCCATCGTTTGAGCCTGAGAGTGAACAGAAGTTGTGTAGCAAAACCGAATGATGAGCATCAACGCATGAATCAACAGACAGTGGCCAGAAAACCCACAGCATAAGAGAAATCAATCACAAACAATGACCTTACACAGTAGGAAAAATCACATACAATAGAGAGCTTACCCTGGCCAGTGCAAGACAAGTTACAACCAGCTACGAACCAAGGAACCAGGACAAATACAGTCATAGTAACGAGTAACCGGAGCACAATCAAGACCTGCAGCATTGTTGCCCATCGACCCTCACAGAACATTGTAGAGGAAACCCTTGACGAAAAGATAGCAAAAGACCAAGGAAACCATCAAACAAGGGAATAACCCAAGAACTGAGTGGGAGAAGCAAACCTCAAGGCAAGTACCCTTACATTAAACATACCATTGAATGCTCATCAACTGAAATCCCAGAAATATCTATATTACGTTATATCTGCATGTCAGCATTCTGTGTGATTAAATCAACCAAACAAACATTTTAAGTCATTCCCAGTACAACAAGTGTATAAAGAGTTGGGCTGGTCCCATCAAAGTGGTATCAGAGCAGGCTAAATTGATTGGAGATATGGAAAGAGGAAGGTGAGGTCATGGTAGAGGTGCTCGATGGTTGGAAGAAGAAGGATTGAGAGAGGAGATTCGAATTCTTACTGCCCATTTGGAGGCAATGGAGGCAGGGAGAAGAAGAGACCCAGAGATGGGTGATGAGAACGAGGAGGAACCTGTAGCAGCAGCAGATGGACCAAAAGGTGAGAGTCCAAAAGTGAGATTGTTGAAATCTATTCTAGTAGAAAGCATTAAACCCAAGCCAAAACTCCAAACCTATGATGGCAGTCTGTCTATTGAGGTTTTATTGGATTGGATTAGCAAGATGGATAAGTATTTCGAGTGCAAGGAAATCAACGAAGACCGCAGAGTTTGGTTCGTTGTGATGAAATTGAAGGGACACATAGCCCTATGGTGGGATAGTGTCTAGAATGAGAGGAAAAGATTAAACAAACCACTGAACAAAACCTGGTCAAGGATGGTGGCCAAGTTAAAGGGAAAATTTCTACCAAAGGACTATCAGATTGCGCTGCATAGGTAGGTGCATAATCTGAGACAGAAAGGATTGACGGTGAGGGAGTACATGGAGGAGTTCTATCGAGTGAATTTGCGAGCAGGATATACCAAAGATACTGTGGAAAGAATAGCCAGGTATGTTAATGGGTTAAGATTAGATATTTTGGACGAAATCAATATTTTGTCTCCAAAAAATACTGACAAAGCGTATCATGGTGCAATGAAGGCTGAAGAGAAGATTACCAGAAGATAGAATGCCCAGAGAGGATGAGGAGCCGACAGGGGAAAAGGCCAATCATATGGAAGAGGGCGGACTACTGGTAATAATGAGGAAGGTAGCAGTTCCAGAGCTTTTGGATCAGCGGACAGAGGCGATAATGCAAGGGGTGGAAGATCATCCCAGTGGGGCAGAGGTAACGACCAAGGAAGAGGGGTTGGTTACCAATGTTATTGGTGTCATAAATGGGGACATAGATCGTTTGAATGTCCAGAAGCAGAACAAGCTGGAAAGTGGGGTGCATATGTTGCACAGCCAGAAGAAGCAGTAGCACCTCCCCAAGAAGCAGAAAATGCTCCAGAGACTGGGGAAGCCTTAGTGCTGCATAAGGTGTTGTTAAAACCAGTCAAAGAGATCACTGATTAGACATAATGGAAGGCTTTATTTAGAACAATTTGTAAGTCACGAGGTAAGTGTTGTAAATTAATTATTGACAACAGTAGTACTAACAATTTAGTGTCCACAGAGATGGTAGAAAAGTTGGAGTTGAAACATTTGAAACATCCAAACCCTTACAGAGTTTCATGGCTGCAAAAAGGCCATCAGTTACTGGTAGATGAACAGTGCGAGGTGGAGTTTCAAATAGGCAAATACAAGGATAAAGTTGTCTGTGACATCATGCAAATGGATGTATGTCACATATTGCTGGGCAAGCCTTGGTAATACGATAGGAAAGTGGTACACGATGGATTGACGAATTGTTATAAATTTGTGAAGTATGGAATCAAGCATACACTTGTACCCATCAAAGAAGAAGGGTCAGTAGAGACCAGTGAATCAAGAGCATTGCTAGTTAGTGGAAAACAGTTTCTAAAACAAGTTGAGGATAGCGAGATAGGTTATATAGTAGTGAAGAAAGCAAGGACAATGTTATTTCATACGGAGGTATCAGATTTACCTATGGAGATCCAGGAGATGTTACAGGAGTTTACAGATATAGTGGTAGATGGCTTGCCAGACAAAATACCCCCAAAATGGAGCATAAGCCATAATATAGACTTCATACCCAGAGCCAGTTTGCTGAACAAAGCCGCATACCGAATGAGCCCCAAAGATAATGAAGAAATCACGAAGCAGGTGCAAGAGCTGTTGGACAAGGGATTGATAAGGGAAATCTTAAGCCCTTGTGCTGTTCCAACGGTCCTCGCTCCCAAGAAGGGAGGAGAGTGGCGGATGAATGGAAGACAACATTTAAGACGAATTAGGGGCTGTACGAATGGTTAGTCATGCCCTTTGGGCTGAGCAATGCACCCAGTACATTCATGAGATTGATGAATGAGATGCTGAAGGAGTACATAGGAAAATTTGTGATTGTATACCTGTATGACATACTTATTTTCTGCAGGACAAGGGAAGAACACCTTCAACATGTGTGTAAGGTGCTGGAGAAATTACAGCAGAACAAACTGCTAATAAACTTGAAAAAATGTACTTTTCTGCAGAAGGAATTGACTTATATGGGGTTTGTAATAGCAGAGAATATGTTGAAGATGGATCCGGAGAAGGTGGAAACGATAGTAAATTGGCCATCTCTGAAAAATCTATTTGAGGTATGTACCTTTCATGGATTAGCAAGTTTTTACAGGAAATTCATAAAGAATTTCATTGAAATTTGTGCACCAATGCTAGACACCATAAAAAAGGCCAACCAACCTTTTCGATGGATAGAGGCAGCAGAGAGAAGTTTCCAATTGTTAAAGAAGAAGATTACTGAGAGGCCGATCCTGAGATTACCAGATTTCAAGAAGTTATTTTAGGTTCGATGTGATGCTAGCGGGATAGCAATTGGAGCTTTGCTCAGCCAGGAAGATAGGCCTGTAGCGTTTTTCAGCGAAAATCTGAATGAAATTCGACGGAAATATTCATTGTATGATAAGTAATTTTATGCAGTTATACAGACATTAAAAAACTAGAGGCATTATCTGTTGGGAAACGAATTCGTGCTATTCTCACATAATTTTGCACTACAGTACATAATGCAACAACACAAGTTGAACCATAAACACACCAAATGGGTGGAGTATTTGTAGAGCTTCAATTTTGTATTGAAACATATTAGCGAGCAAGTAAATAAAGTAGCAGATGCGCTAAGTAGGCAAGCTCTACTTCTGCAGGAAAGCATTGTGCAAGTGCTGGGTTTTGAGCACTTACGAGATTTGTACCAGACTGATACAGACTTTAAGGAGGCCTATGAGGCATGCCAGAATCCCTTAGTGAGAGATAATAGCCCTTGGTTAGATTACAATCTGCTAGAAAATTTGCTGTTTAAGGGAGGACAGCTGTGCATACCTGACTGCTCGATGAGGGTGAATATTATTCGAGAGAAGCATGGCAGAGGTTTGGTCGGACATTTCGGCGTGGATAAGATGCTCGAGCAGCTCAGAAATTTCTAATTTTGGCCAAAGATGCAAAGAGATGTACGGTGATTCGTAGCCAAATGCAAAGTGTGCCAGTTAGCAAAAGGTCACAGTCAGAACACGGGACTATATACACCATTACCTGTTCCAGGTAGACCATGGGATTCAGTCAGCTTGGACTTCGTCTTAGGTCTACCTAAGACACAGTGAGGGTACGACTCGATAATGGTAGTGGTGGATAGATTCTCAAAAATGGCACATTTTGTTCCTTGCAGGAAAACCAGTGATGCCACCCACGTGGCCCACTTGTTTTTTAATGAGATTGTCAGGTTACACAGATTCCCCAAATCTATCCTATCGCACAGGGACGTGAAGTTTACGGGACATTTTTGGTGTACCCTGTGGAAGAAAATGGATACTCAGCTGAGTTACAGTTCTGCTTATCATCCGCAAATGGGCGGAAAAACAGAAGTTGTAAACATGAGTTTAGGGAATCTGCTACGAAGCCTAGTGGGGGAGAATTCACGAATGTGGGATCGAGTGCTGGCGTAGGTAGAATTCGCTTACAATGATTCACCTAACCGCAGCATAGGCTTGAGCCCTTTTCAAATCCTATATGGCATGCATCCTCGCAGAGTGCATGAATTGTGGGATCTTGGACTGTAAGAAAGGCGAAGCATAGATGGAGAAGATTTCACTAATACGATGAGGGATTTGCATGAACATGTAAAAATTAAATTGCAGGACAACAGCTTAAAGTACAAACAGCAAGAAGATTTGAAGAGAAGGGAGGTACAATTTAATGTTGGAGACGAAGTCCTCGCACATTTGCGCAAGGAACATTTCCCTAAAGGTACGTACAATAAATTAAAGTACAAGAAGATAGGACCCTGCAAGATCCTTCGGAAATTTTCAGCAAATGCCTATGAGATCCAGTTGCCACCCGGAATAGGCATTTCGCCTATCTTTAATGTAGCAGACCTGTTTCCCTACACGGCTGACCCAGAAGAGAAGGAAGAAGAAGGAATCACGCAACCCACACGGAACACCCAGGATGAAGGAGAAGCTTGGAAGAGACAGATGCCTTACGTTCAACCTCCCGAGATCGAGAGCATTCTCGACACTCAGGTGGCTAAATGAACTCGGCGGAAGGAATATCTGCAATACCTGGTCAAGTGGAAGAACCATCCTATTGAGGATAGTTTGTTGCTTGACGCCAGGCAGATCGAACAGACAGGTACTTCAGTCGAGAAGCTCATGGACCAGAGCCATGATTTCTTTTTGCCTCGGGAGCCTGATGCAGGAGCATCTAGCTCACCATGACCGGGTGAAGTCTCTGCCAGGTCAAAGGAAGTTGAATTTACTTTTATTTAGTCTTTCTGTTGGTTGACAGGAAAGTAGGTAGGACTTTTATAGTTTTATTTTTGTTAGTTAAGGGTAGTTGAACAGTTATAGCCATAGATTGATCTGTTGTTAACAAACTATGATTTTCCTTCTATTTAAAGGGAAAAAGACAAATGTGGTTGAATAGGAAATCTTGTCATGAGATAAACGAAATGTCTAATAACAAATAACTGTAAGAGTCTGTAACTAAAAAACAAAACAAGTGTACAGTTTCATTAACTGGAACAGGAGCCTATAAATGTAACATGACAAACCAAAGAAGGGTTTCCATTCAATACCTCTCGCACTCAATAAAAGTAACAACAGAGAATTCAAAATTTTGTCCATCTGCGTGTTTACTGTAATTATATGTTTACTATTTCACAGTTATCTGAATGCACAACTAACCCTGTACAGAATCTGGTGAACAAGTCTTTCACTGTGTTCTAGAGAAAAGACCACCAGAAAAAACAACAAGACCAAGGAGCAGGCAAGTTTTTACATAGTATCTTAAACGACAGCTAGGTAACATTACGAGCGATTGCACAGAGTTTTATTAGATTAACATCCAAATAGCATTGCAAGCGATTGCATAGAGTTCGTGTAATAGAGAGACTATACGGTGAATTTCAAACAAATCGAATGCACATGATAACAGTTCCGGCCATAACAACCCGAGAAGTCAAAACAACATACATCTATGAGGTAACACCAAATGGAACCTATCTGATTATATTTATTTTTCCAGAAGAAAATTTTTTTGAATGTCGAAAAGTCTAGCACATTAAATTATTACAACAGAATTGAAAAAGTCAAGAATTGTTCACACTCAAACCTTGAGCCACAAACCATGGGTAAGGGTTTCAGGAATAACATTTTTCATACAGCGTGGACACACAGACTCTAAACAGAGAACCAAGATAAGGACTTAGAAAGGAGCCGCAACCACAAAACAAAGTTTTGATCTAATACAGTGAAAACCTAAGTCTCAATAACCAGAGCCTTGCTCAAAGCAAGCATATGACAAACCCTTTCTGTTTGGAGAGCCGAGACTAAAAGACCAAGGTGACGGACTACCAGAAGGCAGTGGGAATAGAACCTACCAGGCAGAATCAGGGCGTGTGGTACCAGAATCTCCAATGGCAAACCCCAACACCTGTATGGCAAGAACACACAACTGTTAGTGGTATATTGAAATGACAGAGAAGATAAAGAGCTGGAACGAAGAATTAAAATCGTTGGGAGTGCTGGTAGATACTTGAGGGTTCGCAGAGAGGCCGAGACCATTGTTCCAATGACAACACTGACCTACTGAGAAGAATAAGGAGCAACCCAGGTCAAGAACCGCGGAAGAAAGTCCATGAGTTGAAAACAGGGAAGGATATATTACCTGTATGTGCCAGAGTCAGACGAGTGCCATCGTTTGAGCCTAAGAGGGAACATAAGTTGTGTAGCAAAACCAAACAAGGAGCATCAGTGCATGAATCAACAAATAGTGGCCCGAGAACCCACAACAGAAGAGAAATCAACCACAAACAGTGACTTTACACAGTAGGAAAAATCACATACAGCGGAGAGCTTACCCTGGCGAGTGCAAGACAAGTTACAACCAGCTACGAACCAAGGAACCATGAAAAATACAGTCACAGTAACGAGTAACTGGAGCATAATCAGACCTGCCGCATTGCTCCCATCGACCCTCGCAGAACGTTGCAGAGGAAACCCTCGACGAAAAGATAGAAAAAGACCGAGGAAACCGTCAAACAAGGGAATAATCCAAGAACTGAGCAGGAGACACGAACCTCAAGGTAAGTACCCTTACGTTAAACATACCATTGAATGCTCATCAACCAAAACCAGAAATATCTATATTACGTTATATCCGCATGTCAGCATTCTGTGTGATTAAATCAACCAAACAAACATTTTAAGTCATTCCTGGTACAACAAGTGTATAAAGAGTTGGGCTGGTCCCATCATAAAGACTCACGTGATATTTATATATAATATTTAATTTAATAGAAATTTAAAAATTCATAATTTAATAATATTTTTAAAGTCAATTAAAATTAATAAAAGGAAACTAATATTAATGTAGGGTAGAATTAATATAAAATATAACTATATATTAATGATTTAATAAATGTAAATATTTGTCTATTAGAGACCATTAGACACTTTAATAATTATTATACTAAATTATATATATATATATATATATATATATATATATATATATATATATATATATATATATATATATATATATATATATATATATATATATATATATATATATATATATATATATCTATCTGAAAATGTCCATCTCAATCTATAAGTGAAATTAAAAGATTATAAATAATTAAATCAAGTATTAAATTCTATAATTTATAAATGGATTAATAATTAAAGGTTATGACATTTTTTTTTGTCAAGATTACAAATTAAGTTTGGGTAGTCTAATTAATAGATGAAATGGTTTTATTCGAAGCATTTTTTGATCAATTGTATTCAAAATCCAATACAAGTTTTTAAAAATTATATGTTTAAGTCGTTTAATTCGGAAAGATCAAGTGCCTCAGGGGGTTCTGAGGGTGAAAAATTGGTATTTATAAAAATAATATTTAGCAAAAAAACACTTATACTCAATTATATTTGAGACATAAAATAAAAACTATAAATTGTATTAGTTTTGTAACCAAGTTAGATCCATCTTAACTCTAGATCTACCAAGTGCCAAGAAGGATAAAATCTCTTGAGATAAAACCTCTTTTAAAGTAAAAGGAGATTTGATCCCTCTCGGCACTTGGTAGATCTGGAGTTAAGATGAATCTAACCTAGTTTTAATTTATATGGTAAAATGGATCTTAATTTATAACTACTATTTATATGCTATATATTTTAATGTGATATGTATATTATGATTTTCTTTTATCTAAAAAATTATCGTAATTTTGCTAATAAAAACAAAATTTCAATATAAAAAACTTGAATTTAAATAAAATATTTACATCTAACATCTAACAGCTAATGCATACAAATCTCCCCTATACTAGGACGTAGGGTGCCTCTCGGAACTTCAAAGAAACTATTATAAAATACCAATTTCGAAGTTTGTAAATGTGGTGAAGAATTGAATTTATAATTAAAGTTGTGAAATTGAGGTGTAGAATGAAATTATTCTTTGCATAGAAAGGGATAATGCAATTCACTACTACTTGTAAATTACATAGTATCTCAAGCTAAAATTTCATACCAATGGATAGAGCAAGGTATGAATATAGTAATTTTAATTTGGATATGAAACTATTGGGTGTTAGATATTGTTACCACCAATACATAATGTAATAAAATTTAATCACACAATAATGAATATCAACATAACCAATATAATTTACCCTAGAGAAAATGAAAAAATAAAACTTTAGTATCAAATGTTTTTGCTCGACATTAATTGTCCATGGTTATAACATTATTATGACATCTTGCTTCCCAAGAGCATTATAGATTACAAATTAAAAATATTTATATGCAATCTCACTATTCTCTACCAAACAACCTGTACTTGCCTCCTCCCACATTTACCCACTTTCATTGGCTTTCTTGGAGTAAACATGAGATGAGGGTCACTATGATAAGACCCAACCTCCTATATGACCTTAAGGAATTGGAGTCGACAAATTAATGCCTTACTTTCTTTTCTCAGGTGCTGCAAAACCTCTAGGAGAAACCCAACCCCTCCAGGAGTCTAACCCCTGAGATACCTCTCTTTTTTCCTAATTTAGAGCCCTAGTCAGTCCTTTGCCAAGGCCTATAAGTGACTATGGATCTCCAGTCACTCCCATGAGCCTTCTTGAGTGTGATTGTAGCCTTTTGCTGCTAGTGCTATGCTAGCAACTGTGATATTTAAGGCTATTTTCTAGGGCTGGGGCTTAGCCTCTTCCCAAAACTCTATGAAAATTTCAGAACTCATAACAGACATGAAGACAATGAGCTGTTGATAACAAACTTGATCAAATACTTGACCTACCTTGGTCTAATCATCACTGACATTCCATCAAACACTTGGTAAATATGCAACCTACAGGTCATGAATGCAAGTCTGAACATGAGGGAATGAAAAATTATTTGTGGTTTAACAAGAAGGGTCATTGACTTCTCACATTATCCATTATAACACCAATTAGGTCTTACATTCATTATTCATTCAGTTACAAATAAAAACATGAAAAGAGCCATGACTAAGAATTGTCATATAACCATGATTATAACTAGCATATAACTAGATAAATAACAATGAGAGAACAACCAATAAATCCACATAATAACAATACATTTACTCATTAAAAGAGAGAGGAACTTAGCTCTTATTAAACATAGGAAAAAGCTAACCAGGTTCAGGACATACCACACAACCATAGATTGGCTGAACCAAATATTTCTTCAGCTAATCACCCCCTTGCCGTATTCCAAGCATGAAGGTGGCATATCATGGGATAAACCAATCCATAGAAGCCGAAGGGAATCTAGAGGTTAAACCACCTCCACCCTCACCATGCTGTGACCTCACCTAAACCAGTGCCGAGATCACAAAACCAAACTGAGCTTGGATGCCTAAAACATTCTTCTCCAATACCTTAAGGATTTTTCCTGTCTCCACCCTCAGACTTTACCGTGTATCCTGCCATTACCGGTCAAGGGATTCGTAGGTCTTTGGGAATTTTCCCAAGACCACCTCACCCGGATCCAAAACCTTCCAGAAATCCAAAGCTCAAATTGATAAAAAAATCCCATCACACCATGGCTATCTAGAAATGGAAAAGCAAAGCTAAAGCCCACTATTCAACCTGGTAGAATCCATGCCAATGAGAACAAAATAATCAAATACCAATATTCACATACCATGCATGTCAAAACCATCTAGGAAACCATACATGCAACTTGTTACCTACAAGTATTCTCGTTGAGGCTACTTGATATAACTTGTCCTTCCTTGATCCTTGCTTTCTTTGCTTTCCTTGTACTTCATTGGCTTTCCTAGACCTTCCTTGGCTTGGTTTCTTTCCTTCTCCTCTCTAAGACTAGTTCCAAAACTGCACTGACAAAAGGCTACCAACTAATGCGTTGATTATTTTTATTATCTATGCTCCTAATTTCTTAATTTTCCGTTATTTTCCTTCAAATTATTCCTCACATGCAAAATGTGACCATTCACCTCCATTTTCTTCTAATTTTCTTTATTTTGTAAATAAAATGCCAAAAATACCTTTTCTCCTTTTCAAATCTTTTGACATTCCCTCTGCCAATTTCTGCTTAACCATAAACACATCAAATGATGCCCACTAGAATATTTTTCCTAACAGTCGCATGGAATAAGTGTCCCCTGAACATGGTCTTATTTTTCCTTTATTAAATTTTATTACATGAAATTTTAACTCAGGGTTGTTACAGACCTGTCCCCCTTGGTTGTTGAATGCAAGCAAGCTAGGGTTGTAGCATAATTCCTTAATGAGAGGAAATGTTCTACATGGACATAACCAAACCCTAGAAACAAGAAGGACTAGGAAAGATTAAGTTGGAGTGAGGAAAACTGAATCTGAAATAGTGAATGGATAAGACACACCAAAATAAACTCAAGTGACAACATACATATAGTCATAAACAAAGATACCACCTCTTGTGAACAAGCTAAGGAAACAAGACCAAATATGATTACTTAATTAAGTGTGACAAAGGAAAATGAAGCCAAATCCAGTTGCGATATCAAAATCAATATTAGATATTAGCTATTGTTGAACAAACTAAAGAAATATCAGAAGATCAAATCCAAAGATAAGGATAAAAGCCTCAACCAAAACACTACAAATATCCAAGGAAAACCCTAGAGTAGTAGCAAATGGAGTATACAATACAAACCAACACAAGCAGATTCAAATCTTGATGTGTTTGGCAGCTAATAACAACAGTAGTGAAAAATCCAAAAACGTTTGAAGCAACTCAGGGAGAAGAGAATGGATTGAATCCCAATCAACAAGATAAGTGACCCTTGCAAGACAAATAGGCAAATCTAATCCAAAAGACATGGATGGATCATATTTGTAGTAGATCTAGACTCAGGGAAGAGGTTGAAGAACAAAGTTGATATTATGGATAGAGTCTTGTAGGATCTCTTAGAATTTTTTAGTATTCCAAGCACATCTACAGGGATGCAATCCTTCGCAGTGCAGCTCCAGATGTAGGGATATAATTGACAACATAGAAATTATGAGGCAAAGCCACTATGTATCTCGTTATATGGGTGTACCTAAGGAAAAAAATGGATTTTATAAACATGCACGAGCAACAAGATCAAATCAAGGTCAAACTACAACATCTATAACTCGGAATGACTCACAATTGCTTAGAGAAATTCAGAATACACCAAGAACTAGATCGAAGGCAAAAGAGAAGATATCTATGGGAAGACAGGGAAAACTCCCCAACATAATCACCAATTATTTTTTAGCAATTTATACACAACCACTAGGAGCTATTGCTTTGTAGTCTTGGCCCTAACAAGACTACTAGGCAACAAAGGAGTATATGGAAAGAAGTAAAAAAATCAATCGATCACAAACCAATCAATCAAATTGATCATTCATGCATAGATGTTCTATCTAGGGTTTGAGCTAGGCACCTACAATCCTCGTAGATTGGTGGTAGATGTTGTGTTCGATGTAGATATTTTTACCCCAATGAGGAGATCCTAATCTTCACAATAGATCCAGAACCTACACACAATCACCACTAGACAAGGAGTGCAAATGGCCTTCCATAGAGGATTGTCAGCTTAAACAGCTAAATATAAATATCAACAATAGATTATAAATTCAAATATGATAGGAGGGAACATCCAGTTCCATTAATCATGAATGAAAATTAATACAAAATGTATACCTTCATAATTGTATCTTCCTCTTGAGATTCTAGTAAAGTCTCCCCCTCCCTGAACAAGATGACCTTAGGAATAATATGGCTCATAAACTTTAAATCCAAATCAAGGTAGCAACATGAATCAATAATTTTCTCTCTCTAGCTAGCTTGACCCTCAAGGAGAGACAAGTATATAAAGACCTAGAGGAATCCTAAGGAGGATGAATGTAGATGCTTAGGCTGAAGATAAGTTAGGAAAATTCTCTAATAATTCACCCAAGCCAACTTGAAGGGATAAGATAATATGCAGATTCGAATTGATCTGCTAGGGAAAGTAAGCCTCTAGAATAGAAGCCAGGGTCGCAGGGACTAAACTAGGAAAGTTCAACTCCAACAATTATGAATATAAGTTGCTCCTAGTGGATTAAGGGCTATAGATGCTCTGCGAGACACTAGGTCCTTGTGGTTGTGGAAAAAACTATGTAAAAAGAGAAGCCAAAGCTCATAAATTGTCCAACCAGTAAAAGCACTCATTAGCACTGATTGTAGGGAGCAAAATAGGCTGATAACAATGTAGTCATCTAGTTAACTCTGTTTTCTAATGGATCCTTCTGCACAAGAAGATTCCATAAGGTGTGATGACGAATAATACTTTTGTATGATATTTAAAAGAAATGGTGAAAGATGCTTGACAAATTTAAATACTTCATAAGCCTATTTCTCAATGTTAGGATAATTCAACTTTTCTCCTTGGAACCCAAAAGTCATAAATGAAATTAGCATCTCTAAACCTTCTAGACTCTTCTAAGTTAGGACAACTACATAGAACAAAGTCAAAAGAAAAGTATATCAAATGCATTCAGTTCCAAAATTTGGGATGATTAGAGCAAGTGGTAGCAATTGTCTCTTTTATGCTTTTGAAAGAGTCATTATGTGTGGTGTCCCATTTGAATATTGATATCCTACATTGTTCTTACAATCTTTGGAAAGTCCAGAATAAATCTTCTTACAAAATTCGTTTCCGAGAAAATATTTCATTGCTTTTTTGTTATGGGGAAGATAAATTTGTAATATAGATTTTACACTAACTGGAGGAATCATAATCCCAACTTTTGATATTACAAATCCCAAGAGCTTAAGTTAATTTATAGAAAATATATTTTTCTTAGGATTGAATGATATACTATATTTTCTACATCTATTAAATATTTGCTTTAGGTTTTCAACGTGATATTCATGTTTTTTAGAATACACTATTACATCATCCAGATAAACAACCATAAAATTAGTAATCATACCCTTAAATGCACTATCCATAACTCGTTGAAATGTTTCCCTAGCATTTATCAAATGAAATGACATCTTTTGATAGAAAAATATTCCCGAGTTGGTTTAAAATGTTGTTTGATTTGGTCTGCTGGTGAAATCAAAACTTGGTTATATCCATGGAAACCATCAAGTAAAGAAAACATTTATGAGCTAGCAATGGATTGTAAAATTTGTTCCACAAAGAGAACATGGTAGTTATCTTTTATAGAATATTTATTAAGATTCTGAAAATCAATGCCAATTCTGTTGTCCCTAGTTTTCTTCCTAACTAAACCAAGTTTGATGCTCACTATGATTATCTTACTAAGAAAATTATCCTAATTTTTAATAGTTTATTCAATTATTCTTTAATTTAATTTTCTAGCTTAAGATAAACTTCTCTTGACTTGTGTTGTACAAGTTTTATATTTAGTTTAATCTAAATAACATGTTGAATAATTTTAATGTTGAATTATTTTAATGTCATAAACCTTTATATAATCATATTTGCAAGCAAACATATCTTTATATTCTTTAAAAATCTTGAACATTCCAAAGGATTACAATTGACTCCCAAATTAACATTTTGGGGATTTAAGAGTTCTTAGATTTATCACCTCATATTGTATAGAATAATCGTTAGTTTTGCAATTAATATTACGTTTGAACTTGGTTTTAAAGTTATAAAGGCTTTGTGCAAGAACTATTGATTTAGATATTGGGTTTTGTGGTTTAGTTTTATCTAAAAAATTTGAATTCAATTGTAAATTATGCCGATGTTTATCTATTAGAGAACCTTTTAAGGTTCTTTCATGTTGAAAAAATATTTTATTTAATCATAATTACATATTCTTAATTACATATTCTTGGTCATGATCATTAACCATGGTTAATTCTTGTTTCTGTTAGGATAATAAAAAGGAAAAAAAATTAGTGAGAATATATATATATATATATATATATATATAAATAATTTAAATTATCGAATGCGAAGTAGTATAAAAACTTTTAAGGAAAAAAAAAACAATTTTGAAGATTGTACTTAATAAAAAAAAATTGAATGTCCAATCCAACCTTATTAAACCCATTACAATTTGACTTACAACGTACATGACATCTAGTCATTCTTGTTTCTTCGTGATTGAGAAATATTTTAAACATTTTTGATGGGAAGAGAAATCTTGGTAAAAAATCAAAATCCATATTATGAATTAAGATATCAATCCGTATTTTGAAAGGATTTGTTCCATGAAAATAAAAATCTCGTTTTGTCGATAGCGATTAATCCTCAATAATGGCATTTTAGTTACATCAATATCTCATCAAAGGTATTATTTTGAATGCGAGATCCATTATTTTGAATGTGACTAGGTAAATTCACCCTAGTGTATTTTGTAATTTCACCCTAGTGTATTTTGTAATTTTCAAATGGTAAATTGTAAATTGACTCTTATTAGCCACATGCATTTGACTTTTGTATTTTAAATATATTTTTATTGGATCCATAGAGGGGTTTGGTGAGGTGTTATTTTCAGGATAAACTATAACTATATGTTGTGATGGTGAAGTTTGTGTTAATTTGTATTCTAAGTTTATAAAAAATGAATGTACTTCACTTAGTAGAAAAACTACAAATTTGACTATGTTTAGAGATTGTGAAATTGAGGAAAATATGATATATAAAACAAAACCATTGTTATGTACTTAAAGTAAATGTGAATAGGAGGGTGGACCTTTTGAGGGCATATTATCAACGTTTGAAACATGTGAAAGCATCGAGGTTGTAGGATGTATACTCTATCTAGAAAATATTAAATAGATAATTATGATATTCACAACATTCAATTTATGGAGAGTTTTTGGTTGCATCATAAGAAATTCCATACAATTACATTTATTAACAGTATGTAATATGTCTAAATATCAAAGAAGTTGAGTGTAAAGAAACACTGCTCATCCATCAAAACTATTAATGTGTCAAATACTTGATATACAACTTCCCACAAAGATTGAATTATTTGACACTTTTATAGAAGTCATTCCATGGAATCTTGCCACTAATAAAGTTCTCTTCATGTGGAGGGGAAGAGGGTTACATTACAATTATTTTATTTCCAATTGGTTGAAAACATATCATATATTTATTTAATTGTTATAATTACTTTTCTATATAACTAAAGTATATATTTTTATTTTTATAATTTGTTTGGTATACAATTTTATAGATTTTTGTGTCTTGGTAAATAATTTGTAATAGTAAGAGAAATATAAATAGTAAATATGAAAAGGCAATATACTTTTTGAAAGATGAAGTCTCCTTATTGTATTAAAATGAATAAATATTAAAGCAAATAATTAAAAATGGAGTTATACCTCACAGGTTGTATTTTTAAATTCATTCTTTTCTTTTAATGTGAGTTTTAAATTGTATTCTAATGGAGTAGATTGAACATTGCATTCAACATGTTATACATGTTAAATAATTATTCAATGTACTTCTTTTGGGAGATGAATATGCGCATTGGACATTGAGTTACTTCAATGCCTATGCACTAGAGAAGACATGTCAAATCTATCATCTCAAGTCCCTTGTACACCTATTTCTTTATGGATGCAATATAGCTCTCATTCTTCCCTATCTTTAGCCGATCATATACATTCACTATAATATGTACAATAACTTTGCAAAATTTCTTGAAAAAAAAGGTTCTATGTTTGAAATTTAGTTTGAGAAGATGTTCAGAGAACTTTTGATACAACGTTCATAATCCATGTTTTAGGCCATATAATGATTTGACTAGTTTACATGTTTTCATTCTTGTCCTATCAAAATAAAATCTTTTATTTGAGACATGAGAAAATTCTCTTCCAAGTCTCCATTCAAGAAAGTAACCTTCACTTCAATTTTATAGACATTTCATCCATTTTGTGCTACCAAGTCAGAGATAGTCTAGATGGTTAAAAGCCCAAGTTTTGCGGCTAAAAGCCCAAGTTTTGTGTAAAGTCTCCTCATTTTATGGTCGCAAAGCACAAAGATGTAAAGAGTTACTAAGGGTTTTCCGCCCTTCTTTTGTATAAGTCATGTTGGCTCTAGAGATCTACTCATGGTCCACAAACCATGGAATTGTATAAAAAGGAGGTCTTAGAGGAGTCTAAGATAGTTCAATTCAGCTAAGTAGTCAATAGTGAAGTCTAAGTTTGTAATGGGTTTGTGAGAGCTAAGAGCGTAGAGTCTTAGCGTAAGAAGAGGCTTTGTAGCTGAGTGCACACAGGCCTAGGGTAGAAGTCCGTAGCTTAGTGTGTGGACCCCTCCAATTGTGTGCGCAGGGTAGTCAGAGTCTGTACTAGATATTTGAATCAATAATAAAGAGGACTATAATGAAATTACCTATGTATTTTACTTCTGTTCATTGCATGCGATTACGTTATGTTGAATATTGGGTTTATGTTTTAATGCTACTCTGATGCGTGAATCTCTATGTTACTCTATTTTATACGACCACAAGTAGAGATATATGTTTATGCGAAGATAACAATAATTGCATGTTAAAGTAACCAATACTTAAGCGAATCTGGGTAGATACAAAAGTAAGAGTAATTACACGGCTGCGTAAGTTATTGGTCTATCCATTTACGGTCCGCGAAGGACGACCAGAGACTTTTGTGGAAGCTTCAAGGATGAATAGGAGAAGTACTTTGATAAGCCCTAAATGGCTTATTGATCTCCACGAAGGAAGGTTAGGGAAAATAACTGAAATCACAACCATCTCAGGGTGCAGAAACTTGGTTCATGCATCCCCCTATACTGTTTTGGGTGAGACTTTAGTCTACGCTCTGTGGATTGATGCCGAAAGGGAAAATAGTGTAGGGATTTTCTTGGCTAATTAGTGTCGAACCTGGGTCAGGGCCCATCAATCCAAAAAATGGTTTCGTTGTTGGGACTGGGATATGCATAATGAGATGTGCGATGTCACATCATTAGAATCCAACTAAGAAGGAGATTGAAGACTTGTTGGATAGAAATATCCATGAATTCACAGTGCAAGGAAATAAGAATCTATGATTGATGAAAGAATAATGTTTGGATAGATATTTGTACATAGAGATACATGAAATCTTCTTTTGTTACTTCTTGTTTGAATTATATGAGTGGATCGTGAAGTTGGCAAACGACCAAGGGAGGTGGAGGCTTGATGGTCCAATTGTCTGGACCCCAAAGTTAGTGCAGAAATCGGAAGCCTCTGAAGTTAATATTGTGTGCGCTATTGATCATTGTATCAACCATATCATAGGAGGGTTTGTGATAGAGTTTGTAGTCAATACTTTGATCAATTACAGTGAAGCAGAGTGCCACTTCTTCAAGGGGATGCGAGGTGAGTATTTGAAATCATTAAATACTTGGATTAAGATGCCCTTGTGTGAAAAGCAGGTTATACAGTTACCTTGATGTTTGGGGATACACGAAGTGGAAGGAATTTTAGGGATAGAGGAAGAAAAGGCCCTGAATATAGCCCGCTGATTGATCCTCCTCTGAGTGACAACGAAGGAGCACCACAGGCTTCTCCGCTGAGCATTATTCAGTTGATAAGAGAGGGGTTCTCATGAATACCTACACCACCTCCATCCTTGCCTCATCCATCCACACCGTCTCCATCCTCACTGTTGAGCTTTGAAACTACATCTCTTCTACACACTTTTCTAGACTTCTTCACCTCACCAGTGCCTCACAAGCTATCAAAGATCATTACATATTGATTCTGAGAGTGCATTTAAGTGGTTTTCTAACTATGTTTTTGTGTTTGCTATTTGACTTAGATTTTTCTCATCAGTTGCAGAATGTAACCACTTTCTGCAGTTGACTTGAGACTCCGCAACTTTTTTTTTTTATCTCTAGGTTGCAGGTGTCAGCAATCAAAACAAGTCACATGGGTAGGTCAGAAATGATCTGGACATGGAATAGGTCCTATTGGTTTAGCCAGATTCGTAGAGGAAAGCCTTGGTCAAATGGTGGTCAAACAAGGAGTCCTACGGCAAACAGGTCTCTGTTTTTCAACACGTGAAGGGTCCGAGACCGTTCCTAGATCCATGGATTCATTTTGACAGCTATAGATTGCTTCCACAATGCAAATCCAACAACCACCTTTTGGTAGATTGAATGATCATGGAAACCAACATGCTAAGCTCACGGGTGCTGTCTTTTTACGTGTCTTCTGCTGAATGAGTTCCATAGGAAAAATAATTATGTAATTTCCCTTATAAATAATGCATTTGCAAACGCATGTAGCTATTTTTTTTGATGTAATCTTGTTGTTAGTTCATGTACTGTGCCGTGACACTGGTCCTGCTATTGTAACGAGAGGATCCTTCCTCTGTTTTGCAATATAACAAGACTCTGTTTTATATGACTGTGTGAGCATAATTTCGTACTCACAACATGTTAACCAAGGCCGTGCAGAGGGCCCCTGTTGGCTAAGGTTTCCTTTCTTTATTTCTGTAAAGTTTTCATATGCTGTTGTCTTATTTCCATTGTAGATTTTTCGTAGTTTTTTAACCTGTGTATATTTCATATTTCAGTTATGGTGTTAATGTTTCATTCTTGTACATGATTTTCCAAGCATTGTATATTTGTCCTAACACTGATCAGTGTGTTTCAGGATAGGTGTTACCGGGAATAGTGTCTATGCAGAGCTGCTAATCCCACTTAGGCTGGTAGCTACCTTAGAAACAAACAAACTTAAAACTACTTTTGTTTTCCTTTATGAGAGATAGATGCGAGAAGAATAAAGGATACCAACCTCTATCTTGCGCTTGGTTCCTTGCTTGATTCCTGTCTCTTCTAATAGTCCTTTTCTACTTGATTTCTTGTGTACCCAGCTTCACAGAGCACCTATAGAATCAAATCAGCATAACACTATACGAGAACATAGATCTATTATCATAAGCAATATAGGATCAAATGTATATTAACCATACAAATGCATAAAACATCAATCACACAAGTGTATGGAGGAAAACTTGAATAGCTTTATTGATAATCAAGAAAGAGCCAAGAGAATTACAACCAATTGTTCTGACCCAGCATGTTATGAAACCAGCTCAAGGAAAGATAGAAGAGACAGATCAATGCCTTAGAATTCAGCCTCTTCGAGGGGGCAACCTCCTTTACATTACATAAATGAACAATTCTTGGATGATACAAATGAAAAAACCTCCTTTCTATATATAGGAGTCTAAGGAGTCACAATATAATCCAGCCGACCTAACAATAATAATATAAAGCCACAAAAATAACAATAGAGGGATTCTATGGGGCACAGAAATAACAATATGGGCGTAATAGGGGCACAACAATATAAATAAGGGGTATAACTACAATAGTAATGGGGTAATCACTAGTATTATAGGGACCCAACATGCCCCTCTCCTTCAAAAAAGTGTTGTCCTCAACGCTTGAGTAGTTCTGGATACTTCTGCATAAAATTCTCATCCTCCCATGTGGAATCTTCAGCGGATAAGTTCTTCCACTTGATAAGATACTCTGAAATTGATCGATTTCGTAGCTGTCGAGTTCTTGTTTCTGTGACTGCTTCCGGTTCCAATATAATTTTTCCTTCCTCGTCAAGTTCTGGCAATATTGTTTGAATTGGGAGCTTGTCACCTATAACCTTCTTTAAACATGAAACATGGAAAACTGGGTGCAATCGAGAAGCTGCAGGAAGCTCCAATTTGTATGCCATAGTACCAATCTTTTGCAACACCTTGTACGGACCATAATACTTTGGTGATAATTTATTATCCTTCTTAGCTTGCTTTAGGGACATTTGCTTATATGGTTGTAGCCGTAGGAATACCCAATCACCTACATCAAAACTTCTTTCACTGCGATGTTGATCTGCCTGTTGTTTCATTCTATTTTGTGCCAACACGAGGTTATCCTTTAAGAGTTGGAGGACTTGTTGTTGATGTTCGATGTGATGTTCCACTGCCTGAACCTTAGAATTTTCTCTTAAATATGATGTGATGGATGGTGGTTGATACCCATAAAGTGCCATAAATGGGGTCATTTTTGTTGCTGTATGGAAGGAAGTGTTATACCACCATTCAGCCAGAGGCAACCATTTGACCCATTGTGTCTGTTTATCAGATACAAAGCAACGAAGATATCCTTCCAAACATTTGTTTACTATCTCAGTTTGCCCATCAGATTGAGGATGATAAGATGAGCTATGAGCTAACTGAGTACCAAGACAAGAAAATAATTCTGTCCAAAAATTTCCAGTGAAAATGGGATCTCTGTCACTTACAATAATCTTTGGGTTTCCATGTAGCTTTTGAACTGTTTCCATAAATGCAGTAGAAACTGTACTGGCTTTAAATGGATGTGATAATGCACAAAAGTGTGCATACTTGGTAAGTCTGTCAACTACCACCATGATGACACTCTTTCCCTCAGACTTGGGTAAACCTGTGATAAAATCCATTGAAACCTCCTCCCAACGTTGGCTTGGAATGGATAAAGGTTGTAATAGACCCGGTGTCTTAATTGTTTCAACTTTATTTTGTTGGCAAACCAAACATTCCGCCACAAACTTTTGAATATCTGATTTAAGGCCATCCCAAAAAAATTCCTTCTTAACCCTGTGGTAAGTTTTTAAAAATCCTGAGTGCCCTCCTAAGGGAGAAGTGTGCAATTCCATAAGAATCTTTTGTTTTAGCTGGGAATTCTTACAGAGGTATAAGCGATCTTTGTACCATAACGAATCATTTTTCCAGCTAAATGTATCAGAAGTACTGGAATCTTGTTGTAGCTTTCGAATAAGTGCCCACACTTCTTCGTCATTCTTCCATTCCTCCCTTGCTTCGTTTATCCAATCTGGTTGGATAATAGAAATGGCACACAACAATGCTTCCACATCCTCATCCTTTCTTGAGAGTGCATCTGCCACCACATTTTGCTTCCCTTTTTTGTAGATGATTTCAAAGTCATAACCCAACATCTTTGTGACCCACTTTTGTTGCTCTTCAGAGGATAATCTTTGTTCTAAAAAGTATTTAAGGCTATCATGATCCGTTTTTACCTTGAAGTGTCTTCCCATTAGGTAGGGTCGCCATTTCTTAAGTGCATGGAGTATTGCCAACATTTCCTTCTCATAAATAGCTTTGCTTAAAAACTTTCCCTTGATTGGACGACTTTCAAAAGCAATGGGTCTTTCATCTTGCATTAGAACAACACCAATTCCATTTCCTGAAGCATCACATTCCACAATAAAGGTTTTTGTGAAGTCCGGTGTAGCTAAGACCGGTGCTTGGCACATTGCCTCTTTAAGATGTTCAAAGGCCTTTGTTGCTTCCGGAGTCCATGAAAATGAATCTTTCTTCAATAATGTTGTTAGAGGTGCTGCTATTCTCCCATAATTCTTAACAAACTTGCGATAATACCCTGTCAACCCAAGAAATCCTCGCAGATGCTTTATGGATGTGGGGATTTTCCATTCCTTAATGGCTTTAATTTTGCTAGGGTCTACCTTAACTCCTTCATGAGATACAATATGACCCAAATATTCCACCTCCTGGACTCCAAAGAAACATTTGGATCTTTTTGCATATAATTGTTTCTCCTCCAATAGTTGTAGCACCCTGTCAACATGTTCAACATGATCCTTCCAAGACTTGCTGTAGATTAGTATATCATCAAAAAATACTAACACAAATTTTCTAAGGAATGGTTTGAAAATTGAATTCATCAAACCTTGAAATGTTGAAGGTGCATTGGTAAGGCCAAAAGGCATGACCAAAAATTCATAATGACCCTCATGAGTTCTAAATGCCGTTTTCGGAATGTCTTCAATCTTCATTCTGATTTGATGATATCCCGAACGAAGATCCAACTTGGTGAAGTAAATTGATCCATGCAATTCATCCAGTAATTCATCAATGACAGGAATGGGGAACTTATCTTTAATAGTGAGCTTGTTGAGCTCCCTATAATCTGGACACATGCGCCATGATCCATCCTTCTTGTGCACCAATACTACTGGAGCTGAGAAAGAACTTTGACTCGGTTGAATTATACCAGCCTCTAGCATTTCTGCAACCATACGTTCAATTTCACTTTTTTGGACATAGGGATATCTGTACGGCCTGATGTTTGGAGGAACACTTCCTGGAATCAGATGAATAGCATGATCATGATCACGCATAGGTGGGAGACCTTTGGGAGTCTCAAATACCTTGGAATGATTGTCCAGGACTTTTTGGAGATCTGGAGAAATAGATGATTCCAATGTGGAAACATCTAGCGAACATAATTGTGCAATTACACCTCTTTGCTCCTTTTTTAGAAGCTTTGTCATGCCATTAGAGCTGATTATCTTTCCTGGTTTCCCTGCAATACCCCTTAATTCAACTTCCTTTCCTTCCATAGAAAATTTGATGAAAAGTTCTTGAAAATTAAAAGCTATTGTACCCAAGGATTGTAGCCATTGGACTCCTAGTACAACATCAGCACCTCCCATTGGAATGGAAAGCATTGGGCTAGTCAATACATATTCTCCCATGGATAGCTTGATATTATGGCACTTTCCAGAGAAATTTATTGTTCCTCCATTTGCAATCATCACTTGACACTCTGGTGCTGGATATAGGAAGCAATTCAATTCTTTTGCTACCCTACAATGAATAAAATTGTGGGTGCTTCCTGAATCAATCAACACTATTACCTTTTTCTTCTTGATTTGTCCTTCTATCTTGATGGTTTGAGGAGTGGTAATTCCCGCCAATGCATTACAAGATATGGTCGGATTTATTTGTTCTTCATCTAGGCTTTGTTCCTGGAGTATATCCTCTTCTTTTGACCTTTCTTGCTCCTTTTCTTCTTCCTCTTCACAATCTATGTAGAATAATTTCTTCTCAGCACACTTATGACCTTTTGTGTATTTGCTATCACAATTGTAACAAAGCCCTTTTGCTCTTTTTTCTTCCAATTGTTGTGGTGTCAACCTTGTAGGTTGTGGAAGACTAGGGGCAACAACACTTCCGTCTTTATAGTTGTGAGTGGTATGCTTCCTAGTTGCCATAATTTTGCTTTCCATTTTTCTTGCTAACCTGAATGCCTTCTCTAATGAATCAGGTTCCCAAAGGCGAACATCATGTTGGATATTATCCTTTAAAGACCCTATGAACACATCAATCCTATGCTCCTCTGGAATATCTTTTACCCTTATGTTCAATTTTTGGAACTCCTCAATGTGCTCCATTATTGAACCCTTTTGTTTGAGACTTATCAATTGGCTAAAAAAAGTGTTGCTTTTTGTATCCTCATAATGTGCTATCAATTCTTCCGTAAAAATTGCCCAAGTGATAAATTGTTTACGAGAACAAAGCCATTGATACCATACAAACTGATTTGGTTCCAAATATACAGTTGCCATACGTACCTTTTGTGTGTTTTGCACATTATTGAGATCGAAGAATTGCTCCATCTGTAATATCCATGTGGCGGGATCCTTGCCATCAAACTTCCTCATATCGATTTTTGGAATATGGTGATTCTTCAATCCAACATTAGCATCTATGGAATCATGATTAACATTTCTTTTGTTCTCATCATGAGTTTCCTTTAGTACCCTTTCACCCTTAGGGACCATTTCTTGTAGCAACTTATTCATATTTATCTTCAATCCATCCATGTCTGTCTTCAAATCTATCTTCAAATCATCCATCTTAGCTTCCACGTCAATCATCTTAGCTTCTACGCCTTTCTTTAAACAGTCCATCTTAGCTTCTATACCTTTCTTTAAACCATCCATCTTAGATTCTATTCCTTTTTGTGCAAGGGACAGTTGTTGCACTTGGTCTTGTAATTTTGATATATCATGTTGCATTTCTTCCTCTTCTTCATGAGTCATGCTAGAGCTTTCAGGTTCCTTACTAGGTGTTTGCATTTTCTTTCCTCGGGGCATCAGTTACCGATAATAATGCTCTACTATGCCCTTTGAATTCCTTCAAAATAAATTTTCAAACCAAGCTTAAGCAAAAATTTAAGAAAATCTACACACCTTTTTTCACTTTGTAGGAGCTCGATATTTCCTCTGATGTATCTCTGTACTTTCCAATCATCTAGTTCTGAATTTGTGATCTGTAGTAGCCCTCTGTGTCCTCTTTCCAATGCCACAAGTCTGACCCAAATTGGATTCTCCAAGGAAGAGTTATGTGAAATCTCCCACAGTGACTTGCTTTTAGACTAGTTCAGTAGAGCGAACTTGTACGACGTGCCACGAGTCACTGTTTCAACCATTGGATCTGAAACACGTATACAAGAAACTAAAGTCTGTCCTCTTTCTGTAGCTTCTGACGAAATTTCAATCCGATCCCCAGAGAAAAAGTTATGACGATTTTCCCCAGGTCACCTGTTTTGAATGTAATTCAAGAGTCTGCAAAAAGACCAACTTCCTTAGATCATATCTCCGCAAATATCGCGCAAAATGCTCTAAAATTCTGACCCAAGGTTCAGCGCGATTTCTTCTCAAATGGGTTTTTTTTGCGACTTCTGAAACATCCCAGAAAACAAGTTATAGCGAAAATTCCATGATGACCTGTTTGGAGCAGCGAAACCCTAGAATCCAAAGCTCTGATACCAAATGTTATGAAACCAGCTCAAGAAAAGATAGAAGAGATAGATCAACGCCTTAGAATTCAGCCTCTTCGAGGGGGAAAACTCCTTTACATTACATAAATGAATGATTCTTGGATGATACAAATGACAAAACCTCCTTTCTATATATAGGAGTCTATGAAGTCACAATATAGTCCAGCCGACCTAACAATAATAATATAAAGCCACAAAAATAACAATAGAGGGATTCTATGGGGCACAGAAATAACAATATGGGGGTAATAGGGGCACAACAATATAAATAAGGGGTATAACTACAATAGTAGTGGGGTAATCACTAGTATTATAGGGACCCAACACAACATCATCCTCTCAGCAAGAAGCCCTTCTTCACCTCATGAAAAGCTTAGATCACCCAACACTATGATATTGCACCAAGAAACCAGCAGCACTTCCTTACAAGATACAAAATTCCAGCCTCTGGATCTCTGGGATGAGGGATCCATATACAGATGTCTGTAAGGGAGGTGAGTTAGCTTGAGATTTGATTAGTGTCTTCCCTCTGATAGTTCTTGATTCCACTTGGAGATTGATGATCTCTTACTCATCCCTGGTCGAATTCAGAGAGGCAAGTGTCACAGGAGAAGTTTCTGGAAGATTCCATGCTTCTCCACCTTGTGGATTGACCCTGCCATTTGTCCCTTCTCGCCCATTGCACCCCATAGAAGGGCTTTTTGACATGCAACACACCTACTGTGTCTATTCTGGTGGAATGCAACGCACTTTGCCTATGGAGCAGGTGAAATGGTTTAGTTTTGACCAGTTCTGAGTATCTGTTGATGGAGAACTTCTGGGAGATGCTATAATCAGTTGACCTTGTTCTTTTAGCGGTTGGAACAAAACCTTTAGGGACTTAGGAGCCCTTGGTTTATGGACATTTATGCTTGGGGTTGCAGTGCCCAAAAATGTCTATAACAGTTGCCCCCTAAAGCATGAGGTCGTTAATCTTTTTGATGTCAGGTGAAATGCTTTATCATGAGGATCTGAAGTTGTTCAAGCTGGAAGGAGACCTGTAATAAGATACAATACAATACATTATCTTCATAATATTTTCATGATCTAGCTGAGGTGGGCATTCCCATGCTCAGCTTTATAAATTCATTTTTCATGTACATGAGACAGACAATCGTCTGAGTGTAGACTGATGATTCTAGTAGAGCCATCATCCCTTAGATTGGATGATTATCTGTGCAGCAATGATGTACATTTGATGTCTTTATTTTCCTGAATATATATCGTAGCCCGGATGGATGAAACTAGATCCGGGGTCTTAAATCTCGTTCTATCTTCACTCAAAGTACAAGTCGATCGATGTGAGAGATGTTCTGGAGTGGAACATGGAAAGACATCGCTTTATTACCAGCCAATGATGTAAGCCGTTAACAGGCGCGAGAGGAATCACCGATAATGATGATTACCCTCAAGGTACTATAGTACAATTTACGTGGTGTGAATAAAGGGCTTGGCATCGAACACCACGCAAAATCTTTCGGTCGAAGGCCATTGATGTAAACCTATCGCCGGAAGTGAGAAAATTGCCATTGAGGCATGCAAGCTTCAAAGTACTGAAAGGGTTGTTCCTCGATCGACTTCTTGGATAATGAGCTGATGTCGACAAGAAGCGATCCATCGTAGGAGGGCCTTAATGAATCCCACATCAATGACATGGAATGAAGCGAATGATTTTAATGGAGGTGAAAACGATCTGGTGATATAAGGTTCAAGGTGGCGGTTATGAAAGAATGGAGCGTAAATGTATTGCAGTGGGTGAGACAGGTGAATTCTCTGAGTGACTTCTCTTGAACATATCGGCGACACTGACATGATGGATCGGTAGCATTAACCCCAAATGTGGATGGTGTGATGGAACCATGGTGATGTGACCAGTGAATGGAACAACCCAACCTGACTTGGATGCGGAGTGAAAGTGTCATGTTCAAGAGCGACTTGCTACCAACAAAGTTTCTTCAAGTTTTCTTCCCAATTTTTCCCTAGTCATTGCTGACCAGTACCTCTTTATTTTTGTCAAGCTTGAGGAGGATAACATATGATTGTTCTATAATTTTCCCTTTAGGCAAACCCATTGCTATGTTTTAACGAGCCTAGCAATAGTGAAACTCGTTCTTGTCTGTTATGGACAAGTTTGTCGCTATTAGGTTTTAATGAGTTTAACGACAAAGATAACTCGATCCTTTTCAATTTTAGAGAGTCTGAAAAGGGACGTAAAGGAAACTCCAAAAATCCTTTTTTGTCATCTAATCCTTTAAGTCCGAAAAAGTATAAAATAATACAGAAGGGATGAATTTTCGGTACTTTTAACGAGCTAAACAAAACAAGCGCTCGATATTTTTGTGTAATAATCCCTTAGGTCCAAAAAGATTAAAATCTAAAGGAGGGATAGCACTTCCGGTCACTTTAATGAGGTGGAGAGGCCAATAGCTCGGCAATATTTTCATATTTTATGAGTCAGTTGAAAAGAGCTTAAAGGGGACTCATCTTTGAGGAACGAGTGATAAATTCGGGTAGCAGTTGATTCTAGGTAAGGTTTGGAATTTTCCAATCACGATAGTGTCACAAGGATGGCTAACAAGATCACTCTTCGCAACTGTTCCTCAAAAGGGGTAAACAATCAAGTGGAGGTGAATGATCGGCCAATACAGAGTGGAGGTGATGATGAGAACACAACCAAGGCTTCAAAGGCTAAAGTAATACATTCACGATGGTTATTTACCGGAAATTGGTTCATTTTTTAATGAGCTTAAATGCCGAGGGAAACACTTGCTCATTGCTTATGTTTATTTTTTAACGAGCATGAAGTCTGTGTTAAAACTGCTCGATATAACGGTCATTTCTTGACTTTACCATTAATAACTTTGTTCCTTCCAAGATTGTACTGCATGCTCAATTACTTCATCAAACTAGCTAGAAATGAACAATATATGTTTGAAAAATGAGTTAAGACACTAATATTTTACTTGAATTACGTAAAAAGTAATTTAAAAGTGCTTTTACCCCTCATTTTACCATTTCATTTGAACTTTGGCTTGTTGGAGCTTTGGAGGTGCTTTCCCCCTTTCATTATCACCAGCTGATTCCGGGAGATTCTATGGACAATTTTTGGCGTCGTCTGGACTAGGTAGGAGCTAAACTTGAGCTCTTTCATTTCATCTCTTCCATTTTGCATTCTGTGCCTGATTTCTGGTTTTTCTGAGCCTCTGGGGTTTGAAAAACTCGCTCTAGCTCCATCGCACCCTTTCTACATTGAAAGGTGCGTTGCATGTTGGCCTACTCATTGGACAGTTGGCATGCAATGCACCCAGGACAATGTTGGAGGTGCGATGGGCACAAGGAGGGAAATTTGTGCACAATTTTCAATGGAAATTTTTGCCCGTTTCTCACCAAATCAGGATCTAACTCTTCTGTTATTTGTTTTCAGAGATTTATTGGAGTAAAATGACTATTACATGGTGAGAACGTGAACATGAAGAAGAGGACATGCTTGCTTTACATGATCCGGTTACAGTAAATGCATTGTGGAACTGTGGCCTGCTGAAGTTTTTCCGCATGTCTAGCATGAGGCAACAAATCAACTTGCTGCGGTATTTGCTCAATGCTTGGGACCCTACCAGCCAGGTGTTCTAGATTAGGGGCAAATCCATCCCCTTGACTGTCGTGGACATCTATTTTTTACCAGCTTATTGAGGCGGGGTGCCCCTATCTCTTTATCAGGTTCGGCCCGTGGAGGCGAATCTGTGAGAGATTATGTTCGTAGGTATTGCAGAGAGGGATCTCAGCCAAGTAAATATGGCAAGATCATCATCCAAGATGTCACTGACAGGTCTTTGTGGACCATTCTGTTCGCCTTTGGTAGGATGGCTGGTGGTGCGGCTCTTCATGTAGGCAACCGGTCTTATATGCAGTACGCCTTAGAATGTCTCGATCTGAAGGTGTTCAACTGGTGTGATGCAATACTCCTTGTGATGAAAGAACAGTTGATGAAGGTGAAAAACGGAAGATTGAAGAACTTTGGATATGGTTCTATTTTGACCGCCTTCGCCTTGGAAAAGATCCCGCTGATGCAGCTGCAGTATATTTCACTTGATTTACCTCCACTGACTGAACCACGAATGCAGAGATGGGTCAACCGTATGTCCAGACATGCTGGTCAATCTCAGATTTCCTTTTCTGATACCTCCTTCAGGTGGTTCGATCGTCAGGAGATGGTTTTTTCTGAGTATCCATATGCTGGTATGGACTTTTAGGGTGACCCGAGTTTGGTACTGCCGGCTGGCGAGCAGTGGGGTGCCATTGGTAAATTCTTTGACCATATTTATGTTTATCATTTCTCTTTTATAATGTCCTTGTGCTTTATTTTGTCAAGACTAATCATAACTCATGTGCTCATGCAGATGTTGGTCCCGTTCGGCCAGTAGTACGCCTGAGAGTGCCAGCTGCCGCTTCAGCAGGAGAGGCTGTGGGAAGGGCTATTCTTCGCGACCTTGATGTGGCTGAGACTCTTTCAACATTACAGGATCAGGTCGACGGCCTCACTCTCAGTATTCCAGATGTGAGGACTGACAAGCTGCCTTTGAGGTTGCAGCGACATACTACTGGTGTGCCAAGTCGATGGACTAGGCTTTTACGCATGATTGCACAGGCGGTGACTTGTTATCACCAGCATCATTAGACTAGGTTGCCCCCTAGTGTTTTGAGTTTTGGGTCATTTGACCAATTTTGTCTTGGTTACAGAATATTATGTGTAAACCATAAACAGTTATATATATATTTTTGATTTTCGAAGTTTTATTTTGGTTAAGTTACATGATCCGAATGCAAATATTGATGAAATGCTTCTTTTTATAAATGTTGCAAATATCTATCTAACACATAATTTGCCAATGAGTCAGTTAATGTGTTTAAGTTCCTGGAAATATGCTGATATTGAATAAAATCAAATTTCCTTTCCAAAATCGTGACCCTTAGGAACATGCAATAGATAGCTGGATTTCGGACGGAGTAGATACCAGTGAGCTGTAGTATGATGAGCTGTGAGTCTAGCCTGACGACCAGTCGGTGTATGCCATGTATGATGGCATCAGAGAGAAGTTCTATCAATGCACTATATTTAGCGATGTTATTTGTTGATCGACCAATACATACCCCTCTGAAACTTACTAACTCGCCGCTTGGATTAAAAATGGCTCAGGTTGCAGAAGATAGGTTCCGCGAACTACGACTTGCTCCGTCGCATATCCAACAAAAGATTCCAATAGGTTCAACATCTGCCACAAATGTAAAAAGTGGATTTACTTGACCAAAACGATTACCCTTAGCGAAAACAAAAATGTAATAAAAGCATATAGGTTACTACACTGAATCATGCATAGTAATGCTTAAGGTACAACCCGTTACGGGGTTGCGCCAATGGAATTCTGTCGTGATCCATTAACTCGTAGGCTCCTTTTGCTAACACTCGCTTAACAATACAGGGGCCCATCCATAAATACTTGAATTTACCTGCTCCCAATTTATCGGATTCCTGGTCATAAAGTAAGACCAAGTCACCTTCCGAGAAGACACGGGGTTTGACATTCTTGTCAAACTGCGCCTTGACTCATTTCTTATGGGCTTTGTTAGCCAAAGCGGCATCATGACAGGTTTCATCCAATTGGATTAGTTCCAAGAAACGAGCCTCCTCTTTTGAAGTTCCGGGGAGAAGGTCAATTGCGAGTTTGAGGGACGAGATTTCACACTGAACTGGTAAGATTTCTTCTAGGCCATACACCAGTTGGAAAGGTGTAAACCCGGTTACATTCCTTACCGATGTTCGGTATGCCCACAAGGCCAAGTACAGGATCAGGTGCCAACTCCTTTTGTGGACTCCAATCATCCTTTGCAGCATGCACTTCAGGACCTTGTTGATGGCTTCAACTTGTCCGTTGGCCTGCGGGTAATATGGAGTAGAGCTGTTGTGAGACAACCCTAATTTGGCAGCTAATTTGGCCATCATGTGATTTCGAAAATGCGGTCCATGATCTGTGACTATAGCCTATGGAACGCTGAATCTGGTGACTACATGATTGAAAAAGAAAAGGGAAGCTGTTTCACCAGTGTTATCTAATGTAGGCATCGCCTCGGCCCATTTGGTAAAATAGTCCATTGCGACTATGATGTACCAATGCCCTCCGATCGAGGTGGGGTTACATGTCATGAAATCAATGCCCCATTTGGCTAATGGCCCAACAAAAACTATTGGCTGGAGAGGTGCGGGTGGTCTTCTAGTTTTGTTATCGAAAATTTGACAGGCATGGCAACTTCTAACTACGGTTATGCAATCTTTGAACATTGTTGGCCAGAAGTATCCTGCTCGTAAAATCTTTTGCGACATAGCGTAACCGGATTGATGCCCCGCACACGCGCCTGAATGGCAATCATTCAGGACTTTTTCGGCTTCCTCATGGGTGAGGCACCTCCTTAGAACTGTATCGACACCATGACGGTAAAGCGTGTCACCGACAATCATGTAGTCTTTTGATTGGTATCGAATACGTTTTTGTTCGGAGCAGGAGGTGTTAGGCCTATATTTTTGGGTTTGGAGATAGATGATTATATCTCCATACCACGGATTTCTTGAAGATATCAGAAACAAAGATTCATCCACGATTGTTTCTTCGGATGTTTCATCGTTGGATGACAATGGGAGATCGCATAATAATTCCACGAAAACCAGGGCTTTCTTTGACATGGATTTTACAAATTCCAGATCAAACTCTTGTAGAATTGCTATCCACTTTGAATATTTGGCCCCCAGCAACTGTTGCGACAATATATAAGTCATGGGGTTGCAATTTGACAGAATGGTAGTTTTTCGAAAGAGGACATAGTGTCAAAATCTCTGTATCGCTTGAACAGCTGTGAGCACCAGCTTTTCAACATAGGAATATTTTCTCTTTGTATCATTTAAGTTTCTACTTAAATAATATATAGGATGTTCAATTCCATTGTCTTCTTGAACTAAAACCATTGTGATGGTTGTATCCGCTGCAACCAGATATAGGTTAAAGTCTTTTTGATAATCAGGAGCATACATTAATGATGTTTTCATTAGGGATTCTTTTAAAGCATCAAAGGAAGCTTGCACGACCTGATCCTAGACGAAGGGCACTCCCTTTTTCAATAGACGTGTATACCCTTTAGCAAGTTCGGCGTAATTTGGAATGAACCTCCTCATAAAGTTTGCTTTCCCTTGGAGTTTCTGAATCTGAAGCAAATTTGAAGGTGGAGGCAAATTTATGATTGCCTGAACCTTACATGGGTCGAGACGAATCCCGTCTTTTGAGACTACAAAACCAAGTAAATGACCAAAACTGACACAGAACACACATTTGTGTGGATTGAGTCGTATCTTGTAGTGTCAGCAACGTAGAAATATCGCTCTCAAATGTTGCGGATGATCAGTCTGCTTTCACGAATGAGCCGGAAGGTCGTCGAGATATGGTTGAACGATGTTTTTTATGTCATGGAAGGCATAATTCATTGCCCTATGAAATGTTGCCCCTGTGTTATTTAAACGAAAGGGTAATTTGCGATATGCAAATGTGCCCCACAGACAAATAAATGCAGTCTTTGACTAGTCCTGTGGGTGGATATTTATTTGATTATACCCCGAGAATCCATCCATGAATGAAAATATTTCGCATCCAGCACATTCATCAATTATCTGGTCAATGAAGGGTGTAGGATAGTTGTCTTTTGGACAAGCTTGATTTACATCCCTATAATCGACGCACACTCTAATCGTTCCTTTTTTTTCATAATAGGAACAATGTTCGATACCCAATCGGTTAGAGGAACCGGGTAAGTGAAACCAGCATGGAGAAGCTTTTCAACCTCTGCCTTGATGGCAGCGACTTTCTTGGGGTGCACCTGCCATAGCCGTTGTTGTACTGGTTTGACATCTGGATACATCTTAATTTCGTGTTCAACTATACTCGAGTCAATGCTTGGCATTTCATCATATGACCAAGCAAAGACATCTCTGAATTCGCGAAAAAGAGCATTATATATTTCCAGTTCTGAAGGGGAACAACATTTGCCAACATAAATATTCTCTACAACATCTGTTTTTGTCGAGATATTTATGGCGATAATCTCTTCAATGTTGGACAAGTTTCGCTTGGAATCCACCGTGTTTACAGTATTTGATAGGAAATCAAAAACTGACGGATGGTGAAGGTCATCAGGAGTATCTTCTTTACAAGTTGGAAGATGGGAATGATGGTGGTAATCTTCCGATGGTGCCCCTTCAATTACCATTGATTGAACAATTCCTTCGTCGGTGTAATGCACTTGCGACCAAGGATCTAAAGGGGTGCCATATTCCTTAGACCTATCCATCCAAACGCTTGATGAGCGTTGATTTGGGTTTGCCTCCCATGCTAGAAACATTGATTGCTACAATATTTCTATTTGGCTTCGAGGCAGCACCAATAGATGATCCATGTTAATATCGCTTTCTCAGATCTTGTTAATAGAAGATATCATATTGCAGGTTCCTACCGACGCTACTTCCGCTAGATTGATTGGAGGCAGAAGGGAAAAAGTACCCATTAATATAGGGTCTTTTAGTAGGCCTACTCCGATATTTTGAAGTGAATGGGGGCTTCCATGGATCATCAGAATGCTTCCTGTAACTTGGGAACCATTGGGCAGGAAAGTTTGTTGATCGACGATTTCAATCCCTCCTTGAAAGGGAAATGCAATCTTCCTAAAATAGGTCGACACAACAGCAACCATAGCATATATCCATTGTCTTCCCAGTAGGATGTTGTAATCGAGGTTTCCATCGATTACTTCAACATCTATTTCTATTGTTGCCCCCCCTAGTTCAACTTGCAAGTTACTTAGAATACCATACGAGGTATACGTTCATCCGTCGAATGCTTTTAATGTTGTCGAAGATCACGACAAGGTTGGAGATCCTAACGTTTTCCAGCAACTCATCGACATAATACATGTACATGCCCCCTCATCAATAATTGTTCGATGAACAATTTTGTTGAGGGTTTTCACTTGAATGAGGAACGCTAGTTGAGCTGGTAACTGAGGATCGTATCCTTTATGATTAAAGGACACAAGATTAGAATCCTTTGGGTCTATCCCACCAATAGCTGATAATAAAGCCTGTTTTTGGGATGGGCAATTTTGCAGTACTTCAAGTGTCGACATAGCAGATGGCGATTGGGCCAGATCTTCCACTATATTATAATGTTGTGCTACTCTGGCACAAGGATTAAATGTCGACTTGTGTACTACTCCCTTTGGAGGTTTTATTGTCAGCTGTGGAATGATGGGCGGCGCAACTTTTGTCGAAGTTGTTGTCGAACTACTAGGTTGATCTTTATCCTTGTTGTTCGACAGCTGTGGATTCTCGTACTCTTTGTTCCTTGTCGATATTAAAGCATCATTTTGCTGTTTCGAAACCGAAAACATCAGTACTTGGGACGGGGAAGCATTTTCACTAGCAACCAGATTTGTCTCTGGATTTGGAAATGGATCAGTCAATACTGCCGAGGTTTTTGAATTCTTGATTAATCTTTTAAGCTCAGCCTTATGTGGACAATCTCTTTTCCAATGATCCTCATCACATATTACGCATGGATTTTTTGGTTTCCTATCTCCAGGAGGGTTTGCAGAAGATTTTTCAGGTGATGATTCCTCCTGTTTCTTCTTCTTCCCTTTCTTTTTCTTCTTGCCTCCCAGTTGCTTGGTTTCTTTACATTTATCTGTCGAGATGGCATTTACTTCCGAGGTAAGAAGTTCTTCTTTTGCATTTTGACTGGCAATCTTACGGGCCTTTTTAGATGTAGCCCTTGTCGATTTCGTGTCTGTTGTACCAATCACGCCATCGCTGGCATGAGAGTCATTGTTCGATTTAGGAGGAGGGAGGATGGAAAATTCCAGTCTGGGAGCGTCAGGGATTTTATCGTAGAGCGTGCCAGACTGAGTATAAATCAAGTCTACATATTGCGCACAAGCAATAACTTGCTCTTTCGTGATGACTCCTCCTTTTGCCACATCTTCTGTAATGGAAGGTAATAAAGACTTAATAAACCATTCAGCTAAAAGCTGATCAGGAACATACATTTTTACCATTCTACAATGACATCACCATTCATGAATATGATTGGATATGTGAGTGGCCGTTGTTTGCTTGAAATTGGTAAGAAGTTCCGTTCCCATTTCGTACCTTATCGGTAACTGAAAATGGGTTAAAAAGGTTGTGGCTAGGGTACTGAAGTTGTCAAACGAAGCTCTGGGTAATTCAATATACCATTTTGTTGCCGGACTAGTTAACGCCCTCTAAAAAAGGCGAAGCCTAATCGAATCATCGTTTAGGGTGTTTGATGAACACCACATATGAAAGGTCATCACATGATTCGATGGATCTTCACCCGGATTTCCATTAAATTTAGGAATATCTGACAGAAGTTTATGCGAAATCGCTGGCCACTAAGGGGCGTAGGTGATTGGATCGTTTTTTAACCGATTTAGATCCGGTAACTCTAAAGTCGCCACGAAGGGTAACTGTTGGTTCAGGTTAGGCGAAGCATACCCAGGATAAGATGGAATCGCCTGAGCAGTTGGTCTCTGCATACCAGCATAATGCATTTGATGCTGGTAACTTTGGTAAGGTTGATGGGCATAACCATTGTAGAATGGTTGATTTTGACCGTTTTGAATATACGGTTGCCCACTATTTGCAAATATTTGTTGCTCAGATCCTTGGTATACCTATTGGAATTGCGGTTGTTGGTATTGCACCAGCCATGGTTGCGAAGCCATGTGCTGTTGTTCGATACTAATTGTTTGACCAAGATGAGGGGTAATTGTACCCGTTTGGGCCTGTGTCATTCCACTAGTTGGTGATTGTGGTTGAGTCGCAGCGTCAAGAGGCTGTTGCATTACAACCTGAGAAAGCTGAGGTTGGCATACAACAGGCACCACTTGTACTTGCGACACTGTCACAATAACTGGCGTAGTTGGTATATTTGACATAGGTAAACATTGTTGCAACGAATACACAACTCTTGGTTGTTGAGGTAGTATCGGCACCCAACCGCTAGATGTAATTCCCGCATAACCTGAATTTTGTTGCGAACTCCCGTATGGTTGTCCTCCCGGAGGAGACAATGAAAGGGTATATTGCCCCCCATACGGCTGTAATCCGGTACTTAAAGGAATTGTTTGCCCTTGAGGACCGGACTACCCAAATTGACACCCTGAAGGATCAATTTGCTGAGGCTCAACATAAGAGTTTCTGGATACTATTCCGGATTAACAAACAGGAACGGACCATATTACCAAAATAGCCCCTGAGTGGGCCCCTTCTAGCGATTGAGAGCTATTTGGGACAGATGGTATACCAGCGAACATTGTTGGAGTGACAGCAGGAAGTTCTGCCGTCACTGTGTCGGACGAAACAGTCCTAGATGTCGATGGTTGTTTAGAAATTTCTAGTTTATCCAAAATATTTCCTAGCGATTCTACAGGAGCTTCCGATGGTGGTAGACTAATTTCTGATGAAGAGGGAGACATAGTGATCCCAACTCCAAATTGCGATGGAATACTAGATGGACGATCCTCCACAATATCTTCTATAGCAATCAGACCAGGTGGAAGAGGTAGACCGTCTGGTCTGTAAAATATTTCTGGTGCCGAAGAAGGTATGGAATCTACAGTGACAGATGCTTGGGGAATAACACCCTCTAAATCAGTTGTAGATGGAACTGGTTCAGTAACACAAGTGTTTACCCTCACACTAGGATCAATGCTACTATCTTTCGGTGGCTGCTGAACTTCTTCTGTAAAGGCAGGGATACCAGAAATGTTTGGAGTAACCGAAGTCTCTGATGGTGTTGAAACACTTGTTCTAACTTTACCAGGGGATTTGGAACCAGTTAAATGAGTTATCTTTGTCCATAACAGTTTCGATTTCGGAGACAAAGACGGTTGACTCGTAAGCCTCCATGAACGATGTGGTTTCAATTGACTTTCTTCCATGATTGCGGATTACTCGATCAACTAAAAATAAAGGGGAAGTATGTTTCCGAATTAGATGAATTTTAGATGCTTTGACACAACTTGTTTTTTCAATTTTTAAGAGTTGAGAAAAAACAAAAGATGACTCTAGTCGCCTTTTAATGAGCCTGAAGTGACAAGTGCTCAGATGGACCTTTTCCGTTAAGGAGTCTGAAAAGGAACGAAAGGGACTGCTCTGGAAATCTAGACAGAGGGATTACCAAACCCATCGCAAAACTACAGAATACTTTTTACAGTACGGTAGTCAATCTTCCCAAATGTTTTGTTCAGTGCATTATGCGATAGGGCGGCAGACACGACTTCCTATGGATAAAGGATTAAGCCTATTGTGGTCTCCCAAAATATACTCGACGATACGTGGGAGCACAAGTCTGTACTAGCACTTATCGTCTCAAAGTGGAGGAATCACCCAACCAACAGTGAAAACAACAGTTATTAGGCTTTACGAGGACGGAATACATCTCTAGCCTAGACTTCTAGATGTTGTGCGTTAGGTTCCAAAGCGTTTTTAGATTCATTAAATTGATTTTATAGTTGATCTTGCTTAAGAAATTTTCCTTTCAGGTTCACCACGTGATGTAAATGTACAATTCCTAAAATGCAATCTAAGATGACAAACAGTCATTTAGTCTTCTTTTTGCAAATGAAAATATTAGCTACTAAGGAAAGAGAGATAGCGTTCTTTCAACAAAGAGCAAAGAGCACACACTATATGCACTGTCCTAAATCAAACCAACAAACAGTCTAAGTGCAAATACACATGCATGTATTTGTTTTCAGCCTTCTTAATGTGTAAATGATAAAAAGAAAGCTACACACAAATCTGAATTATTTTTTCAAAGCAACAATTACTAACAAGTTTCTTTTCAAAACAAAATGAGGACAATGACAACACTTTGCGATTTGGAATTGAAAACTTGCTTTAGACACTAGAAAAACTACTAATTCAGATCAAATACAAGAGTAACAGGGTAATCGACTATCAAGAACAATTAGATTCTCTTCTATGATTGAAAACGACACTTGCGACACTTTCAAATCAAGAAATGATAGTACAATTACACTACTTCTTTGTAAAGGAGAATTGAAGATGACTCAAAAAATACATAAAAACATTTACAGTTCTTTGCACAATGGAGGTAGAATAACAACAAGGAAAGGGGTTTCAAACAGAGGTTTACTGACTACAAGCAACAAAACTCCTGAATAGAGCTAAAAAGAATGAAGACAGAAACAAAAATTGAGGAACAAGGCCTTGTTTGATCAGCGCACCTGTAACACAGTGAAACTGAAATGCAACGCACCTACTACACTCAGGAAGTGCGCTGCATTTGAAGTTCACAGAACAGACAGTGCGCTGGACCAGGGACGCGACTTTGATTGGGTTCCGGGTCACAGTTTGCAGTTCAGTTCAGGGATTTTGGTCGAGTAAGTGGTAATCAGTAAATCAATCACAGGGGTAGATCTAAGGAGGTTACTAGAGCCACCACAAGGGCAATTAGAGAGCTTGTAAATCAGTTGTTTAATTCATAAAAAAAACCCATAGATTGACTGAAGCAGCGTTGTTCTACTTTGCACTTGCATAGCAAATTCAGTTCGAAGGCTAGCTGGCTTGACTTCAGGCACCGTCTGTAAGTTTATAAAGTAAACAAATGTAGATGAACAAACAATCTACTCGCTCCCCAGTAGAGTTGCCATTTTTTTACTAGGAATAGTGTCTATGCAGAGCTGCTAATCCCACTAAGGCTGGTAGCTACCTTAAAAACAAACAAACTTAAAACTACTTTCGTTTTCCTTTATGAGAGATAGATGAGAGAATAATAAAGGATACCAACCCCTGTCTTGCACTTGGTTCCTTGCTCGATTCCTCTCTCTTCTGATAGTCCTTTGCTACTTGCTTTCTTGTGTACCCAGCTTCACAGAGTACCTGTAGAATCAAAGTAGCATAACACTATACGAGAACATAGATCTATTATCATAAGCAATATAGGATCAGATGTATATTAACCATACAAATGCATAAAACATCAATCACACAAGTGTATGGAGGAAAACTTGAATAGATTTATTGATAATCAAGAAAGAGCCAAGAGAATTACAACCAATTGTTCTGACCTAGCATCATCCTCTCAGCAAGAAGCCCTTCTTCACCTCATTAAAATCTTAGATCACCCAACACTATGATATTGCACCAGGAAACCAGCAGCACTTCCTTACAAGATACAAAATTCCAGCCTATGGATCTCTGGGATGAGGGATCCATATATAGATGTCTGCAAGGGAGTTGAGTCAGCTTGAGATTTGATTAGTGTCTTCCCTCTGATAGTTCTTGATTCCACTTGGAGATCGATGATCTCTTACTCATCCCTGGTCGAATTAAGAGAGGCAAGTGTCACATGAGAAGTTTCTGGAAGATTCCATGCTTCTCCACCTTGCGGATTGACCCTACCATTTGTCCCTTCTCGCCCATCACACCCCATAGAAGGGATTTTTGACATGCAATGCACCTACCGTGTGTATTCAGGTGGGATGCAACACACTTTGCCTATGGAGCAGGTGAAATGGTCCAGTTTTGACCAGTTCTGAGTAGTTTTTCATGGAGAACTTCTGGGATATGCTATAATCAGTTGACCTTGTTCTTTTAGCGGTTGGAACAACACCTTTAGGGACTTACGAGCCCTTGGTTTATGGACATTTATGCTTGGGGTTGCAGTGCCAAAAAATGTCTATAACAATAGGCTAGGCCCAGGCATTTTCATACAATTTTTGCAATAAAACAGTGACATGAGATCGGCCTCTCTGCTGACTTTGTTTTTCTTAGATTTCAATTTAATTTATGCTTTGACTTCAGTCGTATTCATTTGTTTTTGATAGTTAGTTTAGATATCAAATTCTTCATGTCATTTAACATTATCTCCAGAGCCATGGCTTAACCTCGAAAAGCTACTTGGTGAGCTATTGGATTATGAGTGAGGTGATTTGATTTTACTTTCATTTCTGCAATTAGATATCAGGTTCTTCATGTTATTAACATTATTTCCAGAGCCATGGCTTAACACGGAAAAGCTACTTGGCGAGATATTGGACTATAAGTGAAGAGACTTGATTTTATTTTCATTCGCAAGTAGATAATTTAGATATCAATTGCTCATGTTACTGACGTTATCTCCAGAGCCATGGCTTAACCCCGAAAAGCTACTTGGCGAGCTATCAGACTATAAGTGAAGTGAATTGGTTCTATAATCATTTGCAAGTAGATAATTTAGATATCAATTCATCATGTTATTGACGTTATCTCCAGAGCCATGGCTTAACCCCAAAAAGCTACTTGGCGAGCTATCAGACTATAAATGAAGTGAATTAGTTTTACTTTTATTAGTTTGCAGTTTTTGATTTGTTTGAGTGAAATAACTTAATTTTTATTTCTGTATTTAGATGAGCAACAGAGATAGTGATTTCATGATCAGTAGTTTATCATTTGTTTGATTTGAATAGCTGCATATTTACATTCTTGTTCAAGTACTAATTTCATCATTAGTATGTTTTGAGATCCTCTGAAGTGTTAAGTTCTGGAAGTCATCATAAAGGACATAATTGCCTTAAAATCTATATCCATACTTTCCTTCTAAAGTATTCTTAAAACTTAGGAATAGGATTTCCATTTTCATTAGGAGAAAGACCAAGATAAAACCCCCAAAAAACAAAATAAAATTGAAAACAATAAAAATTAAGAAAGAGGTTGTCTTGCACATATAGTGCACCACACTTCATCAGTTTATGACTCCCGGATTGATAATTAATGTAGCAATTTAGAACATACTAAATTGACTAAAAAATTTGGCACCGTTGCCAGGGAAGTGTAACTGGGTAGCCGATCTCTTACAAAAAAAAAGAAGGGAAAAATTGATAACTTCTTGAAGTATGCTCTCCTCTTGCACCTAGTGTGATCTGGAGGATAAAAAAGAGAGTTATTAGTTCAATAATTTCTTGATTATGCTCTCTTCTTGAACCTAGTGTGACCTAGAAGATCAGAAAGAGAATTATTAGCTCGACAAAAAATTAAAAAATGACATGCATAGAGCAAGAGATTCTAGGGGAAGGTTTATAGCTAGGGCCAAAAGTTCGATTTTCACAACTCCAGCTACTTCAAGGCATAGAAAAGATACACCTCCATCATCTTCGACTCATACTCCCAGCCTTAGGATTCCTGGAATTCAAGGGGAAACAACTGAATTAGGAGATTCTCCCACACTATATACTAAATCTGATCTAGGAGCAGAAACTTTCTTCACTTCTACAGGGGAACATATTGTAATCAAAGAAGTAGAATCACCTGAAGAAGAGGGGAAGGGAGAAACTCTCCCTCATTCACCATTAATAGAAGAACCAGAAGATTATGAGGAAACTATCATGATAGAGGAAGTAGTGGATGGATTTGGAAGAGGGGGTAGAGGTAGAGGAAGAGGAAATAATGGAGGAGGTAGAGGTAACAATGGGGGAAATAGGGAAGGAGATAACTCATTTGGATTCCCTATAGTCGATGAGGAAACTCATACAACAATGAAAAGCATTTCACCCTCTGTCCTCCCAAACTTTTATGGGTTGTGAAGTGAGGATCTTGAAACATTTCTATTTGAGTTTGAAGTCTTGTGCCGAACCTATGACTATGTGGAAGACTCTCAAAAACTCAAACTATTTCCTTCAACATTGAAAGTAGCTTCTTTGAAATGGTTCATGGGATTAGTCACTCAATATATTAGGAGTTGGAATGATATGAAACAAACATTTTTGGACAGATACCTGGATTATTGTATGCCCACCAATCATAAGGATGAGGTATTCAAGATGATGCAAAGAGAAGATGAAAACTTGGAGGATTTACTTGAAATATTTCAATACAACTTAAAGAGAGCAAAAATGAGTAATTTAGATGAGGAAACCTTGAAAGCCCTTCTATTGAAATCCATTAGGGATGAATGGATAGATATCTTAAACATGATGGCAAAGGGAGATATTTCCCAGCTTCCACTTTGTGACATAGCAGAACTATGTGTCCATCTCTCAAGGGGAAAATCTAAAACTATAAAAGGGCCGAGAGACCCTTCTCTTATTAGAGCAAACAAATCTACAATTGGATCAGTAAGTAGGGCAGAGATTGGCAATATGCTTGATGAGTTCAAAACTAATATTCTAAGGAGCCTTAGTGAACAACTAGACACCCTTAAATTACAAAACAAGCAGAAAGCAGAAGCTGATGCCTTGGCCATCTTTTGTCCAAAATGTAGAAAGAAACATGCTCTAAGGAAATGTCCCTTGGATGCAAAAGTTGTAGAAACATGCATGATTTGCTCAGAAAGTCATGAGACCAAGGAGTGTCCTTCAATTCTTGAGCTCATAGTTGTCTTTCAGGAAGATCCAAATTCAGTAGAGTCCCTTTGTTTTGTTTCAAGAAGACCATGGTAGGAGCAATAAAATCAAGGATTTAACAATCCTATGAACTTTTAGCTTCCGCCAAATTGGAATTCTTGGCAACAACCTTGGCCCCAACCTCAAAATCCATACCAATCATGGGTGCAAGGGATGCAAAATCCTTATGGGAGATTTGTTCAATTCTATCAATATCCTCCGTCTTTTCAAAATCAACAAAATCCACAAATTCCAAATCAAAACCCACAACTTTCATTGCCATTCCCACAACAACAACCTTCTCAACAAAATCCAAATTCTCAAGTCTTGCTTCCATTTCAACAAAGGACAAATCAATTACCAACCTAGCCATTGCCAAATCCCAACAACAAAAGCCTCAGAATGCTTACATGGTAGAAGGAAAACAATTTCCTACATATATGATTGTTCCTCTTAATGATGTTCAACCCAGATCTGGTAGAGTTTTAGAAAAACCTTCTATATAGTTCAAGAGCAAGGTACCTCTAAGGAGGATTCTCTTAAAGTCGATAAAGGTTCTGAGGAAGAATCTCTTCAAAACCTAATCATTTAAAAAGAAAAAGAAAAAGAGTCAACCCCGACAACTCCTATAGTTGAGCAACCTGCATCTTCATCCATGTCTCCTTTCCCTGAAAGATTACAAATTGACAAAGGGGTGGAAAAACAAATCTTGTTGCCTGAATATGATTTTCTAGATGAATTAAAGTATGTTTGTATCAAGATTACCTTGCTACAAGCCATTAGAGAGATTCCTATTCTAGCAAAAACAATAAAGGAGTTGAGTCTCAAAAGACTAGGAAGGAAACCAAGAGATACAAGAAGAATCCACCTGCTAGGAAAAATTACAGATATGATGATGGGAAAAATTACCGTGCAGAAGTATGTGGATCCAGGTAGTCCAATTGTCAAGACACATATAAATGGGATATAGATTCGAAATACTTTGATTGACTTAGGGGCTGCTATTAATATTATGAGTAGACAGACTATGGAATAGCTTAAACTTCCTAATCTTCTTTTTACACCCACCTTACTACAACTTGTAGATAGATCAATAATCAAACCAGATGGTGCACTAGAAGATATTTCAGTCTCCTTAGATTCTTGGGAATATCCAGTAGATCTCATGATTTTGACTCCCAAGAGTAATTTAGGAGGGCATCCACTCATCTTAGGAAGACCTTGGCTAGCCACAGCTGATGCTTTCTGTAGTTGTAGATATGGGGATATGTATATTTCTGATGGTAGTTCGAAAAAGAAATTTAATTTGTATCCTCCAACAAAAAAAATTACAGAAGTAGGAGAAAATGAATGGGTCGACGATGAAGATATTATACAACATGTCTTTGAAATTAGTGAAGATAGTCAAATTTTGAACACATTAGAAAATTTTGAAACATCTTCAGAATATGACCACACACAATTTCAGTTAGATTCTGATATTGAATATTTATCATCAAGACAAATGTCTCTTTACTCTATGGAAGACTTTTGTAGCTCTACCATTGAAATTTTTGCAGGAAAAACACTGAATATCAACAAAAATTTGGAAAAATCACAACAAGAAGAGCTAACCAAAATCTTGCAAAAACATTCTACTGCATTCACATGGTAGTATACTGATATGAAAGGTATTGACCCTAAGACTTGCATCCATCATATCTGTATCAAGGAAAACAGTAGACCAATCAGATAACCTCAGAGAAGGATGAATCCAAATCTTAGGGAGATAGTGAAAGAAGAGCTCCAAAAACTACTCAATGTAAATTTCATTTACCCAATTTCAGATAGCCGATGGGTTTCTCCTTTGGTTATAGTACCAAAAAATAATGGTAAATGGAGGGTATGAATTGATTATAGGGAATTGAATAAAGCAACTTTGAGGATCAGTTTCCTTTGCCCTTTATTGATCAAGTATTAGATACATTAGCAGGAAAAAAGTACTTTTCATTTTTGGATGGTTTTAGTGGTTATAATCAAATTCAGGTAGCACCTGAAGATCAGGATAATACCACATTACCTGTCCATGGGGAACTTTTTCTTATCGAGTGCTTCCTTTTGGATTATGTAATGCACCTGCAACATTCCAAAGAGAAGTACCAGGAATTTTTTCTGATCTAATCCATGATTGTGTAGAGGTATATATGGATGATTTTATAGTTTATGGTGATTCGTTTGAAGAGGCATTAGAAAATTTGGAAAAATTCCTTATAAGATGTAAAGAAACAAACCTTTCACTAAGCCATGAAAAATTCTTTATGATTTTTACTGAAGGTATTGTTTTAGGACATCATATTTCAGGGGATGGGATTAAAGTTGATAGATCAAAAGTTGAAGTCATCTCCAAGTTACCTATTCCAAATTGTCAAAAAGATGTTAGAAGTTTTATGGGATTTACTGGATATTATAGAAGATTTATAGAAAACTTCACCAAAATAGCATCTCCACCCTTCAATATGCTTACAAAAGACTGTGAATTAAAATGGGGTCTTGATTGCCAATCAACATTTGAAACTTTGAAAACAAGAATATCTGAAGCGCCTATCTTGAGAGGACCAAATTGGAAACTTCCTTTCCATATTTCTATAGATGATTAAGACACAACTCTAGGGGCTGTATTAGGACAGAAAGATTTAGTTCCTTATGCCATTTACTAAACTAGTAAAAATTTAACTCCTACTGAGTTGAACTATATTGTGGCTGAAAAAGAGTTCTTAGCTGTTGTTCATGCAATCAATAAGTTCAGACATTATTTAATAGACTATGAAACTTTTATTCATACTGATCATTCTGCAATTAGATATCTAATGAAAAAAGCCATTACTAATGGCAGAGTTACAAGGTGGCTCCTACTTTTACATGAATTAAATATTACTATATTATATAGACCAGGGAAACAAAACACAGTAGCTGATTTCTTGTCTAGGATTCAGAATACTAAAGAAGATTCTCCTGTAGAGGAGTTTCCTGATGAATATTTATTTGGAGTAACTACTAAGACTCCTTGGTATGCAAATATAGCTAAATATTTGGTTACATGGAAATTACCTCCACATTTATTTCCTGGTGAAAGAAGAAAGATTATTCAGGAGAGTTCAAAATATTCATGGATTTCTAACGAATTGTTTAAAACATGGCCAAATCTTGTGATCAGAAGATGTGTTAGGGAAGAAGAGATGCTTGATGTTCTCAAAGCATGTCATGATGAACCATGCAGCGGACACTTTGCTGACAAAAGGACAGCCTATAAAATCCTCTCTTTAGGATATTATTGACCATCCCTCTTCAAAGATGCAAAACAATATGTCAGAAGATGTGACAACTGCCAAAGAGTAGGGAAACCTACCCTCTCAAATGAAATGCCATTATAACCACAGGTACTCATCAAACCCGTTGAAAAATGGGCTTTAGACTTCATTGGACCTATTAACCCACCATATAAACAAAGAAAATATATATTGGTATGTATTGATTGTGTATTGATTATGTCACTAAATGGGTAGAAGCCAAAGCATTATTTTCTGCTATTGAGCATTCGGTTGTTAGTTTTCCTTATGAGGATATTTTTACTTGCTTTGGTGTTCGAAGAGAAATTGTGACAGATAAGGGAGGTCAATTCACATCCAAACTGGTGGAGAAGCTGATGGAAGAGTACAAGGTCAAGCATATAAAATCTACTCCTTACCACCCGCAAGCAAATGGTCAAGTGGAGTCTACAAACAAAGTTATTGAAGGCATCGTTACCAAGATTGTTCATCTACACAGAAGAGATTGGGCAGAAAGGCTTCTTGAAGCTTTATGGGCCTACAGAACTACATCGAGGAATACAACAGGACATTCTCCCTATGAACACATTTATGGGAAATAAGTTCTGCTCCCCATTGAGTTCCAAGTTAAAATCTTAAAGATGGCAGTTCAATTGGGAATGGATCTATCTGAAGCCCAAATGCATAGAATGGAGCAGTTGAATGAACTAGATGAGATCAGATAAGAAGAAATCCTAAGAACAGATCTAGTTCAATATCAAAGAGCTAAGTGGCATGAAAAATACATCAAGGAGAAAAAGTTTCAAGAAGGAGATTGGGCATTGCTATTTGATTCCAAGTTCAAAGATTTCAAAGGTAAATTTCAGACTCATTGGCTTGGGCCATATGAGATTGAAAAAGACTTTAGCAATGGAGTGGTAAGAATCAAAACCATTAATGAACATCAAACCCCTCTTATTGTGAATGGCCACAGATTAAAGATCTATCATAAGCCACTCTCAAAAGAGGAATTTTTCAAAATATTTCAAGATAATTCCGCAATAAGGCTGGTAAGAAGAATTCTTCTTCTCCACCAGCCTAGTCTTTGTTCTTTTCTATTTAAGAAAAAAAAGAAAAAAAGAAAAAAAAGAAAAAAATAAATTTGTATAAGCCTGAAAAAAATCACTGATTGGCAGTCTTATACAGAAAATACAGGGTGAAAATTAGAAACTTCTGACGCCCTATATTTTCCAAAAAAAAAATTCTTATTTTATTCATAGTTTCATGTCATTTCACTTCATTTCGCTTCACTTCATTTCATTTCATCATCTCATTCTGCCAATAAAATCCATTTTATGACTAGTTTTCATATATCATTCACTCAGTCATCATTCATTTCCATCCATCTCCATTCAATCATATGTTCACTGTGTCAGTTTCCGCAAGTAAAAACTGATTCCGCAGCTAGTTGTTGATTATGCAGCCAACACTTTGTTATTCAACACTGATAGTCAGATGTTGTCCAAATAATGATGAGAACCAAATGCAGGTATGAGAAAGGAAAATATGTTGAAGATATAAAGCACCTAAAGTACCAACAAGAAGCAACCAATCAAAGGTTAGTGGGTAGAAGTGGTAAGATTCCAAGGTAATCAAAATTCATTTCAAATAGCATTTTAAAGCACATTCTATATAGTTATGGAACCACCGGCTCCATTAGGTGTAATGATTAGCATTGGTAGCTTCCATAACCGCTCCATGGCCTCTACATGATTCCACCATGAACTTTGCATTAATTTTTAACGGCCTCATGGTCCATCTCCGAATTTAACTCATGTTTATTTGTACGTTGGCATTCTACCTGCTAAATCGGGTAATTATGAGGAGGTAATCTATTTGTTCATGGCTCTATCCCGCCGTACAAATCTGTAGTCATTTTGAGAACATGCTCACGCCTATTCCGCAGCCTTCTAGCTCAAAAGTCGAGCTTACTCTATTTCCATACTATCCCATTGAAGTTGCGTTTGTTATTTCTGGCCTGTTTACATCTCCGTGAACTCATTCTTATTACCTGTTCTCTACTCTTTCGTTTACAATTACTAGTTTTTCTCTACAAACCTTCTCCATTCCCCGCCAACATAACCATTTCACCTTTGTCAATCCATTACTCACAGTCCATCACTCACAGACATATTTTAAGTCAGGAGGAAGGAATGGGTCTTTTCCAAAGAGCAGAACTGGAAGGGCCTAAATTCATGGAGGGGTATCCACAATTGAAAAGCATATTAAGGAAGGCACGGTGGCTACAGTTCATCCAGAAATTCAGAGGTTACAATAAAGAAGTTACAAAGACATTTGAAAGGTCTTTTAATGGCATGGAAGTTGAGGTTGGAGATCTTAAATTTTCAGTCATAGAGGCATCTATCACAGCGACAACCGAACTCCCACAGGAGGGGAAACGGTGGTTCAAAAACAAAAACTTTGATGAGAGGGCCTGGAGGATTATCCTACGCAATCCAGGTATGGATATAACCATTTTCAAATGTGGAATCCCTATCTCTGCTTTAGAGGAAAAGTGGACTAGTTTATTTTTTATAATCCAAAAGTTTATTACATGTGAAGGACGGTTTGGGTCCATGTATATGTACCACATCCGGTTGCTAATGAATTTTCTAGAAAATCAAACCATCAATTTGCCTTACTTTCTACTGAATAGCCTGAAAAAGATGTCCATAACTGTACAAAAGAATCTGGAGGACATAGAACCCAACCTTTACCATCATGGCCTTGTAAAAATTTTGATTGAAAAACAATTGAAGGAAAAGGACACCTGGGAATAGCTTTTGATTAGAAACTTCTTTCAGGATCCACCTAAAACACTTGAGAGTATCTCAGCAAGGAAAATTAGGAGAAGGAAAACAAGTGTTAACATTCAGGACACTCCTACTAACATAGCTAAAGAAACTAATAAGGAAGAGAAGTTGTCTAAAAGTAGGAAGGAAAGAAATGAGGGTAAGAAGCAAAGAAAACTAAAGGGGAAAAGAAATATTGAAGCTGTCTATCAAACCCCAGAACCTTCCTCAAAAGAGGATCAAATAGTTTCTGAAAGATTAATTTACTTTCAGGAACAATCAGCTGTAGCAAAGAGGAAAGGGAAAGAAAAATAGAGTGTGGAGAAAGGAGACACTAGCTCACAAAATCTAAGGAGGAGCTCCAGACTTAAAGGAAAACTAAGGAAAGTACAAATTAAAGGGGCCCACTTCATTGATTTAGGAGGAGAAACACCGGAATAACCTCCAGCAATCCCTCCTAGCCGTAGCCCACACCATACTCCTATTACTCAACCAGATTTTGAGATCAGTTCTTCTCAGCCAGAGTTTGGGGACAACCCAAGAAAGGCTACACCTGAGATAGATCCAACCCAGCAAGAAATGTATGATTTTATTGAGTCATTGGGAAACACTGCCACAGATCAAGGCACTTCATTTGCCCAGCCTAATACAGCCCAGGAAGCTTTATTCCAATCACTAAAACAGGAAGTTTTTGAACTGGAAGTCCTAAATAGACACATCAAAAGAGAAAATGAAATATTGAAAGAACAGATCCGGTTGGATAAGATCATTCACGACAACACCATGTTGCATCTTGCACTGTGGCAAAATAAAAATAGGAAATTTAAGAAAAAGAGCAGGAGGTTGAGTAGAGCTCTCATCAACCTCAAATTCAAGTGCCTGATGAGGAAGCCTAGAATGACAATGGTACCAAGAAAGAAGAAAATAAGGTTGGATGTCTTAGCAGAGGTCTCAGAACACATGAACTGAAGGGAGGGTGGTCACAATTTTGGTTGCATGAGGACATGCAACACCTTCATAGTGGGGGTATGTTGAGCTTTGAAACTACACTTCTTCTACACCATTTTCTAGACTTTTTCCCCTCACCAGTGCCTCACTAGCTATCAAAGATCATTACATATTGATTCTAAGAGTGCATTTAAGTGGTTTTCTAACTATGCTTTTGTGCTTTCTATTTGAATTAGATTTTTCTCATCAACTGTGGAATGCAGCCACTTTCTGCAACTGACTTGAGATTCCATAGTTGTTTTTGTTGATCTCTAGGATGCAGGTGTCAGCAAGAAAAACAAGGCACGTGGGCAGGTCAGAAATGATCTGGACATGGACCAGGTCCTATTGGTTTAGCCAGATCCATAGAGTAAAGCCTTGGTCAAATGGTGGTGAAACAAGGAGTCCTATGGCAAACAGGTCTTTGTTTTTCAACACGTGAAGGGTCCGAGACCGTTCCTAGATCCATGGATTCATTTTGACAGTTGTAGACTGCCTCCACGACGCAAATCCAACAACCACCTTTTTGTAGATTGAATGATCATGGCAACCAACATGCTAAGCTCACAGGTGCTATCTTTTTATGTGTCTTCTGCTGAAGGAGTTCCATAGGAAAAACAGTTATGTAATTTCCCTTATAAATAACACGTTTGCAAACGCATGTAGCTAGTTTTTTTGATGTAATCTTGCTGTTAGTTCATGTACTATGCCGTGACACTGGTCCTGCTGTTGTAACGAGAGGATCCTTCCTCTGTTTTGCAATATAACAAGACTCTATTTTATATGACCATGTGAGTGTAATTTCGTACTGACAGTGTGTTAACCAAGGCTATGCAGAGGGCCCCTGCTGGTTAAGGTTTCGTTTCTTTATTTCTGTAAAGTTTTCATATGATGTTGTCTTATTTCTATTGTAGATATTTTGTAGTTTGTTCACCTGTGTATATTTTATATTTTAGTTATGGTGTTAATGTTTCATTCCTGTACATGATTTTCCAAGCATTGTATATTTGTGCTAACACAGATCAGTGTGGTTCAGGATAGGCCAGGACCAGGCATTTTCATACAATTTTTGCAATAAAATAGTGACATGAGATTGGATTCTCTGCCGACTTTGTTTTTCTTAGCTTTCAATTTCAGTTATGCTTTGATTTCAGTCTTATTCATTTGTTGTTGATAATTAGTTTCGATATCAAATTCTTCATGTCATTTAACGTTAGCTCCAGAGCCATGGCATAACCCCGAAAAGCTACTTGGCAAGCTATTGGATTATGAGTGAGGTGATTTCATTTTACTTTCATTCCTACAATTAGATTTTAGGTTCTTCATGTTATTGACGTTATCTCCAGAGCCATAGCTTAACCCGAAAAAGCTACTTGGCGAGCTATCAGACTATAAGTGAAGAGACTTGATTTTATTTTCATTCGCAAGTAGATAATTTAGATATCAATTCCTCATGTTATTGACGTTATCTCCAGAGCCATGGCTTAACCTCGAAAAGCTACTTGGCGAGCTATCAAATTATTAGTGAAGTGAATTGGTTTTATTTTCATTTTCAAGTAGATAATTTAGATATCAATTCTTCATTTTATTGACGCTATCTCCATAGCCATGGCTTAACCCTGAAAATATACTTGGCAAGCTATCAGACTATAAATGAAGTCAATTGGTTTCACTTTTATTAGTTTGCAGTTTTTGATTTGTTTGAGTGCAATAGCTTAATTTTTATTTCTATATTTAGATGAGCAGCAGAGATAGTGATTTCATGATCAATAGTTTATCATTTGTTTGATTTGAATAGTTGCATATTTACATTCTTGTTCAAGTACTAATTTCATCACTAGTATGTTTTGAGATCCTCTGAAGTGTTATGTTCTGGAAGTCCTCATAAAGGACATAATTTCATTAAAATCTATATCCATACTTGCCTTCTAAAGTATTGTTAAAACTTAGGAATAGGATTTCTATTTGCATTAGGAGACAAACCAAGATAAAACCCCCATAAAACAAAATAAAATTGAAAACAATAAAAAGTAAGGAAAGAGGTTGTCTTACACATATAGTGCACCACACTTCATCAGTTTAGGACTCCCGGATTGATAATTAATGTAGCAATTTAGAACATACTAAATTGACTAAACACTCACCTCCACCGCTTACCCCCTCACCCACACCACAACCACCTCCACCACTATTCAACATGGCAAACTCTGTAAAGCTACCTATGTTCAAGGGCATAGGAAATGAAGATCTAGACCAGTTTTCATTTGTCGCAAAGGTTGTATGGGAAGCTCACGGTATCACAGATGATAAAATGAAGAAAGCAATGTTGGTTAGTGCTTTGTAGGATTGTGCACTAACTTGGTACATTAAGTACTACACTGATAATCTAACGTCCGTGTTGGATGATATCCAGACTGCGCTAAATAAGGAATTTAGTAGACCTAAGTCTAAGGTGCAATCAATTGTGGGCTTCAAGGAGATCACGGTGAAGCCTGGAGAAACACCCTAGGATTTGGATCAAAGATTGAAGTGTACAATCTATGAATCCAACATGAATCTGACTGATGTGCAGCACCACCAATGGTTTGTGGCCTCGCTCTTGACTCACTTAAGGGTTGCGCTATCACAACAAAAGATCAGGACCCAGGCAAAAGCTCTAGAAATCGCGATGAGCTTGCACGAGACACGAATACAGGATGCTAATTTAGGGGTTCAGTAGGTTCACGCGTAGTTGCAGAACCTTTGCCTCAAAATGCAAAGTCTGAAGAAAGACAGAATAGCTCGGCCAGAGGCACGTGAAGTGTGGTGCCTAAAGTGAAAAACCTAGGGGCATGACAAAGATCATTGTCCTATTTTTGAAAATTATGTTGCATTAGGGGGACCAATGCCTCTAAGGCTGGAAGCTGCAGTAGAGACAAGACAGGGCCCATCCTATGGTGTGCTATCTATTAGGTAGCTTGGAAACATGCGATAGACAATTTCCATTTGCTGTATAAATTCGTACAGACACTGCAACAACTCTTCTACAACTTTTTTCAATCTATGGGTCATAATGAGCGTAATTACCAAAGTTACAAATTAATGATAGATAGGACACCTACATACAGGGTGCAGGAAGAAATGTGGTCTCTAGACCAAGGCCTTGGAGGAGCACGAGGTGAGTATCAGGGGTGCGACTGAGGCCAAGGTGGAGGAGGACCTAGTAGAGGTGGAGGGAAGATTATTGCTTACAATTGTGGAGGACTAGGACACTACGAATGAGACTGCGTGAATCCAACACAGTTGTCATGCCGCTATTGTACTCAGTTTGACCATGCGACAAAGGATTTCCCTATATTGTTAGCCAAGATACGTGAGAAGGGGGCGCAACCTCAGTAACCAAGTCAGAACCTGCAGATGATGAAGGCTGAGCCTCATGAGGAAGACCCCAAGGAAAATATTGTGCTACAGAGTGGAGTGACAATTGGTGAGGATATGGGGAAGAAGCCTGAAGAAGGTGAGTGCATCTGCAAAGGACCAGAAAAGGAGGTTGGGTTTGATCTAGAACACGTAGAAGAAACATTTATGGAAGCAAAGAAAAGTTTGGCTAAGGCCTCTACCTAAGGGAGTTAGGAGAAACTAGTTGAAGAGATGGAGCCATCCATGATTACCACGTTCTTGAAAACCTGCATGAAAATGCTCTGTGATAGTAAGGTTGTGAAGGGACTGCAGGAGCTGATCAATAGGTGCACTGGCAAGGAAACCACTACTGACGGACCATGCATAGTTAGGAAACTTGGTAAGCATAAGTCACGAACTGGACGTGAGATGAAACTCACAACATAGATAGGAGAATACGAAATGGGCAAAGTTATCTTGGACCTAGGGTCCGATAGGAATGTTTTTCCAAAACAGACATGGGAATAATGGGAAGATCTACGCTATAGTGGTCTTCGATTTAGGTAAGGATGGCGAATTAGCAAAAAATCATCCCAATGGGGACGTTGCAAGGGGTAACAATTGATATCAAAGGTGTGAGCGCACTAGAGGATTTTAAAGTGATAGAGATTATGGATGACAGCAATCACTACCTCGTGCTCCTTGGGATCGATTAGGCCACTGACATGAATGGGGTAATCAACCTAAAGAAGCGAAAGATGATATTTGAGAAGAAATCACTCGATGTAGTGCTGCCACTGGATCATGCAGAGGGAGCGTGCTATACTAAACCAATCTGCGATTATTGATGAGCCCCAAATTTGGTAACATTTTGGGCTCATTTGGCTTAACTACCCTTGTTCAATCCTTCATTTTCCATAACTTATGCATTATTTTTTAGTATGCTTATGTCATTTGTACGAATAAGGGTAGTGACTATTCCTAGGTGGCTAACACGTGCTCATTTCAGGATTTTTTGACACATGTTGGAGCAAAACCGAGCAGACATGGGCTAGGAGACAGCCAAGCTTGGGTTGAGGATTCATAGGGGGGTTGTCTATGGCATTAAATAGCCTCCCTCGGGATCTTCCCCCCCAACTCCGAGCTCCAAAGGCCACCAAAACCGGATCTAGAAGGTAGCCAAACAGATTTCTTGGAAGGAGCTGTTCACTCATAGTTTGGGCAGCCAAGTCCCATAGATTTAGGAGGCTAGCTAGGGCCTCGTGGTGTATAAATGTTAAGGCCTCAGCCTTCGAAAAGTACTTTTGGAAAAACTCTTGCATATTCTATGCTACAGTGCTGCTAGCTCTGTTTTGTTCTTCTGTAGCCATTATTGGCATAACTCTTGACTTATGATTATTTTTTGATAATGGGAAGCAGTTAGATTTGATATCAGCTCTGATTTTTTTATAGGAGCCATAGCTCTTAGGTTTGGGCCCAACATGAGATCCTTGGGCCTCCTTCTTTGTATTGTTATTGTTCCTTTAAGCACTGTGATTTTCCTTTTTTTGCATTTGAAACAAAGTTTTGTTGAGCAAGATTTAGTTGTGTTGGTTAAGTAGGTCATTGTTGAGGAATAGAATTGCTTCAGATGTGTAGAATAGATTGATAAGATAATAATTGATAAAGCTCTAGAAAAAAGGGTTGCCTGCACTCTCAGTTTCACCTCTCCCTTATTGGATCAGGGGCTGGAATTGTAGAAACAGTGCTGCCCAACAAAAACACTAGTTTGCTTGACCATGCAATCTTTGGTGTAATGTCTTCATTTGTGGAAGTGAGTCATGCGTTCAAACCTTCGTAGCTATTTCTTTGATTAAGTTCTATACATGGTTCTCTTTAAGAAATAAAGCTGTTGTTCATTTGTTTCGTTGACAGTTTGGATAGATTAGCTGAGATTTTGATTATGTGCAGGACTTGGTTGATTTGGTTAAGTACACACCGTGTAGGGCATATCCATCTTTCTCTCATCCACCTAAGCTTCATCCAAGCCAGCTGCTCCATCTCCTAGTCAGCTTCCTCATCTCCCAACTATCCTTCTGCCCACGTAACCCTACCTTCTTGCTCTTCCATTACCTTAGCCTCCTTTAAGTCAAGTGAGATTTCCACACCCTCTCATCACTTCATCCATCAGTCACTAGGTCATCACAGACCCCTACCCTACATCCCTATCCATTCATGCATCCTCTTTCATTCACCCATCCTCTAAAATCCAATTTTAGAACATCCTGTAGAAATTTCTGAACATCCTGTAGAAATCCCTAAAACCTCCTGTAGAACCCCTGCAGACTTCCTGTAGAAGCTCACAAGTGAGGTTGTTGGATAGCAAAACTTTGTGAAACTCTCTGGAAGGGTGTTAGGGACTCCTTAGACCTTCTCTGAGCCTTCCCAACCTTTTCTAAGAATTTCCCTTCCTTGATCCACCCCTACACAGTAAAAATCCTGTTAAAAGCACATGTATGATAATTCTGATAACATATTCAAAAATACAAAAAGATGTGTTCTTCAGATAGAGATAGCATAGGAATGTGAATTTTACCTTTGTAGAAGTAATGGCATCTCTTTCAATAGTTTGCATCCTCTCCTCTGCATCAGTAGGACTAGTTGGTAGAATTAGGGTTTGTTTATGTTACTCTTTGGCTTTCTGTTGTAGATCAACTTCCTTTGAGTTAGCTTCCATCCATCAGTTAAAAAGCTTCTTCTAAGAGCTCATAGAAGTTGGCTTGAGCCCCTAGCGGACTTGTGCCAGCTGACCAAGTGACAGCTACGGCAAGAGCTAGTACTTGTGCATACAACATCGTCTCTTCCAAGTTTGTTACGAACTACCAGGTTGATAAGAGTAAAGAAGGGAGTCCCAGGAGTTGCAGCATTATTGCTGCAATACTGGAGCCCGCCATCTTTTTGAAGCTGTTGCCGGGGAAGCGTCAGAGTATTGGTGATTGTTGCTTTTCTTCTATTTTTCTACACTCGCCTTCTGCTAAATAGTTTATTTCATTTCCATCCTGCAATTTCATCTCCGCAAAAGTAAAATAGATATTTCCTGCTTTCATAGATTAGCATTTCAATTCTGCAATTTCAGTTCTGCAAGCGTAGATTAGCAATTTCAATTCTGTAAGCGTAGATTAGCAATTTCAATTCTGTAAGCATAGATTATCAATTTCAATTCTGCAAGCATAGACTAGCATTTCATTCCTGCAATTTCACTTGACCAAAATAGATTAGCCATTTCCTGCTTTCATTTCAATTCCGCCTTTTCATTTCAGCAAGATAGCTAGTTGCAGTTCAATCTATTTCAGTTTTGCAGGTACAAGCAGAAAAAAGAAAAAGGCAATCAAAAGCCTTTCCATTTCATGCCTCGTAGGAATAGAGATAAAACTGGAAAATTCTTACCCAACACCCCCACCACTTCACTGAGTCACCCTTCTCTCTTCTTTGGTGACAGTGATCCAGAAGAACCTATAGGCGAGCCTCCTGAGATATACGAAGATCCTATACCAGAAGAAGAGTTAGAAACCACTCCACCTGAAGCCATGGCTGAGAATGGAAGAGAAGATGAGAGAATAGAAGATGCCTTTCCCATTCGAGAGACCAATGGAGACATGAAAATGAAAAACATAAGCCCCTCCGCTTTACCTCACTTCCATGGATTGACTACTGAAGACCCTGATACCTTCCTGTTTGAGTTTGCTATCCTTTGTCGAACCTATGACTATACAGAAGATGAGCAAAAATTGAAACTCTTTCCCTCTACCCTCAAGGATGCAGCATTACGCTAGTTCATGGGCTTACCTGGAAACAGTATCACCACTTGGGCTCAGATGCAGCAAGCTTTCAATACCAAATATCGGGACTACTGTAGGTCCAAGGAAGCCAAGGGAGAGATCTTTCGGATGACCATGGGAAATGATGAGTCTTTAGAAGATTATGAGGAAAGGTTCCAACTTAGCTATAAACGGGCCAGGTGCACACTTGACCCTGAATCTCTCAAGTTGGTCCTGCTCCGAGGAGTTCCTGAAGACCTTCTAGATAACCTTCACATGCTAGCTTGAGGAGATATTTACCAACTACCTTATGAGGATATAAATACTGTGTTTAGAAAACACTCTAGGGTAGCCCAGAAAAGAGGTATGGGAAACCCCCTTTCAGCTTGTGCTACTTTCTCCAAGCATGAGTTTGTTAATCAGCTGGAGGACCTCAAAAGTGAGGTGAGATAGACCATTTCCATGCAACTTGATACATTCTGAATCCAGCAAAAGAAAGAGGAAGCTGAGAGGGCTTTGGCCATCTTCTGTCCTAGGTATACAAGGAAGCACCCTAAGAACGAGTGTCCATTACACTCAGTAGAGGTATGCTTCGTTTGTGAGGAGGACCACCCCACAAACCAATACCCAACCTTACCTAGGTTTAAATCCATGTACCAAGGAACTAAGGCACCCACTGAACCTCTCTACTTCCTCAACCAAAGGAGGCCGCATGGACTTAGACCTTACCAGCAGGGGATGCAAGGGACATCCCAAGCCTATTATAGCCCCAACCAATCTGCTCCTATGCCTTCCTGGGGTCCCTCTGCTCATCCTTCTTGGTTTGTGCCTCCTCCATGGTCTTACCCACCTCAATACCATACTCAGCCCACTACTCATTCGTTTCACTCCCATGTTCAGCCACAGCCTCAGTGGAATGCACGTCAACCGGGGTGGAGGCCCCAGTACAGCACTCCTCTTGCCATCTTGCCTCCACCACCAGTTCAACCACAACCATTACCTCCTGCTCCTCTGAGACAACCCCAAATGCCTGCTCAACCGACCCCAAATCCCAACAACCGACAGTCCCAGCAGGTATATACCGGGGAAACAACATGCCCTACCTATGCTGTGGAGATCCAGGAGATCAACCTGCGATCCGGGAAGACTCTTCCAGATCGCCAACCTCCTCCCTTAGAGGACGAGGAAGATAAACAAGAAAGTGAACCCAAGACCACTCCACCCTTTCCTGAGAGACTAACAGTAACCACACAACCCGACCTAGAGGAGAATGAGCTCCTGGGAGAACTCAAACAGTTGTGTGTGAGAATACCACTTCTCCAAGCCATCAAAGATGTACCGATATTCAGCAAATTGGTTAAGGAAAAGTGTTTCAAGCACCCAGGGAGGCGAAAAAGAGATGCCTCAACCATCAATGTCATAGGACAACTGTCTGATCTTATGTTGGGGCAAGTAATCTGTCCAAAGTATTTGGATCCTAGAAGTCTTGTAGTTGACGTCCACATCAATGGCACCATCATACCCCACACTTTGATTGATTTAGGGGCTTCCATTAATGTGATGACCAGGGATACCATGCTCAAACTCAACCTTCAGGGTTCCTTATGGAAGACCTTGACGGTCCTGTAGTTGGCAGATCGCTCCACCGTGACTCCCGAAGGGATTGTGGAGGATGTCTTGGTCTCTGTTAACTCTTGGGAGTATCCTACGAACTTCTTGGTTCTTCAACCAAAGGCAAAGCTTACCGGATACCCCCTTATTTTGGGAAGACCTTGGTTAGCCACTACGGATGCTTACATAAGCTGCCGAGCAGGAAACATGACTATAAAAAATGGTCCTATGTCCAAGCAGCTAGTCCTATACCCTCCTGCCCAACCTCTATTAGAGCATGACTTACCACTTTGGTTGGAAGAAGGAGAAGAGGATGAGGTGCACTCTGCACCCTTGTGCACCTTAGAAACCACCAGGGGAGGTCCTCAAACCGAGGATGATTTGATTGAGACCTTGATTCAGAATCCGCCTCCCAGTGCATTGTCCTTAGAGAAATTGGTGGAAGATACTCAAGCCAGCACCTTAGTGGACCTTTGTGTGACCGATCCACTCTCTCCTAGAGTAAAAAATGTGGAGTTTGGCCCCAGGAGAACGTTAAATATCAACTCCTCCCTATCTCCTTCCCAGGAAAAGGAGCTGTATAGTCTGTTGGCCAGTCATCTAGATGCTTTCGCTTGGAGCTATAAGGAGATGAAAGGAGTCCATCCTTCAGTCTATACCCATCACATCTACATCAAAGAAGATTGTAAACCAGTCAGGCAACCTCAGAGGAGAATGAATCCAGCCCTTAAGGACATTGTCAAAGAAGAACTGCAAAAACTATTGGATGTAGGATTCATCTACCCCATCGCGGATAGTGAGTGGGTGTCCCCTCTGGTGTTGGTACCCAAGAAAAATGGAAAGTGGAGAATCTATGTGGACTACCGAGAACTGAACAAAGCCACCAAGAAAGACCACTTTCCTCTGCCTTTCATAGATCAAGTGTTGGATGGACTAGCGGGGAAGAAGTTTTTCTCTTTCCTAGATGGGTTCAGCGGGTATAACCAGATCCAAATCAGCCCTGAAGACCAAGATAAGACCACCTTCACTTGTCCTTGGGGTACCTTTGCTTACCGAGTCCTTCCCCTTGGGCTATGCAACGCTCCTGCCACTTTCCAAAGAGCAGTATTGAGCATCTTTTCTAAGTTGGTCCATGATTCGGTGGAAATCTATATGGATGACTTCACTCCCTATGGGTCCAAATTCCAAGAAGCATTTTCCAATCTAGGAAAAGTTCTAACCAAGTGCATTAAGATGAATCTGTCCCTTATTCCTAAAAAATTTGAATTCTTGATGACTGAAGGGACTGTGCTAGGACATACCATTTCTCGCCAAGGATTGCAGGTGGATCCTAATAAAATTTCTCTCATCAAAAAGGTTCCACCTCCTAAGAAAGTAAGAGATGTTCAGAGTTTCCTAGGCTTAGCAGGATATTATAGAAGATTTATTAAAGACTTCAGTAAGCTAGCCTCGCCACTGTTTGGCCTCTTAGAAAAAGATGTTGAGTTCAAATGGATGGACGACTGTCAAAGGGCTCTGAATGAATTAAGGATAAGTTGGTGTCCGCCCCGATATTAAGAGGTCCAAACTGGGCCCTACCTTTCCACATCCACACTGATGCCTCGAACAAAGCCATAGGGTCAGCCTTAGGACAGGTTGAACAAAAACTCCCATATGCCATATACTTTGTCAGCAAAAACTTATCTAAGGCAGAACTGAATTATACTGTAACTGAGAAAGAGTTCTTGGTCGTGGTCCATGCCCTGAACAAGTTCTGACACTACATCACTGGCTATCAAAAGTTTGTACATACTGATCATGCTGCAATTAGATATTTAATGAATAAACCAGATGTGAATGCTCATGTTATTAGATGGTTACTTCTGTTGCAGCAGTTTGATTTGACTATCGTTGACAAACCAGGTAAAGAAAATGTTGTTGTTGACTTCTTGTCTAGACTGGATTTACCTGCAGGTGAATATGGAACAGTGGACGACCAGATGCCAGATGAACATCTATTTGCTATGTCAGTACTCTCTCCATGGTTTGCTGATATAGCAAACTATCTGGTCTCATCATAGTTCCCCCCGCATCTATCTTCCAATGAGAAAAGTATAATTGTAAGGAAGAGTGCCTCATTCACTTGGATTAGGGGCAACCTGTTCAAACTTGGCCCCGATCAGATCTTAAGGCGTTGTATAAGGGAGGAGGAAGTGTTTGACATCCTCCTAACCTGTCATGATGGGCCTTGTGGAGGACATTTTGTAGCCAAGAGGACTGCCTTCAAAATTCTACAGGCAGGCTACTATTGGCCCACACTTCATCAAGATGTCAAGAGATATATCAGCCAATGTGACCGATGCCAAAGGATGGGGAAGCCAACCCCAAGGGACGAAATGCCTCTCCAACCTCAAGTGACTCTTGAACCATTTGAGAAGTGGGGTATGGATTTTGTGGGTCCTATCAATCCTCCTTCAAGGCAAAGGTCTTACATCATTGTGTGCACAGACTATCTGACAAAGTGGGTGGAAACCAAGGCAATCAAAGCAGCGACAGAAGAGAAGGTGTCAGAGTTGTTAAGAGAAAACATCTTCTACAAATTTGGCTACCCAAGAGAGCTAGTCACCGATCAAGGAAGCCAGTTCACCTCCAACTTAATTGAAGACTTGCTTGCTCATCACAAGATCAAGCATAGGACTTCCACCCCCTATCATCCTCAAGCAAATGGGCAGGTGGAAGTCACCAATAGAGCATTAGAAGGGATTTTGACTAAGGTGGTGAGCAGCAGTAGAAAGGATTGGGCAGATCGCCTGGTTGAGGCCACTTGGGCTTACAACACCACTTGGAAGACCACAACCGGCTTCACACCTTATGAACTGGTCCATGGGAAGAAAGCTTTGCTATCAATTGAGTTCAAGTACAACACATTGAGGATGGCAGCTCAGCTGGACCTAGATCTCAACCATGCCCAATAAGAAAGGTTATTGCAGCTGAATGGGCTAGATGAATACAGAATGCAGGCCCTTCTCCACTCAGAAGTGGTTCAACTTCAGAGGAAGATATGGCATGACCGGCACCTCAATGACAAACAATTCCAACCAGGAGATTGGGTGTTGTTGTATGATTCCAGATATAAGGATTTCAAGGAGAAGCTGAGGACAAGATGGCTAGGACCATATGCAGTGGAGAAGTGTAATGATAATGGTTCTATTCTTATTCAGACCATTGATGAGGAAGCCATCCCCATGCTCGTCAATGGGCATTGACTAAAGATCTATAGGAAACCTCTTTCGAGGCAAGAGTTCATCAAAACTGTGGAAAAATCAGTGTTGGTCATAGAGAAGGGTTCTGCCTCTGTTTTGGGTATACCCTTAGCATAAAAAAAAGAAAATCATAATAAAAAGATCCTTTGGCTAAAACCTTTCTGAGGCTCCCAAGGCAGATGGTAGGGGTGAAAACCTCATTGAGGCGCCCCTGCTGTCTCTCTGAAAAATTGGAATAAAAAAAAAGACCCTTGGGTGAAAACCTCTCTGAGGCGCCCAAGGCAGATAGTAGGGGTGAAAACCTCATTGAGGCACCCCTACTGTCTCCTCAAAAAAAAAAAAAAAAAAAAAAAAAACAAAAAATAAGGAGGCAGAAACAGAAAAACAGGCTCAAGCTTTGGAAATTAATATAGGTTGCAGGTATTCCATGCAAAAAAGGAGGCCTCTCAACTCTAGGACAAGGGTCCCTACCATGCTACCAGGTGACCTCACCAACACTCCCTCCAGAAACACTTACCTCTTCCAAGGTTTGGGCACGATTTGGTCATAGTTTAGCCTCCTACAGGAAGCTACAGGACTTTCTACAGGAAGTTCTATATTTCTACAGGAAACTTCCTGTAGAATCTTGGGACGGGCTAGGACCCACTATGTAGAAGAATTTGAAGCTTGAAGTCCAATAAGGAGGCATGTAACCAATGTTTTTCTCCATCACCCACTGCTGTCACCTCCTTCCACCACCATTGCTGCCATACGATTGAAATACCTACACAGTCATACCAGAACGTTGGACTCTCAGAGGAAATAATTTTCAAATGGAAAATAAAGCATGCAGAGGCCCAATGCGCTACCTATCAAGGCGATCCGAGGAACCTACAACTGTGAGCGTGACTCCACCATGTCGGCATGAACCCTAGGAGGAGAAATAGCTACAGGATATCCTACAGGAATCCTGTAGCAGTTGATCCGGCTAGAGCACACACCATGAAGATACCTGCAACTCATGAGCCGGCACATGCACCATCCACAGCCAGGCAACCGGTCTCATAACCAGTAGCAATCAATGAAAAGGAGCTCCCGTGCCTATGCATGAAGCTGTAGCAAGCGGATCCGTCACCCTCGTCTTGAAGCGTGAGAAAAATAACGTCCACGGCCGCACAAGTAAGTGCCTCACCCTGTTTCGTCAAATTACATGAACAATGCTCTAAAATGTGTGTAAATATGAAAATGAATGGATTGAGCAAGTCGGGTGGCCATTCAACTGGCCACCACAACCAGCCCGACGGCCTCATCCGATCCAAAAAGTTTTGGGTGTGTCGACGAGACAGGAAGTGGACACGTGGGAAGCGTCTAGTCGGAGAGAAGCGCCGATCTAGTAGGAGTGGCGACGGTAGATATGCAGGGAATGATTCGGCGGTCAGGCTGACATGTAGCGGAATGATAGCAGGTGACGTCGACCAACGGGCCGATGGGGACAGCTCACCCCCGCGCCACGAGTTCCGCAGAAATTCAAATCCACTGGCTAGATCACGTATGGCGCACTGCACTCATTTATTCTCAACCGCTTTGCAGACCAGTATGCATCCGCAATTTTCTAAAGGCTGTTACTCCAAGTCCTCGGCCTGTTCAAACGTCCTATTGCTGCACAGAAGGCCCAGAAGCACTGAAGTGCTCCCCAGAACCCGTGCATGACTTCTACAGGAAGCTCAACGTTACGGAGGAAATTGAACTGTTCACGTCAAAGGTGGAAATTCTGGAACGAGGTAAGCCTGAACATAGCCCTCCCATGCAATTGGTTCGAAAGGTGGTGAAGTCGATGTGTTAAAGGGGTAGGAAACCATAAATTACAGTCTGTGCATGAGTTTGCAAGCGTCTTCTTATTGCTGCATGAGAATTTTCGTCATATTGTGTATGCGGGATTTCTCCAGGGTTTGGTTCATAATTGAGCCACTGTAAAGGCTCACCTATAGACAGTCGTGAATTTATAAACTGTGTGCATGATAGAGGCATAATCCTGCACTTTGTCTAAGGAAATCCCAAAGATCCACTTTTGTATACGTGCAAGCAAGCTCAAGCCAACACAACAAGTTTTACCATGCTAGGTGGGTTCATTAGGAAAGAGCCTACAGACTCAAAGAAGCTACGAGAAACCCTTGAGGTGGTGGACCTATTTTCTCGTGCACGGTGGATGTCATTCTGTGAAAAGCTTCAAGGTCACGATGACGAGGTTGCAGAAGAATTCCTGTGATCCTTGCAGCCAAAGTCAAAAATGTTGGCCATTGTCAACTTCAGAGGCTTGACCCTCAGACTCACCCCACAGTTCATCAGCAGAGTCACTGATCTACCGATGGGGGTACCTTGGGATAAGGAGGAAAGAAAACTGGGTCAGAAAGCTAAGAAGGATTTCTTTTTTCCAAAGGAGCAATTCTCAGAAGACAAGAATGGAGTTCGAAGAACCAGCCTACAACCGTTCTGGAGTGAGGTTAGCCTCCAAATTATGAAGTATATCACGTGCGAGGGGTGATTCAACATCGTGTATGGATATCATTTCCGGCTGCTCACAGAACTTAGGCACCAAATGGACCTACCCTCAGAGAAAAAATTGAGCATTCCTTACTTCCTCCTGTAGTCCATGACTGAGTGTGCCACTAAATTGAGAGGGGGAACGCCAGACCAGATAGCCCATCATGGGCTCATTAAGCTCCTCGTGGAAGATGCACTCCACATGTACACCGTCCCTCTCTCTTGGGAAACCTTTCGAAATTTGACCAAGGATGATGACATCCGAGTGTTGCCTGAGGAGCTCACCTCCTCCAGCAGCGAGGAGAAGGAACCAATTTAAACAGAGAAGAAAGAAAAATGCCAAGAAACCATGGCCAAAGCACCAAAGAAAGAACAGAAGGGAATTCCAGAGAAAAACCAAGCTGCCAAAACAAAGGGTGACAAAACCACACTAACACCCAGGGAGAAATGACTACAGAGCAGGGTGGAAAGGACTAAAAAATTCCATGTCAGTGAGGGCACCTCTAAGGCAGCCTCAGCAAAATTGAAAGAAAAAGCACCCTCAACCAAGCAGGCTAAAACGGTGTCGTCTGTTTCTATAGGAAAGTTAAAAACAGCTTCTACAGGAAGCCAGAAATCAGCCACCATAGGGCTTTCTACAAGAAGTCCTGAGAAAAGAAAACAGAAGGAGAAAACGGCCGAAATTCATGCTCGGGAGGCAGCAGTTGTGCTGGCCACCCTAAGTACCTCTCCCAAGCCAAAGGAGAAACGAAAGAGGGAGACTCCTCTGTATTTCAAATCAACGAGAAGTGTAAGAATTAAAACCGGCAGACCCCAACCTCCATCTAAAGACCCAATTACCATCGAAGACACCCCTACCTCGCCAAAGGAGAAGTCCCCCTCCAATGTATCAGTCACTTATGAGCGGGGGAGCCCCAAGAAAACTACCTGGAGGGAGAGAATGGAAAGGTCAGCTTCAAAAACCCCTCTACAGGATGCTGAAGTAGTTCTACAGGAAACATTAGCTAGGCTCAAGGAGATCAAAAGAATGGAGGGGGAGGCATCCACCTCACCACAAAGGGAAGAAGAGGTAGAACACATTATGGAGCCTAGCCCCCAGCCCAGCTTGAGCTCTTATTATAACTATTGGAGGCTGGGAAAATTATTCCACAAAAATTCACAGTGCCGCTTTTCTTTGCATTGGAGGAAGAAAGAGTGCAGACCCACACATGGATGAGGATAGCTAAATCTAAAGGAGTAGCAGATATAGGTCCCTTGGAGGAACAACTCAAGGAGGCAAGAAGGGAATTAGCTATGGCAAAACACGTGGGAAACTGCCAGCGAGTATTTCTACAGGAAGAGAATGAGAAGCTCAAACTGCAGCTACAGGAATAGAGGAAAGAAAGGGGCACAGTATTAGAAGACACTACATCAGAACCTCAAGGCAAAGAAGGAATGCAAGCTGGTCTTGAGGAACTAAACCAGCATCTACAGGAAAGGGAATTGCAAGCAAACATAGAGATACAAGCTCTCAAATAGCAGTTGCAAGAAAAAGAGGCACAACTAGTCTGCATGGCCAGTTGGGCTATGGATGCTCTACAATGTAGGCAGCCGGCCAAACCTTATGGCCTATACTTGCGGGACCAATGGCTGCAATTCCAAATTAATGCATTAGCACAGAGGGGTATCTCCCAGATCCAAAACCCCCAGCAGTTCACAGATTTATGCAACAGTAGCTCCACAGAGGACAAGGCCAAGCTATCAAAGTTCTACCTCCATAATTTGGCCCTTCCTAATGTAACTTCATGGGATCCCAACACAGTTGTGGGAGATATGCAGTTGATGGCATTTACCTCATGGTTAAACCACGAAGAAAAGAGAGCGACAGAGGTCAAAGATGTTATGAACCGAGAGTTACATGAACCACTTTTAATTAGAGCAGATCCAGGGGACCCACCGCATTGATATCCGCCCACCAACACCTAGCAACCAACCCTCAGGCTTTACTAAAATACATGGATCAGCAGGCTCAGGCTATAGCACATTTTGAAATATGGAGCGATTATTAGGGGACAATTGTGTTCATGCTTGTACTCAAAGGGGGTACACATTATCTCACAGCCTCAAAATCAGGGAGTATCACACTCCAACTAGAATGAGGGAGGGCCTAGTACAGGTACCTCTCTACAAGAAGTCCATGCAGAACCTCCAGGCCAGCTGGATCAGCCTCAAGCTAAGCCCACCTTTGCTTTTGGGATTGGTAGAAGGAAGCATAGAAAAAGAAGAGCATAAGAAATGGGAAGAGGTGGAAAAGAAGGCCGGGTTCCATGACAGTGAGGAGGATACTACTTCAGAAGCCTGGGATGTGAGAGTGGCGGTTAAAGCAATGAAGGACGAGGAGCTGGATTAGTTGCTCAGTGATGAGCAATCATTTTAGCAGGGGGGTGATGATGAGCCCCAAATTTGGTAACATTTTGGGGTCATTTGGCCTAACTACCCTTGTTCAATCCTTCATTTTTCATAACTTATGCATTATTTTTTAGTATGTTTATGTCATTTGTACGAATAAGGGTAGTCACTATTCCTAGGTGGCTAACACGTGCTCATTTCAGGATTTTTTGACACATGTTGGAGCAAAACTGAGCAGACATGGGCTAGGAGATAGCCAAGCTTGGATTGAGGATTCGTAGGGGGGTTGTCTATGGCATTAAATAGCCTCCCTCGGGATCTTCACCCCCAACTCCGAGCTCCAAAGGCCACCAAAACCGGATCTAGAAGGCAGCCAAACAGATTTCTTGGAAGGAGCTATTCACTCACAATTTGGGCAGCCAAGTCCCATAGATTTAGGAGGCCAACTAGGGCTTCATGGTGTATAAATGTTAAGGCCTCAGCCTTGGAAAAGGACTTTTGTAAAAACTCTTGCATATTTTCTGCTACAGTGCTGCTAGCTCTGTTTTGTTCTTTTGTAGCCATTATTGGCATAACTCTTGACTTATGATTATTTTTTGATAATGGGAATCAGTCAGATTTGATATCAGCTCTGAGTTTTTTTTATAGGAGCCATAGCTCTCAGGGTTGGGCCCAACTTGAGAGCCTTGGGCCTCCTTCTTTGTATTGTTATCGTTCCTTTAAGCATTGTGATTTTCCTTTTTTTGCATTTGAAACGAAGTTTTGTTGAGCAAGATTTAGTTGTGTTGGTTAAATAGGTCATTGTTGAGGAATAGAATTGCTTCAGATGTGTAGAATAGATTGATAAGATAATAATTGATAAAGCTCCAGAAAAAAGGGTTGCGTGCACTCTCAATTTCACCTCTCCCTTATTGTATCAGGGGCTGGAATTGTAGAAACAGTGCTGCCTAACAAAAACACTAGTTTACTTGACCATGCAATCTTTGGTGTAATGTATTCATTTGTGGAAGTTAGTCATGCATTTAGACCTTCGTAGATGTTTCTTTGATTAAGTGTTGTACATGGTTCTCTTTAAGAAATAAAGTTGTTGTTCATTTGTTTCGTTGACAGTTTGGATAGATTAGCTGATATTTTGATTATGTGCAGGACTTGGTTGATTTGGTTAAGTACACACTGTGCAGGGAATATCCATCTTTCTCTCATCCACCTAAGCTTCATCCAGGCCAGCTGCTCCATCTCCTAGTTAGCTTCCTCATCTCCCAACTATCCTTTTGCCCATGTAACCCTACCTTCTTGCTCTTCCATTACCTTAGCCTCCTTTAAGTCAAGTGAGCTTTCCACACCCTCTCATCACTTCATCCATCAGTCACTAGGTCATCTCAGACCCCTACCCTACCTCCCTATCCATTCATGCATCCTCTTTCATTCATCCATCCTCCAAAATCCAATTTTAGAACATCTTGTAGAAATTTCTGAACATCCTGTAGAAATCCCTGAAACATCCTGTAGAACCCCTGCAGACTTCCTGTAGAAGCTCACAAGTGAGGTTGCGGGATAGCCAAACCTTGTGAAACTCTCTGGAAGGCTGTTGGGGACTCCTTAGACCTTCTTTGAGCCTTCCCAAACTTTTCCAAGCATTTCCCTTCCTTGATCCACCCCTGCATAGTAAAAAGCCAGTTAAAAGCACATGTATGATAATTCTGATAACTTATTCAAAAATACAAAAAAATGTGTTCTTCAGATAGAGATAGCATAGGCATGTGCATTTTACCTTTGTAGAAGTAACGGCATCTCTTTCAATAGTTTGCATCCTCTCCTCTGCATCAGTAGGAGTAGCTGGTAGAATTAGGGCTTGCTAGGGTTTATGTTACTCTTTGGCTTTCAGTTTCTTTCTGCAAGTAGATCAACTTCCTTTGAGTTAGCTTCCATCCATCAGTTAAAAATATTCTTCTAAGAGCTCATAGAAGTTGGCTTGAGCCCCTAGCGGACTTGTGCCAGCTAACCAAGTGACAGCGGTGGCAAGAGCTAGTACTTGTGCTTACAGTACCATCGCTTCCAAGTTTGTTATGAACTACCGAGTTGATAAGAGTAAAGAAGGGAGTCCCAGGAGTTGCAACATTATTGCTGCAATACTGGAGCCCACCAATTATGAAGGTGAGGACTTTGTTATACTAAACCAGACAAGATTTACAAGATAACAATGCAAGATCAGGATAGGGTGAATCTTGTACGTTTTCACCCCATACAAAAATTACCTGCATAGGAATTCCAAAACATAGAAAATAAACAATGTGAGAGCATAAAACATAAAACACATATACACAGAGATTTTCCCTTGGATCCCAAAATCAGGACTACCAACTTGATTTTTCATTATGTTCCTTTCAATGTTACAATACATATTTATACATGCCAAAGCATATAATACCATGGACCGAAAACCATCATGTCCAAAACCATGGACCTAAAATCATTGCATCCAAAACCATGTGTGAAAACCAAGAACAAAACCATATCTAGGTCCGCACAACGTAATAAAGCGGCCAAAAAAAAATTCCCTGGTGCGCTACCCCAGACCCCATAGAGGGGTGCTACCCGCCCCCCTCTAACCCTCAGGTTAAGTATGAGGGCTAGTCGTGGAAAGAATGTAACACAACCCAACATTCTTCAACTTGTTGTTTTCTTTCCATAGGGGGCCACAAGAAAGCTTAGTCATTTATCCAGCCTTGAAACGCCCATTGTTTCTCTACACCAAGAGAACTTCTCAAAGCTCACAAATTTTGTCAATGCATCTGCAGTATTCTTCAAAGTGTCCACCATTACCAGCAACACCATTTTGTCATCTATCATATCCCTCACAAAGTGATACTGAACATCAATGTGCTTTGTCTTTGAATGGTAAGCAGGGTTCTTTACTAAGAAAATTGCACTTTGGTTGTCACAGTCTATCCCTATAGCTCCCTGTACTAACCCCATACTTGAACACCTTCTCTGCAACCAAACTGCTTCCTTGCTTGCATGAGTGGCTGCCATTTATTCTGCCTCTATAGTTGATAGTGCCACTACAGATTGTTTCTTACTCATCCAACTGACTGCACCTCCAAATAGGTTAAACACATACCCACTTGTAGATGTTCTCTGATCAAGATTTCCAGCCCTGTCTACATCAACAAAGCCACAAATATTCAAAACTCTATCCAATCCTAGTATTCCTTGGTAGCAAAAACCATAATCACTAGTGCCACGCAAATACCTGAAAACCCGCTTCACTATTGTCCAGTGCTCCTTCCTTGGTTTTGACATAAACCTGCTCAATGCTCCCACTGCATGTGAATGTTTGGTATAGTACATATAATTGCCTACATCAGGCTACTGATTGCAATAGCATATGGAACACGGGACATGTCCTCTTCCTCTTCTTGTGTCTTGGGACACTGTTCAGCGGATGACATTACACCTACAGGAATACGAACCTTCACCAGTTTACTATCCTGCATATTAAACATCTGCAGTATTGTCTCTACATACTTCCTTTGGTTTAACCAGAGCTTCCTCTTTACTCGATCTCTTTTAATTTCCATGCCCAAAATATAGTTTACAGCACCAAGATCTTTCATGTCGAATTTGGAGGACAATTGAGCGTTCAAATCCTAGATAATTTCTTTGTCCTTTCCAACCAACAACATATCATCCACATACAAGATCAGATAAATAACATGGTCACCAATTAATTTAAAATACACACAGTGATCTGCTTTGCTTTTGGTGAAGCCAAGTCCCCGTATAAATGTATCAAATTTCTTATACCACATCCTTGGCAACTATTTTAACCCATACAAAGACTTCTTTAACTTGTATACTAGTTCTTTCTTATCCTTCACTGCAAAAACTTCAGATTGCTTCATGTAGATCTCCTCTTCCAGATCGTCATCAAGAAATGGTGTCTTCACATCCATCTGTTCTACCTCAAAATCAAGAGCAACAACAACAGATAGAAGTAATATAATAGAAGCTACCTTGGCAACAGGAGAAAAAATATCACCAAAATCAATTCCCAGTACTTGGGAATAACCTTTTTCTACCAACTGAGCTTTGTATTTCTCCACCTTTCCTTCTGCATTTCTCTTCTTCTTGAACACCCATTTTCTGCCAATGGGTTTCCTTCCAGCCGACAACTCCACTAGTTCCCAAGCCTTATTTTTGTGCAAAGATGCCATTTCATCAACCATGGCCTCTTTCCAGAGTTTTCCATCCTGTAAATCTACTACTTCCCTCATAGTTTTGGGATCATCATCAGTAATATTTAAAGCAAAATTTGAACAAAAAGAAGATGGATTATACCTTTTTGGTTGCCTGCTTTCTCGAACTGATCTTCTCACATTCAGAGTTTGTGGCTCTTCATATTCTGATTCCTCTTCTTCTATAGAGTTTGATTCTTCCTCCTTAAGCTCAAACTCTATCTTATCATGTTCCTTTGATGGGACTTCATGTTTAATAACATTTTTCACATCTCTCAACACCACATCTCAGTTGTACACAACCTTCCTTGTTACTGGGTTCCAAAGTTTATAACCCTTTAAACCATCCTTATACCCAATAAAGATGCACTTTTCAGATTTACTATCCAACTTTGTTCTTTTCTCCTTTGGAACATGTACATATGCATCGCATTCAAATACCTTCATATGTGAAAGAGAGGGTTTCTTACCAGTCCACATCTCTTGTGGAGTCTTATCCTCCAACGCTGATGAAGGTGATCTGTTGACCAAGTAACATGTTGTCTCCACTTCCTATGCCCAAAATTCCTGTCCTAACCCGGCACCACTGAGCATGCTTCTTGCCCTTTCCATCAACGTCTTGTTCATTCTTTCAACAACTCCATTTTTCTCAGGTGTGTATGGAGTAGTCTTATGTCGTGCTATACCACACTTCTTACAGAATTATTCAAATTCCTTGCTGTGAAACTCTCCACGATTATCTAACCTCAACACCTTTATCTTCTTCTCTGTTTGGTTTTCCACCAGAGCCTTAAATTCTTTAAACCTGTCAAAGACTTCAGATTTATTCTTGAGGAAATATATCCATGTATTCCTTGAGAAGTCATCTATAAATGATACATAGTACACAGACTTACCGAGTGATGGAACCTTCACAAGTCCAAACACATCACTGTGCACAATATCTAATATATGTTTCACCCTCTTACCACCAGAGGGGAAACTCACATGATTCTGCTTTCCATATACACAATTTTCACATAAATCAAAATCCAGAGAGCTATTATTCATACCTTCAACCATACCTTTACCATGAAGTATTCAAAGGCCCTTCTCTCCAATATGTGCAAACCTTTGATGCCATAGCATGGTCTTTTCTCCAAAGACCACTAGATTTCCTACTCCACTTTCAGGAACAACAAAGTTGTTGCACCCATCAACAACAGTGCTGCCTTGTAGATTATACAAAGTTCCAATCTGAACTCCCCACATCAATACTAGTGATCCCTGAACCATATTCCAGGTATATTTATCAAACACTTTTTTTACACTTGCATCATCCAAATTTCTTACAGAAATTAGATTTCTGGCCAATGCAGGAATATGCAAAACACCTGGAAGTGTTCTAAACCTTCCACCTTGCAACTTCAACTTTAGTTTTCCATGACCAATGATTCTAGCCTTCCTATCATTCCCCAAGAAGACATCACCACCATCATATTTCTCATACTCGTAGAACCACTCTCTATGGGGAGTGAAGTGAAAGGATGAACCTGAGTTAATTAACCACGCCTCATGATCTACATGTGTACTTGAAGAAGCCAAGTACACATCCCCACCTTCATCTGAGGTGGTTTTCACCTCTGTAGAAGGAGCATCATCAAATCCCTTTCTTTTTTCAGGAGCTTTATACTTACAGTCCCTTTTGTAGTGCCATTCCTTTCCGCATTTCCAACACACCACCTTTACAGGTTTTCTTGGAGATTTATATCTCCCTCTATATTTAGATCACCTACTCGATGACTTATTTTTGTTTTTTTTTTAGACCGTCCTCGTACAAACAAGGAATCACCATTCTGGCTCTGCATATTTTTCCGTCTCATCTCCTCCGTCAGCAAGTATGAGACTATTTCATCAAACTCCAAGGTATTTGCATTGCTACCTATTGAAATAACTAGATTATCCCATGAATCTGGTAGAGAACATAACAAATGGATGCACTTATCTTCATCTGAAATTTTAATATCAATAGATAATAACTGACTTACCACAGTATTAAATGTGTTGATATTCTCTGTCATTGAGTCTCCATCTTTCATCCTCAGGTTATACAACTTTTTCCTTAGGAACAGTTTATTCACCAGAGACTTAGATTGGTACAAAGTCCCTAACTTGTCCCAGAAAGCCTTAGCCGTAGCTTCCCCAGATACATTCAACAATATTGAATCTGAGACACAAAATCATATTGTGCTCTTTTCCTTTCGATCCAACTTCTTCCATTCTTCATCGGACACTCCTGTTGGTTTAATACCTAGATCTATCTTGATCCACTAATCTTTATCCACCAATAGATCCTCCATCTTGAGTTTCCACAACTCAAAACTCTGACCATTAAATTTCTTGATCTTTATCTTTCCACTACTCGCCATCTTCTTTCACCACCAGAATCAATCCTGCAGATCTCCCATTGAACAGGGTCTACCACAGGCCCAAGCGAAACCCCTTAGCAACAAAGGCGTCCCCTTGAAGCCAAAACAACTTTGATGCCAAATGTAGGTTTTAACCCCGTACAGAAATTACCTACATACGAATTCTAAAACATAGAAAATAAACAATGTGAGAGCATAACACATAAAACAAATATACACAGAGATTTTCCCCTAGATCCAAAAACCAAGACTACTAGCTTGATTTTTCATTATGTTCCTTTCAATGTTACAATACATATTTATGCATGCCGAAGCATCCAATAGAATGGAATGAAAACCATCACGTCCAAAACTATGGACTGAAAACCGTCACGTCCAAAACCATGGACCGAAAACCATCGCATCCAAAAGCATGTGTAAAAACCATGAAAAAAACCATAGGTAGGTCTGCCCAACCTAATATAGGGTCCAAACAAATTTTCCCTGGGGCATTGCCCCAGACCCCGTAGAGGGGGACTACCCGTCCCCCTCAAACCCCTTGGACAGGGGGGGCGGCCACCCCCCCTGTGACCCCCCCCGCTACACAATCAGCGCAACAAAGGGGGGGCTCTGCCCCCACTCTAACCCCCGGTTAACTACCAGGGCTAGTCGTGGAAAGAATATAACACAACCCAACAAATCCGATAGCTGATAGATGTATTGCATGGGGCCGCGAGAGCTCCTACACGTCAGATTTAGATGAAGAACTAGAGCACTGGTAGAATCAGACTGCATGAAGTATCTACATTGCACTGTAATATGATGACCAGGTCATTACACTGTGTATCATTAGAGGGTACAAACAGATGGTGCATGGCCAACGACAGAGCATTTGGTCAATCAGATGAAGTAGGTGGTAACACAGTTCACTGCCAAAGTTGCAATGCTATGGGTGGAGCTGGGAGGTCTTCGCGACAAGATATCCATGCCAACAGAGTGACTCGAGGGTGAGTCACCAGATTTGTGTTGGGGTTCCATTTCAAGAGGTTAAGACGGTAATTTTCAGGATACCGTAGGATCCTCTAAGTTTGATTTAACTTAATTGGACCACCCAGCTGAGCCACGCATTGGAGTGCTACAATGTCACATCAGAAGAAGAAGAAGAAGATCCAAGGAAGATTAATATTCCAAATATGGAAGGACACCATGAAGTTGAAGGACCATAGCCAGAGAACCTAGACATAATTGAGCCACTCAAAACCAAGTAGGTGAACATTGGCACGGAGGCAGATCTGAAGTTTGCAAAGATTGGTGTCTACTGGGATGATGCGATAGTAGATAAGGTCACTGAACTACTTCGTGAATATCAAGATTTGTTTCCCAGAAAGTTTTGAGATCTGAGAGGGATAATAGGGGACCTAGGTGTCATGAAGATCACCCTAAAACTCGATACAAAACTTGTGAAGAAAAGACCTTACCACGTCAATCCGAAGTATAAATAAAGGGTCTGCTCAGAGTTAGACAAGATGCCTACGATATGTATTATTGAACTGGTGGAGTAATCTGATTAGGTAAGCCCAATAGTGGTTCAGGAAAATAAGCATGAGGAAGAAATAAGGATATGCATAGATCTCAGGAAGTTGAATGATGTCTGTGTGCATGATCCCTTCCCATCTCCATTCACCGATGAGGTCCTGAATAATGTTGGTGCCTAGGAAGCATATTCGTTCACTGATGGGTTCTCTGGGTACCATTAGATCAAGATCCCGCTAAAGGATAAAAGTAAGATGACCTTCGCGACTAAATGGGGATGATTCCAGTATACAATGATGCCTTTTGGGCTGAAGAATGCGCCAATGATATTTTCGCGTGTAGTCATCATGGAGTTCAAGGACTTCATTCATAAATTTCTAGAAGTATACTTTGACGATTGGACAGTGTTTAGACAGGTGAAGCACCATGTTGCAAGTCTACGCTTGATGCTAGATACATGATGGAGGTACCAGATCATTATCAATCTGAAGAAATGTTTTTTTTGTGTCCCTTTTGGGATCTTGCTGGGCCATGTGGTATGCAGACAAGGCTTGATGGTAGACCCTATGAAGATCACGGTCATAATCAATTTGGAGGCACCAAGGAGTGTGAAATAGCTACGCGCAATGTTGGGGCATACATGATACTATAGGAAATTCATCAAGAGCTATGCCTAGATCACCGCACCGATGGAAAAAATGTTAAAGAAGGATGTTATATTCTATTGGAATGAAGAATGCCAAAAGAGCTTAGATGTGCTAAAGGAGAAAATGGTCACTGCACCGATCCTAGTCTTCCTAGATTGGAAGAAGGAATTTCATGTGCATGTGGATGCATCATGTATTATGCTGGGAGCAGTACTGACACAGGTTAGTGAAGGGGACTTGGATCACCCTATAGCATTCACAAGTAGGAAGTTGTCCAAAGCTGAGAAAAATTATTCCACGACAGAGTGCGAAGGACTAGCTATGGTGTATGCACTCTAGAAGTTCAGACATTATTTGTTGGGCAGACAATTTAAGATGTATACAGACCATTTTACATTAAAATATCTGGTCAACAATCCTTTTTTGGGGGCGAAGATATGCAGGTGGTTGTTGATGTTCCAGGAGTATGATTTTGAAGTTATTGTGAAACTAAAATGCTTGAATGATGGACCGAATCATTTGTTGTGCATTTAAAGAGGAGAGGAACGTATGAATTTAGAGGAAGGAATACCTTCTGTGTAGCTCTTTACAGTACGCATCACAGACAACCACTTTGAATATATTATATAGTTCCTGATGGCAGGTACGACTCTGGAAGGATATACAAGCCAACATAAGAAGGAACTGGGGGTGCACGTGACATAATTTTCTGTCATTGCAGGGCACTTGTACAAAATGGGATCAGATGAAATATTGCGGCATAATGTGCCATAGCTTGAACGAAACATCATCCTTGTTGAGGCTCATGGTGGAGCCATGGGAGGTCATTATGGAGGAAAAGAAGCAACACAGAAGATTCTATGTGTTGGGTTATGGTGGCTGACCTTGCATAAGGATTCAAAAGTGTATTGTAGGGCATGCGATGCATGCCAAAGGACGGGCAAACCCTCGTGCAGGGATGAGTTGCCACTGAATTCATAGATATTGCTACAACCCTTTGAGAAATTGGCGATTGACTTTGTAGGACCAATTCAGCCTCCATGGAAGAAGACGATTGCACAGTACATCATCACCATGACTGAGTACTTAATCAGATGGGTGGATTCTCAGCCTGTGAAGGGCTATACAAGTGTGACAATAACCAAATTCATATTTGAGTACGTGCTAACGAGGTTTGTTTGTCCAAAAATTCTAATGAGCAATTTTGGTACACACTTTCTCAATGAGACGATCAGCAAGATGATGAAAGCGTTTTAGGTTTACCATCAGAAGAGCACACCATATTACCGACAAGCTAATGGAATGGTAGAAGCTTTTAATAAGATACTGGAGAACATGCTAACCAAGGTTTGCAATGCTCAAAGGAATGACTAGGATGTTCATGTACCTGCGGTACTATGGGCTTACAGAATGACTTTCAAGAAGCTGACTGGAAAAACACAGTTCAGAATGGTTTATGGCACAAAAGTTGTGATGCCGATCGAGTACATTGTACATAGCCTGTGCATAGTGACATTCACAGGAATAGCAGATCGTGGAACCCTGGAGGAGAGGCTCGTGTAGCTAACAAAGTGATGAGCCTCATCATTGGGTAATTATATGGGCCTTAATTCACCTCCTAGCTTAGTCAACCAACTATTTTCATAACTTATTGCATACTTTTGATTATATTTTATTTATGAGATGATTTAGAGTTGGATAGTTTTCTTTGTGGTCTAATGTGCATTTAATGTAGGATTAAAGGATCAAAGCAAGAATTATTTCCAAATACCAAGGTAAAAACTTGAATGGGACAAGGGAGAGGGATTATAAGAGTTAAATCCTCCTCATTTACTACCCATCCGTTCGAATATTCCTCCACCAGCTTGGAGTGCAAACAACCAAATCATGAGGACTAGAAGGCAGCCGAGCAAGTGAAATACAAAGCATCAGTTTATCTCGAGTTTTGGAGCCGAGCCTCCCTAATTTTAGGGAAGTCATTGGAGACTTTAGATGTATAAGTAGAGAGGCCTAGGACCCCTGTAGGATTTAGATTTTTGATTGTAAAACTCTATTCTATTTTCGAGCTGCAATATTTGTGAGATTTTTTGATGTAATCCATTGTTTTGGTAATAAGAATGAGTTTTGTTTTAAGCCAACACTAAGTTAACTCATAGGGATGAAGCTCTTAGGTTAGGGCCCAACCCTTGCAGCCAAGGCTCCTCTTTATTGTACATGTATGCTAGTGTAGATTCATAGCTTAGTTGTTCATTTGTTTGGTAGCTGCATTTCCATTACAATAGTGTAGGTTAGATTGGTTATGTGATAGTTTCCTTCCATTTGTGCCTTATTTCAAGTAGCAGGTTAGCAAGGAGAAAAATGATAACCACAAGGTTTTCAGTAGGTGTCTCGACCACACTTCCTCCCTCTGGGACCATGACTTGAGGAAGGGACCCTTCAGCAACCCCAAAAACATAGATTTCTAGTTCTTGTATGAGCTTTGGAGTTCGTTGTCTTTGATTCAGTACTTGGTTAATGTTGCAAGGTAGATTTCATTGTCATCTTTTTCCATATCCATTTCTGCAATAATATCTCACTCATTCTTTCATTCCCTTCAGTAACTTCCTTCAAGCATAATATAGGTAATTGATTCATGCTTTTCTAGTTTATGAAAACGTATCTAGTTGCATAATTCTTGGAAGACACACATGTTTTATGTAGAGCAGGTACTTAAATAGGGGACCAAGACTTCATCACTAGTATCCACCTTCCACTTCATCCACCTTAGCCATCTCTTGTTTCACCATCACCCTCACTAGTTTTTCATCACTTTTCATTGAAATTCCCCTAGATACTTTGAGTGAATCTAGCCATCTCTTATTTTTTATATTGACTCCTGATTGCTCCTAGACCTTCTAACACCCCATTCCACCCATCACACATATTTCCCAAGCTTTCCAACACCTCCAACAGCTCACAATTATCTCTTGGTTGTATCCTGTAGGTTTCCTATAATTCCTACAGGAGCATCCTTTAGGTTTCTAGTACATCCTGTAGGTTTTCCTGAAATAGCCTATTTTGAGGCCGAATTAATGGGAAACCTCTAGGAAGTCATAAAAATCCTCCTAGGACCCCTCCACACCATCAACCACCTCATAAACATTCAAGCCATCCTTAAAAACCTTCCATCCGCCTGGCACATCCACAAGAACAATTAGTTTGCATACTTGATTTGGCCTAAAAAACTCAAAGAAGTGAAAACAGATTTAGTTTAGTTCCTTTGCCTACACGTTAGTAATGTTTGATTCTTTTTACTTCTCAAACTTAGATTGTATCATTTGTTTAGTATTGATTTAGCAATTCTGCTTAGCATAGCTGCTTAAATGGTTAATTAGGGTATGGTTTGATTTAGCATTACATGTTGTTTTTCCCATTACTGCAGTAGAGTAGCTCTCTTAGAGTATATTTTCCCTTATTCCATCAAAGAATCAAGCTTCTTCTAACTCTATAGAAGCCTGGCTTGGAACCCCAGTGGTCTCTCACCAGCTGAGCAATGACAACAGGAAGAACCATCACTTTTACTTGTGCATACAACACTGTCACCTCCAAGTGTGTATGAACCCCGGGTTGATAAGTAAAGCTAGTAGCCTGGAATTTGTAGCATCCTTGCTGCAATACTGGTGTTCATCACTTTTTGGCACCATTGCTAGGGAGGTGTCCAAGTAGAATGTGATTACTTCTTTCTTTTCTTCTATTTATTGTCTTCAATATTCTGCCATTAGTTTATTTCTACATAAGTAATCTAGTTGCTTCATTTCTTCCATTTTTCATTATCTGCTTTCCCTTCCATTCTGCAAGTAGGATTTCAATTCAACAAGTATATTTTTCATTCTATCAGTGATTTTCATTCAATCAACAATTTCATTTCTGTAAGTATTTTCCAGTTTTAAATAAATATATATATATATATATATATATATATATATATATATATATATATATATATATATATATATATATATATATATATATATATAGATATAGATATAGATATAGATATATATATATATATATATATATATATATATATATATATATATATATATATATATATATATATATATATATATATATATATATAGATATATATATATATATATATATATATACAAAACCAACCCAAAGATATGTCCTTTCATGCCTCGTAGGAATGGGGACAATTGAGGGAAATTTTTTCCAAATACCCCCACTACATCCAACATCCAAAATTCTCTCTTCTTCGGTGGCTGTGAGCTGGAGGAACCTTTAGGTGAGTAACCTGACATATTTGAAGAACCTACAGTGGAAGAAGAAGAAGAGGAACCCATTCCTACTGAACCAATGGCTGAAAACCGAAATGACAAAGGGAATAGAGAGAGAGTTGAGGGTGCCTTCCCCATCAAGGAAACCAATGGAGACACTAAGATGAAACATATAAGCCCCTCTGCAATACCTCATTTCCATGGCCTGACCACAGAGGACCCCGACACTTTCCTATTTGAGTTTGTTATTATATGCCAAACCTATGACTATACAGATGATGAGAAAAAGTTAAAACTATTTCCATCTACCCTCAAGGATGTAGCATTGCGCTGGTTCATGGGCTTACGTAGAGATAACATCACAACTTGGGCTTAGATGTAGCAGGTCTTTAACAAAAAATATTGGGACTACTGTTGGTCAAAAGATACTAAAGAATAAATTTTCAAGATGACCATAGGCCATGATGAATCCTTAGAAGACTACGAAGAAAGATTCCAACAAGGGCCAGGTGCACACTTGAGCCTGAGTCACTAAAGCTGGTCATGCTTAGGGGAGTAAGAGAAGATCTTCTGGATACCTTACATTTGTTAACAGGAGGAGATATCTACCAACTACCCTATGAGGATATCAAGGTTGTCTTTAGAAACCATTCTAGGGTGGCCATGAAAGAGGGTAGGGGTAGTCAACCTATGGCCAGTACATCATCTTCCAACTCATCCATCAAGGGTGAAATTGGAAACATGCTGGAAGATTTCAAAAGTGAGATGTTGCAAACCCTTGCCTTGCAAATGGACACCATGAATATTAAAAGGAAGCAGGAGGAAGCAGGAAGAGCCTTGTCCATCTTTTGTCCTAGATGCACCAAGAGGCATCCTAGGAATAGATGTCCACTGAACTGTATTGAAATTTACTTGGTCTGTGAAGAAAACCACTCCACACACAAGTGCGATTCTTTACCTGGACTCGATGCTGTATATCCAGGAGCTAAAGGGGTCAATGAGCAGCTTTGCTAAATTAAAAATGGAGGCCTCCTAGGCCTAGACCATACCAGCAGGGCATGCAAGGGTCATCCCATGCATATTACAACCCCAACCAAACCATAGTTATACCTTCTTGGGGACCCCCTGCTCATCCTTCCTGGTCTACACCCCCTCCTTGGTCCTATGCATCTCAGTATCATTCCCAGCTAGCCAACCAGTCATTTCAACCTTACGCTCTACCACAACCTCAGTGGAATACACCACTCCAAGGGTGGAGGCCCCAATACAACAATGCTCCAGCTCTCTTTCCTCCACCACCTGCCTAAACATAACTCCTACTCTCTACTCCACCAAGCAACCCCATATACCTACCTAACCAAATATGAACTCGAACAATAGGCAGGATCAACAAATATGCAGTGGAGAGACATCATATCCAGCTTATGCTATGGAAATCCAGGAGATTAACCTAAGATTTGGGAGAGTTATCTTGGATAACCAACATCCCCTTCCACCCAAGGAGGTTGAGGAAGAAAGAGAGGAAAGCAACCTTAAATTAAATCCACCCTTTCTTGAGAGATTATCCCAACCACTCTAGCCTACCCTAGAAGAGACTGAACTTCTAGGAGAATTGAAAAATCTATGTGTAAAGATCCCCCTTCTCTAGGCAATAAAAGATGTTCCCATTTACAATAAGTTGATTAAGGAGAAATTCTTCAAGAATCCAGGGAGGTGGAAAAGGGATGCCATTACCATTAATTTCATTGGGAAACTATCCGACTTAATGTTGGGGCAGGTAATATGTCCAAAATATTTTGACCTTGGAAGCCCTGTAGTAGATGTTCACATAAATGGCACCATTGTCCCACACACTCTGATCGATCTTGGGGCTGCCATTAATGTGATGAACAAGGACACTATGCTCAAGTGCAACCTCCAAGGGTCATCAAGGAAGACCACAACAGTTCTGCAACTTGCACATCATTCCACACTAACCCCTAAGGGAATTGTGGAGGATGTGATGGTCTCCATTGACTCCTGGGAGTACCCTGCAGATTCCCTAGTTCTCCAGCCTAAGGCTAAGCTTACTAGTTATCCTCTCATCCTTGGCAGGCCATGGTTGGCCACAACGGATGCTTACATTAGCTGCAGATCTGGGAATATGCCCATCAAGAATGGGAATATGTACAAGAATTTATTCCTATACCCTCCTACTCAACCTTCTCTGGAGCATGATTTACCTTTATGGTTGGAGGAGGAGGAATAATATAAGGTTTATTCCGCCCAACTTTATGCTTTGGAGGCAACTAGGGGAGGAGGACAACAAGATGAGGATGACTTGATTGAACACCTGCTCCAAAGCCCAAGTCCTGGTTCAATACCTTTAGAAGAAGCAGTAAAGGAAACCCAGAACAATCATCTAAATGACTTATGCTTGGATGATTCCAACCCACTTCGTGTCAAAACCATAAAATTCAGCCCAAAGAAAACCTTGAAAATCAATCCATCTCTTTCTTCTCTCGAAGAGGAGAAGCTATGCAACATGTTAAAGACAAATCTAGAAGCCTTCGTGTGGAGTTACAAGGAAATGAAGGGAGTACACCCCTCAGTGTGTACTCACCACATATACCTCAAAGGAGGTTGCAAGCTAGTCTGAAAACCACAAAGGAGGATGAATCCAGCTCTTAAAGATATAGTCAAAGAAGAACTACAAAAACTAGTAGATGTAGGATTCATTTACCCTATCTGCGACAGTGAGTGGGTCTCCCCTTTGGTGTTTGTTCCCAAGAAAAATGGTAAGTGGAGGATTTGTTTCGATTACAGGGAGTTCAACAAAGCCACAAAGAAGGATCATTTTCTTCTACCCTTCATTGACCAAGTGATAGACAACCTGGCAGGGAAAAGGTTTTTCTCTTTCCTAGATGGATTCAGTGGGTACAACTGAATCTAGATCTATCTAGAAGACCAGGATAAGACCACATTCACCTATCCTGGGGGTATTTTTGCCTATAGGTTCCTTCCTTTTGGCCTATGCAATGTTCCTGCCACTTTCTAGGGATAAGTCTTGAGTATTTTCACCGAATTAGTCCATGATGCAGTGGAAATTTATATGGATGATATTATACCTTATGGTTGTGATTTTCGAGAAGCCCTATCTAACCTAGGAAAAGTACTGCAAAAATGCATTGAAATGAACTTGTCTCTTAGTCCTAAAAAATGTGAATTCTTAATTACTACAGGGACCATGCTAGGTCATTCAATATCTCAAAAAGGACTACAGGTGGACCCAAACAAAATATCCATCATCCAAAGGATCCCACCTCCTCAAAAGCAAAGAGATGTCAGAAGTTTCTTAGGGTTAGCTAGATACTACTGAAGGTTCATAAAGGACTTCAGCGAGTTGGAATCTCCTTTATTTGTTTTGTTGGCCGAAGATTCTAAGTTTATATGGTCAAAAAGCTTTCAAGAGGCCTTAAACATTCCAAAGGATAACTTAACCACTGCACCAATTCTCCGAGGCCCAAAATAGGCCCTTCCCTTTCATATTCATGTTGATGCCTCACACAAAGCCATAGGAGTAGCCCCAGGTCAGGCAGAGGAAAAACTACCTTATGCTATCTATTTTATCAGTAAGAACTTGTTAAAGGCTGAGCTAAATTATATAGTCACCGCAAAGGAACTCCTGGTTGTTGTGCATTCATTAAACAAATTCAGGAAATACATTATAGCCTATCAAACATTTGTGCATATTGACCATGCTGCAATCAAATATTTAATGAACAAACTAGATTTGAATGCTCAAATTATAAGATGGTTACTTTTTATTACAACAGTTCTATCTAACCATTGTTGATAAGCCTGGCAAGGAAAATGTTGTTGCAGACTTTTTATCTAGGGTAAATGTGCCTACAGGTGAAGAAGGAATGGTATATGACCAGTTATCAGGCAAGCACTTGTTTTCTATTTTAGTTCTCACTACATGGTTTGCTGATATAGCAAACTATTTGGTATCAGCATAGTTCCCACCAAGCTTGTCCTCCAAAGAAAAGAGAAAGATAGTCATTAAAAGCACCCCCTTCACTCGGATTGGGGGAAATAATTTCAAACTTGGCCTAGATCAAATCTTGAGAAGGTGATTCACGGAAGAGGAAGTCTTTGACATCCTTCGGACTTGTCATGATGGGCCTTGTGGAGGTCACTTTGCAGCAAAGAGGATAACATTCAAAGTGTTACAAGCAGGCTATTATTGGCCCACTCTTCATCAAGATGTGAAAAAGTACACTAGTCAGTGTCATCAGCGCCAGAGAATGGGAAGGCCTACTCCAAGAGATGAAATGCCTTTGCAGCCTCAAGTGACTTTCAAGCCATTTGACAAATGGGCATGGACTTCATTGGGCCTATTGACCCTCCTTCAAAGAAAAATAGTACATTATTGTGTGCACTGATTATTTGACTAAGTGAGCTGAAACCAAGGCAATTAAGGTAGCAACAGAAGAGAAGGTGGCTGAGTTCCCAAGGGAGAATGTATTCTACAAATTTGGGTACCCTAGAGAGCTGGTCATAGACCAAGGCAACCGGTTTACCTCCAACATGATTGAATACCTACTCATCCATCACAATATCATGCATAAGACCTCCACTCCCTATCATCCACAAGATAATGGGCAAGTGGAGGTGACCAACAGAGCACTGGAGGGCATATTAACCAAGGTGGTGAGTAGAAGCAGGATGGATTGGGCAGAAAGACTAGTTGAGGCCACTTGGGCCTATAATACCACATGGAAGACCACCACTAGATTCACACCATGTGAGCTGGTCTATGGGAAAAAGGCCTTTCTGTCCATTGAGTTTGAATATAACACATTAAGGATGGCAGCCAACTAGATTTGGATCTCAGTAGTGCACAGAAAGAGAGATTGTTCCAATTGAATGGCTTGGATGAATTAAGAATGTAGGCCCTCCTACATATATAGGTAGTTCAACATTAGAGGAAGGTCTAGCATGATAAAAATATTAAGGAGAAGCAATTTCAAGAGGGTGATTGGGCATGTTATATGATTCTAGGTATAAAGACTTCAAGGGCAAGTTAATGACAAGATGGCTCAGACCTTATGTTGTGGAAAGATTCCATGATAATGGTTCAGTACAAATCAGAACCATAGATAAATAAGCCATTCCTTTGTTTGTTAATGGGCACTAATTGAAAATGTACAAGAGACCTTTATCAAAAAAAGGGTTCGTTGATAATATCAATAAGACAGTGATGATGGTGGAGCAAGTTCTGCCTCCTCCCTCATCAAATCACTTAGAAAAGAAAAGAAAGAAAAAGAATAAGGGCTTAGGTGAAAACCTCCATGAGGTACTTGAGTCCCATCTTTGGGTTGAAAACCTCTTGAGGCAGCCCAGTGATGAGAAAAAAAGAAGAGAAAAAAGAACAAAAAGAAAAAGAGAATAAGAAGATCCCTGGATGAAAACCTTCCTTGAGGCGCCCAGGGCAAACAGCTAGGGTGAAAACCTCTCTGAGGCAGCCTAGTTGTTTTTCAATATATATATATATATATATATATATATATATATATATATATATATATATATATTTGTCATGAAATTTCCATTTGCAGGTGGGCGAGAAAGACAGTCAAGGAGCAAAAGAGGATCCCAAGGAGACCCCTGCCTCTCACATATTCATCTTCTTCACTCCTTACCATGCATCCCTCCATCATTTTTGTCATTTTTCCACTCCATTACTTCGATTTATGCAAAGACTGTGTTTTCTACAAGATCCACTGTATTCCTATGGGATCCCTGAAAACCTACAAGATGATCATGTAGGAATTACAGTGACCCAGAAATCCTATAGGAAGCAATTTGAAGGCATATGATGGACTTGTTAGGTCCCTAAAATTAACCCTATCCATGATCTAGCACCTCACCTCATCCACCATCATCATCTCTACACTCACCATTCAAAACAAAACAAGATCAGTTTCAATAGTTTCTGCTAGTCTTAAAAAGAAAAAAAAAGAGAGGAAACATAGAGGAGTAAAGATCATTGCTTAAGTATCCTTTTCTCTCCACACTTTTACTCCTTCTTTCCATCCATGTCACCATCCTCACAGCCACATCAAGTAAAATGATTAAAGAAGTCTGAGGGATAGGCTAAATAATCACACAGAATGGCAATCACACCAGCAACAAGTCTTCACTAGGATGATCTAGGAGCTCCACAACAACAACATCAGATCTTCAACCATAGATACCTGCAAAAGAAAAGAAACCATTAGCGGACAACAAGAGGAGCAAGAAGAATGACATGATTCAAATATACACCGTAGCACCTCTGGTCTTCGACAACTACATCATAGCATTGAAACCACAGGTAAGTATCCTGCTCTCTCTCTCATATGCATCATGTAGTAAAAAATTGTAAGGGTTATGAGATAGTTGGTTTAGAAGTGAAAAGGTGGCTAGTTAACTTGGCCACCTTCGTTTAGTCGACACATGCACAACCGGGTGTCCATCACACGTGGCTACAGTCAACTCAAGGACATAGGAGGAGTATGACAAAAGGTAGTTAAACTATGGATCTACGAGGTGGGAGTTGGTTATGAGGAGTGGGAAATGATGAGGTGGTAGTGGGGACAAACAGTCCAAAAATGGCAACGTACCTTTGCTGCTAGCACACCACCTCACCTCAAATCACCAGAATAGGAAATAAAACATCATTCCCATGCATTCATGCATTTCACCTCCTTGAAACTCCCTCACTCAAGTCGCTCTCATAACCTAGGCCACCCATCAGAAGCAAAGATCCATCATTCTGCACAGGAATTCCTATAGGAGCATGCACAGGAATTCCTACAAGATACAGTCTATATGATACATAGAGACTGTCTAGAGGATTGGCAGAAGAGACTTTAGAAGGGATATCATGGGAATTGGCCACTGCGACCAGTCTAAGGAGGTAGGCTCTAAAATTTCATACCCCTTTGTAAGTAAATGAACTAGGGATACTCTAAAATTGAGTGAATTTAGCAATTATGTGAAGTGAATTAAATACACAGTCAACTTTGTTTTGCTCCTACATTTGAAAAATTGTGTCAACCCTCTCATTTTCTCCTCAAGCTTCACCAGTAATATGATAGGAGGGTTAAATAGGAGAGAGCCACCAAACATTGTGAGAATCCAACAACACCCCCAGGTGCTTCAAATCTTTACAAGACACAACTGGATGGGGTTTTTCGAAAAATTCATAGGGTATGATAATGAGGTGGCTCAAGAATTTTCTCTCTCCCTCACTCCACACAATACAATCCATGCCATTGTTGTAGTAAGGGGCCTCACTATAGATCTCACCCTAGATCTCATCAATAGGGTCACCACACTTCCCCTAGGAATCTCATGGAGAAAAGAAGACAAAGGAGACAACTAAGTGGCAAAAAGAAAATTCTTTTTAGAGGGTGAACAACCCATTGAGGACAAAAATGGAGTAAGGACGGAAAGTTTTCCATACCCATGGAGTGAGGTAGGCTACCAACTCATCAAATACATCTCATGTGAGGGTATATATAATGTTATTTATGGCTATCATTTCAGGATCCTTGAGGAATTAAGATTTGTAGTAGAAACACCACCTCACCAAAGACTCAGCATACCATTTTTCTTGCTTCAATCACTCATAGACTCAATCATCAAAGTGAAGGAGGGGAATCCCCAACAATTAACTCACCATGGGTTGATTAGGATCCTCATTTAAGATTCCCTCCAATACCTAAAAACCCCTATAACATGGTCAGTTTTCAGAGACATGCTATCATAGGATAACATCAAAGCCCTCACTTCTGATGTTAGTCCTACTATTAGTGAAGAGGAGGTAAAGCAGGAAGAAGAAGATATAGGGCAAGATAAGGATGAGATGGATGAAGCAGGAGTTGACACATAGGAACATGATGAAGATGAAGAAGAAGAGGGAGAAGAGAAGGAGGATGATGAAGAAACAGAGGAGGAAATTAAGGAGGAAACTGATATAGATGATTAAGATCTACAAGAAGAAGAAGACATGAAAAATAGAGAGGGAGAAGGCAATAAAATAGAAGGGAAAAAAGACAAGGAGGAGTCACATAGGGTGTCTCCAGAAGCCACTGAGAGAGAGGCAACAACTACCCTCACTTCCTATTAAGGATCCGAAATAGGCATTGAAAGGCACATTTATGTCCATATCCAAGCCTCCTATTTTGAGCCCTGTAATGAGGATATTGATTCTATCGGGGAGGGGAGTAAGGAATCTTCCTTGGTGGGGCCACCAAACTGAAGAGGAGCATAACCTTTCATCCACAAATAGATGACCAAATAGAAGTCGTCAATAGGAAAATGATCTAGTTGCTCAGAGGCTACTGCAACAAGCATCCTAAACTTTGGGACGAACATTTATGTTATGTACAACATGCTTACAACTGAGCTAAACATTCTTCTACACAAAAGTTTCCTTTTGAGACCTATTTTGGTTTCACACCAAGGTCTCCCTTGGATTTTTTCTTTGGTAAAGACATAGTAGTTGATGGACACAGTGATGTGGACAAAGCAACCAAGTTCATTGAACAAATCCAAGAGATTCATTAGGCAGTACAGGAGAAGCTAGAAAAGAGCCAAGCCAAATACAAGGCAAGGCATGACAAGCATCGGATGGAGCATCATTTCCAAGTTGGTGATCAATTCTCGCTGTATATCAGCAAAGATAGAATGGAAGGTGAAGGTAAAAAGCTAAATCCAATAAGGTATGGAACTTTCAAGATACTTGAGAAAATTGGTGAGAATGCTTGTTGGGAAATTTATTGGGCTTAAATTGCTGCATTAAATTATCGACAAGGGAAACTCGTAAGCTTGTGATGATGCTAGCACAATATATGCAGGAGTAGGCAACTAACTCTATGTCTAAATAAATTATTTAAGATTCAATACAATATGCAAGGGAAGAGGCTCCTAACTAAGGAGGTCCTGGTTGTCCTTCCCTACAGTATCATAGAGAAATCATTGATTACATGAAACTAAAAACTTAAAATGAAAACAAGAGAATGAACTTAGTTATTGTTTAGATTCAAGTAGAGAGAGAGACTAACTTAGTCTCTTGATTGTCCTCTCATGTACTAATCCAAACTAAACTAAGTTTCATTCATAAGCATAAGAAATAAAATGACTTGAAACATAAAAGCACAAAAGAATGAATTTCAATTACCATATAAATCAATGGAGAGAGAGCCTAACTTAGACTCTTGGTATCTCCTCATATGATACTTGAAATGTAAAAGCAAAAGAATGAATTTCAATTATCATGCAAATCAAATGGAGAGAGTCTCAGTTAGACCCTTGGTTGTTCTCTCATATGCTGATAAGATTCTAATTTAAAAATCATTCATCAATCCTAAACAAATCAAATCCTCAAACATCTAAGCAATTAAATGAAATAAGATCTAATATGAAATAACATGTTTCTCTCATCCTTTTAGAGTGAGCTCAATTCTCTTAAGAACAAGACAAATTATTCCATATACTACATTAAGGAAACTTATATCTAAAAACTACATAATGGAAATAAAACTACATAATAGAAATGTATGAAAAATGAAGCTTTATTCTATGCCATCATAAGTTGGATACAATGCTCCAAGAGTCCTCCCTTTGGAATGGAGGAGGTACTCCTATTTATACAATGAGAGGAGATAACAAACTCATAATGATGATCCATTAATCTCTCTTTTAGTTCCATACATTTCTCAACCATCTAGACACATAACCCTATCCTCCATGATTTCCTCCATGAGGTCCATGATCTTCTCCATGATCTTTTCCATGAGGTTTATCTTATCAAATTCGAATTTTATCATTCAAGGCCACATAAAGATGCCCTGGAAGCTTCCTTTGTACCTACACATGTCAACAAACTCATTCTAATTGTTAGGTATAATTATAAGCATATTATTTTCTAAATTTTAGCCATAAATTCACTTAAAAATGTTAAGAATTAATAAACTTTGGAAAAGCATAGTTATAACCCAATAATGAGGTAAATGGAATGATGTGGAGGTGGAATGGAGGTGACATGAAGGTAAAATGTGAAGATATTGGTGAATAATGGAGTGAAAATAGGGACCATTGTGAGGCCCAACAATGCTTTTCGCCTTGATTTGCCAACTTACATGCACATCTACTCAGTGATTAATGTGGACAGCTTCAGACTATTTGAACCTTCATTAATTTAAGATCACGAAGAGTAGAGTCAATTGCCTTCTATTGATGATCTGTTACCTGAATATATCAATGAATTGCAGGAAGACACAGTTTTGGACAGGAAGGTGAGGACGACATGCAGGGGAGATGTTGAGTGCCTCAGGATTGGACTCAAGGGTTCAAAGCCAAGCAGTGCAAAGTGGATAGAGATTGGACAAGTGAGACAATTATACCCTCACTTAGTTGATGCTTCAAAACCAACTTTTGGTGGTCCCAAATATTTTTCTGTGGGAGGGCCGTGATCCGAATTAGATCCTTAAACTCTCTTAAAGTTTCCCGAACTCTGTAAAAACTCATGCCGAAGTTTCAAAGTCTTATGGATGTCGAGCTTATTAGAAATAACCTTTAAACAATGGAAATTTGTGGTCAGCATAGAACAATGAGAACCATCGGTTAAAGTGCGCAGATCATTGGCCCATGGTCACCGCACACTAGCACAAATTGACAAACGAGAGGTAAAATCCAAAAACAGGGGTAGCTTCTAATACACGATTAGTGCTAAAGCGCTAATCCTATACTGTAGGGTGTCTCCCTCAGTAAAGGAAAGCCCCTAAGCGCTCTGTCCTGAGGAAAACATAAAACTGTACGGAAATTGCCGATTTCATCAGAAGGCAAGGCCCACACTAAAACTAGAAAGATATTGGAAGGGATTCAAGTGGTAAGTGGGTTCAACTGAGTCCCACCTGATGCCATACACTAGGTGACATGCGTCCGATGGATGGGAGAGAAAACAACTCACATTGGATGGGTAAAAGTCATGCTACTTACCCGCCTAATATGAATGGAGATCATACGATCTGGAGGCTCCAGATCAACGGTGGAGAAACGATCCAATGGATGATTGGATTCGACTGGGAAGTAGGCTAAGGCAGATAAGATTTGAGGTCCGACATGACCGATGAGTTGGCAGAGGAATCAATTTCGTGGGAAATCTTGGAGCAATGGAAATAACGACCATTGAAAGAGAACTGACACTCAGTTCGTGAGGAAACAAGTGGCCACCTCTCTGTGAAGCATTACACAGTGATGATGACGTGAATCAGGGGAATTCAAATGGACAAAGGTAGGAGATCCAGAAAAACTGGAAGCAGAAACAAACAGTCAGGAAGCGGATTAGATTTAATCCATAGACAAATAGAGATTAAGGAAGAGGCAGAAAGAGAGAGAAGCAAATTGCAGAGAACAGAGAAGCCAAGTTGACCTACAGAGCAAAGGCGGCATCGAGCAGATAGAGACAGAGAGAGCTTGAGAGTCTGTGAACTCTAGAGAAGGCTTGAGAGATTTGAGCAACTCTTCTGTGTATACCTGTCAGGTATTGAGTGCCAAATTGGACTCATACCACTGAGACTAGTTGAGGTCGAGATTCAATAAGGGGAGTCTGTGTACTCTAGAGACTTGGGGGATCCAAGTACAATCCTACTAATCATCATCTGTTAAGTGAGACTCAAATTGAGCTCATTATTAAAAAATCTTTGCTTTTAAGACACAATATAAAGGCCACCACTGAAGGTTGGACTAGGAGACGTAGCCCAAGAGGATTGGGTGAACTCCTTATTAAGCTTGTTGTGTTTTATGTGTTTTCTTATTGTGTTCTCTTACTATTTCAGTGTTTGTTTATTCCACAATCTTATCAATCCATTGCATATGATAACATAGGCACACCCCCAGCACATTAGTCTGTAATACCTTCATTAATTCTCTAAGGTCATTTACGGGTGATTTTAGATCAGCTAGATATGTAGAAAGGAAGGGCACTACAAAAGGGACTATAAATGTAGAGCTCCTAACAAAGGAAAGGGATCTGATGATGCTCCTTCTGTAGAGGCAAAAACCACCTTAGATGAAGGTGGGGATGTGTACTTGGCTTCTTCAAGTACACATGTAGATCATGAGGCATGGTTGACTGATTGATGTGCATCCTTTCACTTCACTCTCCATCGAGAGTGGTTCTGTGAGTATGAGAAATATGATGGTGGTGATGTCTTCTTGGGGGATGACAGGAAGGCTAGAATTGTTGGTCACACAAAATTAAAGTTGAAGTTGCAAGGTGGAAGGGTTAGGACACTTCCGGGTGTTCTGCATATTCCTACATTGGCCGGAAATCTGATTTCCATAAGCGAGCTTGATGATGCCAATGTAAAAACAGTGTTCGAGAAGGATACCTACAAGATGGTTTGGGGAGAATTGGTATTGATGTGGGGAGCTCAAATTGGAACTCTATACAAGCTGCAAGGTAGCACTGTTGTTGATGGGTGCAACAATTCTATGGTTCTTGAAAGTGGAGCAGAAAATCTACTGGTCTCTGGAGAGAAGACCATGTTGTGGCATCAAAGGCTTGGACATATTGGAGAGAAGGGCCTTCGAATACTTCATTTTAAACGTATGGTAGAAGGTATAAGTAATAGCTCTCTAGATTTTGATTTCTGCGAAAATTGTGTATATGGGAAGCAGAATAGGGTGAGTTTCCCCTCTAGTGGTAAGAGGGTGAAACAAATAATAGAGTTTGTGCATAGTGATGTGTTTGGACCTGTGAAGGTTCCATCACTGGGTAAGTTTGTGTACTATGTATCATTTATAGATGACTTCTCAGCGAATACATGGATATATTTCCTTAAGACAAAATTTTAATTCTTTCATAGGTTTAAATAATTTAAGGCTATGGTTGAAAACTAGACAGAGAAGAGGATAAAGGTGCTAAGGAAAGATAACGATGGAGAGTTTTAAAATAAGGAATTTAAAGAATTCTGTAAAAAGTGTGGTATAACACGACAGAAGACTACTCCATATACACCTGAGCGAAATGGAGTTGCAGAAAGAATTAACAAGACATTGATGGAAACAGAAGGAAGCATGCTCAATGGTGCTAGGTTAGGGTAAGAATTCTGGGTAGAGGCAGTGGAGAGAGCATGTTAGCTGGTCAACAAATCACCTTCATCAGTGTTGGAGGATAGGACTCCACAAGAGGTATGGACTAGTAAGAATCCCTCTCTTTCATAGCTGAGGGTATTTGGATGTGATGCATGTGTACATGTTCCAAAGGAGAAAAGAACCAAGTTGGATAGTAAATCTGAAAAGTGCATCTTTATTGGGTATAAGGATGGTTTAAAGGGTTATAGGCTTTGGAACTCAATACAAGGAAGGTTGTGTACATCCAAGATGTGGTGTTCAGAGAGGTAAAAGATGTTATTAAACATGAAGTCCAACCAAAGGAGCCTGAGAAGAGAGAGTTTGAGATTAAGGAGGAAGAATCAGACTCTATAGTAGAGAAGGAATCAGAAGATGAAGATGCAAAAACTCCCGGTGTGAGAAGATCTGTTCGAGAAAAAAGGAATCCAAAAAGGTATAATGTATCTACTTTCTGTTAAAATTTTGCTTTATTTGTTACTGAAGATGATCCTAGAACTGTGAAGGAAGCAGTAGATTCAGAGGATGTAAAACTCTGGAAAGAGGCATCTTTGCACAAAAATGAGGCTTGGGATCTGGTGGAGTTTCTGGCTGGAAGGAAACCCATTGGCAGCAAATGGGTGTTCAAGAAGAAGATAGATGCAGAAGGAAAGGTGGAGAAATACAAAGCTCGGTTGGTTGAAAAATGTTATTCCCAAGTGTCGGGAATTGATTTTGGTGATATTTTTTCTCCTATTGCCAAGGTGGATTCTATTAGATTACTTTTATCTGTTGCTGCTGATTTTTATTTTGAGGTAGAACAAATGGATGTGAAGACAAAATTTCTTCACGGGGATCTGCAAGAGGAAATCTAGATGAAGCAACCTAAAGGTTTTGCAGTGAAGGGTAAGAAAGAACTGGTATGCAAGTTAAAGAAGTCTATGTATGGGTTAAAACAGTCACCAAGGATGTGATATCAAAAATTTGTTACATTTATATGGGGACTTGGCTTCACTAGAAGAAAAACAAATCATTGCGTGCATTTTAGATTAATTGGTGACCGTGTTATTTATCTGGTCTTGTTTGTGGATGATATGTTACTGGTTGGAAACGAAAAAGAAATTATCCAGGATTTGAAGGCCCAATTGTCCTCCAAATTCGACATGAAAGATCTTGGTGCTGCAAACTATATTGTGGGCATGGAAATTAAAAGAGATTGAGAAAACATGAAGCTCTCGTTAAACCAGAGGAAGTATGTCGAGACAATATTGCAGAGGTTTAATATGAAGGATAGTAAACCAATGAAGGTTCCTATTCCTATTGGTGTAAATTTATCTACTGAACAGTGTCCCAAGACACAAGAAGAGGAAGAGGACATGTCCTGTGTTCCATATGCAAGTGTAGTCGATAGCCTAATCTATGCGATGGTCTGTACTAGACTAGACATTGCACATGCAGTGGGAGTATTGAGCAGGTTTATGTCAAAACCAGGAAAGGAGCATTGGACAATAGTGAAGTGGGTTTTAAGGTATTTGTGAGGCACTAGTGATTATGGTTTGTGCTACCAAGGAAGACCAAGATTAGTCAGAGTTTTGTATATCCATGGCTTTGTTGATGTATAATGGGGTGGAGATCTGGATCAGAGAAGATCTACAAGTGGGTATGCGTTTAACCTATTTGGAGGTGCAGTCAACTGGATGATTAAGAAACAATCTGTAGTGGCATTATCAACTACAAAGGCAGAATACATGGCAGCCACTCATGCAAGCAAGGAAGTAGTTCGGTTGCAGAGATTGTGTTCAAGTATGGGGTTAGTACAGGGAGCTATAAGTATAGACTATGATAGTGAAAGTGCAATTTTCTTGGCAAAGAACCCTGCTTGTCATTCAAAGACAAAGCACATTGATGTTCAGTATCACTTTGTGAGGGATATGATAGAAGACAAAAAGGTGTTTCTAGTAAAGGTGGACACTTTGAAGAATACTGCAGATGCATTGACAAAATCTATGAGCTCTGAGAAGTTCTCTTGGTGTAGAGAAATAATGGGAATTGTAGGGCTAGATAAATGACTAAGCTCTCCTGTGGCCCCTTATGGAAAGAAAACAACAAGTGGGAGAACGTTGGGCTATGTTATATTCTTTCCATGACTAGCCCACATAATTAACCAAGGGGTTAGAGAGGGGGTGGAGCCCCCCCTTCGTTGCACCGATTGCGTAACGGGGGGGTCATAGGGGTTTGAGGGGGGTGGGTAGCCCCCCTCTACGTGGTCCGGGGCAACGCCTTGGGGAATTATTTTTTTTCGACCCTGTATTAGGTTGGGTGGACCTACCTAGGGTTTTCTGCATGGTTTTCACACATGGTTTTTGTTCAGTTATAGGGACCTGACCCAGGTTCAGAGTTAAGTTAGCCAAACAAATCCCAGTACTACTGGCCCTTTCCGCAACAGTTCACGGAGCGTGGACTGAGGTCTGTTGGGTGTGGAGCCTGATTATCTTCTATATTCAAAGGTATCGCCACATTGGACCCTAGTTCGAAATGGGGGCAGCAATGCCGCCCGTAAAATATTCGCTGCAGGGGGGGTCTAAGGGGGGGCGGCTGTGACCATTAGGAGCCCCCCCCTGGAGGGGGGTTTCGGGGGCAGTGCCCCCAAAGTTAAAAACAGCTGTAGAATTGCCTTGTAAAAGTATAGTAATTTCTAGTCAATTTGGGCCATTCATTAGGCAGATGATCTGATGGTAGAACTTATGTTTAGTTTAGGGTTTTTTGCCCTAGAAGGCAACCCCTCTCTTTGTATGAGGGCATTGTATTTGAGGCTATGTGATAGATGTGTATTCGGTGAGTGGGAAATTGAGAGGTGAGACTGTGAGAGAAAACAGAGGATATTATAGCAGATCTACTGTAGGTTGTGTTTCTTCGTTTTGTTGGATAATAGAAAGGAAGGACTGGCTGTTCGGGGTGGACGTAGCCCAAATTGGGTGAACCACGTATATTTGTGTCTCTCTTGTTTTATGCGCTTTCTGTGTTTATATTTTTGCAATATTTTATGTGTTCCATTGCTCCATAATATATAATTTTCTAACAACTGGTATCAGAGCCGAAGGTCTATTTGGCTGATAAACTCGCAGGAAAGAAGGGTTCCTGGTTCGAGTGGGAGCAATGGCGGAAGATGGTAAGTTTAGGGTCGAGAAATTTAACGGCCAAAACTTCTCGTTGTAGAAGATGCAGATGGAAGATTATCTGTATCAGAAAGATATATACCTACCATTGGGCGGAAAATCAAAGATGCCAACGGGTATGACAGACGAAGAATGGAACCTTCTCGATAGAAAGGCACTCGGAACAATACGGTTGTGCCTTGCTGCGTCAGTCACCTTCAACATTTCGAAGGAAACCACAATAGAGGGTTTGATTCAGACATTGTCGAAACTATATGAAAAACCCTAGGCCTCAAACAAGGTATTCCTTATGAAATAGTTATTTAATATGAAGATGTCAGAAGGTGGATCTGTTGCAGACCATTTAAATGATTTTAATATAGTTACAAGTCAGTTAAGTTCTGTAGGGGTAAACTTTGATGATGAAGTTAGAGCTCTGTTATTCTTGTGCTCATTACCAGAAAATTGGAATGGTTTGGTAATGGCCATTAGCAACTCTATTTCTGGATCTAGTACTTTAAAGTTTGATGATGTTGTCGGTGCTATCCTTAGCTAGGAAATGCAACGGAAAAGCTCTGGTGAGACATCAGGAAATGCTTTGAGTGCAGAGTCTAGAGGAAGAAAAATGGAAAGAGGAAAAAGCTCAGGATATCGCAATAAATCAAGGAAAGGCAAATCCAAGTCCAGATCGGGGACAGTGTGCTGGAAATGTGGAAAGAAAGGACACCTAAAGAAAGACCGTAGATCTCAGAAGGGAAAAGAAGGAGATGCACAACAAGAAAACAATCATGAAGCAAATGTGACAGGCGAGGTGTTACAAGATGCTTTGATTCTTTCTTTCGAAAATATTTCTGATTCCTGGGTGGTAGATTTAGGGGCTTCATTCCATGCCACACCTGATAAGAAATACTTTCATGACTATGTTCAACGAGATTTTGGACAAGTTCGTCTGGATGATGATAAACCCTGTAAAATCGTTGGAATGGGTAAGGTTCTTGTAAAACAACAGAATGGAAACCAATGGCTATTAAAGGAGGTAAGGCATGTTCCAGATCTAAAGAAAAATCTGATTTCAATAGGGCAGTTAGGCGGTGAAGGTTGTGTGAACTTTCACAGATAAAGCTTGGAAGGTCACCAAAGGAGCCTTGGTAATAGCAAAAGGTGAAAAGGTTGGTACATTGTATTTATGCAATGGTATTTCTAACTCTGTTAATGCTTTATCTTCCAAAGGAGCAGATGTAGCATTATGGCATCATAGGCTCAGACACATGAGTGAAAAGGGGATGAAGATTCTTCACTCAAGGAATTTGTTGCCAGGTTTGAATAATGTTGATTTGGACTTCTGTGAGAATTGCATTTATGGAAAACAGAAGAGAGTCAGATTTCTCAGAGTTGGTAAAGAAAAGAAGAATGAAAAACTAGAGCTTGTGCATACAGATGTATGGGGACCTACTCAGGTATCATCTCTCGGTGGCTCTCGTTATTATGTTACTTTTATTGATGATGCAACTAAAAAAACTTGGATTTATTGTATTAAGAATAAATCTGATGTATTTGATACTTTCAAGAAATGGAAAGCTTTGGTTGAGGTTGAGACAGGAAAGAAATTGAAGTGTCTTAGATCAGACAATGGAGGTGAATATTGCAGCAAAGAGTTTGATAGGTACTGTTCAGAGCATGGAATTCACAGAGAGAAGACAGTTCCAAGAACACCACAAGAAAATGGTGTGTCAGAAAGGATGAACAGAACAATCATGGAGCGTGCAAGGTGCATGAGATTGCATGCAAGATTTCCTTTACAGTTTTGGGCAGATGCTGTAGATACTTCTATTTATCTAATAAACAGAGGGCCTTCAAGTTCCTTGGATGGTGGTATTCCAGAGGAAGCATGGACAGGTAAAAAGGTAAACTACTCTATTTTAAAGCCTTTTGGTTGTGAGGCCTTTGTCCATATTGATAAAGAAAATAGAACAAAGCTTGAGGCAAAGTCAAAGAAATGTACCTTTATTAGATATGGTGTTAATGATTTTGGTTATCGCTTATATGATTACGAAAATCACAAAATCATTAGGAGTAGAGATGTAATATTCAATGAAAATGTCTTGTATAAGAATCAGTTGCAGGAAAAGAAACAGGAAATGGAAAACAAGGAATATGCAGTTCTTGATGAAATCACTGAAAACGTATAGGTGCCTGAAAATAATAATAATCAACAACCACAACAACAACAACCACCACAACAACAGGCACCCCAAACACCTGAAAGTGGTGTTAGAAGATCTACCAGGATAAGTAGACCCCCTTAACGATACTCTCCTTCATTATATTATTCATTGTTGACTGATTCCGGTGAACCCGAATGTTATGAAGAAGAAATGCAGGTTAAAAGCAAGAAGAAGTGGGAGGTAGCCATGGAAGAAGAGATGGTCTCCTTAATGCATAACCAAACTTGGGATTTAGTCAAGTTGCCTGTAGGGAAAACTACATTGAAGAATAAATGGGTTTACAGGCTGAAGGAAGAAGATGGAGGAAAACAGAGGTATAAAGCTAGACTTGTGGTGAAGGGGTTTGAACAGAAGAAAGGTATTGATTTTGATGAAATATTTTCTCCTGTTGCTAAAATGACTTCAATCAGAACTATTTTAAGTCTTGTAGCAGCTGAAGATTTGCATCTTGAGCAGTTAGATGTAAAGACAACCTTTCTCCATGGGGATTTGGAGGAAGAGATATATATGCAGCAACCACAAGGATATGAGGTGAAAGGGAAGGAGAAACTTGTGTGCAGGTTGAAGAAGAGCTTGTATGGGTTAAAACAAGCTCCAAGGCAGTGGTATCTAAAATTTGACAAGTTTATGTCTGAACAAGGTTATACTAGATGTCACTCTGATCATTGTGTTTATTTGAAAAAGAAAAATGATGGTAGCTATATTATATTGTTATTGTATGTAGATGACATGCTTGTTGCAGGATCTAACATGCAGGAAATAAATGTGCTCAAAAGAAAATTGGCAAATTCATTTGCAATGAAGGATTTGAGAGCTGCAAAACAAATCCTTGGTATGAGAATAACTAGAGACAGGAAAAATCGTAAATTAGCATTGTCTCAGAATGAGTACATACAAAAGGTGTTGAAAAGATTTAACATGCACAATGCAAAACCAGTTAGTACACCTTTTACTAGCCATTTCAAACTTAGCAAGGAAATGTGCCCAAAGACCTAAGAAGACATGGATTATATGTCTAAAGTTCCATATGCATCAGCAGTTAGAAGCTTAATGTATGCAATGGTCTGCACAAGGCCCGATATTGCACATGTAGTGGGAGTTGTAAGCAGGTACATGAACAATCCAGGAAAGGAACATTGGATGGCAGTGAAATGGATTCTCAGATATTTGAAAGGTACCACAAATCAAGCATTATGCTTTGGTGGTTCAAACATCTCCCTACAAGGATACGTTGATGCAGATATGGCAGGTGACAGAGATAACAGGAGGAGCACTACAGGATATGTATTTACTGTTGGAGGAACAACTGTCAGTTGGGTTTCAAAAATCCAAAGTGTTGTTGCACTTTCAACAACAGAAGCAGAGTATGTTGCTGCTACAGAGGCTAGTAAAGAAATGATTTGCTTACAAAGGTTTATGGGTGAATTGGATAAGGAGCATGATATGGGCACGTTATACAGTGATAGCCAAAGTGCCATTCATCTTGCAAAGAACTCAGCATTTCATTCCAGGACTAAACACATACAGCTCAAGTACCATTTCATACGATCAATGTTGGAAGATGGAGAGTTGAAGCTGGAAATGATACACACTAGCCAGAATCCTGCAGATATGCTAACAAAAGTTGTAACCAGGGAGAAACTGAGAATATGATCAGTTTCAATTGGTCTTCAAGGATGAAGATGAAGATGAGGAACAACTAGGTCCAAAGAGGAGTCATTGTCCAACAAATGGATCAGTGGTGGAGTTGCTACAATCAGTCTCCAAGTGGGAGATTGTTGGGTGTGGAGCCTGATTATCTTCTATATTCAAAGTTATCGCCACAATGGACCCCAGTTTGAAATGGGGGCGGCAACGCCACCCGTAAAATATTCGTTGCAGGGGGGGTCCAGTGGGGGTGGCTGCGACCTTTGGGAGCCACCCCCTGGCAGGGGGTTTCGGGGGCAGTGCCCCTGAAGCTAAAAACAGCTGTAAAATTGCCTTGTAAAAGTATAGTAATTTCTAGTCAATCTGGCCCGTTCATTAGGCGGATGATTTGACGGTAGAACTTATGTTTAGTTTAGGGTTTTTTGCCCTAGAAAGCAACCCCTCTCTTTCTATGAGGGCATTGTATTTGAGGCTGTGTGATAGATGTGTATTCGGTGAGTGGGAAATAGAGAGGTGAGACTATGAGAGAAAACAGAGGATATTACAGCGGATCTGCTGTAGGTTGTGTTTCTTCGTTTTGCTAGATAATAGAAAGGAAGGACTGGCTGTTTGGGGTGGACGTAGCCCAAACTGGGTGAACCACGTATATTTGTGTCTCTCTTGTTTTATGCGCTTTCTGTGTTTATATTTTTGCAATATTTTATGTGTTCCATTGCTCCATAATATATAATTTTCTAACAAGGTCTCACCTGAAGTAGTATGGGAGTGTGATAGTACTAGGTTTCTAAACCCTGGAGATGTCTGATGAGTTCAAGTGGTCCGCAGTTGAACCCTTTGCGCAGGTTGCTTCACAGGTTCCTATACCTCGCAGCCTGATATACTGCCTTTGTGTAACCGTACTTGGGGATGAACATTGATTTTCTGCATTATTACCCAAGATCTTATTGGTATCACACTATTAGTCGATTATTTTAGCCTACTTATGTGCTTTAAGTTATACTTAACAACATAAACCATTCATATAGGTGCGTGCAGTAAATAAATAGTATATTTGTAAATTATATCAAACATGCATTAACTCAAGAACAGGTACACAAAATTTTGATAAAAATTCTCTTTATTAATTCCCTCTTCGGTTACAAACTCAACTCTACCCTACGCACTTAGTTGTTGGCGTCCATGCACTCATCTGCAGACTACTAGGCCTCTACGCACTCAACTACAGAGCCTTCTCCTACTCTACAAGCCAAAGACACACTTCACTTAGTCACTTAGGCTTTTTTCCTATCTCTCTACTACTTCTCTCCATCTAGAGCCTCGCTCTATTTATACAATCCCATGGTCCGCAGACCAAAGGTAGGTCTATCCAGCCAAAATTACATTACAAAACTAGGGCAGACAACCCTGTGACTCTATCATACTTTTGCGCTCCGCGCACGCAATTCGTGGAGCTTTACAACAATATTGGATCAAAACTTGGGCATTGAGCCCCAAAACATTCCTTGGGGGGGGGATTCCATGCCCACCAACCCCCCAACACAAACATCGTGACTCGCCCTCGAGTCATTCTGTCGGTGCGGCGATATTTGCACGGAGTCCCTCTAACTGTTCTCGAACTACGCTGAGATTAGTAGTGCATTGAGCTGCTACTTGTGGGATCTGCTGCATGCGTTGTTCTGAGACCTCTATGTGTGGAGTGATTGTCTGCATTAATGTGTGCATCCCATCTATGTGTGCAAGCTTGCCTTCGATGTTTGCCATGATGGTGAAGGCCTTGTCGATCCAAGGCTGGACGCACGCTTTTAGAACTGCCTCCTTATGTCGTGCCGCGTCCACTAGCTCCTTTAGTGCTTTAGCCTGCTGCATCCTCGTAAGCCGCTAGGTGAGGACCACTATCTGCGTAGTTCCTCAGAAACTGTCATACTATTGTTGGATTTCTCATGCCTCTGTCACTAAGCACTGGATTTTGGGATCCTCTATAGAGTTGTGAGAACCTCAAGTGATTCTTCCAACATGCTGGTGTAGTCTCACACTGTGATAGCGCTAGCATGCTATTCTCTGACTTCTGGGGTAGTGGATGGCTGTGCCTTTAACCACTTCTCGGCGATCTAAAGATTCAGGTCTAATTGAACCTTGGTCATTTCTTCCCTGGCCTTACAGACTCCTACTACTAGCGTATGGATCCGCACCTCCACTGGTAGATCTACTGGGATGGCTAGCTCCAAGATGCTTTGGCAAGTGTCACCTATCACCTTCACCAGTTGTTGATTTTGTGACAACAATTCGTCACACTGCAAGATGAGTTGTTCCATATTTATCTTCTGCTCGCTAAGGACTTGGAGCACACGACTCTTCCTAGCACACAGCTTTGCTGTTATCCCATCCTGCAATAGATATAATAGTTAAGGTATAGCTTGAGTGGGCCTAATGGTTAAGAGCATGTGTCTCCTCCTAAGAGGTCACAAGTTCAAAACCAGAGGGGGTAGAGTATGTATGCCTTCGTAGACTTAGCAGTCAAATTGCTGCGTGGAGGTGGGTCCCTTGTCCCACAAACATGGGGGTCTCATACACCAATTTGGTGTCTGGCTTGGCTGTGACCATTAAAAATGGATATTATTATTAATGTCTAATGTGGAAGGGAAGATAGATTAACATCGAGACCTTTCATCATGCTAACCGAAAGCCTTTCATCCTCATTTGATGACACTAGAGCCCCTTCTGGCAACACTATTGTGTTCATCATCCGTACGTGCAACATTTGCTTTGCTTCCATGGCTCCGACTGCGAGGTTGGTCAAAAGGGTACCAACTTGAGGGGGGCACACTTGTAATTCCTACAACTGTGCTCTGAGGCCCCCCAACACAATTTGGTTCTCTTGCATGAAATTGTGGAGAGCCTCATTTGTGACATTGCACATCATCTCGCTGATGTTATGCAGATCACCCTTAGTTAGGGTGATCAAGTCAATGGACAATTTTGAGGCCTTGTCCTTCTTCCTCGATCCTACTCGTTCTACTAGGTGTTGGCACTTCAACTATGTGGACGCAGTCTGTGGGTCCATGCCTCCTTCCTCTGTTTCTGCTTCCTCTGCTACCTGCCCTTGCGAAGGCATTGCTTAGCCCTTTCCTGCCTTCGCGGCTACTTCCTGTGTTGATGCTGCTACTGTGGCCTTTGCCTACTTAGCTGTCTTCTGTACCACTTCCCGTACTGCCCACACCTTGGCTACTGTTGTTTCCTTCTGCCTTTTCTTAGCCAACTGTGCGATGTGAAACATGGCATCTTCTTTCTTCTTCTGTGCTGCTGACCTCTCGAGTTATGCAATGTTTGGGGGACACCATTCCGGAGGCCATGCCTCGAAGAGAGTGAAAATGGTTTCATCAATGGTTACAAAGGGTAGCTTTGTCCACTGCTTTGTCAAATCCTTGCATGCCCTGATATATATGTTGTGCATGTCTGCCTTAAATTTTGCAAAACTCTGCAGACTATTGTACACCATGGGTGCAAGCGTGGTTTATGGTTGATCCATATTCAAATGTTCATCTCCATAAGCACCTAGAAGATTTTACTGTCACATATCCTTATAGCATCCTTCGTGGCCCAGAGCAAAGCCTAATTCGTGGTCTTGGGTAATTCTCTATCAAGTATGGGGAATTGACTGTCCTCCAGCAATTCCCCTGCTATGAGAACTATGAACAGCAAAAACCATGCATAGTGGAAGGTTTTACCCTACTCCTAGGCTTCACGACAATTATATAAGAATTTTGTGTAGAGGAATTTGGACCAGCTAAACTAGACCCCCTCCGTGCATTGCTCAGCTAGTGCGACCACTGGTGCAAGTACCTCATCGGCGCGACACTTGTGCATAAATTTTCCTATGAGGATTTGGGTTGCTACGCATATTGCTTTGTCCTTGATGCTAGAGATGACATAGCCCCTATTCTTCTTTTCCAGCTTGTACTTCATCGTCATGGCCTCCGTGATGGCCAAATCACTTCCCTTCCCTTCCGATATGGTCACGGGGTCCTTTCCTTTGTATGGAAGTCGAGAAACACAATGATTCAGGTTTTTCGTGATGGGGATGGGCTCCTCCAACCATAAATACCCATCATTCACTAGGCAGAGCAATTGACTAATGATGAAAATGGTTATTGGGGCGCGGTGGAAATGCAGCACCCATAGTAGGTTCAGTAGCTTGACCTTTTGCACACCACACAACCATTTCCACAGCTCTAATGTTGTCACCCCCCACTCAGTGTTTTGCTTCACGAGGTTTCCAGTCTCAAGGTGAGGGAACTTCTCGTGGTTAGCAAGGTCCCAATCTTGAAATTTCATGGTCGGCACGCGGCCCAGGTGTGTGCCTTCAAACATAACGCCATCTGGGAGGAGCGGGGTCTAGAGCGAACTCTTGGTCTCATCCAGGTCCTTGGGCACTTTGGCCTTCCCTTTCCACAAGGGGACATAGGTGGGCAGTTTTGTCATAGAGTATGTAGGTTGAATATCCACCTCCATGCCTTCATCTTCTTCCTCTGCGATGATAAGGACCTTCAGATCTTCTTCTTCTTCATCTGTTTCTATAGTGACAACTTTCCCTTTCTCCTCCATCGACAGTTTGTTGCATAGCGGGTTTCGCGGGGACACGCATACTGGAGCCATTGATTGTTTTTACTTCTTGGGTCTTGGTGTGCATAGTGATTTTAGGATCTCTACCATAATCCCAACACCTTCTGGAACATCCTCCACAGTTAGGACCTATGTGGCCTCACTGGCAATCGCCTGTTCTATCCCCATACCATCATTTGTTGTTGTCATTGTGGCTATGCAACAATCTATCACTTGCGAATTCAGGGGCTTAATCAATGCTCAACTCACAATACTTAGGGCTCTACTCAATCGCTCAATTTGCAAATGACCAAGTGTTGTTTTCTGGTCATCCCTTTGTATTTTATATCACTTTTTGAATTCGAATTCGACCACTCCCCCCGAATCCTATTCATTAATGCTCCCTTGGCGGCAAATTTTCCCAAATCTCGCCCATAAATCACATCTTAAATGCCTGCCGCCCGCTCCATTTTGCCTCAAGTCAAGCATCCCATCGTGAATAGTGACTTTAATGGTCACTTCCAGGCCAGCCCACACAGCAGCATAACCCCCCATGTGTGGTCGCAGAACTTGTGACTCTCTACTTCTCCGCACATCTCCAACATCGTGCAGCTCTAGGGAAAAATATTTTATAGTCACGCCCTTCTAACTACCTGGAGCACTAAGACTGTCCTTCCCTTGGCTAGTCAAGTGGTTGCACCACCTGTGTAGAGTTTCATTTGGTCCTCCATCATGTATGCTGGATAATCCCCACCTTATATTGTTACGGTCGGCATTGTGCACTTCACCATTTGCAATGTGCTACCTTGGTCACTATGCTTAGCAATATGCAGTCCAAGCCAAGGCATCAGATTGATCAATTCATGGCAATAGGCCTTAACTTTGTTATCGGGATCACGTGCCTATTGTCTTACCATTCTGGTCTTGTTGCTGAGAAAATATTTCTTTATCTCGTCCTCCAGCTACTTGAATTCCACATCCACCAGCGTGCTTTTCTTTCTTAATCGTACCCTATCTTCTTCAAGTTCTTGGAGTCTATGGTTTCCTTGTTGGATTTCTTCCTCAAGTCCCATGCGTTCTGTTTCTTGCGGCTATGTGATCCCTCCTTTCCAGGCTTCGAGAACTATCGTATCTATGGGTGCTACTCTACGAACTAAGCTTTGGATGCTTCATATGGATTACAACATCTGCTTCATACTTCAGCTTCGGAAGTGCCCACGCGGTCAGGGTTTTGCACATGGTCCTATAAGCCCATAGAACCGCTGGTACGCATAGGTTCTAGGCAGTTCACTTCACATGGTGGACTGCGTTTAGTGCTTCGCATGCTTTGTCAAAGGCTTTCACGCAGATAATCTTTGGTGTGCTTAGTCTCATCATACTTCCTGGTTGTCATTCACGCCATTGTCTTGCTTGCTCCTACTTGTCGGTCGTGTTTCCTATCGCGAGGATGGTGTGCATTCGTGTAGGTCTCACACCATACACCTATACCCATCTAAAAAGGTGGGCACGTAGAATGTTTCGTCCATCATACCCGACTTTCATCCACATCTGAGGCTTTCCAAATGACATGAGCATCATCATTCTACATTCTCTCCAGTCCTAAAAACTTCTTTGATGCATACCCCACCATCTTATAGGCATAGTGCACACTACCCATTTCAGAGCGTCGAAATGTTGTTGTTCCAGTACTTCTCTTTCAAAATTGTTTAGGAAATCATCCACCTCGGTCAATCCGTCATACATAGGTAGATCTCTTACCTCTATTGTCACACAGTCCAATGACCTTGTCATCATGTTGTAGTTGAGCGTGGTTACCTCATGTAACCGATTTTACCACCGTTCTATCTCCTCATCCGAATTTAAGGTGCAGGAGCTTTCGCGCTCCCACGAAATCCTACCATTCACTGTTGGATTCACCCAGTCCTACTCCCGCACGGTTATCTTATAAATATAGTATAGGTTGTCATCACTATCATAGTCATGCACTGCTTCTATGTAGCGCGATCCTTCTGCAGGGTCTAAAGGTACCACTATGCGTAGTGACGTTTTCTCGAAAATCATCTCTCACTTCTTTAGATTTATCACTCCATTCATGTCAGTGGCCTAATCTATTCCCAGTAGCGCGGGATAGGGATTGTTGTCATCAACATTCTCTATCACTTCAAAATCTGCAAGTGTGCTCGCATCTTTGATATCCACCATTATTCCCTGGAATCTTCCCATGGGTAGGATCTTTTGTTGATTCACCATTCACAATTGAATAGGATACCATTGCAACGCGGGCCTTCCCATGTGTTCCCATGTCTGCCTTGGTAGGATGTTTGCGTCCAATCCTAGATCCAAAATCACTTGATCCATTTCATATTCCCCAATCTGCACAGTCAATCTCATCTCTCTTCTTGTTCGCCTTTTGTGCTTCCCGAGCTTTTGGACTACGTGTGGTTCTCCTGGCATGGTCCCAGCACATCTAGTTATGAGTTCTTGCAACCCCTTCACAGCCTTGCTATCATGCAGCAACTTCATGCATGTCTCCAAAATGGTAGCGAGCATTGATGGGTCCATTTCTGGTTCCAATTTCTATTTACTACCTGAAGTGGAGGCCTCCACGAAGCTCTTCTTAGCTTCCATGAATGTCTCGTTAGCACACTCCAAATCAAATTATGGTTCCTTTGTTGGAGCCTTGTGAACCCAGGAACTCTCTTTGGGCTACTTGTCTTTGTCATATCCTATTGTAATACCACTTCGAAGCACGATATTTACATTTGGGTCTTCCTTGCACAGCTCAGACCTCATCATTTGCAGGTTCTGAGTTGGGGGAGGTTGGAGTGTTCCTTTGTCGCACAACCTTGCTATCAGCGTGGGACAGTCCTCCATCTTATGATAAAATTGCGTACAATATAAGCATGATGGTCTCATCAGATTTTTACAATTGCGGGCATAATGACCTTGCCCTCCGCAATTGTTACAGATCAGCAGTCTGTGACCTCTTCCTGGTCCCATTCTACCTCAACCTCATCTGCGCCCCTACAATTCAATGCATGCCATCCTTGCATTTTGATCGAGGGTCCGTGTTCTGGTCCGAAATCTCTAGGTAGGAGTCTGATCCATCATCAGTTCGTAACTTCTACACGTGCACTCATTGTCGCTTACTGACTTGCAGAAATTATAGAGCAACTGTTGGGAAGTCTGTGTATACTTCTGTAATAGATGGTAGTTATTTGTAGCATTCTTTCCTCCTATTTGATAACAAATCGTACACCATAATGCAGGCACCACGATTGGTCCTGCTTGTGCCTTTGGTCTCAATGGCATTGGTCCTCCTGCCTCCAAGTAGTTCACAAATATTGGACAATGGTCCTTGTCATGTCCCTAGCCTTTGCACTTTATGCACCATACCTCCTCATGCACTTCTAGGCAAGCCGTCCTATCTTGTTTCAAGTTTTTCATCTCAAGGTACAAGTTTTTCAAATGCACATCGATATATTAGAATCCCAGGCTAGGATCTTGTATTGAGGTCTCATGCAGTCTCATTGCAATTTCCAAGGCCTTGGCCTGAGTGGATATCTTTTGCTGTGACAATGCATTCCTTAGATGCGGTGTTAGTGATGCTACAAACCATGCATGGTGTTTCCCATCCGCCAAGGTTATGTTGGCTTCACAAATCATCCACTTCAGTCTCTGATCTAGCTACCAGGGGGTCTCTCCTAGAAGCATGATGATTTCCTTAAATCTAATAATTGACCATGTCTCTGATTTTGGCCTACTAAATTACCTGTTTAGTGCAGCTTGGATATCCACGATCCCTACGTTTGGATTGTCATTGGAATGCTTAATCTACGGCGTCAATGCTTGATCCTGCAAGGTGCTGACCAATGTTTCTTTCTTTATATTTTCATCTCTGACTCCCTTCGCTTCTCATACAACCTTTACCATCAACCAAAACTGCTCCAGATCTTCGTTCCCTACTCCTTTGAACACCAACAACTTTATCACGCTCGCCATATTGAACTACGGTGGTGGAGGAGGTGGTGTGGGTGAAGAAGAGGGTGAATATGGTGAAACTGGTGGTGGTGTAGGTGGGGATGGTATGCATGGAATTCACTGGTTTATCAAATTGATTTCACTTCTTGGTGAGACCTTTGCGATTTCTTCTTCGCTTTCTCATGGAGGTGAAATCAAAGGGTTAGTTACTATTTTTGTGCCACCTTCATTCCTGTAAATCCTCCCACTTTGCGTAGCCCCAAACATCAATTTATTCACATAACCCACTTTTCACACAGTATAATTTTATTCCACTTGTTCAAAGATTTAATGTACTTACCTCGTGGTCCTTTGAGGAAACGTCATTCCGTCTCACTATAGCTGACTGAAGTATCTACCACGAACTCAATGATAAACCCTCCTATAATTCAATCAAGCAAATGGTCCACAATGCACATGATCTTATCTTTTGATGCTTCCAGTCTACGCACCAACTCTGGAGTCCACCCAATAGGTTTATTGAGCCTACACCTTCCTTAACTGTCTCTTGGCTTCGTGATCCACTCATATAGCTCAGAGGGGAAGGATGCAAAGAAAATTTCATGGATTTCCTTATATAAGTAGCAATCTAACCACTCTTCCTTTGATAACCGTGGATTCCTATTTTCATGCGCCATGAACTCATAAACCTTTCTATCCAACCACTCTTCAATTCCTTTCTTTGTCAGATTCCAGTGATATGGCATCAGACATCTCTTATGCAGATCGCAGTCCCGACTGCGGAACCATTTGTTGGCTTATAGGGGCCTGACCCAGGTTCAGAATTAAGTTATCCAAAGAAATCCCGGTACTATTGGCCCTTTCGGCAACAGTCCGTGGATCACGGACTAAGGTCTCACCCGAAGTAGTATGGGAGGGTGCTAGAACTAGGTTTTCGCACCCTGGAGATGTCTGATGAGTTGAAGTGGTCCGTGGTTTGACCCTGTGTGCAGGTTGGTTTGCACTTTCCCATACCTCACAGCTTGATATACTGCCTTCATGCAGGCCTACTTAGGGGTCGAATGCTGTGCTTCTGCGTTATTACCTAAGATCTTACTAGTATCCCATTGTTAGTCAATTATTTTAGCCTACTTGCATGCTTTAAGTTATACTTAACAACATAAACAATTCATACAGGTGCGTGCAGTAAATAAACAGTATATTTACAAATTATATCAAACATGCATTAACTCAAGAAAAGATACACAGAATTATGATAAAACTTCTCTTTATTAATTCTTCTTCGGTTACAGACTCAACTCTGCCCTATGCACTCAACTACCGTGGTCCGCGCACTCAGTTGCGGACAACTAGGCCTCTACACACTCAGCTGCAGAGCCTTCTCGTACTCTACGACCCAAAGACACACTTCACTTAGTCACTTAGACTCTCTTCCTATCTCTCTACTACTTCTCTCCATCTAGAGCCTCGCTCTATTTATACAATCCCATGGTCTACAGACCATGGGTAGGTCTATCCATTTGCCATTACATTACAAAGTTAGGGCAGACAACCTTGTGACTCTATCATACTTTCACGCTCTGTGCCTAAAATTCATGGAGCTTTACAACAAGATTGGGTCAAAACTTGGGCTTTGAGCACCAAAACATGCCTTGGGGGGATTCCATGCTGAATAGTTTTGGACGCGATGATTTTCGGTCCATGGTTTTGGATGCGATGGTTTTCGGTCCATGGTATTGGATGCTTCAGCATGTATAAATATGTATTGTAATATTGAAAGGAACATAATGAAAAATCAATCTGGTAGTCCTGGTTTTGGGTTTTAGGGGAAAATCTCTATGTATATGTGTTTTATGTGTTATTCTCTTACATTGTTTATTTTCTATGTTTTAGAATTCGTATGCATGTAATTTCTGTACGGGGTTTAAAACTACATCACCTTTTCATTGATTATCGAGATCTCAATCGTTCTTGTCCTAAAGATAACTATCCTACTCCCTTCATTGATGAAATCATTGATGAATGTGTTGGGAGTGAGATCTTTTCCTTTATGGACAGTTTTTCTGGTTACAACCAGATCAACATTGCACCAGCCGATCAAGAAAAGACGACTTTTATCTGTCCGTGGGGTATGTGTATGTACAAAAAGCTCCCTTTCGGCCTCAAAAATGTTGGGGCTATGTTTCAGCGGGCAATGTCCTATGCATTTCATGATATCTCCAACATTGTCTATCTTGCTTGGATTAACTTCACGCTCATTCTCGTAAGTGCCAAGATCACCCGAACCATCTTCGACAGATTTTTCTGTGCTGTAGACATTATAACATTCGGTTAAACCCGCATAAATGTGTTTTCTACGTAGAATCTAGATGACTCCTCATTTTCATCGTTTCCAAGTATGGTATTCCCCTTGATCCACTAAAGGTTGAGGCCATTGCAAATTTACCCCGTCCATCATCACTACACCAACTCTAGAGCCTATAAGGAAAGGCAAATTTTCTCCATTGTTTTATACCCAATTACTGGGTTAGCTACATGAATTACTAAGTTTCTAAAACAAGGAATGCCTTTTGTATGGGATGAGGTGACCCTAAAAGCTTTTGATGATCTCAAGACCATTCTCGTAAATGCTCCTTTGTTGCACCCTCCAGATTATTATTGAGATTATTTCCTTTACCTAGCCGCGACCCCTAGCACCATTTCTATGGTCTTGGTCCAAGACGACGACAAAGACAATGAACATGTTATCTACTACCTTAGTCATAATCTCCTCGACACTGAAACATGTTACACACATGTCGAGAAGTTGGCTTTGGCTGTCGTCTAGGTTGTTCAATGCTTTTGGCACTACATCCTTTTGCACACAACTACAGTGATTTCTGAATGCAACCCCATGACCTATATCCTGACTCGTTAGTTGCTGGGGGGAAAATATTATAAATGGATCGTGATCTTGCAAAAATTTGATTTGGTATTTACTACTGCCAAATCTAAGAAGTCACTAATTTTCACCGAATTTATTTGTTCCCTTCCCTCAAATTCTCTCCCTGCATGTGCAGATGAACAACTTCCGGATGAGATTCTCTTCCTGATTAGCACCCTTGATCCATGGTATGATGATATCATTGTCTATCTCTAGATGTCCATGTTCTGGTCTACATCGACCAAGGATGATCGCCAAAGGATTCAGAATCACTCCCAACCTACCATATTATTGGCTATACTTTATACCATGTCAGTGTTAATTTAGTTCTTCAACAATGCCTTATGATCAAGGAAGCTGAAAGAGTTATTAATGATTGCAACTCTGGGGCATGTGGTGGTCATATGCTTGGTTATGCTACTGCTAAAAAAATCCTTCACACTCGTTATTTCTAGCCATCTATTTTTAAGGACTACATCCTTTCTATTTGCAAGTTCCATCAATGCCAAACTTACCAACGCAAGATGTGTGCCCCACCCGCTCACCTACACCTTGTCATTATTGTTGGTCCTTTTGCCAAATGGGGTATCGATTATATGCCATGTAACCCTCATTTGACTAGGGGTTATGGCTATATTATTGTCGCTGTGGATTATTTCACCAAATGGGACGAAGCGATGCCTACATACTCTACAAACGGTAAGACGATGGCTCAATTCCTTTTCAACCACGTTATTTCCAGTTTCGGCGTACCTCAAGCCATTTTCATAGACCATGGCTCCCATTTTAGAGATTACATGATGGCTGAGCTGACATCTGCATTTCTCCACGATGGCTCGACCCCATATTACCCTCAAGCCAATAGCCAAATTGAAGCTGTGAACAAGGTTTTGGTTACAATGCTTTAGCGTACTATTGGAATGCACAAGTCCAATGGGCATCTCATGCTCTTTTTAGCTTTGTGGTCTTATCGAACCTCGACCAAGGATGCAACTAGTTTCACACCATTCTAGCTAGTTTATGGTCTGGAAGCAACATTGCCAATCAAATGTGAGATTCCTTCACTCAAGTTAGTTGTTGAACTCCTCCCCAAAACATCACCTCAGGAGGAACGCCTCTTATATTTAGAATGAATGGATGAGACTCGTCGTATCACTACCTTGGTCATTGAAGCACAAAAGAAATGATTCAAGTCCCATTTCGATCAGTCGTTCTCCCCTCACATGTTCTCCAAGGGTGATTTGGTATTATTATATGACCAAGCTAATGATAAGCTAGGGGTAGGCAAGTTCGAACCCATGTGGCATGGGCCCTACATTGTGAAACATGTTTTGCAAAAAGGAGCCTATTGTTATAGACATTTTTTTGACCTACAACTCCAAGCATAAAATGTCCATAAACCAAGGGCTCCTAAGTCCCTAAAAGTGTTTTTCTAACCCCTAAAGGAATAAGGTCAACAGATTACAGCTTCTCCCAGAAGTTCTCCACCAGAAACTGCTCAGAATTGGTCAAAACAGGATCATTGCAGCTGCTCCACTAGCTAGGTGCGTTACATCTCACCCAAATGCACTGTGAGGGTGCGTTGCATTTCAAAACTCCCTTCTGTGGGGTGCGATGGGCGAGAAATGACAAATGGAAGTGTCATTCCGCGAGGTGGAGAGGCAATGGAAGCTTCCAGAATCTTCTCCTGTGACACTTGCCTCACTGAATTCGACCAAGGATGAGTAAGAGACCCTCAGTCTCCAAGTGGAAGCAAGAACTGATAGAGAGAAGACACTAATCAAATCACAAGCTGACTCATCCTCCTTACAGATATCTATATATGGATCCCTCATCCCAGAGATCCAAGGGCTAGAATTTTGCATATTGTAAGGAACTGCTATTGGTTTCTAGAGACAAACATCAAATTGTTGGGTGATTTATGCTTTGTTTGAGGTGAAGAGGGGCTTCTTTGTTGGGAGGTTGATACTGGGTCGGAACCACTGGTTTTAACTCCTCCTGGATATTTTCTTGTTTATCAATAAAAACTATTTGAGTTCTCCTCCATGCTTTTGTATCATTGATGCTTGTTACATTTGTATGGTTAACTTAAATCTGATCCTAAGTTGTTTATGAATATAGATCCATGTCTTTGTATAGTGCTCTGCTTCTGTGATCTTACAGGTACTTTGTGAAGCTGGGCATGCAAGGGAGCAGGTAGCTGGAGACTATCAAAGAAGAGAGGGATTGGATCAAAGGATTAGCGCAAGGCACAGGTTGGTGCTTTCTATTCCTCTCTATCTATAATTCATAAAGGAAATACAAAAGTAGTTTTTCTCTGTTTGTTTCTAAGGTAGCTGTCACACCTTAGTGGGATAGAGCAGTTCTAAATAGACACTTTTCCCTATAATAAAATGGCGACTCCACTGGGGAATGTCTAATTAGTTTGTTTGTATATCATTCTTTGTTGTTTGTTTCATAAACTTATAAGTAGATTTTGAACTGCATTTGCCATAACAAATGCAAAGTAGATAACTGCTGCTTCAATCCATTCACTCGATGTGTTTATGATTTAAACAGTTGATTCACAAACTATCTGATTGCCCTTGTGATAGCTCTTAGATCCTCCTTAGATCTACCCCTGATTGTTGCATGACTGATTGCTTTTTACTCGGCCAAAATCCAAGGACTGAACTGCAAACTGTGACCTGGAACCCGGACAGAGTCTCGTTTCTAGCCCAGCGCAGGTACTATTTAGAGATCCTGAATTTCAGCGCACTTCCCGAAGGGGCAACCTGCGCTGCATTTCAGATTCTCTGTGTTACAGGTGCGCTGATCAGACTAGCTCTGTGCAACTGTGGTTCCTGTGCTTCATTCTTTCTAGTTCTATCCCTGAATTTTGCTTCCTGTGATCAGCATATGTCTGTTTGAAACCTCTTTTCCTTGCTGTTATTCCGCCTCCTTTGTACAAAAGAATTGGAGATGTTTTTGTGTGTTTGTTGAGTCGTTTACAGTTTTCCTTTGCAAAAGTAACATAGTCGTACTGTCGTCCTTTGATTTGAATCTGTCACAAGTGTCGATTTCGATCATAGGAGAAAGTTTGATTGCTGTTGATGGTCGATTATCCTGTTACTATTGCCTTTGGTCTGAATTTGTAATTTTCTAGTGTCAAGAACGAGTGTTCATTTCAAAATCGTAAGGTGTCGTAATCATCTCTGTTTTTGATTTCGAAAAAGAGCTTGTTTATATTTGTCGCTTGAAAAGAAATTCAGATTTGTACATCAACTTTCTTTTTAGCATCAATACTAAGAAAGTCGAAAACAAATACATGCATGTGCATTTGCATATAGACAGTCTGTTTGGCTTGATTTAGGAAAGTGCATTTACAGTGTGCTCTTTGCTCTTTGTGAAAAGATTCTATCTTTCTTTTCCCTTAGTAGCTAGGATTTTCGTTGCACAAAAGAGATAAAAGTTTGTTTATCATCTTTAGATTGCATTTTAGGAATTACATCTACATCTCGTGCTGAACCCGAAAGGCAAACTTCATAAACAAGATAAACTTAAAATAAATTCAATGAATCTAACAACGCTTTGGAACTTAACGCACAACATTTAGAGGTCTAGGCTAGAGAGGTATTCCGGCGTCGTAAAGCCTGGTAACTGTTGTCCTCACTGATGGTTGGGTGATTCCTCCACTTTGAGACGATAAGTGCCAGTACGGACTTGTGCTCCCACGTACCGTCGAGTATATTTTGGGAGAACCCTATAGGCTTAAATCATTTATCCTTAGGAAGTCCTCTCTGCCGCCCTATCGATCGCAATGCACTGAACACAGCATTCGGGAAGATTGACTGTCGTACCGTAAAAAGTATTCTACAGTTTTGCGATTGGTTTGGTACTCCCTCTACCTAGATCTCCAGAGCAGTCCCTTTCGCTCCTTTTCAGACTCCTTAATGGAAAAGGTCCATCTGAGCACTTGTCACTTCAGGCTCATTAAAAATCGAAGGAGACTAGAGTCATCTTTTGTTTTTTCTCGACTCTTAAAAACTGAAAAAATAAGTTGTGTCAAAGCATCTAAAAATTTATTTTAAACGGAATATTCATTACCCCTTTCGTACGTTGATCTTGGGTTGAGAAAATGGAGTCCACCAACTAAGGAATTCCCCTTGGAGGAAATCCTAGTCCCTTCTCCTCTTGGGGAGATTTTGGTGCACCCCATATGGCCACATTGTCGCTTCCAGGACTAACAATTGGTTTGCCTGTATGGCTCTTCTCAACCTCTGTCGTTCAGAACACCACTATTCCTGAACAATCAAATCAGCAATTAGACGAGTCCAGAGTTACCCACCAACCTTCTACTTCCTCTAATTCTTCCTCTCCTCCTTCCTCTTCGCTTGATGGGGCTGGTAAATCCAAAAGTCAAGTTCCTAAGGAGAAGAAGGAAAAGAAGAAGAAAGAGAAGAAGAAGAAGGAGCCAAAAGCGAATGGGGGCAAACGAGTGTCGCCTAACGAAAATCCACACACTGCACCGACCAGGCCTATGCCATGTGTCATTTGCAAAGGAGACCACTTTCACAGAGATTTTCCTTGCATCCCTCGGATCTTAAGGTACTGGTCTCCTCGTTTGCACAACCTGGTGTCGTCAACCTCTGATGATCATGTTGAAATTACACCGTCAACTAGTGAAAGTGAAGCCCCACGAAAAAAAGGAAAATATAGATTTCCTTGTAAACTGTGCGAAGGCGATCATGACGTCCACCGTTGTACCTTCTTAGACGAAGCTAAAAGAGTTTTGGATGATCGTCCGGTTTCACCATTACGACTTCCTCCTGGATATAAAAAACTCTTGCCGAGTCTGTCACTAGTTGAAAATCCGGCTGACCCACTTAGGTGGTCGGCCGAAGCATCTGTCATTGAAGATGAACCATCTGAATCCATACCAGAAGAAAGTCAAAAGGTCGAGGTGGCAGTTGACCCAGTCTTGCCTTCAGAGGTTCCATCTTCAGATGATACAATCACTGAAAAGAAAAAGGATGACACCGTCCAAATTCTTTTCATAAGCACAGACTCCAACGAACATGGGGGCAATTTACCCGTTCCTTTACCGCAGGAAGGAAGTTCGTCAGAGTCGTACACGGCCGTCTATTCAGTCCCACCTCCAAGCAACCTAGTTGTCTCCTTCGACTGGAATCAACTAGGCAGACCCCGTTTACCAGCTAGTATTCCATTCCGAATTATTGTTCAGATATATAGAATGGTTATGGCTGGTACCATCATAGATGAGGGGGCTTCTGTGAGTATCCTTTCCTCAACTGCTTGGAAAGTTCTTGGTTCGCCATCGCTTTTTCCTGAGATGAGAAATCTGACAGGCTTTGATAAAGGAACCAGTCGACCATTAGGGATCCTTCCCGATGTGCCCATAACATTGAGAGGGAAAACCGTTCACATGAATGTAATGGTAGTTCAAGGACCCCTGGATTACAATCTACTCCTTGGATGAGACTATATTTATTGCATGGGAGCAATTGTCTCCTCACTCTTTAGAGTAATGTGTTTTCCGCATGAAGGAAGAGTGGTCAAGCTCGTGGACCAGCTTTCATTTCCCGAATCATATAGAGAAAATAGTCATACACCATCCCTGAATGGTCTTTTCATGCAAGAAATGTCTCAATCTCCAGTCTGTCTTCCCGATGAGCGCGAGTGATTCAGAGGGATATGACTGAAACCCAGGGGGCATGCACCCTGGTTTGCTTCGGTAGGAAAACTTCGGGTATAGGGTAGGTTTCCGCGAGAGAATATGACTAGTCTGTACCCCCGTCCGTGATTGGAAGAGGGGGTTATTCTAGAACAAGATTCTCTTGTCAAAGTTATGTGAGTTGGCGAGCACCGCCGCTCACCTTTGTTTATTTCGGTAGACATCGCCGGAGAAGTGTTTTGTTTGCGCTGTGAATAGAACGATCTTTGGGTAACCTGTAAGAGGTAGGCCTCTCTCGGTAAAAAAAATGTTTTAACGGACTAAAGAAGGGGTAACCTTGAAACTCTGTTTTATACCTGGGGGCATGCAAACCTTTTGGAATGAAAGCGAAGAGCGACTATTTATTATTTGAAATTTTTAAGACCTCTACCCCTTTAAACTCGTAGGATTGGTCCTTTCCTAACTTGCATAAAGAAAGGATGTGGGGAAAATCTCTAAAAGTTGTCGTTTTTATATGAGACATTCTTATCACAAGACTGGATTAATTGAGTAGTTTTAGTACATTGTTCAAGCTCATTAAAAAATAAACATAAGACATGAGCAAATGTTTCCACCCGCGTTTAAGCTCATTGAAAAATGAACTATTGCCCAGTAAATAACCATCGTGAATGTAGTACTTCAGCCGTTAAAGCCTTGGTCGTGTTTGCACCGTCACCTCCACTTTTCATTGGCCGATCATTCACCTCCATTTGATTGTTTACCCATTTTGAGGAACAGCTACGAAGAGTGATTTCACTAGCCATCCTTGTGACACTGCCGTGATTGGAAAATTCCAAACCTTACCTGGAATCAGTTGCTACCCATTTTATCACTCGTTCCTCAAAAGATGAGTCTCCTTTAAGCTCTTTTCAACTGACTCGTAAAATATGAAAAGATTGCCGAGCCATTGGCCTCTCCAGCTCATTAAAGGGACAGGAAGTGCTATCCCTCCTCTAAATTTTAATCCTTTTGGACCTGAGGGATTATTGCACAAAAATATCGAGCGCTTATTTTGTTCGGTTTGTTAAAACTATCGAAAATTCATCCCTTCTGTATCGTTTTATACTTTTTCGGACTTAAGGGATTAGATGAAGAAAAAGGAATTTTGGAGTTACCTTTACGTTCCTTTTCAGACTCTCTAAAATTGAAAAGGACCGAGTTATCTTTGTCATTAAACTCGTTAAAAAGATTAATAGTGACAAACTTGTCTTTAGACGAGAACGAGTTTCACTATCACTAGGCTCGTTAAAACATAGCGATGGGTTTGCCCGAAGGGAAAATTATAGAACAAGCATATGTTATCCTCCTCAAGCTTGACAAAAATAAAGAGGTACTAGTTAGAAATGACTGGGGAAAAATTGGGAAGAAAACTCAAAGAAACTTTGTTGGTAGCAAGTCGCTCTTGAACATGACACTTCCACTCCATGTCCGAGTCGGGTTGGGTTGTTTCATTCACCAGTCACATCACCATGGTCACGCCATACCATCCAAATTTGGGGTTAATGCTACCAATCCATCACGTCAGTGTTGCCGATATGTTCAAGAGAAGTCATCCAGAGAAGTCACCTGTGTCTCACCCACTACGATACATTATACTCCATTCTTTCATGACCGCCACCCTGAACCTTATATCACCAAATTGTTTTCACCTCCATCAAAATCATTTGCTCCGTTCCGTGTCATTGATGTGGGATTCATTAAGGCCCTCCTGTGATGGATCACTTCTTGTCGACATCAGCTCATTATCCAAGAAGTTGATCTAGGAACACCCCATTCAGTACTTTGAAGCTTGCATGCCTCAATGGCAAGTTTCTCACTTCCGATGACAGGTTTACATCAATGGCCTTCGACCGAAATATTTTGCGTGGTGTTCGACGCCAAGTCCTTTATTCACACCACGTGAATTGTACTACAGTACCTTGAGGATCATTATCATTATCGGTGATTCCTCTCGCGCTTGTTAACAGTTTACATCATTGACTGGTAATCAAGCGATGTCTTTCCATGTTCGACTTCAGAACATTTCTCACATGGATCGACTTGTACTTCGAGTGAAGATCAGACGAGATTGAAGACCCCAGATCTAGTTTCATCCATCCGAGCTGCGATATATATTCAGGGAAATAAAGACATTAAATGTACATCATTGCAGCACAGATAATCATCCTACCAAAAGGATGATGGTTCTATGAGAATCATCAGTCTACACTCAAACGATTGTATGTCCTATGTACATGAAAATGAATTTATAAAGCTGAGCATGGGAATGCCCGCCTCAGTTAGATCATGAAAATAGTATGAAGATAATGTATTGTATTGTATCTTATTACAGGTCTCCTCCCAGCATTGAAAGAACTTCGGATCCTCATAATAAATCATTTCAGCCGACACCAAAAGGTTAACGACCTCATACTTTAGGGGGCAACTGTTATAGACATTTTTGTGCCCTACAACTCCAAGCATGAAATGTCCATAAACCAAGGGCTCCTAAGTCCCTAAAAGTGTTGTTCTAACCCCTAAAGGAACAAGGTCAACAGATTACAGCTTCTCCCAGAAGTTCTCCACCAGAACCTGCTCAGAATTGGTCAAAACAGGATCATTGCAGCTGCTCCACTGGATAGGTGCGTTGCATCTCACCCAAATGCACTGTGAGGGTGCGTTGCATTTCAAAAATCCCTTCTGTGGGGTGCGATGGGTGAGAAATGACAAATGGCAGTGTCATTCCGCGAGGTGGAGAGGCAATGGAAGCTTCCAGAATCTTCTCCTGTGACACTTGCCTCACTGAATTCGACCAAGGATGAGTAAGAGACCCTCAGTCTCCAAGTGGAAGCAAGAACTGACAGAGAGAAGACACTAATCAAATCACAAGCTGACTCATCCTCCTTACAGATATCGATATATGGATCCCTCATCCCAGAGATCCAGGGGCTGGAATTTTGCATATTGTAAGGAATTGCTGTTGGTTTCTAGAGACAAACATTAGATTATTGGGTGATTTATGCTTTGTTTGAGGTGAAGAGGGGCTTCTTTGCTGGGAGGTTGATGCTGGGTCGGAACCACTGGTTGTAACTCCTCCTGGATCTTTTCTTGTTTGTCAATAAAAACTATTTGAGTTCTCCTCCATGCTTTTGTATCATTGATGCTTGTTACATTTGTATGGTTAACTTAAATATGATCCTAAGTTGTTTATGAATATAGATCCATGTCTTTGTATAGTGCTCTGCTTCTGTGATCTTACAGGTACTTTGTGAAGCTGGGCATGCAAGGGAGCAGGTATCTGGAGACTATCAAAGAAGAGAGGGATTGGATCAAAGGATTAGCGGAAGACACAGGTTGGTTCTTTCTATTCCTCTCTATCTATAATTCATAAAGGAAATACAAAAGTAGTTTTTCTCTGTTTGTTTCTAAGGTAGCTGTCACACCTTAGTGGGATAGAGCAGTTCTAAATAGACACTTTTCCCTATAACACCTATGAACTTATTGATTATGAAGGAAATCCTTTGGATAAGCCTCAAAATGGGCTTTACCTCAAGAAGTACTATGCTTAGGTCATCTTGCATGGTTACTTAAGTACATTAGTGTGTCATTCATTTTTGTGCAGTGTGGTTTTTTGTGTTAGTTTTCAAATAACATTCCTGTTTACTATGCTTTTCTTGCTTTGTAGATGTATGCGACTCCTCACATCGGTTTTGTTGATGGTGCTTGCCATAGTACCCGGAACCTATCATCCATGGCATGGGCTATTTATGACCCTAACGGTGAGTTGATTGACCTTCAAGGTATCTATCTAGTTTACACAACTAAAAGCATTCGTGAATACAGTGCAGTCATTTAATTGTTTTCAGAAGGCATTTCTCTTGACATTACAGAGTTGGTTGTCAACCTGGATTCACAGCTTCTTGTCCTTCAAATCAATGGGCAATATTCCTTCAGAACCCCTCAAATATTGAGAATGTATCTCTGGATTCGTCTACTGGAAAGACATTTTGATTACATTACATATCATCATATTCCTAGGCACATTAATACATTCACAAATGCATTAGTTAATTATGTGTTGGATAGACATTTACGAAACATGTGAAAAGGTAAAACAAACCATTTGTACCATAGTAAGCAAGAAAATACTATATATATATATATATATATATATATATATATATATATATATATATATATATATATATATATATATATATATATATATATATATATATATATATATATATATATATATAGATATATATATAGATATATATATATATATATATATATATATATATATATATATATATATATACATACATACATACATACATATATATATATATATATATATATGGTGATAATGTTTGATGCATCAGAACCCCAAAAATCATATGTGTGTCCAAAATAACATCGACAGCTCGCAGGCCTCAAAAGATATAGGTGTTGGACCTAGGAACTAATCGACATGGTGATCGTGGTAGTATGATACAGCTTGTGCAACACGAGTCAGCAATTAGCGGATCCAATTGGAGACTCCCATTGTGTGTCTTTGGTATTGACAAGGAATGTCTCCTACCAGAGCATACTCCGGGATACCACGAGTCAACCCATCAAGGTTCTTTGTGATCTCCTCCTCATTGTCACTCCCCTACTGATAAGGAGCAACAACATCAATTGGGTGAGGGACACACCTGGCTATTGGGGACATCCTAGCAGGCCGCTCTAGTCCAACGTCTGCATTAACAAGAGAAATGTTATAAGCACATATATATGGAAAACAATTAAAAAAAATCTCAAAATTAAAAGTTTGATTTTTTACCTTCATCGTCAAAATCCTCTCCATCTGGTAAGGGCATGTCCGGATCTACACGGAAGTCAGTGCCATTGTATGGCCAGTCCTCCATGATAATATTTTGTCATCGTAGCCATGAAAAGAATGCAGGTTTGTATGACATGTGCTGACCCCCAATGATCCTAGGCATCAAATGACTCTAGCAGGCCATCCGCTGATTGCGTGGAATAGGAGGATCTACCTCAGTCATTTAATATTGGAATAGTGGCACCTGTTCCAAGAAAACGTTCATGAGTGTAGATCTGAAGCAAAATTTCTTCAGATTCCCCACCTTAGCTTTAGACAGCTGGTGCTTTATGTTGATCTTCATGGCCTCTACCTAGTTGAAGATTGCAGGTGTTGTATAGTTGATAACATAAAAGAACTTCGACTTGTTGGTCTCATGTTCTTCCTGGGACCCCACCATTTTGTTGATGGTCAACAAAAGAACTCTTAGTGTCAGATCCTGAACACTGGAAATATCAATGTTCCCACTCTTGGATTTCAGGGCCTCAGGGTAGTATTCAACAAGCAATGAAGATATGCTTGCCCCAATCAGTCGTGACCCATAAAAGTTGACTGGTTCCCCTCTTTGAGACAGTCCAGTGATGAAATATATATCCAAAGTTTTCAACTGCAACTCCTGGTTACCAATGACAAATATATCCCAATTTATGTCCAAAAATTAATTAGGTACCGAAGCAACTTAGGTTGTGCCCATATCCCGGGCATGAGAAATAATTTAAGGAGCCCACAAGCCCTCAAATATTCCAGGAAATTTGGATCATTCAGTGCCTGAGTGACCACATACTCATGTTCCCATTCTTTCCTATCCACCATTAATTTGAGTCAACAATCATTCTTGGCCCATAAATTTTAAGTTTTAATGGTGATTTTGTGAAGAAATAGGGGTTTTCCCTATTCATGGCGCCAGTGCGCTTGTTTTAAAAATAGTTGCACCGACGACACAACAAACTTTGTTAATCATCCTCGGATGGCACGATTCTGTGCCCAGAAGTCATGCCAATTGAGGGTGAAGAAAGTTTTGCAAAACCCCCTCAAAAAACCAAAAAAATGGTTAAAAACAGGAATAAAAGACATGAAAATGGAGCTCAAGGCTTTGGCTCTTACCTGTAACTAGCAGCTCAGTGAATGACCTGCCAGATCTCCCATAATATGCTCTAGAACAATTAGGGAAAAAGTGAGTAAAAAGTCGTCAAAGCAAGGTAAAATGTTAAATGGTAAAAATACATTTATTTTTCTCCTTTTTATTTGTTTTTTCATGAAAATATCAGGCTTTTGTAAATATTTTAACCTATTTTGCCTCAAGAATTGGATAATACACTTTACCTTTTTGTGCAGTGGCAGGTGATGGATGTTTGACGATGATGACAAGCCACGTTTCAACTCTTTCCTTGACTCATTAAGCCCATATGAAAATATTGCTGAGTATTTTTCCCTTTTGACTCGTAAAAGAGAATAAAATGGAAGGGTTTGCTTTCAAGCTCTTTTCCGACCCTTTAAAAGTGAAAAGATGGTCGAGCTCTTGTCGTTTCGAACTCATTAACAGATGAAAAAGGTCATGCACCCAATATAAGTTTACCCCTTTCTTGAGCTGGGAGGCACTATTTACGAAAAAGGTACTCCTTGACTGAAATGGTCAAGTTGTACTACTGCATTGCATGTTGACCACTTGCACCTTTTGGCCTAGGGCCGGCTTCACTTGGACTCGTGTTTAAGCCAACTTTTGACCATGACATCTGCAAAATCAACCTTGCATACCTTTGACTTCTACAGCTTGACACACCTTGACCTGAGGAAGGAACATACCTTTGAGTGTCACTGACCAGTTTTCACCTCCCTGCATTGAGCATAGGAACATTCCTTTCCCAGGAACTAGATCATCTGTTTCACCGACACTCATTCTTTCCACTGTACCATAGCATTCTTTTATTATTTTTCTGTCTTCACAGAAAAAGGAAAAAAAATTAAATATTCCAAAAAGAGCGGGAACGGGACATTATTTCCATTTATTGTTGGCAGCTAGAGTCAGTCGTGTCGCCGTTGAACAAAGCACTCAAAACAAAGTCTCCTCCATATGGGTGGGATTTAGTTTGACTTAGGTATGCCATAATCTTGTTATTGAGTCAGTTCTCCACCGATTGGTTATCTCTTCCAATTATATGGAGGGTTCGTTCATGCCTCCTGCATGGCGAACTTATACAGAGTCATCATATGCTGCCACATAGTCACATTGAGTTGTGCTTTTGTTCAAGGGAAGTTAACTTGAGTCGGCCTCTCTGCGGTGTCTCTTGACTCATCTTTCAGTCGGCCATCCCTGGTTGTCAGTGTCATGTCTATCATCACATTAGTTATATTGGTCCTTTACTCGTGCCGGTTTGAGAAGGTCCCCATTGACTTCTTGCTGGTGGGTCTTGTCCTTATCGATGATGACATCTTGCTCTGAGGACGGGCCTAGAGCTGCACCCTGGCCCTATTTTCATTATTGATAGGTTACCTTGTGCTCAGCATCGATCAGTATCATGGGTCTTTGACTGAGTGGTTTCCCTTGTGTTCGACATCAGCTTACATTATCACACATTGGGATTCGTGCAGTACCTTGGTTTCCATTTGACCCTATTGGTGGATACCTCGCCTTTGTGTCAGCTTTTATTATTGGTTGGTTCAGAGGGTTTCTGCCGTGCGCTAGCCACAACTTGTGTACGCCGGAAAGGTACTTCGGTTGGGTTACTACATCTTTTTCGTTCGATTCCTTCCACATTATTGGCCTACGGGTTACACTCGCGCTAGATTGATGAAGGATAACTTAATGCCTTCCTTCTAGCGGATCTTTCCCTATCGACTCCGACTCATTGCTCTGGGGCAAAGATCTAGAGTCCATTTGGCAGTACCTTGGGGTTTGCAGTCATTAGTGCCAGATCCTTTGCTATCGACAGTGGGAAACCATCATTGTCTCCTGATTGATAGATTCTTACAGGTGTTCGACTCCAGCTCATCTATTCACACATGTTAGATTGTACTGGGTACCTTGACACTCATTATCATTATCGGTGAGTAGTCTCACATTTGTTAACGGTATACATTAATGACCGGTAATCAAACGATTTCTCACATGGTCGACTTCAGATCATTTATTCCCATGGTGTAGAAATGTACCACGGCGATCGGTGAAGACCTCAGGTTGTATCAACATTCATTGGTTCACTAGATAGTTGCTCCTGTTGCTGCTAGTTGATACCACTCCACTTTATATGTTGCAGTCAGTCATGGCGACATCTTATATGCTGGCACCTGAGTTTGCAGTGTAGTACCATCCTACTCCATCATGTTCAAGTGGTACCTTTTGGGATCAGTTTTTGATATCAGTGATTCGTTGCATCTTTCAGCATCATTGACAGTCTTATATGTGATATTCAGACATATACTTGTTCATTATGATCATATGATCCATTATGTATCTTTTAGTCATTTATACTTGTATACTTAGCGGATCCGCTAGTACTTGATATGCAGACATGCTTTACTTTTTCTGAGCATGGGTATGCCCGCCTCAGACAGTGTTTCTTTCTGATCTCCTTTGATGGCTTGGCAGGCTGAATTCTGGTGATGTCCTCCTCGGTTTTTGACAGACTTCCTTTCCATGTACTCGCATAATATATTTCAGCCATCATGTACCCCTTCTGACCTCATATATTAGGGGGCATCTGTTATAGCTCCAAATCTCACTCTTATGGTTTGTGATGCTGTACTCATGGCCTAGGGCAACCCCTCCTTCCAGACCTGGTCCTAAAATTTAAAAAACAACGTTTTATCCCTTATACGCGACATTGCCCTGAGTTAAATGCATGTATACGTGGGTATGTGTATAGCCAACCCACGTGTATGTATTAAAACACTTAAAAAAATATAAAACTCCTTATTTTCTGGTGGAGATCGCGGGTTTTACCTGCTGATCACCTGTTAGTGCCCGTGGCCCAACTGTTCCCAACCAACTCCTAACTAAAAGACTACTTTGGAGATGGTATAAAAATACCTCAAAGGGAAGGCCTAAAGGAGGAGAGAGGAGAGAGAAAGGTTGTTATGCTGAGATTTTTCCCTTGACTAGGTCTGAAGTCCCTTGTGCCTTCTGTACTTCCCCCATTTTGTACAGGAAACCTTTGTTTCCTTGTGTGTTGATGTTCATCCACCATTTATGACATCATGGAGAGAGTCATGGAAGGAGTTTGTTAGAGGCTTGAGGCTGGAACGGATCCAGAAGGAAGCTTTGCTTGGATCCTGCTGAAGGTGACTCAGGTGAAAATATTCCTTTTTATGTACTTTATTTGTCTATAATAAAAGAAACACATGTCTTGGTTCTCGAAATGAATCTTCTTTATGTTAATGATATTCATGTTTAGAATTCATATACAAAAGGTTGTTTGGATTTCATAACTAACTACCTTTCTTTATAACATGAAGATAGTTCCTTTATAAGTTTTTGTCCATATACTACTATGTTCTTTGAATTGGTTGTTTTGCAAGACAAAAGAGAAGAAGGGAACTCCAAGAAGGGTTTGGACCCTAAAGGCCTTCTCAAACGTAGGACCAAAGTTATGTACCCTTATCATAAAATTTGCTTATAATAGCATAATGGTTGTATGAATGCATGTTTCTTTGAATAGATAACTTTCAGTCTGCTAGGGTTTCAACCCAAAAAGCCCTAGGGGAGTAATTCTCTCTATCAATCACTTGAGAGCTATGTTTTTATGATGTCAGCATTATAATATCTGTCACAATCGAAACAAACGTGTGCTTTTCATTGATTCCGACCAACTCTTAGGTCTTGTCGTGTCTCGTGAAGGGATTAGAATTGATCCTTTGAAAGTTGAGGCCATAGTCAATCTACTGCCTCCAACATAGCTACTGCAATTGCAGAGCTTTTAGGGAAAAGCTAATTTCCTTCATCGATTTGTCGAGAATTACGCTGAACTTTCCAAAGGTTACACTCGCTTACTTAAGAAGGGGATCTCTTTTATTTGGGACAAAGTTTCTCAAGAATCCTTTAATCGTTTAAACAAATCCCTCGTTAGTGCTCCTTTACTTGATTCCTCCAATTACCACCACAATTATTTCCTATATTTGGCTGCAACTGATAACACCATTACTATGGTGTTAGTTTAGGATGATGATCATGGCAATGAGCACGTGGTTTATTATTTGATCTAGAATCTTCTTGATACTGAGTTCATGCTATCCAAAGATTTCGACACTATATCCTTTTAAGGAAAACCACCGTAATTTCTTATTGTAACCCCATGACATATATACTGACTTGTTTTTTACTTTGGGGTAAATACTTCAAATGGATCATCACCCTACAAGAGTTTGATTTGGAATTCACTACTGCCAAACCAGAGAAATCTCTCGTCTTTGCTAAGTTTACCTGTGCTCTTCTGTTTGCAAGCACCCCAACTGATTTTACTGAGCATATACCCAATGAAACATTGTTTTTTATTAGCACTCTTGACCTCGGGTATGTATACATTATTTTTTTATCTCCAAACCCAAACCTTCTGATCTAGGTTGTCGTGATCGGACCGACGCCGGATCCGGCATCAGTCCCAACCCTATCGGATCCTCGGTGATACTTTGTATCGGGTCGGTGTGGACTCTATCCTTCATAGATATCTCATCCCTAAAGAAGCTGAGAGGGTCATAAATGGTTTACACTCTGATGCCTTTGGTGGTCATATGTTTGGATATGCCACTACTCAGAAGATCCTTCGTGCTGGTTATTTCTGGCCTTCTATCTTCAAATATTGCATTCTAGCTGTTAAAAAATGCCATGAATTCCATATTTCAACCGCATATAGTGTGCCCGACCTACACCCCTACACCCAGTAATTACCATTGGCCCATTTTCCAAATGGGTCATTGATTTCATGACGTGTAACCCTTGCTCATCCATGGGGCATGGTTATATCATCATCGTCGTCGAATATTTTACAAAATGGGCCAAGGTGATGCCTACATACAATGCCAATGGTATTACTACCATGTAGTTCCTTTTTAACGATGTTATAGCACGTTTCAGTGTCCCTCATGATATTGCGACTCACCACGGATCATATTTTCGTCAGCACATGATGGCAAATTTAACTACTCAGTTGGGCCTTCGCCACAATAGCTCGACTCCATATTATCCACAGGCCAATGGCCAAGTTGAAATAGTTAATAAGGTTTTGATTACTATGCTTCAGCGTACCACTCTGAAACACAAAAAGGTTTGGCATTTAATTATTTTCTCAGCTCTTTGGGCTTACCAAACCTCTTCTAAGATGACCATTGGATTCACTCCGTTCCAGCTGGTGTATGGTTTATAGGGAACTCTTACAATCGAATACGAAATCCCTTCGCTTAAGCTAGCTATCAAAATTCTTCCAAATGCCTCACCTGAAGAGGAGTGACTACTATATCTTGATAGAATCGATGAGACTCGTCGCATTGATGTGATGATTATCGAAGCTCAAAAGAAACAAGTCAAAGCTCATTTTGACCAAATTGTTTCTCCTCGCGCTTTCACTGAAGGTGACTTGGTCCTTCTTTACGATCAAGCCAATGATAAGTTGGGGGTAGGCAAGTTCGAACCTATGTGGCACAAGCGTGTCTTATAGAAAGGTTCCTATGAGCTATGTGATTATGAGGGGAATGAATTGTCACATCCCCCTAATGGGTTGTATCTCAAAAAGTATTATGCGTTAAATTTTTGTGATAACTTTTGTACATTAGTGTGCATTTTTATTTTTGGTGTGTTTTTTTTCTTTGCAGGCATATGTTTTTCTGCTTACCCTATGTTTCGATTGTTTTGCAGATGTCATTAGGTCATTACATTGGTTTTGTTGATGGTGCTTGTCATAGCACACAAAACCTCTCTTCTACAACATGGGTACTCTACGAACCTAATGGCGAGATGATTAACTTACAAGGTATCTACCTTGGTCTAAAAACCAATAATATCACTGAGTATAATGCAGTTATTGAACTTTTGTTAGAAGCAACTACTCTTGGCATTAGAGATTTAGTTGTTAAGGTGGATTCCCAGCTCGTTGTGTTACAATTAAATAATCATTATTCAGTAAGAAATCCACAAATATTGCATATGTATCTATGTGTTAGATTGTTGGAAATAAATTTTCGTTACATTACATATCAACATATTCCGCATAATTTAAATACATTAACTGATGCATTAGAAAATTTTGTTCTTGATAGACATTTGCGTCATTTGTAAAACTGAATCATGTTATGAACACATAAGTAGAAATAAAACATGCATATATATATATATATCGCATCTGCTAGAGTGTTTACATCAAAATGTCAAAAAATAGAGTGTTCTGAGACACTGGCTTTCAAATCTTACAAAATGTGTAAAATACTAGAAGGACTATCAAACTGTGTTGTGCTCATGGTAGCATGCAAATTCTTTGATCACTCAGCCTAACAGCCAACGTAGTCTCACAGAGACCCCCACTATATGTTTTTGACAATGCAGTGGAACATTGTCGACAGTGGCATACTTTGGAACCCCTCAGGCGATTGCCTCCAGGTTGTGTTCCATCTCAGCTAAGGGGTCAGCCCCTTCTTCGTAGTCTATAGCTACTATCAGATGGGCAACTTTCCATGGTATTGGTGACATGCCTGGTGGTCTGTATACTCCCACATCTACACATTTATCATAAGTTGAGTCTTAGATTACATTCTCATAAAATCATAAAAACTTGAAAAAATTCAAAAAACAAGTTTTTACCTGCGTCGTTCCACCATTCACTCGGTAGTAGAGGTAGATCTGGATCCCCTCTGAAATCTGTGTCAGCATACACATAGTCGTCTACCATCAGTAGCTAGAGGTCAAGCTAAGAGAAGAACTATGGTGGATAGTGCATGTGTTTTCCCGTGCCTCCTCGAGGCATGAGTTGGCTCGATCTCACGAGCCTCAAATCTCGAGGGGTAGGATGTGGTACTTCTGCCCACTGATACCAGAAGAGCGGTATTGTCTCCAAGAAGAAGGTCATTATTATGGAACCAAATTCGAACTGCTTTAGGTGTCCGTGCTTACCTTTGGTCAGTTGGTGTTTCATATTTGCCAAAATACCTCCACACTAGTTGAATATGGTGGGGGTCAAACAAGCAATGGCATACTAAAACTGAGACTTCGAAGCCTCGTGAAGAGCTTGCTTGCCAGATACATGCACCATGGTGAATAATATTGTTCTCAGAATGAGGTTATTGGTGACTGTTGCAATCTTCACCTTACCTCTGTTAGTTATCTCTATTTGAGGACATTATCTATGGACTATACTCTTGGTGATCTCACCTCCTTGGTGAGATCTAAAGAGTTAAATGGGTTCTCCTCGATGGGATAATCCCGTAATGAAGTAAATGTCCATTTCCTCTAGTTCCAATTCTTGCCCTTTGATGATGAAGATCTCTCGATCTACATCCCAAAGGTTGATGAGATAAGGTAGGAGCTCCACCTGTGCCCTCAACCTTGTGGTCTGGAAGGATTTTAGTAGGCCACAATCCCTCAAAGAATTTATGCATGCTAGATCGTGAGATGCTCGGTGATCCTCGGCCTCATGACCTCTTTCTTTCAACTCTATGACCATATTTCTCATGCAAACAAAATTTAAACCCTTTTTAGTGCTTTTCCATGGATAAAAATCACCATTTTTTTCTTTAATGTGAATTTAATCACTAAAAGTCGCTCTCGGTGCCATCGCACTTGTTTTTTTCAAAACAATGCAATGGTCTCACGGGAGCCTTTTGGGCTTGACTGTGGCCATCACAGGTCCGATGACCATACCCGCGATGGTCTCTAAGGACCTAAATTTAAAAAATCCTATTCTCTAGCTTAAAATTCACCAATAAAATTGCATAAAAGGGTAAAGAAATGAAAAAGAAGGGATGAGCTATTACCTGTCGCAAATGGATCATGAAATGGTCCCCTAGTTCTCTCACAATAGCCACTGAAAAATCAAGGAAATTAGGGCACAAAAACACTTTCAGAGCTCAGTTTGGTAGAATGGTTAAAAATGAAATTACTTTTGCCTATTTATATTTTTTGAAAGTCATTTGGTCAAATATTTTGTAATATTTTAATATTTTCTCGATATCAGTGATGGGTGTGTTTCTTGTGTAGTTACATGCGCCTTCAATGTGAATAGTGATCATTATTGACCAATTCTAGGAGTTTTATTTTATCTCTTTTTTGAACTCCTTAAATAAATGAAAAAGGAACCCCCTTGGAGTCATCTTTCAGCTCTTTTCTAACTCTTGAAAATTGAAAATATTGTCCAGTATTTGTCTTTTGGAGCTCATTAAAGTAAATGAATCGACGTCACCTCACTATACGTTTACACCTTTTTCGGGTTAAGACTGACTATTTACGAAAAAGGTACACCTTGGTCGACATGGTCAAGAGGTTCCCTTGAATATTGTTTTCTACCTTTTGAATCAGTTACTGGAGAATCCACAGTATGAAAATTTTTATGCCAACGTTTCAAATCCCAAATGGGATCCATCATCAGGACTTATGAATGATGATAAAAGAAGAGCTGCTTAGAAAGAAATAAATAATAATGAGGATAAATTTTTAAGGATCAACACAATGTCGGCTGGAATATTTATTAATTTATTAATTTATTAATTTAATTTTAATAAATTCCTTTTATTTTTATTTTTACTGTTGAGTTTTATATATTAATATTTATTGAAAAGTTAATATATTAATTCAAAACCTTAATGATTGAATTAGTGTATTGTATTAATATTTAAAAATTATTTAAATTTTATTTAGAAATAAATAATAATAATAATAATAATAATAATAAAATTTATATTATTTAGATAATCTTCGGCAAAATCACATAACCAATATTTTGTCGACGCGTTTCGAACCAACCAGTGTGGTTCATCGTCAGGACAAGTTGAAGAACCAATCCAGCTTAGCGTGATTAAATAGAGTGTGCAGAGACTCCAACAACTATAATGCTAACGGCTAATTTTGACCTAATGATCTTGGTCAAACTACTAAAATAGTTAATTAATATTTCGCGAAAAAGCTAAAATAGGTAAATAAAGGAATCCATTTGGTAATTTAAAATAAATAGGTATATTATTATTATTATCCTAAATATTAAGAGAATACCTATTTTAATTATGATGGTCATTATATCCCATACTATATATTAATTAATCTATATTTAATTATTATTCCAACATAAAATACACGTAAAGGTAATCAATCCCTATTATTTTTAGAATTTAGTTATACTAGATAATTGTGTGATAATTATTTAATGGTCTTTGGTAAGTTAGATCTTCACTATTTTCTTCTTATCATATTTATTATTTAAATATAATGGTCCATTAAAATAATATATGTTTATAAAATAATCTATATCTTCTTAATAATTAATAAATCCAAACAAATTGTTAAACCATTATTATTCCTAGAATTTAGTTATATCAGGTAAATACCATAATTTAGGGTTGTTAAAACCAAGTCTATTAATAATAGTATAACTAATATTATTGGTATATCATAATTAATCCTTTAAACCTAATGGTCAAATAATCAATATTAGATCAATATTTATTTATTCCAATAAAATATTAAAGGTAACTAAGACCTTAGGAAAAAATATTATTACTTACAAGATAAATACCATAATTTAAGGTTGATATGTTTATTACTATAACTAATATTAATGGTATATCATAATTTATCCTTTAAACCTAATGGTCAAATTTCTAATAATAATCAATATTTATTCAATATTTATTTATTCCAAAAATATTAAAGTTAACTATGTCATTATTATTTATAAGGATTAAAACGGGTTTTTTAGACATTAGTTAAAGGGAAACTCAATTCTAAGGTCAATATAGAAATAATTATAAATGTATAAATAATGAAATTATGGCAAAAAATCAAATCTAATTATAATATGCCCAATAGTATCATAAACAGGTAAGGTTAATACAGTAATTAGCCCGAAACTAATTCAAAACTTCAAAATGACTCAAACACTCCATAATAATAGGACAAATCTGCCAAAACAAAAAATAAAGGAGGGGGAAGACAGAAACCCTAAGACCTAACAAAAAGGGAATGAGGAGGCTAGGAAGACAAGGCTGGGACCCAACAACTGCTAATCTTCCAGCCATCATCCCTATTAAGGTTGTTCGGCCTTTTCTCAATCTCCAGGGCCTCTCTAAATTTGCGATGGTGAAACTGCGCAATTTTGGCAATGACTTGAGCCTCCTCTATACATACATGATGCATAGTCTTTCCCGCATGCTCAGCCAGGGCCGAGGACTTGGTCCTCCCATGTCTTAAGTCAGCCGAATGCTCGCTAATCCGCTGATTGATAGAGCGACCAGTCTCACCAATATAAGGGGTCCCACAGGAACAGGGAATGACATAGACGCCCTGTGAAAGACCCGATTGACCCTAAGGACATGAAGGGCGTCTATGTCATTCCCTGTTCCTGTGGGACCCCTTATATTGGTGAGATTGGTCGCTCTATCAATCAGCAGATTAGCGATCATTCGGCTGACTTAAGACATGGGAGGACCAAGTCCTCGGCCCTGGCTGAGCATGCGGGAAAGACTATGCATCATGTATGTATAGAGGAGGCTCAAGTCATTGCCAAAATTGCGCAGTTTCACCATCGCAAATTTAGAGAGGCCCTGGAGATTGAGAAAAGGCCGAACAACCTTAATAGGGATGATGGTTGGAAGATTAGCAGTTTCTGGGTCCCAGCCTTGTCTTCCTAGCCTCCTCATTCCCTTTTTGTTAGGTCTTAGGGTTTCTGTCTTCCCCCTCCTTTATTTTTTCTTTTGGCAGATTTGTCCTATTATTATGGAGTGTTTGAGTCATTATTAAGTTTTGAATTAGTTTCGGGCTAATTATTGTATTAACCTTACCTGTTTATGATACTATTGGGCATATTATAATTAGATTTGATTTTTTGCCATAATTTCATTATTTATACATTTATAATTATTTCTATATTAACCTTAGAATTGAGTTTCCCTTTAACTAATGTCTAAAAAACCCGTTTTAATCCTTATAAATAATAATGACATAGTTAACTTTAATATTTTTGGAATAAATAAATATTGATTATTATTAGAAATTTGACCATTAGGTTTAAAGGATAAATTATGATATACCAATAATATTAGTTATAGTAATAAACATATCAACCCTAAATTATGGTATTTATCTTGTAAGTAATAATATTTTTTCCTAAGGTCTTAGTTACCTTTAATATTTTATTGGAATAAATAAATATTGATCTAATATTGATTATTTGACCATTAGGTTTAAATGATTAATTATGATATACCAATAATATTAGTTATACTATTATTAATAGACTTGGTTGTAACAACCCTAAATTATGGTATTTACCTGATATAACTAAATTCTAGGAATAATAATGGTTTAACAATTTGTTTGGATTTATTAATTATTAAGAATATATAGATTATTTGATAAACATATATTATTTTAATGGACCATTATATTTAAATAATAAATATGATAAGAACAAAATAGTGAGGATCTAACTTACCAAAGACCATTAAATAATTATTACACAATTACCTAGTATAACTAAATTCTAAAAATAATAGTGATTGATTACCTTTACTTGTATTTTATGTTGGAATAATAATTAAATATAGATTAATTAATATATATTATGAGATATAATGACCATTATAATTAAAATATGTATTCTCTTAATATTTGGGATAAGAATAATAATATACCTATTTATTTTAAATTAACTAATGAATTCCTTTATTTACCTATTTTAGCTTTTTCGAGAAATATTAATTAACTAATTTAGTAGTTTGACCAAGATCATTAGGTCAAAATTAGCCGTTAGCATTATAGCTGTTGGAGTCTCTGCACACTCTATTTAATCACGCTAAGCCGGATTGGTTCTTCAACTTGTCCTGATGATGAACCACACTGGTTGGTTCGAAACGCGTCGACAAAAGATTGGTTATGTGATTTTGCCGAAGATTATCTAAACAATATTATGGATCACAGAAGTCTAAATTCCTTAAAAATTTATATTAATTAATTTCTATATAAATTAATTTGATATATTAAACTAATTCATATTAATAAATGTTAATAAATCAATATTTAATAATGTTAATAGATATTAATAGGGATAAAATATTAATAATACTTAATTAATAATGTTAATAAATATTAATAATATTTAATTAATTAATGATCATTTAATAATTAATTAACCGTAATTAATACTAATAACAATTAATATATCAATTAATTGCTAAATGAATTAATTAAGCTAATTAAGCTAATTAAAATAAATAATTGTTAATAATGTTAGAAAATCAATATTAATAATGTTAATAGAAATTAATAGTGTAAAACTATTAATAATACTTAATTAATAATGTTAATAAATATAAATGATATTAAATTAATAATCACCTAATAATTAATTAACAGAAATTAATATTAATAATAATTAATATATTAATTAATTGCTATATAGAATTTGTCCCAGCTTAGTAATTAATATATTAATTATTATAATAATTAATATAATAATTAATATAATAATGTATAATTATTATAATAATGAATAATTATTAATAATGAATCATTATAATAATAATGAATAATTAATATAATAATTAGTTATAATAAGAATAATTATTATAATAATTAACAATTATAATAATTATAATTAATTAACATATTAATTAATAGCTATGTAGGAAAAATATGTTATTGTATTTTAATGTTAATTAATATATTTGTTATTATTAAAATAGGGTTACTGACTTTTAATATTAGAAAAGGAGAGGGATATCTTACCTACGAAATGCTATACCTGGGATGTGTTGGCGATCTTGATTTCCCTGATCAAGGGAAGCCAGCTCCTGCTAATCTCCATACCATTGTCTCTGTTCAGATTATGAGGATGCTTGATAATTTCAAGCGCTTCTCTGATCTTTCGTCTCTGATGCTGCTCCTCCCTTGCGATAATTGATGCGCTTTCCAAGCAGATATGGTGCTTAGTCTTTGAGGAGTGCTCTGCCAAGGCTGAAGTACGAGATCTTTCATTCCTAATATCAGCGCCATGTTCCTTGAGCCTTGTCTGGAGGGAGCGACCTGTTTCACCAATGTAGCTTTTCCCACATGAACAATCTATTTTATAGACTCCTTTAAGCTGATGTTTGTCAATATCATCTTTTACAGACCTCAAACCTTGCCTAATAGTTCCAGGGGCTGAGAAATGCGTGATGATGTTTTTCTTCCTTAGGATTTTAGCGATTTTGTCTGTAACTCCATGGATATAAGGTAGAAAAACTTTACCACACTGAGGCTGGTCTTGAGCCTTAGGTTCATGAGATAACAACTTTCTTTCAGCTTTCTCTATGGCTCTTTTAATCTCTTGTTCTTTGTAGCCTATACTCTTAAAGGTTGAAACCAAATGCTTCTTTTCTTCGTTCAGATGCTCTGAGTCAGAAATTCGAAGGGCTCTGATGGCAAGAGTGTTTAGAACACCAAACTTCTGGGCTGGGTGATGGTGGGAATCAGCATGGAGGTAACTTTCTGTGTGGGTTGACTTCCTGAAAACCTTATGCCCTAAAGAGCCATCCTCTTTTCTGATGATTAGAACGTCTAAAAATGGGATGCTCATGTTTTCTTCAAGTTCCATAGTAAATTTTATTTCTGGAGAGATAGAATTTAGGTGAATGAAAAACTTGTCAAGTTCTGCTTTACCATGAGTCCATTTTATATTGGTATCATCGACAAATCGCTTCCACCAGGCTGGTTTTAAAGGATATGATTCAAGGGCCTTCTTTTCAAAGTATTCCATGCATAGGTTGGCCACGATTGGTGAGAGGGGTGATCCCATTGCCACACTAGATGTATACTCATAAATAATTCCCTGGAAGGTGAACACAGTTGACCTTAAGCAGATTTCAACCAATTTTGTAGTCCCTGGATCAGTAACATCTTTTATAACCTTTTCAGGTTTGAGGGACAAATTACAAAAAGGGACATGGTGGATTTTTCTTTTTCGTTTTTCTTTCAAACTCTCTAAACATGAAAAATATGCCAAATTATTCTTACCTTGGGCTCGTTAAAACTTACTAGGATGGATTCATTCGAAGAATGAACTTACATAACAACCATATGCTATCCCCTTCAAGCTTGTGATAAAAAATAATTGGGGTACTCGCTAGAAATAGCAGGAGAAAATGAAGATGAGACATAATTTGCATAGGTAGCATGTCACTCTTGAACACGACACTCTTCTGCTCTCGTGTCAGGTTTTTGGATATCCTCACTTATTCACTTCTCCTCCCGGGTTTGGGTGATCCATCTTTACTCTCATTTTGACTATTCCACACTATCATCATGACCTTTAGTCCCATGATGAGTTAGACGCTGCCACACTCTAGAGTCATGTTGCCAATATGTTCAAGAGAAGTCCAATCTACAGTTATTTACTTATACATTTTTTGAGTCATTGCTATACTCCTGAATATCATTCCACTTTTATTCCTTATTTCGTGTCGATGAAGGGGGGATTCATCATTGCCCTCCTTCGACAGGTGACTTCCTGTCGAATTCAGTTCACTATCCAAGAATATGACTTAGGAACTCCCTTTCAGTACCTTAGAGCTGGCATGCCTTAATGGTCATTTATTCGCATCCGACGACAGGTCTTCGTTATTGGCTTGAGATCGAGTGATTCCACGAGTGTTCGACTTCAACTTCATTATCCCATTCATGGATTGTATTGTTGTACCTTGGGGGCCATTGTCATTATTTGTCGTTTCTCTCGTGCCTGTTAATGGTCCACCTCATTGGCAAGTAATCAAGTGGTTTTCTAGCATGTTCGACTTCAACACATTTATTCACATGTTGGGATTCGTACATTGATCGAGTCAGGATGGAGTGCAAGACCCTAATTCCTATCTGTTCTGGCTCAGGCTGCATGGATTTTTGTGTTATTCATGATTGTACACATTTTTCTACTATACAAATGGCCGTGACGATACCACGAGACTTAATATTTATACTGATCCCTGTTATCTGGATGGTTGTGCCCATACCATTGATCTTTTTATATAGTCTTCATCATCTAGATGGTTGCATCCATGTTGTGGATTCACGTCTTAATATCAAATATGTATATGTGTATGAGTACTTGATTTTCAAGTCTCCTGACAGTGTGCATCCTCATCCTTGCCAAAAGTTCATAAAGTATTTCAGTCATCACTCCTCGTTTTGCCTTCATGCTTTAGGGGTCATATGTTACACAGTATTTTGTCACGACTCCTACACTTCCCTGTGATATACCTTGAAGTGCCTGAAACATTATCATTATACAATATATTCATAAATATATGCAGCTCAGATCCCTCCTTTAACTTTGCTTGGAAAATATCTAGAGCTTTCCTTGAAGAAATAGCTCATGAAACCCTAAAATGAGAATCATTGCCCTTATGAAGCAAAAAACTGCAACGATCGCCTGTTGCACCATGTTAAGCCAGTGATGGCATCTCTCTATTCTCTCTCATACTCATGATGGTCTCAAAAAGGAATTTTTCCCAAAGAGGATGAGAAGCTTTGTGGTCTAGAAGCTTCCAGAGTGGCGAGCTCGAGGTGGTTTTGCATAGATGAGGTCGAATCCTCCTAATTTGACCTCTTGGTCTCATTCCTATGAGCTACCTCCTTAAGATGTGGCCTAATCCTATCTTTGGAGGAGGTATAACTCTCTCTCCCAACCTATAAATTTCCCCTCTACCATTCCCAAATTGTTGATCTATGTCCTTTTGCACCCCTATGTTGAGCTGGTGCTTAGAGGTTATTCATTAGACTTGGAGAAGGAGTGTTGGAGATTTTCTTAGCTTGGACTTGGATTACCACTCAAGGAGAGTCTTTTAGCATCAAGGCTATGATTGTAAGGTTCCCCTTTATTCTTTAAATAATAATCCAACTGCTGGTTCATCTTCCCAATATATATGTTCATGTATGTATTTGTTTGGAATTCCTTGATAAGCTAAATAGATTATTATTGGATCTGCTATTAGTTTTGGCATGCTTTATTATCTCTTGGTTTTTTGTGCAGGTACATAAGTGCTGGAAGAAGCAGGAACAAGACCTTGAGACAAGTAGCTCGAGGATCTCAACAAAGGAAATCAGATTAGCATCAGAACAAGGTACGCCTTCTCTCTTATTCTATCTTTCAATCGTATTCTAGAAAGATGTCTATTTGATTGTCCTCTCAAGTTGATAGACCCACTCATTGGGCTAGAGGGATCATCTCTTCCCACAAAGAGGATTAACCTTGTCAACAACATGTTAGTCATTTCTTTAAATCCCAAAACACCAATCTCCAGCTCCTGCATAACCAAATTCACTCGGCTCAAAGCATTAACAAGTTTATTTGACTTATCGTTTATGTTCTTAATTACAAAGGTGAAACTTTGTAAGTACTCCACCCACTTAGTGTGATTTTGGCTCAAATTTGGCTGATTATTTATGAATTCTCATGCATGATTATTAGAATACAAAATAAATTATTTGGGCAACAAGTAATGCCTCCATTTCTTTAAAGCTTGAATAATATCATAGAACTCTTTATCATAGGATGAGTACTTCCGCTTGGCCTCAATCAAATTTTCACTGAAATAAGCAATAGGTCTCTGCTCCTGACTCAGTACAGCTCCAATTTCTACCCCACTAGCATCAATCTCAACTTGGAAAGTTTTATCAAAGCTTGGTAGGGCTAAAACATGTTTTCCAGTAATCTTCTTTTTCAACAGTTTGAAGTTCTTGTCTGCTCTCTCTATCCACTTAAATGGTCGTTTGATTTCCTTTATTTTTTCAACTATCAATGCACAAATTTGACTAAAGATTCTTATAAACTTTCTATAAAATCTTCCAAGACCATGAAAAATTATTACCTCAAATACGCTCCTTGGAGTTGGCCAATTCAAAATTGCTTGTATCTTTTCTAGGTCCATCTTCAGACCTTCTTCTGAGACTACAAATCCCATGTAAATGAGCTCTTTCTTCAAGAAACTCCACTTCTTCAAATTTATTAGAAGCTTCTCTTTTTGTAAAGTATTTAAAACCAACTTAAGATGATCCAAATTCTCTTCTTTACTCTAAGAGAAAATTAGAATATCATCAAGATAAACTATCATAGATTTTCCAGCATATTCTTTTAAGACCTCATTCATCAGTCTCATAAATGTACTTGGTGCGTTAGTGAGTCCAAAAGGAATCATTAACCATTCATACAACCCACTATTAGTCTTGAATGTAGTCTTCCATTAATCCCTTTCTCTAATCCTTATTTGATGGTATGCACTCTTCAAATATATCTTAGAAAAATAGTTTGACCCACTCAAGTAATCCATCAAATCATCCATATGTGGTAAGGGAAATATATACCTGATAGTAATCTTATTTGTTGCTCTCGAATCGATGAACATGCGCCACTCACCATCCTTCTTGGGGCTAAGCACTACTGGCACTCCACACAGACTTAGGCTCTCCTTTATCAATGCTTTATCCAACAATTCCTACACCTATCTCCCAACTTCTTCATTTTCCTTAGGAGTTAGCCTATATGCTGTTTTGTTTGGTAAACTCGCACTAGGTATTAAATCTATGTGATGGCTGATACTTCTAATTGGTGGAAATGCACCGAACAATTCATCAAAAATAATGTCGACATAATTATTTAGCAGATTTTTAATTTCCATGGGAAAATGATCTAAATTGGTAGAATTCAAAATTACCTTGGGTCTAGCCACAATAATAAAATGAATTTCTTTTTCCTTCCTGACTTCTCGTAGCAATTCTTTTCCATTAATCATCAAAAAAATTTCCCCATACATTCCTTTGTCTGCTCCATCAATCAAAGGTAACAATGTATGCTTCTTCCCATCCTTCTCTAAGGTATATGCATGGTTCCTACCATTACGATTTTTTTTTTATCAAACTACGAAGGCCTCCCCAGCAATATATGGCACACATGCGTTGGCATTACATCACACAACACTACCTCTTTATAACTACCAATATGTATATCTACTCGGCACTATTATGTCACCAAGCGCTGATGTCCTTTCTGAAACCATGACACTTTGTAGGTGTTGGGCTACTAATTTGTCATTATTATTATCACTCTTTAATGCCTATTTCATCCATTTCTACCACTCTTTATCACGTTATTTATCATGGTTTATCATATAATTCCATTTTATAATTATTTATGCTCTTATGGATAAATATTATTTCTTCTCCTTTATTTTTAATAAATTGATGATTATTATGCATGATTTTACCAATGATTATTAATAAATTTTTTGTAACATCACTCACCATTTTAGCCTCCAAGATATTTTCTAGAGTACAAATTTGATTTCCAGCTCATCATTAAATATTCCAACTCAGAAATTCACTGAATAAGAAGTGATAGTTTTGCATTGGACGTTTCAGGCAAATGGAGAAGAATCTAGAAAATCTGAAACATGGGTTTTGCTTAGAACTGACCGAATTAGTTTTGTTACAAGCAGTTTTTCCAAATTTCGGTCCGTATTAGGAGAAACATAAGGTTCTCTGAAGAAAATTTTCTCATATTCATTATTGCGGCTGGTTTCGAAATTATCTCAGTTTCAATACCAAATTTAACCAATTCCTGTTGAATGTTGATGGAAAGATATTTCAGTCTTGCTGATCAATTTGTTGTGAACAATCCAATTTTGTTATGGGAATCATTTTGTAATCATATCTCTTGTAACTTCTCTCTGCTCTTTGTGTATTTAAATGAGAACATATATCAAAGAGGGGGATTATTAGAGGTTCTATATTAGATTAGAGATAGATAGGATAGGATAGGAGGAGATATAATAGAGGGATTTAACTTTTCACTGGGGACCTCAATTGTAATATACAAAATGTTATTTTGAAGGACACATCATGCTGTAATGAGGATTGAATTCAATGGTTAATACATAATATACATTGTTGTTCATTTGTATTCTTTGAAGTAGCTCAACAGTATTCGTTGGTGGCTAGGGCCCAGCCCCTAGTGGATCAAACTGCGATTCTCTGTGTTATATCTTTCTAATTCACACAAGTCTAATTGGTTTGATGTTTTTCCATTCTCTGCTAGTTTATCTTGTTTGCTATTTTCTGATTGCATGTATTGCAGTTAGTTTACCTTTCTTTAATTCTGACTTTATGTGCTTCACAACTTTGTCATTTGATTCTATCTATGCTTCTTGTAGATTAAATTATTTAGCTGTTAAGACAGTGAATCCTATTTATTTAATCAGTTGTAAGAGTTTGGTTATCGCTATTGAACTCTCGGTTGACATCATTTCTATTTGGATTGCTTAGTTGAGATTGAGTGTGATTTAGATTGAATAAGCTAAGAAGACATTGGTTATTGCTACTATGCTCTTGGTTGATGCTATTTTCAATTGAATTGCTTGCTTCAGATTTGATTATGGTTTTGATTGAGATTAAGTCTTGATGCTTAGATGTATTATTTCCTTTAAAAGTTACAACTTGAGATTTATTATTGCATCTAGTTACTCATGTATCAAGTTTTATAGTTCAACTTAAAAAGAATTACTCTCTGAATCTATAGCTTGCACATATTGTGTACACTCTTGAAACAAAAAGACTTACCCAGGTTGATAATTAATGTGAGGCAATTAGGAGTTTTAAAAAACACCTTTTAGCACCCAACATTTTGGCACCGTTGTCGGGGGCAGTGTTTCCATTTCACAGAGAGTGATGTATGTTTGTTATTTGCTGCTGGGAAAGAATTGGGTATTAAAAACAGAAGGTAAGAACCTACATAACGAGCAGTAAAGTGCTTGCTTGTAATGCCCCACTTAAATCTTATCCTACAAATTGTGTTAATATTTACATTATCTGAAAATATTGAGGAATATTGGTCTAAAATAAATTTATGATTTCCATTATTCAAATTCCCCACTTACCTTCTCAATTTATCATATGAGGCAATGTTCAAGGACCTGATTCCAAATTGACTAACCCGACTGCAGCAACTAGGCAACAACGTTGCTGGAGAACAAATTATTGGATACATATGGATATTCACCTAGATGTAATGAGGCAAAAATGAGAAAGGTGTTAGAATTTGCATATTAATTGGAAATTATTCATTAAAGAAACATGCATTTTCTCTGCAAAATTGATGAACGTTACATTAATTGGAAAATTATGATCAGGCCATTTAAAAGACAGTTATCATATGCATTGCTTGGTCAGTTTGTTTTGAAGACAGTGATTGTATATATTGCTTGGCCAAATTGTGTCTACAGCCATTACCACTATAGGCTTACATTTATTGCTCCATCATACAACATAGAGCTAAAAGAATTCATAAATCTGTACAATAACAAAGAAACTACAGGGCATGGAATAATTTCAATATAGGTACTCCAAGCATCATGTATGATAATAAGAATGTTTCATCTGCTCATAAACTAACCAATCAGAATTTGATCATTTCCAAACTTGATTTCATTGACTCTCATGTATTCCTTCAATTTCCTTGTATCAAGTGTAGGCTAACTTGTGACCAAGTTGCATTTGCAGGCATTCCCACTATAGGCTCAGTTATTGCTCCCTTATCCTAGGTAGAGCTTATAACTAATTTATAAATCTGCACAATAGAAAAAATAAATTAAAGGGCATGGGTTCACTCTATTTTTAGGGTTACCCTAGCTAGGGTTCAAGTTAAGTGCAACACCCTTAAGTTCTCTTGATCTGGGGTGAAATTATACTTGAAGACAGATGCATTTCTGGTTCATCATTCTATAAAGAGAGCTTCCTACTTGTGTCTACTTCATTTATGATTTCATTTGTGCTTGTCCCTCCTAATAATTCATGGTTACACATTATTACGTGGCTGACTTTTGTACTTGTTGTGAGGAGTATCTTTGGAATAGTGCTCCTTTAATCCTTGGCATGTTAAAGTAAATCCATATGGTTAGTTTGAGCATGTCTGTAACAGCCTCACTATGCCTCCTTCCACACTGTTCAATCCCTATTGTTTTTTTTTTTTTCTTGACTCCATCAATCCACCATCCCATTTAATTTTAAAGCATATATTATCTTTCACATTCTTTTCTAGGGAATGCCCCCTCGAACAAGAGGAGAGCCAGACTAAAGTGAGAGGAAGAGTTGTTGCAGTGACAATGAGCAACCTTCCTACTTGCTTATAGGGTTGTATTTTTTTTTTTTTTTTTTTGGGGGACTTTAAATATATTTAAGCGTGGATCTGGGAAGTCACACATAGAACTAGCAATATCTTTGTTTGCAGGCAAATTTGGGGCAAACCTCATGCAATGACATGTAATGGAAAGTTTGATGTCCATCCATGTATGCAAGCAACATGGGTTTTAGTTTTGCATCTTTGGTGCACATTATAGTTGGAAGAAGTGCCCGTCCATTTGATCATAGATCTCTCCAATTGTTGCAACAAGACTGGGGAGAGCAACTTATCTCTGGCTTTCTGTTTATTGGTCTCTCATTCATTCAAGTGTTGAAGAGTAAAATAACAGCAAACTCAATTTTTCCAAAAGATCCATGAACTAAATAACGTCCCTGGAAACCCAAAACCTTTAACTAATTGGTATAAACCAATGGAGTAGTCATCCACACATATTAGCATAAGAAGATGAAATGAATAGGGCAGACAAAGGATAAATCACAAACCTCTAGAGTCTGTTATCATTTCCACTCAAAGGAGAACAGAAATAGATTTAATTCAAACCAAAGCTGACTTTAAATGCTGAGGAAAGGAGAAAAAGGCACACAGCTGGAACAAGAAAATGTATCATTTAGGATGCTGCAAGTGAAAATTTTCATGATGGTCTAAGCTAATTGATAAACCATGCTCAGAATGTATATAGAAATATATTATAAAAGGGAAACATCATCAAGATTCCTGGACACAAAATGATATGCTGATGGCATTCGATTCTTTCCGCATCCAAAAACTTACATATCACAGGTTGAAGCTGTCATCAGCAATTCAGAATATTCAACAACCACAACTTATAAGAAATTTGTAAACTAGCATTGCGACATGACCTAGGAATGTAGATATGAGTCCAAATCCTTTGCAGGAATGTATGCCCTTCGAGGACTGGAATTGACATCTCAAATATCAATTACAATACAAAAATTATATTGCAGTTCACAGATACATAAATAAATAATAAATCTATGAAGAACTGTGAAAGAGAATGGAGAAACTGCCTCTAAGCAGATTTTGAAGTACACTCTAATGTCAGGACTCAGGAATGAACTGCTGCCTCCTAGTAGCAGTATGCAATGGATATTCATATCATTAGACCAATATTTGGATGGTTCATGCATCAGACATATTCAAGGTAACATGAGCACCCCGAAAGATTTTTCACTCAGATGTTAGTAACTGTGACCCCTTTCATCGGCAACAACAACAACTTTAAGTTACCAATCATTGCTAGTAAATGGGAAGAGTCAGCTGATAGATATCAGGAGTCAATATGCCTGTACCCTTCTGTGAAATTTGAACTATGTTTTTTTTCGTTTCATAGATAGCATGTGATGAGCCTTCAAGTCCGCAAAGGTTTATCTCTGGAAAATATTGTAATTAAAAAGATAATGAATATCTCAGGTTTGGACTCTGTAATTACCATTAATTCATCTGTACAGATAAACCTGTAATATAATAACATTTATTTTTTTTCCAGCTAAGAAAATTAAAGCCAATGATGGCATCCACTTTTATAAGAATAACTTATTAACCATTTGGCATAAGCATATGGAGTGGTAATTGACACGACATAAGAAGATTGAAAGAATAAGACGGACTAAAATAATTAATCACACACATCGTTATCATTTGCACAGAGAAGATAAAAGTCCTAGACAACAGTAAACCAAAGCTAACTTGAAATGATGAGGGAAAGGATGGAAAACATATAGAAGCTGGGGAGTGAAAACTGAATCTAGAGACTAGAATTTTTTTTTTTTTTTTCATTCTTTCTTAAACTTATCTAGAGTTTACAAAACAGATATATCAATTTGGACAACAACATGGAGCCACACAAGAATAACTGTAACCTCAAAATGAAACTCACTTTTACGAAATTTTCAATTTAATGCAGTACAAAAGAAAATTCGATGGGAGGGCATGAGCAGCATGCCAACTCAGATCATCTAACCTCGACGGGCATTTGGTCAAGAACTAGTCATCCACCGACTATCATTGACAGGTCCTATTCTAAGGAATAGAGCTGCCAGGCACAAAATAAGTCTCAAATGGTGTTAAAAGAAAAACACAAGCCCAAGCATTTATCATATCAATGTTGAAAACCCCCACTACCTAAGACGACACAGAGAGCCCGGAGCTTAAGTGTTGCAACCCGGATTCCTTAATCACTCATCAAAATGAGAATTGTTTCGTTTTTTTCCATTTTCATTCTACAAACCTTCAAAATGAGGATTGTTTTCCCTTTTTAACGGTTACAGATTCACCACGTAGCAAATAACTTATAAGTTAGTCAGTTATTTGTGAAGCGAGTGCAGATCTTGTGGTGTACTACGGTCTATTGTCTTACTCCTTATCTTGGTTGTTTATGGGACAACGTTTAACTAAGTAGATTTCTCTCCACGGGTATACTAAACAGCATTTTGTATACAGAATATGATTAGAAGGTTGCAATCTAATAAAAAAAATACTCAATTCCTTTTAACAGTAACCTTATATCGCTATGCTAATGGAGATGAATAAATTTCTCAAAGAAGATATACTCAACTCCTTTTAACAGTAACCTTATATCGCTATGCTAATGGAGATGAATAAATTTCTCAAAGAAGATCCTAATTATTAGAAACAGCCAAAGCTGAAGAGGGGAAATCCTAAATCATTTTCCCTTTAAAAAGAATAATAAATTTCCATTTTTTTTTATTTTTTTTTGAGCTCGTAAAAACATTGGAAAGTAGGCCATAACTCTTCAGTATTTGAAGAACATCCTTAAAAAAACAAACATTTCTCAATACCTGCTCGTGCACGCAGTTGGAAGAAGACGACTTACAGAAAAGAGCTATTTTGCAGACTCGTGCACGCAGTTGGAAGAAGGCAATGGAGGGAAAGAAAAGACAATTCAGGAATCATTTTAAGGAGTTGGGAAGCCTGTTTCCTCCCCTTGGGACTTGCTCTTTTGGCCTTCGAGACAACCAACAGTAGACACAAGGCCCGTCAATTCCGAATTGCAAACACCCGTTACAGAGTTGCTTTAGCCAAAACGTCGAGAGATTATTAGTATGACCGTATGACTCATATGTTATTCAAAAGCAGTTGGCCGAGTTTAATCATAGGTTTCTCATATTTTAACGGATTGTGCACAAGTATGGGGCTCAACTCTGTATGCAAGGTTGTTAATTAGTAGGAAAAGTGTGGTTTTAGTGGGCTTTGGTTCCAGATTTTGAACCAAGGCTTTGATACCATGTGTAAGAACCCGAATCCTATTATTAGAGCTCTTATTTAGTTATACACTAACATATCTATTTTCCTGTTAATTTATAAATAACAAAAGGAGCTTGCTGACCTTTTCACATAGCTTTAAACATTTAACATTTACTCATTTTATCATAAGCAACATAAATTAAGGTGAGCATTCTATTGATATCAACTTAACAAGAGTAGTCCATGGAAAAATACCTGTTCCGGCGGTTGATGACGATACCTTTGTCTGATAGCTCCAGCTGAATGCTCCTTCTGGCCGACCCAACCGGATTTACCTCCCAGCCAACTAGGAAATAAATTCCTAGCCCAGGAAACCTCCACAGGTTCCCTAGCCCTCCGTGCCCAAGTCCAACCAGATATAGTGTGTCCCCAAGAAGAATGTGCAAAACTAGATAATGATACTTTCCTCCTCTCAACCCAAGAAACCTCCATAGGTTTCCAAGGTCTCCCAAAAATCATAACAAGGCCAAACAATCACAACCAACCCCCCCACAATCCTAAGAAAAACTCCAACTCCCCCTCTTCTTCCTTCCCCCTTCCCTTTTATACCCTCTTTCCTCAACCACCTCTCATTAATGTCTTTAACTCTCACCCATCCTTGGTTGACTTCTCTTCCAAGCTAGAGTGCATTTGGAATTGTGATATGAATTTAAAATTGAGAATTTAATGGGGAAGTACATTTGGGAATGTGAAGGGTAATTACATGGGGAGGACCATGTCTCCTCCTTATTAAATGTGAGGGTACATTGGGGAATGTGAAATGAATAAATATATATTGATGATAAGATGGAGAGGACTTTGTCGTCTCCTTATTAAATGTGAGGGTACATTGGGGAATGTGAAATGAATAAAAATATATATTGATGATAAGATGGAGAGGACTTTGTCTTCTCCTTATTAAATGTGAGGGTACATTGGGGAATGTGAAATGAATAAAAATATATATTGATGATAAGATGGAGAGGACTTTGTCTTCTCCTTATTAAATGTGAGGGTACATTGGGGTGTGTGAATGAATAAATATATTTTGAATTAATGGAAGGAGACCACAATATTCAAATTGAGAAGGTAAGTGGGGAATTTGAATAATGGAAATCATAAATTTATTTTAGACCAATATTCCTCAATATTTTCAGATAATGTAAATATTAACACAATTTGTAGGATAAGATTTAAGTGGGGCATTACATTGCTCCTCTGCCCTCTTTTCAGCACAATTGCATAGAAGCTGAAGTAGGTGTTTGATGTTTGTCTACTGTGAAAGAATTGGTTATTAAAAACGCAAGGTAAGAACTTGTGTAATGAGCAAGTAAAGTGCTTTCTCCTTTGCCCGCTTTTCAACATAATTTCGTAGGAATTGAAGAAGGAAATTTAGAGGTAGAAATTTTGAAAAAAATCTCATAATTCCACTCAAGTGGTGATGTAAGCACCACCAATTTCACTAACCAATTGACAGGAACATTTGAAGGAGGAGCCTCAAAGAAACACATGAAAAACATCTTCTATTATGGTAAGAAATGGCTCACATTGCAACTTTTGAATTCTCTATCAAAGATCTAGGAGGAGTGACACAAATGCACATAATTGCCCCATCTTCTCTACCAAATTTTCATGGTTTGACAAATGAAGATCTAGATACATTCTTATTTGAGTTTGAAATACTTTGTAGAGGATATGATTATTATACTAATGATCAAAGGTTGAAAGTGTTTCCTCTTACTCTAAAAGGAGTAGCTCTCTGATGGTTCATGAGCCTAGGTGGGAACTACATCCAAACTTGGGAGGACATGAAGAACATATTCTTGAAGAAGTACTAGGGCTATCGCAAGGACAATGAAGATATTTTCGATATGATACAAGGTGAATATTGAAGCTTGGGGGACTATATGGAGTGATTTCAATATAACCTTCAAAAATCAAAGTATAAGTATTTGGAAAAAGATATCTTAAAAACACTCCTACTCAAAGGAATCAAAGATGAATTTTTAGAACTCTTAAATCTGATAGGAAAAGTGATGTTTTTCAATTGTCATATGATGATGTTTGTGAATTGTGCATAAGGTATTCAATAGGAATCTCCAAGGCTAGTAAAAATTCTAGAGAAGCTTATTTCTTTTCCAAATCTACTACAATAAGAGGAGACATAAGAGTTGAAACCAATGTTTTATTTGAAAATTTTAAATATGATTTTATTAGCTCTCTAAATTCACAATTGCATGTTTTGCAAGTTGAGAAAAACCAGGCAGAATTTGATGAAGTGTTTTGCCATCATTACCAAAAGGAGCATCCCATAGATAGTCACTCTTCCTTATCTAGAATAGAAGTAGCATATCAAAGAGATGGGGAAGCTACAACAAGGTAAAAACCATGGAACTCGTGGCCTACATGTATGGTTCAAAACACTTCCTCTCCATTTTCTTACTTGCATAATCCATTATGGAATACTCATGTGTTAGGACAGCCATGTCAATCTCAATATAACCCCCAACAATCTTGTCTACAAGTTTGGCATGGTTCATCTTATGATTGCATGACTACTGTCCCTCATCTTGTAGCACAAACACATCATCCATATTCTTCACCAACTCTTCCACAACATCTTGCTTTCCTATCAAAATTATCCACTCAACTCAATCAACTACATCATCAAAATGCTCCATTCCCTACACAATTTCCTGCTCAACTCATTCTACACCCTCACCATAATAAACCAATACAACATGCTTACAATGTTGAACTACAAAATTTATGCACCCTTCCCACCCATTCTATCTCACATGCACCATTAGAGAAAATTTATACTGAGATTCAGAATGTTTCAAATCCAAAAATTGTTGAGATTATGGAAAAAAATGAGGTTTCTTCTAGTTTGCATCAACAAGACATTTTAAAAGCTCAAGAACTTCATGATATGATGGCTATCATCACTCCAACAATTTTTGACACCATCTTTTCAAGGGAAGTTGGCTTCTCATACCCTAATATTTATTAAAATGCATTTTTCAAATTTCGGTATGTACATACTTGAAGCCTTATTTCGAAAATGATTCCATTGGAAGTACTCTTATACGTAATCATATTCATTCTTCAAATAAGAGTAGGTTAGTGTAAAAAGTAAAATAAATAAGGACATAAATAAATACATTTTTCTTTTACGTAAAAATAGTTGTTTTTGTTGCAACACGCTGTGGAAATCAACATCGGTGATAAATGTTTTAATTCATTTGTGTATGTAGATGAATTATAATGGAAATAACAGTTCTACAAACACTCATATTCATTTTTATCACCAATTTGGAAAAAATTCTTGAATATCATATTTTTTTGGCTTGTGGACTTAATGAAATTTCTGAAAACATAGTTGGGACAATCATGCTTTGAAGGACCAAAATGGAATATTTTTAAAACCTATTTATATCATAAGTAGCCCTTGTTGTATACTTTCCAACCCAATTTGAATCACTCAATTTTGATTTGAAACAAAAAAATTATAACCAAAACATTGACTGGGTGTCTAGTAGGCAGCTCAAGAATAAAGTTGGGACGGTCAGTTTTTGGAGGCCTAAATGACTATACTTTGAAAACATGTTTCTACGGTATCTTCCACTATGAAGATAGTTTACAAGGAAATTTGAATAACTAATTCTCTTTATTGTATGAGAAAGTTATGACTAAACTACTGAATGTGTATCATAAATCAACACTCTTAAAACTCTGTTTTTCCAATTGTTCATTAGAGTATTTGACCCATCAATTATTTTTGTTTTCAAAACCTGTTTCTATTGGAGATAAATAAATGAATCTACTTTTATTTCCAATTTTAATCATTTGAATTTGTTATCAAATGAAAAATCTATGCTTAAAATATCCACTATTGGTCTAAGATAGGTAATCGAAAATGACTCCATTATGCAGGTTGTTCTAAGTAAAATTGACATACCATATCATTGAATTTTTAAAACTTGTTTCTATTGGTGATATATATTTGAAGTATCTCTCATTTGGCTTTTGAATCACTCAAATTGGACGAAAAACAAAGGAGTTGTGATTAAAACACTCTCGGTTAGTATGGTCAACCACTGCTCTCCCTCAAGTGACAAATAAATTTTACTTTGTTATTTTTTCCGTGGATTTGTTTTACAGAGTAACTACCTATTAGTTTTTTGTATAATTCTTGGATTAGGGGAGCCTGATCACCTCTCTTTTTCCAAAAGTATTGTTCCATAGAGGGAACAACAACTGTTCCCTGTAGGGAACAACAGAAAGTGTTGTTCCTTATAGGGAACAGCAAAGAAAAATACATGCAAAAAGTGTTGTGCCCTATAGGGGACAACAAAAAAAATACTCACAAAAAGTGCTATTCCCTATAGAAAATAGCAACTATTCCCTATAGGGAAGAGTAAAGAAAATGCATGCCAAAAAGTGTCGTTCCCTATAGGGAACAACAAAGGAAAATGCACACGAAAAGTGTTGTTCCCTATAGGGAACAACAAAGGAAAATGCACACAAAAAGTGTTTTTCCTTGTAGAGAAGAACAAAATATGCACACAAAAAGTGTTGTTCCCTGTAGGAAACAACAAACAAATTCACACGAAAAAGTGTTGTTCCCTGTAGGGAAACAAAGAAAATGCACACGAAAAGTGTTGTTCCCTGTAGGGAACAACAAAAAATGCACACGAAAAAGTGTTGTTCCCTATAGGGAACAACAGCTGTTCCTGGTAGAGAACGACAGTTGTTCCCTGTAGGGAACAACAAAGAATGCACATGAAAAAGTGTTGTTCCTTATAGAGAATAGCAATTGTTCCTTGTAGGCAACAACAAAAAATGCACAAAAAAACGTGTTGTTCCCTGTAGGGAATAGCAAAGAAAATGCACACGAAAAGTGTTTTTCCCTGTAAGGAACAACAAAAAAATGCACACGAAAAAGTGTTGTTTCATGTAGGGAACAGTAAAGAATGCACACGAAAAAGTGTTGTTCCCTGTAGGGAACAACAAAGAAAGATGCACATGAAAAGTGTTGTTCCCTATCGAGAAGAGCAATTGCTCCCAGTGTTGTTCCCTATAGGGAAGAGCAGTTGTTCCCTATAGGGAACAATAGTCGTTCTCTGTAGGGAACAACAAAATAATGCACACGAAAAAGTGTTGTCCCTCAAGGGAACAACACTTTTTTTGATTTTTTTTTTTTTTTTGTTTTTCCCTCAAGGGAAAAACACCTTTTAGAGTTTTGTTGTTCCCTCCAGGGAACAACATTTTTAGAGTTTTTACCGTTCCCTCTAGGGAACAACTCTTTTTTTGAGTGTTTTTGTTGTTCCCTCTTCAGAACAACATTTTTTCTTTTTGTGAAGTTTTGTGTTGTTAGAAAATTATATATTATAGAGCAATGGAACACATAAAATATTGCAGAAATATAAACACAGAAAACACATAAAACAAGAGAGACACATATATACGTGGTTCACCCAGTTTGGGCTACATCCATGAAGAAACAACCAGTCCTTCTTTTTATATTATCCAGCAAACTAAAGAGATACAACCTACAGCAGAGTCGTTGTAACTCCCTCTTCGCTCTCAATCTCCTCTCTCTTCCTCACTCAGAATACAGATATACATAGACGCAATACAATTCCCTCATATATAGCGATGGGTTTCCTTCTAGGGAAAAAAACCCTAAATTAAACATAACTTCTATAGTCAAATCTTCACCTAATGAACGACCCAGATTGACTACGAAATTACAACATTTTATAAGGCAATTTTACGGGCCCCATTTCGAACTGGGGTCCAATGCGGTGATAGATTTGAATACAGAAGACAATCGAGATGCACACCCAACAATCTCCCACTTGGAGACTGATTATAGCAACTCCACTATTGCTTCATTTGCTTGACAATGGCTCCACTTTCTACTTGGTTGTTTCTCATATTCTTCATCATACTTGAAGACCAATTGAAATTGAGTAGATTCTCAATTTATCCCTAGTTACAACTTTTGTTAACATATCTACAGGATTCTGGCTGGTGTGTATCCTTTCCAGCTTCAACTGTCCATCTTCCAACACTGATTGTATGAAATGGTACTTGAGCTATACATGCTTAGTCTTGGAATGAAATGTAGGGTTCTTTGTAAGATGTATGTCACTCTGGCTGTCATTGTATAACTTGCCCAACTCCTGCTTCTTACCCAATTCATCTAGAAACCTTTGTAACCAAATCATTTCTTTACTAGCCTCTGTGGCAGCAACATACTCTGCTTCTGTTGTTGAGAGTGCAACAAAACTTTGCAGTTTTGAGACCCAACTGATAGTTCTTCCACCTACAGTAAACTCATACCCTGTTGTGCTCCTCTTGTTATCTCTATCACCCACCATATATGCATCAACATTTTCCTATAGAGAAATGTTTGAACCACCAAAGCATAATGCTTGATTTGTGGTACCTCTCAAATACCTGAGAATCCACTTCACTACCATCCAATATTCTTTTCCTGGATTGTTCATGTACCTGCTTACAATTCCCACGGCATGTGCAATATCAGGCCTTGTGCAGACCATTGCATACATTAAGCTTCCAACTGTTGATGCATATGGAATTTTAGACATATGAGCCATTTCTTCTTGAGTCTTGGGATACTCCTCCTTACTTAATTTGAAATGGCTAGCCAAAGGTATACTAACTGGTTTTGCATTCTGCATATTAAACCTTTTCAACACCTTTTCTATGTACTCACTTTGAGACAATCTTAATTTGCGATTCTTCTTGTCTCTAGTTATTCTCATACCAAGGATTTGTTTTGCAGCACCTAAATCCTTCATTGAAATGAGTTTGCCAATTTTCTTTTGAGCACATTTATTTCCTGCATTTTAGAACCTGCAACAAGCATGTAATCTACATACAATAACAATATAATATAGCTGCCATCATTTTTCCTTTTGAGATAAACACAATGATCAAAGTGACATATGGTATAGCCTTGTTCAGACATAAACCTATCAAATTTTAGATACCACTCCCTTGGAGCCTGTTTTAATCCATACAAGCTCTTCTTCAACCTGCACACTAGTTTCTCCTTCCCTTTTACCTCATATCCTTGTGGCTGCTACATATATATCTCTTCTTCCAAATCCCCATGGAGAAAGGTTGTATTTACATCTAACTGCTCAAGATGAAAATCTTGATCTGATATTAGACTTAAAATAGTTATGATTGAAGTCATTTTAACAACAGGAGAAAATATCTCATCATAGTCTATACCCTTTTTCTGTGCAAACCCTTTCACCACAAGTCTAGCTTTATACCCTTTTCTACCTCCATCTTCTTCCTTCAACTTGTAAACCCATTTATTCTACAATTTTGTTTTACTTGTAGGAAACCTTACTAAGTCCCAAGTCTGGTTATGTGCTAAGGAGTGCATCTCTTCTTTCATGGCTTGCTCCCACTTCTTCCTGGTTTCTACTTGCACTGCTTCTTCATAACATTCTGGTTCACCAGAATTAGTCAACAATAAATAATATAATGAAGGAGAGTATCGTTCAGAGGGTCTACTTATCCTGGTAGATCTTCTAACACCACTTTCAGGTGTTTGAGGTGCTTGTTGCTATTGTGGTTGTTGTTGTTGTTCTGGTTGTTGATCATTATGATTTTCAGGCACCATCACTTTTCCTTTGATCTCATCAAGCACTCTGTATTCTCTGTTTTCTTTTTCCTATTTCTTTTCTTGTAGCTGATCCTGATAGAAAACACTTTCATTGAATATTACATCTCTGCTCCTAATGATTTTTTGTTTTTCATAATCATAAAAGTGATAACAAAAATCATTAACACCATATCCAATAAAGCTACATTTATTTTATTTTGCCTCAAGCTGCCTTCTATTTTCTATATTAATGTGGACAAAGGATTCACAACCAAAAGTCTTTAAAAAATAGTAGTTTACCCTTTTACTTTTCCATGCCTCCTTTGGAATACCACCATCCAAGGAACTTGAAGGCCCTCTGTTTATTAGATAAACAGTAGTATTTACAACATCTGCCCAAAATTGTAAAGACAATCCTACATACAATCTCATGCACCTTGCATGCTCCATGATTGTCCTGTTCATCCTTTCTAACACATCATTTTATTGTGGTGTTCCTGGAGCTGTCTTCTCTCTGCGAATTCCATTATCAGAATAGTACCTATCAAACTCTTTCCTGCAATATTCACCTCCATTGTCTGATCTGAGACACTTCAACCTTTTTCCTGTCTCATTTTCAACCAAAGCTTTCCATTTCTTGAAAGTATCAAAAACATCATATTTATTTCAAATACAATAAATCCAGGTTTTTTTGGTTGAATCATCAATAAAATTAACATAATAACAAGATCCACCAAGAGATGATACCTGAGAAGGTCCCCATACATTTGTATGCACAAGCTCTAATTTTCGCTCTTCTTTTCTTTCCAACTCTAAGGAAACTGACTCTCTTCTGTTTTCCATAAACACAATTCTCACAGAATTTTAATCAACATGCTTCAAACCTGGAAACAAATTTCTTGAGTGAAGAATCTGCATCCCCTTCTCACTCATTTGCCCGAGCCTATGATGCCACAATGCCGTATCTTCTCCTATAGAGGTTAAAGCATTAACAGAATTAAAATTATCATTGCATAAATACAATGTACCAACCTTTTCTCCTTTTGCTATTACAAGGGATCCTTTTGTGATCTTCCAGGTTTATCTGTGAAAGTAGTTAATCAACCTTCACCTCCAATCTGCCCTGTTGAAATTAGATTTTTCTTCAGATCTGGGACATGCCTTACCTCCTTTAATAGCCAATGATTTCCATTCTGCTTTTTTATGAAAACTGTACCCATTCAAATGATTTTACAGGGTTTATCATCACCCAATCGAACCTGTCCAAAATCTCCTTGAACATAATCATGAAAATGTTTCCTATTAGGTGTGGCATGGAATGAAGCCCTTGAATCTACCACCCAGGCATCAATAATATTTTCTAAAGAAAGAATCAAATAATCTTGCAATACATCACCTGTCACATTTGCTTCATGATTATTTTCTTGCTATGCGTCTCCTTCTTTTCCCTTCCGAGACTTTCAGTGTTTCTTTAGGTGTCCTTTCTTCCCACATTTCCAGCACACTATCCCCGATCTGGACTTGGATCTACCTTTTCTTGACTTACTGCGATATCCTGGGCTCTTTCCTCTTTCCATTTTTCTTCCCCTAGTCTCTGCAGTCAAAGAATTATCTGATGTCTCATCGGAGCTTTTCCGTCGCATTTCCTCACTAAGGATTGCACCGACAATATCATCAAACTTTAAAGTACTAGATCCAGAGACAGAGTTACTAATGACCATAACTAAACCATTCCAACTTTCTGGCAATGAGCATAGAAATAACAAAGCCCTAACTTCATCATCAAAAGTTACCCCTACAAACTGAACTGACTGGTAACTGTATTAAATTCATTTAAATGATCAGCAACAGAGCCACCTTCTAACATCTTCATATTAAATAAATGCTTCATAAGAAATACCTTATTTGAGGTCGAGGGTTTTTCATATAGTTTGGCCAATGTCGACATTAAACCCTTCGTTGTCGTTTCCTTTGAAATATTAAACAGTACCGACGCCGCTAGGCACAACTGTATTGTTGCGGGGGACTTTTTGTCGAGAATATTCCATTCTGTGTCTGTCATACTCATCGGCCTCTTTGTCTTTCCACTCAATGGTTGGTACAAATCTCTATGATATAGATAATCTTCCATCTGCATCTTCCATAGCTGGTTGTTTTGGCTGTTGAATTTTTCGACCCTAAACCTATAATTTTCCACCATTGCTCCCACTCAAACTAGGAACCCTTCTCTCCTGCGATTTTATCAGCCAAAAAAGACCTTCAGATCTGATACCAGTTGTTAGGAAATTATATGTTACAGAGCAATGGAACACATAAAATATTGCAGAAATACAAAAACAGAAAATGAATAAACCAAGAGAGACACATATATATGTGTTTCACCCAGTTTGGGCTACGTCCACGAAGAAAAAACTAGTCCTTCTTTTTATATTATCCAACAAGCTAAAGAGATACAACCTACAACAGATTCGCTATAACTCCCTCTTTGCTCTCAATCTCCTCTCTCTTCCTCACTCAGAATACAGATCTACATAGACGCAATACAATTCCCTCACATATAGCGAGGGGTTGCCTTCTAGAGAAAAAAACCTTAAATTAGACATAACTTCTACCGTCAGATCTTCGCCCAATGAACGGCCCAGATTGACTACGAAATTACAAAATTTTAGAAGGCAATTTTACGTGCCCCATTTTGAACTGGGGTCCAATGCAACGATACATTTGAATACAGAAGATAATCGAGCTCCACACCCAACATGTGTGTTGTGAATAGAATTTCCTTTCTCTTGCGGGATTATTTCTAGTTCATCTCAACCACATTTTTCTGATTCCCTTTCATGGCATGAAGTACAATATTTTTATGAGGACAATCTAACTATGGAGTCTATTGAGGTAGGTGAATACCCTTAACATTATGATCCTTAATAGGAAAACTTCTAGATGAGATATTCTTTTTAAGAAAAGGGACAGTTATTTATACACTACTTTATTGCATCGTTTTCTGTTGTACATGATACTGATTGATCATCTTAGTACCATGCTGGTTCCACCCTTCTTGGTTATAATCTTCTCTATCTGTAATAAATGATATTATGAGTATATTTTTTTTCTATTGACATGTTCAACTTCTTCCACCATCCCTACTCTTAAAGAGTACTGAGCCTCCCTATTTCTATCATAAAAATGTGTAATAACAACAAAATTTTGTTTGCAGATGGAGGATAAGGGGTCTCATTACGAGCCAGCCTACCATGTTTACAAGATGAAGTGACATTCTGATTATGGCCACCACACCAAGGTTATAATCCATTGGATAGCCAAATTATCCTTGGAACAGGAAGTCTCATCATGAGCTGGCCTGATCACTTTTGCTACATCCCAGTGAATGGCAGTGTGGTTATTTGGTTACCACACGAACACACTGATATATTCTGTAGAAAAACACTGGAACTCTCCATTTATAAATTGAGGATCCTGGCTCATACGGGTTAAAAAGAAACCCTGTCGAGGCTATGGATGCTTGCTGGTCGAAGAGACTCTGATTATGGTATTGAAGTTATATCTTATCGTTAATTATTACCATAATACCCTTTTCTTATTTCTCTCTTTGTATCGAAGAAGTCATTTCCTTAATTTTTCCCTGTTTTGAACCTTTACGCATGAGAAATTGTTTACCGATCAATCACATCATTTTAGACTAGAATACCATCAACAAAACATATTTTTGGCATATTGTTGTCCTTTTCTTTTTCGAATAACTTATAATCAATCCAAAGCGTCCTATCTCTTATTCATAACTATCTTTACACACGCTGCTCTCACTATAACCATACCTCTTGTCACCTATCATTGATATGTGTACTCTGCTTCATTTATTGTTGTACTGTTCATTCCCTTGCCTTTCCATTAGAACAACACTTTTCCTATGCTTTATGGTCATGAATGCCCTTTTCCAATTGGAGGGGTAAGGTATGCATTATGGGATAGCATGTGATATAATTATTTCACCCTGCCATAACTTGTTGATTTGACAAAATATTAGTATTGCATTTATACAAAAGTTTTTTCTGATTGGTATTTTTGCATACTGCTTATCTGTTGCTGTTCAAAACTAAAATTGTGGATTCAAGAAATTTGCATTCAAAATAGTGATTTGTTTAAAGGAGAACAAGTATGGGGGAGAACTCTATTCGCAGCAAGGCCACATTATTGCAACTAACAGAATAGGCCTTAGAAACTCATGAACGCAAACAATTGTTCAAACATGATGTGCTTGCTTGGATTCCACCTTTTGCATCACTTTCAGCATCAACTCAGCCTACATCAGCTTCAACAAATTTCAGTCCATACATGTCATTCCACATTTTTTTCGAAGGTAAAAATTGAGGTAAAATAGCATAATTTTTTGATTTATTACAAAGTTAGGAGAATTTCATGAAAATCCATTGAGCATTATTTATCATCATTCTTTCCACATCTTTACCGCTTCCCATTTTTCAAAGACATAGATTCTTTCAGTTTGGGGAAGTGTTCCTTTCATTTATTTATTTATTATGACCATGCCATTAATATTCTTTATCATCCATTGATTTTCTTATTTATTCTCAACACCTCCCTTATTCCATGTTGTTTTACACCAAGCATAGATTTCAACAGACTGTAGCAACCACCTCAATTTGTTTTTTAGCATTGCATGAGGGCATGCTAATTCTCCAGTTTGGGGGAGGAATTGCTACACATGATGGATGTTTTCTACATTCTTTCTCATTTAAGGAATACAATTTCATTTTTATAAAGTGTACAAATTGATTTGCGTATATCTTTAAAACTATGAACTGAATTCTTCTGATTTCTAAAAAACAAAGAGATATCATTAAAATACACAAACCCAGAAAACTTCAAGTTAAATTAGTTTGTCAAATTTTAGAAATCATGCACTGTCACCTACAACCATTTTGCTTATATCTCATGATCCCTACATCAAAACGATCTGATTTTTCAATTAGAGAAGTATTAATATAATAGAAATCTACTTGCAAAATTTCAGCAAAATCTGGTTTGTAGGTTTTGAGGAAATGGTCAATGAAGTTTATTGTTACTTATGGCCCTAGCCACCAGCAAATACTGTTGAGCTACTTCAAAGAATATGAATGAATAAAAACGTAGATTATGTATTAACCATTGAAATCAATCCTCATCACATCACAATGTATCCTTCAGAATAACATTCTGTATATTACAATTGAGGTCCCAATTTCATGTATTGCAATTAGTTTACCTTTCTTTAATTCTGACCTTATGTGATTCGTAGATTTGTCATTTGATTCTATTTATGCTTCCTGTAGATTAAATTATTTAGCCATTAAGACAATGAATCCTATTGATTTAATTAACTGTAAGAGTTTGGTTATTTCTATTGATCTCTCGATTGACATCATTTCTATTTGGATTGCTTAGCTGAGATTGAGTGTGATTTAGATTGAATCAGCTAAGAAGAGATTGCTTATTGCTACTATGCTCTTGCTTGATGCTATTTTCAATTGAATTGCTTGCTTCAGATTTGATTATGGTTTTGCTTGAGATTAAGTCTTGATGCTTAGATATATTATTTCCTTTAAAAGTTATAGCTTGAGATTTATGATTGCATCTAGTTACCCTTGTATCAAGTTTTATAGTTCAACTTAAAAAGAATTACTCTCTAGATTTATAGCTTGCACATATTGTGTACACTCTTGAAACAAAAAGACTTACCCAGGTTGATGATTAATATGAGGCAATTAGGAGTTTTAAAAGACACCTTTTATCACCCAACAGTAGGGAGTAGGGTGTTGTTTCAGGGAAAACTAGTGTCGATTTGAACTGCTAGTCCCACTAAGATGGGTAGTTATCTTAGAAAGAAACAATGAAAGCCTTTCAAGAGTTCCTTTAAGTGTGATAGATGAGAGGGAAGAAAAGAGGACCAACCTAGACCTTTCGCTTTGATCCTAGCTTGATTTCTCCTTCCCTTGATAGAATTTACCACTCCCCTCTTACTTGTCCCATTTCAAAGAGTACCTGTAGAGTCAAAGTAATAGAAAACCATCAAAGCCCCTCCATCTAAAACATCATAAACAATGCGGAATCAGAAACACATTAACCATACAATTGCATTCATAAACATTAAGATTCATAAACACATGATTATATGGAGGACAACTCAAAGAACTTTATTAATAGTAGTGAAAGAGAGGATTACAACCTAGCTGTCTAATATAGCATCATCGTCCCAATGTAGAAGCCCTTTTCACCTCATGATCAAGAAAATCACCCAACAATGCAATGTCTCTTCTCACCAATAAACCAACAACACTTCCTTACAAAATACAAAATTCTAGCCTCTAGATCTCTCAGATGAGGGATCCATTTATAGAAGTCTTGCAAGGGTGTGAGTCAGCTCTGGGTTTTTGATTAGTGTCATTCCACTAATAGTTCTTGGTTTCACTTGGAGATTTTAGATCTCTTACTCATCCCTGGGCGAATTCAGAGGGGCAAGTGTCACAGGAGAAGTTTCTCGAAGATTCCATGATCATCCACTTAGAAAACTGTCTCTGCCATTTGTCTATTCTCACTCATCGCACCCCATATAAGGAAATTTCAATATGCATCGTACTTGGCTAGTTTGGAAGTCAGTGTGCATTGCACCTTGCCCATGGAGCAGTCTGTATGGTCCCGTTTTGGCCAATTCTAAGTAGTTTTTCAGGTGGAACTTCTTGGAAATGATGTAGTCAGTTGACCATGATCCTTTAGGGTATGAAAGAAAAATTTTAGGGACTTAAGGAGCCCTTAGTTTATGGACATATGAGTTTGGGGTTGCAGTGCCCAAATATGTCTGTAACAGCTACCCCCTAAAGCATGAGGTCTAAATCTTCTGATGTCGGGTGAAATGCTTTATCATTAGGATCCGAGGTATTCATACTAGAAGGTGACCTGTATAAGATACAATAAAATACATCATCATCATATTATTTTCATGATCTAGCTAAGGCAGGAATTCCCATGCTCAACTTTATAAATTCATTTTCATGTACATAGGATAGACAATTGTCTGCTATTGCAAATTGGTGATTCTTCGCATGTAGAGTCATCTTCCCTGGCTTAGATGACTATCTGTGTAGCTTCTATGTACAATTGATGTCTTTATTGTCCTGAATATATCGTAGCCTAGATGGATGAAACTAGATCCACAGTCTTCAAAACTCGTCCAATCTTCGCCTAATGTACAAGTCAATCCATGTGAAAAGATGTTCTGAAGTCGAACATGGAAAGGCATCGCCTGATTACCAGCCAATGATGTAAGATGTTAACATATGCGAGAGGAGTCACTAATAATGATGATGACCCTCAAGGTACTACAATACAATTCACATGGTGTGAATATATGTGTCGATGTCGAACACCACGCAAAGTCATTTGATCGAAGGTCATTGATGTAAACCTATCACCGGAAGTGAGAAACTTTCCATTGAGGCATGCAAGATTCAAAGTACGGAAAGGGTTGTTTCTAAGTCAACTTCTTGGATAATGAGTTAATGTCGACAAGAAGTGACCTACCATACGAGGGCCTTGATGTGTCCCACATCAACAACGCGAAACGACACAAATAATTTTTGTGGAGGTGAAAATGGTCTGATGATATAAGGTTCAGGAATGGCGGTCATGAAAAATGAAGGGTGGAGGTATTGCAATGGATGAGGTGTTTGTTGGATGGTGAATTCTCTAAATGACTTCTCTTGAACATATTGGTGACACTAATATGGACTGGTAGCGTTAACCCCATGGATGGTATAGAGGACCAATGGTGATGGTGAATGGAAAAACCCAACCCAACTCAATCATGGTGATGGAGTGAAAGTGTCATGTTCAAGAGTGACCTGCTACCAATAAAGTTCTTCAAGTTTTATTCCCATTTTCCCCCAGTCATTGCTGACCAATACCTCTTTATTTTTGACAAGCTTGAGGAGGATAACATATGCTTGTTCTATCATTTTCCCTTCAGGAAAACCTATCACTTTGTGTTTAGCGAGCCTAGCATCAATGAGACTCGTTCTTGTCTGGGTGGACAAGTTTGTCACTATTTTTTTAACAAGTTTAACAACAAAGATAACTCGTTCCTTTTCATGTTTAGAGAGTTTGAAAAGGGATGAAAAGGAGACTCCAATAGTCTTTTTTTGTGGCATAATACCTTAAGTTTGAAAAAGTATAAAATAATATGAAAGGGATGACTTTTCGATAGCTTTAGCAAGCCGACAAAGACAAGCACTTGATCTTTTTCTTTAATAATCCCTCAGGTCCAAAAAGATTAAAATATATGAGAGGGATGGCGTTCCATTTACTTTAACAAGCTGGAAAGGCCAATAGCTCGACAATATTTTTATATTTAACGAGTCTAAAAAGAGTTTAAAAGGGACTCGTTTTTGAGGAACGAGTGGTATTTATGGGTAGCAGCTAGTTCCAGGTAAGTTTGGAACTTCTCAAAACATGGCAGTGTGGAGAGGGTGGCAATCAGAATCACTTGTCGCAGATGTTCCTCAAAAGGGTAAACAATCAAGGGGAAGAGTATGGTCAGCCAAATGAATGGAGGTGGCGGTAGGAACACAACCAAGGTTCAAAAGGGCTGATAACATGGCGATCATAAAGGTTATTTACCACAGGTGGTTTCATTTTTTAATGAGCTTGAATTAGGAGAAACTATGCTCAGTGTAGGTTGATTTTTTAACAAGCTTCAACCTTGCAAGAACATTGCTCTTACCAGTCTTTCGATAATGTCTCTTGGTAGATTTATTTTTTAATGAGCTTGAACACTACTATAACATGTGCTTATTTCCTTTTTATGTAAGCTAGAAATGACCGAGCTATGAGGTTAAAGGGTTGAGAACCTACAAACTAATAAAATCAAAAGTCGCTTTTCACTTGCATGCAAAGGTTTGCATGCCTGCAGGTGTTTCAGTAAACAGAGAGTTTCCAGGTTACCAAATGGAAGTTCCTACAGTTAGGTAGGATTGTTTCTGTTGGTAGACAAAAACTCTTCCTTTGCTTTGTCCATCGAAATAGATGAAGGTGATTGATTTGAGCTTCCAATCACATAACATATGAAGGTGAATGCTGTGAGCTTCCACTCACAATCGTACAAAGGAAATAAGTGTGTCAGACTGATCACATAACCTATACGGGAATGTTTTTCAGTCCAAGTATTATGAACTTTCAAGAAAATCTCTCTTTTCCTCTGGGTTCACCTGCTAAAGCAAACTAGGGTGCATGCCCCCTAGACTTCATCACACTCACCAAACTCCTCACGGTAATTAGGTGGATGGAATGAAGGTTGAAGAGACATTGTTGACGCGAAGAGACCATTTAGGGATGATGGTTGATTCATAGCTGTGTTTGAACCAGGAAATGAAATCTGGTCAACAAGTTGCACCAGTCTACCTTCATGTGGAAAACACATCACTCGAAAGAATGTGGAAACAATAGCTTCCATGCTATATATATAGTCATGTGCAAGGAGTAGATTGTAAACTAGTGGACCTTGGACTACCATCACGTTCAAATGAACAATTTTCTTTCTCAAAGATATCAGCAACTTTGGAAGGATCCCTAATGGTCAACTGGTTCCTTTGTTGAAGCCTAACAAATTTTGTTTTTCAGGTAAAATCGATGGCCAACCAAGTGCTTTCCAAGCAGTTGAGGAAAGGATACTCACCGAAGCCCCTTCATCTATGATAGTGCCAGACATGATAATTTTGTAAACTTGTACTATGATTCAGAATGGTACATTAGATGGAAGGCAGGGTTTTTATAGTTGATTCCAATCAAAGAAAATGACTAGACTGCTTAGAGGAGGTACCAGATAAATGTCCAGATAAGTTTCATTAACTGGGGGGGTCCCTTCCTGTTGTAAAGGAATGGGTGGATTGCCTGCAAGTTCATTAGACTCTGTATCAACAAAAAGAATTTGAACGGTGTCGTTCTCATTGTCTTTGGAAACTATATCATCTGAAGGTGGGCCTTCTAAAGGAAAGACAGGGTCGACTGCCATCTAGACCAGTTGATTTTGGTCCGGTGTGGACTCAGGAAGTTCACTTTCAATGATAGGTCATTCGATCGACAATTGAGTTATGTCATTCGGGTTTTCAACTAGTGAAGGTCTTGGCAAGAGTTTCTTGTATCTAGGTGGAAGTTGCTGCGATGAAGCAGGATAGTTATCCAAAATTATTTTGGCTTCGTCTAGAATAGGACAATGGTGAAGAGTATGATCACCTTCACATAACCTACATGGAACTCTGACTTTTTCTTTCTGCCTATTGACTTCATTTTCACTAGTTGATGGTGCATTGTTAACCTAACTGTCAAAGGTTGATGACACTGAATGGTGCAACCAGGGAGGCCATTCTCTCAAGATTCATGGAATGCAAGGGAATATCGATTGTAGTGGTCTCCCTTGAAAATTGCGCATGGAGTTTTTGGTTTGGAATGTTTAGTGTGAAGATTTTCGCCAGATGATGCCTTGTTGTTCCCTTGTTTAGCTGGCTTCTTCTTCTTCTCCTTCCCTTTCTTTTTCTTCTCAGCTACTTGGTTTTTACTGTCACTAGTTTCACCAAGTGAAGAGGAAGAAGGGGAAGGAGAAACAAACGAAGTAGAAGGTGAAGGGGTAACTTCAGTATCATCTAGTTGCTGAATAGATTGTTGAGGAATTATGGTGTTTTGAATGACATAGGTTGAGAAAAGCCATATTGGGATGCCGATTGTGATTCTTGGAAGGGAAAATGTAGCCATATATGGAGAACCAATATCTCCCCAAGAGGAGAAAGGACCAGGATTCCCTCCAAGGGGGATTCCTTGATTAGTAGACTTGATTATCTCAACCTCAGATCAATGAAGGAATAGGGATTTTATTCCGATTAACATAAATCTCAAAGACACTTTGACGAAAATTTATTTTTAAGAGTCGAGAAAAAGCTAAAAGTGACTCTAGTCGCCTTCGATTTTTAATGAGCTTGAAGTGAAAAGTGCTTAGATGGACCTTTTCCTTTAAGGAGTCGAAAAGGAATGAAAGTGACTACTCTAGAAATCTAGACAGAGGGATTACGAAATCGATCGCAAAACTGCAAAATACACCTTGGTGATAAATGATAAAGAAATTACCAAGGACTTATGTACGACAGTCAATCTTCCCAAATGCTGTGTTCAGTGCATTACAATCGACAGGGCGGTAGACACGGCTTCCTAAGGATAAAGGATATCAGCTTATGTGGTCTCCCAATATATACTCGATGATACGAGGAGCACAACTCCGTACTGGCACTTGTCATATCAAAGAGGAGGAATCGCGCAACCTTTGATGAAAATGATAGTTACCAGGTTTTACGATGTCAGAACACGTCTCTAGCCTAGACTTCTAGATGTGTTGCGTTAGGTTCCAAAGCATTTTTATGTTTGTTGAGGTTTATTTTAGAGTTGATCTTTCTTATAAGTTTGTCTTTCAAGGTTCACCACGTGATGTAGATGTAAAATTCCTAAATATGCAATCTAAAATGATAAACGGTCGTTTATGTTCTTTTAGCAATGAAAATCCTAGCTATAAAGGAAAGAAGATAATGATTTTCTTTTAGCAGAGAGCATAGAGAAAACACTAAATGCACTTTCCTAAATCAAATTTTGCATGCAGCCAGAATGTAGATGCACATGCATGTATTTGTTTTCTGCTCCCTTAATGTGTGGATGCCAAAAAGAAAGCTAAGTACGATCTGAACTATTTTATTTCAAAGCAACATTTCAAACACTTTCTTTTCAAAATGAAAGGAAGACTAAGAGGACACTTTTTGATTTTGAATTTAAAACTATTTTCGACACTTCAAATACTAATAATTTCAAAATCAAGTACAATGAAAAAAGTACAATCAACTATCTAGAAGAGGAAGACTTTACGAAACTCTTCTTTTGATTCAAAATGACAATTACAACACTTGCATAAAAAATGACAGTTCGATTAGGCTACTTTCGACAAAGGAAGACTGTAAATGATTGACAAATACACAAAAACATTTACAATTCCTAACTGATGGATGCTGAAATCTATGAAGGAAGAAGGTTCCAGCAAGAAGACACTGATCATGTACAACAAAACTACTGAATAAAGCTGAAAACAAGGAGGCAAAACCAAACTTTCAGAGAATAAAATAATATCGCTCAATCGTCGCACCTGCAACAAATGGAAACAAGTATGCTTCTCACATGCAACACATGGGAGGTGCAATGCATCCAAGTTGCTTAGTTACAAATAGTGCGATGGACTAGGGAGTGAAACTAAGCTTGGTTTTCGCTCAAAATTTACAGTTAAGTTCAGTGATTTAGGTTGAGTAATGATGGGCAGTAAAAACAAAGCAAAGGGGTAGGATCTGATGAGGTTCTGAGCTACCACAAGGCACTTAGAATGCTTTGTAAGTCAGATTTTCAGTTCATAAACCAACTTGGATATTGACTGAAGCAGCATTCATCTACTTCACACTTGCATAGCAAAGGCATTTCGAAGGCTAGCTGGCTAACTTCTAGCTTTGTCTGTAGTTTATAAAGCAAAGAATACACAAACAAAACAAACTATTCAATCCCTAGCGGAGTCGCCATTTTGTTTCAGGGAAAGCTAGTGTCAATTCAAACTGCTAGTCCCACTAAGATGGGTAGCTATCTTAGAAATAAACAATGAAAGCTTTTCAAGAGTTCTTTTAAGTGTGATAGATGAGAGGGAAGAAAAGAGGACCAACCTGGACCTTTCGCTTTGATCCTAGCTTGATTTCTTCTTTCCCTGATAGAATTTTCCACTCCTCTCCTACTTGTCCCATTTGAAATAGTACCTTTAGAGTCAAAGTAATAGCAAACCATCAAAGCATCTCCATCTAAAACATCATTAAAAATGCGGAATTAGAAACACATTGACCATACAATTGAATTCATAAACAATAAGATTCATAAACACACGATTATATGAAGGAAAACTCAAAGAACTTTATTAATAGTAGTGAAAGAGAGGATTATAGCCCAACTTTCTAATCTAGCATCATCCTCCCAGTGTAGAAGCCCTCTTCACCTCATGAACAAGAAAACCACCCAATAATGCAATGTCTCTTCTCACCAACAAACCAATAGCACTTCCTTACAAAATACAAAATTCCAGCCTCTATATCTCTTAGATGAGGGATCCATTTATAAATGTCTTGCAAGGGTGTGAGTCAGCTCTGGGTTTTTGATTAGCGTCATTCCACTGATAGTTCTTTGTTCCACTTGGAGATTTTAGATCTCTCACTCATCCCTGGGCGAATTCAGAGAGGCAAGTGTCACAGGAGAAGTTTATGGAAGATTCCATGATCATCCACTTAGCAAACTGTCTCTACCATTTGTCTATTCTCGCTCATCGTACCCCACAGAAGGCCATTTTAGTGTGCATCGCACTTGGCTAGTTTGGTAGTTAGTGTGCATCGCACCTTGCCCATGGAGTAGTCTGTATGGTCCAGTTTTGGCCAATTCTGAGTATTTTTTTAGGCGGAACTTCTGGGAAATGATGTAATGAGTTAATGATGATCCTTTAGGGTATGAAACAACACTTTTAGGGACTTAAGGAACCCTTAGTTTATGGACATATGAGTTTGGGGTTGTAGTGCCCAAATATGTCTACAGCAGGTGTACAATCTTAACCAAACCCAATTTCTTCACCATCTCTATAGAAGCAAGATTTTCAGTGCTCCCACTGTCAATCACGACCTTGCAACATTTCTCTTTAGACTAGCACATTGTCCTGAATATAATTTTCCTTTGAGCTAGTTCATTGGTTTCTTTTTCTCCCTTATCAATACTCTTTTTAGCAATAAAGACTTTCCCACCTTAGGTGGCTCTTATTTCTCCATGACCTAATGGATTTCTTCCTTTTTCTCAGCTATATTTACATTCCTTGGATTTGCTGGTTTATTTTGAGGGCAATCCCATGACCCATGTCCTAATTCTCCACATGTATAACACCAAATTTTCCTTCCTCAGATTCTACCTCTAGGTCCAAATATTCCTCTACCAAAGTCTATTCTCTGTCATGGTCGGTTAATGGTCCTTGAATCTTGGTCTGGAAGCTCCTCTTCCTCCTGCTAGATTTTTACCTTTGTTCTTCTGACTTTGCTTTCTCAATAATTTCTCCTCTTCCTTCAAAGTTGCTTGATAGGCACCTTCAATTGTGTTTAGACTTAAAAGACTGATTTCGTCTTGTATATCATATCTCAATTTGTTAATATATCTAGCTACTTTTTCCATGTCACCTTCTGCACATCCTGATCTAATGCTTAGCTTATAAAACTCCTATGTGTACTCTCCAACAGTCATCCCTTTATGCCTTAAATTTTGTAACTGTATGAAAAGTTTTAATTGGTAATCCTTGGGCATAAATTTACCTTTCAATTTGCTCACCATTTTATCCCACTTCTTAATCTTGAGTTTTCCCTTCCTTTTTCTGGATATTTGTAGCTCATCCCACTAGATGGCTACATGGCCCTTCAATATGGTAGCTACAAATTTCACCTTCTTTTTATCTTTGACCTCTTCATAGTCAAAATACTTATCTAATGCACTAATCCAATCCATCAACTCTTCCACATTAAGGTTTCCTTCATACAGAGGTATTTCTACCTTCGGTCTTCCACTTTCTTTTTCCAACATCTTAAGAACTTTAGCTATTTAACTTTCTTCCTCTTCTTCCTCCTAAGAAGATTCTTCTTTAGCAGTATCATCTCCCTCAACAGGGACTCTCCTCTAAGAAGTTTCCATCGCCTCCATTCATGTGCGAAGATGTCTAAACTATTCAAGCAGTATTACATTGGCTATAGGTCTTCCCCGACCTATTCCAGTTCCTCCTCTCCTGGGTGGCATATTTGTTGAACTTCTGAGAAAAATAATCTAAACCTTGCTATGGTACCAAATTATGGCTGATTGACCTGCCAATACTCCATTCTTCAAGAAATTTGTCTCCAAAAACTTTTTTACCAGACATTGTTCTTCTGAGTGAGGTTGTAAAATTCAATTTTGGAGGCCTTTCCCTAGGTATTTTGTTGTGTTTGATGACTCAGAAAAAAGTAGACACATGGGGCTACTTGACCTAGCAATCAAAGTTCAAAATGGGCTCATAAAAGTTGATTATAAAAATAATCCTAAACCGACGTGACCCTTTTGAAGGGTGGCACGACCTTTCTATCTCAAGAATGACCCTTCTCCTATAGGCGTGACCCACGACGCAACCTTTCTGTCTGATGCACACCCCTTTTGCTCCAGGCGCGACCCGGAGTGTGACTTTCCTGTGATTGAAGGTTTTTGTTTTCGTAGAGTGATTTCAAGCAAGAGAAAACATAGAAATTCAAGATTTCTTTAGATATATCAATGAAAAAACATGCAATTAGGATAAAATACTCATAGCACTGAGCAAATCTATAGATCAATCTTGTTTGGATGCAAAATTCCCAAATATACCCAATTTACTAGATATCAATCTCTAATATTCCACCATTAAAATACAGTAGAATGATTTTTCATTGATTGAAGCAAACAATTTCTTGAAATTAGATGATATCAGATACACCATGAAACTCCATTGAATCAATTATGAAAAGAAAATTCACAATTGGAAAAATTGTTTTGGTCCTCACTGACCTGATCTACATTTAGCTTCTCCCAAAAGAATGAGTTTTTTTCTTTTTTAATGCTCCTCTCTAAATTCAAATTTCTCAAACAACCTAATCCCTATTTAATTGGCCTAACACACACCTAAGATAACAAACTTCATCGATTCACTTCTAATCTGGGCACTCCAATAACTTTTACAAACAAATAATAAATAAGAATAGTTAAGAGGTCCAACCCTCTTTAGTAAATAATTTTGACCAGTCAGGTCAAAGGAAATTGATCTCATTTGATGCTCCTGCATCACACTCATAAAATATATAGGCTGCTCAATATTTTGATCATATTTCTATGTAAGCATGGCAACAAGAGAAGTATCATAAGAAAAGGTGTAGAGCAGGAAATCCTTGTTGAAATTTGGGTTGTATAAGGTTGGTGCTTCTGTGATATCTTGCTTAATATGGGAAAATGCATATTTTCCCCTTTTTCCCACTTGTAAATTGCATCCTTCCTTTCCATCTCCTTTATAGTTTTCACAATTTGAGCGTAATCAAAGATGAACTTGCAAAGAAAGTTTATTTTCCCCAGGAAGGACTACATGGATTTCTTGTTTATTGGGAAGGGAATCTGCGTAATAGCCTTGACCCTTTCAGGGTTTACTTTAATCCCACTCTTTGCTATGATATGGCCCAAGAGGTTTCCATCGGACATTGCAAAAACGCTCTTCTTGGGATTAAGAGATATCCCATATTTTTGACATAGCTAAAAGCTTTGGTTTAGGTAGTGTAGATGGTTGGATCTCTTCTTTGAAAGCACTGTGTCATTATCAAGATACACCACCATTCTTCGACCGATTATACCATGAAATGCGATGTCCAACATACATTGAAATGTTACATCGACATTAACTAGCCCAAAAGAATTATTTTGAATGAAAATGTGCCCCACTACATTGGAAATGTAATTTTGAGTTTGATAGGTTCTAAGACTAGAACCTGGTTATAGCCAGAAAATACGTCAAGTAAAGAAAACATTTCTAACCCTGATAACATCTGTAATATCTACTCCACTAATGAGATAGGGTAATTTTATTTTTCTGAGGCTCGGTTGAGATTTTGGAAATCTACGCACAAGCGTATTTCCCCAGACTTCCTCCATAGTAGGACTAGATTAGACACCCATGTTAAATGTCACACTTTTGAAATGATCCAAGTATCCAACAGCTTCCTCAACCCCTTCTGAGTTAGGGGCTCAAGCATCAATGCACCTTGCACAGCTTCTGCTTAAAAGGCTTGGCCCCTTCTTTAGTTGGGTTAACATGAAAGATTATTCGCCTGTCATAAGTTTTAATCTCATCATATGTCCATGTGAAAACATATCGGTACTACTTCAATAAGTAGATAAAGGCTTGGATCTCTTGTTGTGTGCAACAAGTACTGAGGTTAACAAACTTAAAATATTTCTCTATTCCACGATTAATTTGCTCATGTGACAATGTTGAAATGTGGGTTTTGATGTTGATTAGTCCTCTAACGTGGTTCTACAAGTCATAAAACTTCTCTAATGATATCACGCCCTTCGGCATGGGGTTCTCCTTGCTTACCCAAAATACACCTTGCAATGCTTTGCGCGCTCATCTTCGTTAATGGATGCATATTTGAATACACTATCATTTTCCATGAAATGCAGTATCCATTGGTCATCATTAAAAATACATAACTAGTGATGTTTTTGAATTGAGGCTTCTGTGATCCATATCAGGTTTGCGAGAGATTTTTTATCGGGATATATGGTTTATAAAGAATTTCAAAAGGAAAATTATCCCTAGGCTATGAAAACCTAGTAGCAACATTTTCTAATGCATTCACAGTTGCGTTACGCATTCTAGGAACTGATACAATATTAAAAGCTTGGAATTGAGCAATTAAATGTGATACCCCTTGTTGATAACTTTTGAAATTAGGTGACACACAATGTATAGTATTTCATACCTACTGTATGATGATATAAAATTCACCAATTGCTTTAATAACCCCAACTTTGAGGTCAATTCCCTTCTGTAAGCCCATGATGAGTGCTTCATATTCCAAAGTATTATTAGTGCATTCAAATTCCAAGTGGCTAGAGATCATGTGTTTTCTCTATTGCATTATTTTAAAACACAACTAGCTCCAAATCCCTCCCATGATTGAGAACCTTCAAAATGAAAAATCTAAACATGAGATATACAATAACTATTCCCTACACTAGTACTACTACTATCTATTGTACAAAGGTCATTTCTGCGAGTTGGACTAGAAAGGAGTTCCAACTATGTGTCTAGTGGGATTCAAGAAGGCTAAGCAAGGTAGCACCCAAGGTTAGTCTCCAAGAAGAAATTTCCAAAATTCATATCTGCGAAAGCAACTGGTTTTTTCTTTCCCTCGAAGGGTGTGACAATGTGCTTCATGTAAGGTTTTTATTCTACCTACATTTGGCTATTCTTTCCCTTATATTGAATCCATAAATGTGACTAGTTGGTAGCAAAATACCCCTATAATTTTCTTGACCAGTCTCTACTCAACAATACACCATAGGCTTCCAGGATGTCCACAATTACTATGTTTATGCACTCGTGAACTCATTGATTCAGTGATAGGTGAATCATAACATTTATGAGTTCACCAATAGCTTAAACAAGAGTCTTATCCAACTGAATAATATGTGCATTTGTCTTATCCCATTTAGCATTGATTTTCTTAGTTATAGACAATGGAATTACATTTATGGATGCACCATAATCAACTAAGAAATTGTGTACATTGTAATTAAAAAAATTTAATGTCAATAAAAATGAACGAAAGAGTGTGTTAGTTGCTAATGTTAATGCATTAAGAATAGAATCTAGGGGAGCAGAAGACATACCATATCCCTTCTGTGAAGAAGCATTATCACATGAGGAATATTGCGCAAGAGCTTAGACAAGGAGTTTTGATTGGTTTGCGATCATCGTAACTTCGAAGATTGCAATATTAGTGTGAGCTTTCTTCTTGTTTTCAACTATATTATAGTCAAGTGTAAGGGGCATTGCTGAAATGTTTAGAGGAGTGACTTTATTTGATACTTCTAGAAAGGTAAACTTTCTGTTACCATTGGTGGAAGTTTTTTTCATTGTGGAAATATTTCAAGACTTATTGTGAGTGTTTTGAGTTGGGTTGATAGGTAGTGTGATCTTCCTTAACAAGTGTTCTTTCAATTTCTGCCTCGTCAACTCTTGTTCAGAGATTGGCCCTTTGTTTCTCAACTTATATCAATTATTTTTCTTCTGATATGGGTCCTCACTCAGTGGCAGTTCTTTTAAAGTTTTCTTTCTAGTTGTGAATATGCAACTCAAAGCATTCATTGGCTGCCCAACACTCACAATTTCACCAACTGCAACAATTTCTTATTTTTCTTCCATTGGCTCAGTCTTCTCATCTGAAATTTGTTGGCATTATGACACAGGTTTGGCAATATGACATAGGTTTTGTCCTTGATGGAAACTCACTCAGATGATAGATCATAGTTTAGGCTCATAGAATGAAAGAAAAATAGATATACGCAGGTTCCCCTTGATCAAGCCGCGTATACACGTTGTTTCACTGACCAAAAGGCGTGTATGCATATGCACATACTTTCACGCAAGGAAAAGTGCGTACATGTTGGAAAACATTTTCTGGGTCTGTGGTATTTGTTCCTTGGTATTTTGGCCCATCGTATTGGTCCAAGGTATCTTGTTCGAAGTATTGACCCCAGGTATTTGGTCCAAGGTATTGATTCTAAGTGGTTTTGGACCAAGGTATTGAGTAAGGCCTAAGACTATAAAAGGAGGAGGAGATGATTAGGCAAAGGCACTCAATTATTGAATATCTAATGAACAACAAGATCTAGAATACTATTCATTGCGTTATGGTGCATAGCTAGATTTGAATCAAGGAGGAACCTGAGTGCTTGAAGAAAGATAAGTTCTATTGATGGGTCAAGATCTTAAGGCTTTAAGAGAAGTACCGTTGTGTGGTTTTTGATCTTTTATCTAAATAATTGGCACATTTCGTGATTTTTAAATCTAATGATCTAGGTATAACTGATGTCTGAATAGTGGTAAAGGTTAAAATCATCTTTTACAGATCTGTACACAGGTTCAATATAGCAAAGGCGTGTATACACGCTGGTTTGACATTTCAAAACTACGTATATGCAGGTCCGCCTTGAGAAAAGTGCATATGCACATAGGTTCACCACATTGAAGTAGCATACACCTCATAAAATATGTTTTAGCTACTTCTGTTTACTGTTGCAGTGTTCTGGGTTCTGCATTGGGTTCTAGTTACCATTACTGTGTTCTAGTTACAGCGTTCAGAAAAGTGATTGTTTGATTCATTTTTGGTTGGTGCAAAGGAGATTTATTGATGCAGATATATTTGATGTTTGATTGATGTTATTGATGGATCTAGTCTGAAAATTTATGAAACGTCGTCCTTGGAAGAAAAGAGAAGGTTGTAGCCTTCTGTAGGTCAGCACCTACGTACTAGTAAACAGATCAACTAGTATAAGAGCTAAGGGGCTGTAGCTCCCTTCCAGGAGAAGCTGGAGAATGAGAGAAGGTTGTAGCCTTCTGCAGGTAGAAGCCTGTGTACTGGTATAAGATTGCACCAGTACAAAATTTGTAAAAAGAAGTTTCTTATTAAAGAAAGATAGAGACGATTACAGCAGGTGGTTTTCACCTACATTGGGTTTCCACCTTATATCTTTTGTTCATGTGTGTGATTGCTTGTTCTATTTATTGCACCTGGTTACTGTTTGTATGGTTCTGATACATAGATTAAGGATCAACTAACCAAATTATAAGTTTTCAAGATAGACACTGGTTGCTCTAAACACAGTTGCGTATACACGCAAATTGCATTAACGGAAGTAGCATATATAAATTTGTTTACGGAAATGTAAAATCACCCCCCCAAGTATTATTTCCAAGAATTGGTATCAGAGCAGGTCCTTCAGAAGAAGCTTGATCGCTTGAAGGAAGAACTATCATCATGAGTACCTACGAAAGAGAGGGATCCATTAGACCACCAATATTCGATGGGAGAAGCTTCCTCTATTGGAAGGTAAGAACCACAACCTATCTTCAATCTCTTGGAATAGATGTTTGGGAAATATTGGAAGGAGGATACACATTTCCATCAACAATTCCTATAGATATTGCAGGTAAAAATCAATATGAAACAAATGCCAAGGCTGTCAACACATTATTGCGGAGTCTGTCACAATCAGAATTTGTCAAGGTATGCAGCTCAAAACTGCCAAAGAAATATGGGACAAGATCATTCTAAGCTATGACGGAGATGATCAGGTAAAACATGCAAAACTACAATCTCTCAGAATTCAATATGAAACTCTCAAAATTCACAATGATGATCTTACGTATAGATGAGATTGTTAATCGCATGAAAAACTTGCATGAAGAAATAAAATAAGTTACTGTAGTTGAAAAGGTTTTGAGATCCCTGTCTTCTAAGTTTGAATCAAAAGTTTCTGCCATATAAGAAAAGTAGAATCTTCAGATTATTACTATGAAATAGTTGCACAGAATCCTAACTACTTCAAAATGAGAAAAGGGTGTCCATCAGATATGAGAGAAGCCACATTCAATGCTTCGGGAAGAGAAGAGCTCAATGAATCAGGACACATTTCAGAAGGAGAGGAAGAAGCAAAATTTGTCAAGAACCTTCAATGGGGTTCTAGAAGATTCATAGGTAAACTACCTTTCAAATGCTTTGCTTGTGGAAGAGCTGGTCATTATGTAGCCAAGTGTCCTCATAAAGATAATCTAGATAAACGTAAGGAACAAACAAAATGGAATAGAAAACATAATGTAAGTAAGAAGAGCTACTATACACATGAAAATAGCGATGGTTTATTAAATAGTGATGAAGATGAACATGGTAATGGTTATAGACTTTTGATGGCTTTTGAAGATGATGATTTCTTGGATTCTTTAGATGAATATGGTCTCTATGAAGAAATTTCTAAACTTAAAATCTATTTAGAATAAAAGAGTATGATTATAGATACTCTGGCATTCCAACTTGCTGAAAGGGAAAAACACAATGAAAAGTTAGAGTGTGAAATTGTGGGTCTAAGAAAAGATATTGAGAAAAAAAAAGCTCTCAATCCTAGATTTGCTAAAGAATCAGAAAATTTAGATGAAATTATCAAAGTGCAGTGTTATCCTCTGATAAAGACAGGTCTTGGATATATAGAAGAAGCATCTCAAGCACAGAAGCCATCAACCTCCAAAAGCTATCTTGATACAGCAAGTAGAAGTGAACAGGTTGAAAATCGTCAGCAAAGGCATAAAGTAGATCACCAGGTAAATCGGGTTCAATCTACTTCAAGGATGAACAGAAGGTACAACCTACCTCAGGTAAATCATTTTGCTTCAAAAAAGAATGTCAATGGAAACTACAATCATCAGGTCAGTAGATTCGATAATTGCAGGAATTTCTTTAATGGCCAATGTTTTTCATGTCATAACTTTGGACAAAAAACTACTAAATGTGTTGCTTACAAGATCATCATCACTAGAGAAGCACAAAATCAAAGGAATGTGACTGGGATCATGAAAAGGACCTACAATAACTTTTCTGCTCTTGAAAGTGAAATAAAATTCTCTATCTGTAACAACTTCAGTCATAAAGATTCTGAATGCAGGAGTAAATTTCGGAAAAAATCTCAGAAGGAGCAAGCTTCATTGGGTCCCAAAACATGGAGAAAGAAATAATCGCAAATAGAAAGATGTGGTATAGCCTTGTATGAAGAAGGACAAGAAAATCAGTGGTACATCGACAGTGGATTCTCGAAACGCATGATAGGTGATAAAGAAAAACTTCAGTCACATAATGCCTTATAAAAGGAAAAGAATGTCTCATTTGGAAATGACACTCCTGCAGTCATAAAAGGTAAAGGATCTGTTCTCTTAAAAGAAAAATTTAAAGTTGAGAATGTTATGTATGTAAATGGTCTAAAGCATAATCTATTGAGTGTCAGTCAAATGTGTGATCAAGGAAATGAGGTAGTATTTAGATCAAATGGATGTGTTGTTCATGAGCTTGATACAGGGGAAACAGTGATCAAAGGTGTAAGAACTCCAAATAACCTGTACATACTCAAGGGGGGACAACAATAGTGCTACCTAAGCAAAAACAATGAACACTAGCTATGGCAGAGAAGATTGGGGCATCTGAGCTTCCCTCAAATATAAAAGAATGTAGAGACAAGGTTGTTCGTGATCTTCCAGATATCAGCATTCTAGAAAATACAATATGAAAATCATGTCAATTTGTTAAGCAAACTAGAGCACATTTCCCTGAGAAGGAAGGATTAGCTAGTAATACTCTTGACCTTGTTCACACAAATTTATGTGGTCCAACTAGGAAAAATTCACCTCATGGAGAAGAATACTTTGTATTGTTCATTGACGACTTTTCCAGAATGTGTTGGCTAGGACTTCTAAAGCATAAATATGAAGCTTTAGAAAAGTTCAAAGCCTTCCAAGCTTTGGTTGAAAATGAATGAGATCGGAAAATCAAATGCCTTAGGTCTGATCAAGGAGGGGAATTTACCTCGGATGAATTCTTTGACTTCTGTAAAGAACATGGAATAAGAAGGGAATTCTCTACTGCAAGAACTCCTCAGCAAAATGGAGTGGTAGAAAGGATGAACAAAACTATTCAACAAATGGCTCATGCTATGCTAGATGAGTCTAGAACTCTTGCAACCTTCTGGGATGAAGCTGCATTTGCTGCTGTCACTATTCTCAACAAAATAAACATCTGGGTAAACAACACTCAAACTCCTCATGAACTATGGTATGGTAAGACTCCTACTATAAAATACTTCAAAGTTTTTGGAAGCAAATGTTACATCAAAAGGACTAATAAAAAACTTGGCAAGTTTGAACCTAGAGCAGATGAAGGCATTCTCCTTGGTTACATTGCCTGAAGTAAAGGATATAAGTGTTATAATAAAAGACTTGGGGAAATTGTTGAAAGTATTGATTTTGTGGTTGATGAAGTAGTCAAAAATCCAAAGCAATTAAAAACCAAAGATTATGAAGAAGATGAGGACTATCATTCCACATTAAATCAAACTAATTCCGAAGAAGAAGAAACCAATGAGGCACCAGAAGAATAGACAAGGGTAGAAGAAAAGACTCCATCTAGGTATGTTCAGAAGAATCATCTAGAGACTCAAATCTTGGGGCAGAAAGAAGCAGGTGTGTAGACAATAAGAACTATTACAAAAGCTTCAAGCTATCTAGCATTGCTTTCCTCTGTTGAATTGCAAAATGTCAATGAAGCTTGCAAAGATGAATATTGGGTCAATGCCATGAATGAAGAACTTGCAGATTGAAAAGAATAATACTTGGGAATTGGTTCCCAGACCTAATGATAAGAATGTCAAAGGAACCAAATGGAGTTTCAAAAACAAGCTGAATGAAAATGGAGAAATTATTAGAAACAAGGCCAGACTTGTTTGTAAATGGTATGCTCGACAAGAAGGTATAGATTTTGAAGAAACTTTTGCACTTGTTGCTAGACTTGAAGACATAAGAATGTTCCTTTCTCTTTCTAGCTTTCAGAAGTTAAAAGTATATCAAATGGATGTGAAATTTGCCTTTCTTAATGGATACATAGAAGAAGAAGTATATAATGAGCAACCAGGCGGATTCATCCTTGGAAATGATCCAAAACTTGTATGCAGACTTAGAAAGGCTCTCTAGGGTCTAAAACAAGCTCCAAGGGCCTGGTATTATCGTCTTGACAAACACCTTCATCAACAAGGTTTCTCAAAAGGATCAACTGATAGCAATCTATATATAAAAATTGACAATGATAAATTTATAATACTTGTTGTGTGTGTTGATGATATCATTTTCGGTAGCAATGAAGAGGCCATGAGTCAAAACTTTGTTTTGGTAATGCAGAAAGAATTTGAAATGTCCTTGATTGGTGAGCTCACATACTTTCTTGGTTTACAAGTTCAATAGAATAAAGATGGTAATTTTCTATCACAAACCAAGTACCTCAAGAAGATCTCGAAGAAATATGGCATGGATGATTCTAAACCAGTATGTACCCCTATGGTAACAGGATGCAGCCTCAGCACAAATGATGAATCAACATCAGTACATTAACCAACCTACAGATCCATGATTGGTAGTCTGCTCTATCTAACAGGTACTCAACTATACATAATGCATGCTGTGGGAATATTTGGAAGATTCCAAGAAAATCCAATGTAAGCACACCTTCAGGCAGTCAAAATGATTTTCAAATATCTTCAAGGAACACAAAAATTTGGTTTATGGTATCCAAGAGATACAGATCTTACACTTCATGTATATACAGATGCAGATTGGGCAATAAGCATGGATGACAAAAAAAGCACTAGTGGTGGTGCATTTTTTATGGGTTCCATATTAGTGTCTTGGTTCAACAAGAAACAAAGTTCAATTGCATTATCTACAGTTGAAGCAGAATATGTGGCTACTGCATCTTGTTGCACACAACTTCTTTGGATGATGCAAACATTGCAAGACATTCAGATCACATGTACTCCACCCATCTCCATTCTATGTGATAATACAAGTGAAATTAGTATTTCAAAGAATCCACTCATGCATTCGAAGACCAAGCACATACCTATCAAATATAATTTTCTCTGGGAACAAGTGCTTGAACAAAAGGTCAAATTGGAGTATGTTCCCTCCAAGGAATAGGTTGTTGATATATTCACCAAACCACTACCTAGGGAGACATTTAAATACCTCAGATGAAAGCTGGGAGTAGTTGATGCACCATCTTGCTATTGACACTTATCTGTTTCAGAGAACAGTGGTTGTACGCGAGTTTCATGAAGCGTATCCGTGTACATAAGCCGATTGCTGTGGATACAATCACATATATGTTGGTTTGAAGAATATCAGTAGGCCAGACTCAGGATGAAAAGAGTCTAATATGGGTCTGACAGTGATCATCTGCCACAGGTTCAGGGGGAGCATATACTTCTAATAATGCATTGTTGGTATTATCTTAGCAGATCTTGGTACAATTTCACAGTTTTTTTGATTCGGGTGGAGTAGGTGCAGAAGGATATCATGGTTGTTGGTCTAGATGGTGATTGACAGATGCTGCTGATGATATTTGCTGATGAATATCATAGTCTTGTTTTAGATATTTTGTCTCTACATCATGTATATCTTCTATTATCAAGGTCATGTAACGACGTAGATTGTTTCCCCACTATGCTTGGGATGGATGATGTAATGTTCTTGTTTTATCATGTATAAACTTTAGGTATATCCCCACTTGGTTGGGTGGATGATTCGATCTTGGTATATCCCCACTTGGTTGGGCGATGGATGTATGTATGAGTCTTTGATGATAGGAAGGTCATTTATGATGTATAAATTCATGTTCTTCTTGTAAGACATCTTTTTACAGACCTTGCTTATGTAGGAATTTTGAATAATAAACACTTATTCACAGAGATTATCTCGATTATACACTATTGCAGAATACATGTACAATACATAATCTCCTCTATGTTGATCATCAATTTAGCAGCATTAAAAACAATGAAACATCAATCACATGCACACATTAACACAGTATGTAACTTGGGGAAATCTTATAGCTGAAAACCCCACACTATCCGTATATTGTGATTGAGAACATGTAACATTACATAGTACAATACTCCTCTCAAGTATCCAGCACTATCTCCACCTATTACACACAAAACTAGCTCAAATCCGAACAAGTCACAGGTTCAAATCTTCTCCACTGCTTTGCCTGCCTCTATTAATCACTCACACTGAAAATCACGTGAGCACAGGCTATATCACTGGGCATATACTGCGCAATCCTCATGGGCATACTCAATCCAATTATTGTGCAAGATCTCATGCACAACTATAGTCACAACTGATAGCAATCTCAACCTCTAACACCTGTCTCCACTTAACTGTACATGCACTGATTTAACTGATGTATTCTTCAGTTGCATTATGAGTTAATAATTAGTGAATTAATTTAATCAATTAATTCACATCACTCATCACTATTCTATTTGCAGTTAGACTAATTACAACTAGTTTAACCAAGTCAAACTGAACACAACTCCATCAACTCCACATCCAACTCCAAAACACTCACATGCATGAGTTCTAACTGATGTCATGCATGCAATAGCTCAACTGACCCACAAAGAAAGCATATTTCCTTCTGACAGCTGCATGTGCCACATCTGTAGCTCAAACTGAAGTGCTCCAAGAGGATAAGATAATGTTTATAGTCTAAATATTATTATGAGACAATAATATTTGACTTTTCTATTTTTAGCCTGGCAGTCTAAAAATAGACTTTGATCACTCCGCTATGAACCAGAAATAGAAGTCCATCTATTTTTCCCAACATGACCAATCATCCATCAACAGCATCCTGCAACTCATAGACCATGATCCATATGTCTAAAAATAGACATATTCTAAAAATAGACTTTGCACCATAATTTGCGTACGGGCCCACTTAGTGAAGGCGACTCCTTTCCACTAAGCTCCATAATCTTGTTGCATTATAAACGCTCACTCTCAACAAGATATGGATTATCAACAACCCCTATCCTTCCTCGGTGGTATTTGAGTTTGCTCCTGGTGAGCGCCATCATCAAGATATCAACATCCTGATCCTCCGTTGGAATGTATGAAAGTAACATGACTCTCTGCTGCACACAATCTCTTATATGATGGTACCTGATGTCAATGTGCTTAGATATATCATGAAATACAGGATTAGCCGAGAGTTTAATGCAACTCTGGTTATCACAACAAATCACAGTAGGCTTGTTACACAAAAATATTGTCACCATGATTATTTGCAGTCAGTATGGGTCTATCATCACTTGTACTATCCTCCTAGGCAAGTATCAGACCTCAGCTCTTCATGTCAAGCTTTGAAAATCAGAGAAAGACATTAAAAATCAATGAAACTCTGGTTCCGCACTTTCTCTCACTGTTACCTGCAGTCCCGCACCTTCTGTTTACAAAAACTGCGGACCTGCCCGCTCTGTCCCTAAAGGTGTGGGTACAGACCCCTGTGAAAGTCAAAAAGGAGCAAGTTTATTCTAAAAAACGCACTTTGGGTTAATTCTAGATGATTCTAGAAGGAATTTTGACGTGGATTTGCCGCTCTTAGGTGGTTCATGCATCCCAAAAGAGAAGGAGCTAATCCCTTGATGAGAGGATCTATCCCTTTGAAGGAGGGCTTTATCCCTTTCAAGGAGGACCTAGTAACTTCCCTCCATTGCACTATAAATTCAGGCATTGGGCTGGTTGCTGGGAAGGTTGGAAGCTGAAGATTTTTTAGGGTAAATGCTGGTGAAATTAAGACTTCCTAGTTGAGCTTAAGAAGAGAGATCACATACCTTTTTGGCTTCATTGGGAAGTGAGTGAAACTTGTCAAAGTAGAGGAGACTTCTTGCTGGACCCTGGGAGGAGCTTGTACAGCGTCAAGGCACAGGTTGTAAAGTTCTTCTTCTTTTGAATTAATACAATCAAACTCATTTTTCTCGACAAGTATCTCATGTTATTTGTTTCATGAACTCCTTGACTTTCATCTTAAATATGTTTTATGATATTGGCTTTTCAGGTGCTATTTAATTTGTTTGCTTGTTTGTGTTTGCAGATTCGTGACAAAGGAGCTCATTTGGATCGAAGGAGCGAGGGCATACACAAACTTGCATTGCACCTAAGGTAGGCCCTAAAACACTTGTTTGCCTTTGTTTATAAAAGCATATTTAGAGAAAGATAGTGTCTGGTTGGTTTGCTTGTCATTAGGTCTTCTTTAGATTCTAGGAAGGTCTATCTTGGATTTAAGACCTCTGTGGTTTATTATTTTCGAATTAGTCACCGGAGAATCCACAGTAAGAACCTTCTTCTACCAAGTTCTATCTTGTCCGCAAGATCGACTTATTCTGTGTGACAAAATGGCGACTCCGCTGGGGACTTGATTGTTTTCCTTGTTTTTACTTTGACCTGAGAAACTGTGTTTTTGTTTCTGTTTTTGGCTTGTTGTGTGTAAAATTGGGTAGAGTTTGTAGATCCAGGGTTATTTTTCATTTTTCATAGCTTTGGGAGAGGACCGCACCTTATCCTTTTGACACAGTGCGTACCTATCCACACCTTTTCTTTTAGCACAGAGCGGGACCACACCTGTGTTAATTGTGGGTCTGCGGACCCTGTCAAAATTTTGAAAAACCTAAGATTTCCTCTGTTAGTCAGCTTAGTTTTTGTTTAGAAGTTATTATCCACTGCCAAGACCTGCATATAACCTGTCAGAAGCTTTCCTTAGGTTTATTTCATTAGTGTTAGGGTTTTAGGTGAAATTCCTAGGAGTTTTTCTTATTGGGCTTGTTTTTCATTTTGGTTGTGTAGTGGCTCTGAGCTTAGAAGCTGTAGCGACCTCAGATCACCTTGGTGTCTACCAACCTTCTTATGAGTCTGACCATTTATGAAATCTCCCCTTGTTGAGGAATCTGCTTTGTGTTTTCTCTTTACAAAACTTCGAAAAGCTTGTGTTTAAAAAGTTTGGATTTTCATTTTCAAAAAGAAAACAAAATTGATTGTTCTTGACTAATTTGTGATTCTGCATAAATTGGTCCTTAGCTTACATCTAGCTAAGTAAAACATCCTTAAAAAATACATCTTGTAGTCTTTGACTTCAAATAGGTTTTTATAATTTATAGATCTCAAAGTTAGTCATTTTCCATAGTTTTGAGTGTTTTATAAAAAATAAAAATCTCTTTTGGAAAAAAGTTTGTTTTGTGTAGTGGTTGAGTGCTTTGAAATGAAAAAGGGAATTTTTTGTGAAATAACTAGTTGTCTCGTTTTGAGTGCATTGGAAAGGACAAAAGATCTTCTTTTAATTTGTTTGGTTAAGAAGGATTTGTGTTTATAAAGTATTTGCATTCTCAAACTCTTTATTATTTTAGAAGTTCATCGAAGAAAAAAGATTGTTTAAATCATCTTAGGTGAATTTTTAGTGATTTTGAGTCGAGTCTTCATACCACGAGTTTCATCTCCACACCTTTTGACTTAAACAAAAACCAATAAAAAAATAATGCTTAAAGTAAAATTCATCTAGCAACATTTTTATTTCTAGGGCTCTGATACACCAACTTAGCTTAGGCTAGTGTCTTGGAGTAGGAGAGTAATTAACTCTCCAAGATAGTAAAAACAAACAAGTAGCTGTATCTTGAGGTAGGGAAGAAATCCAATTGTTGCATTTATGCTCTGGGAAAGCTCCTCTTAAAGGAGAAGCATGAGATCGTGTCTGAACCAGTGTGGGAATCAATCCTTCCTCATTGGGAACGACGCTAGATATTCACGTATTAAAAACGGTAAACCTCGAATTAACCATTGTCAAGGAGCCTGGGGTCACTTGTTGGTAAACCTTGGATTATGTCAAGGAGCCTTCAAGGGGATTGAGCTTGATACTCTACCCTTGCGTGTGTATCAAATCGTAGATTGTTCCCCCAGGTATATTTGTTTCAGTTGGTAACCTTAGTGACCATATTCTTTAGGATTCTTCTTGAGGTGACAGTGGTGGGAAGATTCCACTGTACCTGGAGCAGACATCGGCTAGACTCACTTGGATTTTCTGGGGGGTTCCCTTCAATCGAGATGGTTAAGTGGAGGAACTTGTGCCAGTCTAGGGGTGATTTTAGGGGCAAATGTTCGCCCTTTGGCGAAATTAAGGGGTTTTATATTTTTAGTGAGCGAATATTTTGTATCATAGTACATTTTTACAAATCACCTCAAATAGCCCACCTTATTTTAAGGGAGAGGGTAAAAAAGGTAAATTTAGCCCTTGAAATTAGGAGTTACAACCTTCCATTCGCCCATTTTCAAGAATAGGTTTTATTTAAGTGAATCCTATGGGCAAAAGGCCCAAATACCATATTTATAAAAGAGGTATGGTAAATTAATAAAAATATAAATAAATGAGAGGTATGGTAAATAAATAAAGCATTTTTTATATTTACTCCATAAGTCACCTTATATACATGCAAGGGTGTAAACAAATAAAAATATAAGTAAAGTGGAGGTATGATAAATAAATAAAACGACTTTTTATATTTACTCAAAAGGTATGGTAAATAAATAAAAATATAAATAAACTAGACGCATGATAAATAAATAAAACCTCTTTTTATATTTAGTCCATAACCCTCATTCTATTTATGAAGGCTCAAGAAAGAGGTTTTATTTAAGTGAATCCCATGGGCCAAATACCATATTTGTAAAAGAGATATGGTAAATTAATAAAAATATAAATAAGCGAGAGGTATGGTAAACAAATAAAACATTTTTTATATTTACTCCATAAGTCACCATGTATTTATGAATGGTATGGTAAATTAATAAAAATATAAATAAACGAGAGGTATGGTAAACAAATAAAACATTTTTTATATTTACTCCATAAGTCACCTTATATTTATACTATGGGACAAATACCATGGACTAGATTGTTATTAATACCATGCAAAAAAACATTATTAACCCTAATATTAGTATTAATAAAAATAAAAATGGCACATGGTATTGACCCATGGTATTCACCAAAATGGCACATGGTATTGACTCATGGTATTCACCAAAATGGCACATGGTATTGACCCATGGTATTCACTTGGAATGTAGCCTATTTAATTGGGGAATTAAACCAGCATAGATCCATCTTTACTCTGGATCTACTAACCCCCGAGAGGTATCAAATATCGTGATATGCAAAGTAGCATAGAGTGAAAAAATATTTGATCTGGTCAAGAGTAAAAATGGATGTTGTAATTTAATGTACGTTAAACATTTTAGCTTGGTTAAAATAAAAAATAAAATAAAAATCAACTATTAATTTTATTAATTTTTATAAATTACTAATAGCAATTTTTAAGCTCTAGGTTTATTATAACCCATGGTATTGACCCATGCTATTCATGTGAGCATAGACTATTTAAAGGGGAAATTCTATCTTAGATCCATCTTAATTCTGGGTCTACCAAGTGCTCAGAGGGATAAATAGATTTCATCCCCCTAAGAGTGGTAGATGTGGAGTTAAGATGGATATAGGTTGGTTTTTATGATAATGAAGATATTAAATAGACTTAGGAAATTATATTGTAAAAACATCTTAAGGTGAATGGTTAAAGCATAGACATTGGACAAGTATATTTGTATACTTTTGTTTTAAACTGAAACAAATCCAGGGCTAAAAGGAATGGATTGATTGCACTAGTCGTCCTTCTATAACTTTCCAACATATGCTCGAGTAAACAGATTGTAATTTGGGTAATTTTTCTAATTGCAAATAGGAACATACTTGTGTATTGGCAGGGTGGTTACGAGGTCCCTAGAAGTGGAGTAAATAGATTGCAATTTGGGTAATTTTTCTAATTGCAAACAGGAACATACTTGTGTATTGGTAGGGTGGTTATGAGGTCCCTAGAAGTGATGAATTTGAATTTTTCTTGGTTTTATATATAGTATTAGGTGTTTTCTCATGCTTTCTGTGAATGGCACGGGTGAGTTTTATCCTACACCCACTAGATTATCGATATGTAATTTCGGTAATTTTGATTTCAAAAGATATTTTAAAGAAATGCAATGATTTCATTTGTGTATTCAATAAACACAAGATTTTATAATTGAGTAAAATATTCGCCATGCCTGGTGAGAGATTCGCCAAAAAATTATATATACATATCATATTATTGATAAAACCGCCTTCCCATTTTCCTATATACCATGGAGATTCGCCCATTTATTATACATGTAAATTTAGGGGGGGTTCTTAAAATTTTCCCTGTGCCAGTCTATTCATTAAGTAGGTTGCCGGGGTAACTGTTCCAACCGCCATTTCTGTATTGAACTCTGCGATATTGGATTTCATCACCAACTAGTGTTTTCAGTACGGAAAGTTACTCTTTGTGTGTGTTTGACCTCCTAGATTCTTTAAGTGTGCGATTCAAATTTGTTTGGTTCTTTAGAGGCTTTAGGTGGTTTTCATTGAGATTTTACTTTGTTTGCATGTGAAGTAGTTAAAATTTTTTAACCGTGGCTGAATTACCGAGGAAGTCCCGTAGACTTCGGGACCAACCTCCTGAGTTTTCACCGAGCCAGCTTGAAGGCTTGAAAGTCCTCGTAACTCCTAGAGACAGTAGAGTTGGGTCACCTGAAGAAGGAGAGTCTTCTTTGATAGTACATCCTGATTTTCAAGCGTTAGTAGTAGATTATAATCCACAATCAGTGTCTGTTTCCGAATTTACTGGTAGCTTTTCATCTACTAGTGATATAGGTGAGGAAACTGAAATATCCGAACCTAAAAGTGAATTTGCTGCTACTCCGACATCGGGGTTTACTTCTCCAGCTTCTAGCGGTCCTGGTTCACCTAGGGTAGAAAGAGTAATCACCCAAGATCTTCCTTCTGGACTTATAGCTATTGAAGAACTTGCTACTCCAGAAGAAGAAGTAGGCATCCCTATCCCTAAAAATCAACATGTTATTGAACTAAGGGAGCATGAATCAATTTTTTACAGTCCACCTAGGAGCAGTACTTGGTATCTTTCTTTGACTAATTTCTTAGAAAACCTAGGGTTAAGTTTTTCACCACCTCGTGTTCCTTATCACCCAACACCTAGAGGTTATTATCCTCCATTAAATATGTCAAGACAGTCGTCCATGTTTACTCAATCGCTCGAATCCTTATTGTACGGCGGTCCTTCTGTTCCCTCTGGGTATTAGTCACTTTCTGGTACTTTTTTGGGAGCATCTCCTCAACCCATTGAGCAAGGGTTATTAACTGGAAACAATGGTACTAAGCCTTTGAGCGTAGAAGACATTCTCATGATGTCAGGTTCTATTCCCAATCCTCAACCTCAAGGTAGCCAGTTACTGCCTTTGGGGCAGCCTCAATATCAATTTATACCAGTATCAATTTATACCTCAAGGTCAACCCCAGTATCAGTACGTGCCTCAAGGGTATCAACCCCAAGGTCAACCCCAGTATCAATTTATACCTCAAGGTCAACCCCAGTATCAGTACGTGCCTCAAGGGTATCAACCCCAAGGTCAGTACTCGAACCAAGGTTTCCAACCACCCTCCGGTCAAACGTATGTTCAAGGAACGGGAAATGTACCTTTAAATTATCAATCCTACCCTCAACCCGGTTATGGTCCTCAATATTCTCAACCTGTTATGGGTCCGTACCCCAGAATGAATATAGTGTGGGATCCATCACAAACTCAACAAGTGTTGTAGCCAAATGTATAGTTGTCATCTCAAACTGGACAACCCATAGTTTCTGGTACACCCCTGCAACCAGTCCAGTCTAACATTCAAACTTTTGTACCTTCGGTAGTTTCTCAGCCTGGGCCTAGTACGCCTCGTACTCTGCCTCAAACAACTACTACAACTGCCGCAACATCTGTTCAATCTACCCCACCTACTTCCGGAGTATCGACAGCTCCGGTTTCTACTGTTCCTGCATCTACTCCTTAGACATCTTTACCACCATCCGGATCTACGATTCAAACTTTGGTTCAGATGCCTGTAGGACAACCTGGTTCATGTACGGTTGTCACAAGTCAACCACAATTCACTTATCAACCGTACCAGAGACAGTACCAATTCGGTCCTACTGTGCAGCAGCCAGTCTATCAGTATCAACCGTACCCTGGGTACACTTATCAACAACCTCAACAACCTCAGTATGGTCCGGTTAATCCTAGTTTTCCGGGAGGATACAATATCTTAAATGCAATTCCTATTCCTAGTTATCCCGGATATCCTCCTCCCGGGGCTGGTCTCATGACCCAGAGTTTTAGGGACCCTAATCGTCAGTTACCGTTTATCGCAACTTTGGACTTGCCTGACTTGTTGCGCCTAACGAACGATCCCATTAATTATCTTTTGTTTTGGCCGCCAATGCCGAATAAGTTGCCTAGTGACATTCCTAAGTTCGAAGGTAAATTAGGAGAGGACCCGTACATTGAGTTACCGTGAGGCACTTTTTATAATTTTAGTCAGTTAGCTACCTCGCTTTAAACTCATTTTCAGTTTCCAGTCTGATATGACAATGGCACGGAATTGTTAACTTCGTCAACACAATCAACGTCCACTTACATTTCAGATCATATTCATGAGTGGAGACGTCAACGGCGTTTAGTGAAGGTTTTTATTCCGGATCAGATCTTGGCTGAGTGGTTTGTAAAATCTTTGTTGCCAAAGATCACTGAAGGTGTAGCTAAAGCCAGAGTTGTTACTGAGGAGAAAGTAATTGCTCAAGCACAGTACCTTGACTTGGTCTATACTCAGTCAGGTACGTTACACGAAAAAATCCCCGATCTTCCCAAGCAAAATCAAATCGCTGCAGCTCCTTCGGGATCTCATGCCGCCGATGGTATGATTGGTATGGTTAACACTGAAAGTAAGAAGAAGTCTTCCAAGAATTCTTCTCCTATCATAACCTTGCCTGATTCCCAAACAGGAGATTCTTCTGCAGAGATTTCCGCCGATATTCACGTTGTAGAGTCATCTGTAGCCAAATCAAAATCCGGTGGAAAGAAGAAAGGAAAGAAGAAGAATAAAACGGACAAAAATTCAAAGGAGAAACCTAAAAAATTGGAATCCAATGATGAAAAGCGCAAACCTCGTTATCCTTGTCTCATTTGTGATGATGAACATTTTACAAGAGACTGCCCTCATCGAGCAGAGGTTGTGAAGATTGTCAAAGGTTCCCAAACTCCTGTTGTTTTGAAGGATCCTTTTCCAGCTCAAGACAGTAAGATGATAGGTTCTTCCTCGAGTGCCAATGAAGAACCCATACTGATGATGTCCCATGTTAGGATTGTGACTTGATCACAAGATTATGGTAGTAAAAGTCTTGTTGATGGTAAAGAAGCAGAATCTTCTCATTCTAATCCATTAACCTCAGCTCCCGGTTCCGATCCACTACAGATCGAGAAACCTAATCCAGACTTGGTAATCAAACCGCCTGCCAAGGGTATACTTCGAAAGTCAGCTTTCAATCCACATGTGAGAGCGGCTCAGAACTATAACATTGTTGAGGATTTAGCTGTTTCACCCTCAACAATGTCGGCTTTGGAAGTGCTGCAATCATGTCCAGCACAACGCAAATTACTTTTGTCGGCTATAGGAGTTGTTGACGTTCAGGACTCGAACCTAATAATTTTCGATCTAGAAAATAGTACACCGCGTTTACCTCATCAAATGGCTTTCCAAATTCTAGTGATAGTCAAAACAGGCCTATTCATCGGACTGTAATTGATGAGGGAGCCTCAACGTGTATTATGTCGATACAGTGTTGGAGATCGCTTAGTTCTCCTTCGCTAAATCAATCCCCGACGATTCTAAAGGCCTTTGATGGCCATGGGTTTCATCCTTTTGGCATTCTATAGGATTTTCCTATAGGGGTTGAAGGAGAAACTGTTAATCTAGATGTGGAGGTGGTTGATGCCCCTCTAGATTACAACCTTCTCTTGGGTCGAAGTTGGTCTTACGCTATGACATCGGTCGTTTCATCGGTCTTTCGGGTTATAAAGTTCCCTCATAACGGAAAGATCGTAACAATAGACCAGCTGGCTTATTTTTCATCTGACCCAGCCTCTTCTGAAAGTATTTAGCATGTCGGTAAAACAACTATCCCGTATAAGGATGTTGGAGTAGGACTAGTTAAAGATGTCGGTTTACTGGGAACTTTTCCTTTTCCTCCGATCAATGCATCGTCTTCATTTGCAACCATTCATATGACTACGTCAGACACCATTGTTTATGATGATGCTTGGATCATTCCTTCTGAATCTAAGATAGATTCGTTTGGTGATGTCATGCCTTTGAGTCCATATAAAATTGCGTATGAGGCCATGCAATCGTTTACCGACCCATATTCAACCAAAAATGACTTCATGAATGTGGTCCGTGACGAATCACTTTTCACATCAAGCTCGGATTTAATCACGTTTTCTGAACTTGTTCACTCTAATGAGAAAATTCGTGAAATCCTATGTGTAGATGATTTACCATGGGAAGATCTCCATCACAGATCTTCCTTTTTACCCGAGAATGATCGTTTCGAAAATGATTTTTAATCAATTTTTACGACTGAATATGTCAAGGAACCTCAGAATCCACTGAAACATATAGATTCAGAGTTAAATTTGGGAAACATCTCTCGAACTATTCCTATTGACATTTCGGTTAAGCCTAGAATTGTTGAGAACATTCATATAGGTGCCTCGTGTACAGATGACAAAATTCAAATATATAAGGCCCTATTTCAAGAATTCCGCGACGTGTTTGCCTGGTCCTATGAGGAGATGCCAGGAATTGATCTCACGATTGTTGTTCATGAGATTAAGACTTACCCAGACGCTAAACCCGTCCGACAACATTTGTGTCAGATTCAGCCAAGAAAAGCTGCTGCAATTAAAGCAGAGGTTGAAAAATTACTCAAAGCAGGTTTCATTTATCCAATCCCGTTAACGGATTGGGTATCGAATATTGTTCCGGTTAACAAAAAGCAGGAAACAATAAGAATATGCATCGATTATAGGGACATCAATCGAGCCTGTCCAAAGGACAATTACCCAACTCCCTATATCGATCAAATCATTGATGATTGTGCTGGCAGCGAAATATTCTCCTTCCGAATACAATCAAATCAACATTCTACTTGCCGATCAACCAAAAACGGATTTCATTTGTCCATAGGGGACATTTTCTTATTGCTAGTTACCTTTTGGGCTCAAGAATGCTAGAGCAACTTTTCAAAGGGCCATGTCTTATGCGTTTCATGACATCAAGCACATTGTGCAACCCTATCTCGATGAATTGCCTTCTCATTCATTACATCGAGCTGATCACCTCGTCCATTTACGAGCAATATTTATGAGGTGTAGGCATTATCGAATTCGGTTGAACCCACACAAATGTGTCTTCTGTATGGAAACGGGTCGATTGCTGGGGTTTGTAGTTTTGAAAGCCAACATTCGTGTCGATCCCTCAAAGGTCGAAACTATTGTCAAATGGCCTCCTCCTTCGAGTCTTCGCCAACTCCAAAGTTTACAAGGGAAAGCAAACTTTTTACGACGATTCATTCCTAACTACGCCGAGGTTACAAAGGGTTTTACCCGGTTGTTGAAACAGAATACTCCATTCTATTGGGACGAGATAGCTGAGAAATATTTTGATGCACTCAAACATGCGTTGACCCATGCACCATTATTGCATCCTCCCAACTACAACCAGGAGTACTTCTTGTATCTCACCGCCTCCCATTCCACCATTGAAATGGTCTTAGTTCAGGAAGATGAATTTGGTACTAAACATGTGATATATTACCTTAGTCGAACCTTAAATCCGACTAATCTAAAATACTCACATGTGGAGAAATTGGCAATGGCAGCTGTTCAAGCTGTCCAACGTTTTCGTCACTACATTTTACTACGTAAAACTACAGTAATTTCGGATTGCAACCCTATGATGTACATTTTGTAGAAATTTTGAATACTTTAACACATTCAACAGAGATTATCCTGATCATGTACTATTGCAGAATACATACACAATACATAAGCTCCTCTACGTTGATCATCAATATAACAACATCAATAACAATAAAACATCAAGAGCATTCACACATTAACACAATATGTAACCCGGGGAAAGCATCTCGCTAAAAACCCCACACTATCTGTATATTAATGATTGAGACCATGTAACATTACAAAGTACAATGCTTATCACAAGCAATCCAGTACCAGCTCCACCTGTTACACACAATACAGCTAAGATCTGATCTCCAAATCTATTCCACTGCTTGCCTGCCTCCACTGCTCAATACCTGCTCAAGAATGAATGAGAATGGTCTACCAAACTCGTATTTCACCTCCAAAGAATCACTCACAATGTGTAAGACGTGAGCAGAAGCTACAAACTGGGAAAAAACATGAGCAAACTCATTGGCATACTCAATCCCTTGATTGTGCAAGATCTGATGCACAACTATAGTCACAACTGATAGCAATCTGATTCTCTAACACCTATCCCTGCTGAACTGAACATGCACTGACATGCAACTGAGTTAACTGATGTATTCTATAGTTGTATTATGAGTTAATAATTAGTTTAACAACTCATCATTAGTCTATTTGCAGTTATACTAACTACAACTAGTTTAACCAAGTCAAACTGAACACAACTCCACAATCAACTCCACCAAACTCAACTGATTGAGTTCTAACTGAAGTCATGCATGCAAAAACTCAACTGACTCATAAGAAAAGCATACTTCCTTCTGACAGCTGCATGGGCCACATCTGTAGCTCAAACTGAAGTGCTCCAAGAGAATAAGATCAAGTTTATAGTCCAAATATTATTATGAGACAATAATATTTTGACTTTTCTATTTTTGACAGCCAGTCTAAAAATAGACTTTGATCACCCACACTGTGGTCACCCACACTTGGGTCACCCACATTGTGGTCACCCACACTGTGATCACTCACACTGTGATCATCCACACTGTGATCAAAAATAGAACTTGCGCCATAATTTGCCTGCGGGCCCACTTAGTGAAGGTGACTCTTTTCACTAAGCTCCATCATCTTGTTGCAATCTCAACACATTTTGACCAAGCAATTGCTAGGGGGCAAGTACTCTAAATGGATTGTTATACTTGTTACACTAAAAAATGTCACCATGACCACTTACAGTTAGTATGGCTCAAATCAACAGTCATGCTACCCTCTTAGGCAAGTCTTATGCCTCTGTTATCCATCTCAAACTCAAAGAAGAGAGAAAGTCTTGTAAAAAATATGTTTATCTCTGGGGTCGCAGGTTCTCTCTAGCCTTACCTGCGGGGACGCTGACCATGTTCACAAAAGGTGCGTCCTTGGACGCTCTGTATGTTAAGGGACAGGTGCGTCCTTCTGTAAAAGGCAAAATGCACGAGTTTCATCTTAAAAAAGTTACTTGTGGTTACTTCTAGAACTTTCTAGAGGTCGGTTTGATGATTTGGATGCGCCTCCAGTTGGTTCATGTATCTCTATTAAGGGGGAACTTATCCCATCAATAAGGGAGCTATACCACCCAAAGAGGGGGATTATCCCATTGATGGTGGACCTGAATAACCTCTTTACAGCACTATAAATAAAGACATTGAGCCAGAGGGAGGGGAGGTTGGAGCTATACATTTTCTTTGGGTAAATGCTGCAGGAATTAGGACTCCCATTTAGAACCTTGTGAGGAGAGATTGTCTTTGCTTGATTCTACTTGGAAGTGGGTGAGCTTTGTCAAAGTAGAGGAAAACCCTTGATGGACCCTGGGAGGAACTTGCACAACACCAAGGCCAGGTTGTAAGAGTTTCTTTGTTTCGTTATTAATACAAACTAGTTTATTTTTCTCAATAGCTTGTGTTAATGAGTTATTTCATGTGTTCCTTGGTTTGCATGTTGAATATATGTTTTATTATATGAAATGCAAGTGCTTGGTAATTGTTTGATTGTTTGTGGTTGCAGGAATTGACTTGAAGGAGGAGCTCATCCGGATCGGCAAGGACGGACTACAACAACCGCGTTTTGGAATAAGGTAAGCCTAAACACTTGTAGTTTTCATGTTTTAAAAGGTATATTTAGAGAAAGATCACTCCATTTTGTCTTGTTTGTCGCTAGAGAGTTTAGACTCCTAGGGAGGTCAGTTGTGTCCGCACAAACGACTTTTTCCGCCACGACAAATTGGCGACTCCACGAGGTTGATGATCCATTAGTTGATCAAGTGGTCGATTCAATTTCACATTCGGTCGATCACACTTTCCCTTTGGAGAGTGAATTTCATACCGCTCAGGTTCTTCTTGTTACATCAGATTCTTCTACGCCAGGGGGCATTTCACCTGTTTCTATAGAATCCCCTCCAAGCACTGAGGTCTTTTCCTTTGATTGGAATAGACTGACAGAACCTCGTCTTCCTTCCTCCATCCCTTTCCAAATCATTGTCAAGGCTGGTGGTAGGGACATACATCGTACTCAGGTAGATGAGGGTGCTTCTGTTAGTATTTTATCCTCAACTGTTTGGAAAGCTTTGGGTTCCCCTCAGCTTGCGCCTATTACGCAGAATCTGAAAGCTTTTAACAGAACCATTAGTGAACCTTTAGGGATCCTTCCTAAGTTTTCCATTACATTGGAAGGTAAAACTGTCTGTATTGATCTTATGGTAGTTCGAGGTCCCTTGGATTTCAATTTACTCCTTGGGCGAGACTATGTTTATGCAATGAAAGCTGTCGTATCGACACTCTTTCGCGTGATGTCTTTCCCTCACAATGGCAGTATTGTGACTGTAGACCAGCTTTCGTTCCCTAGTCTTGTTTCAACTACCGATAATATGACACCCCTAAATGTTCCTGATTCTAAAGTGGTATCTACCCTGCCACGGGTTAATTATGTGGCAACTGGTCCCATGTTTTCAGTTATCGATGTAAGTGAGCCTCTCACTGTTGATTTAAATCCGGTAATTGACATGGAGAACTCTATGGGATTACTTGAACACGATGTTCTTATCCCTTTTGAGTCCCTTGACATGTGTTCCTTCCAGAGAACTATTCTTCCTTCTGATGAAGACCTCTTGGAAGCCATGATCAAGGTGTGTCCATTGACATGTCTTTCTTCCAGTTGGAAGCCATAATCAGTGTGTGAGGAAAGTTCCTTTTATTGTGTCGACCTCGTTAAAAAACGAAACAGTGTGCACGAGGATAATTTGTTCCTCTCTCAACCTCGTTAAAAAATGAAATTGGATGGTACGAGGATAGTTTTTTCCTGTATCAACCTCGTTAAAAAATGAAACAGGTTGTCGCGAGGATAGTTTCTTCTAGTCTCAACCTCGTTAAAAAATGAAACTGGAAATCATGAGCATAGTTCCTTGTCTTGTGTCAAGCTCATTAAAAAATGAAACAAGGAGTTGTGAGGAAAGTTCTTTTTACTGTGTCAACCTCGTTAAAAAATGAATCAGTGTGTGTGAGGATAGTTTTGTTCCTGTGTCAACCTCATTAAAAAATGAAACAGGAGGCATGAGGAAAGTTCCTTTTACTGTGTTAACCTCGTTAAAAAATGAACCAGTGAGTACGAGGATAGTTTTTTCCTGTATCAACCTCGTTAAAAAATGAAATAGGCTAGCATGAGGACAGTTCTTTTACTGAGTCAACCTCATTAAAAAATGATTCAGCTAGATTTTAGGAATTGTAGAAAGTAAGTGTGTGCGAGGACAGTTCCTGTTACTGAGTCAACCTCGTTAAAAAATGAATCAGGTATGAGGATAGTTCTTTTCTTGTGTCAACCTCCTTAAAAATGAAACAACTCCCTTTTCAAGTTAAATATTGAAAGTAAACCTTCATTTCATCCAGCCGGTTGAATGCAATGAAGCCTGGGGGGCATGTACCTCACTTTGCATCATTATGCTGGGGGCATGCGAAATTTTTGAGCATAGTTCCTTGTCTTGTGTCAAGCTCGTTAAAAAATGAAACAAGGGTAGGTTAAGTAGGTAGATTGTAGTCATGAGCATAGTTCCTTGTCTTGTGTCAAGCTCGTTAAAAAATGAATCAAGGATTTTAGAGCATAGTTCCTTATCTTGTGTCAAGCTCGTTAAAAAATGAATCAAGGTTTTTAGAGTAGAGTTTTTGTTAGGTAGATTGTAGAGAGTGGTTATGAGCATAGTTCCTTATCTTGTGTCAAGCTCGTTTAAAAAATGACACAAGGGTTTTGAGGATAGTTCTTTTCCTGTGTCAACCTCACTAAAAAATGAAACAACTCCCACAAGTCTTTCCAAGATCTTGAAAGTAAAGCTTCATTCCATCCACCTCATTGAATGCAATGAAGCTTGGGGGGCATGTACCTTGATTTGCATCATTATGCCGGGGGCATGTGAACTTGTAACAAGCATAGTTTTTCGTTTCAAGCTTGTGTAAACATGAAACCGAATCCGAGCATAGTTCTTTTCCTGTGTCAAGCTCGTTAAAAAATGAAACAAATCCTCCTCTATTTGAGTCGAGAGATTGACTAGATCTCATAGAGGTTAAGTATTTAGGTTAGTTATTTTAGTTTTTTCTTACAGTTTTAGGTCGAGTCTTTTAAATGATCTCGTAACTCAACCTTCATTTCATCCAACTGGTTGAATGAAAGGAAGCAGGGGGGCATGCACTCTAACAGTTACGCTTAGGGGGCATCAAGCACAGTTTTCTCTCTGTTTCAAGCTTGTGAAAAAATGAAACTACTTTGAAGCATAGTTTTTCTCTGTTTCAAGCTTTTGTAAAAATGAAACCTATCTCGAGTCAATTTCAGTTATTTTCAAGACTCATTAAACTCATTAAAATACCGAGATTATTTTGCTATTTTTCATTCTCGTAAAACAAATGAAAATGCCGAGTTCTTTCCGTCTTTTCCTGCTCGTAAAATTAAATTGAAAGTCGGCCATATGAGTACATTTTTATCCCTTTTTCGAACTCATTAAAATTTATGAAAAAGTGAAAACCATGAGTACATTTTTATCCCTTTTTCAAACTCGTTAAAACTTACGAAAAAGTGAAACCTTGGAGTTCTCTTTTAAGCCCTTTTCAGACTCTTAAAACATGAAAAGATTGCCGAGCGTTTCTTTTACACTCGTTAAAACGGAATTAAAAGACGGTCTCCTTTTAGCTCTTTTCTGACCGTAAAATCAGGAAAAGATTGCCGGGTTTTTGTCGTTTCAAACTCGATAAGGAAATAAAACGACGTGCCCTTGATCGCTTTTTACTTTTCAGGTCGACGACACTATTATGAAAGTACTCCTTGGTCGCAAGATCAAGCGGTTCCCCCAGGTATTATTTTATACTTTTTCGGGCTTGAGGGACACAAATTTACGAAAAAGTTCAACGTGGAGTTTCCTTAAGTTTTTCAGACTCTCTAAAATTGAAAAACGCCGAGTTTCTCCTATACTGGGCTCATTAAACTTTTACAGTAAAGGACCTGTTCAATTACAAACAGGAACGAACCACTCCTTCCTAGGGTTCGAATTTAAACTAGGTTGGACTCGTCCGAAGGATGAGCTTATAATCAAGCATATGTTATCCTCCTCAAGCTTGTTAAAAATAAAGAGGTACTTGCCAGAAATGGTGGGGGAAAAGAGAGAAGAATGAACCTGTTTGTCACCTTTTGTCTCAAAAGAAACTTTATTACCACTCTTGAACACGACACTTTTCATTCACCTGGGTTGGGAAATCTTTTACCTCACAGTTGACCAAACCACTTTGAAAGTCTTTAACCGGGTTCCGGGGATTAACTTTGAGTTATTCGTCACCAAGCCATCTGTCGTGTCGTTATTTGTTCAAGAGGTCTGCAAGCAAAAACTTTCATCTGCAAAATACTTGTCATCCATTTGACCATCCCTGAGTCAGTCCTTACAGCAACATTTCTTCAACTTGAACAATGATTTCGTGTTGCGGGCTTGCCTACAACGGGTCGCTTTCTATCGACATCGACACATTATCTAGAAAGATGACTTAGGAATCGACAGCACCTTGAAGTCTGCATGCATCAATGGCAGGTTTCTCGCCTTTGACGTCAGTTTACATCATTGACTTTCGATCAAAGGATTCCGTGAAGTGTTCGACATCAAAACATCTATTCACATTTCACGGGTTGTGCTTGGTACTTTGAGAACCATTGACATTACTGGTGGTTTCTCTCACGCTTGTTAACAGTTTACATCATCGACTGGTAATCAAGTGGTTTCTAACATGTTCGACATCGAATCATTTAATCACATGGCTAGAATCGTACCAATTCGGGGAGTAGAAGTGAAGACCCTGGATCTAGTTTCTACCATCCAGGCTGCGAGGAGTTTTGTATTCATTATCTATGTAGACTAATCATAAACAGATGGCTGCGTCCATACTGTGTCTACAAAAGTCTATAAAAATGATGTACTGCAAGATCATTCCTGTATCAGAATAGTTAGTCCATTAGTTAAAGTTTTGAATCTGAGTATGGGAATGCCTACCTCAGTGATGATATAATCTTATACATGTATTTTGTGTTGAAAATTGCAGGTTCCAACCAGGCCATCCACAAGACAATCCTTGAAATGATAAAGCGCTTCACCCTTCCTAGAATTACAAAACCCGAAATCTATTCCAGGCTTCGCACTTTAGGGGGCAATCTGTTACACTAAAAAATGTCACCATGACCACTTACAGTTAGTATGGCTCAAATCAACAGTCATGCTACCCTCTTAGGCAAGTCTTATGCCTCTGTTATCCATCTCAAACTCAAAGAAGAGAGAAAGTCTTGTAAAAAATATGTTTATCTCTGGGGTCGCAGGTTCTCTCTAGCCTTACCTGCGGGGACGCTGACCATGTTCACAAAAGGTGCGTCCTTGGACGCTCTGTATGTTAAGGGACAGGTGCGTCCTTCTGTGAAAGGCAAAATGCGCGAGTTTCATCTTAAAAAAGTTACTTGTGGTTACTTCTAGAACTTTCTAGAGGTCGGTTTGATGATTTGGATGCGCCTCCAGTTGGTTCATGTATCTCTATTAAGGGGGAACTTATCCCATCAATAAGGGAGCTATCCCACCCAAAGAGGGGGATTATCCCATTGATGGTGGACCTGAATAACCTCTTTACAACACTATAAATAAAGACATTGAGCCAGAGGGAGGGGAGGTTGGAGCTATACATTTTCTTTGGGTAAATGCTGCAGGAATTAGGACTCCCATTTAGAACCTTGTGAGGAGAGATTGTCTTTGCTTGATTCTACTTGGAAGTGGGTGAGCTTTGTCAAAGTAGAGGAAAACCCTTGATGGACCCTGGGAGGAACTTGCACAACACCAAGGCCAGGTTGTAAGAGTTTCTTTGTTTCGTTATTAATACAAACTAGTTTATTTTTCTCAATAGCTTGTGTTAATGAGTTATTTCATGTGTTCCTTGGTCTGCATGTTGAATATATGTTTTATTATATGAAATGCAAGTGCTTGGTAATTGTTTGATTGTTTGTGGTTGCAGGAATTGACTTGAAGGAGGAGCTCATCCGGATCGGCAAGGACGGACTACAACAACCGCGTTTTGGAATAAGGTAAGCCTAAACACTTGTAGTTTTCATGTTTTAAAAGGTATATTTAGAGAAAGATCACTCCATTTTGTCTTGTTTGTCGCTAGAGAGTTTAGACTCCTAGGGAGGTCAGTTGTGTCCGCACAAACGACTTTTTCTGCCACGACAATACTACAGGAGTTCGACTTGGAATTTGAGGAATCTAAGTCTAAAAAATCTTTAGTTTTTGCGGAATTAATGTGTGATTTCCCGCGTGCTGACACGGAAACTGTGGCGGAGGAGCCCATTGCAGATGAATCCTTGTTTCTAATTAGTACTTTAGATCCGTGGTATGGGGATATCATCGTTTATCTCTAGACCCAATCCTTTCGGCCAGAAATATCAAGGTCAGAACGTCGAAAAATACGATTTCAGTCCCAACAATACAAGATTATTGGAGATACTCTTTATCACCGTGGGGCGGACTCTGTTTTTCGACGTTGCATAACTCACGACGAAGCTGAAAGGGTTCTAAATGACTGTCACTCTGGAGAGTATGGCGGTCATATGTCTGGGTATGCCACAACCCAAAAGATATTGTGCACTGGGTACTTTTGGCCGTCTTTATTTAAAGATTGTATTACTGCGGTTCGAAAATGCCACAACTGCCAAATATTTGATCGAAAGATGCGCGCTCCACCTGCTCCTCTCCACCCTATAATTGCCGTTGGTCCTTTTGCCAAATGGGGTATCGATTTTATTACATGTAACCCTCACTCAGCCGGGGGGCATGCGTATATCATCCTTGCGGTAGATTATTTTACCAAGTGGGCTGAGGCGATGCCTACATTTGAGGCAGACGGAAAGACAACTGTGATTTTCGTGTTCAATCACATAATTGATAGGCTTGGTGTCCCACAAGTGATAATCACTGATCATGGGCGTCATTTTCGAAACGTTAGGATGACCGAACTGACAAGCCAGCTTGGTTTGCGTCACGATAGTTCAACCCCTTATTATCCACAAGCTAATGGTCTGGTTGAATCCATCAACAAAGTTTTAGTCATCATGATCTGACGAATCATTGGGATTCATCGGTCAAATTGGCATAACATGCTATTTTCAGCGCTTTGGGCGTACCGAACTTCAGTAAAAACATCAACAGGGTTCACTCCTTTCCAACTAGTCTATGGTCTGGAAGCTCTGTTACCCATTGAATGCGAAATCCCGTCACTGCAAATGGCCATCGAGTTACTTCCATCCACTTCTGAATAGGAAAATCATTTTTTATACTTGGTGCAATTAGATGAGAATCGACGTTGTTGGCTACCTATACCAATAGGTTTCATATTTCATGATTGGAAAAGAAAGTTCCAAATATGCTCTGCTTTGATGATGCAAAGATCCCATATTTCCAAGAGAAGACACTATGTGTGTATAAGATTTATGGTGATTCAATTTTGATGGATGGTCCAACAGCCTAATATGGATCATGCCATGTTTTAAATTTTCAGTTGTAGAATAGAGAAAGAAGTCTGTCAAAATTGTTTAATCTTGGCAGACAAGTAGCTTAGGTAGAGAGGTAAGGCTCCCAACTGCTTAATCTGGGACCTTGGAAGCAATAAGGGTAGCATTAGATAGAAAATCAAAAGGAAAAGCCAGAGAAAAGAAAAAGGCAAATAAGGGTCTGCAAGTCTAAGTGCACCCTCCAAGAAGGAACAAAAAATGCTAGGCAAATAGATGGGTAGGCAGATGGGGTTGCAGAAGTGTAATTCCTTACAATTGGAGGTGTGCTAACCTATTTCACAAAGCAAAAACAATGGAGTGAGAAGGTCTTCTTCTCCATCAGGTTGCAGCAAAACAAAGAAGCATGTCTAACTTCCCAATTTTTCCCTTTTCCATTCATTACTAACATCCCCTCATCATTTGAGATTCATGGAAGAATTGGTGGTTTTATGGTGGTTCCTAGTCCTTTAAAAACCACATTTCTTGTCTAAAAATCTTTTCATTTTGATCTACTCCCTAAGCTAAGTTATTTTCAAATAAACTTAGTAATATCACCCCTCATCCACACTTTTCATTTATATTAACCCCTAACATCTATTGTATAATTCCCCTATGCTACCCTTTCCCTACTATTATAACACCATGATGTATAAACCCCCAAGCATTGTATAAATATCCCTCCCCTTGGCATTATAGCCATAAGTCCTCTGTCAGGGATCAAATCGACATCTGGTCAGTTTGATAAACCTAAGCCTTACCGCCCTTCCCCCTTCTGAATCCATTTGACCCATTAAACCTTCATTTGCTAAGAAAAACTTATGAAAAAACCCTTTTTGCCCATAACCCGCTTCATTTGCAAAAAGCGCACAAAAACCCACTTTTCCATTTTATCCAAAGTATCGGCGCGGTAATATTTTTATTTCTATTTTACATTGAAAAACCATATAAACCCGCCGAAACCCAAAGTCCCGCTGGGCACGCCGTTCAAAAGAAAATAATATTTTATTACCTCCCCGCTGCCGTATCGTCCGCACTGTTCAACGACCCGTCAACCGTCCGATCGGGTGCCTTTGATCGGACGGCCATTATGCATATCGGGTTGGGCCCGACGTCCGAAGATTAGCGCCCGAGAAACTGTCAGAGGGTGACGTCAGGCCTTTGCCACGCGTCGCCCTCACAATTTCTCGGGTCGCCCTCTGACAAAACCCTGACCGTATCTAAGGCGGTCCGAGAAAAACCATTACCGCTTATCATTTACCGCCGGTTCTGTTATGCCTGCGTCATCACCACGTCGGACCCACGTCAGTGCCACCCCGTCGTCGCGTAAGCACTCTTTTCCGCCCCTGCGCTGATATGTCTGCCACCTCATTATCCCCATGGACCAATCACAGCTTGCCACATCACCCGGTGACGTCATGCTGACGTCATCCGACCTCGACCCCACCTAATGATGTCATCCCAAAAACGCGCCAATATGCCAAAAATCCATATTTTAGCCAAAAATGCGTGTTTTTTCCCACTTTTGCCAAAGCAACTATTGATTCTCCTGCATGCATTTTACGACCAAAGCAGCGCCAACCTGCACAACTCAACTCTGAAACCGTGGGCGCCTTCGTCGTACCTCCATTTGCAACTGTTATCGACAATTCGCAAGGTATTTCTCAAAATTGTTCCCTGCACCTAGTTTTATCCATATTTCTGCAAGCAAACTGTTTAAGAGAGTGTAAAACACCGAAATCACCATTAAGCATCCAGTGACATGCACTCATTTCCAACTAGCAAGGCAACAAACCTTCTACCAAGCCTGCATTTGACCAAATTGACCTGAATTCACAGGTAGTTCGCGCAGTCGTGAACTAGAAACCTCCATTACATAAATTCACCATAGAAACACTCTAGTCACTCCTACTACTGTTTCTATCAATCCTATAAACGGTATTTCAATTGCTGTTTGCTCAATTCGCCCTCTGTTCCCTACAATTCACAGTTACATTATAAAGAAACTCCTCTGCGTTCTTCTGCTCACTCAAAACAGTTTACATACAATTCAGAAGCCTTACTAGCCATGGAAACACCAATAGCCTTGAATATCCAGCCTCTGAATGCCCCTCAAAGGGAGTTAGAATGGAAAGCCCTGGGAGATGTAGATTATCAGATGATAGACTGGTTCCCAATGGGTTCTAAGTTCAATATCCACATGCTAAATGAATTGAAAGCCCAACACCTTGGTGGAGCTGATATTTTAGGGATTTGGGACTCAAATTTGCCCATTTACAACCTCCCTCAAGTCAATGCCCTTCCAGACTTGATCCACAAGTGCCAGGAATGCTATGATCCATGCCAAAGAGCTGTTCTCAGTCCTACAGGCTCAATCTTGTTCCATATCACCCCAGAAACCATAAATGAGATGCTGCATTTCCACTCTGCAAGGCCATTGACCCCTCTCTCCATGCTGGACTTAGTAAAGAAGGGGAGTAATTTGTCAAGTGCCCAGATCATCAAAATTAATCAGTTATTCATACAGCCAAGCTCTGAAACTATGAGGACTCCTCCCATTGGATATCACTACCTAAATGACTTGGGCAGAATGCTGGTGGATTTGATCAGCTACGTTCTGGGGTACAGGGGAATTGAGGATGTTGATGACACTATAATGGTAATGATGTCCATATTTTCTCCTGGAAAACCTCCAGCTGTACACTATGACTATGCCACCTATATTGCAGAAAAGATCCATGAACAGCTAATGAATCTACAAAGGGAAAGGGTGTTCAGATACACCTCATACATCTACCACCTGTTCTTGTTTTATCAACCAGACAGTTTCTCCATTCCCCTCAAGAAACTTAATGCCCAGGGGAATCCAAGGTCAGTTGTGTTTTGGACTTCAGTTTTTCATGATGTTTCTAAATCACCATACACATACTGTGAATTTATAGACCTGTTCATTCACCCAGCTATGACATTGCTGTATGGTGTCCCTCCTCCAAGGTTGACCGATGACATGCAGAGAGTTCTCCATCTCTCCAAATCCTACAGCATTGGTGATTGGTATTTTTATCAACACCACACAGTAATCAGAATATATGGCTATGAATTGGACCCTTACAGGCTGCCAAGGTATGTCCCTATGAGACTTTTTTCCCTAGAATACTTCAGGCAGTTTGGAAATGCAGACTGCTTCCATTTCCAAAGTAGGAATAAGAAGGTGCAGCTGAAGGTAAGGAACCAGCTAGGCCCTTTTCTATACAATAAACGAGAGGAGGGATGGAAGGAGGCAGATATGATCTTAGAGGGCTTCAAATTGCAAACCAGTTTCAAATGGATACCTTATGACCCTAATCATTTTATCTCCCACAGAAGGATAAAATACAAATTGGGTAACTATTCACATGGTAGGCTGCCTCATGTTGAAAAGTATGCAAATTCTTTGAGCTGGAAAGAGGGCACTCTAGAAGAGCCAACTACTAGAGAGCAGATGTTAGAGAGAGAGGCTAGGAATTTGCAAAAAGAGGCTGACTTGGAAACTTCTGGACAGGTTTCCTTATCATATCAAAGGCAACTTGGAGCATCTGCCTCTTCTTCAACAACACATCAGCAAGCTGCCATGGACACTCAACAGACATCCAACAAAGGCAAAGAAAAGCAGGTGGAACAAGAGCAACCACCTCCCATGACTGAAGAGCAAACAGAAAAAGAGGTGGAACAGCAAGAAGAACAAAAACAGCAGCAGCAGCAAAAACAAGAAGAACAAAGACAGGAGCAGCCTGTACAGCAAGAGCAGACAGTGGAAGCCCCAAAATCCACTGAGCAGCAGGCACAAAACACGGTGCGTCCTAGGCAAGAAGTTACTACCGAAACATCAATCCACCAAACTCCACAAAAGGAGGATACTAGCAGGAAAAGGGACAGAGAGACTCCCTTAACCACATCAATAAGTCATAGTGAGAAAAGGCACAGAATGAATCCTTTCTCAGAGGAGGAAATGCCAATGGGACAGTCTTTGGGCATGGGCCCACCTAACAAGGAAGCATCCGCAAGTTCCTTCCAACAGGAACAGGACAGAACAGTGGGAGGAGAAGTCAGCTCCTCAAGCCAGCAGAGAGAAGGTGAACTGAGCATCAAACAACAGTTCATAGACATAAAGAGGAGGAATGAGCCAATAAAGATACAACTATACAATCATTTGTTGAAAATGGCTCCCACTAACCAGCAAAGACTGATGTCTGTGTATGATGTTAGTGAAGGCAAAATGATCATGAGTCATTTTTTGCCAGCTGTAGCACAGCCCCAGTCCCCTGCAGATTATATAAGAACCAATCTTGAGGTCCTTGCCAAGGACATCCACCATATGGACAAAATTGAATTACACAAACAAACGGGTGAGATGGTGTATGCCTCCTTGGCAGACAAAACATTGGATAATTATAGGCTAGAGAATAGCCTTAATAATACAGCTTCCCAACTTGAGTTGGAGAGAGCATCCTCTCAAGCAAAGGACAACAGAATTAGGTCCTTAGAAGATATAATCATTGATATTGGGAATGATCCCAAGGATATCAAGGGTATAGAAAAGATATTGAAGTTGAGGGACGCAGACATGGCAGCTTTGAGGAGAAAGATCAAAATTCCAGCCACAATTCACCCTAAAATAGATGAAGTTGCCCAGCAGAGGCATGATCAAGATGCCACAACCTTGCTAGTGTCCCTATATAAGCAGCTAATCCAGACTCAAGAAAAGCTAGGAGAATCAGAGGTTGCACAGGCAGCATTACAGGCAGCTTTGAAGCAAAAAGAAGAAGGTCAGACCTCCCAGCCTCCTCCTGAAACAATCAACCTTGAGGAAGCTGCTCCAACTACTGTTCCTCCTCCTCCTCAACAAACAGGACAGGCAGCACCATCCACCTCAGCACCACCACCACCAACAACAGAACAGGCCCCAAGCCTGGACATGCAAAAGCTGAGAAATGAGATCCAGGCCTTGGAAGCACAAATGACAGAATTAAACGAGGCCAGGGAGAAACTAGCCAAGGTAAATGAAAGATATGACAAATCCAAGCAGACTATGGCAGAAAAGGGCAGGGAAATAAAAGCCCTCAAAGACACGATAAAGGAGCTAGAAAACGAGCTCCAACTGGATAAAGTGGTGGCTGAGATCAAGACAGTGCTATGGGCCAATATTGGCCAGTCTATTACTGACCAATGGCAGTATATCGACATAATCCATGAGCAGTTGGAGCTCATTGCAAAAGCACAGAAGGAGATTCAGAGATCAAGGGCAGCTCTAGGCAATATGCCTGAAATTGCCACCAGGATGATCAATGTGCTCAACAATAGGACAAGTGCTCAGTTAGGAACTATGGGAATTTCTAACAAGACTGAGACTATTTTGTTGATAAAGAGGGTCCTTACACTGAGAAACTTAGTGCAGACATTGGAGAGAAGGACCCAAGACATGCAGACCGAGGTGAACAGATTTATGGACAAATTTGTGGTATTACAGAACCGAGGCCTCCCTGGCTTACTGAACAGTGCAGGGAAACTGCTTACCCATGAGCAGTATGCCAAGAGGGTAAATACATTCGCCACAAGTCAGATCACTGAAAGGCCCAGCACCTCAGAAGAAACAGGGCCAGCTACAGGACAAAGTCTCTACAACAGAGTAGAAAATTTATTCTTTATAATGAATGAAATAAATCACCTATTTGAAGTGCCTCCTAATGTTTATAAATACACAGAGGCAGATGAGACTATGGATGCAATTCTTAGGCATCAACTGCCCACACAGGAATGGTGGACAAAGGAAATACAGATGATTCTATAGACCAGAAAGCCATTCTTCAAGTTTTTCATCAAAAAATACAAATTGGCATGCACAGGAAAACTTAGTAAAATCAGCATGCATGAAAAGATAAAAGCTGAGCCAACTCAGCAGAACTTTCGGCCAAGTCAAGATGGACAGCTATAGGTGACAGGGCAGAAAATTTACAGCAGAGCAGCCACATCAGCGCATTTTCCAGCATTTAAAGCAGATCATTCCAACTGACTCGGTGGCCTCCAAAGGCCAAAATATCTTCTGACTGATAGAAATGAGCATTGATGTTGTATTAAAAGCAGCAATAACTTCTTATCTGTTGTTCTGTACAAAGTTGGTGAAACATTTATTTCTCAGATGACTCAACGCCTTAGATATTTTGTATTACTGTTAGTATATATTTGCCCCTTGCATAAGCTTGCAGGGGTTGTTGTTGATTTCTCTTGAAGAAGTTCCTATGCTGTAATCTTTGCAGAGTCTAATAACAGAAGTAATGGAATTTCTGAAGTTCTGAGTTGTTTGAACGCGTTCATGGTGTTTTTTGAAATTGGCAGGATCCCTGTGCATCTCATATACAATAAGTTTTCTGTAACTCTCTTCGTTTTGTGTTTCAGTCTTTTGCAATCCATAAATGTTTCTAAGTTTCTAAATATTTAGCAGCAAAGAAAAAGAATAGCATTCAGGATTTATTAATGGAATACCCTGAGCTCAATCTATGTTGTTAATGAATGTTTTCCTCAGTTATAATATTGATAAGTGTAATTCTTAATTGCTACACTTTCAGAATATATCTTTCACAGTGACCTTTGTTTCAAGAATTCAAGTTTGCTCCTGAGCAATATATTTCACTTTCACAGCATTAGCTTAATGGAGAATTCTTAATTGCTTTCCATTGGCTAGACATGCATCATCATACATCATCACTTACGCTTTAAATTTTGTTTGTTGAGATACCCAATAGGCCCTGCAGTCTGAACATTCCCACTGAAGCATTTCACAGCTCTAGACTCCATTTCCCAATGAAATACAACTGTCTAAACATTACATCTTAGGTATTGAAAGACATCCTTCAACCAAAACATAAACAAAAACCTAAGCATAATAGCTAGCCTAAAACATTGTCATAATAGAGACAAATCATAAAGAGAGAGCCCTCTCTGATTACAGTTTGGCTAGAAACTGTAATCCAAAGATTGGTTAGTGGTTACCCCGGCCGTATTCCCTTGGGAGTCATAGGGAACAACCTGGGTGTTAACATAAATGGCGACTCCACTGGGGACTAAGCATACTTTTCAAACCGTTGTCTATTCATAGACAGTGGTTCTAAAAAGGCTTAATCAGTCCCTTAAACAATCCTAAAATATCTCAGAAAATACCAAAAACAAATACTGAAGCTGGCTCCTAAAAGGGAAAACAGGCACACTAGGTCAAACCCTGACCCAAATCCACCAGCCGTGTTTGAGAATCCCAATATAATCCCTAGAATCATTAGGAAGCAGCAAAGGCAGGAAGATCCTACTGATTTGACTCCTGAGACAGCCCACCCTGAGCTAGTTCCAACCCCAATCAAAGTTCTATTTAGGTCTACCCCTGTCTCCCCCAGTTCACCATCTACATCTCAAAGCCCTTCTTTCACATCTTCACCCACTGCACATATCCCCTTGCATAACACTCTAGGTGCTGCTACACCTGTTACCCCTGTGATACACACCGTTCCTTTTATCCCAGTTGCTCCTGTAAATCCCCCAAAGCTTGTGAATATGGCTAACAGATATGCACCCTTGCAGTTACCAGCTAATGCCGCAGCTCTGCCCCAAGACTACCAAACTAAAATCTCATATTTTGACTCCACTGGCCATCTTACAGCTATTCAGCATGCCAAAAGGATGCAAGACCATTTTGAGACCTATGAAATAGATGATGACAGTGTGAGAATGAGGATGTTTGTTCAAAGTCTGACTGGGGATGTAAGAACTTGGTTTAGATCCCTAAATGCAAATTCCATCACAACTCTTGATGAGCTTTATCAAGCCTTTACTAGCAGATGGGAGAAGAAGAAGGATCCCCTGCACATACTTGGTGAATATGACACTATCAAAAGAGGTCCCCAAGAGACTGTTTTGGAGTATTGTGCAAGATTTAACAATGTATATAACGCAATCCCGCAAAATTTAAGACCTCCCCCTGATTTGGCCTTGTACAAATTTCCTGATGGTTTTGACCCTGATATGGCCTATCAATTGAAGGAGAGAGACCCTCAAGCCCTTGCAGATGCCCAAAAGGTTGCTGTCACAGTGGAAGCTAACCTGATTGCCAAAAGAAACAGAGCAAGGTTGGAAAAGAGAACCACCTTCAAAGAAGAACCCTCAGCCTTTGATCAAAAACTGGATGCAATACTCACTAGTATGAAGAGATTGGGGGATAGAGTGGAATCGGTCGAGAGAAAATCATCATGGGAAGCACCACAAAACAACCCTCCTAGGAATCCAAATTTTAGGAGAACTCAAAACCCAAACGTTGGCAAGCCCACTGCTGACCAAGACATAAGACCCCCTTTCCAAGAAAACTATGCTGAAACTTCCACATCAAGTGAACCCAATGAAGATTCTCAGATTAATTTAATGGGTCTAGATGGTGAAAGTCAAGTCTTTTTGACACAAGAAGACCATGAGGATGAGGTGATCAAGCTGTTCCCAATCAAATCAGGTGAGTCATTTGACTTCAAACAAGGCTATGACACAGCTGTTTATGAAGTCCATAAGCAATAAAAGCTAAGGAGTAGAACTGTAAATGTAACACAGCCTGAAAGGATAAAAGATGATCAGCAGCCCAAAAGAGCCATAGTTACAGAGCCAAATGACCCAATAGATTCACTTGCAAAAGAAGTAACCATTGAAGAGATCACTGAACCAGCTTCTTCAAAACAGCAGCCCATGGCTGCATCATCCTTGCACCCTAACCCAAGTGTCACCCCTCAAGAGATGAGCAACGAGGGCAAGCCTCAAAATCAGGATAAGAATCAAGAAGAAGAGTTAGTGAACAAGGAAAGAAATGTCATCCACAGCCAAAAGACCCAATCCGAAAAACCCTTTGACCTAGAAACTGAAATTAGTAAATTAAAGATAGCAATTCCTCTCTCAGAATTGGCCAAACACAACATCTACAAACAACAAATCAGGAAATCTCTCCAACTTACTAGCAACAAAGATGATGTTAATGTGTTGGATGATACCCTAGAGCTGCTTTTTGGCCCAGAGGTGGATGGAAAGACAACAGGTGTAGGCATTTTACCTTTCTATGTCAGCCTGCATGTTCATGACAAGATATTACACAATGCAATGTTTGACTTGGGTGCCTCTCACAACCTAATGCCCAAATCAGTCATGGAAAGACTAAACCTGGATATCACAAGACCATACAAGGACCTGTTCTCCTTTGATTCCAGCCAAGTTAAGTGCTTAGGCCTAATAAAAGATCTATGTGTGTCCCTTGTTCAATACCCAAACAAAACAATTCTAATGGATGTTGTAGTTGCTGACATCCCACCCAAGTATGGGATGTTGTTATCAAGGTCATGGGGGGCTAAACTTCAAGGTTCCCTGCAGTTAGATATGTCATATGCCACCATCACTATTTTTGGGCAACCAAAGAGATTATACAGAGAAACATTAATGAAATACATGGTCAGCAGTGAAGAAAAGCCTCAAAACTTTCCCATATATGCTGTCCATTCAGACATAGACTCATACATTCTCTTCAATGATAATACAACTCTCTCAAATAATGAGGTTGAACCCAAGACACTCATCCAGGAGGAAGACACCAATGAGCAAACTGCTACCCAAGAAACAATGATCAAGCCAACATTAAACACAGTTGCTGCTCAAGAAAGCGAACAGGTCCCATCAAGTGAGGAGACTGCCCTAGAAAACAAACAAGATGGCAAACCAGAGCTTCGACTTACAATTCCAACACATAAGGAGGTCATTAAGTTCTCCCTGGAACCAGAGATCCTATGGTTCCTTGAATTTGATGGGTCAGTCAACAAATTAGGGGCAGGAGCTGGAGTTTGGATACATAATAAACAAGACAGTCATGCAGAAGGCCGAGCCTATAGACTGAATTTCAAGTGTACTAATAATATGGCAGAATATGAAGCCCTTTTACTAGGCCTCAAGCTGGTAAAGTTCTTACAAGCCACAAAGGTCTCAATTATGGGGGATTCAGATTTAGTCATCCAACAAGTGAAGGGAAATTTTGTCACAAATGACAAGAGACTGAGGTCTTATAGGTTTGCTGTGGCTGAAATACTAAGCTTCTTCTCTGAATTCCAAATCACCAAAATTTCTAGGACCCATAATCTTCATGCTCATAGTTTAGCCACATTTGCAAGTACTTGCAAGCTGCCTTTTGAGCCCCACCACTATTTTACAGCTGAGGTAAAACACAGACCGTCTGTCCCAAACAATGTCAAGGAATGGCAAGTATTTGAAGATGATGCACAAATAAACAACTTCTTGACCTTGCAACAAGAGTTTGCAGGACTAAATATTGACACTGAAAGATCAAGTCAATCACAAATATTTGAAAGAGCAAGTCAATCACAAATACTTGAAAGAGCAAGTCAATCACAAATACAGCTTGAACAGACTCACCACCCAATATCACCCAAAACAGCAAAACAAATGCTAAATCCAACTATTTTCAACAAGGAGAACATACAACAAATTCAACAAACCAATCATGAGGAAATAGTTGTGGTAGAGGCTGAAATCATAGAGTTAAAAGACAACTTTCTCCCAACAGGACTAACTCCATTAGAAGACATCTTTGACTCAAATGACATCCCTAGAAAACCAAAAATGCAGCCCCTAAATACAGCCATCGAAGAATGCAACATTGGCACTATTGATAAGCCCAAGATAATAAAGCTATCTGCATCTCTGCCTCCTGACCAAAAACCCAAATACATTGACCTTTTCAAAGAGTTTCAAGATGTCTTTGCATGGGGTTATGAGGATTTAAAATCCTATGACACCTCTGTTATCCAGCATACTATCCCTCTCAAACCTAATCAGAAGCCATTTAAACAAAAATTGAGAAGGATTAATCCCATGCTCCTCCCTTCAATTGAAAAGGAATTGCAAAAAATGTTTAAAGCTGGTATCATAGCACCAATCAGGTTTTCTGACTGGATTTCAAATTTGGTCCCTACAAGAAAGAAAACTAGTGAAATAAGGCTTTGTGTGGATCTTAGGAACTTGAATCAAGTATCCCTCAAGGACAATTATCCCTTACCCAAGATGGATCACATTCTTCAACGAGTGGTAGGTGCCTCAAGGATTTCTTTACTTGATGGATTCTCAGGCTTTAATCAGATCCTAGTTCATCCTGATGATCAGGACAAAACAACATTTACAACCCCATGGGGAACTTTCAAATATGTAAAAATGCCTTTTGGATTGAAAAATGCAGGAGCAACATTTCAAAGAGCAATGGATATTGCTTTTGCCAAGGAGATTCATGACTTTCTTGTCATTTACTTAGATGACCTTACACCTTTCTCAAAATCAGACCAAGAACATTTGAAACATTTGAGACAGATCTTCCTAACATGTAGGAAATATGGAATCTCCTTGAATCCCAAGAAATCCTTATTTGGTTTAGAGGAAGGTAAGTTGTTGGGACATATCATTTCAAAGGATGGCATTAGAATTGACCCAGATAGGATACAAGCTATCTTGCAAATGCCCCACCCAAGAAATATCAAAGAATTGCAAGGATTCTTGGGAAAAATCAATTTCTTGAGAAGGTTTATCCCAAACCTAGCCGAACTGATCAGATTACTGAATAATATGCTAAAGAAGGATTCGAAAGTGAAATGGACAGTTGAAGCCAATCAAGCCTTTGAAGGTATAAAATTGGCCCTTACCAAAACCCCAGTCCTAACAAATCCTCAATTGGACAGGGAATTTATCATATTTTCCTTTGCTTCCCAACATACAATTGTTGTTGTCTTGTTACAGAAAGATGACCAAGGAAATGAAAAGCCCATTGCTTTCTTTAGTAGAGCTCTTAGAGATGCTCCCCTAAAATACCAAATCATGGAGAAACAAGCTTATGCTTTGGTCAAGGCCATCAAAGACTTTAGGATTTACATCCTCTACTCACATGTTATAGCTTATGTGCCAAGTCCCATTGTTAAAGACATTCTCACCCAAGAAAATTTAGAGGGCAGAAGAGGAAAGTGGATTGCCAACATTTTGGAATTTGATATTGAGATAAAACCTACAAAACTGATAAAAGGGCAAGGTTTGGCCAAACTAATGACAGAGGAAAACTTCCAAGCCTTAGACATCAACTAGCTGGACAGTGAACCGGAGCTGGCGACTCCAAAGATCAATGTAGCCTTTGAGCAATCCCCTTGGTACTCTGATATATGTTATGTATTGCAAAACCTGTGTGCTCCCCCAGGATTGTCCAGAACTAAATGTAGGTTTCTAAAAATGAAAGCTTCTAAATTCTGTGTTATGGATGGAAATTTACTTTGGAAAAACCATGAAGGGATATTGTTAAACTGCTTAATTGAGAATGAAACTAACAATATCATGAAAGAATTTCATGCAGGTGACTGTGGTGGACACTTGTATTGGAAGTCCACTGTGGATAAAATACTGAGGGCTGGTTACTATTGGCCTACCCTGTTCTCTGATGTTAAAAAGTTTACTACCTCATGTCATAAATGTCAAGTGTTTGAGGGAAAGAGACAGTTACTGCCACTTCCCTTGAGGCCTGTTGCAACAGAGAGACCTTTTCAACAATGGGGCTTGGATTTCATTGGGGAAATTCACCCTTCATCTTCAGGCCAACACAGATGGATTCTAACAGCTACAGACTACTTCACTAAGTGGATTGAAGTTGTTCCATGCAGACAGGCAAATGATTCAATAATCATTCAGTTTTTGGAGAATAACATATTGGCTAGATTTGGCTGCCCTGACAAAATAATAACAGACAATGCTGCTGCTTTCAGATCTAAGAAGATGGTGAATTTTTGCCACAAATTTCACATTACTTTGGGCCATTCTACTGCATACTATCCCCAAGGAAATGGCCTTGTTGAATCATCAAATAAAAGCCTGGTAAACATCATAAAGAAAGTGCTGGAAGAAAATAAAAAGAACTGGCACAAAAAGCTTGTGAATGCCTTATGGGCAGATAGACTGACAACCAAGAGATCAATTGGGGTCAACCCATATGAGTTGGTTTATAGATTAGAAGCCAAATTCCCTTCATCACTAGGAGTTCCTGTTATGAAACTTCTTCAAGAAAGCCAAGCTGAACCAAATGATATGCAAAGAAGGATCAATCAAATAATATGTTTACAGCAAACTAGAGATTAGGTCTACGGCAGAGTTCAAGTTTTACAAGAAAAATTAAAGAAGGCCTTTGACAGAAGGACTAAGGCAGAAGATTTCAACCTTGGTGACAAAGTCCTCAAGTGGGATTCAAGAAGGGAAGATAAAGGAAAACATGGAAAATTTGATTCCCTTTGGAGAGGACCATTTGCTGTTCAAGCAGTACAAGGAAACAATACCTATTTCCTTAAAAGTCTTAATGAAACTGATTTGGATGAAGGTCCTGTGAATGGCAGGATGCTGAAGCACTATTTTGACCACTACCCATAAGTCCAGCCTGAGTTTCCCTTGTACATATTCAGGTGTATATATTACTTTCTGTTAAAATGTAAAAATGCAGCATCTCAAGTTTTATTAACTACCAGCAAAAGACAAATAGGTTTAGAGATCCACCAAGGTGGGAAGAACACAATTTTGGCATTTCAAGGTAGCATACTTCAAGTTTGGTAAAAACAGTCAAGGGCCAAGGCATTCTGACCTGCTGTTCTTGGTCTTTCAAATGGAAAAACCATCCCCATGTGGAGCCACTGTTGGCTACCTATACCAATAGGTTTCATATTTCATGATTGGCAAAGAAAGTTCCAAATATGCTCTGCTTTGATGATGCAAAGATCCCATATTTCCAAGAGAAGACACTGTGTGTGTATAAGCTTTATGGTGATTCAATTTTGATGGATGGTCCAACAGCCTAATCTGGATCATGCCATGTTTTAAATTTTCAGTTGTAGAATAGAGAAAGAAGTCTGTCCAAACTATTTAATCTTGGCAGACAAGTAGCTTAGGTAGAGAAGTAAGGCTCCCAACTGCTTAATCTGGGACCTTGGAAGCAATAAGGGTAGCATTAGATAGAAAATCAAAAGGAAAAGCCAGAGAAAAGAAAAGGCAAATAAGGGTCTGCAAGTCTAAGTGCACCCTCCAAGAAGGAACAAAAAATGCTAGGAAAATAGATGGGTAGGCAGATGGGGTTGCAGAAGTGTAATTCCTTACAATTGAAGGTGTGCTAACCTATTTCACAAAGCAAAAACAATGGAGTGAGAAGGTCTTCTTCTCCATCAGGTTGCAGCAAAACAAAGAAGCATGTCTAACTTCCCAATTTTCCCCTTTTCCATTCATTACTAACATCCCCTCATCAGTTGAGATTCATGGAAGAATTGGTGGTTTTATGGTGGTTCCTAGTCCTTTAAAAGCCACATTTCTTGTCTAAAAATCTTTTCATTTCGATCTACTCCCTAAGCTAAGTTATTTTCAAATAAACTTAGTAATATCACCCCTCATCCACCCTTTTCATCTATATTAACCCCTAACATCTATTGTATAATTCCCCTATGCTACCCTTTCCCTACTATTATAACACCATGGTGTATAAACCCCCAAGCATTGTATAAATATCCCTCCCCTTGGCATTATAGCCATAAGTCCTCTGTCAGGGATCAAATGGACATCTGGTCAGTTTGATAAACCTAAGCCTTACCCCCCTTCCCCCTTCTGAATCCATTTGACCCATTAAAACTTCATTTGCTAAGAAAAACTTATGAAAAAACCCTTTTTTCCCATAACCCGCTTCATTTGCAAAAAACGCACAAAAACCCACTTTTCCATTTTATCCAAAGTATCGGCGCGGTAATATTTTTATTTTTATTTTACATTGAAAAACCATATAAACCCGCCGAAACCCAAAGTCCCGCTGGGCACGTCGTTCAAAAGAAAATAATATTTTATTACCTCCCCGCTGCCGTATCGTCCGCACTGTTCAACGACCCATCAACCGTCCGATCGGGTGCTTTTGATCGGACGGCCATTATGCATATCGGGTTGGGCCCAACGTCCGAAGATTAGCGCCTGAGAAACTGTCAAAGGGTGACATCAGGCCTTTGCCACGCGTCGCCCTCACAATTTCTCGGGTCGCCCTCTGACAAAACCCTGACCGTATCTAAGGCGGTCCGAGAAAAACCATTACCGCTTATCATTTACCGCCGGTTCGGTTATGCCTACGTCATCACCACGTCGGACCCACGTCAGTGCCACCCTACCGTCGCATCAGCACTCTTGTCCGCCCCTGCGCTGATATGTCTGCCACCTCATTATCCCCGTGGACCAATCACAGCCTGCCACATCACCCGATGACGTCATGCTGACGTCATCCGACCTCGACCCCACCTAATGACATCATGCTGACGTCATCCCAAAAATGCGCCAATATGCCAAAAATCCATATTTTAGCCAAAAATGCGTGTTTTTTCCCACTTTTGCCAAAGCAACTATTGATTCTCCTGCATGCATTTTACGACCAAAGCAGCGCCAACCTGCACAACTCAACTCTGAAACCGTGGGCACCTCCGTCGTACCTGCATTTGCAACTGTTATCGACAATTCGCAAGGTATTTCTCAAAATTGTTCCCTGCACCTAGTTTTATCCATATTTCTGCAAGCAAACTGTTTAAGAGAGTGTAAAACACCGAAATCACCATTAAGCATCCAGTGACCTGCACTCATTTCCAACTAGCAAGGCAACAAACCTTCTGCCAAGCCTGCATTTGACCAAATTGACCTGAATTCACAGGTAGTTCGCGCAGTCGTGAACTAGAAACCTCCATTACATAAATTCACCATAGAAACACTCTAGTCACTCCTACTACTGTTTTTATCAGTCCTATAAACGGTATTTCAATTGTTGTTTGCTCAATTCGCCCTCTGTTCCCTACAATTCACAGTTACATTGTAAAGAAACTCCTCTGCGTTCTTCTGCTCACTCAAAACAGTTTACATACAATTCAGAAGCCTTACTAGCCATGGAAACACCAATAGCCTTGAATATCCAGCCTCTAAATGCCCCTCGAAGGGAGTTAGAATGGAAAGCCCTGGGAGATGTAGATTATCAGATGATAGACTGGTTCCCAATGGGTTCTAAGTTCAATATCCACATGCTAAATGAATTGAAAGCCCAACACCTTGGTGGAGCTGATATTTTAGGGATTTGGGACTCAAATTTGCCCATTTACAACCTCCCTCAAGTCAATGCCCTTCCAGACTTGATCCACAAGTGCCAGGAATGCTATGATCCATGCCAAAGAGCTGTTCTCAGTCCTACAGGCTCAATCTTGTCCATATCACCCCAGAAACCATAAATGAGATGCTGCATTTCCACTCTGCAAGGCCATTGACCCCTCTCTCCATGCTGGACTTAGTAAAGAAGGGGAGTAATTTGTCAAGTGCCCAGATCATCAAAATTAATCAGTTATTCATACAGCCAAGCTCTGAAACTATGAGGACTCCTCCCATTGGATATCACTACCTGAATGACTTGGGCAGAATGCTAGTGGATTTGATCAGCTACGTTCTGGGGTACAGGGGAATTGAGGATGTTGATGACACTATAATGGCAATGTTGTCCATATTTTCTCCTGGAAAGCCTCCAGCTGTACACTATGACTATGCCACCTATATTGCAGAAAAGATCCATGAACAGCTAATGAATCTACAAAGGGAAAGGGTGTTCAGATACACCTCATACATCTACCACCTGTTCTTGTTTTATCAACCAGACAGTTTCTCCATTCCCCTCAAGAAACTTAATGCCCAGGGGAATCCAAGGTCAGTTGTGTTTTGGACTTCAGTTTTTCATGATGTTTCTAAATCACCATACACATACTGTGAATTTATAGACCTGTTCATTCACCCAGCTATGACATTGCTGTATGGTGTCCCTCCTCCAAGGTTGACCGATGACATGCAGAGAGTTCTCCATCTCTCCAAATCCTACAGTATTGGTGATTGGTATTTTTACCAACACCACACAGTAATCAGAATATATGGCTGTGAATTGGACCCTTACAGGCTGCCAAGGTATGTCCCTATGAGACTTTTTGCCCTAGAATACTTCAGGCAGTTTGGAAATGCAGACTGCTTCCATTTCCAAAGTAGGAATAAGAAGGTGCAGCTGAAGGTAAGGAACCAGCTAGGCTCTTTTCTATACAATAAAAGAGAGGAGGGATGGAAGGAGGTAGATATGATCTTAGAGGGCTTCAAATTGCAAACCAGTTTCAAATGGATACCTTATGACCCTAATCATTTTATCTCCCACAGAAGGATAAAATACAAATTGGGTAACTATTCACATGTTAGGCTGCCTCATGTTGAAAAGTATGCAAATTCTTTGAGCTGGAAAGAGGGCACTCTAGAAGAGCCAACTACTAGAGAGCAGATGTTAGAGAGAGAGGCTAGGAATTTGCAAAAAGAGGCCGACTTGGAAACTTCTGGACAGGTTTCCTTATCATATCAAAGGCAACTTGGAGCATCTGCCTCTTCTTCAACAACACATCAGCAAGCTGCCATGGACACTCAACAGACATCCAGCAAAGGCAAAGAAAAGCAGGTGGAACAAGAGCAACCACCTCCCATGACTGAAGAGCAAACAGAAAAAGAGGTGGAACAGCAAGAAGAACAAAAAGAGCAGCAGCAACAACAACAAGAAGAACAAAGACAGGAGCAGCCTGTACAGCAAGAGTAGACAGTGGAAGCCCCAAAATCCACTGAGCAGCAGGCACAAAACACGGTGCCTCCTAGGCAAGAAGTTACTACCGAAACATCAATCCTCCAAACTCCACAAAAGGAGGATACTAGCAGGAAAAGGGACAGAGAGACTCCCTTAACCACATCAATAAGTCATAGTGAGAAAAGGCACAGAATGAATCCTTTCTCAGAGGAGGAAATGCCAATGGGACAGTCTTTGGGCATGGGCCCACCTAGCAGGGAAGCATCCGCAAGTTCCTTCCAACAGGAACAGGACAGAACAGTGGGAGGAGAAGTCAGCTCCTCAAGCCAGCAGAGAGAAGGTGAACTGAGCATCAAACAGCAGTTCATAGACATAAAGAGGAGGAACGAGCCAATAAAGATACAACTATACAATCATTTGTTGAAAATGGCTCCCACTAACCAGCAAAGACTGATGTCTGCGTATGATGTTAGTGAAGGCAAAATGATCATGAGTCATTTTTTGCCAGCTGTAGCACAGCCCCAGTCCCCTGCAGATTATATAAGAACCAATCTTGAGGTCCTTTCCAAGGACATCCACCCTATGGACAAAATTGAATTACATAAACAAACGGGTGAGATGGTGTATGCCTCCTTGGCAGACAAAACATTGGATAATTATAGGCTAGAGAATAGCCTTAATAATACAGCTGCCCAACTTGAGTTGGAGAGAGCATCCTCTCAAGCAAAGGACAACAGAATTAGGTCCTTAGAAGATATAATCATTGAGATTGGGCATGATTCCAAGGATATCAAGGGTATACAAGAGATATTGAAGTTGAGGGACGCAAACATGGCAGCTTTGAGGAGAAAGATCAAAATTCCAGCCACAATTCACCCTCAAACAGATGAAGTTGCCCAGCAGAGGCATGATCAAGATGCCACAGCCTTGATGGTGTCCCTATATAAGCAGCTAATCCCGACTCAAGAAAAGCTGGGAGAATCAGAGGCTGCACAGGCAGCATTACAGGCAGCTTTAAAGCAAAAAGAAGAAGGTCAGACCTCCCAGCCTCCTCCTGAAATAATCAACCTTGAGGAAGCTGCTCCAACTACTGTTCCTCCTCCTCCTCAACAAACAGGACAGGCAGCACCATCCACCTCAGCACCACCACCACCAATAACAGAACAGGCCCCAAGCCTGGACATGCAAAAGCTGAGAAATGAGATCCAGGCCTTGGAAGCACAAATGACAGAATTAAACGAGGCCAGGGAGAAACTAGCCAAGGTAAATGAAAGATATGACAAATCCAAGCAGACTGTGGCAGAAAAGGGCAGGGAAATAAAAGCCCTCAAAGACACGATAAAGGAGCTAGAAAAGGAGCTCCAACTGGATAAAGTGGTGGCTGAGATCAAGACAGTGCTATGGGCCAATATTGGCCAGGCTATTACTGACCAATGGCAATATATTGACACAATCCATGAGCAGTTGGAGCTCATTGCAAAAGCACAGAAGGAGATTCAGAGATCAAGGGCAGCTCTAGGCAATATGCCTGAAATTGCCACCAGGATGATCAATGTGCTCAACAATAGGAAAAGTGCTCAGTTAGGAACTATGGGAATTTCTAACAGGACTGAGACTATTTTGTTGATAAAGAGGGTCCTTACACTGAGAAACTTAGTGCAGACATTGGAGAGAAGGACCCAAGACATGCAGACCGAGGTGAACAGATTTATGGACAAATTTGTGGTATTACAGAACCGAGGCCTCCCTGGCTTACTGAACAGTGCAGGGAAATTGCTTACCCATGAGCAGTATGCCAAGAGGGTAAATACATTCGCCACAAGTCAGATCACTGAAAGGCCCAGCACCTCAGAAGAAACAGGGCCAACTACAGGACAAAGTCTCTACAACAGAGTAGAAAATTTATTCTTTATAATGAATGAAATAAATCACCTATTTGAAGTGCCTCCTAACTTTTATAAATACACAGAGGTAGATGAGACTATGGATGCAATTCTTAGGCATCAACTGCCCACACAGGAATGGTGGACAAAGGCAATACAGATGATTCTCTAGACCAGAAAGCCATTCTTCAAGTTTTTCATCAAAAAATACAAATTGGCATGCACAGGAAAACTTAGTAAAATCAGCATGCATGAAAAGATAAAAGCTGAGCCAACTCAGCAGAACTTTCAGCCAGCAAGTCAAGATGGACAGCTACAGGTGACAGGGCCGAAAAGTTACAGCAGAGCAGCCACATCAGCGCATTTTCCAGCATTTAAAGCAGATCATTCCAACCGACTCGGTGGCCTCCAAAGGCCAAAATATCTTCTGACTGATAGAAATGAGCATTGATGTTGTATTAAAAGCAGCAATAACTTCTTATCTGCTGTTCTGTACAAAGTTGGTGAAACATTTATTTCTCAGATGACTCAACGCCTTAGATATTTTGTATTACTGTTAGTATATATTTGCCCCTCGCATAAGCTTGCAGGGGTTGTTGTTGATTTCTCTTGAAGAAGTTCCTATGCTGTAATCTTTGCAGAGTCTAATAATAGAAGTAATGGAATTTCTGAAGTTCTGAGTTGTTTGAACGTGTTCATGGTGTTTGTTGAAATTGGCAGGATCCCTGTGCATCTCATATACAATAAGTTTTCTGTAACTCTCTTCGTTTTGTGTTTCAGTCTTTTGCAATCCATAAATGTTTGTAAGTTTCTAAATATTTAGCAGCAAAGAAAAAGAATAGCTTTCAGGATTTATTAATGGAATACCCTGAGCTCAATCTATGTTGTTAATGAATGTTTTCCTCAGTTATAATCTTGATAAATGTAATTCTTAATTGCTACACTTTCAGAATATATCTTTCACAGTGACCTTTGTTTCAGGAATTCAAGTTTGCTCCTGAGTAATATATTTCACTTTCACAGCATTAGCTTAATGGAGAATTCTTAATTGCTTTCCATTGGCTAGACATGCATCATCATACATCATCACTTACGCTTTAAATTTTGTTTGTTGAGATACCCAATAGGCCCTGCAGTCTGAACATTCCCACTGAAGCATTTCAAGCATTTCGCAGCTCTAGACTCCATTGCCCAACGAAATACAACTGTCTAAACATTACATCTTAGGTATTGAAAGACATCCTTCAACCAAAACATAAACAAAAACCTAAGCATAATAGCTAGCCTAAAACACTATCATAACAGAGACAAATCATAAAGAGAGAGCCCTCTCTGATTACAGTTTGGCTAGAAACTGTAATCCAAAGATTGGTTAGTGGTTACCCCGGCCGTATTCCCTTGGGAGTCATAGGGAACAACCTGGGTGTTAACAGACGTGATGCTGCACTGGTGATCAAAACTCACACAAAACGTATGAAAGCTCAGTATGATCGAAATGTGACCCCTCGAAATTTTTCAGAAGGAGATCTAGTCTTAGTTTACGATTAAGCTAATGATAAATTAGGCGCTGGAAAATTCGTTCGTATGTGGCATGGTCCCTATGTTTCAAGTGAAAGCTAGCAAAAGGAGCCTATGAATTGGTAGACTTTGACGGGGACTCTTTGGGTAAACCCAGAAATGGTCTTTACCTGAAGAGGTATTATGCTTAAAGAATGGGTATAGAGATTTTTAGTTAGGATAGCTTTTCTTTCTAGCTGGTGTGTTTTAGTTTAAAAAGTGTGCTTAGCTTAGAGAGTGTTTTTTTCGTCATTTTTCCTGCTTATTTCGGTTTTACTCTTGATATTGCAGATGTCGATGCCTCTCCAAACATACATTGGTTTCGCTGATGGTGCTTGTCGTAATACACGGAACATTCTTCCGCAGCTTGGGTTATCTATTCGCCCTCTGACGAGTTAGTATCTATGCATGGGGTAAGCCTCGGTCAAACAATGAACAACATTGCCGAGTATAGTGCAGTGATTGAGTTATTATCTGAATGTATTTCATTTGGGATTCGGAGTTTGATAGTGAGGTTAGATTCTGAACTCGTTGTATTACAACTTAATAGAGTGTATGCCATTAGAAACCTAGTATTATTAAGATTATTTTTGAGAGTGCGTCTCTTGGAACGTGAATTTGATTATATTGAATATCAGCATATTCCAAGATCTTTAAATACATTAGCAGATGCAATTGCTTCTTGAATGTTAAGTAGACATTTGCAATAATCATACATGTAAATTTAAAACCATTCCATAACATGATTTACAAGATAAGCCGGTAATAGTGATATATATATATATATATATATAGGAGTGTGTCAAAAAATACATCGTCCTCGATCATAGGTTGAAAAACACCTTATGATCGGCAAAAATGATAAGTACAAAAAACAAAAATGTCATATGTGCCCACAATAGGCGATCATCCTATCACTAGTGATGATCTCGATGAGAAACCACTATACGGGCTACCTTGCAAAGGAACCTCCTAAAAGGTCCTGGGACCCCAATCACATAGTGCTAAAGTCGATGAGGAATGTCATCTATAATGGTCTCCAGAATATCTCCTGTCAAGCGTTCGAGATGACTCTCCAACTCGGCCAAAACCTCTGCTGATTCGTCCTGTGGGGCTGGCGCGACTGCAACTGGTTGTTTCCTCTCGTAAGGCCGAAGAGCGGCTGGTCACTGTGGACCCACATCTACATTTGAAAATTTTTTTATCAGTTTTGGGACGATGGAAAAATAAAAATAAAAATTAAAATAGGAAAAATGTTGAAAATGATTTTACCTGAGTCATCCCACTGCTCTCCTGGCGGAAGAGCCATGTCTGGGTCGCCACGAAAATCTACCCAAGTGTAAGGGAAGTCCTGAATAGAAAATACCTGGTTTTCCAACCACTGGAAATACTCAGGTTTGAATCGAGAAACCTCTGTCCTCTCGTCCAGGTGACAGGGCATAACTGCGACCCATCGCATCAGTTTGGGCTCTTGAGGAAGCCCAGCTACAACAGTAAGGTGTTGCGGGATCAACATGGGAACCCTCTCTATACCAAAACTCACAACCAAAGCCCCATAACCAAAGGTCTTTAGTTGTCCATTCTTGGCCCTGGTCAGTTGGCGTTTCACACTGGCCAACACAGCATCGCACCAGTTGAAGATGGTGCCTCAAAAGCAATCAACTGCCATACGCATCTGGGATCCGGTGGCAATATCTAATGTGGCACTCCCGCAAAGTCTGGTGACAGTAAATGCGATCACCATGAGTTCAGGACGGGATATGGTCTTTATGTCTATCCCTTTGTCTCTAGCCTGGCTGTTGCAGAACTCTAGCCGGAGGCTATCGACAGACAGGCCACCTGGCCTAGCCCCAAACAGAGTCAAATCTTTGCCTCTCTTAGGCAAACCAGTCAAGAAATATATGTCCGCCTACACGATTTCGAGCTAGTGGCTACCAATGAAGAAGCACCGGTCCTGTATGCTCCATCTGTCAACCAACCACTATAAGAAATCCACCTGAGTCCTCATGCCAGGAATGGCCCAGAATTTGTACAAGCTGCACGCCCTCAAAGCATCAAGTGAAGGTTGATGGTTCCATGCGGCAGCATCCATGTCCTCATGCTCTCATTCACGCCAATCTAGCATGATGTACTCTCTGCATCAAGTATAAAGATAAATTAAAATGCTAGAAATTATTTTGTTTGGTCCAATTTTGAGAATTTTTGGGTTAAAAACCCTTGCGGCGAGGACTGCACCCTCCGGGTTAGACACAGTGCGTGGGACCGCACCTTCTCTACATGGAAGGGGCGGACCCCTAACTTTTTCCCAATGGAGAAAAAGCCGGGGTCCACAGGCCAGCAGTGGTACACCTGCGGGCCCCTTGCGCACGGGTTTTAAGCCTAAAAACCCTCCAAAAAATGAAATGAATGACTAAAACAAAAAATGAAACGGTTAAAAATGAAGAGTAGGATGATGTGGATTACCTGGAGAAGACGACGTTCGATTCCGACGGTTGGATTTTCCGCAATCTTCATGGGAAGTTTTCTGAACAAAAACACTATTTTCTCACCCAAAACTCAAACGGTAAAAATGAATTGATGAAGGCCCTTTTTATAAGTTTTTTGAGTAAATAAATTGCAAATTTGTTTATGTTTCACTTTGAAAAGGTATTTTTGCGACATTTTTATCCATTTTAAACAGGTATGAGTAATGTTTGCATTTTGTTCAGGATAACGGATTATTCAGGCGAAATCTATCATTTTCAACGGAAAAATATTTAGAGTCACCTTTAAGCTCTTTTCTGACTCCTGAAACATGAAAAGATGGTCGAGTTTTTGTTTTAAACTCGTTAAAACGGAACTAAAAGACAGTCCACTTACAGCTCTTTTCCGACCGTAAAAACATGGAACGATTGCCAGATTTTTGTCGTTTCAAATTCGATATTGGTTATGAAACGACGTGTCGTTGATCGCTTTTTTACTTTTTCGGGTCAAGGGCACTAATGACGAAAAGTACTCCTTGGTCGTAAAAGATCAAGTAGTTCTCTCAAGTATTATTTTATACTTTTTCGGGCTTGGGAGACACAAATTTACGAAAAAGGTCAACTTTACAAAAAATATTTTTCGGCGAAGATCACATGAGACATCATTTGTCGACGCGTTTCGAACCAACCAGTGTGGTTCATCGTCAGGACAAGTTGAAGAAAAAGATCTAGCTTAGCATGTCAAATAGACCGAGCAGAGCCTCCAACGGCTAATTTGACCAACCGCTAATATTGACTATTGGACCGGGATCAAAACTTTTTTAATAATAAAAAAGAGATAAGTTATACAGGGGACCAATCCCTTAATAAATAAATAAAATAATTTAAATTAGTGATAATAGTTAGTAAAAAAGTTATTAAAAATAGTTAAAAATTATAGGTTAACCATTATTTAAAAGGAAATTAGTTGTAAAGGACCTCGCCTATGAATAAATTAATTGTGAATACAAGTTATAATAATAATAATAATAATAATAATAATAAATAAATAAATAATAATAATAATAATAATAATAAATAAAATAAATTAATAATAATAATAATAATAATAATAATAATAATAAACAATAAATAAATAAATAAAGAAAGATATTATTGTTATTTTTATTTTTATTTTAATTATTTATTTATTTATATTGTTATTTAATTTATTTTTATTATTATTATTATTATTAAAAATGAGTAAAAAATTTAAATGAATAAATAATTAATTAAAAAAAATAAAATAAATAAATAAAATAAAATAAAAAAATAAAAAATAAATGAGGATTAGGACGAGAGTGCTGGGACCCAACATCGACTGATTTTCCAGCCATCATCTCTATTGAGATTACACGGCCTCTTTTCAATCTCAAGCGCCTCCCTAAATTTCCGATGATGGAAGTGCGAAACCTTAGCAATAACACTAGCTTCCTCGATACAAACATGATGATTGGTTTTCTCGGTGTGCTCAGCCAAAGCGGAAGACTTAGTACGCCTATGCTTAAGATCAGCAACATGCTCACTAATCCTCTCGTTAATGGAGTGATCAGTTTCCCCAATGTAGGGGGTCCCACAAGAACAGGGGATCAAGTACACACCTTTCATATCTTTAGGTCGATGTTGGGTCCCAGCACTCTCGTCCTAATCCTCGTTTTTTTTATTTATTTATTTATTTTTTTTAATTAATTATTTATTCATTTAAATTTTTTACTCATTTTTATTATTAATAATAATAATAATAATAATAATAATAATAAATTAAATAACAATATAAATAAATAATTAATTAAAATAAAAATAATAATAATAATAATATCTTTATTTATTTATTTATTATTATTATTATTATTATTATTATTAATATTAATATTATTATTATTATTATTATTTAAGTATGGGGGATTTACGCAGTGCATTATATTAGATATCATTTTTTGGGATTCAACTGCGTTAAGTAAGTCATTCAAACGTATGACCATTTCCATGAGAGGTAGTCGTAAAGTGACTAATTTCTCATGATTTTTGAATAGTTCACTTAGCACTCATTGCATCGGGTGATGCTCACAGGGGTGAAGAAGTGGGATTGAAACTAGTGAAATGTGGAGAACGAATCACATAGCATCAATCATCACTTCCGGGGCTTGCACCTGGTAACCAGGACTTCCCAGGAGGTCACCCATCCCAGAACTCCTCTGGCTCAAGCGCGCTTAACTGTGGAGGTTTTCCCCACAATCAAGCCCACTTAGCTTGCTACCCCATTTGCAAAACCTTAGCAAGTATTGTGCCTCATGAACCATTCAAGTAGAGATCCCTTGACTCTTTTTTGAATTTAAGTATGGGGGATTTACGCAGTGCATTATATTAGATATCATTTTTTGGGATTCAACTGCGTTAAGTAAGTCATTCAAACGTATGACCATTTCCATGAGAGGTAGTCGTAAAGTGACTAATTTCTCATGATTTTTGAATAGTTCACTTAGCACTCATTGCATCGGGTGATGCTCACAGGGGTGAAGAAGTGGGATTGAAACTAGTGAAATGTGGAGAACGAATCACATAGCATTAATATTATTATTATTATTATTTATTTATTTATTATTATTATTATTATTTTTATTATTATTATTATTATTATTTATTATTATTTTTATTTTTATTTTTATTCTATTTATATATATATATATATATATATATATATATATATATATATATATATATAAAACTTGTATTCGCAATTAATTTATTCATAGGCGAGGTCCTTTACAACTAATTTCCTTTTAAATAATAGTTAACCTATAATTTTTAACTATTTTTAATAACTTTTTTACTAACTATTATCACTAATTTAAATTATTTTATTTATTTATTAAGGGATTGGTCCCCTGTATAACTTATCTCTTTTTTATTATTAAAAAAGTTTTGATCCCGGTCCAATAATCAATATTAGCGGTTGGTCAAATTAGCCGTTGGAGGCTCTGCTCGGTCTATTTAACATGCTAAGCTAGATCTTTTTCTTCAACTTGTCCTGACGATGAACCATACTGGTTGGTTCGAAACGCGTCGACAAATGATGTCTCATGTGATCTTCGCCGAAAAATATTTTTTGTAAACTTGATATGGATCACAGAAGCCTAAACTCTACTACGAAAAAGGTCAACCCTGGAGTTTTCTTAAGTTTTTTCAGACTCTCTAAAATTGAAAAACGCCGAGTTTCTCCTATACTGGACTCGTTAAAATTTCACAATAAAGGACCTGTTCAATTACAAACAGGAACGAACCACTCCTTCTTAGGGTTCGAATTTAAACTAAGTTGGACTCATCCGAAGGATGAGCTTATAATCAAGCAAATGTTATCCTCCTCAAGCTTGTCAAAAATAAAGAGGTACTTGCCAGAAATGGTGGGGGAAAAGAGAGAAAACTGAGCCTGCTTGTCATACTTTGTAACCACTCTTGAACACGACACTTTTATTCACATGGGTTGGGAAATCCTTTGCCTAACAGTTGATCAAACCACATTGAAAGTCTTCAGCCGATTTCTAGGTATTAACTTTGGGTCAATTGTCACCAAGCCATGTATCGTGTCGTTATGTGTTCAAGAGGTCACTGCCAATAACCCATTCATCTGCAAAATATCTGTCATCCATCTTGACCATCCCTGAGTCAGTCCTTGCAACTAAATTTCTTCAACTTGATCTATGATTTCGTGTTGTGGGCTTGCCTGTGACGGATCACTTTCTATCGACTACAGCTCATTATCTAGAAAGATGATCTAGAAATCGTCAATACCTTGGGATCTGCATGCCTAAATGGCAGGTTTCTCGCCTTTGACGACAGGTTGCATCATTGACCTTCGATCAAAGGATTTTGTGACATGTTCGACATCAACACATTTATTCACATCTCATGAATTGTACTGGGTACTTTAAGAGCCATTGACATCACTGGTGGTTTCTCTCACACTTGTTAACAGTTTACATCATTGACTGGTAATCAAGTGGATTCTACCATGTTTGACATCAACACATTCATTCGCATGGATAGAATCGTATTGTTTCGGGAAGTAGAAATGAAGAACCTGGATCTAGTTTCCATAATCCAGGTTGCGAGGAATTTTGTATTCATTATATAATGGACTATTCATAAACAGATGGCTGCGTCCATACTGTGTCCACATGAGTCTATACCTGTGATTTTTTATAAGATCATTCATGTATCAGAGCAGTAGTTAGTTTTCTAAGTCAGTTTTATCTGAGTATGGGAATGCCTACCTCAGCGATGATATGATCTCATATATATATCTTGCATTGAATATTTTTGCAGGTTCCAACCGGGCTCTCCACAAGATGATCCTCGAAATGATAAAGTACTTCACTCTTCCTAAATGATAAATGAAATCCTCATCTACTACAAACTTCACACTTTAGGGGGCAATCTGTTGCACAAAAATATCATCACCATGATTATTTGTAGTCAGTATGGGTCTATCATCACTTGTACTGTCCTCCTAGGCAAGTCTCAGACCTCAGCTCTTCAAGTCAAGCTTTGAAAATCAGAGAAATACATTAAAAATCAATGAAACTCTGGTTCCGCACTTTCTCTCACTGTTACCTGCAGTCCCGCACCTTCTGTTTACAAAAACTGCGGACCTACCCACTCTGTCCCTAAAGGTGTGGGTGCGGACCCCTGTGAAAGTCAAAAAGGCGCAAGTTTATTCTAAAAAAATCACTTTGGGTTAATTCTAGATGATTCTAGAAGGAATTTTGACATGGATTTGCCGCTCTTAGGTGGTTCATGCATCCCAAAAGAGAAGGAGGTAATCCCTTGATGAGAGGAGTTATCCCTTTGAAGGAAGGCTTTATCCCTTTGAAGGAGGACCTAGTAACTTCCCTCCATTGCACTATAAATTCAGGCATTGGGCTGGTTGCTGGGCAGGTTGCAAGCTGAAGATTTTTGAGGGTAAATGGTGGTGAAATTAAGACTTCCTAGTTGAGCTTAAGAAGAGAGATCACATACCTTTTTGGCTTCATTGGGAAGTGAGTGAAACTTGTCAAAGTAAAGGAGACTTCTTGTTGGACCCTGGGAGGAGCTTGTACAGCGTCAAGGCACAGGTTGTAAAGTTCTTCTTCTTTTGAATTAATACAATCAAACTCATTTTTCTCAACAATTATCTCATGTCATTTGTTTCATGAACTCCTTGACTTTCATGTTAAATATGTTTTATGATATTGGCTTTTCAGGTGCTATTTAATTTGTTTTCTTGTTTGTGTTTGCAGATTCGCGACAAAGGAGCTCATTTGGATCGAAGGAGCGAGGGCATCCACAAACTTGTGTTGGACCTAAGGTAGGCCCTAAAACACTTGTTTGCCTTTGTTTATAGAAGCATATTTAGAGAAAGATAGTGTCTGGTTGGTTTGCTTGTCATTAGGTCTTCTTTAGATTCTAGGAAGGTCTATCTTGTCTGCAAGATCGACTTATTCCCTGTGACAGGTTCCAAGTGAGAACCAAACAAACGAACCCGGATCTTCCTCATCCATATAGCCTCTCATGCAGCCAAACTTGCTGCCATATGCTCGGCCTTTGCTGAACTGAGTGCCACGGATCTCTGCTTCCTGCTGTACCAAGAAACTGCTATCGACCCGATACTGAATACCCCTCCTGATGTGCTCTTTCTGTCCGTTGGGCTCCCTGCCCAATCTGCATCTATGAAGCCACATAGCTTCACCTCATCCTCCTATCTATACCACAATCCATATCCCAATGTGCCTCTCAAATAACGTAATACATGCTTTCCTGCCTTCCAGAAGAGCCTGGTAGGCTTAACCATAGCTTGTGAAAGCTGGTTAACAGCATAACATATATCGGTTCTTGTATTGACTAGATACATAAGCGACCCCACCAACTGTCGATAAACAGTGGCATCCTCCTTCCTCCAACCTCTAGGAAGAGGAGTATCAACAGGCTTGTAGCCATGCATGTTGAAATTCTCCAGTATCTCCTGAGCATACTTACCCTAAGAAACAAATATTCCATCACTGTGCTGCCAAATTTCCAATCCCAGGAAATAATGAAGGAGGCCCAAGTCCTTCATCTCAAACTCCTTAGCAAGATCATCCTTGCATGAAAGTATCAACAGCTCATCACCCATAATCAAATCATCTACATAAAGTACAATGATAAGAAACTTACCCTCCACCACAATCTGGTATAGGTTAGGATCCGCCTCACTCTTGGAGAATCAGAGTCTGGTGAAATAGTTGTCTATCCATGTGTACCAAGCACGTGGTGCTTGTTTCAACCCATACAGCACTCTCTTGATCCTGCACACATGCGACTCATTGCTGAAGATCTCAAAACCTTCGGTCTGCTCAATGTACACCTCCTCCTCAATGACTTTGTTGAGGAACACAGTCTTCACATCCATCTGATGAATGTGCCATCCTATCTACGCTGAGAGATCAAGAATAATTCGTATGGAAGAATACCTTGTGACAGGTGCAAAGGTCTCCTCATAATCGATTCCCTCTATCTATGAAAAGCCTCGGGCAACAAATACTTCCTTGTACTTCTCCACACTCCCGTCAGCTACCTGCTTAACTTTGTAGATCCATCTCGAACCCACCACTGATTTCCCTTCTGGTATAGGAACAATCTCCCATGCACTGTTTTTGACAATCGAATCATACTCTTCCACCATAGCATCTACCCATGCGAGATCCTCCACAGCTTCCTCGAAAGAGGATGGCTCAGTCACAACACATTTGCTCATAAGAGCCATGTATCCAGTGTACCGATCAGGTGACTATCTCTACCTGCGTTGGGCTGTAGGTGGTCCTACAACCTTCTCTGCATCTTGAGCCAGTCGCTCAGCTTCTGTCAAGCACTTTCGCCCTCTGATGGTTGGCGCTGCATGAGTGGTCCCTTCCACTCCATGAATTTTGTCATGTGGCTTATCAATGTCCTAAAGCTCATCCTTAGGAACTAATAGCTCCTCATCTGCATGCAAGTGTGGCTCCCTCTCAAGTGAACACTTCATGGCTTTCTCCTCCTGAAATTTTATATCCCGTCGCACAACAATCTTACCACTGTTTGGCGAATACACATGATAGTTGTTACACAAAAATATCGTCACTATGATTATTTACAGTCAGTATGGGTCTATCATCACCTGTACTGTCCTCCTAAGAAAGTCTAAGACCTCAGCTTTTCAAATCAAGCTTTGGAAATGGGAGAAAGACATTAAAAATCAATGTAACTCTGGTTCCGCACTTTCTCTCATGGTCACCTGCGGTGTCGCACCTTCTGTGTACAAAAGTTGCGTACCTACCCGCTCTGTCCCTAACGGTGTAGGTGTGGACCCTTGTGAAAGTCAAAACGCAAAAGTTTTATCTTAAAAAACTCACTTTGGGTTAATTCTAGAGTTTTCTAGAAGGAATTTTGACGTGGATTGTTCGCTCTGAGGTGGTTCATGCATCCCAAAAGAGAAGGAGCTAATCCCTTGACTAAAGAAGCTATCCCTTTGAAGGAGGGCTTTATCTCGTTGAAGGAGGACCTAGTAACTTCCCTCCATTGCACTATAAATACAAGCATTGGGGTGAGGACTAGGGAGGTTAGAAGATGAACATTTTGAGGGTAAATGCTGGTGAAATTAAGACTCTTTGGTTGAGCTTGAGAGGAGAGATCACATACCTCTTGGTTCCATTGGAGAGTGAGTGAAACTTGTCAAAGTAGAGGAGGCATCTTGTGGGACCCTGGGAGGAGCTTGTACAGCGTCAAGGCAAAGGTTGTAAAGTTCTTCTTCTTTTGAATTAATACAATCAAACTCATTTTTCTCAACAAGTATCTTATGTTATTTGTTTCATGGACTCCTTGACTTTCATGTTAAATATGTTTTATGCAATTTGTTTTTCAAGTGCTATTTAATTTGTTTGCCTTGTTTGTTTTGCAGATTCGCGAAAAGGAGCTCAATTGGATCAAAGGAGCGAGGGCATCCATAAGCTTGCGTTGGACCAAAGGTAGGCCCTAAAAACACTTGTTTGCTATTGTTTATTGAAGCATATTTAGAGAAAGATAGTGTCTGGTTGGTTTGCTTGTCATTAGGTCTTCTTTAGATTCTAGGAAGGTTTATCTTGTTCGCAAGATCGACTCATTCCGTGCAACAAAATGGCAACTCCGCTAGGGAATTGATTGTTTTCCTTGCTTATACTTTTACCTCAGAAACTGTATTTTCTGTTTCTGTTTTTGACTTGATGATTGTGGGATTGGGTGAATTTAGTTAATTTTGAGTCATTTTTTATTTTTCATAGTTTTGGGAGAGGTACGCACCCTCTGAGTTAGGCACAATGCGTACCTGTACGCACTTTTCCTTTATGCACAAAGCGTGGACGCACCTGTGTAAACAGGTTGCCTGCGTACCCTGTCAAAAATTTGAAAATTTGAAATTTTTTCTCTTTTTTATCAGTTTATAATTTGTTTATAGGTTTTAGCCATTGCCCAGACCTGCTTGTTCCATGTCAAAAACTTTCCTTGGTTTAATTTCATTAGTGTTAGGGTTTTAGGTGGAATTCCTAGGAATTTTGCTTGTTGGGTTTGTTTTTCATTTTTGGTTGTGTAGTGGCTCTGAGCTTAGAAGCAGTAGGGACCTCAAATTACCTTGGTGTCTACTAGTCTTCTTATGAGTCTGACCATTTATGAAATCTCCCCTTGTTGAGGAATCCGCTTTGTGTTTTCTCATTTCAAAATTTCAAAAAACTTGTATTTGAAAGTTGGAATTTTCATTTTTTAAAAAGAAAACAAGAGATTGGTTGTTTTTTGACTAATTGTGATTCTGCATAAATTAGTCCTTAGCTCAAATTTAGCTAAGTAAAACATCCTCAAAAAGACTTTTAGTAGGCTTTGACTTCAAGTAGCTTTTTATAGTTTGTACTCTCAAAGTTAGTCATTTTCATTAGTTTTGAGTGTTTTATTTACAAAATATAAAATATCTCTTTTGGAAAAAGTTTGCTTTTGTAGTGATTGAGTGCTTTGAAAAGAAAAGGGAAATTTTTGTGAAATAGCTAGTTGTCTTGTTTTGAGTGCTTTGGAAAGGAAAAGCTCTTCTTTTAATTTGCTTAATTGAGAAAGATTTTTGTTTACAAAGAATTTGCATTCTCAAACTCTTTCTTAGTTTAGAAGTTCATCGAAGAGAAAAGATTGTTTAAATCATCTTAGGTGCATCTTTTTAGTGATTTCGAGTCGAGTCTTTACACCACGAGTTTCATCTCCGCCACCTCTTGACTTAAATAACAACCACTAAAATTAACGCTTAAAGTAAAATTCACCTAGTAACATTTTATTTCTAGGGCTCTGATACACCAATTTAGCTTAGGCTAGTGTCTTGGAGTAGGAGAGTAATTAACTCTCCAAGACAGTAAAAACAAACAAGTAGCTGTATCTTGTGGTAGGAAGAAATCCAATTGTTGCATTTATGCTCTGGGAAAGCTCCTCTTAAAGGAGAAGCACGAGATCGTGTACGAACTAGTGTGGGAATCAATCCTTCCTCATTGGGAATGACGTTAGATATTCACGTATTAAAAACGGTAAACCTCGGATTAACCATTGTCGAGGAGCCTGGGGTCACTTGTTGGTAAACCTTGGATTATGTCAAGGAGCCTTCAAGGGGATTGAGCTTGCTACTCTGCCCTTGCGTGTGTATCGGATCGTAGATTGTTCCCCCAGGTGTATTTGTCTCAGTTGGTAGCCTTAGTGACCATATTCTTTAGGATTCTTCCTAAGGTGACAGTGGTGGGAAGATCCCATTGTACCTGGAGCAGACGTCGGCTAGACTCACTTGGATTTTCTGGGGGGTTCACTTCACTCGAGACGGTTAAGTGGAGGAACTTGGGCCAGTCTATTCAGTAAGCAGGTTGCCGGGGTAACTGTTCCAACCGCCATTTCTGTATTGAATTCTGCGACGTTGGATTTCATCACCAACTAGTGTTTTCGGTCCGGAAAGTTACTCTTTGTGTGTGTTTGATCTCTAGATTCTTTAGGCGTGTGATTCAAATTTGTTTGGTTCTTTATAGGATTTAGGTGTTTTTCATTGAGATTTTACTTTGTTTGCGTGTGAAGTAGTTAAAAGTTTTTAACTGTGGCTGAATTACCAAGACAGTCCCGTAGACTTCGGGGCTAGTCTCCTGAGGTTGTAACCATGGCTGATTTACTGAGGAAGTCCCGTAGACTTCGGGGCCAACCTCCTGAAGAAGTCCCGAGCCAGCTTGAAGGCTTGAAAGTCCTCATAACTCCTAGTGGTAGTAAAGTTGGGTCACCTGAGGAAGGAGAGTCTTCATTGGTTGTACATCCTGATTCCCAAACTCTAGTAACAGGCTATAATCCTGGATCTATTTCGGTTTCCGAACTTGCTGGTAGCTTTTCATCTACTAGTGATATAGGTGAAGAACCTGAGATATCTGAACTTGTTACTCCAAGATCGGGGTTTGTCTCTCCAACTTCTAGTGGTCCTATTTCACCTAGGGTAGAAAGAGTAATCACCAAAAATCTTCCTTCTGGTTTGATAGCTATTGAAGAACTTGCTCTGGAAGAAGAAGTAAGCATCCCTATCCCTGAAAATCAACCTGTTATTGATCTAAGGGAGCGTGAATCAATTTTTTACAATCCACCTAGAAGTACTACTTGGTATCTTTCTTTGACTAATTATTTGGAAACCCCAGCATTAAGTTTTTCACCACCTCGTGCTCCTTATCATCCTAGAGGTTTTTATACTCCCATAAATATGTCAGGTCAGTCGTCCATGTTTACTCAATCGCCTGAATCTTTTTTGTATGGCAGTCCTTCTGTTCCCTATGGGTATCAGTCACTTTCTGGTACTTTTTAGGGAGCATCTCCTCAACCCATTGAACAAGGGTTATTCACTGGAAGCAATGGTGCGAAGCCGTTGAGCGTAGAAGACATTCATATGATGTCAGGTTCTATTCCCAATTCTCAACCTCAAGGTGGCCAGTTATTGCCTGGGGGGCAACCTCAATTAACATCTGGGGGGCAACCTCAAGGACAGCACGTACCTACGGTACAATATGTTCCTCAAGGCCAACCCCAGACTCAATATGTACCCCAAGGTCAACCTCAGTATCAGTACGTGCCTCAAGGGTATCTACCCCAAGGTCAGTACTTGAACCAAGGTTTCCAACCACCCCAAGGTCAATCTTATGTTCAAGGAACGAGAAATGTACCTTTCAATTATCAATCCTACCCTCAACCCGGTTATGGTCCTCAATATTCTCAACCTATTATGGGTTAGTACCCTGGAATGAATATAGTGTGGGATCCATCGCAAACTCAATAGGTGTTGTAGCCAAGTGTACAGTTGTCATCTCAAACTGGACAACCCTTAGTTTCTGGTACACCCCAGCAACCAGTCCAGTCTAATATTCAAACTTTTGTACCTTCGGTAGTTTCTCAGTCTGGGCCTACTGTGCCTCGTACTCCATCTCAAACGACTGCTGCAACTGCCGCAACATCTGTTCAATCTACCCCACCTACTTCTAGAGTATCGACAGCTCCGGTTTCTACTATTCCTGTATCTACTCCTCAGACATCTTTACCACCGTCTAGATCCACGATTCAAACTTCGGTTTAGATACTTGTAGGACAACCTGGTTTAAGTACGGTTGTCATAAGTCAACCTCAATTCACCTATCAACCATACTAGGGACAGTACCAATCCGGTCCTGATGTCCAACAGCCAGTTTATCAGTATCAACCATATCCTGGGTACACTTATCAACAACCTCAACAACCCTAGTACGGTCAGTTAATCCTGGTTTTCTGGGAGGATACAATATCTCGAACGCGATTCCTATTCCGAGTTATCCTGGATATCCTCCTCCTGGGGCTGGTCTCATGACCCAGAGTTTTAGGGATCCTAATCAGCAGTTACCATTTATCGCAACTTTGGACTTACCAGACTTGTCGCGCCTAATGAACGATCCGATTAATTATCTTTCGTTTTGGCCACCAATGCCGAATAAGTTGCCCAGTGACATTCCCAAGTTTGAAGGTAAATCTGGAGAGGACCCGTCAAACCATGTGATGACTTACCACCTCTGGTGTGCATCTAACTCCATCACAGATGATTCGATCCGTCTTAGACTTTTCCAGCGCACTCTAATTGGTCTCGCGGCCAAGTGGTACATTGAGTTACCGCGAGGCACTTTTTATAATTTTAGTCAGTTAGCTACCTCGTTTTTAACTCATTTCGAGTTGCCAGTCCGATATGACAATGGCACGGAATTTTTAACTTCGCTAAAACAATCGACATCCACATATATTTCAGATCATATTCATGAGTGGAGACGTCGACGACGTTTAGTGAAGGTATTTATTCCGGATCAAATCTTGGCTGAGTGGTTTGTAAAAACTTTGTTGCCAAGGATCACTGAAGATGTTGCTAAAGCCGGAGTTGTTACTGAGGAGCAAGTGATTGCTCAAGCACAGTACCTTGACTTGGTTTATACTCAGTCAGGTACGTTACACGAAAAGATCCCCGATCTTCCCAAGTCAAATCAAATCACTGCAGCTCCTTCGGGATCTCATGCCACTGACGGTATGATTGGTACAGTTAACACTAAAAGTAAGAAGAAGTCTTCCAAGAATTCTTCTCCTATCATAACCTTGCCTGATTCCTCGACAAGAGATTCTTCTGCAGAGGTTTCCGCTGATATTCACGTTGTAGAGTCATCTACGGCTAAATCAAAATCCGATGGGAAGAAGAAAGGAAAGAAGAAGAATAAAACGGACAAAAGTTCAAAAGGGAAATCTGAAAAGGCGGAATCCAACGATGAAAAGCGCAAACCTCGTTATCCATGTCTCATTTGTGACGAAGAACATTTTACAAGAGACTGCCCTCATCGTGCAGAGGTTGCAAAGATCGTCAAAGGTTCCCAAACTCCTATTGTTTTGAAGGATCCATTTCCAAGTCAAGACAGCAAGATGATAGGTTATTCCTTGAGTGCCAATGAAGAACCCATATTTATTATGTCCCATGTAAGGATTGCGACTCGATCGCAAGATTATGGCAGTAAAAGTCCTGTTGATGGTAAAGAAGCAGAATCTTCTCATTCTAATCCATCAACCTCAGCTCCCGGTTCTGATCCACTACAGATCGAGAAACCTAATCCAGACTTAGTAATCAAATCGCCCGCCAAGGGTATACTTCGAAAGTCAGCTTTCAATCAACATGCGAGAGCAGCTCAGAATTATAACATTGTTGAGGATTTAGCTGTTTCACCCTCAGCAATGTCGGCTTTGGAAGTGCTGCAATCATGCCCAGCACAACGTAAATTACTTTTTTCGGCTATAGGAGCTGTTGACATTCAGGACCCGAACATAATAATCTTTGATCTAGAAAATAGTACACTGCGTTTGCCTCATCAAATGGCTTTCCAGATCCCAGTGATAGTCAAAAACAGGCCTATTCATCGGACTGTAATTGATGAGGGAGCCTCAATGTGTATTATGTCGATACAGTGTTGGAGATCACTTGGTTCTCCTTCACTAAATTAATCCCCGACAATTCTTAAGGCCTTTGATGGCCGTGGGTTTCATCCTTTTAGCATTCTACAGGATTTCCCTATAGGGGTTGAAGGAAAAACCGTTACTCTAGATGTGGAGGTGGTTGATGCCCCTCTAGATTACAACCTTCTATTGGGTCGAAGTTGGTCTTACGCTATGACAGCGGTCGTTTCATCGGTCTTTCGAGTAATAAAGTTTCCACATAATGGAAAGATCATAACAATAGACCAGCTAGCTTACTTTTCATCCGACCCAGCCTCTTCGGAGAGTATTCAGCATGTTGGTAAAACGACTATCCCATATAAGGATGTTGGAGTAGGATTAGTTAAAGATGCCGGTTTACTGGGAACGTTTCCTTTTCCTCCAATCAACGCATCATCTTCATTTGCAACTATTCATATGATTACATCAGACACCATTATTTATGATGATCCTTGGATCATCCCTTCTGAATCTGAGATAGACTCATTTGGTAATTCCATGCCTTTGAGTCCATATGAAATTGCCTATGAAGCCATGCAGTCTTTTGCCGACCTGTGTTCAACCGAAATTGACTTAATGAATGTGGTCCGTGAGGAATCACTTTTCACATCAACCTCATATTTAACTACGTTTACTGAACTTGTTCACTCTGATGAGCAAATTCATGAAATCCTATGTGTAGATGATTTACCATGGGAAGATCTCCATCACAGATCTTCGTTTTTACTTGAGAATGATCGTTTTGAAAATGATTTCTCATCAATCTTTAGGACTGAATATGTCAAGGAACCTAAGAATCCAATGAAACATCCCGATTCAGAGTTAAATTTGGGAAACATCTCTCGAACTATTCCCATTGACATTTCAGTTAAGCCCGGAATTGTTGAGAACATTCATATAGGTGCCTCATGTACAGATGACGAAATTCAATTATATAAGGCCCTATTTCAAGAATTCCGTGACGTGTTTGCCTGGTCCTATGAGGAAATGCCAGGAATTGATCACGCGATTGTTGTTCATGAGATCAAGACTTACCCGGATGCTAAACCCATCTGGCAACATTTGCGTCAGATTCACCCACGAAAAGCTGCTGCAATTAAAGCAGAAGTTGAAAAACTGTTGAAAGCAGGTTTCATTTATCCGATCCCGTTAACGGATTGGGTATCGAATATTGTTCCGGTTAACAAAAAGCAGGGAACAATAAGAATATGCATCGATTATAGGAACATTAATCGAGCCTGTCCAAAGGAAAATTACCCAACTCCCTATATCGATCAAATTATTGATGATTGTGTCGGTAGCAAAATATTTTCCTTTATGGACGGTTTTTCCGGATACAATCAAATCAACATTCTACCTGCCGATCAACCAAAAACGGCTTTCATTTGTCCATGGGGGACATTTGCTTATTGCAAATTACCTTTTGGGCTTAAGAATGCCGGAGCAAATTTTCAAAGGGCGATGTCTTATGCGTTTCATGACATCAAACACATTGTGCAACCGTATCTCGATGATTTGCCTGCTCATTCATTACATCGAGTTGATCACCGCGTCCATTTACGAGCAATCTTTATGAGGTGTAGGCATTATCGTATTCGGTTGAACCCACACAAATGTGTCTTCTGTATAGAAACGGGTCGATTGCTGGGATTTGTAGTTTCGAAAGCCGGCATTCGCGTTGATCCCTCAAAGGTCGAAGCTATCATCAATTTGCCTCCTCCTTCGAGTCTTCGCCAACTCCAAAGTTTGCAGGGGAAAGCAAACTTTTTACGACGATTCATTCCTAACTATGCCGAGGTTACAAAGGGTTTTACACGGTTGTTGAAATAGAACACTCAATTCTCTTGGGATGAGATAGCTCAGAAATACTTTGATGCACTCAAACACGCGTTGACCCATGCACCGTTGTTGCATCCTCCCAACTACAACCAGGATTACTTATTGTATCTCGTCGCCTCCCATTCCACCATTGGAATGGTCTTAGTTCAGGAAGATGAATTCGGAACGGAACATGTGATATATTACCTTAGTCGAACGTTAAATCCAACTGAGCTAAAATACTCACATGTGGAGAAATTGGCATTGGCAGCCGTTCAAGTTGTCCAACGTTTTCGTCACTACATTTTACTACGTAAAACTATGGTAATTTCGGATTGCAACCCTATGATCTACATTTTGACCAAACAATTGCTAGGGGGCAAGTACTCTAAATGGATCGTTATCCTACAGGAGTTCGACTTGGAGTTTCAAAAATATAAGTCTAAGAAATCTTTAGTTTTTGCAGAGTTAATGTGTGACTTCCCGCATGCTGACACGGAAACTGTGGCAGAGGAGCCCATTGCGGATGAATCTTTGTTTCTAATCAGCACTTTAGATCCATGGTATGGGGATATCATCATCTATCTCCAGACCCAATCCTTTTCCCCAGAAATTTCAAGGTCGGAACGTCGAAAAATTCAATTCCACTCCCAACAATTCAAAATTATCGGAGATACTCTTTATCACCGTGGGGCAGACTCTATTTTTCGACGTTGCTTAACTCATGAAGAGGCTGAAAGGGTTCTAAATGACTGTCACTCTGGAGCATGTGGCAGTCATATGTCTGGGTATGCCACAGCCCAAAAGATATTGCGCGCTAGCTATTTCTGGTCGTCCTTGTTTAAAGATTGTATTACCGCGGTCCGAAAATGCCACAACTGCCAGATTTTTTATCATAATATGCGCGCTCCACCTACTCCTCTCCACCCTATAATTTCCGTTGGTCCTTTTGCCAAATGGGGTATCGATTTTATTACATGTAACCCTCACTCGGCCGGGGGGCATGCGTATATCATCCTTGCGGTAGATTATTTTACTAAGTGGGTCGAGGCGATGCCTACATTCAAGGCAGACGGCAAGACAACTGCAATTTTCATGTTCAATCATATAATTGCTAGGTTTGGTGTCCCACAAGCAATAATCACTAATCATGGGCATCATTTTCGAAATGTTATGATGACCGAACTTACAGGCCAACTTGGTTTACATCATGATAGTTCAACTCCTTATTATCCACAAGCGACTGGTCTGGTTGAATCCATTAACAAAGTTTTAATTATCATGATCCGACGAATCATTGGGATTCATCGGTTGAATTGGCACAACATGCTATTTTCAGCGCTTTGGGCGTACCGAACTTCAGTAAAAACATCAACAGGGTTCACTCCTTTCCAACTAGTCTATGGTTTGGAAGCTGTGTTACCCATTGAGTGTGAAATCCTGTCACTGCAAATGGCCATTGAGTTACTTCCAACTACTTCCGAAGAGAAAAAGCATTTGTTATACTTAGCTCAATTAGATGAGAATCGACGCGATGTTGCATTGGCGATCGAGACTCACGCAAAACGTATGAAAGCTCAGTATGATCGGAATGTGACCCCTCAAAATTTTTCGGAAGGAGACCTAGTGTTATTGTATGATCAAGCTAATGATAAATTAGGTGCTGGGAAATTTGTTCCTATGTGGCATGGTCCCTATATTATTAAGTGAAAGCTAGCAAAAGGGGCCTATGAATTTGTAGACTTTGATGGGGACTCTTTGGGTAAACCCAGAAATGGCCTTTACTTGAAGAGGTACTATGCTTAAAAGAATGGGGTATGGAGATTTTTAGTTAGGATAGTTTTTCTTTCTAGCTGGTGTGTTTTAGTTTAAAAAAAAGTGTGCTTAGCTTAGAGAGTATTTTTCCGTCATTATTCCTGCTTATCTTGGTTTTACTCTTGATATTGCAGATGTCGATGCCTCTCCAAACATACATTGGATTTGTTGATGGTGCTTGTCGTAATACACGAAACATCTCTTCCGCAGCTTGGGTTATCTATTCGCCCTCTGACGAGTTAGTTTCTATGCATGGGGTAAGCCTCAGTCAAACAACAAACAACATTGCAGAGTACAGTGCAGTGATTGAGTTATTATCTGAATCTATTTCATTTAGGATTCAGAGTTTGATAGTGAGGTTAGATTCTGAACTCATTGTGTTACAGCTTAATAGAGTGTATGCCATTAGAAATCCAGTGTTATTAAGATTATTTTTGAGAGTGCGTCTCTTGGAACGTGAGTTTGATTATATTGAATATCAGCATATTCCAAGGTCTTTAAATACATTAGCAGATGCAATTGCTTCTCGAATGTTAAATATACATTTGCAATAATCATACATGTAAATTTAAAACCATTCCATAACATGATTTACACGATAAGCCAGTAATAGTGATATATATATATAGGAGTGTGTCAAAAAGTACATCGTCTTCGATCATAGGTTGAAAAACACCTTATGATCGGCAAAAATGATAAGTACAAAAAACAAAAATGTCACATGTGCCCACAACAGGCGATCATCCTATCACTGGTGATGATCTCTATAAGAAACCACTGCACGGGCCACCTTGCAAAGGAACCTCCTAAAAGGTCCCGGGACTCCAATCACATAGCACTGAAGTTGACGAGGAATGTCGTCTATAGTGGCCTCAGGAATATCTCCTGTCAAGCGCTCGAGATGACCCTCCAACTCGGCCAAAACCTCTGTTGATTCGTCCTGTGGGGCTGGCGTGGGTGCAACTGGTTGCCTCCTCTCGAAAGGCCGGAGAGCGGTTGGTCACTGTGGACCCACATCTGCATTTGAAATTTTTACTATCAGTTTTGAGACGATGGGAAAAAAAAAATTTAAAATAGGAAAAGTTGAAAAGGATTTTACCTGACTCATCCCACTTCTCTCCTGGTGGAAGAGCCATGTCCAGGTCACCACGAAAATCTATCCCAGCATAAGGGAAGTCCTGAATGGAAAAGAACTGGTTTTCCAACCATTGGAAATACTCAGGTTTGAATGAAGCAACTTCTGTCCTCTCGTCCGGGTGATGGGCCATGACTGCGACCCATCGCATCAGTTTGGGCTCTCGAGGAAGCCCAGCTCCAACAGTAAGATACTGTGGGATCATCATAGGAACCCTCTCCAGGCCAAAACTCACGACCAAAGCCCCATAACCAAAGGTCTTTAGTCGTCCGCTCTTGGCCCTGGTCAGTTGGCCTTTCACATTGGCTAGCACAGCATTGCACCAGTTGAAGATGGTGCCTCGAAAGCAATCAACTGCCATACGCATCTGGGATCCGGTGGCAATATGTAATGCGGTAGCTCCGCAAAGTCTGGTGACAGTAAACGCAATCACCATGAGCTCAGGACGGGATATGGTCTTTATGTCTATCCCTTTGTCTTTAACCTGGCTGTTGCAGTACTCTAGCCGGAGGCTATTGACAGACTGGCCACCTGGCCTAGTCCCGTACAGATTCAAGTCCTCGCCTCTCTTAGGCAAACCAGTCAAGAAATAAATGTACGCCGGCTCAATTTCGAGCTGGTGGCTGCCAATGAAAAAGCACTGGTCCTGTATGCTCCATCTGTCAACTAGCCACTGTAAGAAATCCACCTGAGCCCTCATGCCAGGAATGGTCTAGAATTTGTACAGTCCGCACGCCCTCAAACCATCAAGTGAAGGCTGATGATTCCATGTGGCAGTATCCACATCCTCATGCTCTCATTCACGCCAATCTAGCATGATATACTCTCTGCATCAAGTATAAAGATTAATTAAATTGCTAGAAAACATTTTGATTGGTCCATTTTTGAGAATTTTTGGGTTCAAAACCCTTGTGGCGGGGTATGCACCCTCCAAGTTAGACACTGTGCGTGGGTCCGCACTTTGTCCACACGGAAGGTGCGGACCCCGAGCTTTTTCCCAATGGTGAAAAAGTCGGGGTCCGCGGGTCCGCAATGGTAAACCTACGGACCCCCGCGCGCGGGTTTTGCGCCTAAAAACCCTCTCAAAAAATGAAATGAAGGACTAAATCAAAAAACTAAACAGTTGAAAATGAAGAGTAGGATGATGTGGATTACCTGGAGAAGGCGGTGCTCGATTCCGACGATTGGATTTTCCACAATATTCACGGGAAGTTTTCTAAGCAAAAACACTATTTTCTCACCCAAACTCGAACGGTAAAAATGAATCGACAAAGGCCCTTTTTATAAGTTTTTTGAGTAAATGAATTGCAAATTTGTTTATGTTTCACTTTGAAAAGGTATTTTGCGACATTTTTATCCATTTCAAACAGGTATGAGTAATGTTTGTGTTTTTGTGCAGAATAAAGGATTATTCAGGCGAAATCTATCATTTTCGACAGAAAAACATGTAGAGTCATCTTTAAGCTCTTTTCTGACTCCTAAAACATGAAAAGATTGCCGAGTGTTTCTTTTAAACTCGTTAAAACGGAATTAAAAGACGGTCCACTTACAGCTCTTTTCCGACCGTAAAAACATGAAAAGATTGCCAGATTTTTGTCGTTTCAAATTCGATATTGGTTATAAAACGACATGCCATTGTTCGCTTTTTTACTTTTTCGGGTCAAGGGCACTATTAACGAAAAGTACTCCTTGGTCGTAAAAGATCAAGCGGTTCTCTCAAGTATTATTTTATACTTTTTCGGGCTTGGGAGACACAAATTTACGAAAAAGGTCAACCCTGGAGTCTTCTTAAGTTTTTTTAGACTCTCTAAAATTGAAAAACTCCGAGTTTCTCCTATACTGGACTCATTAAAATTTCATAGTAAAGGACCTGTTCAATTACAAACAGGAACGAACCACTCCTTCTTAGGGTTTGAATTTAAACTAAGTTGGACTCATCCCAAGGATGAGCTTATAATCAAGCAAATGTTATCCTCCTCAAGCTTGTCAAAAATAAAGAGGTACTTGCCAGAAATGGTGGGGGAAAAGAGAGAAAAATGAATCTGTTTGTCATACTTTGTAACCACTCTTGAACACAACACTTTTATTCACCTGGGTTGGGAAATCCTTTGCCTAACAGTTGATCAAACCACATTGAAAGTCTTCAGCCGGTTTCTAGGTATTAACTTTGGGTCAATTGTCACCAAGCCATCTGTCGTGTCGTTATGTGTTCAAGAGGTCACTACCAATAAGCCATTCATATGTAAAATATCTGTCATCCATCTTGACCATCCCTGAGTCAGTCCTTACAACTAAATTTCTTCAGCTTGATCTATGATTTCGTGTTGTGTATCATTTCGTGTTGTGGGCTTGCCTACGACGGATCACTTTCTATCGACATCAACTCATTATCTAGAAAGATGATCTAGGAATCGTCAGTACCTTGAGATCTGCATGCCTCAATGGCAGGTTTCTCGCCTTTGACGACAATTTACATCATTGACTTTCGATCGAAGGATTCTGTGATATGTTCGACATCAACACATTTATTCACATCTCACGGATTGTACTGGGAACTTTGAGAGCCATTGACATCACTGGTGGTTTCTCTCACACTTGTTAACAGTTTACATCATTGACTGGTAATCAAGTGGTTTCTACCATGTTCGACATCAACACATTTATTTGCATGGATAGAATCGTACTATTTCGGGAAGTAGAAATGAAGACCCTGGATCTAGTTTCCACCATCCAGGCTGCGAGGAATTTTGTATTCATTATATTGTGGACTATTCATAAACAGATGGCTACATCCATACTGTTTTCACATGAGTCTATACTTGTGATGTTTTACAAGATCATTCCTATATCAGAGCAGTAGATAGTTTTCTAGTTAGTTTTGATCTGAGTATGGGAATGCCTACCTCAGCGATGATATGATCTCATATATATATCTTGCATTGAATGTTTTTACAAGTTACGACCAGGCTCTCCACAAGATGATCCTCGAAATGATAAAGTACTTCACTCTTACTATATGATAAATGAAATCCTCATGTACTACAGACTTCGCACTTTAGGGGGCAATCTGTTACACAAAAATATCGTCACTATGATTATTTACAGTTAGTATGGGTCTATCATCACCTGTACTGTCCTCCTAAGCAAGTCTAAGACCTCAGCTCTTCAAATCAAGCTTTGGAAATGGGAGAAAGACATTAAAAATCAATGTAACTCTAGTTCCGCACTTTCTCTCATGGTCACCTGTAGTCCCGCACCTTCTGTGTACAAAAGCTGCGTACCTACCCACTCTGTCCCTAACGGTGTAGGTGTCGGGCCCTTGTGCAAGTCAAAAGGCGCAAGTTTTATCTTAAAAAACTCACTTTGGGTTAATTCTAGAGTTTTCTAGAAGGAATTTTGACGTGGATTGTTCGCTTTGAGGTGGTTCATGCATCCCAAAAGAGAAGGAGCTAATACCTTGACTAAAGGAGCTATCCCTTTGAAGGAGGACCCAGTAACTTCCCTCCATTGCACTATAAATACAGGCATTGGGGTGAGGACTATGGAGGTTAGAAGCTGAACATTTTGAGGGTAAATGCTGGTGAAACTAAGACTCTTTGGTTGAGCTTGACAGGAGAGATCACATACCTCTTGGTTCCATTGGAGAGTGAGTGAAACTTGTCAAAGTAGAGGAGACATCTTGTTGGACCCTGGGAGGAGCATGTACAGCGTCAAGGCAAAGGTTGTAAAGTTCTTCTTCTTTTGAATTAATACATTCAAACTCATTTTTCTCAACAAGTATCTTATGTTATTTGTTTCATGGACTCCTTGACTTTCATGTTAAATATGTTTTATGCAATTGGTTTTTCAGGTGCTATTTAATTTGTTTGCCTTGTTTGTGTTTGCAGATTCACGAAAAGGAGCTCAATTGGATCAAAGGAGCGAGGGCATCCACAAGCTTGCATTGGACCAAAGGTAGGCCCTAAAAACACTTGTTTGCTATTGTTTATTGAAGCATATTTAGAGAAAGATAGTGTCTGGTTGGTTTGCTTGTCATTAGGTCTTCTTTAGATTCTAGGAAGGTCTATCTTGTCTGCAAGATCGACTCATTCCGTGCGACAATAGTTATGGGGCGTATCAGTGTACCCCACAAATATCCCAACCTTTGTGGTCGGCTCCAACTTCTTCGTGGCATCCTTCATCACATGCATGTAAACGTTAGCACCAAAAATCCTCAAATGAGAAAGATCAGGCTTCTTACCGGAATAAGCCTCCTCGGGTGTACTCATGCCAAGTATCTTGTGAGGACAACGGTTCTGCACATAAACTATTGTATTGCATGCTTCTGCCCACAACTGAAGGGGTAGGCCTTGATCATGCAACATTGCCCATGCAGCACTGTTATAGGCATTTTTGGGCACTGCAACCCCAAGCATGAAATGTCCATAAACCAAGGGCTCCTAAATCCCTAAAAGTGTTGTTCTAACCCCTAAAGGAACAAGGTCAACTGATTACGGCTTCTCTCGGAAGTTCTCCATGAAGAATTGCTCAAATTTGGTCAAAACAGGATCATTTCAGCTGCTCCAAAGGCAAAGTGCGTTGCATCTCACCTAAGTACACTCTGTGGGTGCGTTGCATTTCAAAAATCCCTTCTATGGGGTGCGATGGGCGAGAAGTGACAAATGGCAGTGTCAATCCGCGAGGTGGAGAGGCATGGAATCTTCCAGAAACTTCTCCTGTGACACTTGCCTCTCTGAATTCGACCAAGGATGAGTAAGAGATAATTAATCTCCAATTAGAAGCAAGAACTATCAGAGGGAAGACACTAATCAAATCACAAGCTAACTCATCTCTCTTACAGATATCTATATATGGATCCCTCATCCTAGAGATCCAAAGGCTGGAATTTTGCATCTTGTAAGGAATTGCTGTTGGTTTCTTGAGACAACATCATAGTGTTGGGTGATCTAAGCTTTGTATGAGGTGAAGAATGGCTTACTTGCTAAGAGGATGATTCTGGGTCAGAACAACTGGTTGTAACTACCTTGGCTCTTTCTTGATTATCAATAAAAGCTATTCAAGTTTTCCTCCATACGCTTGTGTCATTTATGTTTTATGCATTTGTATGGTCAATTTACATCTAATCCTAGATTGTTTATGATTATAGATCCATATTCTTGTATAGTGTTATGCTACTTTGATCCTACAGGCACTTTGTGAAGTTGGGCGTATAAAGGAGCAAGTAGCGAAAGACTATCAAGAGAGAGAGGAATCGAACTAGGAGATAAGCGCAAGACAGAGGTTGGTCTCATTTGTTCTTCTCTCGTCTATATTTCATAAAGGAAAAACGAAAGTAGCTTTACTTTGTTTGTTTCTAAGGTAGCTACCACACCTTAGTGGGATAAGCAGTTCTGTGTAGACACTTTTCCCTGTAACAAGCACCCACGATCATTATGTTCTTCCGCTCAGCAACCCCGTTCTGCTGTGGGTTATGGGGAGCTATGAGCTCTCTTCGAATCCTTTATGCATTACAGAAATCCTTGAACTTTCCAGAGATGTATTCACCACCATTGTCGCTCCTAAGAGCCTTCACCTTCTTCCCCGACTCCTTCTCGACCAGTGCTTTGAATTCACAGAACTTTGAGTATGTCTCTCTCTTCTTCTGCATGAAGAAGATCCAGGACTTACGAGAGAAATCATCAACAAAAATCACATAATACCTTTGTTTTTCTATCAAAGCTACTGAGAAATGTCCACACATGTCTATGTGAATTCTCTCAAGGATCATCATGGTGTGACTATCCTTCTTGTGAAAGGTGACTTTCACAAACTTTCCCAAAGTACATCCCTTGCATTGATATGATTGTGCAAGAGTGCCTTTAGGAAGCCCTATAGTGATCTGCTGCAGTATCTTCAAGGCTCCATGGTGAAGGTGACCCAATCTCCTATGCCACAGCTCGCCATCATCCCGGCTCACCAATCCTTTTGCCTTGCATGCCATTACTGCGCATCCATCTACATGCAATTGATAAAGGTTCCTCACTCGAACCCCTATCTTCTGGGTTTCTCCAGTTGTCTTGCTGTGCAGGAAAGCCTTTCCCTCGCTGAAAACAACATCATACCCCTTGTCTTCTAACATCGCCACATAGATAAGATTCTTCTTCAATCCTGGAACATGAATCACTTCCTTCAATATGAAGGGTTTACCAGACTCCCTCTCAAAGGAAATGGTACCGATACCGGTCGCACTGTATCTACCATCATCGCCCAGCTCGATGTGCACTCCAAGATCTTTGTCCTCCAGATCAGAAAACCAATCTCGATCTCCTGTCATGTGAAAATATGCACCACTGTCCAAGAACTACACCAATCCCATCACACTTGAAACCAAGCATGCGATCAATGAAAAATCAAGCTCAAACTATGAGGCTAGAGCATCTCCTGCTGCAGATCCAGCAGCTTGCTTGTTCTTCTTCTTCTGCGGACAATTAGTGGCATAGTGTCCATGCTGGTGGCAGTGAAAACACTTCACCTTGGACATGTCCTGCTTCTTGCCTTTCACACCAAACTGAGAAGCTTTCTTGCTCTTCCCCTTCTTTTCTTTAGCAACCAATGCACAATATTCTTCATCAGGTCCCTTTGATGAAGATTCGTCCCTGGTTTTCCGCCTGATCTCCTCCTGCACAAGATCTAACCAAAGTCTCTCCCATGCTAGCAATTTCTCCCTACCATTGACAGAGTCCTGATAGGAATGCCAACTCTTCAGAATACCAAGGAGAGCCAAGCTCACCAAGTCCTAATTATCGACAGTCACCCCCACACTTCCCAGCTCATCCCTGCACTGAGTGAACTTCATGAGATACTTGGGCATATTGTCTCCCTTCTCACATTTGATGTTTCTGAGATTTTCCTTGAGCACCAGCTTCCTCTGATCGCTCTTGCTTTGGAATAGATCTGTCAATTCTTTCCACATCAAGTATGGAGAAACCTTTCTACGCAGGCTGGACACAATGTGATCCTTCACGCCCTCCAATAGAATCCTTCGACACTTTGGTATATTCTTTTGCCAAACTTCAGCATCGGCAGCATCAGTAGGCTTTGGGACCTCAGCCTCTATGAACTCCTTCAGCACATTATCATCTAACACTACCTCCATCCTGTCCTTCCATGCGATATAGTTCGAGCTGCCCTCAAGAGCATACTCCAATCGCAATCCGTTGAAAGAAATTGCAACGTTGACACCAAGAAAACACTTCTACAAATTCGAATTCCACCAGATCCAAACTCAACCACCTCTGATCTAGAATTCGTGAGAACAAAGTATTTCTCATATAGAGATTGACTGTATGGGCTTTTACCGGATATCTCACCTTCCAAAGGAAGGATGAATCCAAAGGCTACTTGGCCCAATTACAGACTCTGCCTGAAGAAATAAGATGTAAACACTTTCTAAATAATAGATCTGATGATCAATAGCTCTGATACCATGTAGAAATTTTGAATAATAAACACTTATTCACAGAGATTATCCCGATTATACACTATTGCAGAATACATGCACAATACATAATCTCCTCTACGTTGATCATCAATTTAGCAGCATTAAAAACAATGAAACATCAATCACATGCACACATTAACACAGTATGTAACCCGGGGAAAGCTTACAACTGAAAACCCCGCACTATCTTTATATTAATGATTGAGAACATGTAACATTACATAGTACAATACTCCTCTCAAGTATCCAGCACTATCTCCACCTGTTACACACAAAACTAGCTCAGATCCGAACAACTCACAGGTTCAAATCTTCTCCACTGCTTTGCCTGCCTCTATTGCACAATACCATGTGAAAATCACTCATACTGAAAATCACGTGAGAAAAGGCTATATCACTGGGCATATACTGCGCAATCCTCATGGTCATACTCAATCCATTGATTGTGTAAGATCTCATGCACAACTATAGTCACAACTGATAGCAATCTCAACCTCTAACACCTGTCTCCACTGAACTGTACATGCACTGAGTTAACTGAGGTATTCTTCAGTTGCATTATGAGTTAATAATTAGTGAATTAATTTAATCAATTAATTCACATCACTCATCACTAGTCTATTTGCAGTTAGACTAATTACAACTAGTTTAACCAAGTCAAACTGAACCGAACTCCATCAACTCCACATCCAACTCCACAAAACTCACATGCATGAGTTCTAACTGATGTCATGCATGCAATAGCTCAACCGACCCACAAAGAAAGCATATTTCTTCTGACAGCTGCATGTGCCACATCTGTAGCTCAAATTCAAGTGCTCCAAGAGGATAAGATAATGTTTATAGTCTAAATATTAATATGAGACAATAATATTTGACTTTTCTATTTTTAGCCTGGCAGTCTAAAAATGGACTTTGATCACTCCACTGTGAACCAGAAATAGAAGTCCATCTATTTTTCCCAACATAACCAATCATCCATAAACAACATCCCGCAACTCATAGACCATGATCCATATGTCTAAAAATAGACTTTGCTCCATAATTTGCCTGCGGGCCCACTTAGTGAAGGCGAATCCTTTCCACTAAGCTCCATCATCTTGTTGCATTCTCAAAAGCTTACAGTTAGGGTGGAGCATGAACAACACACTTCAGCATATCAGAGAATTTAGCATGTACTCAGGGGGAGCATCACCCTTTGCCCTTGATGACAAACGTGGAGAGTGACTTGGGGTTGCCATCAAGTCCAAAGGGGGAGATTGTTGGCATTATGACACAGGTTTGGTGCTATGACATAGGTGTTGTCCTTGATGGCAACTCACTTAGATGACAAATCATAGTTCAGGCTCACAAAATGAAAGAAAAAGAGATATATGCAGGTTTCCCTTAACTAAGCCACGAATATACGTGGGTTCACCGACCAAAAGGCACATATCCGTATACACACACTTTCACACAAGGAAAAGCATCTACATGTTGGAAAAATTCTTTTTGGTCCATGGTATTTGGTCCTTGCTATTTTGATCCATGGTATTGGCCCAAGGTATCTTGTTTGAAGTATTGACCACCGGTTATTTGGTCCAAGATATTGATTCTAAGTGGTTTTGGACCATGGTATTGAGTAAGGCCTAAGACTATAAAATGAGGAGGAGATCATTAGGAAAAGGCAGTCAAGTATTGAATATCTAATGAAGAGAAACATCTAGAATACTGGTCACTGGGTTATGGTGCATAGCTGGATCTGAATCAAGGAGGAACCTGAATGCTTGAAGAAAGATAAGTTCTATTGATGGGTCAAGATCTTAAGGCTTGAAGAGAAGTATCATTGTGTGGTTTTTGATCTTTTATCTGAATAATTGGTGCATGTCGTAATATGTAAATCTAATTATTTGGGTATAACTGATGTATGAATAGTGGTAAAGGTTAAAATCATCTTTTACAGATCTGTATGTAGGTTCAGTATAGCAAAGGCATGTATACACGCTGGTTCGACAATTAAAAACTACGTATACGTAGGTACGACTTAAGAAAAGTGTGTATGCACGTAGGTTCGACACATTGAAGTAGCATATAACTCATAAAATATGTTTTAGCTACTTCTATTTACTGTTGCAGCGTTTTTGGTTCTGCATTGGGTTCTGGTTACTGTTACTGTGTTCTGGTTATAGCATTCAAAAAAGTGATTGTTTGATTCAGTTTTGGTTGGTGCAAAGGAGATTGATTCATGCAGATATATGTTTGATTGATGTTATTGATGGATCTAGTCTGAAAATTTATTAAACGTGGTCCTTGGAAGAAAAGAGAAGGTTGTAGCCTTCTGTGGGTTAGCACCTACATACTATTAAACACATCGGCTAGTACAAGAGCTAGCCAGTTGTAGCTCCCTTCTAGGAGAAGCTGGAGAATGAGAGAAGGTTGTAGCCTTCTGCAGGGAGAAGCCTGCGTACTAGTATAAGACTGCACTAGTCCAATGCTGTAAAAAGAAGTTTCTTATTAAAGAAAGATAAAGATGATTGCAGCAGCTGGTTTTCACCCACATTAGGTTTCCACCTTATATCTTGTGTTCATGTGTACGATTGCTTGTTTTGTTTATTGCACCTGGTTACTGTTTATATTGTTCTGATACATAGATTAAGGATCAACTAACCAAATTATAAGTTTGCAAGATATACGCTGGTTGCTGTAAACACAGTTGGATATACACACAAGTTGCATTAATAGAAGTAGCGTATATAAATTTGTTTATGGAAATGTAAAATTGTTAAATTGCTAATACTGATTCACTGCCCACCCCCCCCCCCCCTTCTCAGTATTATTTCCAACAAAAGTATCTATCAAGGAATCCATAAATGAAATATGTAAAAACTTTATTTGGTAAGATGAATTATAATATTTTCACTCGTAATAAAAACATCAAGTTAAAAGATATCTCTATTTTTTGTTAACATTTCTTAATGGTGTGCTTTAATGTGTTTAATGGGGTTGAAACTCAAGAGATACCAAGAAAATAAAGAAAATATGCACGTTCATGAGTTTTATTTTAAACCTTCATTAGTTCATCATATTCCTCCACGTGCACTAAGCTAAAAGTATTGCATCAATGATGTGCTCAACCATAGTGTTCGCGTTGTGATTCCACTATGAGAATGTATTTTATAAATGATATTCTTGATGAAAATAACAACATTGGTCCATGCCCATGCTCTTGACATTCAACACAACGTTCAGGCTTTGTGTACACTTAGTTTATTGATTTTGTTTATTGCTAGGGTTGGCATCCTTTCTTAGGAAGCTAGGTTTTTGAGGCTTACTGCTGACGATGGTCTCCCTTGACCTTAGTTTGAACTCTTCTAGCTTATTGGAAAATGACTTGATGGTCTCAATCAAGCTTTCAAGATCTGTGGCTTCTTTATCCTTAGCCTTACTTGAAGAGACCTTATACCTTTTACGCATTTCCTTGGAGTCTTTTTATGGTTCATCATCGATAATGACTCCAATTGTGCACAAGTCCTTTTCAACTACAATGGCTTGTTCATAAGTTTCATCCAAAGTTTCTTTCGCATTTCTCTTGACGAGTTGCATGATGTTTGTCAGTAAGGTAGAAGTGTAGTAATCAATTGTGATGGAGTCATGAGGTTTCGTATTCATAGGAAATTTGTTCAATATGTGATTGAACCTCTGATTAAAATCTTTAACTTTTTCTTTCTGCTCCATCTTCAGATTTCCCAGCTCTTTTAATAACATGGCTGGGGTTTTGTCATTGGAAACATTTTCTAGGAACAACGTTTTAAAACCCTTCCAATTTTGGATTGAATTTGGAGGAATATTGTGGTATGATACAATTTCTCTATTGTCTGAGGTACAAGGAAAAGGTATACATGTAACATCATAATGTACCTTGATCATTTGCATGTGTAGGTAGAAGTTGTCTAAATAGAATTCTGTTTTGACTTCTTTTTTAGGGTCATACTTCGTTAACAAATTTTCTGAGTGTCTTGACATCTTAGTTAAACTACCCAGTAAAGGAAGTGGACCCTGTGACAACCAATCTAGATCTTGGTCCTCCATGTCTACGTCTCTCTTCTCCTCCTCTTCTTCAGAATCTAAGGGATCTTCCTCCTCTTCTTCCTAATTTCCTAACCAATGGAAGGTCTCATCTGAGACTACAACAGTGTCTTAGTCACCTCCATTAAAAAATGGAGGTCACTCTAGTTTCTCTGCATTTTCTTCAGTATCTACTAAGTGTTCAAGGGTGGCGAGAACCAAATCTTCGACTATAGAGACCACTATCCCATTAGAAGTGGTTTCATTCTTCTTTGGAAAATAAGGAAGATTATGTACTCGATGAATCAACCCAATACCTTTGCAAAGCAATGGTTTATAGGCTAGATGACACGAATTTGCTTGTAAGAGATTTCACAAGTTTGTCCAAGACTAGGCTAAGAAGATCTGCCAACTTCAGGAATATGAGTAGGGGAGGTGTTGGGAAAATTGTTTCCTTAACCGAAAGAAGTATGATGAGGGTGGGTGGAGTTATCAACCATACAAACATGGATGCCCTCCTTCTACTGCTAGAAATGTTGACAGTGCTAGACCTACCAACATTCAAATGGGTCTCCCTGACATGGGGTCCTAATTAGACCTCGCACCATTTGGGATAGGAGACACATATGAAATACATCCCAGTTACCATTTTCTTATAGGCATCTGATATGAAAATGGGGCCTAAAGGCTTCTTGTCAAGCTTACGAGAACCTTTCCCACTTCCAAAGCTTAAACATTCCCAAGATATTATGATTAACCAATTGTAGAATTAAGAAGTGCTTGAAAATAGGTGTATGCTTGTGTTTGTCTTTAAACTATTTATGTGCCTTAAGTTTATTTTCTTGAACTGATATAAAACATATAACAGTAAATAAAGAAGCAAATACAATGCAGCAACAAGCAATCACAGATAACAGTAATATAATATGGAGTTCACCCAAAACTCTTGGGCTACATCTCATTAAGCTCTAGTCAACTCGACTAGGTTCTCTGGGATTATGGCAAAGTCCATTTACAAGCTCCATGCTCAACTCCACTGGTTTAAACTGAACAAAATGGGCTGAGAACATCATATTAACCCTGGCTCTGAGGCTCTCAGGCTTTTTGGCTTTGGCTCTAGCTCTGGCTCTTGGCTTTGGCTTTGGCTCTGGCTCTAGCTCTGGCTCTTGGCTCTGGCTCGTGGCTCTGACTCTTGGCTCTAGCTCTGGCTCTGGCTCTAGCTCTTAGCTCTAGCAAATGGCTCTGGCTCTTGGCTCTAGCTCTAGCTCTGATGCTTGGCTCTTGCTCTGGCTCTCGGCTCCGGCTTCTCTAAGCTCTCTCTCGGCCTCTACGTGCCTCTGTAATTCTCTTGACCTCCAAGCGACTCTCTCAGCAAATTTCAGCTCTTTGGTTCACTTTCTCGACCTCCAAGCGACTCCAAAGACTCCCTCAGCTACCTGTGATTTCTGTTCTGCCTGCTCTATCCCTCAATTATGCTCTGTAGCTTCTTTGAGGCATTCTTCTGGCTCTACATCTTCCTATCCATTTCTCTGCATATAATCATTCTTTTGTCTCTTGATCCAGCCCTCTGGCTTTTGGCTCTGTGGCCCTACGTGTTACAAATGCATCTATTTATAAAATGCCCTCTTGTAACGTGGCACAATGATTAGGGGCTGTTACAAAGGAATCAGGCCCTTTCTTCAGGTGAAACCTAAAAATGGAACAAAATTCCAATACATAGATATTTACCGAAAATACACTATTGGGTGTGAAATCCAGACTTCAAGCATTATGAAATCGCCCCTATAAACCCTTTTAGGTCTACCTTTTATGGCTTTCGCAACACCACCATTGATTTATCTGATCTCCGATCCAATGGCTGAGAGTCCGTTTCTGGTGGCTTATGTGCACGAATATTACCCGCCCGAAAAGGCGGTTTTTCTCTCTCCTATGTCATGCCACGTGTCGGCTAGTGTATGGGTTCGGGTAGAGCCCATCCAATACCACTTATCGCCTGAGGCCTGTCTGAAATCTCGCTTACTACAGAACTCAAATAACCCAAATCCGCATCTATAAACCTTTCGGGTCCGGCTTTATCGCTTTCGGGTCATTTCCTTTGTATTTCGGTTTTATAGTGGAAATGCGCTAATACATAGAAAATCCAAAAATCCCAGATTTCAAATTTTAGACAATTGAGCTAATAATTCCCATTGGGTCTGGCCCTTATCACTGATCACAAGTTGTGTGCCTAACGGCCCTTTGTATCAGGGATCACTAATCACTCGATCGCCGATCACTGATATCGCACCTTGTGTATCACATCGGCAGGGATCTATGCCTTCTACTCCTCTTATTGTTGATCAACCGATCACTCCAATCATCGATTATCGCAATCGCTAATCACATATTGCCTTGTCTGGGGTCCCGATATCGGGTGAAGGCCTACCTTCGATGCGATAAGTCGGAAGTCGCAATCGGGGGAGTCCTTCTGCCTTTGCCTTAAGTCCACCCCTTTGCACATTTGTGATGTGATTTCCCTAAGGAGCCTTTTAGGCCATTTTTAGAAGAAATGCCTCCTTTTTCAAAGGACAAAGGCAATCTTCTTTCTGCGATAACTTCTTCATCCAAAGTCCATTTTAGCCCATTCAAGTTGCAATAGATTCAGAATGAGAAGATCTATTCAATGGGACTATTTCCAAGAGCATCCTTGGACTTTCAGTTTCCTCTGTGAGGAACACTTTAGACTCAGAAGTCTATCTTAGATCCATATTGGATCACACCTTCCCACTAAAAGAACTTTTGGTCTCCAAAAGACTCACATACTAATCTAAATAGTAAAGGAGAGTAACAACACCCTCTTCTTTCAGCCTCCCTACACTTTTCTTGCATAGTGCCTCTAAACCAAAGCCATTGACCACTCTCCTTCCTAGATGTGCTAGGCCTCTTGGGGAAGAAATATTTTCCTCCTTGACTTCATGTAGAACTCCTATTGAGATGGTCACAGAAGGTAGTTTGAACCTCTCTGCCTTGATCATTAATCCAAGGTGGCTCAAACAAATGTGAAGTGACATTTGCTTCACAATATTTTCATTTGTACCTGTTTGAAAAACTATCAACAACAACTATTAACAACAACAGAAATACGAACAAGAAATGGATGACCTAAACTCCTGATTCAACCAAAAAAATAGATTTTCACATCTTGTGAACACCTCCATGTCTTACATCTACATACAAATGATGGACTAGATAAAAAGCCCACAAAACATGCCTTTGAAACAAATGACCCTTCAAGTCAAGCATGTGGAAATGATCTCAAGGATTCTTTTCAAAAGATGAAACACTGCATCATCATATCCATCTTGGAGACCACATCAACTTTTCTCAAGTCAATATTACATGCATATTTAAAACAAAGAAAGCAACCCTTCAATTTAATTACACATACATGTTCAAATACAAGGACAACATCAACATCCCTTTGTTCATGCACATCAAGATTATGCATGCATTTCATTCTTCAACTTTCACTTAAGCACATTGTACTTTCTAAGCTGAAATGAACATAATGTTGCAACAACAAAGTGAGTCTCCTACTCAACGTTTTCCATTCACCTTCTTGGTAAAACCTTGAAAATTGCATTCCATTAACAAAGAAATGCAAATAGATGCATCAATAGACATGCAATATTAATTGGATAAGAACTTTAACCATTTCTTACCAATCCATTTCAAAGGTCTTTCCTTTGTCTGCACACCAGCATCAACATGTGAATCATCATGAAACACATCATCCATGGAAACTTTCCTTCCATTTATGCCATATTCTCTTTCCACCTTCTTCAAGTTTCGTGGAAGCATGGTTGGATTCAGAGTCCGACATTTTTCAGCAAGATTCCCTTGCTTATGGAAGTAAGTGAAACACATGTGCATCCTCTTGATAGCATGACTTGCCTTGTCCAATGGACCTTTGGCTTCTTTCTTCCTTCAAAAGTTTCCTATATGTGGCCATTGTCTTCCAACATTTAGAAAGATTATGGTTATCCAAACCACAAAAGGAACATGCAATTCGTTTCCCATATTATATGGAAATTTACAATGATCAACATAATCAAAAGGAAGATGATTAGAACCAGATTTATACCTTTCTCTTTCACCTTTATTGCCTTCTTAAGGAGTTGAACTGAATGAAGAAGCGACTCCCTTTGGAACACCATCAATCTCTTCAAGGCTGTTAGAGTTTCCACAACTCTCTGGTTCAAGTGTGTGCTTCTGAACACCTGTATCCTACAAATGATGTTTCAAGCTATTGCATTCCTCTTGAATACAATATTCACACTCTTGAGGTAGAAGACCTTCAATGCAACTCCTTCTTGGAGTTGTTTCAATGGCCTTCATGGCAGCTTTGGAACTTTCTCCATAAGATTGTCCATAGCTAAGATCCAAATACTTAGGCCTTTCCTCAACTATTATTGGCTCAAAAATACCTTGTGCATGTTTCCCCAAGCCCTTTCCTTCATAGCCCATCTTGGACATTAGCTTGGAACCTATGCCTCTAGTATATTTTTCAAAAGAGCCAATATAAGCATTCTTAGAAGAATTTGAAGACAAACAGAAACTATTTACCCCTTCCTCAAGCTGATACTTGACTAAGGCTTCTTTAGCAAAAAAGAGCTATGAATCTAACTCATGCATCTGTTTCAGGTTCATATTTGCAATATGAAGTTCCCTCTCCATTTCCTGCAATTTGTTAGAAAGAAAATACTTCTCTTCCTCCGTGGAATTCAACTGCTCTCTAAGTATGTTGATCTTCCTTCCATCCTCATACATTTCTCTCACCATATCCAACATGGTGAACAAGTATTGCTTCATGTCTTCATCAAAGAGTCTTTTGAATAAAGAAGAAATTGAGGACTCACTTGTAGAAGTAGTCATTATGCCAATGACCAAAATAACTTCAAACAAGATTAATAAGGAGCTTATTCAACAACCTTTTTCAACTAACCTCTTGTGCTTCAAGAGTTTCCTTGAGGTCCTTTGGGATAAGAGGAATGCTTTCAGCCCTTCTTCCTTCCTGGACTGAGCTATCAATAGCTTTCCCTTCACCTCTGCAAACTCAAACAATAGTCAGTCTGCAAACAAGCATACAATCAACCTCTGACTGTTTAAACACCTTTCCTACAAGAAATATTTGTTCTATCAATCAATCATTCTGATCTGATACCACTTGCTCTGGTATAATTAGATTTGATATCACCTTCCTGAAGGTGTGGTTAATCAATCTTAGGTCTGATACCACCTGATCTGAAAATTGGGCCTAAAGGATTCTTGTCAAGCTTACAAGAACCTCTCCCACATCCAAAGTTTAAAAATTCACAAGATATTATGATTAACCAATTGCGGAATTAATAAGTGCTTGAAAATAGGTGTATGCTTGTCTTTGTCTTTAAACTGTTTACGTGCCTTAAGTTTATTTGCTTAAACTGATATAAAACATATAACAGTAAATAAAGTAGCAAATACAATGTAGCAACAAGCAATAACACATAACAACAATATAATATGGAGTTCACCCAAAACTCTTGGGCTACGTCTCCTTGAGCTCTAGTCAACTCGACTAGGCTCTCTAGGATTATGGCAAAGTCCTTTTACAAGCTCCACGCTCAACTCCACTAGCTTACACTAAACACAATGGGCTTAGAACACCATCTTATCCGTGGCTCTCAAGCTCTCAGGCTTTCTGGCTCTGGCTCTAGCTTTGGCTCTCAGCTTTGGATCTGGCTCTGCCTCTTGGCTTTGGCTCGTGGCTCTGGCTCTTGGCTCTGGTTCTGGATTTGGCTCTTGGCTCTAGCTCTAGCTCTCAGCTTCAACTTCTTTGAGCTCTCTCTCGACCTCTGCATACCTCTATAATTTGCTTGACCTCCAAGAGACTCTCTCAACAACTTTTAGCTCTCTGGTTCACTCGCTTGACCTCCGAGCGATGCCAAAGTCTCCCTCAGCTGCCTACGCTTTCCGCTCTACCTGCTCTATCCCTCAATCGTGCTCTGTGGCTTCTTTGAGGCATTCTTCCACTTCTGTGGCTTCCTATCTATTTCTCTATCTATAATCATTCCTCTGTCTCTTCATCTGGCCCTCTGGCTTCTGGCTCTGTGGCTCTGCACATTACAAATGCATCATTGTTTATAAAATGCCCACTTGTCGTGTGGCACAATGATCAGGGGCTGTTACAAAGGAATCAAGCCCTTTCTTTAAGCAAAAATCCGAAATTGGAACAAAATTCCAATACACAGAGATTTACCGAAAATACACTATCAGGTTCGAAATCCGGACTTCAAACGTTATGAAATCGCCCCTATAAAACATTTGAGGTCCACCTTTTATGCTTGTCGCAAGCCCACTATTGATCTACGTGATCTCTGATCCAACGGTTGACAGTCTGTTTTGGGTGGCTTACGTGCACTAAGATTACCCACCCGAAAAGGTGGTTTTTCTCTCTCCTATGCTGTGCCACGTGTCGACCAATGTATGGGTTCGGGCGGAGCCCGTCCAATACCACTTACTGCCTGAGTCCTACCCAAAATCCGGGTTACTACTAAACTCAAATGACACAAAACCACATCTAGAAACCTTTCAGGTCCGGCTTTATCACTTTCAGGTCATTTCCTTTGTATTTCGATTTTATAGCAGAAATGCACTAATACACACAAAATATGAAAATCCTAGATTTCAAATTTTATACAATCAGGCTTATAATTCCCATCGGGCCCGACCCTTATCAGTGATTGCAAGTTGCTTGCCTAACGACCCTTTGTATCAGGGATCACCAATCACTCGATTGCCGATATGCCAATCCACCAATCACCGATATCACACCGTGTGTATCGCATCAGTGGGGGTCTATGCCTTCTACTCCTCTGATTGTCGATCGGCTGATCGCTCCGATTGAAGATTATCACAATCGCTAATCGGATATCACCTTGTTTGGGCTACCGATATCAGGCAAAGGACTACCTCCGATGCGATAAGTTAAAAGTCACAATCGGAGGAGTCCTTCCACCTTTTCCTTAAGTCCACCCCTTTGCACATTTGTGATGCGATTTCCCTATGGATCCTTTTAGGCCATTTTTAGAAGAAATGCCTCCTTTTTCAAAGGACAAAGGCAATCTTCTTTCTGCGATAACTTCTTCATCCAAAGTCCATTTTAGCCCATTCAAGTTGCAGTAGATTCAGAATGAGAAGCTCTATGCAATGGGACTATTTCCAGGAGCATCCATGGACTTTCATTTTCCTCTGTGAGGAACACTTTAGACTCAAAAGTCTATCTTAGATCAATTTTGGATCAGAATTCCTAGCTCTAACTATCAGCAGGAGAGAGGAATTCATATGAGCCTTGAAAAAGCAAGTAAGTGTTATTGGTGAGTGTTTAGTGGTAGGTGTGTTGAGGTTCTTCTACTACGGATGGAAGAAGAAAATGAGCCTTTAAGGGGGAGGTAGTAGTACCACCCTAGTAGAGACACACATATGAAAGAAAGATTCATCTAACACCTAGTAGAATAGTCTGTAAATATGTGATGGTCATTGCAACCATTACATCACATTCTCAATAATATAAGCACTAAAAGAACCAAAATAGTTCAACTACTTTAGTACAAGTGAAAACAAACATGAATCATAAAAATTCACACAACAATGTTACAAATACTCATAATCCATGCATGAAGAATGTGTTGGCCATCAGGGTTCATATATTAAGTAAAAGTGTCAGGAAGCATGTATTCAATGAACACCACTAGCTCCAATAGTGGAGCGTTGGAGCCACTACTTGCTCCCCAAAACAACTAGCTTGTCTCTCTGATGCCTTATGGGAGAAGCAAAGGTGACTTTTCCTTTGCTTTTCCGTTGAGTGTGTATATATAACCAATGGTGATCCTTCACCTACCTTGTGACTCTAAGACTACCCTCATCATTATTTGACTTACCTATGACTTTTCTACTTTTACATGACTCTTCATATTTTGTATGTCCTTTGGACTTCCACTTTACAATACATTTTCGAAAAAAAATTACTTAATCCACAAAATCATATGGCATATCATGACTCATGACATGACATTGATGATTTGGGATGCATGATGACATGACAGTGTCAAACCATTATTTGTTGCTGCTTGTTTTACGTTTTATTTAGAATGATATATTTTCCACCTCCATATGGATTAGAGATGAGGAGTTTCAGTGTTATCAGGCCTTGAGCTATGGTCACAAATGAATGTCCCTTTTCTTTCTTCTAATTGGTCAACTTATATCTTTAGCTATAGAGGTGTTTTCTAGCCTGATCTCCTTCTCCATTTCCTTCTTCATCATCCTCTTATAGCATGATAGAGTACATGCATCTATAATTCACTCATGACAAGACGACATTAGTTCGATAAAACCTAGTCTAAGATGTTGCATGGCGATCCACTAATTAAGCTAGAACTAGGTGGTAGGATGAGGAAGAGGCTCATGGACTGCACAATTACATTACTCAATCCATCAAGGGTTAGGTCCAAGCCTTGATACTGCGCAATACGTAGTTCAGGCTAGAGGGCTTGAGGATTGCACAGCTAGGGAGCTCAAGGAACCAGGATGAGGGCTTGATGAAATGAGTGCAATGCATGTTTACATGGTAAGACCAACCCATTTACACAAAGATAACCCCTTGAAACCACCAAAAATAGATTTTTTGCATCGTGCAACACTTGACATGCTAAAGGATGACACTTTGATTTTCTTGCAAATGGGACAAAGACACTTAGAGAAAAAACATGTGATAACTCTTAATGTTTCCAACAATATTATGCAAGGTCAAATTAGACTCTAAAATTTGAGTGTAGGCTGAAATTTTGGAAAGTGTTGTAGCAGCGACAATAGGTTCCTAAGACAACACACAAAGTGTGAATAAATTTGTTAACTTCAAACATTCATTGTTGAATACTTGGAGGGGGGCTAAATTAGTATTCTGATATCCCAAAATAATTTTTCACTTAAGAATTTTGTTTATGAATTTAACAGATAAGAAATAAAAAATTAAACAAGCACAAGAGACACTGGAGATTTAACGTGGAAACCCATAAAGGTAGAAAAGCATTTTTCTTTTATTTTCTTTAAAATAGTGATTGTAGGCAACAACCTATAGTCATAAATTTTGGAATCAACCACTTTCAGGAGATATTATCCCCTTTCTTATTTTGCAAGATTTGACCCACTAGAGACACAAATTCCCCAAAGTTTAGTTGGCAACCACCTACTAGGAACACCAATCCCCTCCTTATCTCTCAATTGAATGTTGTTTATGAAAATATGAATTTTTTTTTATTATATTCCTTCTTTGTCTTACATTATTCCTACATCAATGAATGTTGTTTCTTAACAAATACCTTCGCTACTATCTTATTGATCAGGTGCTAAGAATTATGCTCAGAACTAAATGTGTCAGAGTCTTGTCAAACTCAACTTCATATTAAAGATCTCGTCATTTTGAATCCAATGGTGCGAATGACACTCAAATATGAGTTCGTATGCAAAAGTTAGAGCAAGTCAAAGTTCAAATTTAACTTGCCTACATGGTAGGATTATAATGATGTGGCAAGGTATTTAGCGAATAAGGAGGCGCCAAGTGGCAGCCCGACATTGAACCTTGCATATCGCAACAGTAAGTGGTTCAGGTTAAGAATTGGCCCCTAGGCATAGCTAATTTCAATTTGCGATATCACATATCGCAATCGTAGGAAAGGATCGGTGAATAGATATTGGCCTCAACACCGATAAGGTTGGGAGTTACGATGCGATGTGGTTGCATATTGTAATCACATCGGCAACAAGAATTGGCCTCGGCAAGGGTTGGGCTATGATGCAATATCGACGCCGATTACAATGCAGCAAACTACAATCACATAAGATGACAGAGTCTCGCAGTTTATCACTTCCAGACATCACCGATTGCAATTTGCGATACAAACGATAGGATATGGCTCGTGGTGTAGAGAAATTCTTGTCCCGTTAGTGAATTCTGGGGCTAATTTGTAGTTTTCTGCCAGTTTCAGAGCATTTTGTGGAGCGAATAGAGGAAGAACTAGGTGAAGTAATAACTCCTTTAGTTATTATCCAAATTTGATGCAAAAATAGTCAATACTAGTAGTTTTGGGGATCCTAAACTCATTGGGACAAGTTTCAGAAGCATCTAGGAATTGTAAACACAATTTTGATGTCATTTGAGCATAATAGAGAGGCCCAAGCCATTGGAAGCTATATTAAGGTGATGTAGCCCAAGAGGGGTGTACTCCTTTATCATTTGCTTGTTGTGTGTTATATTTTGATGTTATTTGCTATTATATTCTTATTGTTCATCATATGTTTTTTATGTTAATCTATTTATAACATTTACATAAGAAAATCTCATGGGAATCTATTAATTATGAAAAAGTTTTCACTCCTTAACACTTGAAAAAGCAAATGATAAGAATCTTGGGTTTAGTTTTGAATGGGGAATTACCACAACATTACTAATATGATCCAATTCAGATCAAGTTGGTATCATAGCACTGGTTTTTGCTTACTATATTTTCTTTGTGAAAGAAGGTTTTAATTGTTTGCAAGTTTATGTCATGCTTACAAGGTTAAAGCTAAAAAAAGGTGAAGGAAAGATCGTTGAAAGCCCTGAAGTTGGGTCAAGTGGAAGAAGAGCAAGGTTTCCAAATTATTCTACACCAGTTCAGCCTCAGGTTGCAGAAATTGCAGCTCAGATTCCAACACTAGTACAACCTCAAGTTGTAGTTGAGTCTTTAGAGACCACGTCTCATGAAGGAGAACCTATCATGACAGAATATGAGAAGACCTTCAGAAATACTTTCTTTGATATGATAGGAATGGTTAAGGTCCTGTATGAAGAGAGGAACAACAGATTGCAAGGAGAAAGTTTCAAGCCTCCCAATGGAGAAGGCTCTTCAAGAAGAGGTAATGGAAAAGAAGATAAAGGAAGAGAAGGTATTGGGAATGGAGGAAAACCTCCACGATATCCACCATATTCTTCATATTCTTCTTCAAAAGCATCTTCACACTCTTCCACAATTACTATTGTTACTCATACTCATCATAATTCTTCAAAAGGGGTTGGTATATCACCTTTTCTGAAGTTTGACATTAAATTTGAGTTTCCTATGTACAATGGTGAAGTGAATGCTGAGAAGTTGGATAAATGGATTCATTAGTTGGAGGCCTATTGTAGAATTTAGAACCTTCATGAGGATGATATCAAAATTCAGTTGTCTTCATTGAGAATGGAGGGTGTAAAACTTGTATGGTGGTAAGGAAGCACTCAAGACAAGATCAAAAAAATGGTAAGATCTCTATTTCTTTGTCTAATTTCGTTGCTTCTATAAAAGGATAGTTCTACCCTTTAGCAGGTATGCAGAAAGCCATTATGAATTGGAAAAATTTCAGACAGTTGAAAGGTCAAAATGTGCAAGAGTATACTCAAGATTTTAGGAAAAGAGCTCTTGTGCTAGGAGTAGACTTACACTCACAAGATACCTTAATGAAATACATAGGAGGGTTTCATAACTATCTTCAACATACCATTCTTATGTTCAGTCCCATGAATCTTGATGAGGTTATTGTTCAAGCTACACACCTCAAAGAAAGAGGGAAAAATATACAGGACGAAGGTAAGAAGAAGCCATTTCAGAGTGGTGAAAAAAGGATGAAGTTTAAAGGAAAGAAAAAGAAAATTTCTTCTGTTAAGAAAGAAGGGGAGAAACTTGTGTGCAAGAATTGTTCCAACTAAGGACATGATGAAGCACATTGCTAGAAGCCTCATCTAGAGCTATGACCAAAGAAATTTAACAATAAAGGTAAATAGAAGACCAATGCTACTGCACAAGAAGACTTGGGTTCAGACTTAGGAGATGAAATAAAAATCGTAGCCATAGTCACCAAGGGAAAATCGATGTCAAAAGAAATAAAAGGGATCAGCAAGGAGGAAGTTGTATCTAGTACGAGCACAGAAAATAATTCCCATAGTGTTTCAAATGTGGAAAAATTAATCTAGTTGTTCCACATTTGAGTTATTTCCAAACATACAAAAATCGATATGTTGTTTGACATTGGATGTCAGGCCAACTTAATATCTGTGGATTTGGTTAAGAAAATGAATCTGGAAACTTTGCCCCATTATAAATCGTATCCATTGAGTTGGATAACTAAGGATGCCAATTTGTAGGTCACCCGTAAATGTGTTTCCAGGTTTTCAATCATCGCTAATTTCATTGATGAAGTTGAATTAGACGTTGTGCCATTGGATATCTTAGGAATTGTATTGGGAAGCCCATATTTGTATGACAAGAAGGCCATTTTTGACAAATTTGAGAACAAATATGATATGTTCAAAAAAGGAGTGGAGTACATTGTGAGATCCCATTGCAGGAAACTCAATCTATATTTGGAATGCACATGTGAAATGAAGCGAGTAGTTAATTCCAGCAAGAGTCTCATTCTCCTCATGATCAAGCAGAAGAATGACATGGAGCAAGAATCCTTTGTATGTTGTGATGTGAAGACGAAAGTTGAATTGCTTGATGTGGTCAATCAATATGGAGACATGTTTCAAGAGCCAAAGGGATTGCCACCAAAAAGAGGAATTCATCATGAAATTCAGCTACAACAGGATTGTCCACTCCCAAACATTGGTATGTATCGAATGTCACTTCTAGAAAGTTTAGAAATTAAGAAACAAGTCTAGGAATTGCTATATAAAGGAGTAATTCATCCTTTTACTTCACCATGTGGTTCACCAATTGTATTGGTACCCAAGAAAGATGGAACCTGGCACATGTGTGTAGATTATCGATCTTTAAATAAGATCACAATAAAAAATTGATACCCACAACCAGTAATAGATGATTTGTGAGATCATTTGAAAAATGCAAAGTATTTCACTAAATTAGACTTTAGAAGTGGATGTCATCAAGTTAGAATAGTTGAGGAGGACATTTGGAATACTACTTTTAAAACCAAACAAGGATTGTTTGTGTGGCTGGTAATGCCTTTTGGTCTTTGCAATGTCCAGCTACATTCATGAGAGTTATGAATTATGTTTTAAGATCCTTTCTTGATGAATTTATAATTGTCTATTTAGACGATATTTTTATATTAATCAAATAACAAGAAGAGCATGTAAAGCATGTTAGGAAAGTGTTGGATATCTTGAGAAAATAATAGCTATTTATGAAGATGTCTAAATGTGAATTCAGGAAAACTTCTTTAGTGTATATGGGCCACATAGATGGAGGAGGTGAGCTGAAGAGTGATCCCTCCAAATTTTTGGTCATTGTGAATTGTCCAACACCCAAATTAGTTATAGAAGTAAGGAGTTTTTTAGGAGTACTGCAGTACTGGAGGAATTTTATTGCCAATTTATTCTCCATAGCAACTACACTACATGCGCTGACCAGTGTGAATGTTGTCTTAAAATGGGGAGGCAAACAACCAAAAGCATTCGAGGCTTTGAAACAAAATATCAATTCAACCCCAGTTTTATCATTGTCGGATTTGAAGAAACCCTTTGAAATACAAACAGATGCAAGTGACTATGCCATGGGTGCAGTTCTTTTAAAGAATGGTAAGCCCATTTCATTTCATTCTGAAATTCTTAATGGTGTTGTTATTAATTATCCTACATATGATAAAGAGCTTTATGCAATGGTGAAAAGTGTAAAAAAATTGAAGCATTATTTGATGGGAAAAGAAATGATTATTCACACAAATCATCAGCCTCTATAATATCTATAATCTCAAACCAAATTGCAGCAGTCAAGGCACTTTCATTGGATGGGATTTTTATAGCAATTCCACTTGGTAGTCATGTATAAGAAAGGAATTTATAACATATTTGCTAATATGCTTTCCATACTGGCTGCAAATTTAGCCATTTTACTCAAGAATAATTATGCTTTTCTTGAAACTTATGTTGAAAAATACGCACAAGACGTTGACTTTCAAGAGGTATATTTAAAATTGAGTCAAGCCCACCAAGTTGAGGAATTAGACTACCATGTACATGACAAGTTGTTGTATCATCTTGGAAAACTTTGTGTTCCATAGGGAGAGAGAGTAAATATCACAAGGGAAGTGCACATTTCTCTTATTGTTAGACATTTAGGTGTAAGTAAAACAATGGCAGATCTTCAAAGGTATTTTTATTGGCCTCATATGGTTGAAAGTGTGTAATTTTTTATAAGAGGCTTTTCACTGTGTGCAGTCAGTAAGCCTAGTAATAGGAAACTAGGATTGTACACACCACTTCCAGTGCCTTCATGACCATGGGAAAGTGCTTCTATGGATTTTGTACAAGGTCTTCCTTTGTCAAGGAAAGGTCATGATTATTTCTATGTAGTTGTGGATAGGTTCAACAAGATGTGCATGTTAATTGCTTGTAAAAAACAAATTACAGTTGAACAAACAACTCAACTATTCTTTCAAAATGTATGGGTTCATTTTGTATTGCATACTTCTATTGTAAGTGATCATGATTCTTGATTTGTTGGGAATTTTTGGTCAAGTTTATGGAACTTGATGGACACCAAGTTCAAGAATATGCAGCCTTCCATCCACAAACTGAAGTGGTTAACATGACAGTCATTCATTTGCTAAGAGGATATTGCAACAAACATCCTAAGTTGTGGGATGAATAGTTGCATTATATTCAACATGATTACAGCTGAGTAAAAAAATCTTCTACTCTAATTTTTCCCTTTGAAGCATGTCTTGGTTATTTTCCTAAATCATCTTTGGATTTCATCTTTGAGAAAGATGTAGTTGTAGATGGACATAGTGACATAGACATAGCAAATAAATTCATTGAGAAAATTCAGTTGATTCATCAAACAGTTCAAGAAAAACTAGAAAAGAGTCGAGGCAAGTATAAGGCAAGGCATGATAAGCATCATGTGGATCATCAGTTTCAAGTAGGTGATGAAATTTGGCTATACATTAGCGAGGAAAGGCTTCAAGGTGAAGGTAAAAAATTGAAACCAAATTGTTATGGTCCATTTAAAATGATGGAAAAGATTGGTAATAATTCTTTCAAGCTTTATTTTCCTTCATATATGAAAATATATTTTGTTGTTAATGCTCAAAATTTGATATTGTATGAACATCCTTTGATTGAAGGTCAAGAAGAGAGTGTTCAAATTCCATCTATTGAATATGTTGGCTTATGGGGGCCTGGCCTAGGTTCAGAGTTATTTAGCCAAACAAATCGCTACACTACTAGCCCTTTCAACATCATCCTACGGAGCACAGACTGAAGTCTCACCCAAAGCAGTATGGTGGGATGCTAGAATAAAGTTTCTGCACCCTTAAGATGGATGTGATGTCAGTTTAGTCCAACTAAACCTGCCTTCACATAGGTCACTTCACGTACTGGTCTACCCTTCATTAGCTTCACGATTTGTTATAATCAACTTCTGCGTAGCCCTCACCAGGGGCTGAAGTCCTTTCGCGCTGCTAAGACAATGAACTGCGATATATCCTAAACTATACCAATTATCTTACTTATCTTATTAACGGGTCTTTATTATCTTCGCGTAAATAGATATTCTATCTTACATTCACTTAGCCAATACAATTATACACAATTGCGCATCATATAAGCATTAAAAGTGAACCATACCCAATATAACAGATGCATAAAACATGAAATAAAGACACAAAATTGATAAAAACTTCTCTTTATTAATACTTCCACTATTTACAGACTCGACTCACCTGGAACACTCAGTTGCGGGGGTCTGTACACTCAGTTGTGGACTACTAAGCCTCTTTGCACTCAGCTATAGAGCCTCTTCCTATGCTATGACCCAAAACTAGACTTTACACTTTAGAACTATCTCACATACATCATAACTTTTCCATATTGTGATCCACTTAGCTCAGCTTAACTACTTAGAGTTTCGCTCTATTTATACAATCCCATGGTCCACAGACCCTGGGTAGATCGTCTATAGTTGACATTACATTATCAAAATTAAGGGCAGACAACCCTATGACTCCTTAACAAACTATGCGCTTCGTGCCCACAAAATGCAGAGTCTTTACATTGTAATTACAAAATATGGGCTCTAAGCCCCAAAAATTCCCTTGGGGGATCCTGCACCCAACAAGGCCCCAACACAAACATCATGTCTCACCCTCGAGTCACTCTGTAGGTGTGGATATCTTTGCAAGAAGACCTCCCAACTATCATTGGATCGCTTCTAGTTTGGTAGCACACTAAGCGCTGCCTGTTGAACTTCCTCTGCGTGTTGTTCGGTGATCACTGTCATCGAGCTATTGCCCTGAATCCTTTCCTGAGTTACTATAGCTGCATGAGATTTTTAGAGTCTCTTCCTATGATATGACCCAAAACTAGACTTTACACTTCAGAACTATCTCGCATACATCATAACTTTTCCATATAGTGATCTGATTAGCTCAGCTTAACTACTTAGAGCTTTGCTCTATTTATACAATCCCATGGTCCACAAACCATGGGTAGATCTCCTACAACCAACATTGCATTATCAAAATTAAGGGCAGACAACCCTATGACTCTTTAACAAACTACGCCCTTCGTGCCCACAAAATGCGAATTCTTTACATTGGAATTACAAAACTGACCAAAATCTAGGCTCTAAGCCCCAAAAATTCCCTTGGGGTATCCTGCACCCAATAGGGCCCCAACAGAAACATCATGACTCACCCTTGAGTCACTCTGTAGGTGTGGATATCTTTGCGAGAAGACCTCCCAACTATGATTGGATCGCTGCCAGTTCGGCAATGCACTAAATGCTGCCTGCTGAACTTCCTTTACGCATTATTCAGTGATCGTTGTCATCGAACAATTTCCATAAATCCTTTCCTGAGCTGCTTGCAGCTGCAGGAGATTTGCTTCAATGGAGGCTGTAATGGTATACGCCTCATCAATCCATGACTGTAGATGCACTTTCAAAACTACTTCCTTATGCCGAGCAACATCCACCTGCTCCTTGAGCGCCTTTGCTTGCTACATCCTTACAAGCCTTTGAGTAAGGGAAACCATATGCATGGCCCCCTTAACCTCATCGTTTTTCTGCTACAACTCGCATTCCCCAGTCTCTAAGCACTTTATGTTCAGGTCCTCCTGCAGGGTGGTGATGACCTCGAATGACTGCTCGAAAAGCTTCGTGTAGTCTGTGACTGCACTGTTAACTGCCACCATTACTGTTGTGATCATGGTGGTGCATTGTTCCTTGAAATTTAGTAGAGTTGAAGGCTGCACCTTCAACTGCAATTCTTTTATTTTAAGGTTGAGCTCCAATTGAACCCTGGCCATTTCTTCCCTGGCATCATGTAACCCTACTACTAACTTTCAGACGCACGCGTCCACCAATTTCTCTGGTTGGATGGCCAACTACGGGACCATCTGGCAGGCTTCCTCCACCACCTGCACTATCTGTCTGTTTTATGCAACTACCTCATTGCGTTCCAAGCTCAACTGTTCAATGTTGATGCGCTACTCGCTCATTATCTCTAGCATGTGACTCTCCCTAGCGCGTAGTTCTGCAGTGACAACATCCTGTAAAATATAGAGCATCTCTCGAGGGAGCGCAACCATGTTTAACCAAATTCCTTTCAAGTTGTTGACCATAGGCCTATCGGCCTTATTTTTTGTAATGAGTGCTACATCTGGTAGCACTATTGTGTTGGTCATCCTAGTGCGTAACATTTCCTTAGCTGCAAATGTGCCAGCCTGCAGAGTGCACACCTACAAATCCTATATTTGCAAATACCATCTGGTGCTACTCCTCAATCTTCTAGAGGGCCTTAGTGGTGACGTCCCTCACCATTTCGCCAATATTGTGCAAGTCTCCTTCAGTAAGGGTGATATGGCCAAAAGATGTTTTTGAGGCCTTTGTCTTCTTTCGCGGCCCTACTTGCTCTCTTGAGCATGGTTGTTCTAGCTGGGTGGAGGTTGTTTGTAGATTTGAGCCACCTTGTTCTATGTTTGTTTTTGGCTCAAGCGAAGGTGACTTTTGTCCTTTGTGCTCTTCTTTTACTGCCTTCTGTTGTTCCTCACCCAACTTTGCAGCCTCGCACGTCGCCTGAGCCTTAGCCATTAGTTATTCATTTCTGCATTTTTCCGCCAACTAAGCCATCCACAGTTTCGTTTCTTCCCTTTTCCACTGCACGACAGACTTCCCTACTTCCATCATGGAGCCATCTGGAGCGCGCCACTCTAGCTATGAAGACTCAAGGACCATGAAAATTACATTGCTGGTCACTAAGTAAGGTAGCTCATGCCACATCTTCGTAGGGTCCTCCCGTACCTTCACGAAGACATCGTGGAAGTCTGCTTTGAAGTCTGCAAAGATTTGCGGACTGTTGTAGACCATGGGTCATAACCGCAGCTTGTGATTAATCCCCATTTTGATGTTCATCTCCATGAGCACTCAAAAGATCATGCTATCCCTTATCCTTTGTGCATCCTTGATTGACCACAGTGAAGTATACTTCACTGCCTCTAGAAGCTCCTGCGTGATTGACGGGAACTAGCTATCTTCAGGCAACTCCCATACCACTAGTACTATCAACAATATGAGCCATGCATAATGGAATGTTTTACCCTGCACCTATGCCTCACGACAGTTCTCAAGGAACTCACCACATAGATAGTTTTCCTAGTTGAACTGGACCCCTTCTATGTGTTGCGCTACTAGTGCAACCACCAGTGCGGGCACCTCATCGATGTGGCAGTTCCACATCACCTTCCCTACCAATATCTGCATTGCGACCTTAGCTGCAGGGTTGTTAATGCTAGAGATGGCGTACCCTCACTTCTTCTTCTCCAACTTAATTTTTTTTTTCATGGCCTCCGCGATGGCCAAATCATCACTCTTTCCTTTTGGGTTGTTGGCCAGGTGCTCCCGTACACAAGGGAGCCATGTAATCATGTCAATCAGATGGTCTATGATGGGGATGGGCTCCTCTAGCCACAAGAACCCATCATGCATCAAGCATAGTAGCTACTTGATGATAAAAATGGTCACTGGGGCATGGTGGTAATGCAATGCCGAGAGTAGGTTTAGCAATCCTACTTTCTGAAAACCTCTAAGCCATTTACGCGGCTCCAACTATATCATTCCAATAGACGCGTCTATCTTCTGGTGCATTAGCTATGCGGTTGCTAAATGCAGGAAATTTTTGTGGTCCGCAAGGTACCAATCTTCAAATTTTAGTACAAGCACCCGTCCCAAGTGTGCTCCTTCAAAAATAATGTCGTCAGGGAGCAGCAGAATTTGTAGAGAGCTCTTGCTCTCATCTATATCCTTGGGCATCTTGGCTTTACCCTTCCATAGAGGAACATATGCAGGTAACATGGTGGGAGGGTCGACACCCTAGGTTCGACTTCCATCTCTACATCCTCCTCCTTAACCAGGATTTCTTCAAACTCTTCCTCCTCATCGGCCTCCAAATTAATGGCCTTCCACTTTTCCTCCATTGTGAGCTTGGCCCTTAGTGGATTTCTATGTGAGACATGCACCGATATCATGGCTTGCTTATCCTTCTTAGGTCTCGCTATGCATGGTGATGTAGGGATCTCAATGACTACCCCAGTGCTCTTTGGGGCTTCCACTTCCATAATTGCCTATGCGGCTTCTTCGAAGGTCATTGCTCTGGTATCCATGACTTCTTCGGGTGCTTCCATAGTGCGATTCCACAGTTCTCTCAGCATCTCTGGTAGTTTCTCAAGTAACGAATTGGCCTTCAGAATATCGAACAAGTCTTGGTTCATGAATATCTGAGGGTGCAACAACTCAGTTCTCATATTGCCAAGTGTTGTTTTTTGGACAATGCTTTGTAATTTATAGCACCTTTTGAATTTGAATTCGACCGTTCCCCCCACATTTAGTCCATGAATTCTAGATTGGAAATAGATTTTCAAGAATCTAGCCCATAAAGTTCACCTTAAATGCATGTCGCCCACTCCATTTGGTCTCAAACCAAGCATCACATTGTGAATAGTGACTTTAATGGTCACTTTCAGGCCGACTCGCATGCTAGTGCAGCTACCCTCGCACTGTCGCAGACCATGTGACACTTCACTACTACGTGTAGTATTGACATCCTGCAGTCCCCGGGCAGAGTAGTTTATATTCCCGTGCCTCCTTTTAGATCCCTAGAGCACTAAGATTGTGCTTTGGTTAGCTAGTTAGGTGGTCAGGCCACTTGTGTATGGCTTCAAATGACTACCATTCACTTTTCTTGGGAAGGGCTCTCCATTTAACTTGACCAACTATATCACGCCTCCATCTGTAATCTCCTTAATAACATACATCCCTAACCAATGCATTCTGAATTTCCCCTGGAATTTATCAAACTTACTATCATGCAACAACACCAGATCATTTACCTTGAATGTGTGTAGCTTAATATTTCATCGCACCAAGCCTTTTCGTGCTGCTATTAGACCTGCTGGTGAATCTAGGAAAAAAATCATTCTTCTTCAAGCTCTTCCAGTTGCCCAAACCTCTCCTCCAGGGCTCTGCGATCCCTCATACCTGTGAGTGCTGCTATGTGCAGACTAGGCACGATGTCTTCCATATGAATTATAGCTTCCACTCTATTAGGTTCCTATACAAATAGGTGTCATATTTCATGATTGACTTTGGAATGCCAAATATGATCATCCTTTCCATGCTGCAAAGGTTCCATATTTTCAAAAATAAAAAATTTTAAAAATGTAAAGAGGGTATGCCCTAAAAGAATAATCAAAGGGAAAAAGAATGAATTGGTCAAGAAAGAAAGAAAATGAACCCCAAAGAAAAGACCAGGAAAGTGGCTAGTCAAAATGCCACTACTATCCTATTTTTTGCAAACAAGTTCAGAATGTGCAATGAACGACTTCTGTCACACTTCATGGATGGCCCAACAACTCAATCTTGGCCTCCCCATGTTTGAATTTACTTGTTTTAGAGATAGAGAATAAAGTCTGTGCAAACAGTTCAAGCTTGGCAGACAAATAGTTAGGTAGATGAGCAAAGGGTCTCAACAGCTAAATCTGAGCCCTGGGAAGAAACAAGGGCAGACTTAGATAGGGTGGCAGCTAAAAGAAAAGAAGAGAATCAGGGTTTGCTAGTTCAAATGCACCTAAACAAAATGAAGAAAAAAAGTTAGGTGTAACAGAATGGGTTGGTAATTTTGGTGTTGCAGAAGCAGGTTTATGAATAATATTGTCTTTCAAAGATGATTCATCTCAAGGGTATCATAACTACCTGGGAAAAATATGGTGACAAATCAGACGTTGCATGTCTAACTTCCCCTCATTCCACTCATAGCAATTACTCACTAACCTCCCTTAAAGAGATTGAGATCTGCTCAATACTCTCGAATACCCTCCATCTTCTTGTAAAGATTTAAGTAAAATGATATTTTGCTTAAAGAATAAAGCCACATTTCTTGTGTAAAACATTTATTTTCTCTTAAGCCTAAGCTATCCAATGTTGCTTCTTAAAAACCCTCTCATTTCCCCAAGCCTAAGTTCTTAACTCTATAACTTAGCACATCCTCTCAAAACCCATATTAATTCCTAACATACATTATATAAATTCCTAAACTAAACTCCTCTTCCTATTAGATAAAATAACATAAAAGTCCCTAAAAATCTAAATATTCCAACCCCCGGCTTAATATAGCCATATACTAAGGTTTACAGGGATTATTGGTTCAACTAGAACCATATAACAACCCGCCACGCTAAAAAATATTGGATTTATTTAACACCTGGTTAGATAAATAACCACACCCGCAAAAACCCAATAACAAAAGGTTATAACCAAAAAACATTACAAAACATTGAATATTATATGGGTGGGACCTGCGCTGTACCTCCCTGCCAACTCCTCGTCCCGTCAACTGTCAAATCCGATCCTGCAGATCGGACGGATGGCATCCATATCGGAACCCCTCCGATGTCCAAAAGATAGTGCCTGATGAAAAGCGGTATTCTTGTTGTACTGCGTGACGCGTGTCGTTCACCCGGTTCATCGCGTCCACTCCACCCAAAACCGCCACTGTTCAATAAGCGGTGCAATAAAACCATAAACAGCCCTCACTCCCCGCCGCTGACGTCACCACCCATGTCAGCTGCCTCCTCACCACTGTGTCATCTGCCCTATCTGCCACGTCAAAACCAAGTCACCTCCCGTACCCCCACTACCCGACAAAGATGACGTCATGCTGACGTCACTCGACCAAAGCGTGCCAAAAACCCGCCAAAATCAAAAATTTTGTTAAAAAGCCGTTAAACATCATTTTTTGTCCATTTCACTTTGTTTCTTCTGTAAGATGTTTGCATGGTTTTCGATGTCCAAAATGCCATTTTCGCTGCACAGTCACCACCTAGGAAAATCAACTCCACTGCTTGGTCCCTCAGCTTGGTCTGCCACCCACATTGTGCACCAGATGTCCATAAAACAGGTATTTACCCAACTTCTTCTCCCAAAACCTATTTTTCCAAGTTTTTCTATAAAAATTGCCCGCAGAACTAAATTTCGAATTAAAATCACAGTGCTGCCTTCAAACCTCTGCATTATAGTCACCGCTTTACCCATTTTTTCCAAAGAAAACCTGTGAACTATGTTTCCCTCTGCAAATTCACCCATCGAGCTGAAATTAAGCTTATTTCCGCCTGCAATTTCCACAGAAAAGCCCACAAACTATCATTTTACCATATTTTTGCTGCAAAATCCCTAACTACAAGTTGAAAGAGTCATAAAATAATTTGAAAAATGGAGGCTCCAGTGACCCTGAATGTTGCCCCCTTGAATGCACCACACAAGGAATTGGAATGGATGCCCCTTTCTCACAGGGATTTCCAAATTAAGGATATGATGGGTGACAAGCCTCACCTGCAAGCCTTTTGTGAAATTAGGAATAGCTACAGAAGCAATACCGATGTCTTTGGAATCTGGGTGTCCAACATGCCCATCTACTACCTCCCTTCAGTAAATGTCCTACCTGATCTCATCCATTTGTGCTGTGGAAATTATGACCCCACACAAAGAGAAGTTATGGCTCCTTCTGGGACTTTCCTCTTCTATATTACCCCTCAATCCATAAATGAGATGCTGCATTTTAAACCAACTCAACCTCTAGACCCTCTCACCATGGAATTCTTGCTTGACCAAGATGCCAAACTACCCAGTTCAGAGATAACTAGAATAGCTCAATTATTCATGAGACCAGAAAGCCAGCCCAGGAAGCCACCCCCTTTTAATCAGGTCTGGTTCAATGAATCTGGTGTATTCATTACTGATATGATTTCCTACATCTTGGGTTTCAAAACCAGTGAGCATATTGATGAAACTATTTTAGTGTTGATGTCCGTATTCACTCCAGGACAGCCCCCTGCTGTCCAATATGACTATGCCACCTTCATAGCCAATAAAATCCATGAGCAATTCATGAACTTGGACAGAGAAAGAGTGTTTAAATACACATCCTACATTTATCATTTACTACTGTACAATCAACCTCATAGTTTTCAAATTCCCCTTAGAAAGTTGAACCTCAAGGGAGAAAGGAGGTCCGTAATTTTCTGGACCCCAGTATTCCATGAAGTCCACAACTCCCCTTATACATATTGTGAGTTTGTTGACCTGTTCATATATCCAACTACTTCTCTATTATTGATAACTCCTCCTACCAGACTCTCTACTGAAATGTAGAAAATTTTGCATCTCTGAAAGGACTACAATATTGGTGACTGGTACTTTTACCAAAATCACACAGTGATCAAGGTTTATGGCAGTGAACTATCCCCCTACAAGCTGCCAAAGTATGTACCTATGAGACTATTTGCCCTAGAATACTTTAGGCAATTTATTAGTTCAGATTTGACTCATTTCTATGGAGCTAGGAAAAAAGCACAGCTCAAGATAATAAATTAATTGGTCCCTTTTATCGTCAACAAAAGGGAAGCCTGGAAGGAGGCAGATAAGATTTTAAAGAATCAACTTATGCTGAAACAAAGCTTTCATTGGTCACCATATGACCCTGAACATTTCATAAGTTATAGAAAAGTCAAAAACAAGCTTACAGGATATGTTCACCACAAAATCCCTGAAATTCAACAATATGCTAACCAACAAGAATGGGTAGAAGGAAATCTAGTAGAAGAGATTACCGAGGAAGAGAGATTGGAAAAATAAATGAAAGAGCTTGAAAAAACACTTGACCCAGACTCTTTTGGACAGGTCCCTTTCAAATTGCCTCAACACATTGGGGCGGGCACATCATCTGCTACAATTTCACAACAGCCTGCCCAAGAAAGTACTCCACCTGCAGCAACATCCAAAGGCAAAGAAGTGCTACGTTCAGAGCAGCAAGATATAATGGCAAACCAACCAGATACATCAAAGGAAAAAAGCCAAGGGCAAGGTCCTTCAACACAAACAAAGGTACCTGAAATCCCTGTGTTACAAACTCCTCTCAATGAGGAAAGAGCCAAGAAAAGAGACAAGCAGGAAGACACACCTATAAGTGGATCAGCAGAACAGCAAGGGGAAAAGAGGCAAAGGTTGAATCCTTACTCTGAAGAGGAACTCTCGGAAGAGACAATAAGCAACTTGAGAGGTGAGGGAAGAACTGAACAGCAGACTCCTCCAATTTTGGAAACATCAACTAGCTCATATCAGAAAGAGCTAGAGAGGCAGCATGGTGTGGAGGTTACATCCACCAGGCCACAAAGCAAACAATAGAGCAAGCAAGGCTCAGATATCAAGAAAGCATTTACTGAAATAAAGGCTAGAAATGAGCCAATAAGGATCCAACTTTATAATCAATTGCTGAGAATGGCCCCCACAAATCAACAAAGGTTAATGATAGCATATGATATAAAAGAAGGAAAAATGACCCTTAGTCACTTCAAGCCCACAATGCAACAACCATAGTCAGCTGCTGATTATATCAGGACCAATCTGGAAGTTCTCTCTAGAGACATCCACCCAATGGACCAGATTGAATTACATAAACAAACCGGAGAAATGGTGTACTCCACCTTGGCAGACAAAGCATTATTAGCCCAGAAACTGCAAAATTCATTACATATTACTTCTGCCCAATTGGAATTGGAAAAGGCTTCTTCTTTGGCTAAGGATAACAAGATCAAATCCTTGGATTAAATTATTATAGAGCTGGGACATGATCCCAAGGATCCCAAAGGCATCGAAACGTTAATAAGAAAGAAGGAGGAAGACATTGCAGCTCTCAAAAAGAAATTAAAGCTGTCGATTACAATGCATCCACAAACTACAGAAGTTGCACAATAGAAAGCAGAGGATGACATGATGGGTTTACTGATGAGGATGAATGAGAGATTAACAGAAATAGAGCAGGCATTGGAGAAAGCAATGAAAGAGAAGGAGGGAGTGTCGACCTCCCAGCCACCAGAAACAGCTCCAACAACCACAACAGTTGTACCTCCTACTGTCCCAGCAACAGGTACATCAGTCACAGATGCCTCAGCAGCAAGAACAATAGCACTAGATACCAGCATGAGCATGGAAAATATCATGAAGGAAATAAAAGAATTAGAAATCCAAATGGCAGAACTGAAGGAAGCCAAAGAGAAACTGGCCAAATTAGAGGTAAGCTATCATAAATCCAAAATAACTGTGGCTAAAAAAACAAGAGAGGTAAAGGCCTTGGAAAATAAGGTAAAATTGTTGGAGAAAGATCTTACTCTTCATAAAACTCTGTCAGAAATCAAAACAATTTTGTGGACTAAAATTGGCTAGTCCATCGCTCATTAATGGAGATCAATACAGACTATCCATGAGCAAATTGAATTAATATAAATGGCCCAAGTAGCAATTCAAAAGGCCAGAGAATTATTGAAGAACATGCCCAAGCAACCCAACAGATTAATCAATTTTTTGAACACCCACACCAAAGAAGAACTGGCAGTTCTAGATATCAGGGATAGGACAGGCACTATTTTGACAGTTAAAAGGGTGCTGACAATGAGGAATTTTATAAAAAATTTGGAGAGAAAGTGTCAAGAAATGCAGATAGAAATAAATGCTTTTATAGAAAGGTTTACAGTCTTGCAGCAAAAGGGTCTACCCAGTTTGTTAACCAGCAAACAGAGGTTGTTGACACATGGACAATATTCTCACAGTGTGAATAAATATGTTACTAATCAGATCACAACACCATCTAGCACTTCAGAAGACATAGTACCTCCCTCTGGACAGAGCTTATATGACAAGTTGGAGAATCTATTTTATATTGAGCATGAAATAACACATCCTTTTGAAGTCCATCCCAATTTCTACAGGTATACCAAAGCTAATGAAATATTGGTAAAACTACAAAGACACCAGTTGCCAACAAACCAATGGTGGCAAAGCATGTTAGAGGTTTTACCAAGGTAGCGTTAACTCTCTTTTGATCATTTGCATTTAATCAAATTCAATGCACGTGCCACATATCATAAAAATGAAAACAACAGAGGAAGGAAGTCATGCCAAAACGCATTAGAGCGGAATCAGGCATGGATGAAAGGGCCGGGACAGCAATGCAGGAACACAAATTAAAAAGACTGCTACCAGCCAACTTGTTGAGTCAAAAAGTCAAATATATCAGACCACCTAAGGCATCCAGTGCAATGGAAATTGCTCCTACATTCATTGCGCTCTGTTTTCAATGTCATTTACTTCCTTTAAAGGAGTAGATGGATAAAGTTATTGCTTGATATTTTCTCTATGAGATATTTTGCAACTCTTTTTGTATAAATACCTCCCATAGAGATGTATTGGGGGTTGGTTGGTGAATATCATCCTGGACCTGCACTGTAAATTTTGAGAACACTTCATAATAAAGATTGCTGGAATTCTTTGTTGATGAACTTTCTGGTTACGGAATTAATGGTAGAAGCCCATGTTGCAGAATTCTTGGATTATCTCATGGATCAATAAGTTTTCTAACTCATGTTTTATTGTTTCTATGCTTTACATATCATCTAAGTATCATGCTCTAAATTGCAGGAAAAAAGAATAGCCCAGAATTTACTTTACTGTACTCTGTGTTCAATTCCTGTCAATTTTTATGTTTTCTTCAGGACTAGCATAGGCAGGAATTCTTGATTGCTCCTATCTCCCTGGTTCTTACACTCTGAATATAATTAAGGAATTATTAACTACTCCTTGGTAATATTTATTCATTTTCCCCCTGTTAGCATAATGAAAGATACTTAATTTCCTTTCATTCCCTGACTCCATTACATCCTATTCCAGATTGAAGATTGTTCCATGGTTAGTCATCTTGCTCTATAGTTCCTCCTTTGCCAAAGAAACCATACCCAGAAGTTTATTTTCATTTGACTCCATTAACCCAATGGTCTGAACTTCTCATACTTTGCAACCCTGTTCTATTGAATGTCACCATCCAAAAATCAAACAACTATATGCACTTCATAACTAGCCTAACATATAGCAAAACAAAGCTAAACCATAAAGGGAGAGCCCTCTCTGGCTGCAAATTGGCTAGAGTCTGCATCTAAAATATTGGTTAGTGGTTACCTCGGCCGTATTCCCTTTTATCAGATCTTTTGGGGAACAACGTGAGTGATAACATCATTGGTGACTCCGCTGGGGACTTGAATGACTGTGTTTGTTACTGCTGTCTATTTTCTAAAGCTAAAAATGGAGCCTGAAGTTAGCCAGGGAGCCTTTGAAACTGTTTTTGCTTTGCATTTACAGGAGTAAATAAAAGCTGCTTCAGTCTATCTCCAGTCTAGCTTTAGGCTTTAAACAACTGTTTCAAAAATTTGATCAGTTTCCTTTGATTTCAAAAGATCTTCAGGAAATTTCAAAGTTCTTATAATTCGTAATTTCCTAGGAAGATATCTTCAAAGAAGTGTTCTTCAAATACTTCCAGAAAATATCAAAAACAGATTTAGAAGTTGGCTCCAAAGAAGAAAGTTCGTTACACTAGATCAAACCCAGATCCGAATCCTCCAGCTGTTTTTGAAAATCCTAACTTGATCTCTAGGAACCTTAGAAGACAAGAAAGTCTAGAAAATTTTGTTGATTTAAACATTCATACATTTCACCAAAATTTAACCCAATCTCCTCCTGGAAAAGTAGCAGTCCTTTCTACTGTTGTTGCAGCTTCTTCTAGTTTACCATCGTCACTTCAAAGCACCTTTTCCACTCCTCCATCCACTCCGTTTATCTTAGCTATTATCCCTGTGCTTCCAGCTGTCCCATTTATACCTGTCAATATGGCAAACTGATATGCTCCTCTGAAGTTGCCTGCAAATCCAGGGGCTATGCCTCAAGATTATCAAAGAAAAATTACATATTTTGATGGTACTAGCTCCTACACAGCACAACACCACACTAAGAAAATGATGGACTATTTTGAGAACTATGAAATTGATGATAGCGATGTCAGAATGAAAATTTTTGTTCAAAGTTTAACCGGTGATGTAAGGACCTGGTTTAGGGAACTTGCTGCAAACGCAATTGTTGATCTGGATGCCCTTTACCAAACCTTTTTGAACATATGCGAAAAGAAGAAGGACCCATTACATATCCTATCAGAATATGAAAGCTTGAAAAGGGGCCCACAAGAAACTATCCAAGACTACTGTGCTAGATTCGATAACGTGTACAATGCTATTCCTCAGAACCTTAGACCTTCACCTGACTTAACCTTGATAAAATTCTCTGATGGATTTGATTCTAATATGGCATATCAACTAAGGGAAAGAGATCCTCCAAGCTTAGAAGACATGCAGAGCATAGCTATTAGTGTGGAGGCCAATCTAATCTCTAAAAGAGCTCGAGCTAGAGCTGAAAGAAGGACTCCCTTCAAAGAAGAGCCTTCTGCATTTGAGAAAAAACTAGATGCAATTATCAAAGGAATGGATAGACTGGGTGATAGAGTGGAAACCATTGAAAGGAAATCCTCTTGGGAAGGTCAACCAAGTAACACCACTAGAAATCCAAACTTCAGAAAAAATAAAAATCCTAACACCGGGAAGGCTAGCCCTGATCAGAATATCAGACCTCCATTTCAAGAGAACTATGCCAAAGCTTCAACCTCTAGTGAGCCAATAGAGGATACTCAAATCAACATAATGGGTCTAAACAGTGAAAAAAAAATCTTTTTAACCCAAGATGGCCAAGAGGCTCACACTTTCAACCAATTTCAAACGAAATCTATAGAATCATTTGATTTCAGAGAAGCATATGATGCAACTGTCTATGAGGTTCATAAACAATACAAATTGAGAAGCAGAACAGTAGATGTGCCTGAACCTAGCAAGCTGAAAGATACCAAGTAGCCTAAGAAAGCAAAGGATAAAATTTCCCTGATAGAACTCCCTGCTAAAACAGACCTCAATCCAAACGAACCTATGGTTGAGGATATATCAGACTTGCAGACATCAGGTGATCAGCCATCCACCCCATTTCCTCCAAAAAAGAATGTAAACAGCTCTCATAAAAATAATTTCAAAGTAGATTTAGTTCATAACAACACTCACGATGAAGAAAAGACCACTGAAAACACAGAAAAAAAGGAAAACCTTGCTGCCCAAAAATTCAAGTGGAAAAACCTTTCAACCTAGAAACAGAAATAGGCAAGTTAAAAATAGCCATTCCACTGTCCGAATTGGCTAAACATGAGATTTATAGGGAACAAATTAGCAGGTCACTTCAAATATCAGAGAATAGAGATGCAGTGAATGTTTTAAATGACCAACCAGAACTAATTTTTGGTCCTGAGGTAAATGGTAAAATGGTAGATGGAGGAGTCCCTCCATTCTATGTAAGCTTAAACATTCATGACAAAGTGCTGCATAATGCAATGTTTGATTCAGGAGCTTCCCATAACCTAATGTCTAAGTCTGTGATGGAAAGATTAGACCTAGATATCACACGGCCATATAAAGACTTGTTTTCATTTGATTCTAGCCAAGTCAGGTGTCCAGGCCTAATCAAAGATTTGTGTGTATCTCTAGTGCAATACCCTGCCAAGACTATTTTAATGGATGTAGTGGTAGCTGATATCCCACCAAAGTATGGAATGCTTTTGTCCAGATCTTGGGGTGAAAAACTCCAAGGATCTTTGTAGCTAGACATGTCTTATGCCACCATTTCAGTCTTTGGCTAGCCAAAGCGATTGTACCAGGAAACATTAATGAACTATGTGGTTAGCAGTCAAGAGAAACCCCAAAAGTTCCCCATTTATTCCATACATTCTGATATGGATTCATTCATCTTATACAATGCTGAAATGTCTCCCAAAACTGATGACAAACTTCTAGAATTAGCACAAGCAAGAGACATAAATGAAGAATCTACTACTCAAGATCTAAAATTTATTGAAGGGATTGATGCAAAAAACAAACAAGCCAAACCATATGAGTCACAAAATCCAAATCTGCCCACTAAGACAATTTCTAAAACTCCTCATCCTAGTGGTAATCAAGAAATCTTATGGTACTTAGAGTTTGATGGGTCAGTGAATAAATTAAGAGCAGGGGTAGGGATTTGGATACACAATATGAATAATGATCATGATGAAGGACATGCATATAGGCTAAATTTTAGATGTACAAACAATATGGCCGAATATGAGGCCATTTTGCTGGGACTCAAACTGATTAGAAGTCTAGGGGCAACTAAGATTTCAATTCTAGGGGACTCAGATTTGATTATCCAACAGATGAAGGGAAACTTTGTTACAAATGACCTCAGGCTAAGGGCTTATAGAGGGGCAGCAATTGAAATACTCAACACCTTCTTAGAATCTCAGCTAACCAAAATTCTGAGAAACCACAATTTACATGCTCATAGTTTGGCAACATTTGCCAGCACTTGTAAGTTGCCATTCGAGCCCAACCATCACTTTACTGCTGAGATTAAACATAGACCTGTTGTTCCAGACCATGTCAGAAATTGGCAGGTGTTTGAAAATGATACACAAATCAATAATTTCTTGACTTTGAAAGAGGAATTATCAAGCAGAAACATAGATACAAGCACCACTTGTGAAGAACAACAAACAGAAAAATTAAAAACAAATATATCAGCTGAAACGACAAATCACATTTTGCACCCAACAATCTTTACCAGCAAAAACTTACAAGAACTAAAACAAATGGACCTTGATGAAATTGCTGAGGGAGAATCTAAAGTAATTGAGTTGAAGGATAATTTTTTACCCACAGGCCTGACTCCTTTGGAGGATATTTTTTATTCAAATGATATACCAAGAAAGCCAAAAATGCAGCCTTTAAATGCAGAAATTGAGGACTGTAATATAGGAACTGCACAAAATCCTAAGTAAAATTTTCCAAGGCCTTGCCTCCTAATCAAAAACTGAAATACATTGACCTGTTTAAATAATTTCAAGATGTCTTTGCATGGAGTTATGAAGACCTCAAGTCATATGATACTTCAGTCATCCAACACACAATACCTTGAAAAGAAAATCAGAAACCTTTTAAACAAAAACCTAGAAGGGTTAATCCAGTCCTCATTCCTCTCATTGAAAAAGAAGTCAAAAGAATGTACCAAGTTGGAATAATTGTGCCTATCAGGTTCTCAAAATGGATATCAAATCTAGTGCCCACTAGGAAGAAAACAGGAGAGATAAGACTGTGTGTTGACTTAAGAAACTTGAATAAAGTTTCTCCCAAAGATCACTACCCCTTACCTAATATGGATCACATTCTGCAAAGGGTAGTAGAAGCTTCTAGGATCTCACTGCTAGATGGCTTCTCAGGATTTAATCAGATCCTAGTTCACCAGGATGATCAAGATAAAACTACCTTTACAACACCTTGGGGAACTTTCAAATATGTAAAAATGCCTTATGGACTTAAAAATTCAGGGGCAACATTTCAACGAGCAATGGACATAGCCTTTGCAAAATAGATTCATGATTTTTTAGTCATATATCTTGATGGCCTCACTGCTTTTTCCAAATCAGATCAAGAACATTTAGAACATCTGAGACAAGTGCTCCTAATTTGCAGAAAATATGGCATATCATTGAACCCAAAGAAATCATTGTTTGGCCTAGAAAAAGGCAAACTCTTAGGTCACATAATCTCAAAATATGGCATTAGAATTGACCCAGACATAATACAAGCTATTCTCCAAGTGCCTCATGCAAGAAATATCAAAGAATTGCAAGCTTTTCTAGGAGAGATCAATTTCCTAAGAAGATTCATACCCAAATTGGCTGAACTAATAAGATTGTTGAATAACATGCTAAAGAAAGATTACAAATTCAAATGGACAATAGAAGCTAAGCAAGCCTTTGAGGAAATCAAAATGGCTTTAACCAAAACACCAATCCTCACAAGCCCAAAGTTTGATAGAGACTTCATAATCTTTTCCTTTGCATCAGAACATACTAAAGCTGTTGTCCTATTACAAAAATATGATCAAGGGTGTGAGAAGCCCATTGCTTTCTTTAGCAAAGCACTTAGAGATCCACCTTTAAAATATCAAATCATGGAGAAATAAGCTTATACCCTTGTAAAGGCTATCAAGGATTTTGGATTTGATATCTTATACTCTCATGTAATAGCTTATGTCGCAAATGCCATGGTCAAAGACATTCTAACTCAAGAAGGAATTGAAGGCAAAAGAGGCAAATGGATAGCTAACATTTTGGAATATGACATTGAAATTAAACCAACAAAACTAATAAAAGGACAAGGATTAGCCAAATTGATGACTAAAACCAATTTTCAGGCCCCTGACATCAATGAACTAGATAACGAACAGGAGATGGCGACTCCACAGATCAATCAAGCCTTCTTACAATCACCTTGGTATGCTGATATAATTTATGTATTGTTAAACCTACAAGCTCCTCCAGGATTATCCAAAACTAAAAAGAGATTCTTAAAAATGAAAGCTTCAAAGTTTTGTATAGTAGACAATGTTTTATTTTGGAAAAATCATGAAGGCATTCTACTAAGTTGCTTAACAAAGGATGAAAATGACAAGGTGCTGAAAGAATTTCATGCAGGGGACTATGGTGGACATTTGTATTGGAAATAAATAGCTGATAAAATCCTAAGAGCTGGGTTTTATTGGCCGTCCCTGTTTGCTAATATAAAGAAATTTGTAATTTCTTGCCATAAATGCCAAATCTTTGAAGGCAAGAGAAAACTTCTACCTTTACCCCTAAAACCCATTTCCACTGAGAAACCATTTCAACAATGGGGTTTAGATTTCATTGGAGAAATTCACCCTCCCTCTTCTGGCCAACATAAGTGGATTTTAACTACCACATATTATTTCACCAAGTGGATAGAAGCCATCCCTTGTAGGCAAGCCAATGACTCAATCATCATGCAATTCCTAGAAACCAATATCCTATCTAGATTTCGCTGAAGGGAGAAGATTATAACAGATAATGCTACTGCCTTTAAATCCAAAAGAATGATCAATTTTTGCCACAAATACCATATTACCTTAGGCCACTCCACAGCTTATTACCCTCAAGGTAATGGCTTAGCCGAATCATCCAATAAAAGCTTGATCAACATCATAAAGAAAGTATTGGAGGAAAATAAGAAGAATTGGCACAAAAAGCTTATTAATTCACTATGGGAAGACATGTTGACCACAAAGAGATCTATTGGGACAAGCCCCTATGAGTTGGTTTATGGCATGGAAGTAGTATTCCCTTCATCCTTGGGAATCCCAGTGATAAAATTGCTGCAAGAAATATAGGCAGAACCCAATGATATTCAGAGAAGAATTAATCAAACAATTCATTACAGCAGACCAGAGAAGAAGTGTATCACAGATCTCAGATCCTACAAGAGAAACTAAAGAAGATTTTTGACAAAAGGACAAAGGTAGAGGATTTTTTCATAGGAGACAAAGTGCTGAAATGGGATTCTAGAAGGGAAGATAAAGGAAAACATGGTAAATTTGATTTCCTATGGAAAGGACCTTTTGCTATTCAGGCTGTGCAAGGGAACAAAACCTACTTTCTGAGAAATTTGAATGGTACAGAAGCAGAGGATGGGCCAGTCAATGGTCGGATGCTCAAGCATTATTTTGATCCACTTCGTTAAGGTGTTAGGAATGTATTTTGTACATAATAGTGTCTATTTTCTGCGGTTTTTTACAGCAAGAAGATAGGGAATAAGATGCAACAAATTTTGAGGAAAAGCAAGAATTGTGCTACTTTTTGTATGATATTTTGAGTCTATTGGAAGACTTAAGGAAGAAGACTTGGGAGCTATAAAAATGATGACAAATACTCAGAAAAACTGTCAGATACAGAGCTGTAATTGTTCAAACCAGCTCATGGGAAAAGCATATATGTTACAGAGATACAGTTTGTTGGTTTACAGCAAAAGGAAATTTCATATTACAGCAAGAGTTGAATGTAGGGCTATCTGACCTACTATTCTTGGCTTTTCATCTGGAAAGGCCATCCCCAAGTGGAGCCACTGTTAGGTTCCTATACCAATAGGTGTCATATTTCATGATTGACTGTGGAAATGCCAAATATGATCATCCTTTCCATGCTGCAAAGGTTCCATATTTTCAAAAATCAAAAATTTTAAAAATGTAAAGAGGGTATGCCCTAAAAGAATAATCAAAGGGCAAAAGAATGAATTGGTCAAGAAAGAAAGAAAATGAACCCCAAAGAAAAGACCAGGAAAGTGGCTAGTCAAAATGCCACTACTATCCTATTTTTTGCAAAAAAGTTCAGAATGTGCAATCAACGGCTTCTGTCACACTTCACGGATGGCCCAACAGCTCAATCTTGGCCTCCCAATGTTTGAATTTACTTTTTTTAGAGATAGAGAATAAATTCTGTCCAAACAGTTCAAGCTTGGCAGACAAATAGTTAGGTACAGAAGCAAAGGGTCTCAATAGCTAAATCTGAGCCCTTGGAAGAAATAAGGGCAGACTTAGATAGGGTGGAAGCTAAAAGAAAAGAAGAGAATCAGGGTTTGCTAGTTCAAATGCACCCAAACAAAATGAAGAAAAAATGTTAGGCGTAACAGAATGGGTAGGTAATTTTGGTGTTGCAGAAGCAGGTTTATGAATAATATTGTCTTTCAAAGATGATTCATCTCAAGGGTATCATAACTACCTGGGAAAAATATGGTGACAAATCAGACGTTGCATGTCTAACTTCCCCTCCTTCCTCTCACAACAATTACTCACTAACCTCCCTTAAAGGGATTGAGATCTGCTCAATACTCTCGAATACCCTCCATCTTCTTGTAAAGATTTAAGTAAAATGATATTCTTCTTAAAGAATAAAGCCACATTTCTTGTGTAAAACATTTGCCTTCTCTTAAGCCTAAGCTATTCAACTTTGCTGCTTAAAAATCCTCTCATTTCCCCAAGCCTAAGTTCTTACTCTACAACTTAGCACTTCCTCTCAAAACCCATATTAATTCCTAACATATATTATATAAATCCCTAAACTAAACTCCTCCCCCTATTATATAAAATAACATAAAAGTCCCTAAAAATCTAAATATTCGAACCCCCGACTTAATATAGCCATATACTAAAGTTTAGGGGGCTTATTGGTTCAACTGCAACCATATAACAACCTGTCGGGCTCAAAAATATTGGATTTATTTAACACCTGGTCAAATAAATAACCACGCCCACAAAAACCCAATAACCAAAGGTTATAACCCAAAAACATCACAAAAAATTGAATATTATATGGGTGGGACCCGTGTTGTACCTCCCTGCCAACTCCTCGTCCCATCAACCGTCGGATCCGATCCCGTAGATCAGACGGCTCACGTCAATATCAGAACCCATCCGATGTCTGAAAGATAGCGCCCGATGAAAAGCGGTATTCCTGCCGTACTGCGGGACGCATGTCGTTCACCCGGTTCATTGTGTCCACTCTGCCCAAAACCGCCACTGTTCAATAAGCGGTGCGATAAAACCATAAACCGCCCTCACTCCCTGCCGCTGACATCATCGCCCATGTCAGTGCCCACGTTAGCTGCCACCTCACCACTGTGTCGTCCACCCTATCCGCCACATCAGTGCCAAGTCACCTCCCATTTAAACTTGGTTTTTTGTCCATTTCACTTTGTTTCTTCTGCGCGATGTTTGCATGGTTTTCGATGTCCAAAACGCCATTTTCGCTACACAGTCCACCACCTAGGGAAATCAACTCCGCTGCTCGGTCCCTCAGCTCGGTCTGCCACCCACATTGTGCACCAGACGTCCATAAAACAGGTATTTACCCAAATTCTTCTCCCAAACCCTATTTTTCCAAGTTTTTCTCTAAAAATTGCCTGCAGAACCAAATTTCGAATTAAGATCACAGTGTTGCCTTCAAACCTTTGTTAGTCACCGCTTTACCCATTTTTTCCAAATAAAACCTATGAATTGTGTTTCCCTCTGCAAATTTTCCCATCGAGCTGAAATTAAGCTTATTTCCGCCTTCAATTTCCACAGAAAAGCCCACAAACTATCATTTTACCATACTATTGCTGCAAAAGCCCTAACTACAAGTTGAAAGAGTCATAAGATAATTTGAAAAATGGAGGATCCAGTGGCCCTGAATGTTGCCCCCTTGAATGCACCACATAAGGAATTGGAATGGATGCCCCTTGCTGACAGGGATTTCCAAATTAAGGATATGATGGGTTCCAAGCCTCACCTGCAAGCCTTTTGTTAAATTAGGAATAGCTATAGAAGCAATATCGATGTCTTTGGAATCTGGGAGTCTAACATGCCCATCTACTACCTCCCTTTAGTAAATGTGCTGCCTGATCTCATCCATTTGTGCTGTGCAAATTATGACCCCACACAAAGAGTAGTTATGGCTCCTTCTAGGACTGTCCTCTTCTATATTAGCCCTCAATCCATAAATGAGATGCTGCATTTTAAACCAAATCAACCTCTGGCCCCTCTCACCATGGAATTCTTGCTTGACCAAGCTGCCAAACTACCCAGTTCAGAGATAACTAGAATAGCTCAATTATTCATGAGACCAGAAAGCCAGCTCAGGTAGCCGCCCCCTTTTAATCAAGTCTGGTTCAATGAAGCTGGTGTATTCATTACTGATTTGATTTCCTACATCTTGCGTTTCAAAACCAGTGAGCATATTGATGAAACTGTTTTAGTGTTGATGTCCATATTCACTCTAGGACAGCCTCGTGATGTCCACTATCACTATGCCACCTTCATAGCCAATAAAATCCATGAGAAATTGATGAACTTGTACAGAGAAAGAGTGTTTAAATACACATCCTACATTTATCATTTACTGTTGTACAATCAACCTGATATTTTTCAAATTCCCCTTTGAAAGTTGAACCTCAAGGGAGAAAGGAGGTGTGTAATTTTCTGGACCCCAGTATTCCATGAATTCCACAACTCCCCTTATACATATTGTGAGTTTGTTGACCTGTTCATATATCCAGCTACTTCTTTATTATTGATAACTCCTCCTGCCAGACTCTCTACTGAAATGCAGAAAATTTTGCATCTCTCAAAGGACTACAGTATTGGTGACTGGTACTTTTACCAAAATCACATAGTGATCAGGATTTATGGCTGTGAACTATCCCCCTACAAGCTGCCAAAGTATGTCCCTATGAGACTATTTTCCCTAGAATACTTTAGGCAATTTATTAGTTTAGAATTGACTCATTTCTATGGAGCTAGGAAAAAAACACAGCTCAAGATAAGAAATCAATTGGGCCCTTTTATCTTCAACAAAAGGGAAGCCTGGGAGGAGGCAAATAAGATTTTAAGGAATCAAATTATGCTGAAACAAAGTTTTCATTGGCCACCATATGACCCTGAACATTTCATAAGTTATAGAAAAGTCAAAAACAAGCTTACAGGATATGTTCACCACAAAATCCCTGAAATTCAACAATATGCTAACCAACAAGAATGGGTAGAAGGCACACTAGTAGAAGAGATTACCGAGGAAGAGAGATTGGAAAAAGAAATGAAAGAGCTTAAAAAAACACTTGACCTAGACTCTTTTGGACAGGTCCCTTTCAAATTGCCTCAACACATTGGAGTGGGCACATCATCTGCTACAACTTCACAACAACCTACCCAAGAAAGTACTCCACCTGCAGCGACATCCAAAGGCAAAGAAGTGTTGCATTCAGAGTAGCAAGATATAATGGCAGACCAGCCAGATACATCAAAGGAACAAAGCCAAGGGAAAGGTCCTTCAACACAAACAAAGGTACCTGAAATCCCTGTGTTACAAACTCCTCTCAATGAGGAAAGAGCCAAGAAAAGAGACAGGCAGGAAGACACACCTATAAGTGGATCAACAAAACAGCAAGGGGAAAAGAGGCAAAGGTTAAATCCTTACTCTAAAGAGGAACTCTTGGAAGAGACAACAGACAACGTGAGAGGTGAGGGAAGAACTAAACAGTGGACTCCTCCAATTTGGGAAACATCAACTAGCTCATATCAGCGAGAGCTAGAGAGGCAGCATGGTGTGGAGGTTACATCCACTAGGCTACAGAGCAAACAACAGAGCAAGCAAGGCTCAAATATCAAGAAAGCATTTACTGAAATAAAGGCTAGAAATGAGCCAATAAGGATCCAACTTTATAATCAATTGTGGAGAATGGCCCCCGCAAATCAACAAAGGTTAATGGCAACATACGATATACAAGAAGGAAAAATGACCCTTAGTCACTTCAAGCCCACAATGTAGTAGCCACAGTCAGCTGCTGATTATATCAACACCAATCTGGAAGTTCTCGTAGAGACATCCACCCAATGGACCAGATTGAATTACATAAACAAACCAGAGAAATGGTGTACTCCACCTTGGCAGAGAAAGCATTATTAGCTCACAAATTGCAAAATTCATTACATAATACTTCTGCCCAATTGGAATTGGAAAAGGCTTCTTCTTTGGCTAAGGATAACAGGATCAATTCCTTGGAGGAAATTATTATAGAGCTGGGACATGATCCCAAGGATCCCAAAGGCATCCAAGTGTTAATAAGAAAGAAGGAGGAAGACATTGCAGCTCTCAAAAAGCAATTAAAGCTTCCGATTACAATGCATCCACAAACTACAGAAGTTATACAGTAGAAAGCAGAGGATGACATGATGGGTTTACTAATGAGGATGAATGAGAGATTAACAGAAACGGATCAGGCATGGGAGAAATCAATGAAAGAGAAGCAGGGAGTGTTGACCTCCCAGCCACCAGAAACAGCTCCAACAACCACAATAGTTGTACCTCCTACTGTCCTAGCAATAGGTACATCAGTCACAGATGTCTCAGCAAAAACTATAATAGTACCAGATACCAGCATGAGCATGGAAAAGATGATGAAGGAAATAAAAGAATTAGAACTCCAAATGGTAGAACTGAAGGAAGCCAAAGAAAAACTGGCCAAGTTAGAGGTAAGCTATGATAAATCCAAAATAACTGTGGCTGAAAAAACAAGATCGGTAAAGGCCTTGGAAAATAAGGTAAAATCCTTGGAGAAAGATCTTACCCTTCATAAGACTCTATCAGAAATCAAAACAATTTTGTGGACTAAAATTTGCCAGTCCGTCACTGATCAATGGAGATCAATACAGACTATCCATGAGCAAATTGAATTTATAGAAATGGCCCAAGTAGAGATTCAAAAGGCCAGAGCATTATTGAAGAACATGCCCGAGCATGCCAATAGATTAATCAATTTTTTGAACACCCACACCAAAGAAGAACTGGCAGCTCTAGATATCAGGGATAGGACAGGCACTATTTTGACAGTTAAAAGGGTGCTCACTATGAGGAATTTTATACAAAATCTGGACAGAAAGTGTCAAGAAATGCAAATAGAAATAAATGCTTTTATAGGAAGGTTTATAGTCTTGCAGCAAAATGGTCTACCCAGTTTGTTAACCAGCAAATAGAGGTTGTTGACACATGAACAATATGCTCACAGGGTGAATACATATGTTACTAATTAGATCACAACATCATCTAGCACTTCAGAAGACATAGTACCTCCCTCTGGATAGAGATTATATGACAAGTTGGAGAATCTGTTTTATATTGAGCATGAAATAACACATCTTTTTGAAGTCCAACCCAATTTCTACAGGTATAACGAAGCTGAAGAAATATTGGTAAAACTACGAAGACACCAGTTGTCGACAAACCAATGGTGGCAGAGCATGTTAGAAGTTTTACCAAGGTAGTTTTAATTCTCTTTTGATCATTTGCATTTAATCAAATTCAATGCACGTGCCACATATCATAAAAATGAAAACAACAGAGGAAGGAAGTCATGCCAAAACACATTAGAGTTGAATCAGGCACAGATGAAAGGGTCGGGACAGCAACGCAGGAACGCTAATTAAAGAGACAGCTACTAGCCAACTTGTTGAGTCAAAAAGTCAAATATATCAGACCACCTAAGGCAGCCAGTACAACAGAAATTACTCCTACATTTATTACGCTTTGTTTTCAATGTCGTTTACTTCCTTTAAAGAAGTAGATGGATAAAGTTATTGCTTGATATTTTCTCTATGAGATATTTTGTAACTCTTTTTGTATAAATACCTCCCCTAGAGATGTATTGGGGGTTGGTTGGTGAATATCATCCTGGACCTGTGCTGTAAAATTTGATAACTCTTCAGAATAAAGATTGTTGGAATGCTTTTCTGATGAACTTTCTGGTTATGGAATTAATGGCAGAAGACCATGTTGTAGAATTCTTGGATTATCTCATGGATCAATAAGTTTTCTAACTCATGTTTTACTGTTTCTATGCTTTACATATCATCTAAGTATCATGCTCTAAATTGCAGGAAAAAAGAATAGCCCAAAATTTACTTTACTGTACTTTGTGTTGAATTCCTGTCAATTTTTATGTTTTCTTCAGGACTAGCATAGGCAGGAATTCTTGATTGCTCCTGTCTCCCTGGTTCTTACACTCTGAATATAATTAAGGAATTCTTAACTGCTCCTTGGTAATATTTATTCATTTTCCCCATGTTAGCATAATGAAAGATCCTTAATTTCCTTTCATTCCCTGACTCCATTACATCCTATTCCAGCTTGAAGATTGTTCCATGGTTAGTCATCTTGCTCTGTAGTTCCTCCTTTGCCGAAGAAACTATACCCAGAAGTTTATTTTCATTTGACTCCATTAACCCAATGGTCTGAACTTCTCATACTTTGCAACCCTGTTCTATTGAATGTCACCATCCAAACATCAAACAACTATCTGCACTTCATAACTAGCCTAACATATAGAAAAAAAAAAGCTAAACCATAAATAGGGAGCTCTCTTTGGCTGAAAATTGGCTAGAGTCTGCATCTAAAAGATTGGTTAGTGGTTACCTCGGCCGTATTCCCTTTTATCAGATCTTTTGGGGAACAACCTGAGTGATAACACACTCCATAGACAAGCCCCAAAGGCGTCTTTCCCATTAGTTTCTTGCATGTCATTTAATAAGCCCATAACACTACACATATGCGTAAGTCCCAATCACTTCGCTGCGCGTTGCATACCTTGTTAAACACTTTTCTGTGTAGAATCTTCTACGTGATTTCTCTTCTTGTATAATATCTTCCTAAGATTAAGAGTGATCCAGGTGGAGATTGGTGGCCACCTGCCAAGTCCACTTGGACCCCCATCATTGTTTCTTTCATCTTTTTAGTTTCCTTAATTGTAGCACAGTTTACTATTTTTAGTAGTTTTTCAGGTCCTAAACTTTCGGATCTGTTTTGAGGCCCTAAACAATGTTTTTTTGGAAAACTGGGAGCAACATGGGTCCATGGACAAATGTTGCTCTTCCCATAGTTGTATTTCTCGGATAGATGTTTCTAACGAGATATCGTATGTGTCAAACGGAGATTGTATGCCAAAGTTACGACCCGGGAAGTTGATGTACCAATTTACCCAAACGAGGCCCATAGTTTGGCGTTTCATCTTCTAGGGTTAGGCTTTTTGATGTTTAGGGTTTTCCATTGTTTCTCAACAATAAATAGGCCTTCAAGCCTCATTGTAACACAGTTTAGAGGCATGTAGCCACCACATCTCTTCTCAGAGATAAGCTACCATCGCCCTAGCTGTTTATTTCCATTTTTTGTTTGTAAGCATATCTCAGTATTTTTCATTAATGAAATGAAGTATTATTTCAGCTCCATCTTTTTGTTTATGGTTATCTCTGTAATTTGTTGCATTCCTATTTCAATCTGGATCAGTAGTATTAAAGCAATCTGTTTTTCTCTGTTTTTCTTTGCATGTCCCCAAGAAGGTCGGGATATAGGGAGTTAGGGCTTGAACTGGTCGAACCTTTGCAAGACCAGCCTCGCAAAACACAGTGGCCTCCCATGGCGGATGAAAAGAAAGACGAGGGAGTAGGAGATCCTATAAAAATCTTCCTCGAAGAAGCCCTCGAGCGACAAAGGAATGTGATGATGGACAACTTTTCCCAGATCCTTCAGCGATTACCGGAGGGCAACGCATCATCTTCCCACAGATACTCTGGAAACACCACACCGTTTAAGGTATAAGTTAATTTTGAAATACCCATATTCGAGGGTCAGATAGACGCAAATTCTGTCGATAAATGGTTAAATCTACTAGAGGGTTATTTTTCTATTCATAATTTTTCCAGTCGGGAAAAGATTATTTTCGCTCTTCTCAAAGCAGCCCCCCACGTCAAGGAGTGGTGGGAAACCTACTGTGAGTAGAAGGATGAAAGTACTAGCTCACTATTTTCAGCCGGACCCACCCATAATTCATTTCGGGATGCCATCAAGGAGCAATACTACCCTGTCGGAAGCTATCAGGATCAATACATAAAGTGGACCACGTTGCGGTAGGGAAGGGACCAAGATGTGTCAGAGTTTACTAATATTTTCCATACCCTTTGCACAAAGTTGGGTACCAAGGATTCAGAGCAGCATTTGATACTCAAATATCGTAGCTGCCTGCACAAGCACATACAGGAAGAAATAGAATTTATGAACATCTCCTCGCTCGACACGGCATACTGATATGCCGTCAAGGTTGAGAAAAGGTTTAAACAGAAGAAGCGAGACTTTGGATATACAAATCCAAAGCAAGGGAAAGGTGCCTTCAAACCACAGAACAAAGGACAAAGCCAAGGCGGGGTGGCCCAAGACAACTTGCCAAAGATGCAAGCAAAGAAAAACACCATGAAGCCGAAAAAGGACATGGGAAAATGGTGTGAGTTCCATAAGAGCTCCACTCACAACACAAGTGAGTGTTAGGCCAAGCAGTCACTGGTGGCTGAGCTAAAGGTTTCAGAATTAGATGCATGTTCTAACTCTAAGTTAGAACTGGACAAGGAGAATGAAAAAGGGAAGAAGATTATCGATGCAGAGCCCAATGGCATCATTTCCACCACGAAGATCCAGAAGGAGGAACCCGAAGATACATAGGAGGAGGAGCGTCTCTTCCACTCCGAGATGTGGGTAAAGGGATCCCCACTATAGTTCATTTTCGACAGCGGGAGCCAAAAGAACCTCATTTCGACAGAGGTCATGAAGCGGCTGGGCTTACTGACCACAACACATCCACAATCGTACACCATCAGGTGGCTTCACCAAGGATGGGATCTTCACGTGAGCTAGCAGTGTCACCTTCCATACAACATCAAGCCCTTCACGGATGAGGTATTGTGTGACATTGCTCCTCTTGAAGTTTGTGATGTATTATTAGAACAACCATACTTGTGGAAGCGACATGCTGTGTATGAATTAAGGCCCTGCAATGTTATTATTACTTTGGGAAATAAGTTGTACAGGATACTGGAGGTAGCAACGCCTACCGCCATCTCTTTGGTTACTACAAAACAATGCAGTAAGCACATTTCCAAAACCGAGAAATTTGTTTTCCTGATGATACACCCTTAAGGAAAGAAGAAGAAAGTGACCATGACCTCCAGACAGGGACCGTCCGCACGACAACTACAGATGGACAAGGTCATGGAGGAGTATGAGGACATCTTCACCTCCCCCGTAGGGGTTCCTCTGCACTATCAGGTCAAGCACTCCATCGATCTGACCCCAGGTGTGCCACTACCTAATGGACCAATCTATCGGTGCTCCGTGCTGGAGAACGATGAAATCAAGAGGTAGATTTAGGAGCTGCTACAGAAAGGTCACATTCATCTGAGTTCATCACCATGTGGGAGCCCGATCATGTTGGCACAAAAGAAGGATGGGACTTGGAGACTCTGTATTGACTATCGTGCACTGAACAAGATCACTATCCATAATAGGTACCCGATGCCATGGATCAATGACCTCCTGGGCCAACTGAAGGGGGGAAAATATTTCAGCAAGATCGATTTGGAGTTAGGATATCACTAGGTACCAATCAAACCCTCTGATGTGTGGAAGACTACCTTCAAAGCCAAGGAGGGCCTTTTTGAATGGTTGGTTATGCCTTTCGGATTGATGAATGCTCCTGCAACCTTCATGATGCTAATGGATGACATCTTGCAGCCATTCACCAACTCATTTGTAGTGGTATACTTGGATGACATCCTGATCTTCAACCAGAGTTGGGAAGAGCACCTCGAGCACATCTGACAGGTTCTCCAAACACTGCGGCAACACAAGTTATGTGCCAATTTGGAGAAATTCACTTTTGGCATGACCCAGGTTTAGTATTTGGGATACATTATTGATGAATAGGGGGTGCATTTAGATACAGCCAAGATCTAAGTCATTCAGGATTAGCCCTCTCTAACCACTGTAATGGAGCTCTACAGCTTTCTAGGTCTTTCCAACTTCTACCACACGTTTGTGTTAGGATTTTCTCATATCACTTGGCCCTTGAGTCAAGTCACCAAGGAGGAGTGAAAGCAAAATTCTTTTCGTCTAAATCTCAACAGAAGTCATTCAAAGAGTTGAAAGACCACCTCTGCTCGGCACTAGTGCTTGCATTGCCAGACTTGCAAAAACCACCATTTGAGGTCGAGACAGATGCCTCTAACTATGCTATTTGTGCAGTCCTTATTCAACACAGGCATCCAGTGGCATATCACAGTGAGATAGTTTCAGACACAATCTGGAAGTATCCCACTTATGAAAAATATATGTAATCCATTATGCAGGCCTGCCGACAATGGAAACATTACATTTTGGGGAAGGAAACGGTCATCCACATAGATCACCAACCCCTCCAGTTCATACAGACCCAATGGAAATTACAGAATTATCACCATCAAAAGTGGTCCACATACCTACAACAGTTCCATTTGAATATCAAGTATAAGAAGGGAAACACCAATAATGTTACAGATTGCCTTAGTCGACCATTGATCACGTCATTAACCACTGTGCTCAACTCTTATGGGCATGAGGCTTCTGATTGGCTACTTCTCTACAAAAGCAATCCAAACATTGGCCGCAAATACCAGACACTCTTTGAGGGTCGGAATGTTCCAGATTTTCACCTCCAGGATGCCCTGTTATGCCACCTGGGTCACCTTTCTGTTCCTTCAAGCGAGTGTGCTAAGATGATTTTGGAAACACAATATAGTTGAGCTGCTGGGCATTTTGGGATCGAGAAAATGGTGGTCGTACTACAGAAGTATTTCTACTAGCCGAATCTTCGATAGGATGTCGTGAAGTACATCAGATCATGCCCTGCCTGTGCCATTTCCAAACTGACATTCAAGAATCAAGGCCTCTATACCCTGCTGCCTACCCCTAGTCAACCTTGGGAATCCATCTCCATGGATTGCATGTTAGGCCTTCCTTCCACTAAGCATGGAAACGACTGTGTTTTTGTGGTTGTCGACAGGTTCTTGAAGATGGCCATTGTGGTGGCTTGCAAGAAGAATATCATAACAGAAGCCACTGCTAAACTCTTCTTTGAACGAGTGTGGGTGCAATTTAGGATCCCACAGTCTATCATCTCAGATCAAGATAATAGGTTCCTCAGTACATTTTGGTTCAGTCTCTGGTCGATCCTGGACACCAAACTCACTAAGTTCACAGCCTTCCATCCAAAAACTGATGGCCAAATAGAGGTTTTCAACATGATGATTGTACACATTTTACGCATGTACAACTAAAATCATCCATACACACGGGATGAGAGCCTCCCCTATGTTCAACACAACTACAACCGGGCTCTCCACATTCTCGACTAGCCACAACCCTTTTCAGGTGGGCTTCGGATTCTAGCCACTATGTCCCATTAATGTGGCCATGCCATTTGCAGCTACTCACGCAGATTCGGCTCATGTCAAGTATAAAATAGATAAGGCAAATAGCTTCATTGAGCACATCCAATGTATTCACCAATAATTCCATGACATTATGGAGAAATCAAATGCCAAGTACAAGCAGCGACATGATCAACATCGGGTGCCACACAAGTTTCAGGTGGGTGACAAATTTTGGTTGCATTCGCAAAAGGAATGCCTTACTAGAGCCTATCAGAAACTCAGACCACTCCGATATGGTCCTTACACCATTACCAAGGCTATGGGAGAAAATGGATTTGATCTCAGTATTCCCCCATTCCTTGGCCTACACCCAGTGTTCAATGTGGACCGCCTTCAGCCATACTTTCCACCATTACTAGACACATCCGACTTTGCATAACAGCTCACACCCACAGAGTTAAATCCAGATTGCATGGAACAAGCTACAACTGATTGAATCATGGACACACAAATCAAGCACACTCACCAGCAGAACATCCAACTGTATCAAGTTGTCAAAGCAAGCCAACTATTTCACTAGGGCAAGTGGCTTACCGGGGACCAAGTTTAGCAGAAGTTTCCTCATCTCATGGAGGAAATCAACGCAATGGGGACCATTAGTTCCTATGGGGGAGGAATGATCCAGGTGGATATTGGTGGCCACCCGCCAAGTCCACTTGGACCCCCACCATTGATTCTCTCAGCTTTTCAGTTTCCTTAATTGTAGCACAGTTTACTATTTTTAGTAGTTTATCAGGTCCTAAACTTTAGGAGCCGCTTTGAGGCCCTAAATGATGTTTTTTCGAAAAACTAGGAGCAACATGCGTCCATGGACGAATGTTTCTCTTCACAAAGTTGTATTTCTCAGATAGATCTTTGTAACAAGATATTGTATGCATCAAACGGAGATCGTATGCCAAAGTTACGACCCCGAGAAGTTGATGTACCAATTTACCCAAACGGGGCCCACAGTTTAGCGTTTCATCTTCTAGGGTTAGGATTTTGGATGTTTAGGGTTTTCCATTATTTCTCAACAATAAATAGGCCTTTGAGCCTCATTGTAACACAGTTCAGAGGCATGTAGCCACCACATCTCTTCTCAGAGATAAGCTACCATCGCCCTAGCTGTTTATTTCCATTTTTTGTTTGTAAGCATATCTCAGTATTTTACATTAATTAAATGAAGTATTATTTCTGCTACATCTTTGTGTTTATGGTTATCTCTATAATTTTTTGTGTTCCTGTTTAAATCTATATCAAAGAGCCATCTACAAGGTTAGCCCCCCAACACATGCTTATTGACAATGTATTTTAGCGCAGAGTTCATGTGCATCTGCACAGATTGTGGTTCTTCTTCATATGCCTGTGTCCACTTGGCCAAATGTGCGTGCAGATCATCTTGTTCATCATACTTGTCTATCAGTCACACCTTAGGCTTCTTAAATCATGTGTGCATCATTCTCCTACATTTGCACCAATCATCAAAGCTTCCTTTGTGCATACCCCACCATCTCGCGGGCGTAGCACACAGTACCCAGTCAAAGGCCTGGAAGCGTTGCTTCTCCGGAACCTCCCCTTCAAATGCATCCAAGAAGGTATCCACCTCATTTAGACCATCATAAGTAGGAAAATCTCTTACTTCTATTGACATGTATCACAACGACCTTGTCATTATATTGCAGTTCAGCGTAGTTACTTCATGTAACTGATTCTTCCATCATTCTACTTCTTCATTGGAATGCGAAGTGTAGGAACACTCGCGCTCCCATGTAATCCACCCATCCATGGTGGGATTCACCCAATATTGGTTTCATGCTATTATATTATAGATGCAGTCCAAATCATCATCATTTTCATAGTCACGGACCGGCTCCGTATAGCACGATCGTTCAGTAGCGTCTAGGGGTATAATTATGCGCAGTGACTTATTTTCAAAGATCACTTTTTTGCTTCTTTAGAGTAAATACACCGTTTATATTAGTGGCCCAGTGAATTGCTAGGAGGGAGGGGTAGGGATTGATCTCATCAATAATCTCTATTACTTCGAAATCTTCCAGCGCACTCGCTCCCTCAATATTCACAGTTATTCCCTGCAATCACCCCATAGGTATTATTTTCTGTTGATTCACCATTCTTAGCTGAATTGAAGACCATTGAAGCACAATTTTTCCCATTCGCTCCCATGTATGCTTTGGTAGAAAATTCACATATGATCCAAAATCTAGAATGGCTTGATCCATCTCATATTCCCCAATCTGTGCGGTGAGTTTCATTTTACGGCCTGTCCTTGTCTTATGCTTTTTGATCTTCTGGACTATGAACGGTTCTCCTGGCATGGTCCCAGTGCATCTGTTGATGAGTTCCTGTAACCCTTTCACAGCCTTACTATCGTGTAGTAAATTCATACACGTTTCAAGGAAAGTTGTCAACATGGATGGGTCCATTTCTGGCTTCGGTTTATCTTTGCTTCTTGAAGTGGAGGCATCAGTGAAGCTCTTCTTGGCTTCCATGAAGGTTTCCTGAGTGCACTTCAAATCAAAATATTCTTCCTTCGTCGGAGCTTTGTGAACCTAAGTACTAACTTTGAACTGTTTGCCTTTGTCATCTCCCATCACAACGCCACTTTGGAGCACAATGTTTATATTCGAGTCTTCCACGCAAGGCTCAGACCTCATCATCTGCAAGTTCTGAGTCGGGGGAGGCAATAGCACTCCTTTGTCACATATCCTAGATATCAACGTAGGACAATATTCTATCTCGTGATTGAACAACATGCAATACTTGCATGAAAGGAGCGTTGGATTGGTGCAATCATGGGCATAGTGTCCTGGCCCTCCACAATTGTAGCAAATCAATTGTCCGTGACCTCTACTAGGTCCTCCTCCACCCTCGACTTTGTCCACGCCGTTGAAATCCTGTTCACGCCATTCTTGCATTTTGGTCAAGGGGCTACGTTTTGGCTTGAACCATGTAGGTGGGGGTTCTATCCATCATCAACTCATAACTTCTGCAGGTACACTTGTAATTTCCCACTGACCTGCAGAAGTTACCGAACAATTGTTGCAAATTTTTCGTATACTTTTGTAACAAGTGACAATTGTCCATGGCATGTTTTCCAGCTATTTGACAGATCACATACCACAAAGCAAGTGCTGCACTAGGTCCTGCTTGAGATTCCAGCCTTAAAGGCATCAGTCGTCCTCTTGCGAGGTAATTTGTAAAAATTGGGCAGTGGTCTTTGTCATGACCCTGGCTCTTGCATTTTACGCACCACACTTCTTCACACACTTCTAGTCGAAACATCCCATCCTATTTCAAACTATGCATCTCCAGGCACAGATTCTTTAGCTGCTCGTGGATTTGTTGAACTCCCAAATTAGGATCCTACATCGGGGTCTCATGTAGCCTCATAGCAATCTTTAAGGCCTCTGCCTGATTTGTTTTCTTTTGCTGCGATAGCACACTCCTTAAATGTGGTAGTAGTGAAGCTACAAACCACTCGCAATTTTGTCCATCTATCAGATTCATATTTTCTTTGGAACTAGAGTTTTAAATACTTTTGAGAGATTTTCTCTTATTTTCTAGACTTGATATGAGGAATTGATGTTTTAGACTTGTAGAGGAGGAAATTATGAGTGGTAATGAACTCACTTAGATAGCAGAATGTCAAGGTGACAATTTTTAGTGCAACAGATTGTCCCCCAAAGTGCGAAGTCTGTAATAGACGAATATAGAGTCTGTCATGTATGAAGAGTGAAGTACTTTATCATTTCAAGGATCACCTTGTGGACATCCCAGTAGGAACTTGTAAAAGCATTCAACGCAATCTCTCTCTCTCTCTCTCTCTCTCTCTCTCTCTATCTTTATATATATATATATATATATATATATATATACATATCATCGCTGAGGTAGGAATTCCCATACTCAGATCAAAATTGACTAGAAAACTGACTAAACTATTCTGATACAGGAATGATTTTGTAATACATCAAGAGTATAAACATGTGTAGAAACAGTATGGATGCAACCATATGTTTATGAATAGTCCACTGTATAATGAATAACAAAATTCCTCACAGCCTGGATGGTAGAAACTAGATCCAGGGTCTTGATTTCTGCTTCCCGAACTAGTACGATTCTATCCATGTGAATGAATGTGTCGAAGTTGAACATGGTAGAAACCACTTGACTACTAGTCAATGATATGGACTGTCAACAAGTGTGAGAGAAACCACTAGTAATGTCAATGGCTCTCAAAGTACTCAGTACAATCCATGAAATGTGAACAAATGATCTGAAGTTGAACATGTCATAGAATCATTCGATTGAAGGTCAATGATGCAACCTATCGTCGAAGGCGAGAAACCTGCCATTAGGTCATGCAGTTTTCAAGGTACTGACGATTTCTAGATCAACTTCCTAGATAATGAGCTGAAGTCGATAGAAAGCGATCCGTCATAGGCAAGCCCAAAACACGAAATCATAGATCAAGTTTTGAAGAAATATATTGGCAAGGACTGACTCATGGATGGTCAAAATGGATGATAGATATCTCGTGGATGAATGGTTTTTTTGAACTATTCTCTTGAACACATAACGACACTGCAGATGGTTTGGTGACAATTGACCCAAAACTAATACCTAGAAACTGGCTGAAGACTTTCAATGTGGTTTGATTAACTATTAGGCAAAGGATTTTCCCAACCCAAGTGAAAACGAAGTGTCGTGTTCAAGAGTGGTTGATGGCTTTTTTTAAAAACAAAGTGTAACAAATAAGTTCATTTTTCTCTCTTTTCCCCCACCATTTCTGGCAAGTACCTCTTTATTTTTGACAAACTTGAGGAGAATAACATATGCTTGTTTATAAGCTCATCATTCAGATGAGTCCAACTTAGTTTAAAATTCGAACCCTAAGAAGGAGTGGTTCATTCCTATTTAAAATTGAACAGATTCTTTACTGTTAAATTTTAACAAGTCCTGTATAGGAAAAAATTGTTGTTTTTCAATTTTAGGGAGTCAGAAGAAAAACTTAAGAAAACTCCATGGGGTTAATTTTTCGTCAATTTAGTCCCTCGAGCCCGAAAAAGGATAAAACAATGCAGGAGAGAACTCTATTGACTATAATTAGTCAACGTATACATTTTTCGTAAATAGTCCATTTCAGTTTGTAAAATGGGTAAACTTATACTGAAGGGTTGATTATTCATTTATTTTAAACAGTTTGAACGATCAAGTGCTTGGCAATCTTTTCAATTTTTGAGAGTTTGAAAAGAGCTTAAAGAGGACTCCAATGTTTCACCTTTTCGTAAACTTTTCAAATAATTCGAAGAAGTGATAAAAGTATGCTTTTTGTTGAAAAATGATCAACTTTCCTAAAAAATCCAATATTCTGCACAAAAACTCTAAACATTACACATACATGTTTAAGATAAACAAAAATGTTTTAAAAATTTACCTTTTTAAAGTGAAAAATAAATAAATTAAAAATTCATTTATTCAAAAAAACTTATAAAAAGGGCTTTTCTAACTTTATTTTTACCATTTGAGTTCAGTGTGAGAAGTGAGATCTTTTGGGTAAAAACAGTTCCTGTGAAGATTCTAGAAAATCCGTTCGTCGGAATCGAAAACCGTCAGCTCCAGGTAATCCATGTCCTCTTTAACTCGCATTTCATCCATTTACATTTTGTTTTTAGGCTTTAAATTTGATTTTCAAAGGAAAAATAGGTCTAAAAAATCACTTGCGGGGGTCCGTAGGTGCAACATGCAATCCCTGTCATGGGTCCGCACCTATTGCTCACAACTCGTGCGGACCTATGCACTATTTGTAAGCAGTGGATGCGGACCCCGCACAATGAATTTTAAAACTTCAATTTCTCCATTTTTGCCCAAAATTTTTCAAGTAATCTTGTTCTAATATGTCTTTTTATTCATTGTAGGACATTCAAGATTCTTATTTGGCGAGAACGCGAGCATGAGGATGTAGATTATGCTGCAATGTATGATATGCCCACATTGCAGGCATTGAGAGCATGCAGATTGTATAAGTTCTGGCCCATACAGGGCATGAGGGCCCAAGTAGACCTTTTGACATGGCTGGTAGATAGATGGAACACATAGGACCAGTGCTTTGTGATTGGTGGCCACCGGCTCAAAATTGAGCTGGAGGACATATAATTTTTGACTGGTTTGTCCAAGAGGGGTGAACAATTATCTCTTTTTGGGACTAAGCTAGGTGGCCAGTCTGTCGCTAGTCTTCGATTGGAGTTTTGTGATGATCAAGCAGACCCTAAGGATAAACGGATTGATATTAAAAATATCATTTGTCTTGAGTTTAAAGTTATTTCATTCACTATTACCAGACTATGTAGGAGTGCAGCATCGCATGTGGCTACTAGATGCCAGATGCAGATTGCTATAGACTGTTTTCGAGGCACCATATACAACTAGTGCGAGGTTATGTTGGCAAATTTGAAAGGCCAACTAACTTGAGCAAAGAATGGACAACTGAGAAACTTTGGATATGGATTTATCGTATTCACCTTTTCTCTAGAGAGGATCCCCATGTTAGCCCCGTGACATATTCCTGTTGATGCTGGTCTTCCTCGAGAGTGTAGAATGGTTCGCTAGTTTGCTTTGATGGCCCGTCACTCTGAGGGTATAGAGGTTGTTCGATTTCCACCTGCATATTTTCATTGGTTGAACAACCAACTTTTTGTGATTCAGGACTTTCCATACACTGGGATGGATTACCGCAGCGACCAAGACATGATTCTTCCACCAGGAGAGCAATGGGATGATTCAGATAAAAGCCATTTTCAACACTTTCTAAATATATATATATATATATATATATATATATATATATATATATATATATATATATAGATATATATATATATATATATATATATATATATATATATATATATATATATATATATATATATATATATATATATATATATATATATATTAAATCATCCAAAAATGACAATCAAAAGTTTAAATGCAGATGTGGGTCCACGACGGCCAGCTGCTCTCTAGCCTTATGAGAGGAGACAACCAGCTACAGTAGCACCGGTCCCATAGGACCAATCAGTAGAGATCCTAAACAACTTGGAGCATCATCTAGAGCGCTTGACACTAGGTATTCCAGAGACTGATATAGATGATATTCCACTTAGGTTATAGAGATATGTGATTGGGGTCCGAGGACCTTTTAGGAGGTTCCTATGTAGGGTGGCCCAAACAGTATTTTCTTATCGTGATCATCACTAGGGATAGGATGATCGATTTTGTAGACTCATGACATTTTTGTCTTTTTGTATTATCATTTTTGCCGATCATAAGGTGTTTTTCAACCTATGATCGAAGACAATGTATATTTTGAAACACACTTCTATGCTATGATATATCATTATTACCGGCTATCTCATGTAACATGTTATCAAATGTTATTAAATTTACTATTTTGATTATTCCAAATGTCTATTTATCATACTAGAAGCAGCTTCATTTGCTAATATATGTAAATGTCTTGGAATATGCTGATATTCAATGTAATCAAATTCACCTTCCAAGAGATGAACTCTCAAAAATAACCTTAATAACACTGGATTTCTAATGGCATAAATCCTATTAAGTTGTAATACAACGAGTTCAGAATCCAACCTAACAATCAAACTCTGAATCCCAAATGAGATGGATTTAGATAATAACTCAATCACTGTACTATACTCTGCAATGTTATTCATTTTTTGACCAAGGCTTACCCCATGCATAGACACTAACTCATCAGAGGGTGAATAGATAACCCAAGTTGCGGAAGAAATGTTCCGTGTACTACGACAAGCACCATTAGCAAAACCAATGTATGTTTGAAGAGACGTCGACATCTGCAATATCAAGAGTAAAATCAAGATAAGAAGGAATAATGATAAGAGCACTCTCTAAACTAGGCACACTTTTCTAATCTAAAACACACCAGCCATAAAGAAACTAATCTAACAAAAAATATCCACATAGAATTTAAGCATAATATCTCTTCATATAAAGTCCATTTTTAGTTTTATCCAAAGAGACACTGTCAAAATCTATCAATTCATAAGCCCCTTTTCTCATCTTTCGCTTAACAATGTAAGGACCATGCCACATAGGTACAAATTTTCCAGCCCCTAGCTTATCATTCACTTGATCATATACAAAAATTAGGTCTCCTTCTGAAAAATTACGAGGTGTAACACATCTGTCGTACTGAGCTTTCATTCGTTTCACATGAGTCTCGTTTGCTATTGCAGCAGCGCGTCGATTCTCATCTAGCTGAGCTAAGTACTAAAAAAATTTCTCTTCTTCAGAAGTAGCTGGGAGTAATTCTATGGCTAATTGTAATGACGGAATTTCACATTCAATAGGTAACACTGCTTCCAAATCGTAGACTAGTTGTAAAGGAGTGAAACTAGTCGATGTTTTCACTGAGGTCTGATATGTCCAAAGTGTTGAAAAAAGCATGGTATGCCAATTGGACTTATGAATACCAATGATTCGTTTGATCATAGTGACTAAAAATTTATTGATAGCTTCAACCAGACTATTAGCCTGTGGGTAATATGGAGTAAAACTATCGTGGCATAGGCGAAGTTGATCTGTTAGTTTAGTCATCATGATATTTCAAAAGTGACTTCCATGATCAGTAATAATAGCTTGAGGAACACTGAATCTAGCAATTATATGATTGAATATGAAAGTTGCAGTAGTCTTGCCATCTACCAAAAATGTAGGCATTGCCTTGGCGCACTTAGTAAAATAATCTACTGCTAGGATAATATACGCATTCCCCCCAGCCAAGTGAGGGTTACATGTAATAAAGCCAATACCCCACTTTGCGAAAGGACCAACCACATGGACCACATTCATTGGATCAGTTTCGATTGAACAAGAATTAGAAAATGACTATATAGCCTGATATGCAATTTCAAAGGGACTCAAAGGCATCGCACCATCAAATGAATCCACCTTGGAATCAGAAGGTATGATCCAAGGATCATCAAAAGTAACAGTATTCGATGAAATCATATGAATATTTAAAAAAAAAGGTGATACGTTAGTAGGAGGGAAGGAAAATGTTCCCAGTAAACTAGAATCTTTAATCAAACCTACGCCAACATCTTTGCAAGGGATAGTCATTTTACCAATGTGCTGAATATTATCTGTAGAGGTTGGGTCGGATGAAATAAGTCAGTTGGTCTATCATGATGATCTTTCCAATATGAGGAAACTTGATAAGTCAAAAAACCGATGAAACAATAGCAGTTATAGCATAAGACCAACTGTGACCTAGGAGAAGGTTGTAATCTAGAGGGTCATCAACCACTTCCACATCTAGATTTACAGTTTTTCCTTTCAACCCCTATCGATAAATCTTGCAAAATACAAAAAGGATGGAACCCTCAGCCATCAAAAGCCTTTATAATTGTCGGAGACTGATTGAGTGTGGGAGAACCAAGCAATTTCCAGCACTGGACTGACATAATACACATAGAAGCCCGTTCATCAATCACAGTCCAAAAGCAAGGTTTGTTTTTGACTAAAACTCGAATCTGGAAAGAAATTTGATGAGGTGGGGGGTGTACTATTCTCTGAATCAAAGATTATTAGGTTAGAATCCTGAATATCGATAGCCCCTATAGTAGAGAATAGTAATTTATGTTGTGCTGGGCACAATTGCAGCACTTCCAAAGCTGACATTACTAAAGGGGAAATAGCTAAGTCTTCAACAATGTTGTAATTCTGAGGAGCTCTCGCATTGTGGATTGAAAGCTGATTTACAAATTACACCTTTCACAACCGGTTTGATTACTAAGTCAGGGTTGGGTTTCTCAATCTATAGTGCATCAACCAGGAGGTGTAGTTGATGTGTTTGAATTAGAATATTTTGCTTCTTTACCACCAACAGGATTTTTACTACCATAATCTTGCGATCGCATCACAATCCTGACATGAGACATCATCATAATGGGTTCTTTTGAGGCATTCAAGGAAGAACCAATCATCTTACTATCTTGAGTAGGAAAAGGATCCTTCAAGACAGTAGGCATTTGAGAACCTTTAACGAATTTCAAAACCTTTGCTCGATGTGGGCATTCTTTGGTAAAATTATCCTCGTCGCAAATGAAACAACGATAGTGAGGTTTCTGTTTTTCGTTGGTAGATTCATTTTTATCTGTTTTATCTTTTGAATTTTCTTTATTTTTCTTCTTCCCCTTCTTTTTACTACCGGATTTCGATTTCATCATAGATGATTCTACGACATGGATGTTGGAAAAAATTTCAGTAGAGGAATCTCCTTTCAGGGAATCAGGTAAATTTATTACAGGAGAAGAATTATTCGAAGATTTCTTCTTACTTTTGTTGGGCACTGGAGAAGGTATGTTATTTTCATTTACTTTTTTATATTTTCTTCAAAACTCACAACCTTTTCACATCATGAGCTAGGCATATGACACAAGAATGTGATAGAATCTAGAAGATTTATATGTAATATGAAATAGCTAATAATTATATTTTTCTATGCAGAAAAAGGAGAAAACGGAAGACCGCCATCCCAAAAGGAAGGACGAGACCAAGTTAACTATTGTCCCTTTGGTAGGGAACCACATTCAAACAAGGTTATCCAAATTGGAGCGTAATAGCCAGAAAAAGAAAAAGGAAATCTCTAATTTCCGCAACAAAACAGAAGGATAACTGTAAAATAATAGCTTGGTGAATCCCTTAGGATCCTTTGATCCTAAGAGATCGCTATCTTAACAATTCTCTGTATTGTTGGAATCGTCGTTCGACTGTTATAAGAAGGGGCAGCACTACTAGTCCGAGGGGGACTGATTGTTATTTTATGTAACTTTTATTTGTATTTGAAACTTTGATCATCGATTCTTGTTGAAGATCAATCCACTATAACTCTATTTTGACGTTTTAATATAAGTCTGGTTGTCGTTCTATCTTTGGTTCTGGAGTAATTTTAAGCGGTGTGTCCCTGGAGGCTAAGGGCCCGGCCCTGGTGGATCACTCACTCCTGTATCATATTTCTAATTCATGTGTGGTTTGATTTCTTTCATTTACTCTATTCAGTAATCTGATGTGCTTTACTGTTTTAAATATCATCTTTGTTATATATACTTGGTTAAATACTATTGTTATCTGTAACAGGAATGCTATGTTATCATTCTAACATTGTATCGCATTATTGTTCCTTTTGATAATTGATATAAGACTGTTGTTCCTTACAGATTTTCATTCAATTATATTTCAACTTCACTGTATGTTCCTAAATCGGTACTATCGTATGATTTATTCTTAAATTATGACTGTTTTTCATTCGGAATTGTTGTTTCGTTACAACTACTGTTCCATTATAATTACTGTTACTTTATAACTGTGATTCATGTGTATTGTATCGAAGCTCAGATTACTGTTCTCTTTGATGTTAAGTGTGTTGCGTGTTTAACTTGAGTTGTTGTACATTCAGATCCGAGTTGCTATTCCATACTTTATTTCTAACAGTTTGCTATTACATTTATGTTTTCTATTCAATTCGAAAGATATTACTTAATTTTTGTAGATTATAATTATTGTTGCATTCATTTTCGTAGATTAAAGGTTTGTTGTTCAATCCGATTAAATAGAGATAGTTGCTATTCTATTTCCTATCAATTGAAGATTATCATTGCTTTGGTGTGCAGAAGGTCTGAGACTGTAGTGAACATCGACATACGCTGTCTAGTTCCCAGTTTGACGATCCTTCCTTTGAGTGCATTTTTGATTGTATCAGTTTACAAAGGGAAGAGTTACTGTTATTGTACCCTTGACTGATGAATTTTCTGAATGCATGATTTGAATCCTAGGTTTCTTTTTGCAAATAAGTTTCGTTCCAAGCATCCGTTTACTCTTGTATTGAGAGCACTATACTACTAGCATTACTCTGACAAATGACTGCCTCAAACTGAGTACACTCTTTGAAATAACAAATCGTTCCTGGATTGACAATTAATGTATGGTAAATAGAGGTAAAAACAACCCTTTTTACTGCCCGACATGTTGGTGCCATTGTCGGGGAAGAGTGTAGCCATTTGTTTCTTTTCCAGAGTGATGTAAGAACCTGGTAGGAGAGAATTGGCTTTTAAAAATGGAAGGTAAGAACCTGCGTATGGAGCATGTAATAGCCCTGATCCCCTGCCCATTTTCTTGCAGATTTGTTGTTGTTTTCTTTGGATAGAAATTAGAATTTGATTTGTGTGCATGACTAATCAGAAAAAGGCTGAAAAGAATCCTAAACCTCTACCCAAGCCTGATAAAGCTAAGGGATCGGTGACCCTTGTCCGATCGACCTTCATAGACAAAATCCTTAAGAAAGCAAAGTCTCAACCTTTAGTAGGACCTAGAAGAGTTGTTTCTAGACAAACTACTAGTTCCCTTCAGGTCACAGGATCACCATCTGTAACCTTTCCTGAGGTTCATAGTCACACTGAAGAGCAAGATTTCCAAGAAATTGAGAATTCTAGCCCAAAATCATTGCAAGAAGGGAACCTTAGCAACCTTTGTGAAGGAAGAGGAGAAAGAGGAGAAACTGAAGAACCAAGATCTCCTCTTGGGACAATTTAGCCATTAAGTGGCCCAGATAAGGGAAGTGCTACAAAAATTGTTTATAACGAAGTTGAAGAACCTCAAGAATGAGAATCTCCCTAGACATTAGGCACTCTCATCGTCCCAGATAAAGGAAGTGTTGTTAAGGCCATTCCTATTAAAGTCATTCCTTCTCAACCTAGGAATACCCTCCTAGATATCCCAGAAGGTTATTAGCATATATTTGACCAAATGGCCCAGAACTACCCAAACACCCAAACCTCTACACTGCAATACCCCATTGTGGATACTGCAGCTAATGCACCTATGAAAGCAATCCCTCTCTAGCATATCCATACATTCCATGGCCTTACATCAGAAGATCCAGATGCATTCTTATTTGAATTTGATGTGCTATGTAGAGGATATGACTATACCACCAATCCCTAGAAACTGAAACTGTTCCCCTCTACATTAAAAGGGGCTAATTTAAGATGGTTTATGGGATTGGGTGGTGGTGTTATAAATAACTGGGATCAAATGAAGGAGTCTCTTCTAAAAAATATTTGGATTATTGCAGGTCTAGAGAGTTAAAAGATGAAATATTCCAGATGGTAGCTAGACCAAATGAAACATTAGAAGAATATGTTGAGCGTTTTCAATATAATATTCAAATATATCCTTATGCATCATTACCCTTACCTAATAATGTATTAAAAACAACATTAATTAGAGGAATGAAGGAAAAATGGATTGAAACACTAAATATTATGGGAAAAGGAGATATTTATCAGGAAAATTTTGCTAACATTATTGATTTATGTATCAGGAGCTCGAGAGGCAGCACAAGACTAAAACCAGCGGAACATGAGAGGTTTACAAGAGGCAACAAGATCTCTGCAGAGGGAGTAAGTCACCCAGAATTTGGAAATTTATTAGAAAATTTTAAATCTGGCATATTGGGGACACTGATGACACAACTTGATATTATGCAGGCCAAACAAAAGCAAGCAGAGGCAGAACAAAATTTGGCAATATTATGTCTCAGATGCAAAAAGAAACACAGCCACAACGAGTGTCCGTTAGATGTAGTCCATGTTTGCGGCATTTGTACAAAAGACCATTCTACAGAGAGCTGTCCCTCACTTGCTAGATTGAAGGTGGTATATAAAGAAGTAGAAGAAGAGCTAGAACCGGTGTACCTATTCAATCAGCGCCATCAATGGTAGCCATGAGAATCAGGTATGTTCCTAGACCCATCTTCTTCTTTCAGCCTCCACAATATCATGCTCAACAATATAATACAATGTGGAAAAATCAACTTCCATTCTAAAATTGGTCACAACAACCATTTCCTGCATCATCACCATGGTCGAATCAAGCAAGCCAACCCAATTGGCCAAATTTTCCCTATACCCCACCATACTGGCAAAAAAATGTATATCCTGCACAATGGTCCCCTCCTACTTCACAGAGTCAAGTCTGGCAAACAAACTGGCAAAGACCGATGAATCAACCAATAGGAGCCATTCCGCTCCCTCAACCTACACTTCCAGCATTACGACAAAACCCCTAGCCTAATTTAAGACCGCAACTCTCAACCCAACCCAACCCTAATCCGAATAACAGATTGGTCCAACATATTCAAATAATTGAAACACCAGAGATAGGAACCGATCTAAGTGAGTGTAATGATATCCAATTAAGATCTGGGCGCATCATTGAAATAGAGGGAGATAAAACCGTTCAAGTTGAAAATTAGTTACCTATAGAACAACCACTACAAGAAGAGGATGTGATCAGACAACAAATTCATAATCAAGTAATCACATCTTCCCCTCCATTCCTAGAGCGATTAACTATACCTCGACCTCTACAACATCCTGATTTCGACATTCTAGGAGAACTTAAAAGTCTATACATAAAAATTCCACTCCTCCAAGCCATCCAAGGCATCTCGATATATGTGAAGACCATTAAAGAGCTATGTATAAAAAATCCAAGGAGGAGAATAGAAAATAACCCAATAGTCCAAGTAGTTGGTACACTATCTGATCTATTATCAGGAAAAGAAACCCCTGTTAAATGTGAAGACCTAGGAAATCCAATAGTAACAGTACAAATCAATGGACAAACCTTCTCAAATGCCTTAGTTGATCTAGGAGTTGCAATCAATATCTTAACAACCACCACTTGTCAAAAACTGGGCATTACATCAATAGAACCGACTTCCACTTTATTAGAACTGGCTGACCGATCTGTGGTTAGGCCAGAGGGCACATTACATGATGTCATGGTATCTGTTGATTCCTAGGAATATCCTACCGACTTTCTGATAATAAACCCCAAAAACCGACTTGATAGACATTCATTGATTTTAGGCAGACCTTGGCTTGCAACTACTGACGCTTATATTAGCTGCCGACAAGGCAGTATGACCATAACTAGAGGAGCCAATATCAAGAATCTACCTTTATATCCTCCAGCCCAGCCAAGTGTCACACTAAGAAAAACTAACAAACATCCTGTATCATACCTCACCAAAAATATTAGATCCCCATTAACCATAGAAGATGCCCTCGATTTCAAAGACCAAACAAAGGATGATGTCATTAAGAACATTCTTAGCCAGACTAAAACTAGATCCCACATACAATGTGACATGATAGAAGCAGAATTTGATAATGAATTAGAAGAAGATCCTCTTAAAGATACTCATGACCAAGAAATACCTACTACCTCTGTCTCAAATAGAAAAATTGTAGAAATAGAGCCAGGAAAGACTTTAAACATCAATGCCAACTTGACTTCTGAACAAGAATACAAGCTAATCCAGCTAGTAAGGAAATAGAAAGAAGCATTTGCATGAGACTACCCTGACATGAAATGAATTGATCCCCAGTTAAGTACACACCACATTTACATAGAGAAGGATGCAAGACCTGTTCGCCAACCACAAAGGAAACTTAACCCTCATCTAAAAGACATTGTAAAAGCTGAACTTCAAAAACTTTTAGATGTGAACTTCATCTACCCTATCTCTGATATTAAATGGGTCTCTCCACTTGTTGTGGTGCCAAAGAAGAATGGAAAGTGGAGGATTTGTGTGGATTATAGAGAGCTAAATAAAGAAACACAAAAATACTACTTTACCCTTCCATTCATTGACTAAGTATTAGACACTTTGGCAGGAAATAAATTCTTTTCTTTCTTAGACGGCTTTAGTGGATACAATCAAATTTAGATTGCCCCTAAAGACCAAGACAAAACCACTTTTACTTGTCCTTGGGGAACATTTGCCTACAGAGTTTTACCTTTTGGCCTATGCAATGCCCCTGCCACATTTCAAAGGGCTATCCTCAGTATCTTTTTAGATTTAATAAATGAAGGGCTTGAAGTATACATGAATGATTTTACACCATACGGGGATGATTTTGACCCAGCATTGGACACACTAGAAAAAGTACTGCAATGATGCATTGCCACCAGGCTCTGTCTGAGCCATGAAAAATGATATATGATGATGACTGAAGGGCTTATTCTAGGCCATTATATTTCAGCTGCTGGAATACAAGTATATTTGTCCAAAATTCAAATAATTTTGTTAATACCTACTCCTACCACTCAAATAGAGGTACACAGTTTTCTTGGATTCTCTGGTTATTATAGAAGATTTATAGAAGATTTTTCTCATATTGCTGCACCTTTATATGCACTGACAGGGAATGTTGAATTTTTTTGGACAAAAAAAAGCAACCATGCTTTCGAGAATCTAAAAAAACTCATGTCAACAGCCCCAGTACTCCGAGGACCAAATTGGGACCTACCATTTCAAATTTCATCAGATGTTTCAGACACAGCTATTGGAGCAGTCCTTGGGTAGGAAGAAGATAAAAAACCATATGCAATTTACTATATTAGCAAAAATTTGTTGCCTACTAAATTGAAGTATACTGTGACTGAAAAGGAATTTTTAGTTGTAATACAAGCCATCAACAAATTTAGGCATTATATCACTAGATGTCATGTCATTTTATATACAGATCACTCTACCATAAAATATTTAGCAAATAAACCAATCACAAATGGTAGAGTAACTAGATGGCTGATTTTATTGCAAGAATTTGATATCACAATAAATGACTGATCGAGAAAAGAAAATCATGTAGCTGATTTTCTCTCGCGAATGCCAAAACCAGTGGATGCAACAATGGTCAAGGATCAATTCCCAGATGAACATTTGTTCACTATCACTATTAAAACACCTTGGTACACTGATGTTGCAAATTATTTAGTAGTAGGAAAATTACCAAAACATCTGACCCCCAATGAACGAAAGAAGATTGTTCAGCGTAGTACTCGATTTTCTTGGATTGGGGGCTACCTAATTCATACAGGGGTAGATATGCACATCAGAAGATATATCCGTGAAGACGAAATTTTTGACATTTTGAAAGCTTGTCACAATGGACCGTGTGGCAGACATTTCGCCGATCGAAGAACTAGACACAAGGTGTTGCAAACAGGGTATTATTGGCCCATGATCTTCAAAGATGCAAAGAAGTTCGTTCAATCTTGTGACAACTACAAAAGGGTAGGACACCTTGGATAAGCTGATGAAATGCACCTGAATCCACAACTAGTTATTGAACCATTTGAATGATGGGTGATTGAATTTTTTGGTCCAATCAACCCATCGTCAAATCAGAAAACATACATTCTGGTAGCAATAGAATATGTCACCAAATGGGTTGAAGCAGAGGCATTACCAAGAGCTACAAAGGATTCTATAATTTAGTTCCTGTTCTACATATTTGTCTGATATGGCCTCCTAAGAGATATAATTACAGATGGTGGACCATAGTTTGCTGGTAACAAGATTGCTGCAACATTGACAAACTATCATATCCAGCAAAAAATTACTACTCCATACCACCCATAGGCAAATGGTCAATTAGAAAGCACAAAAAAAAAATAGAAGCAATACTGACAAAAACCATTGCATCACACAAACGTGATTGGGCTGCAAGACTGCCAGAAGCATTGCGGGCATATAGAACAACATGGAGAAGTACTACTAGTTATTCACCATATCTGCTAGTCTTTGGAAAGGAACCCATCTTTCCGATAGAATTTGAAATACATACATTACGAACAACACAAGAGGTTGGTCTAGATTTAGACGAGGCTCAGACTAATAGATTACAGTAGATCAATGAGCTAGATGAAATCAGGCTCTCTGCCCTTCAACATACTACGTTAATACAACAACAATGATCCAAATGGCACGATGCCATCATTAAAAAGAAAGTCTTCAGTGAAGGAGATTGGGGGCTCCTATATGACTCTAGGTTCGAGGATTTTCCCGGGAAACTTTAGACCCACTAGCTGGGACCATACAAAATCCAGAAGGTACATGATAATGGCACCATTACTCTAACCACCATTGATGGATCCAGACATACCTTTAAGGTAAACGGTGACCCAGTTCGATTATACCACAAACCTCTTACTTGGGAATCCTTCTACCAACAACTCTGTGAAGACTATGACATGCAGATTCCGGTTGAGGAAGAGAAACCTTCCTCACCTTTGGTTAAGTAATTCGACTACTTTTACACACTTTACATAATTCTTTTTTTTGTATATATTTTCTTGTAGTTGTATAACATTTTCATTTTGTTGTTCCTTTCGAAAGGAACAACAATTTCACCATTTTTCTATTCCTTTTTCAAGGAATGGAACTTCTGCACTTTGTTGTTCCTTTCGCAAGGAACGACATTTTCACCATTCTGTTGTTCCTTCTTTTAAAAAGGAATAGCACATTTTCACTATTACTGTTCCTTTTAAAAGGAACAACATTTCCACTGTTTTGCTGCTCCTCTTCGGAAGGAACAACACTTGCATTTTTTGCTGTTCCTTTTCCCAAAGGAACAACATTTTCATTTTTTGTAGTTCCCTTTAAAAGGAATAGCATTTCTATCATTTTGTTGTTCCTCTTCAGAAGGAACAACACTAGCATGTTTTTGTTGTTCCTTTTTCCGAAGGAACAACATTTTCATCTCTGTTGTTCCTTCTCCTGAAGGAAAGACACATTTTTGTTCTGTTGTTCCTTTTTCCGAAGGAACAACATTCTTATATTCTGTTGTTCCTTTTCCCGAAGGAACAAAATTTTTGTTCTGAACAATATGTTTTGTTTTTTGCTGTTCCTTTTTGCGGAGGAATAGCACTTGTTATTTCCGTTGTTCCTTTAAAAAAAAAAAAACAGATTTTTTGCATTATTTCACTTGCGCTTGTTTTCTTTGCTGATATTCTTCTTAGTGCACAACAACTACGAGTTTTTCTTCCTTTTTGCTTGCGATTTTATACATAGCACTTGTTTTATCTTCTTCTTTTTTTGTGTGCGTTTTATCATTCGGATCACGTCTGAAACACAACTATACACTTGTGCAATCAATATGAGAACTAAAAGATATTGAAATCACCAAATTAAATAAAAAGTCATTATCTTTACAAGAATTTGCTTTGAATTGATAAGAGAAAAGAGGAAAGGACACAACTATTGATTATCTTGTTGGTTGGTTATCTTTATCATGATGGTTCCTTCTAAAATCTCATAATCTTATTTGATCACTATTAAGAATAAGAATGAAGGGAATATTTTTCTATTGAGATGTTAAGACTTCTTCCACCATCCCTACTCTTAAGGAGTGTTGAACCACCCTTTGTGTATAAATAGAGAAAGTCCTCTATAAAAATAAAAAGTAATGAAAAGAAAAATGTTTATATAGTTTGCTAACATGGTTTGTCAATGAAGGATAGGGGGTCTCATTGGGAGCTAGCCTACCATGATCATAAGGAAGAAAGTGAAGTGGCATTCCCACTATGGCCACCAAACCAAGGATATGATCCAAGAGGCACATTAGCAAAATAAAAAAGTCCTTGGAACAGGAGGTCTCATCACGAGCCGACCTCCCTACCTTACACTCCTTCCTAGTGAATGGCATTATGATTTATTTGGTTAACAAGCCAGCATAATGGCCTCCATTCTGACATTCCACAACACTTTCCTAAGCATACACAAAGGATCATGGTTCCATGGGTGAAATAAACAACTTTTTCAAGGTTATGGACACCTGTGGGCAACAGAGCTCTGTTGATCGTATTGAGGTCACATTCTTTACACACCAATAACACTTATGAATCCCTTCTTCTACCTTTGTAATGGGTCAAAAAAAAATATTATGAACATAAGTATTTCGAATCACTAATACATGAAATCTATTATAATCAATCATGATGAAAAAATTTGATCGTGACTGAATTGAAATTTTTGTGCACGTCAGTGGTCCTATCCTCCGAATCTCGCATCATATCACAGTATTCTCGTATGTCTTAAGTGATTCTATGATATACCTTGATTTTGGTAATCCCCTTGTTCTTGTAAACATGGCATCTTGATATACGCTATTCCTTTCCAACTCTGTATTATGTTAGTCCAACACGCCGCTCCCTCATTCGACGGCCGAGGACGACCTATCACATTGCGGGGGGGAGCAGGTGACCTCATAATTCACTAGCATACGTGTCAGTTTTTCATTTGGAGAAATTTTACTTCGGAATAGCAAGGCCTAACGGTATATCATTTTCCAACTTGCATGGCTTGCTGTTTCAAAATTATTTCTGTGTTATGATTTACAACAATTAGCAATAGTTTGAACTCTAAATGAGCTTATTGTTCCGTCATTTTCTCTGTGGTTGCTAACAGCTTGAACAGACTGATGTTCCATTACAGTCTCTGTGTTTTTACATTTTTCTAAGCATGAGAGGAAGAGAGATCTGTGGTTTTTATCTTTTGAAATGATCGGAGAATCCACAGTAGAATTATTTTCGAACCAACGTTTCGAATCCCAAGTGGGATCCATCATCAGGGCAGAAGAATGATGATAAAAGAAGAGCAAACAGGAAGAATAAATACTAAGGAGGAAAAATTCAAATGGAAGAACAACAGTCGGCTAGAACCCTAAATTTTATGAAAAAATAATTTTTATTTCATATTAAATGTTATATATTATTAATAATTATCATTTAAAATAAAATAAATTAATATAATAATAACTTAAACATTAATTAATATAATGTTAATAGGATAATGATCAACTATTTTAATTTATAAATAAACCAAATTAATAAATATTTGATTTTATTGACAATGAAATATAATTACTTATTAATATATTCATTTATATCTTAATAAAATGGCTAATATATAAATCAATAATAATTATTTTGTAATAAATAATCATGGATTACCCAAGGTAGATATTATATTAAAAATATTAATTTTATATATTAATTAATTAATAATATTTATTTAATATAATCAATTATATTTATTTATTTAATACATTAATTAAATAAATTTATATAATTATAATAACTTATATTTATTTAATAAATTTATTAAATATATTTAATTGAATTTATTTAAAATATTATATTATATTAAAATATATATCTATCTCATTATATTAAATTATATTTATTTAATATATTAATTAATTATAATTATTAAATATATTTAATTTAATATATTTAATTATATTTATTTAATATATTAATAAATTGTATTTATTTAATAGTATTTATTTAATATATTTAATTAATATATTAATATATTAATTTATTTATATTTAATTAATATATTTAATTATATTTAATTAATCATATTTATTCACTAATTAAAACCACTTAAATTATTATTATTATTATTATAAAAATTAATATCATATTAATAAATTAATTAAAATAATGATACATAAAATAATTATTATAAAGAAAAATTAATACATTTATTTATATATTTATTACATTTTATTAGAAAACATGTAAAGTCAAAATATAGTTAACTAATGAAAGGAATATATTAGGGTTAGCTAATTATGGAAAGAAAATAAAATATTAGAATAACAGAGGACAACGTACCTGAGGACGCATTACCTGGGGATGGGTTGACGACTCTTAACTTCTCTGATCAACGGCAGCCAGCTTCCGCTAATTTCCAAACCATTGTCTCTGTTCAGATTCTGAGGATACTTCATAATTTCGAGAGCTTCTCTAATCTTTCGTCTGTGATGGTGTTCCTCTCTTGCTATAATAGAAGCGTTTTCCAGGCAAATATGGTGCTTAGTCTTCAAGGAGTGTTATGCGAGTGCTGAGGTACGAGATCTTCCATTCCTGATATCAGCGCCATGTTCTTTGAGTCTTGTCTGGAGGGAGCGACCTGTTTCACCTATGTAGCTTTTTCCACAAGAACAGTCTATCTTATAGACTCCCTTAAGCTGAAGACTGTCAATATTATCTTTAACAGATTTCAAACCTTGTCTGATGGTACCGGGAGCTGAGAAATGAGTGAAGATGTTCTTTTTTCTTAGGATTTTAGCGATTTTGTCTGTAACACCAAGGATATAGGGAAGAAAAATCTTACCCTGAGGTTGATCTTGCGCCTTATGCTCATGAGATGACAACTTTCTTTCAGCTCTTTCTATGGCTCTTTTAATCTCATGCTCTTTGTAGCATATACTCTTGAAAACTGAAACCAAATGCCTCTTTTCTTCATTCAGATGCTCTGAGTCGGAAATTCGAAGGGCTCTGATGGCAAGGGTGTTTAGAACACCAAACGTCTGGGCCGGGTGATGGTGGGAATCCGCATGGAGGTAACTTTCCGTGTGGGTTGACTTTCTGAAAACCTTGTGGCCTAGAGAGCCATCTTCCTTTCTGATGATTAGAACGTCCAAAAATGGGATGCTCATATTCTCTTCAAGCTCCATCGTAAATTTTATTTCTGGGGAGATGGAGTTTAAGTGAATGAAAAACTTCTCAAGTTCCGCTTTACCATGGGTCCATTTTATGTTGGTGTCATCGACAAAACGCTTCCACCACGCCGGCTTTAAAGGATAAGATTCAAGAGCCTTCTTTTCAAAGTGTTCCATAAACAAGTTGGCTACAATCGGTGATAGGGGTGATCCCATAGCCACACCTATTGTCTGCTCATAAAATACTCCTTGGAAGGTGAATACTGTTGACCTCAAGCAGACTTCCGCCAGCTTTGCAGTCCCCAGATCAGTAACATCTTTTATAACCTGAAGCCATTCAGGTTATAAAAGATGTTACTGATCCGGGGACTGCAAAGCTGGCGGAAGTCTGCTTGAGGTCAACAGTATTCACCTTCCAAGGAGTATTTTATGAGCAAACAACAGGTGTGGCTATGGGATCACCCCTATCACCGATTGTAGCCAACTTGTTTATGGAACACTTTGAAAAGAAGGCTCTTGAATCTTATCCTTTAAAGCCGGCGTGGTGGAAGCGTTTTGTCGATGACACCAACATAAAATGGACCCATGGTAAAGCGGAACTTGAGAAGTTTTTCATTCACTTAAACTCCATCTCCCGAGAAATAAAATTTACGATGGAGCTTGAAGAGAATATGAGCATCCCATTTTTGGACGTTCTAATCATCAGAAAGGAAGATGGCTCTCTAGGCCACAAGGTTTTCAGAAAGTCAACCCACACGGAAAGTTACCTCCATGCGGATTCCCACCACCACCCGGCCCAGAAGTTTGGTGTTCTAAACACCCTTGCCATCAGAGCCCTTCGAATTTCCAACTCAGAGCATCTGAATGAAGAAAAGAAGCATTTGGTTTCAGTTTTCAAGAGTATAGGCTACAAAGAGCATGAGATTAAAAGAGCCATAGAAAGAGCTGAAAGAAAGTTGTCATCTCATGAGCATAAGGCGTAAGATCAACCTCAGGGTAAGATTTTTCTTCCCTATATCCTTGGTGTTACAGACAAAATCACTAAAATCCTAAGAAAAAAGAACATCTTCACTCATTTCTCAGCTCCCGGTACCATCAGACAAGGTTTGAAATCTGTTAAAGATAATATTGACAGTCTTCAGCTTAAGGGAGTCTATAAGATAGACTGTTCTTGTGGAAAAAGCTACATAGGTGAAACAGGTCGCTCCCTCCAGACAAGACTTAAAGAACATGGCGCTGATATCAGGAATGGAAGATCTCGTACCTCAGCACTCGCAGAACACTCCTTGAAGACTAAGCACCATATTTGCCTGGAAAACGCTTCTATTATAGCAAGAGAGGAACACCATCACAGACGAAAGATTAGAGAAGCTCTCGAAATTATGAAGTATCCTCAGAATCTGAACAGAGACAATGGTTTGGAAATTAGCGGAAGCTGGCTGCCCTTGATCAGAGAAGTTAAGAGTCGTCAACCCATCCCCAGGTAATGCGTCCTCAGGTACGTTGTCCTCTGTTATTCTAATATTTTATTTTCTTTCCATAATTAGCTAACCCTAATATATTCCTTTCATTAGTTAACTATATTTTGACTTTACATGTTTTCTAATCAAATGTAATAAATATATAAATAAATGTATTAATTTTTCTTTATAATAATTATTTTATGTATCATTATTTTAATTAATTTATTAATATGATATTAATTTTTATAATAATAATAATAATAATTTAAGTGGTTTTAATTAGTGAATAAATATGATTAATTAAATATAATTAAATATATTAATTAAATATAAATAAATTAATATATTAATATATTAATTAAATATATTAAATAAATACAATTTATTAATATATTAAATAAATATAATTAAATATATTAAATTAAATATATTTAATAATTATAATTAATTAATATATTAAATAAATATAATTTAATATAATGAGATAGATATAAATTTTAATATAATATAATATTTTAAATAAATTCAATTAAATTTATTTAATAAATTTATTAAATAAATATAAGTTATTATAATTATATAAATTTATTTAATTAATGTATTAAATAAATAAATATAATTGATTATATTAAATAAATATTATTAATTAATTAATATATAAAATTAATATTTTTAATATAATATCTACCTTGGGTAATCCATGATTATTTATTACAAAATAATTATTATTGATTTATATATTAGCCATTTTATTAAGATATAAATGAATATATTAATAAGTAATTATATTTCATTGTCAATAAAATCAAATATTTATTAATTTGGTTTATTTATAAATTAAAATAGTTGATCATTATCCTATTAACATTATATTAATTAATGTTTAAGTTATTATTATATTAATTTATTTTATTTTAAATGATAATTATTAATAATATATAACATTTAATATGAAATAAAAATTATTTTTTCATAAAATTTAGGGTTCTAGCCGACTGTTGTTCTTCCATTTGAATTTTTCCTCCTTAGTATTTATTCTTCCTGTTTGCTCTTCTTTTATCATCATTCTTCTGCCCTGATGATGGATCCCACTTGGGATTCGAAACGTTGGTTCGAAAATAATTCTACTGTGGATTCTCCGATCATTTCATGAGAGGAAGATTAATTTGTAGAGAACCACAAGTGTTGACAATCTCTGATGCCGCACGGGAAATTCTAACAAGGGCAAGATGGATAGCTTATCTCGATCGTCTACAACAATCCAACGAGACTGTGGAAATTGAATTTTTGCAGAACCTGCAAGAATATCACTCCATGGTAAGGGGGAGATAGATAGAAGTCACCGACGACATAATTACAGAAGTTTTGGGACTACCAACCACTAGATCTATGTGGACTCTAAAGAAAGTAAGGCTGTGAGACGCCATCAAAATCTTCCAAGATGAAGGTCAGAACCTGACTTGAAGTGGAAAAGGAGTTCAACTAGCAACCTTGGGAGAACCATGGGCAGAATTGGCAAGAGTCATCTAGAGCTACATCACCTGTGAAGGTAGGAAAGACGTGGTAAGACCATGACACCTTAAACTTTTAGCCGTATTAAAACAGAAATGCTCTGTGAATTTTCCGACATTTTTAAATTCTCTACTACATTATGTTTCCTAAAGCATGAAAAAATCAAGACATGTAGAATCGGTAGTAAATCACCATGGGCTGATACAACTAATAGTTAGCCACAATCTTGCTCAGCAACAGAGCAGCTGGGAAGAACTAATTTTTACAATAGATGGGCGACTGGCTTTACCAGCCCCCAAACGAAAGCCTACTGTAAGCACATCAAATAGACCTTTGAAACGGAGGAAATCCGTCAGATTGGCATGGATCAAAGGTAGGCTGGAAAATTTCGAAGGAAACACCAGTAAATCGGTGGAAATAGTTGATTCAGGGGATGAGCAACCCCCGCAATTGGAAGGAGAAGAGAATGAAACAGAATTGAACGATGAGGGAGAAACAGAGGAAGAGACCGAACAATCTGGTCAGGTTGAGGAAGAAACACAGCAATGTGACGAGAGCCCGTTGCAAAATCCATTGCGAGGGGATGAATTGGCCCAGATTTTAGCCAACATGGGAGAATATACTTAACCTCTCAGCCCACTAAATCTCCACATGGAGGAAGAGCTACAGGAGCACTCTGTTCGTGATAAGAGTGCATCCAAAGAGTTATAAGACGAGGAAGAAGAAGAGGACAATCACTGCAGCCATGATGAAAGTGCATCTGGAGACGAAAATGATGAAGATGAAGAAGAGGAACAATTTGTTCCAAGTCAGAATACACCGAAAGAAGTCTATGAAGAAGAGAGGGGGGAAGAAGAGGTTACCCAGGAAATTACAGAGTAAGCTAGGGTTTCTACCCCCAAACAACCTGATCAACAAAATAATGAGGAAGTACCCCAAGAGAAAAATCAAGAAATTGGTCAAGAAGAAAGTCCAGGTCCAAGTGCACGAACAACCATTCCCTTCGATAAAACGGAAGAAATCAAAAAATTACGGAAGGAGCAGCAAAGATTTCTTAATGTAATTGTTCGACTTCGACAACAAATCAAGATTCTGAAGATGGGGAAGAGAGCATATAGGACTTCGGTAGTAATACATGCAACCACCCCAACGAAACTTCTCAAGAAAAAGATTAGGAGGACTCAATTCCAGCCTGTTGTTCAAAGCCAAAAGGAATAGCATTCAGTTGTTGCCCATGTTGAGGTACAAATAGATGACATAAGGACCTGTGACAAAGAAATTTAGATAGAGGCACAATCCTCTAAGGAAATTCGAACCATAATTACTGGATGACGCAATAAGAAGATTCAGGTGAACCTCCCCCTTACAACTACTATGTGGGATAGTGATCCGAGGACAGTAACCCTACAAGAGGGTTTGATGCAAGCCCAACAAGTAGTAGAAAAACTTACAGAACAAACTATCTCTCGTGAAAAGTATGAAGAATTACAACAGCAGCTAAGGAATGTCAATTTATCCGAAAGCCACACTTTTGAAGGATGGTGAATGGAAGAAGAAAGAGTTGCAAAGGTAACTCATAGGCTAGATGTAGTTATCAAACAAATGGATACCTTATGCTCTTTATACACTAACGTCCTAGCATGTAGAGTGTATGCTAAGAATTATGCCTTGTTTTTAATGGAACGATATTTGCAATTGAAAATTAAAGCTGTTAAAGCAGGAGCCCTGATAGAAATAAATACTGTTGACGATTTCATAAATTGTTGTAAGAACTATGGGGTAAAGGTTTAGAGATTATTATGTGAGTTCTATTTACACTACCTTGTGTTAGACCAAGAAATAGAGCAGAACCTCAGCCCTTTCGTTGGGGATATCCAATTGTAGACATTCATTTCATTTGGAGTTAATCAAATAAAATGGCTTAAGGCCTATAATGCCTTCCAAAGATAAGAAAACAGATTAGACTTATGGGTAAGAGCTGAGCCTAGAGATCCATTGCAGTTATGGAATAAACATAGGAACCTCATGAGGTCTCCGGGCATGATTGAAGCATTAGGACCCATTCATACAACAATCAGTCAGCAAGGGATAGAATATTTTTTTACCATCAAAAACCTTTCCATTGCAGCTGCTAAATTTCGATATCAAACTTCTAATCCGAATATCCAACTCAAGGAACCGTTTAATTATTTGAACTTTACGTTAGCTGCTAATCGCTTGAGCCTCTATGGTGATCTTATTTTGAGGGAAGGGCCATCCTGGTTAGGTTATAGATTCCATAGCTCGGTTATCTAGCGCCCTGTACCTGGATACCAAGCCTTGTATGAAATGCCTGAGGGTTAGACAAGGCATATTTTTGAACACCTATCTAGGCATCATGGTTGTAGACCACCTCATGAGATCCCATCTCTGGCCTACTCTCTCACCGCCTTGCATGTCAACTACAATGTTTTCATGAGGGCATGAAAAAGGGTAAGCATGGGGGTGTGTTGGGCACTCGAGAAGGTATGTTATTTTCATTTACTTTGTTATCTTTTCTTCAAAACTCGCAACCTTTTCACATCATGAGCTAGGCATATGACACAAGAATATGATAGAATCTAGAAGATTTATATGTAATATGAAATAGCTAATAATTACATTTTTCTATGTAGAAAAAGGAGAAAATGGAAGATCGTCATCCCAAAAGAAATAACAAGACCAAGTTAATTGTTGTCCCTATGGTAGGGAATCACGTTCAAAAAAGTCGATCTAATTGGAGCATAATAGCCAGAAAAAGAAAAAGGAAATCTCCAATCGGCGCAACAGAACAGGAGGATAATTGCGAATTAACAGCTTGGCGAATCCCTCAGGATCCTTCGATTTTGAGGGATTTCTATCTTAATAGATCTCTATATTTTTGGTATCGTCGTGTGGCTGTTATAAGAAGGGGCAACACTACTAGTCCAAGGGGGACTGATTGTTATTTTATGTAACTTTTATTTGTATTTGAAACTTTGATCATCGATTCTTGTTGAAGATCGATCCACTGTAACTCTGTTTTGATGTTTTAATATAAATCTGGTTCCCATTCTATATTTGATTCTAGAGTAATTTCAAGTGTTGTGTCCCTAGAGGCTAAGGGCCTACCCTTGGTGGATCACTCGCTCCTGTATCATATTTCTGATTCATGTGTGTTTTGATTTCTTTCACTTACTCTATTCAGTAATCTAATGTGCTTTACTATTTTACATATCAGCTATGTTATATATACTTGGTTAAATACTATTGTTATCTGTAACAGGAATGATATGTTATCGTTCTAACAATATATCGCATTTTTGTTCCTTTCGATAATTGATATAACACTACTGTTCCTTACAGATTTCCATTCAATTATAGCTCAACTGCGTTGTATGTTCCTAAATCAGTACTACCGTATGATTTATTCTTAAATTGTGACTATTGTTCACTCAGAATTGTTGTTTCGTTACAACTGCTACTCCATTATAATTATTGTTACTTTATAAATGTGATTCATGCATATTGTATCGAAGCTCAGATTACTATTCTCTTTGATGTTAAGTGTGTTGCGTGTTTAACTTGAGTTGTTGTACATTCAAATCCGAGTTGTTGTTCCATACTTTATTTCTAACAGTCTGTTGTTCCATTTTTGTTTGTTGTTCAATTCAAAAGCTGTTACTTAATTTCTGTAGATTATAATTATTGCTGCATTCATTTCCGTAGATTAAGGGTTTGTTGTTCAATCCGGTTAAATAGAGATAGTTGTTGTTCTATTTCCTTTAAATTGAATATTATCATTGCTTTGGTGTGTAGAAGGTATGAGACTGTAGTGAACATCGACATACGCTGTCTAGTTCCCAGTTTGACGATCCTTCCTTTGAGTGCCTTTTTGATTGTATCAGTTTACAAAGGGAAGAGTTACTGTTACTATACCCTTAACTGATGAATTTTCTGAATGCATGATTTGAATCCTAGGTTTCTTTTCACAAATAAGTTTCGCTCCATGCATCCATTTACTCTTGTATTGAGAGCACTATACTACTAGCATTACTTTGACAATTGACTGCCTCAAACTGAGTACACTCTTTGAAATAAAAAATTGTTTCTAGATTGAAAATTAATGTAGGGTAAATAGAGGGAAAAACAACCCTTTTTACTGCTCGACAACTTTTAGTACTAACTGAACCAATCATACCATCAGTGGCATGAGACCTTGAAGGAGCTACAATTATTTGACTGTGTTTTGGAAGATCAAGGATTTTTTCATTTAAAGTACCTGACTACGTATAAACAAGGTCAATGTATTGAGCCTGAGCAATGACTTTCTCTTCAATGACAACGCCTCCCTTAGCTACATCTTCAATGATTTTGGGTAATAATGATTTAATGAACTATTCTGCTAAAATTTGATCCAGAATGAAAACTTTCACTAAACACCCTATACGTCGCCATTAATTAATATGATCAGAAATATATGTGGACGTGGATTGTTTCAGTGAAGTTAATAGTTCCGTGCCATTTTCATATCTGACAGGCAACTGAAATGAGTTAAGAAAGCAATGGCTAACTGATTGAAATTATTAAAAGAGCCTCGTGGTAACTCAATGTACCATTTGGTGGCAAGACCAATAAGAGTTTGTTAAAAAAGACGCAATTGAATTGAATCATAAATGATTGAATTAGATGCACACCAGAGGTGATAAGTCATAACGTGATTTGAAGGATCTTCTCCTGACTTATCCTTGAATTTCGGGATATCACTAGGCAACTTACTAGGCATTGGCAGCCAATACGGAAGATAGTAAATCAGATAGCTCATAAGGCATGAAAAATTAGGTAAATCCAAAGTTGCAATAAATGGTAACTGATGGTTAGGCTCGCAAAAACCTTGGGTAATGAGACCAGTTCTAGGAGGAGGATATCCAAGATAATCTGGAATCAGATTTGCATTAGGAATGTTATAACCTCCTGGAAAACCATGATTAACCAGACCAAACTGGGGTTGTTGAGGTTGTTGATAAGTATAGATAGGATATGGTTGATATTGATAAAATTGGTTTTGTATAATAGGACCTGTTATAGACATTTTTGTGCCTTACAGCATGAAGCATGAAATGTCAATAATCTAAGGGATCCAAAGTCCCTAAACATGTTGTTCCTACCCCTAGAGGAACAAGGTCAACAAACCACAACACTGAATATCAGTTCTCCACCTGAAAACACTAAAAAACAAGCTAATTCTGGATCATGTCAACTGCTCCACTGAGCATCTGCGCTGAATGTCAACTGCTCCACTCTGTACCTGTGCTGAATGTCAACTTTAATGAAGGCTACCTGCGCTGGGCGAGTTTGGCCAAGTGGCACAGTCATTCCTCAATGTGTCAATGCCCAGGAAGCTTCCAAAATGACACTTGGATCAGGGAATTCGCCTTGTGATGAGTAAGAGGATCTGGATCTCCAAGTGGAAGCAAGAACCTCCAAGTGGACTCAAGAACTGAAGAATAATTGAAGTGGGAGAGGACACTAGTGAGCTCCATGCCAAGCTCAAGCTGACTCATCCTTTCTCCAAAACTCCTATATATATAACTCTCTCATGAGGTCTAAGGAGGCTGGAATCTTGTGAATGTAAGGAAGTGCTGTTGGTTTGAGTATAGAACTATTGGGTGATTTGCTTGAAGGAGGTGAAGAGGAGATTTCTTTCTGCTGGGACGTGTTGCTGGATTGGGCCTCTTATGGTTGTAACATTCTCAGAACTTTACTTCTTCCATTAATAAAGCATTTGAGGTTCTTCTATATGCATGTGTCTCAATGGTGAATTGTTATACTTGTGTATTTGATTTATTCTATCCTTGAATCAATTATGAATGTATGCTTCTTGTAGTTTCCCTCTCTTGCCCTTTTGCAGGATCTTTGTGTAGCTGGGCCAGTGAAAGAGCAAGGAGCTGGGAGCAAGCAGCAAAGAGAGAAGATTGGATCAATCATTAGCGGAAGACAACAGTTAGTGGATCTCTTTCTCCCCTCTCTTACATCTCATAAAGAAGTAATCTCGAATAGCTTTGCATTCGGTTGTTGCTGAGGTACTATCACCCTTAGAGTGGGATAGGGTCATTCCGTATTGGATACTTTTCCCAACAACAAATTGGCGACTCCACTGGGGATCGTATCTTGTTGGTTGTTTGTGTTTTTTCTATTCATTTCATAAACACAGGGAGTACCGAATCGAACTGCATTTGGATTTTTCAAATGCAAAGTAGAGGGCAGCTACTCTAGCTCAGTTTCTGGGCAAGTTTATGATTTGAAGAGCTGATCCACAAGGACTCTAAATAGCTCTTAGTGATAGCTTTTCATCCTCCTTTTCATCCCTTAGTGTGTACTTGACTGATAGCTTCTGATTTGGCCAAAAACTGTGAATTTTTGAGCAATCTGTGACCCGGAAACTGAGAAAAACGAAAGTTTATCTCTTCAGTGCAAGTGCTGTGAAGGCAGTCTGCATTTCAGCGCAGTTCCCGAAGGGGCTACCTACGCTGAAGGTCAAACTGCCAGTGTACTACTTGCACTGGACCAGTTTTGCCTAGTGCTACTGGGGTTCCCTGCTGTTTCTTGCCCTGTTTTCACCCTTGTTTTTGCAGCCTGTTACCAGTCAATGTACCTATCTGAAACCAACTTTCCTTGCCACTATTCCGCCTCGGTTGTATAAAGAAACTGTGTTTGTTCTTTGTGTATTTCTTGTATCATTTACAGTTTCCCATAACGAAAGTGAACTAGTCTTGCTGTGGCCTCTTAGATCTAGACCTGTGATAAAGTGTCGTTTTGATCTTAAGAGTTAGTTTATTTGCTGTTCATAGCTGATTGAGCTTTTGCTTTCGTCATATGGTTTGAATTTATGTATTTCTAGTGTCGAAACAAGTAAATCTTAAGGTGTCTTTTGATTTTGGACAAGCTTGTTTGCTTTCACTTGAAATTGAATTCGAAATTATACAACAGCTTTCTTCTTGTATTACATCAACATTAAGAAAGAGAAAAGAAATACCTGCATTTTGCATTTTGCATATAAGTTTGTATGTTGATTTAGGGAAAAAGTGCATTAGTGTATGCTCTTTGATCTGTGTGAAAAGATGTTGTCTTTCTTTTCCCTCAGTAGTTAAGATTTTCATAAGTCGAAAAGATTGAAAAAGCTTGCTTCTCATCTTAGACTGCATTTAGGAATTTGTATCAAAACATCTCGTGGTGAACCTTGAAAGGCAAACTTTAAAAAGATCAACTTAAAATATATTGAATGAACCTAACAATGCTTTGAAACATAACGCAAACACATAGAGGTCTAAGCTAGAGACGTGTTCCGGCGTTGTTAAACGTAGTGACTGTCGATCTCGACGAAGGTGGGTGATTCCTCCTGAGAGTCGGTGGCACTAATACGGACTTGTGCTCCCACGTACCGTCGCGTATATATTGGGAGACCCCTATAGGCATATATCTTTTATCCATAGGAAGCCGTGTCGGCCGCCCTACTGATCGCAATGCAGTGAACACAGCATTCACAAAGATCAACCACCCGTACCGTAAAACGTATTCTGTGGTTTTGCGAAAGGTTTGGCACACCCTCTGCCTAGATCTCCAGAGCAGTTTCTTTTGGCCTTTTTCAAACTCTATAACTAAAAAAGTCCAACCGAGCATTTGTCACTTCGGGCTCGTTAATACATCGAAGGAGACTAGAGTCATCTTTAGCTTTTTCTCGACTCTTAAAAAGTGAAAAAGCAAGTTGTGTCTAAAAGCGTCTAATAAAATTCATTCAATTCGGAAACACAAATTTCCCCTTTTAATATTTTGGTTGATCGAGTAATCCGCAATCGTGGAAGAAAGTCAATTGAAACCCCATCGTTCGCGGAGGCTTACGAGTCAACCGTCTTTGTCTCCGGAATCGAAAACAATACAGACAAAGCGAACTCGTTTAACCGGTTCAAAATCTCCTTTAAAAGTTAGAACAAGTGTTCCAACTGAATCTGAGGTTCCGGTTACTCCTAACATTTCTGGAAACCCTACCTCTATAGAAGAAGTTCAACAGCCACAGAAGGACAGTAATACTGATCCTAGTCTGGGGGCAAATACTTGCATAACTGAAGCAGTTCCATCTGTAACCGGTCCAGAGAGTTTTGTTCCTCAAACAACTGTCGTTGTCGAAACAACCACTTCTTCGACACCAGAAATATTTTACGGACCTGACGGTCTTCCTCTTCCACTGGGTTTGATTGCGATAGAGGAAATTGCAGAAGATCCGCAAGCAAGTACTCCAACTCATTTTGGAGTCGGGGTCACTCTTTTTCCTTCATCAGAAATTAATCCACCACAAGTGGAAGTCCCTGTAGAATCGCTAGGCAATCTATTGGATAGACTTAAGATGTCTGAACAACCGTCATCATCTAGGACTATGTCAAATGACACAGCGACAGCAGAAGTCCCTGCCGTCACTCCGACGATGTTTGCTGGCATACCAGCTGTCCCAACTAGCTCACAACAGCTAGAAGGAGTCCACCAAGGGACTATTTCGACAGTATGGTCTATTCCAGTTTGTTCATCCGGAGTAATACCCGGCAACTCTTATGTTGAAACTCGCCAAATTGATCCATTTGGAGGTCAATCTGGGCAGTGAATCCCCTTGAGTTCGGGATTGATACCGTATGGGGGGCAATATGCCCTTTCATTACCCCCTCCGGGAGGGTACCCATACGTGATTTCGCAACAGTATTCAGGTTATACTAGAATTGCATCAAGTAGTTGGATACCTAGGCTACCTCAACAACCAAGGGTTGTATATTCTATGCAACAGTGTGTACCTATGACGAACATCCCAACCACACCGGCTATTGTAACAGTGTCACAAGTTCAAGCGATACCTGTTGCATGCCAACCTCAGATTTCTCAGGTTGTAATGCAACAGCCACTTGATCATGGGTCACAACCACAATCGCCAACTGGTGGGGCGACACAGGTCCAAACGGGTACAATTACCCCACACCTTGGTCCAACGGTTAGCATAGCACAACAAAACATGGCGTCACAACCATGGCTTGTGCAATACCAACAACCGCAATTCCAGCAGGTGTACCAAGGTTCTGAGCAGTAGATCTTTGCGAATAGTGGACAACCGTATATCCAAAACAGTCAAAACCAACCACTTTACAGTGGTCAAGTCCACCAACCGTATCAGTCATACCAACATCAATTACATTATGCTGGTATGCAAAGGCCCACTGCTCAAGCGATTCCATCGTACCTTGGTTACGCTTCGCCTAACCTGAATCAACAGTTACCATTCGTGGCGACTTTAGAGTTACCCGACTTACACCGGTTAACAAACGATCCGATTGCTTATGCCCCTTGGTGGCCAGCGATTCCTCATAAACTTCCATCTGACATTCCTAAATTCAATGGAAATCCAGGTGAAGACCCATCGAATCACGTGATGACTTTTCATCTGTGGTGTTCGTCGAACACCCTAAACGACGATTCAATAAGGCTTCGCCTTTTTTAGAGGACATTGACAGGTCCAGCGGCTAAATGGTATATTGAATTGCCAAGAGCCTCTTTCGACAATTTTAGTTCCCTAGCCACGACTTTCCTAACCCATTTTCAATTACCGATAAGGTATGAAACGAGAACAGAAATATTAACCAACTTCAAGCAGACAACTGCCACCCATATATCTGATCATATACATGAGTGGCATCGTCGTCGTAGGATGGTGAAAACATACGTTCCCGATCAGCTATTAGCTGAATGGTTTATAAAGTCGTTACTTCCGGCTATTACGGAAGATGTGGCCAAGGGGGGAGTCGTAACAGAGGAGCAAGTAATTGCTCGTGCACAGTATTTGGACTTAGTTTATACTCAGTCCGGCACACTCTACGACAAGATACCTGACGCCCCTAGACTAGAATTTTCAATTCCTCCTCCTCCTAAATCAAATAGTGACTCTCATGCCGGTGACGGTGTGATTGGCACGGCAAACGCGAAATCGACAAAGGCTTTGTCAAAGAAAGCCCGTAAGAATTCGGATCAAAATGCAAAAGAAGAAATTCTTGCTTCGGAATTAAATGCCGTATCAGCAGATAAGGGCAAAGAAACCAATCAACCAGGAAGCAAGAAAAAGCAAAACAAAGGGAAGAAGAAGAAACAGGGTGAGTCATCCCCTGGAAAAAATTCTTCAAACCCTCCTAGGAAAGGGAGACAAAATTATCCATGTCTAATATGTGATGATAAGGATCATAACACAAAGGATTGCCCATTCAAAGCTGAGTTAAAGAGATTCTTTAAAAGTTCCCAAACCTCAGCTGTGTTAACTGATCCATTTCCCAACCCAGGTCAAAATTTGGTTGATAGCGGAAATGCTTCCCCGTCGCAAGTCCTTATGTTGTTGGTTTCAAAACAGCAAAATGATGCATTGATTTCAACAAGGAACAAAGATTATGGGAATCCTCAGCTGTCGAACGAAAAATGTAAAGATCAACCATGTAGTTCGACAACGACTTCGACAGAAGTTGTACCACCCATCATCCCTGAATTAACAATAAAACCGCCAAAGGGTGTAGTACACAAGTCGACATTTAATCCTCGCGCCAGAGCGGCGCAGCATTATAACATAGTGGAAGATTTGGCCCAATCGCCATCCGCTATGTCGACTCTTGAGGTATTACAAAATTGTCCAACCCAAAGGCAGGCCTTGTTATCAGCAATTGGTGGGGTTGATCCTAAGGATTCCAATCTTGTATCCTTTGATCACAAGGGATATGATCCTCAGTTACCAGCTCAATTAGCTTTCCTTATTCAAGTGAAATCCCTCAACAAAACTATTCATAGAACAATAATTGATGAGGGAGCCTCGACATGTATTATGTCGATGAGTTGCTGGAAAACTTTAGGATCTCCAACCTTGTCACGATCATCGACGACATTAAAAGCTTTCGACGGAAGGACTTATACCCCTTACGGTATCCTTAATAACTTGAAAGTTGAACTAGGAGGAAAAACAGTAGAAATTGATGTTGAGGTCATTGATGGAAATCTTGACTATAACATCCTACTGGGTAGACCATGGATTTATGCCATGGCAGCTGTCATGTCGACTTATTTTAGGAAGATCGCATTCCTGTTTGAAGGAGGGATTACGATCGTCGACCAACAGAACTTCCTCCCTAATGGTTCACAAGTTACAGGAAGCATTCCCATGATCCATGAGAGCAACCATTCAATTCAAGATATCGGAGTAGGATTATTGAAAGACCCCACATTGATGGGAACTTTCGCGCTACCACCTCCTATTAATATGGGAAATATACCGTTTGTAGCAACCTGCAACATGATATCTTCCACGAAGGTCAACATGGATCATTCAATGGTTTTGCCCCCAAGCCCTTTAGAAATATTGTAGCAATCAATGTTTCAAGCATGGGAGGCGAACCCAAATCAACGCTCGTCAAGCGTTTGGGTAGATAGGTCTAGAGAATATGGAACCCCATTAGATCCTTGGTCAAAAGTACATGGGACTGACGAAGGAATCTTACAATCAATGATGATTGAGGGGGCACCATGGAATGATCACCACCATCGTTCCCTTCTTCCAGAATATGAAGAAGATACTCAAAGTGACCTTTATCACCCTTCAGTTTTTGAATTCCTAACAAATACTGTAAACACGGTGGATTTCGAGCGAAACCTATCCAATATTGAAGAGACTATAGCCATAAATATCTCGACTAAAACAGATGTTGTAGAGAATATTTATGTCGGCAAAGGTTGTTCCCCTTCAGAACTGGAAATATATAACGCTCTTTTTCGTGAATTTAGAGATGTCTTTGCTTGGTCATATGATGAAATGCCAGGCATTGACTCGAGTATCATTGAACATGAAATTAAAATGTATCCTGATGTCAAACCAGTAAGACAACGGCTTCGGCAGGTGCACCCCAAGAAAGCCGCTGCCATTAAGGCGGAAGTTGAAAAACTCCTCCATGCTGGATTCATCTACCCGGTTCCTCTAACCGATTGGGTATCGAATATTGTCCCTGTTATGAAAAAACAAGGGACGATTAGAGTGTGTGTCGATTATAGGGATGTAAACCAAGCTTGTCCGAAGGACAACTACCCTACACCCTTCATCGACCAGATAATTGATGAATGCGCCGGATGTGAAATCTTTTCATTTATGGATGGATTTTCCGGGTATAATCAAATAAATATCCGCCCACAGGACCAGTCAAAGACTGCATTTATTTGTCCGTGGGGCACATTCGCTTATTGAAAATTACCCTTTGGTTTAAAGAACGCAGGGGTGACGTTTCAGAGGGCGATGAATTATGCCTTCCATGACATCAAGAACATTGTTCAACCTTATCTCGACGATCTTCCGGCTCATTCGCGAAAGCGGACTGATCATCCGCAGCATTTAAGAGCGATATTTCTACGTTGTCGACACTACAAGATAAGACTCAATCCACACAAATGTGTGTTTTGCATCGGTTCTGGTCGTTTACTTGGCTTTGTAGTCTCCAAGGATGGGATTCGTCTCGACCCCTGCGAGGTTCAGGCAATCATTAATTTGCCTCCACCTTCAAATTTGCTTCAGATTCAGAAACTCCAAGGGAAAGCAAACTTTCTGAGGAGGTTCATTCCAAATTACGCAAAACTTGCTAAGGGTTATACTCGTCTTTTGAAAAAGGATGTACCTTTTGTCTAGGACCAGGTGGCACAAGCTTCCTTTGATGCTCTGAAAGATTGTCTAGTAAAAGCATCATTAATGTACGCCCCAGACTATCAAAGAGATTTTAACCTGTATCTGGCTGCAGCGGATACGACCATTGCAATGGTTTTAGTTCAAGAAGTCGATGGAATTGAACATCCTATCTATTATTTAAGTAAAAACTTAAACGATACAGAAAGTAAATATTCTTATGTTGAAAAACTAGCGCTTGCAGCTGTTCAAGCGATTCAAAGGTTTCGACATTATGTCCTCTTTCGGAAGACTACCATCTTGTCAGATTGCAACCCCATGACATATATACTATCGCGACAGGTGCTGGGGGGCAAATATTCAAAATGGATAGTAATCCTTCAAGAGTTTGATCTGGAATTTGTGAAATCCAAATTGAAGAAAGCTCTAGTTTTCGCAGAATTATTATGCGACCTCCCATCGTCGTCCAACGATGAAACATCGGAAGAGTCAATCGTGGACGAAAGTTTGTTTCTGATATCTGTAAGCGACGAGTGGTATGGAGATATCATAGTTTATCTCCAAACCCAAAAATTTAGGCCTAACACCTCTCGCTCCAAACAAAAACGTATACGATACCAAGCAAAAGACTACATGATCGTCGGTGATACACTTTACCGTCGTGGTGTCGATACAGTTCTGAGGAGGTGCCTTACCCATGAGGAGGCCGAAAAAGCCCTGAATGAGTGTCATTCAGGCGCGTGTGGGGGGCATCAATCTGGATATGCAACAGCACAAAGAATCTTACGAGCAGGATACTTCTGGCCAACCATGTTCAAAGATTGCATAACCGCAGTCAGAAGTTGCCATGCTTGTCAAATTTTTGATAGCAAAACCAGACGACCACCCGCACCTTTACAGCCGATAGTCGCTGTTGGGCCCTTCGCCAAATGGGGCATCGATTTCATGCAATGTAACCCCACCTCAACTGGGGGGCATGGGTATATTATAGTCGCTATTGACTATTTTACCAAATGGGCCGAGGCGATGCCTACATTGGATAACACTGGTGAAACAACTGCCCTTTTCTTTTTCAATCATGTAGTCGCCAGGTTCGGCGTACCACAGGCTATAGTTACAGATCATGGGTCGCATTTTCGCAATCACATGATGGTCGAATTAGCTGCCAAGCTAGGGCTATCTCACGACAGCTCTACCCCATATTATCCGCAAGCCAACGGACAAGTTGAGGCAATCAACAAGGTCCTGAAGCGTATGTTGCAAAGGATGATCGGGGTTCATAAAAGAAGATGGCACCTAATCCTGTACTCAGCTTTGTGGGCTTACCGGACCTCGGTAAAGAATGCAACTGGGTTCACACCTTTTCAACTGGTGTATGGCCTGGAAGCAGTCTTACCAATCCAGTGCGAAATTTCGTCGCTTAAACTCGCAATCGATCTTCTCCCCGGAACTTCAGAAGAAGAGGCTCGTTTCTTGGAATTAATCCAATGGGATGAAACTGTTGACACCTAATCCAAAACGGATGAGGTGAAGCTGGACAGTCATCTAGAAGATGAACTGATCCGTTTTGTATATGTATAAATAATGTGTTAGCTAATGAATAAAATCAATCAGTGTTTTCTCTCGTTCAATGTGGAGTTACCCTGGCCTGACATGGTATCAGAGCATAGGTCCCAAATTGGTTGTAACTCCTGGTCTGTTCTGTCCTGAATGCCTCTGGCCTGACACTGCCCTCTCATGAGACTGCGCACTCTATCCGTGGAACTGTACGTTGATGCGTTTCTGCTAAAACCTACCTCATTCCATGCAAACAAAATGGTATACGTTGATGCATTTTCACTGTTAGGTAAAACCTATCTCACTGTTAGGTAAATGGTATCGCTGGTGTCTGCGTTTGTTATGACTGTGTTGAAATTACGCTGCGTTTTTCATGGAACTGTGGTATCGTTTTTAATGGTGCGGAAGGTTATCATTTTTTAATGGCGCGGAAGGTGTATTGAATGTTGCATACAGTTCTGAATGGTGATTTCGTTTTATTATAAAAATGCTACTGCATTTTTTATTGTAGACTGTGTTTTTTATGGTATTCAAGATTGCGTTGTATTGAATGCTGCCTGAGAGCTCAGAAGTGATTCTCCTTTGTGCCGACGAATTGTAAATGCCTTCATCGACTTTCTTGTAAAGATGACTGCGTTTTTTTAAAAGCTTGAAATGGTTGACTGTGACTGTTGGTAACTGCGTTGAAGACATGGTAACCTGGTGCATTGAACCCCTGCGTTTTTTTTTTTAAAAGACTGTTCTAATTGGTATCGCTGCGTTTTTTAAAGACTGTTCTCGGGACTGTTGGTTTATTTCATTCCAGCATATGTCAACGGGCAAAGACAAGGCCGAGTACTGGAGGAGCCATTTCAGATGGGGTATAGTATAGCTAACGAGAAATCGATATGTGTTCCACCTCTGGGCAGCGGCTACCATGGCGTGAAACCCCCAGGATACCATAGCGTTTTCATATGAGCACCCTTTTTTTGTTAAACAGTGATATACATTGATATATATGTGAGAAGTGATATATGAGCGCCCTTTTTTTAAACAGTGATATACATTGATATATATGTGAGAAGTAATATGTATATGAGCGCCCTTTTTTTAAACAGTGATATACATTGATATATATGTGAGAAGTGATATGTATATGAGCGCCCTTTTTTTTAAACAGTGATATACATGATATATATGTGAGCAGTGATATATATGCTGATGGAATGTTAGAAGAAAAATAAAATGCATAAGGCTATCATATAAGGATTTTTTTCTCTCTCAACAGAAGTGTTTTTGGCAGAGATATTTTTTTTTACAGAATGCATTCAATCATTTCAATGGTCGGAATAGTTCTCACTGGCAAGGAGAACTATTCTGAATGGTCTCGGATGGTAAAACACACCCTCATCTACAATGAGCTGTGGAAAGGTGTGTGTGTCGGAGAAGAAGACAGAGACCCTGTGCAGCCCACATCAGACAAAGAACTCGCCATTTGGGAAAACAAGAACAGCAAAGCCTTTGCATTGATCGCAGCATCCGTAAGTGAGGAAGTAAGTCGTAATATTTCATCCTATTCCACTGCCTTTGAAGCTTTACAAAAGCTGAAAGAACTCTATGATACACATTCTGCACTTGAAGTTGTTCAGCTCATGATTAAACTCTTCACTCTTGAACTGAAAAATAATGATCCTCTTACTCTTGCATCTGAAATAAAGTCTATAGTGCATGATATTAAATCCACTAAGGTTGAGCTGGATATCTCTCTTATTGCCTTTCTCAAAGCACTCTATCCTACCTACTCTAACTATCTTGAGTCTTTACAAGCAAATGGAAATCTTAAAGATATAACCTTTGACACCCTTGTGAAAAAGTTTGCTGAAAGAGAGAAAGCCTTTGGAAAGAAAACAGTCCCTGAATCTTCTGAAGAGACTGTTTGCCTTGCTCATAAAGAAAAGCATCCTGCTCAAGATTCTACAAGAGGAAGAGGTGGACGAAGAGGAAGAGGAAGATACTTCAGAGGCAGGGGGGGCAGACATCCTCAAGCAGAAAAGGCAGATCTGCATTGCATTCGCTGCAAACGAAATGGATCACATGATGCTTCTACATGCAAGCTACCATGGGACAAGGTTGAGCAGAGAAGAAATCAGCAGAAAGGTAAAACTGATGACACAGACAAAGGTAAAGCACCTGAATCCGCTCACTATATTGAGGCACAATGTAACATTGGAGTAAATGAAGATTTGTTTAATGCTTCACTTGCTTCTTCGAAAAATGACTGGTTGCTTGATTCAGGAGCAACCTGTCATATGACTTATAGGAGAGATTTCTTTGAAGATTTCACTAACAATGTTGATGGAGCAGTATACTTTGCAGATCAGTCAAAAATCAAGCCATCAGGGCTTGGCACAATCAGGCTTAAACTGCCTGGTCTTCCAGACCTTCTTCTGGATCATGTTCTATATCTCCCACAGCTGAAGAGAAACTTGTTGTCCCTGGTCCACATCCGCCAGCAAGGTCACTCCATTCACATGTTTGATGGCAATCTTGAGGTAAGAAAGGCATCTGACCACTCACTTGTCATGAGGGGTATAGAAGAAGAAAGACTCCTTAAACTGCAAGGAACCTCTGCTCATGCACAACATTTCTCATATATTTCTCATCATGAAGAAGGTGCACTTCCATCAAGTTTATTATGGCATGCTAGATTTGGACATTTAAACTATGATAGTCTCCGCTTGTTGAAGAAAAATGGTGTTGCTGGTTTGCCTACAATTCCTAGAAAACATAAACAATGTGATGCTTGCATTCTAGGAAAGCATAGCAAACAGTCTTTTCATGATTCACATTCAAGAGCACATAGGAAGCTTGAACTTATTCATTCAGATTTATGTGGTCCAATGCCTGTTCCTTCTGCAAATGGAAATAAATATATAATGACATTTATTGATGATTACACCAGAATGCGTTGGGTTTATTTTTTGAAGAACAAATCTGATGCTTTTCAAACATTCAAGAATTTTCATAAATGGATTGAAAATGATGCATAATCTCATATTGGGTCTATTCGCACTGATAATGGAAAAGAATATACATCAAATGAATTTGAACACTATCTTCGCCAACATGGGATTAAACATCAAACAACTGTGCCTTATAATCTGCAACAGAATGGTGTAGCTGAAAGAATGAACAGAACAATTGTGAATATGGTACGATCCATGCTTTTCTTCAAAAATGTAAAGACAATGTTTTGGGCTGATGCTGTTCTATGTGCTGCATATATAAAGAATAGATGTCCATCTAGTGCTATAAGAAACAAGACTCCTTATGAATTGTGGTATGGACATGTTCCTTCGGTAAAACATCTCAGGATTTTTGGTTCCACCTGTTATGCTTTAATACCAAAGGTACATAGAAACAAACTTGGTGCTAGAAGTCGTAAGTGTATCTTCCTGGGGTATTCAAACACATCTAAAGCATACCGCCTTTATGATGAAGTAAATAAAAAGTTTGTTTTATCTAGAGATGTCATTTTTCTTGAAGCATCCAAATCAGACAGTGTTGTTGAGCGGAAACTTGATCGCTTGGATAGATTCACAAAACCGAAATCATTCCAAGAGTTTGATAATCAGATTCCACATCTTGAAGGGGGTATTCCTATACTAGATCAACATGTGGAATCTCCTTCTGAAGAACAATCTCCCCTACATGACACTCCAACAACGGATGATGCTTTAAGTGATGTAATTGATAGAATTGGGAGACTTAATCTTGATTCAGTCCCAACTCAATCAACAGAACAGCCTGGACCATCTCAGAAAGGTCCCCCAAAGTGGCTGACAAAGACACTTGAAAGTGTTCATCCTGATGAAATTGGAAAAACAGGAACCAGAAATTCAAACCGACAAGATGGAGGTGATGTAGATAACTCTAATTCACCTATTGATATGGATGTTACTTATGATTGTGAATTGAACTTGTCTACAGATTTTGAACCAACTTCCTTCAAAGAAGCTGCTTCTCATGATGAATGGAAAGAAGCGATGCAGAAAGAGTATGATGCCCTCATAAAGAATGGCACTTGGAAGCTGGTTGATCCTCCATTTGGAACCAAACCAATTGGCTGCAAGTGGGTCTACAAGAACAAGTACAAAGCTGATGGCTCACTTGACAAGCACAAAGCTAGGCTTGTGGCAAAAGGTTTTGCACAAAAGGAAGGGGTCAATTATGTGGAAACTTTTGCTCCCACGGCAAAATGGGCCACCATCCGGACACTCTTTGCACTAGCTGCTCAGAATGGTTGGAAAGTCCATCAAATGGATGTAAAAACTGCATTCTTAATTGGAGATCTAAAAGAGAATGTTTTTATGTCCCAGCCTGAAGGATTTGCTGTGAAAGGACATGAACACAAAGTATGCAAACTTGTGAAGTCCTTATATGCCCTCAAACAAGCACCACGAGCCTGGTATGAAAAACTAACTGAGCATCTTCTGAAACTCAACTTCAAACATTTTGATCTTGATGATGCAACTTTATTTGTCAAGAAAGTTGGCAAAACAGTTGTATATCTTGTGGTATATGTAGATGATCTTTTAATGACAGGGAACAATGAAAGTTATATTGCATCCATAAAGAAAGAATTAGGAAAATTTTTTGAAATGACTGATTTGGGCTATGTTCATTACTATCTTGGCATTGAAGTAACCCAACATCCAAAGTCCATATTTCTTTCTCAAAAGAAATACATTGGAGATTTGTTAAACAGATTTGGCATGACAGAGTGCAATCCCCTTTCTACTCCAATGGAACAAAACTTGAAGCTCACATCTATTGAAGGAAAAGAATTTGAGGATGCAACAAAGTATAGACAGCTTGTAGGAAGTCTCATCTACCTCACTACTACCAGACTAGACATTTCATTTGCTATTGGAATCCTCTCAAGGTTTATGCAAAAGCCTTGTGAAGGACATTGGTCTGCTGCAAAAAGAGTTCTAAGGTACTTGAAGGGAACTCAAGACCTTGGAATCAAGTATACACAGGTGGACGACTTCAACTTGATTGGATACTCTGATTCAGACTTCGACGGAGACAAAGAAACTGGGGTATCTACTTCAGGATATGCTATGAGTCTTGGATCAGGAGCTGTCTCCTGGAGATCACGCAAACAATCAATACCAGCAGATTCCACAACAGAAGCAGAATATGTGGCAGCAGCTGAAGCAACGAAAGAAATTGTGTGGCTCAGGAAAATTCTTGAAGATTTGCAGGTAAAACAAATACAATCAACTCCACTCATGATTGATAACACATCTGCAATAAAGTTGGCCAAGAACCCAAAGTTCCATGATCGTACTAAGCACATCAATACTAAATATCATCTGATCCGACATCATGTTGAGGCCAAAACAATCCATCTCCGTCATTGTTCCACAAACAAGCAAATTGCAGACATCTTCACCAAAGCGCTTGGAAGAGAAAAGCTTGAAAGATTCAAAATGATGCTTGGACTCACCAACATCCCTTCAGATTAAGGGGGGGAATGTTGACACCTAATCCGAAACGGATGAGGTGAAGCTGGACAGTCATCTAGAAGATGAACTGATCCGTTTTGTATATGTATAAATAATGTGTTAGCTAATGAATAAAATCAATCAGTGTTTTCTCTCGTTCAATGTGGAGTTACCCTGGCCTGACAGAAACCTGTCGTGATGCCGCTTTGGCTAACGAAGCCCATAAGAAACGAGTCAAGGCTCAGTTCGACAAAAATGTCAAACCCCGTGTCTTCTCAGAAGGTGATTTGGTCTTGCTTTATGACCAAGAATCCGATAAATTGGGAGCAGGTAAATTCAAGTCCTTATGGATGGGCCCCTATATTGTTAAAAGGGTGTTAACAAAAGGAGCCTACGAGTTAATGGATTACGATGGAATTCCACTGGCGCAACCCTGCAACGGGTTGTACCTCAAGCGTTACTATGCTTAAATAGTAACCTGCATGCTTTTGTTGTATTTTGTTTTCGCTAAAGTATTTGTTCTGGTCGAGTGATCCACCTTTTTCATTTTTTTCGTAGATGTCGAACCTTCTGGAGACATGTGTTGGATATGCCGACGGAGCGAGTCGTAGTTCACGGAACCTATCCTCCGCAGCCTGGGCCATTTTTGAACCAAGCGGCGAGTTAGTGAGTTTCAGAGGAGTGTGTATTGGGCAATCGACGAATAACATCACTGAGTATAGCGCGTTGATAGAACTACTCTCTGATGCCATCACACGTGGCATACACCGACTAATTGTCAGGCTAGACTCACAGCTCGTAATACTACAACTCAATGGTATATATTCTGTTCGCAATCCGGCTATTTATCGCATGTTCCTAAGGGTTAAGATCTTGGAAAGACGATTTGATTCAATTCAATATCAACATATTTCAAGAAACTTAAACACATTAACTGACTCATTAGCAAACTATGTGTTAGATAGACATTTGCAACATTTATAAAAAGGACACATCATCAAAGATTGTACATATGGATCATATAACTCAAACAGAATAAAACTCGAAAATCAAAATATATAAGTTGTTTATATAGTTCATACATAATGTTCTGTAACCAAGACAAAATTGGTCATATGACCTGAAACTCAAAAAGATGCTAGGGGGCACCCTAGCCTAGTGGTGCTCATGATAGCACGTCACGGCCTGTGCAATCATGTGCAAGAGACGAGTCCATCGTCTAGGTACACCAGTAGTGTGTCGCTGCAGCTGCAAAGATAACTCATCAATCCTCACATCGGGAATGCCGAGAGTAAGGCTCTCAACCTGCTCCTGCATAGCTGTAAGGGTCTCAGTATCGTCAAGGTCACGAATGACAGCTCTCCTAGCAGGCTCCACTGCCGGGGCAGCAACTGGCGGTCTCAGACGAACTGCTGGACGAACAGGACCAATATCTGCATGCATCCAAGAGTACAATTAAAAGTCTTCATAGAATAAAGCACAGCAACATTATAAATAAGAACAGTAAACAGTAATATGGTCAAAGAGTTTACCAATGGCGCCCCACTGTTCGCCATCCGGTAGCACCAAATCCAGATCACCTCGGAAATCCATACCCACATATGGATACTCGGAAAACGCCATATCCTGGCGCTCGAACCACCTGAAGAAGGCCTCAGTAAAAGTAATCTGAGGTTGACCAGCATGCCTAGACATGTGATAAACCCACCTCTGCATGCGTGGCTCGGTCGGAGAAGGCAAGTCGAGTATGATGTACTGAGGCTGCATCAGTGGGATTTTCTCCAAGGCGAAGGCAGTCAGAATAGAACCAAATCCAAAGTTCTTCAGCTTCCCGTCCTTTACCTTGGTCAATTGACTTTTCATCTGAACAAGTACTGCATCACACTAGTTGAATACTTTCGGTTGGAGACACTCCAAGGCGTGTTGCATATAAGATCTGTTGGCAACATGTAGAGCTGCGCTACCGGCCATCCTACCAATAGTTTACAGAATGGACCTGAGAGCCCAATCAGTAATCTCACGGATAACAATCTTGCCGTCTCTGCTCGGCTGAGAACCTTCCCTACAATACTGGCAGACATAATCTCTGGTGGAATCAGTCCCCCGAGCCGTACCTGACAAGGAAATGGGGGCACCTCGTCTTGACAACCCAGTCAAGAAGTACATGTCCTCTATGGTCAAGGGGATGGACTTCCCCCTAATCTGGAATACTTGGTTAACAGGATCCCAAGCATCAAGCATATACTGCAGTAAGAAAATCTGTGCTCTCATGCTAGAGATACGGAAGAACTTCAGCAGGCCACAATTCCGCAGCGTGTTCACCGTGACCGGGTCATGAAGGGCAATCATGTCCTCCGCTTCATGTTCTCGTTCTCGCCATGTAAGGGACATTTTTTTCAAAGTTCCCTGCAAAGCAAACAAGAGAAGGAGTAAGTTCCTGATTTTGATGAAAAACTGGCGAAAATTCATCAAAAAATGACCTGAAAACCCATTTTTCTGAGCCCAGCACAGGCAGAGAGTCTCCCACCTGCGCTGAGGGTCAGGCTGCCTTAAGGCTGCTTGACATTCAGCGCAGGTTTCGAAAGGGGAACCTGCGCTGAAGTTAGGGCGATTTTTGCAAAACCCCTGGGGCTCAGAAACACTGAAAAACAGGCCTAAAACTGGAAAATGAAACCATGAAAAGAAAGAGCTAGGGTTTAGCTCCTACCTGGTCCAGACGGCGCCGAAAATCGTCCGCAGAATCTCCCGGAATCAGCTGGTGAAAATCAAAGGGGAAGAGGCACCTCCAGAGCTCCAACAAACCAAATGCAAATGAAATGGTAAATGAGAGGTAAAAACACCTTTTAGTAGCTTTTTACGTAGTTCAAAGTGAAATATTAGGGTTATAATCTCATTTTCATGCAAATATTATTCATTTCTAACAAAGTTTGTTGCAGCAATTGAAAATGCAGTACTATACTTGAAAAGAGAAAAGCTAGTAATGGTAAAAAATCAAAATTTGACCATATAACCGAGCAGTTTTAGCACATAGTTCATGCTCGTTAAAAAATAAACATAAGACCGAGCAGTTTTAGCACATAGTTCATGCTCGTTAAAAAATAAACATAAGATTGAGCAAGAGTTTCCTCCAGAGTTTAAGCTCATTAAAAAATGAACCTATTCCGATAAATAACCATTGTGATCGTAAATTTATTAGCCATAAAAAGCCTTGGTCATGTTTGCACCCGACACCTCCATTCCATTTGGCCAATCGTTCACCTCCATATGATTGTTTACCTATTTTGAGGAACAGCTGTGAAGAGTGATTTCACTTAGCCATCCTTGTGACACTGCCGTGATTGGAAAATTCCAACCTGTACCTGGAATCTGCTGCTATCCCTGTTTATCACTCGTTCCTCAAAAGACGAGTCTTCTTTGAGCTCTTTTCTCCTGACTCATAAAATATGAAAAGTTTGCCGAGTTTTGGCCTTCCAGCTCGTTAAAGTGACCGGAAGAGCTATCCCTCCTCTAGATTTTAATCTTTTTGGACCTGAGGGATTATTACACAAAAAGGTCAAGCGCTTGTTTTATTCGGCTCGTTAAAATTATCGAAAACTCATCCCTTCTGTATTGTTTTATACTTTTTCGGACTTAAGGGATTAGATGACGAAAAAGGAATTTTGGAGTTAACTTTCTGTACCTTTTCAGACTCTCTAAAAATGAAAAGGACCGAGTTTTCCTTGTCGTTAGACTCGTTAAAATGATTAAATAGCGACAAACTTGTCTTTAGACGAGAACGAGTTTCCCTATCGCTAGGCTCGTTAAAACATAGCGATGGGCTTGCCCGAAGGGCAGGTTATAGAACAAGCATATGTTATCCTCCTCAAGCTTGACAAAAATAAAGAGGTACTGGTCAGAAATGACTGGGGAAAAATTAGGAGAACCTCAAAGCTTTAATGGTAGCAAGTCGCTCTTGAACATGACACTTTTCCTCCGTATCACATCGGGTTGGGTTGTTTCATTCACCGGTCTCATCACCATGGTCTTCGCCAAACCATCCATATTTGGGGTAATGCTACTGATCCATTGCATCAGTGTCGTTATATGTTCAAGAGATGTTGTTCAGAAAGAGTCAACCGTGTCCCATCCACTGCCATACATTATCCTTCATCCACCCATGATCGCCACCCCGAATCATATTTCACAGATTGTTTTCACCTCCACTAAAATCATTAGCTCCGTTCCGTGTCACTGATGTGGGATTCATTAAGGCCCTCCTTTGACGGATCACTTCTTGTCGACTTCAGCTCATTATCCAAGAAGCTGATCTAGGAACACCCCCCTCAGTACTTTGAAGCTTGCATGCCTCAATGGCAAGTTTCTCACTTTCGGCGACAGGTATACATCAATGACCTTCGACCAGAAGATTTTGCGTGGTGTTCGACGCCAAGTCCTCTATTCACACCACGAGAATTGTACTGCAGTACCTTGAGGATCATTATCATTATCGGTGATTCCTCTCGTGCTTATTAACGGTTTACATTATTGACCAGTAATCAAGCGATGTCTTTCCATGTGCGACTTTAGCGTAATTCTCACATGGATCGACTTGTACTTAGAGTGAAGATCGAACGAGTTTGAAGACCCCGGATCTAGTTTCATCCATCCGGGCTGCAATATATATTCAGGAAATATAAAGACATTTGATATGTACATCATTGCAGTAGATGATCATCCTACTCAAAGGATGATAATTTCAGCAAAGAATTATCAGTCTACCATCAGACGATCGTCTGTTCTATGTACCAAAATGAATTTATAAAGCTGAGCATGGGAATGCCCACCTCATCTAGATCATGAAAGCAGAATGAAAAATAATGTATTGTATTGTATTTTATTATAGGTCACCTCTCAGCGATTGAATGAACTTCGGATCCTCCTGATAAAGCATTTCACCTGATAAATGACCTCATACTTTAGGGAGCAACTGTTATAGACATTTTTGTGCCTTACAGCATGAAGCATGAAATGTCAATAATCTAAGGGATCCAAAGTCCCTAAACATGTTGTTCCTACCCCTAGAGGAACAAGGTCAACAAACCACAGCACTGAATATCAGTTCTCCACCTGAAAACACTCAAAAACAAGCTAATTCTGGATCATGTCAACTGCTCCACTGAGCATCTGCGCTGAATGTCAACTGCTCCACTCTGTACCTGCGCTGAATGTCAACTTTAATGAAGGCTACCTGCGCTGGGCAAGTTTGGCCAAGTGGCACAGTCATTCCTCAATGTGTCAATGCCCAGGAAGCTTCCAAAATGACACTTGGATCAGGGAATTCGCCTTGTGATAGTAAGAGGATCTGGATCTCCAAGTGGAAGCAAGAACCTCCAAGTGGACTCAAGAACTGAAGAATAACTGAAGTGGGAGAGGACATTAGTCAGCTCCATGCCAAGCTCAAGCTGACTCATCCTTTCTCCAAAACTCCTATATATAGAACTCTCTCATGAGGTCTAAGGAGGCTGGAATCTTGTGAATGTAAGGAAGTGCTGTTGGTTTGAGTATAGAACTATTGGGTGATTTGCTTGAAGGAGGTGAAGAGGAGATTTCTTTCTGCTGGGAGGTGTTGCTGGATTGGGCCTCTTATGGTTGTAACATTCTCAGAAATTTACTTCTTCCATTAATAAAGCATTTGAGGTTCTTCTATATGCATGTGTCTCAATGGTGAATTGTTATACTTGTGTATTTGATTTATTCTAATCCTTGAATCAATTATGAATGTATGCTTCTTGTAGTTTCCCTCTCTTGCCCTTTTGCAGGATCTTTGTGTAGCTGGGCCAGTGAAAGAGCAAGGAGCTGGGAGCAAGCAGCAAAGAGAGAAGATTGGATCAATCATTAGCGGAAGACAACAGTTAGTGGATCTCTTTATCCCCTCTCTTACATCTCATAAAGAACTAATCTCGAATAGCTTTGCATTCGGTTGTTGCTGAGGTACTATCACCCTTAGAGTGGGATAGGGTCATTCCGTATTGGATACTTTTCCCAACAACAGGACCAAATTGATATTGTCCTTGGTATGGTTGATAGATGAATTACGGTTGACTTATGGCAATCGTACTTGTACCAGCTTGTCTTGTAGGCATTTGGACCGAAGTCTAAACTGTAGGTCCTAACTGTGGCACAGAGACTTGAGGAATTTGCATGGGTGCAAGGATAGTAGAAACCAGAACTACAGATACTCCAGAAGCAAGTGTTGTAGGTTTAACAAAAGTTGCAGTAGTTACAACACTTTGAGGCAGAGTGTGAGGTGTGCTAGGCCCAGGCTGCTGAACTAAACCACGTGCAAGGATTTGAACAGTAGGTTGGACAGGTTGTTGGGTTGGACCAGAAGCCAAAGGTTGTCTAAGTTGATTAGGTGCACATTTGGTTGCATAGTCTGTTGAATTTCAGACACATTCCACACCATGTTCATTCATGAGTATGGACCCATAAAAGGTTGTGCATATGGAGGACCATAACCTAGTTGGACGTAGGGTTGATAATTAAGCGATACATTTCCAGCTCCTTGTAAAAATGATTGACCAGAAGGCGGTTGGAAACCTTGAGCTGGGTACTGACCTTGAGGTTGATAAGCATCCTGAGGAATATACTAAGTCTGGGGTTGACCTTGGGGTATGTATTGTCATGAAGGTTGAAAACCTTGAGGTAGCCCTCCAGGTGGTAACTGACTACCTTGAGGTTGTCCCCCAGGCAGTAACTGACTACCTTGGGGTTGCCCCCTAGGCAGTAGCTAATTACCTCGGGGTTGCCCTCTAGGCGTAACAGACTACCTTGAGGTTGAGGATTTGGAATACTACCGACATCATATGGATTTACTCTGCGTTCAATGTTTGAATTCCATTACTACCAGATGATAACTCTTGTTCAGTCAATCGAGGAGTTGCTCTTGAAAAAGTACCAGAGAGTGACTGGTACCCCGAAGGAACAGAAGGACAGTCGTATAAAAATGTTTTCGGTGATTGGGAAAACATAGATGACTACCTTAACATGATCAATGAAGGATAATAACCTCTTGGTGTAGGATGAAAAGGAATCTGAGGTGCTGAAAAACTAAGACCCGGGTTTTCTAAAAAATTTGTCAATGATAAATACCAAGCGTCAGTCCTAAAAGGACTGTAGAATATTGATTCACAATTCGTAAGGAAGAGTTACGTCTTCATCTAGACTAACAAGTTCTTCAATAGAAATGAGGCCAAAAGGAAGATTTTGAGTAATGATATTTCTTACCCTAGGTGAACCAGGATCACTAGAAGTTGGAGTAACAAATCCTGAAGATGGTTCCAAAACAGCAGGTTCAGTGTCAGGCTCAGAAATTTCAGGTTCTTCAGCTAATTCACTGGAAGGAGAAATACTACTAGTAACTTTGGAAAATGAAATTGGCTCTTGAATATGCTCTATTGTTTGTATTTGATAATCAGGATGAAAAATTAAAGATGACTCTCTGGCTTCTGGTTATCCAACTCTACTATCACTAGGTGATACAAGAGCTCGCATCCCTTCAAGTTGGCTTCGTGTAAACTCAGGAGGTTTCCCTTGAAGTCTACGAGATTGTCTCGGTAATTTGGCCACAATTAAATATTAATTAATCACATGCAAACAAATAAAATTTCAATAAAAACACCTAAAGTCTATAAAGAAACAAACAACTGAATCACACGCCTAAAAAAATCTAAGAGTTCAAACCACGTACAAACAGTAACTTGCCATACTAAAAACACTAGTTGGTGATGAAATGCAACTTAGTAGAAGTTTAACACAGAAAGGGTGGTTGGAATAGTTACCCTGACAACCTACTTAATGAAACAGACTGGCACAAGTTTCTTCACAAAACCATCTCGAGTGAAGAGAACTTCCCAGAGAGTCAAAGTGAGTCTAGTCGATGTCTGCTCTAGGTACAGTGAGATCTTTCCTTCACCGCCACCCTAGGAAGTAATTTTAAGTTTATGGACACTAAGGTTACCAACAGTAAAAAATACAACTGGGAGGGCAGTCTACGATCCGATCTATACACAAGGGGAGAGTAACAAATGTCAATCCCCTTGAAGGCTCCTCGACATGGTCAATCCAAGGTTTACCAACAAGTGACCCCAGGCTCCTCGACAATAGTTAATCCGAGGCTTACCATTTGTAATACACGCAGATCATCTATCTTTCCCAATGAAACAAAATTGGTTGTCTCAAAGGTTCGGATATGATCTCGTGATTGAATCCTTTAAGAGAAGCTTCCCAGAATGTATGAATTACAATTGTATTTATTTCCTACCACAAGATGTATCTACTTGTTTGTTTTAACTATATTGGAGAGTTAATTACTCCCTACTCCAAGATACTAGCCTAAGCTATATTGGTGATAAGAGCCCTAGAAATAGAAAAGATTACTAGATCAATTTTAATTAAGCATTTCTTTTATGGGTTATTCTTTAAGCCAATAGGTATGGAAATGAAACTTTGCTGGTGTGAAGACTCGACTCCAAACACACTAAAAAAATGCACCTAAAATGATAAGCAATTTGTTTTTCTTTCAATGAAATTCTAGATAAAAGAAAGAGTTCGAGAATGCAATTCTTTAAGAAACAATTCTTTCTTTCAACATGGAAATGGAAAGAAAATATTTTTGTCTTTTTAATAAGAACTCAAAACGAGACAAATAATTAATGCTCACAATAAATCCCTTTCCCTTTTTCAAAACTCAAAACTACAAAAAAAACAATTTGCTTCAAAAGAGATCTACAAGTTCTAGAAAAACACTCAAAACTACAAAAACTAATTTTGAGATCTAAAAACTTTAAAAATATAATTGAATAAAAGCTCCAATTCTTTTTGAGGACGTTTTACTTAGTTGTTCAATAAACTAGGGATTCATTTGCACAGAATAAAAAATCAATCAAAAACATCCAGATATGTTTTCTTTTGTAAAAATCAAATTCAGAACTTATAACAAAGTTTGTTCGAAGATTTGCAACAAGAAAACTAAATCTATTTCTCACAAATCATAGATTTCACAACCAAGTCAGACTCATCAAGAAGACGAAAAGACACCAGGGTGATCTAAGGTTTCTCAAGCTTCTGGTCTTTGAGTCACTACAGAGACAAAGTGAAAACCACTCCAAGCATGCAAAACTTCTAGAAAACCATTCAAAACAAAAATACTATCAGAACTCACTCACAAGAGATTTTTGACAGGAAAAATATAGATCTGGGTAGACACTAAAAATCGTAAGTCAAACCTAAACTTAACTGGAAGAAGACATCGTAATTTTTTCAAAAAAATTTAATAGGGTATGCAGGCTCCAGAAGAAACAGGTGCTATCCCGCACTATTTACTTAAGGAAAATGCGGAGATGCCTGCACTATCTATAAAGAGAAAGTGCGGTCCTCCATAAAACTTAAAAAAAAAAATGGAAATATTTCCATATTTTAAAAACTACCCAAGCCAATATACATCAATCAAAAACCAGAAAAGAAAACAATTTTCTTAAGTCAAAACAAAGGAAAACCAAAAATCATATACCCTTCCCTAGCAGAGCCGCCAATTTTTTGGCCGGATAAATTGATCTTGTGGACAAGACCGATCTCCATAGTATCAAAAGATAGTCTAGCAACAAATAGACAAAAAAACCTGTATTTCTCTAGACATATGAGATTTATAAGTAAATACTACAAAGGTGTTAAGATCCTATCTTAGATCCAGTGCTTGTTCATAGTAGTCATCCTCCAGTCGTTCGAAAGAGTTACCTTTGAACACCTACAATCACAAACAAGCAAACATTAAATAGCACCCGCATAGAAAATATTATAAATCATGTATATTATGGTGATCAAGGAATCCATAAAATAAATAATGAATTAATAGCTTATTGAGAAAAACAAATATATTTGTATTAACTTTGAATAGTAGAAGAACCTTACAACCTTTTCAGCCTTGATGTTGAACAAGTTCTTCCTGGGGTCCGAAACAGGAATTTCCTTTACTTTGAAAACTCTTGCACTCTCCCAAATGAGATAAATAGAGGTATGTAATCTCTCCTCATAAAAACTCAACTAAGGAAGACTAAGTTCCAATAGCATTTTACCTCAAAAAATACTAAGCTTCTAACCTCCAAGTAACCAGCTCAATGCTTCTTTTTATAGTGCAGAGGAGGACGTTACTAGTCCACCTATGGAGGGATAGAATCCTCCTTCAAAGGGATAAGCTCCTCACATCAAGGGATTAGCTCCTTAATGTATGGGTTACATGAACCTTAAAAGAGCGAACTTACCACCTCAAGATTCCTTCCAGAAGATTCTAGAAATAACTGAAAGTGAGTTTTTTTAGAGTATTGTTGTGCCTTTTTAACTTTTACATGGGTCCGCACCTTTAACACATAGACAATGCAGTTAGGTGCATAAGAGACATGACCATTAGGTGTGGGACCGAAGGTAAGACAAAGAGAAAGTGCAGAACCATAGTTTTAAAGACTTTTGAGAGCTTTTCTCTTATTTTGCAGACTTGATATGAGGAACTAATGTTTTAGACATGCAGATGAGGAAAGTATGAGTTGTAATGAACTGACACAGATAGCAGAATGTCAAGGTGACAATTTTTAGTGCAACACATTTCTCCATAATTCCTTGATGTGCTTCAGCAAGACACTATACTTGACAGAAGGACAAGGACAGCTAAAAGGGGAAATTTTGATTATCTTCGGGTGGGTCTCAAAGGTACACATCCATCTATGGCCAAATGGATTGAAGTGGGGAATGTGAGGGAACAGTACCCTCATCTATTCAATAACTAAAAGTGATCCTTTTGGGGTCCAAAAGGCTTCCAATGGGGAGGAGTGATCAGGTGCTCAGAATTATGCTAAAAGATTGTGCCAAAATCTTGTCAAACACAACTTCAAATTGAAGAGATCCTCATTCTAAATCCAACGGTATGAATGACACAAAAATCTGAGTTCGTATCCAGAAGTTAGAGCAAGTCAAAGTTCCAGTTTGACTTGCCTACATGGAAGGATTAGGATGATGTGGAAAGGTCTTCAGTGAATAGGGAGGCACCAAGTGGCAGCCTGCCATTGTCCCTAGCATATCGCATATTATAGAAGCAAGTATTTCGGGTTAAGAATCAGGCCCCGAGAAGAGCCGATTGCGATTTGTAATAATGCATATCGCAATCGCAGGAAAGGATTATCAAACAGATATTGGCCCTGACACCTAAAAGGTTGTGAGTTGTAATGTGATGTGATCACATATCGCAATCGCAGCGAAAACAAGAATCGGTCCTGACAAGGGTTGGGTTGTGATGCGATATCAACCCTGATTGCGATGCGGTAAACCGTAATCGCATATCACAAACGCACAAGACGACATAGTTCCACAGTTTATCACTACCAGACATAACTAATTACGATTTTCAATATGGCTAAGAGGATATGGCCTACAGTGAGGATAAATTCTTCCCTAGTTAGAAGATTTTGGGGCTAATTTCTAGTTTTTTGCCAGTTTTAGAGAATTTTGTGGAACAAATAGAGGAAGAACTAGGAGAAGCCATAACTCCAATTCTTATCAAAATTTTATGCAAAAATAGTCAATACTAGCAGTTTTGGGGATCTTGAACTCATTGAGACAGGTTTTAGAGACATCTAAGCATTGTAAACACACTTTTTTATGTAATTTGAGCATAATAGAGAGGTCCAAGCCATTGGAAGCTGGACCAAGGAGACGTAGCCTAGGAGAGGTGAACTCCTTTATCATTTACTTGTTGTGTGTTATATTTTGATGTTATTTGTTTTTATATTGTTGTTTTTTAGCATATGCTTTTTATGTTAAACTGTTTATAACATTTACATAAGAAAATCTCATGGGAATCTGTTAATTATGAAAAAGTTTTGACTCCTTAAGCACTTGAAAAAGTGAATGATAAGCATCTTGGGTTTATTTCTGAATGGGGAATTAGCACAACATTACTAATCTGTTCCAATTCAAATTCATATTCATCTCATAGATTCATAGACATCCCACTATGTACATACTCTATACTTAATCTCTCTTCTCCTTTCTGATCCATCAGTCACTTCACTTTTCTTCACATTAGTAGTCTATTCTGTAATTATTTTGTTGTATATGTACTTGATCCTTCATATTCACATGGGTACCAATCAAGGGTTTTACAAATGGAAATTCCTTCTAATTTTATGAAAAACCCAATATCCCTTCTATCCAACCTTTCTCTTCGCTACATCCTTGTTCATAGCTCTTCATGGATTCAATGTCACATAGACCACTACTTGCTGCTTCTCTGAGTACTTAACACTAACTCGTCAAGAATGATGATATAAACCATAGCCTTAACATTTTAGTCAGATCTCGGATGTTGGTGTCATATCTTCTATCCAAGTGCTATTTTATTCTGATGGCCCAATGACCGATGGGCTTAGCCTTTAGACATTAAAATTGTTTCCCTATGTGAACTAGGCTTTGATTGTAGACTTAAATATCACTCATCACCTACTGCTCAGTTTTCTTTCAACCCTTGTGTACATGTTATACAGTAAAATGAGCTCCTCATTAGCTCATAGGGGAAAGACATGATGACTGAAGCAATGAACAAGTTCACAAGCCTTGTTTCCAAGCTAACGCTACCTATACACTAGCAACATGTTTTATAAAGCTTCTCATCAAGCCTAAGCGTGTGTTAGTGACATAAGTAACTCTACTTGTTACCTCGGGAACAACGTTAGTAAACCCTATTGAGGATTTAAGAGTCAAAGGAGTGGATTGACTAAGAAATATCCCTATATTCTCTCCTAAATCAACTCAGAAAAGAAAGAAAACATCAAATTTTTACCTATTTTGGGGATTACTAATCCTAATGGAGTATGCAAATGGGAAAGAGCTCAAAAGAATCGAAACATCATTGCTTTTACCTAAGGAAACTCATGGAGAAACTTGGAAACCCTAACCTCACATGCTACATAAGTAGAGCTAGGGCTATTGTGAAAGGGGTCAAATCATTTGAAAGGATAGATTAGTTGATTGTCGAGAAAAGTCTCAGACTTAAGCATAAGAAGTTGGTAAGAAGGGAGAGAGAGAGAGGAGCTGGAGGGGTAAGGGAAGGCTAATGCAACCGATGGTTGTAATCACTCTTTCAACATTAATATAGAATTGCAGTTGTACTATCCACTCCGTGATGTTGGTACTATAATTCATTTATATGTTTATTCAATGTCTTTTAGCATGAGTAGCTTAGTTATGTGCAACTAGATGTCTATTGTATGTTTATCAATTGACTATCAAGGTTTTATGTTGTGATTACACTTGTCGTTTCTATGTGTAGGACTTGATCTGGAGTTGGCTCAGGGGACTTCTGCCTAGCTACATTGCGCTCTCTAGCAACTCCACATGAAGGCTCGAGGTAATGAATATGTCTCGCTTTGATAGTTAGTTGTTGAACATGGACATGCATGTATCTTTGTGATAGCTACAAATAATATTATAGTCTGCCAAGGGTCCCGTGAAGACCCTTGAGGGTTCCTTCATCTTCCACACACCATGCATTAATCCCTATAGCACTACACCTCTTGTTTCTTTGACTTTCAGTTATCAATATGCCAAGAGGCACCTAGGTGCTTGTTGAGTCAAATTATAGCCTTATAATTTGATTCACATAAGTCATCAACCCAGGGTAGGTAAGCTTACGAGATGTGTTGGGCCACCAAATTAACATACAATTTCACTCCATTTTCACCTTTATCCTCATTTTGTCACCTCATTTCATCACATTATCATTATATTTCCATTACCATATGGGTCCATATTTTCATTTTCCAAATTTATTTATTTTATGTATTTAAAGTGAATTTATGATTAAAAGTTAGAAAAATAACATGTATCTACTTATACCTAAAGGTGGAATGAGATTGGTGACATGTGTAGGTGATTTGAAAGGTTCCAAGACACTCTTATGTGGCCTCCAAGACTCAAATTCGAATTCTTTTGAAGATTTGATGGAGATTTGGGATAGGGGTCAAACATATCTCATGGAGAAAAATCATGGATAAAGGAATATGTGTCTCATATTGGTTGTAACCATATGAAGGATTTGTGGATATAGGAGGGATTAGTGGATCTCCGTTAATGAGTTAGTTGCTTATGTTTTTTGTATAAATAAGTACCTCCTCCATTCCAAAGAGAGGACTCTTGGAGCATGTATCCTAACTTATGATGGAATAGAATAAAGTTTTCTCTCTACAATTTTAGATATAAATTGTCTTAATGTAGTATACAAATTTATGGAATAGTTTATCACATTGTTCTTAAGATAATTGAGCTCACTCTAAAAGGATCAAAGAAACATTTTATTTCATCATAGATTTTATTTCATTATAGATTTTATTTTCATTTAATTACTTAGATGTTTGAAGATTTTTCATTATTATTGAATGAATTTTAGTTTAAATATTATCAGCATATGAAAGGAAAAACAAGGGTCTAAGTCAGGCTCTCTTCCATTAGATATGAGTAATAATTGAAATTGATTCTCTTTTTCTAGTTGCAAGTGATTTTCTGAATTTCTAGTTTTCCAACAATGGCATTAATGATGAATGAATTTGTAATGAAGAATAGCAAGGACCTCCTTAGTTAGGAGACTCTTCTATTATTTTTTTATGCATCTTAAGCTATTGTCCATTAGTGGTTTTTGATTTATGTTCATGAAGTCATATTCTAGAAGAAGGACAAATCTGGTTCTCCTAAGTTAGGAGCCACTTCTCCTGCTTATTACATAATGAATTAGAAATTACTTAGTTAAATTTTATATTTGTAATATGCACTTCTAATTAGTCTATAATTGCATTCCCTTCAGTTTCCATAACTTATCTTATAATGCTGATTATAGTTGCATCTGAGGTTCAATATATTTTGGTTTGCTTCTAAGTTCTATGAAACCCTCGGGTTGAAAATTAAATAATAGGGACTTAACAGACAATTAAATCATGAAACAAGATGCATGCAAAATATATGCAAGCTTAACACTGTAAGTGCTGATTAATCTAACTTAACCAATCACACAAAACCAATGACTCTTTGTTGCATCAATCACTTAGTAGCAAAGGCTATAGAGTGGGTCAAGCTTCCCTCTACAACTCTTAAGATTGTTGATGATGATTAGGAAAAAGTACATAAATCAACTTACAGAAAAATAAAAAATTCAATCAACATTAGAAATCAAATCCTCATTAGCTGAATTCCACACATGAACAGGAAACTAGTTCATTTAATCCAGTGTTGCTGATATATTAGAAAGAGTGCATTAGCTATAAAAATAAATTTTTGCTACATAACAGAAATAAAATGCATAAATACTAAACTATGGGAGTTGTGAGCAAAGGGGGCCCTCCCTTACTCACAATCCCTTCAAATTAGAAGATATTTCTCTCATAAGTAGATAGAACATATAATATTATATGCTCTAAAAAAGATACAATCGATTACAATCTGATACACAGTCTTAACTGAAAACCAACCCAACAATCCAGCAACCCCCTATCATAAACACTAGGACATAATTTATACATTTACAAAAGCCCATAGATGGCTCGGAGTAAAAGAGACTACTAATCTAGGCCATCGGATAACAGAACTGTTATAAAATATCGATTTTAGCCATACTGGGTCTAATCCATGACTGAAAGCATCCATTAGATGAAATTTGTTACATGGTTGTAGCTTTCCTCCAAACGACCAATGAGAGAAGGTTTCTAAATCTAGGCGGTGTTGTTGGCAGATCTGAAATGGTGAATAGGAAAACAACCATATATGATATATTCCCCACAAAACCCATGTTCCCATTTGACTTAGATATTCATGGAACATGGCTAACCATCGATGTTGCTGTAGGAAATCCAGGCGGTTACAGGAAATCCACAATTGCAGGAATTCCATAGTGTTTGCAGGAAATAGGATCGCACAGTTGTTTGTAGGAATTATGGCCCTGTTTCCAAATCAAAATAGATTTGTACAAGAACTCGAGATTAGTTGGCATGGTAATTAAATAAAGAACAACTAGCTAAGGAATACTCAAAGTAAGGTAAAAGACATTTTTTAGTGTTAATTTGCATACCTTTAGCCTACGACACCCTTTTGGAAAAAACATAAGTATTATAACCAAAATAGGCATAATAGGGGTTAAAGATAGTTCAAAATGGGAGAGGTAAAGTATGGAAAAGGGTGTCAAAATCAGGCAAAACCAAGCCCCAACATCTCCCCCACATCTAGCTCCTTGCATTCCCCTTATGTAAGAAAAACTATTGCATGTTCCCCAAAAAGAAAAATGAAATCATTCCTTATCCTGAGCTACAGCTACTGCAGCCAACTGATGTGCTACTTTTGCCAACTAGTCCAACTTGTTACCACTCGACTCAGGAATTTGACCCTTGTATAATTTTTTCTTCTTTTTCAGATGGTCGATTGTAGCCTGCTTCTTTTTCATAATTCGGGCTACTTTCTAAACCCACTGTTCATGTTCTTTTTGTATACAGAGGCTATTCTCCTTCAGGGTCTAGTTTTTAGTTCTCAAGGCTCTCTCTGAAATGGTGAGATCAGTGATGATTTCTTCCAATTCCTATAGAGACCGTCTCTTCTGAGGGGTCACTTCCCCTTCCTAATGTCCTTAGAGAGATGGAGGGGACCCAAGGTCCTCTTCTACTAGTTGTTCTCCTTCTGTGTTATTCCTGCTTCCACAGAGTAGGGAGTCCTGAAATGACATCGCTTCTTCACTGATAAACTCAACTGACTCGATCTTCTCTTTACCTTTGGGTGGGCCGTGTTGTTTCTCCTTGTTCTTATCTGGTGTCTCAGGCAATACTTCTACATTCACAACATCTTTTATAGCTCACTGAATGGCCTGGCTTCTAGTAAATCTTTTTGCAGAATTGGAAGTGTCATTTTTTGACTTAGGTTGTTTGCCCACAGTCTCCCCTATTGTTCGGCGTGGGATCCCCCAAGGGTATTTTTGGGGCTTAGAGCCTATATTTTGCTCCTATTTTTTAATTCTAATGTAAACACTCCACATTTTGTTGGGGTGGTGCACGTAGTTGTTAAAGAGTCATAGGTTTGTCCACCCTTATTTTGATAATTTAATGTCGATTATACAAGATCTACCCATGGTCTGCGGACCATGGGATTGTATAAATAGAGTGAATCTCTAAGTAGTCAAAGGCATCTAATATAATACAATATGGAAAACCAATGAATATGTTTGCAAGATAGCTCTGAAGTGTAAGTCCAAGTTTTGGGTCATAGCATAGGTAGAGGCTCTGTAGCGGAGTGCACAGAGGCCTAGTAGTCCGCAGCTAAGTGCGTAAACCCCTGCAACTTAGTGTGCAGGGCGAGTTGAGTCTATAATCATTTGGAAGTATTAATAAAGAGAATTTTCCTATAAATTCTGCGTCTTATTTCTGGTTTATGCATCTGTTATATTAGGTATGAATTTCACTTCTAATTCTTATATGATGTGTGAATGTGTATAATTGTATTGGTTAAGTGAACGCAAGTAATAACATCTGTTTATCTGAAGCTAACTAAGATATGATAATAAGATAAGTAAGATACTTAGCCTAGTTTGAGAGACATCATAGATCACTACTCTAGCAGCGTGAAAGGACTTCAACCCCTGGTTAGAGCTGCATGAAAGCCGATTGTAACACTTCGCAAAGGTACTGAAGGATAGAAAAGAGCACGAAGAAACCTGCACAAAGGAAGGAATAGTTGGAAATAACCAACATCATACCATCTCAAGGGTACAGAAACCCATATTGCTTCGGGTGAGACTTCAGTCTGTGCTCCGCGATGCCGAAAGGGCCAGTAATGTAGGGATTTGTTTGGCTAGCTAACACTGAACCTGGGTCAGGCCCCCTTCAAGCAAACACCTGTCACCACCACCTCCTCATCTCTTTATGATTCCTTCATCTGTAGTGCGAGTCTCTGAGGCTTCTTCTTCTTCTTTGGTTTTTCTATAGGCTTCGTCTTAGTGGGCTTCAGAGAGTCGGGGTCATCCCTTCTTTCCTTGTTTACTAGTGGCCTCTGAGTTTGTGACTTCTTCTTTGCTTTTTCCACTAGTTTTTCTTCTGTACCATCTGAAGTGTTAGAATTTTTCTCTTCCTGTTTTTCTATTATATGTAGCTCATGCATCCACGATTTTTTTCTTGGTTTATCTATCGGTGCTTCCTCCATGGAATATGAGGAATTGGAATCCTCATTTTCTGCAAAGTAGTTTTCGGCTAGGAACTCCTCCCATGTTCGCTTTTTATCCTTCAAAACCTTCACCAAGATGATTTTCACAAACCTGTGGTGATAGAGGTTTTCCTCTAAATTGGTCCCCTCTCCTCTGTAGTCATCGACATCTTCATCAACGACATCCTCAAGTAATAGGGCAGGTTTAATGGCTTGTCATGAAAATGGGCGAGCAGCTGAATATGAAATAGGAATGCAAGCCCAAAGTGACCTTCACACGTTATGTATTTCTGCAGGAAAAACAATAAGTTATGGTACTTACTTTTCAATAAATCCTACGAAATTCCCTTACTCTAGTCAGGGTACGAATGCTCTTTACATAGGAAGGATGCACACAAGCCCTTGTTGAACTGCTAGTTCTTAAACCAGCATTCTCCCAACTATGAAATCCCACACACTCACACTGCCAAACCCTTAGTCAACCTGAATTGAAGATCCCCAACCTAAGCCTTATCACCATTCAGGTTCAGGGTGAAATATTTTGTCACTTTTGAGTTATGGCCGCTGAATCATTAGAAAAATGGCAGCCACTAAGCTTTTTCCAATCTTGCCTTACTGTGAGGGTCGGCATCTAGCAACTCAGGTGTATGCACTTCTTTGGAAATATCGGGTTTAAGCTTTGTAACGGACATGCGCGACAATATAGGGATTATTATAGAAAGTTATGACAAAGCACGTGATTTTTGAGAGATAGGTCATGATCATGATTTTCATCATGATCCAACCTACAAGAATATATGGGGAGTACATCTACTGGTTGTGTCAAAATCATGGCGATCAGAAGAGGAGTTGGAGTCATAATGAACCAGATTATGGCCGCATTTTGCTGCAAGGGTGACCATAACCAAAAATAATACAAATGTTAAAAATTAAAGTGTTAATTACCCTTTACCTCAAGTGTATCGTTGCGGACTGTACTTTACCTTTCCTACCTTCCAATGGTTTAGCACTTCGGGTGATGCGTGCATGTCCTTGAGATGATAACCCACCTAATAGTTAAATCAGATATACAACTTCATAATTCATGACCTCGACTAGTAATTAAAATCTATGAGTACATTTTAAATAAATTTAAATTAATGCTCTGTCTATGAGTTTTTTTTTTTAGAAAACCAGGGTGTCGCTACAGGAAATGGAACTAGGACTATTGAGCTTTCTGCAGCAAATGGAACTATGACTGCTAAGTCTTCTAGAAAAACAAACCATGACTTTTGTAACTTTTGCAAGAAATCAGACCATGGCTTGCAGAACTTCTGCAGGAAATCAGACCATGACTTGCAGAGATTTTGTAGGAAATTGAACCACCAATCAACACTTCTCCCTCGTTTTTGTATAGTTTAATGCACATGAATAAAGGTGTTGATGTCGAATGTACAATGAGGTCATTAGACTATCAGCCATTGAGAGCAACTATTAACTAATGTGAGGCCCATCATCTTTAATTAGAGTGAGGACCAAGGTACCCTGATGCATCCTACCGGGTGTGAATTAATGTGCTAATCTTGAACCCCCATGTAGGATCGAGCACTCAAGGAGCCATAGTGATTCCCCAATGCTGCTAGTGAGATAGCCTGTAATTATAGCATACAAGCATCAAGGCATCATAAGACTTTGATCTTGCACCCAGATAACTTGCTGATGTAATTGGGCCAAGATTGTTGGAAGGAGGGCCTTAAAAAACCCCACATCCATCCAACACGAGAAATCTAGATTTAATTGAAATCAAAATTTATTGAGAGAACCTACTAACCTGTAATTTTAATGAGGCGAGGGTAGTCCATGCTCACCAGATTTTATTTTTAAATATTTTGAAATACTTGGAAAAGAATACTCCAAGGGGGCTCCTTTTCCATAATTAGTCCATTGGGCCTGAAAAAAGGAATAAAGATATACCCAATAGACATTCCTCTCATGTTTTACCAAGCACGAGGAGGAACAGAGTGAGCTCATTATGTCAGCAAGAAATCAAGAAGAGATAGTGGAAGGAATGACCCCTTCTCTGACCATCTCTAGCTCTCTTTTCTTCACAATTTGTTCCACAAATTCCTCCTTGGATTGGGGTTTTTGATATAACTTGTGCTTGTGCCCATTCACCAAGAAGGTAACATTGCCACCATCAATGGTTTTAACCCAAGTAGATCCGTTATCAAATACTTTCTCAATTTCATAGGAGTCGGGTCAATGTGTGTTAAATTTTCTCTTTGTAGGTTTTAACCCCGTACAGAAATTACTTGCATAGGAATTCTAAAACACATAAAATAAACAATGCGAGAGCATAACACATAAAAAACATATACACAAAGATTTTCCCCTAGATACCAAAACCAGGACTACGAGATTGATTTCTCATTATGTTCCCTTCAATGTTACAATACATATTTATACATGTTGAAGCATCCAATACCATGGACCGAAAACCATCGCGTCCAAAACCATGTGCAAAAACCATGCACAAAACCATAGGTAGGTCCGCCCAACCTAATATAGGGTCCAAAAAAAATTTCCCCGGAGCACTGCCCCGGACCCGTAGAGGGGAGTTAACCACCCCCCTCCTAATCCCACTCCCCCTGTAAACTACATGGGCTAGTCGTGGAAAGAATATAACACAACCCAAGATTCTCCCACTTGTTATTTTCTTTCCATAGGGGGTCACATGAGAGCTTAGTCATTTATGCAGTCTTGAAATCCCCATTGTTTCTCTACACCAAGCGGACTTCTCAGAGCTCATAGATTTTGTCAATGCATCTCCAGTATTCTTCAAAGTGTCCACCTTTACTAGCAACACATTTTTGTCTTCTATCATATTCCTCACAAAGTGATACTGAACATCAATGTGCTTTGTCTTTGAATGGTAAGCAGGGTTCTTTTCCAAGAAAATTTCACTTTCATTTTCATAGTATATCCTTATAGCTCCCTATACTAACCCCATATTTGAACACAATATCTGCAACCAAACTACTTCTTTGCTTGCATGAGTGGCTGCCATGTATTCTGCCTCTGTAGTTGATAGTGCCACCACTAAAAATTGTTTCTAACTCATCCAATCGACTGCACCTCCAAATAGGTTAAACACATAACCACTTGTAGATCTTCTATGATCTAGATCTCCAACCTAGTCTGCATCAAAAAAGCCATGAATATCCAACACTCTATCCAATCCTCGTCTTCCTTGGTAGCACAAACCATAATATCTAGTGCCACGCAAATACTTGAAAACCCGCTTCATTACTATCCAATGCTCCTTCCCTAGTTTTGACATAAACCTGCTCAATAGTCCAATTGCATGTGCAATGTCTGGTCCAGTATAGACCATTGCATACATCAGGCTATCAACTGCACTTGCATATGGCACACGAGGCATGTTCTCTTCCTCTTCTTCTATCTTGGGACATTGTTCAGCAGATAACTTTACACCTACAAGAATTTGAACCTTCACCGATTTACTATCCTGCTTATTAAACCTATGTAGTATTGTCTCGACATACTTCCTCTGGTTTAACCAGAGCTTCCTCTTTGCTTGATCTCTTTTAATTTCCATGCCCAAAATATAGTTTGCAGCACCAAGATATTTCACGTCGAATTTGGAGGACAATTGGGTTTTCAAATCCTGGATAATTTCTTTGTCATTTCCAACCAAAAACATATTATCCACATACAAGACCAGATAAATAACACGGTCACCAATTATTTTAAAATACACATAGTGATCTGAATTGCTTCTGGTGAAGCCAAGTCCCCATATAAACGTATCAAATTTCTAATACCACATCCTCAGTGATTGTTTTAACCCATACAAAGACTTCTTTAACTTGCATACTAGTTCTTTCTTACCCTTCACAACAAAACCTTCAGGTTGCTTCATGTAGATCTCCTCTTCCAAATCCCCATGAAGAAATGTTTTCTTCACATCCATCCATTCTACCTCAAAATCAAAAGTAGCAGAAATGAACAAAAATAATCTAATAGAAGCTACCTTGGCAACAAGAGAAAAAATATCACCAAAATCAATTCTCGACACCTGGGAATAACCTTTTGCTACCAAACGAGCTTTGTATTTCTCCACCTTTCCTTCTGCATTTGTCTTCTTCTTGAACACCCATTTGTTGCCAATGGTTTTCCTTCCAACCGGTAACTCCACTAGATCCCAAGCCTCATTTTTGTGCAAAGATGCCATGTCATCAACCATGGCCTCTTTCTAGAGCTTTCCATCCTCTGAATCTACTGCTTCCTTCAAAGTTCTGGGATCATCATCAGCAACAGATAAAGAAAATTTTGAATAGAAAGTAGATGGACTATACCAATCTGGCTTCCTTCTTTCTTGAACTAATCTTCTCACACCCGAAGTTTGTGGCTCTTCATCTTCTGATTCCTCCTCTGTTGTAGAGTCTGATTCTTCCTCCTTAAGCTCAAACTCTATCTTCTCAAGTTCCTTTGGTTGGAGTTCATGCTTAATAACATCTTTCACCTCTCTGAACACCACATCTTGATTGTACACAACCTTCCTTGTTACTAGGTTTCAAATCTTATAACCCTTTAAACCATCCTTATACCCAATAAAGATGCACTTTTCAGATTTACTATCCAACTTCATTCTTTTCTCCCTTGGAACATGTACATATGCAACACATCCAAATAATGTCAGATGTGAAAGAGAGGGTTTCTTACCAGTCCATACCTCTTGTGAAGTCTTATACTCCAACGTTGACAAAGGTGATTTGTTGACCAGGTAACATGCTATCTCCATCACCTCTGCCTAGAATTCCTGTCCTAACCTGACACCACTAAGCATACTTCTTTCTCTTTCCATCATGTCTTGTTCATTCTTTTTGCAACTCCATTTTTCTCAGGTGTGTATGGAGTAGTCTTCTGTCGTGCTATACCACACTTCTTACATAATTCTTCAAATTCCTTGCTGCAAAACTCTCCCGTGTTATCTGACCTCAACACCTTTATGTTCTTCTCTGTCTGGTTTTCCACCAGAGCCTTAAATTCTTTAAACCAGTCAAAGACTTCAAATTTCTTCTAAGGAAACATATCCATGTATTCCTTGAGAAGTGATCTATAAATGATACATAGTACATAGACTTACCTAGTGATGGAACCTTCATAGGTCCAAACACATCACTGTGCACAAGATCTAATATCTGATTCGCCCTCTTACCACCAGAGGGGAAACTCACCCTATTCTACTTCCCATATACACAATTTTCACAGAAATCAAAATCCATAGAGCCATTAGTCATACCTTCTACCATACCTTTACCATGAATTATTCGAAGGCCCTTCTCTCCAATATGTCCAGGCCTTTGATGCCATAGCATGGTATTTTCTCTAGATACCACTAGATTTTCTCCTCCACTTTTAGGAGCCATAGAACTGTTGCACCCATCAATGATAGTGCTACCTTGCAGCTTGTACAGAGTTCCAATATGAACTCCCCACATCAATACCAGTGCTCCCTGGACCATCTTGCAGGTATCTTTCTCGAACACTGTTTTTACACTTGCATCGTCCAACATGCTTACAGAAATTAGATTTCTGGCCAATGCAAGAATATGCAGAACACCCAGAAGTGTTCTAACTCTTCCACCTTGCAACTTCAAGTCTAATTTTCCATGACCAATGATTCTAGCCTTCCTATCATCCCCTAAGAAGGCATCACCACCATCGTATTTCTCATACTCGCAGAACCACTCTCTATGAGGAGTGAAGTGAAAGGATGCACCTAAGTCAATCAACCATGCCTCATTATCTACATGTGTACCTGAAGAAGCCAAGTACACATCCCCACCTTCATCTGGGCTGGTTTTCACCTCTACAGAAGGAGCATCATCAGATCTTGTTCCTTCGTCAGGCACTTTAGATTTACAGTCCCTTTTGTAGTGCCCTTCCTTTCTGCATTTCTAGCACACTACCTTTACAAGTTTTCCTAGAGATTTAGATATCCCTCTAGATTTATATCTCCCACTTGATGACTTATTTTTGTTTTCTATTCTAGGAACATCCTTGTACAGACAAGGCATCACCATTCTAGCTCTCCATATTTTTCCGTCTCATCTCCTTCGTCAACAAGGATGAGATTATTTCATCAAACTACAAGGCAATTGCATTGCTACTTATTGCAATAACTAGACTATCCCATGAATATGGTAGAGAACACAAAAGACTGATGCACTTATCTCCATCTGAAATTTTAATATTAATTGAGTTACCACAGTATTAAACACATTCAGATGTTCTGTCACTGAGTCTCCATCTTTCACCCTCAGGTTATACAACTTTTTCCGTAGGAACAGTTTATTCACCAGAGACTTAGATTGATATAAAGTCCCTAACTTGTCCCACAAAGCCTTTGTCGTAGCTTCCCTTGATACATTCAACAATTCTAAATATGAAAAACCCAATTGTATTATGCTCTTTGCCTTCCGATCCAACTTCTTCCATTCTTCATTGGACACTCCTATTGGTTTAATACCTAGATCTATCACGATACACTGACCTTTATCCACCAACAAATACTCCATCTTGATTTTCCACAACTCAAAACTTTGACCATTAAATTTCTCGATCTTTATCCCTCCACTACTCGCCATCTTCTTTCACCACCAGAATCAATCCCACAAATATCCCACTCAATGGGGTTTACCAGAGGCTCGAGTGAAACCCCTCAACAACAAAGGTGTCCCCTTGAAGCTAAAACAACATTGATACCAAATGTAGGTTTTAATGCCGTACATAAATTACCTGCATACGAATTCTAAAACATAGAAAATAAACAATGCGAGACCATAACACATAAAACACATATACATAGATATTTTCGCCTGGATCACAAAACCGGGACTACCAGATTGATTTTTCATTATGTTCCTTTCAATGTTACATATACATGCCGAAGCATCCAATACCATGGACTAAAAACCATTGCGTCCAAAACCATGTGTGAAAACCATGCACAAAACCATAGGTACGTCTGCCTAACCTAATATAGGGTCCAAATCTTTTTTCCCCTGGGTGCTACCCCATACCCCATAGAGGGGGCCTAACAGATGTTATAGAAATTTTTGGGCACTGCAACCCCAATCAAACATGTCCGTAAACCAAGGGCTCCTAAGTCCCTAAAAGTGTTGTTCGATACCCTAAAATAACAAGGTCAGCTGATTACATCATCTCCGAGTTCTCCATGAAAAACTACTCAGAACTGGTCAAAACTGGACCATCTCACCTGCTCCATGGTCAAAGTGCGATGCATCCCACCTAATGCACACGGGAGGTGCAATGCATACTGAAAAGCCCTTCTATGGGGTGCGATGGGCAAGAGTGGACAAATGGCAGGGACAGTTTGCGAGGTGGATGATCATGGAATCTTCCAGAAACTTCTCCTCTGACACTTGCCTCTCTGAATTCGCCCAGGGATGAGTAAGAGATCATCAATCTCCAAGTGGAACCAAGAACTATCAGAGAGAGGACACTAATCAGAATCCCAGAAGCTGACTCACCCCCTACAATTATCTATATATGGATCCCTCATCTTAGAGATCCAGAGGCTAGAATTTTGTATCTTGTAAGGAAGTGCTGTTGGTTTCTTGTTGGAACATCATATTGTTGGGTGATCTAAGCTTTTCATGAGGTGAAAGAAGGGCTTTCATGCTGGAGGATGATGCTGGGTCAGAACGATTGGTTGTAATCCTATTTGCTTATTCTTGATATTAATAAAGCTATTCAAGTTTTCCTCCACATTCTTGTATGTTTGATGATATATGCATTTGTGTAGTCAATATACATCTGGTCCTATATTGTTTATGATTGTAGATCTCTGTTCTTCGATAGTATTATGCTGTTTTGATTCCATAGGTGCTCTTTGAAGCTGGGTAGACGAAGGAGAAGTGGCAAGGATTTGTCAGAAGGGAGAGGAACGGAGCAAGGAACCAAGTGCAAGACTGAGGTTGGTGTCCTTCATTCCACTCTCATCTACTTCTCATAAAGGAAAATGAAAGTAGTTTTAGTTTGTTTGTTTCTAAGATAGCTACCATTCTTGGTGGGACTAGCAGATCCGAGTGGACACTAGATTTCCCGAGAACAAAATGGCGACTCCACTGGGGAGCGAATAGATTGTTTGTTGGTCTATATTTGTTTGTTTTATAAACTTACAGACGGAGCCTGAAGTCAAGCCAACTAGCCTTCGAACTGCATTTACTATGCAAGTGCAAAGTAGATCAATGCTGCTTTAGTCTATCTCTAGTTTTTGTTTATAAACTGAACAATTTATTTGCAAACCTTCTAATTGCCCTAGCGGTGGCTCTAGTAACCTCATTAGATCAGTCCTTGTGATTTCTATTTACTATACATCATTTGCTTGGCCTAAATCCCTAAACTGAGCTACAAACTGTGACCAAGAGCCAAGTAAAGTCTCGTCCTGGTACCATCGCACCCTCTCTTCAAGGAAACCAGTATGCATTGCACCTCCCGTGTGCAGTAGGTGGGATGCATCCCTGTTTCCCTGTGTTATAGGTGTGATGATCAGAAAAGGCTAATTTTGCCTCCAGGTTTTATTTTTTCTTCACTCTTTTCAGCTCTATTCTGGAGTTTTACTATCTATGATCAGAGTACCACTATAGAAACCCCCTTCCTTTCCATCATTCTGCCTCCATTGTGCAAATAACTGTTAATTTGTTTTATGTATTTTCCGCCATTTTCAGTTCTCTTTTGCAAAGTAGTAGCATAGTCATACTGTCGTCTTTTGTTTTGAAAGTGTCGCAAGTGTCGTTTTCAGTCAAAGAAAAGAATTCTCTTGTTCCTGATGGTCGATTATACAATTACTCTTGTATTTGATTTGAATTTGTAGTTTTTCAAGTGTCGAAAACAATTTTCAATTCAAAATAGTAAAGTGTCGTAATTATCTTCCTTTCATTTTTGAAGAGAAATCTGTTAGTACTGTCGCTTTGAAAAGATAATTCAGATTTGTACTTAGCATTCTTCTTGTCATTCACACATTAAGAAAGCTGAAAACAAATACATGCATGTGCATTTGCATTTAGACTGCTTTTTGGTTTGATTTAGGATAGTGCATCTAGTGTCTGCTTTCTGCTCTATGTTGAAAGAACACCGTCTCTCTTTCTTTAGTAGCTAGGATTTTCATTGCAAAAAGAAGATTAAACGATTGTTTATCATCTTAGATTGCATTTTAGGAATTGTACATCTACATCAAGCAGTGAACCTAAAAGGAAAATTTCTTAAGAAAGATCAACTGTAAAATAAATTTAATGAACCTAAAAACGCTTTGGAACCTAACACACGACATCTAGAAGTCTAGGCTAGAGACGTATTCTGGCGTCGTAAAACATGGTAACTGTCACTTTCACTATTGGTTGGGTGATTCCTCCTCTTTGAGACGACAAGTGCCAGTATGAACTTGTGCTCCCATGTACTGTCGAGTATATATTGGGAGACCACAATAGGCTATATCCTTTATCCTTAGGAAGCCGTGCCTACTGCCCTATCGATCGCAATGCGCTAAACACAACATTCGGGAAGATTGACTGCCATACCGTAAAAATTATTCTCGAGTTTTGTGATTGGTTTGGTAATCCCTCTGTCTAGATTTCCATAGTAGTCTCTTTCGTTCCTTTTCAGACTCCTTGAAGGAAAAGGTCCATCTGAGCACTTGTCACTTCAAGCTCATTAAAAATCAAAGGTGACTAGAGTCATCTTTTGCTTTTTCTCGACTCTTAAAAATTGAAAAAAAAGTTGTGTCAAAGCGTCTAAAATTTATTTTAATCAGAATAATATTACCATTCCCACGTTGGTCTTAGGTTGAGAAAAATGGAGTCCACCAACCAAGGAGTTCCCCTTGGAGGAAATCATAGTACTTTCTCCTCTTGGCGAGATGTTGGTGCACCCCATATGGCCACATTGTCGCTTCCAGGATTGAAAATTGGCTTGCCTGTATGGCTCTTCTCAACCTTTGTCATTCAGAATACTGCGATTATTGAACAATCAAGTAAGCAACTAGATGATACTAAAGTTACCCCCCAACCTTCTACTTCATCCAATTCTCCCTCTCCTCCTTCCTCTTCGCTTGATAAATCCGGTAAGGCCGAAAACCAAGTAACTAAGAAGAAGAATGAGAAGAAGAGGAAAGAAAAGAAGAAGAAGGAGCCAAAGACGAAAGGGGGCAACCATGCATCGTCTAGCAAAAATCCACAAACTGCACCGTCCAGGCCTAAATCTCCATGTGTCATTCGCAAAGGAGACCACTACCACTGAGAATATCCCTGCATCCCTCGGATCTTAAGGGACTGGTCTCCCCGTTTGCACAATCCGGTGTCATCGATCTCTGACGATCATGTTGAGAGCACACCATCAACTAGTGAAAATGAAGTCCCTGGACAAAAAGGAAAATGTAAATTTCCTTGTAGACTATGTGAAGGCAATCATGCCCTCCACCATTATCCCTTCCTGGATGAAGCTAAAAGAGTTTTGGATGACCGTCCGGCTTCACCTTTACAGCTTCCTCCTAGATATAAGAAACTCTTGCCAAGTACATCACTAGTTGAAAATCTGACTGACATGCCATTGTGTTCGATCAAAGCATCTGTCATTGAAGATAAAACCGCTGAACCCATACCAGACGAAAGTCAAAAGGTTGAGGCGGCAGTCGACCCGGACTTGTCTTCCAAGGTCCATCTTTAAATGACACAATCACCGAAGAGAATGAGAATGACACCATCCAAATTCTCTTCGTAAACAAAGACTTCGATGAACATGGGGGTAGTCTACTCTTTCCTTTACCGCAGGAAGGAAGTTCGTCAGATTCATATCTGGCTGTCTATTCAGTCCCACCTCCAAGCAACCTAGTCGTTTCTTTTGATTGGAATCTACTGGGCAGACCCCGGGTACCGGCCAATGTACCATTCTAAATCATTGTACAAGCTTACAAAATAATCATGGTTGGTACCATCATAGATGAAGGGGATTCTGTGAGTATCCTTTCCTCAATTCCTTGGGAAGCGCTTGGTTTGCCATCGCTTTTGCCTGAGATGAGAAATCTGACAGGCTTCGACAAAGGAACCAGTCGACCGTTAGGGATCCTTCCCAATCTGCCCATAACATTGAGAAGGAAAACCGTTTACATGAACGTAATGGTAGTCCGACGACCTCTAGATTATAATCCACTCCTTGGGCACGACCTTATTTATAGCATGGGGGCCATTGTCTCCTCACTCTTTAGAGTAATGTGTTTTCCGCATGAAGGCGGAGTGGTCAAGCTCGTAGACCAGCTCTCGTTTCCTGGCTCACACATAGCTAATAGTCAAATACCATCCCTAAATGGTCTTTTCACACAAGGAATTCCTCATCAATATCCAGTCCGTCTACCTGATGAGCGCGAGTGATTCGGGAGGACATGACTGAATCCCAGGGGGCGTGCACCCTGGTCTGTTTCAGTAGGAAAACCTTGGGTATAGGGTAGGTTTCCACGAAGGATATATGACTAGTATGACACACCCGTCCATTTAGGAAAATGGAATTAGACTGGAATAAGATTCCCTCGTCAAAGTTATGTGAGTGGAGGCGACCGCACCACTCACCTTTGTCTATTTCGGTAGACATCGCTAAGGAAGCATTTTGTCTGCGATGTGGATGGAGAGCTTTCATATGGTAGCCTGGAGAATTTTTTCTATTCTTGGGGGCATGCAAACCTTTTTGCATGCAAGTGAAGAGCGACCATTTATTTTCTTAGTTTGTAGATTTTCAAACCCTTTAAACTCGTAGGATTGGTCATTCCTAACTTGCATAAAGAAAGGATCTGAGGCAAAGCTTTGTAAGGTGCAACCTCCATAAAAAATGGCATATTAGAAGAGATATCCTTATTACACGAATGATATGAGCAATTTTTATGTGGAGTTCAAGCTCGTTAAAAATTAAACATAAGCAATGAGCAAACATTCCCCCAGAGTTTAAGATCATTAAAAAAATGAACCAATTTCTGGTAAATAACCATTGTGAATGCATTACCATCAGCTTCTGAGCCCTGGTCGTGTTCTCATCATCACCTACACTCTGTTTTAGCCGATTATTCACCTCCATTTGAATGTTTACCCCTTTTGAGGAACAACTGTGAAGAGTGATCCTGTTAGCCATCCTTGTGACACTACCGTGACTGGAAAATTCCAAACCTTACCTGGAATCAGCTGCTACCCAAAATTATCACTCGTTCCTCAAAAAACAAGTCTCCCTTAAGCTCTTTTCACATGACTCATAAAACATGAAAAGATTGCTGAGAGATTGGCCTCTCCAGCTCGTTAAAGTGACCGGAAGTGTGTTCCCTATGACTCCCAAGGGAATACGGTCGGGGTAACCACTAACCAATCTTTGGATCACAGTTCCTAGCCAAACTGTAATCAGAGAGGGCTCTCTCTTTATGATTTGTCTCTGTTTTGATGGTGTTTTTTAGGCTAGCTATTATGCTCAGGTTTTGTTTTTTGTTTTGGTTGAAGGACTTCTTTCAGGGCTTAAGATGTAGTGTTCAGAGAATAGTATATCATTGGGCAATGGAGTCTAGAGCTGTGAAATGCTTTGAAATGCAGGAGTGATGATGTTCAGACTGCAGGGCCTATTGTGTATCTCAAACAAACAAATTTAAACTTAAGTGGTGAAGCATGGTCAGCCAACAGAAAGCAATTAAGAATTCTCTATTGAGCTGGTGATGTGAAAGTGAAACATGTTGCACAGGAGCAAACTTGAATTCCTGAAACAAAGGTCACTGTGAAAGATATATTCTGAAAGTGCAGCAATTAAGAATTACACTTATCAAGATTATAGCTGAAGAAAAACATTCATTAACAACATAGATTGAACTCAGGGTATTGCATGAATAAGTCCTGAAGGTTATTCTTTTTCTTTGTCGTCAAACACTTAGAAATTAGAGACATATATGGATTTTAATAGATTGAAAATACATAACAAAGAGAGTTACAAAAACTTATTGTATTGTGAAATACACAGGAATCCAGCAGTTTTCAACAAACACCAGAACGCATTCGACACTTCAGAAATCCGAGAAATTCCATCACCTCTTTTATTAAACTCTGAAAGGATTACAGCATAAGAACTTCTTCAGGAGAAATCAACAACAACCCTCCAAGCTTGTGCGAGGGGCGAATATATACAAACAGTATTACAAAATATCTCAGGCGTTGAGTCATCTGAGAAATGAAATATCTTCACCAACTTTTCAAGATATTTAGATAAGAAAGTTATTACATCATTGAATACAAAGTAAATGCATCTTTATGTTTGTCAGAAGATATTTTGGCCTTTGGAAGCCACTGAGTCGGTTGGAGTGATCTGCATTAATACTGAGAAATGCGCTTTTGGAGCTGCTCTGCTGTAGCTTCTCGGCCTGGACACCTGTAGCTTCCTACTTTGCTTCGTTGGCCGAAATTTCTGCTGAGTTGGCTCAGCTTTAATCTTTAATGCATGCTGATTCTTTTTAAACTGTCCTGTGTATGACAATTTTGCATTTTTGATGATCAAAATTTGTTGAATGGCATCCTGTTTATAAAATCGTCTGTATGGCCTTGGTCCACCATTCTAGTGTAGGTAGTTGATGCCTGAGAATTGCATCCATAGTCTCCTCTGCCTCTATATACTTATAAAAATTGGGAGGCGCCTCAAACAGGTGTTTGATTTCATTCATTATAAAAAATAAATTTTCTACTCTGTTGTAGAGAGTTTGTCCTGTGGCTGGCCCTGTTTCCTCTGAGGTGCTGGGCTTCTCATTGATCTGACTTGTGGCAAATGTGTTAACCCTTTTGGCATACTGGTCATGTGTGAACAATCTCCCTGCGTTGTTCAGTAAGCTAGGGAGCCCTCTGTTTTCTAACACCTGAAACTTCTCCATAAACCTGTTCACCTCAGTCTGCATGTCCTGGGTTCTTCTTTCCAATGTCTGCACTAAGTTTCTCAGTGTGAGAACCCTCTTGATTAACTGAATGTGCTCAGTTCTGTTTGAAATTCCCATGGCAGCCAACTGAGTGCTTGTCCTATTGTTAAGCACATTGATCATCCTGGTGGCTATCTCAGGCATGTTGCTTAGAGCAGCTCTTGATCTCTGAATTTCAGTCTGTGCTTTTGGAATGAGGTCTAACTGCTCATGGATTGTTTCAATATATTGCCATTGCTCATTTATAGATTGGCCAATGTTAGCCCACAACACTATTTTAAGCTCAACCACAACTTTATCTAATTTGAGCTCATTCTCTAGCTCTTTAATTTTATCTTTGAGGGCTTTTATATCCCTGCCCTTTTCTGCCACAGACTGCTTGGATTTTTCATATCTATCATTCACTTTGGCCAATTTATCCCTGGTCTCATTCATCTCTGTCATTTGAGCTTCCAGGGCCTGGATCTCATTCCTCAGCTTTTGCATGTCCAGGCTTGGGGCTTGCTCTGTTGCTGGTGGTGCTGCTGAGGTGGATGTTGCTGCCTGTTCTACTTGTTGAGGAGGAGGAACAGTGATTGGAGCAGTTTCCTCAAGGTTTATTACTTCAGGAGGAGGCTAGGAGGTCTAACCTTCTTCTCTTTGCTTCAAAGCTGCCTGTGCAGCCTCTGATTCTCCCAGCTTTTCTTGTGTCTGGATTAACTGCTTATATAGAGACACCAGCAAGGTTGAGGCCTCTTGATCATGCCTCTGCTGGGCAACCTCATCTGTTTGAGGGTGGATTGTGGCTGGCATTTTGATCTTTTTCTTCAAAGCAGCCATGTCTGCATCCCTTAACTTCAATATCTCCTGGATGCCCTTGATATCTTTGGGATCATGCCCAATCTCAATAATTATATCATCTAAGGACCTAATTCTGTTGTCCTTAGCCTGTGATGATGCCCTTTCCAACTCAAGTTGGGCAGCTGTATTATTAAGGCTATTTTCCAGCTTATAATTGTCCAATGTTTTGTCAGCCAAGGAGGCATAGACCATCTCACCTGTTTGCTTATGCAACTCAATTTTATCCATTGGGTGGATGTCTTTGGCAAGGACCTCAAGATTGGTCCTTATATAATCTGCATGACACTGGGGCTGTGCTACAGCTGGCAAGAAATGAATCATGATCATTTTGTCTTCACTAACATCAAAAGCAGACATCAGTCTTTGCTGGTTAGTGGGAGCCATCTTCAGCAAATGATTATAGAGCTGTATTTTTATGGGCTCATTTCTTTTCTTTATGTCTATGAACTGCTGTTTGATGCTCAGTTCACCCTCCCTCTGCTGGCTAGAGGAGCTGACTTCTCCTCCCACAGTTCTGTTCTGTTCCTCTTCAAAGGAACTTGCAGATGCTTCCCTGCTAGGTGGGCCAATGCCCAGAGACTGCCCTGTTGGAATTTCCTCATCAGAGAAAGGGTTCAATCTCTGTCTTTTCTCACCATGACTTTCTGATGTGGTCAAGGGAGTCTCTCTGTCCCTTTTTCTGCTAGTATCCTCCTTTTGTGGAGTTTGGAGGATTGATGCATCAACTGATGTTTCTTGCCTAGGAGGCACCGTATTTTGTGCCTGCTGTTCTGTGGAAATTGGGGCCTCAACTGCCCCTTCTTGCTGTGGGGGCTGCTCTTTATTATGCTGCCCTTCTTCTTGCTGCAATTCCTGTTGTTGTTGTTGTTGTACCTGTTGCTGCTGTTGCTGCACCTTCTCATGCGGTGGCTGTTCAGTATCCATCTCTTTTTCCTTGCCCTTGCTAGATATATCTTCAGTGGCTTTGGGTGCTTGCTGATTTACAGTCGAGGAGGATGCAACTGCTCCCACTTGTGTGCTTGGCAGTGAAAACACCTGTGAACAAAGTTCAAGGTTAGCCATCTTTTTAAGATTCCTCACCGCTCTTTGATTCAGCTCTTCTTGTGTAACCAGCTCTTCTAGGGTTTCTCTCCTCCATTTTGCTTGGTTTGCATGTTTTTCAATGTGAGGGATCTTTACATGATGATAGCCAGAGAGCCTATATCTGAGCCTTCTCAAAGTGATGAAGTGGTTGGGGTCATAAGGTTTCCAGAGGAAACTGGTTTGAAGGCCAAGGGACTCAAGCATCCTGTCTGCTTCTCTCCAACCTTCCTCCCTTTGGTTATAGACAAAGTGGCCAAGTTGGTTCCTGACTTTCAACTGTGCTTTCTTGCCTTTGCCTAAAAAGTGAAGCACATCAACATTGCCAAACTGCCTGAAGTATTCTAGGGCAAATAGCCTCATAGGCACATACCTGGGTAGTCTGTAGGGAGGCAGTTCACACCCATACATCCTGATGACGGTGTGGTGCTGGTAAAAGTACCAGTCCCCAATGCTGTATGATTTGGATAACTGCAGGATCCTTTGCATTTCATCTGTGAGCCTCGGAGGAGGTGAGCCCATCATCATTAACATAGCTGGGTGGATGAACTGATCTATGAACTCACAATAAGTATAAGGAGTTTCAAATCTACAGTGGAAAACAGATGACCAATAGACCACTGATCTTGGATTGCCTTGGGCATCCTCTCTTTTGATTGGGAAAGAGAATTTCTGATGTTGATGATATAAGATCAAGTGGTAAATGTAGGAGGTATACCTGAACACTCTTTCTCTTGCCAGGTTCATTAGTTGCTCATGTATTTTGTCTGCTATATAGGTGGCATAGTCATAACAGATAGGAGACTTGCCAGGAGCAAACATGAGCATGATTACCAGCACAGTTTGATCAACAAACTCAATGGAGTTGTAGCCCAAAATGGGACTAATCATGTCTGCCAGATCTCTGCCTAGTTGGTTGAGGTATACTTGATTGATAGGAGGATACTTCACAGAGTCAGAGCCAATGTATAGCTGGCTTAGTTTGGTGACCTGAGCATCTGTCATTCTGGCTCCTTGATTTATCAGGTCTACAGGTGATAGAGGGACCAGTTTCTTCTCAGTCCTGAAGCAGAGCATATCCTTGATAGCTTCTGGGGTGACATAAAACACAGCTGATCCTGAAGGGTCGAGAAATGCCCTCTGAGTGGGGTCATAGTTTTCAGCACACAGATGGATCAAATCAGGGAATTGGTTAACTTGAGGGAGCTTAAAAATAGGGAGGAATGAGTCCCATATTCCCAGCACATCTGTTCCAGCCTCATGCTTGGACTTTAATTCATTGAGCAGGTGGATGTGGAACTTAGTACCCATCAGCATTTCCTCTGAAATCTGATAGTCCATGTCTGCCAGAGACTGCCATTCCAATTGTCTCTGAGGGGCATTTAATGGAGCAACGTTCAATGCTATTGGAGCTACTGGTGGATCCATGATTTCACCTAAGATTATGGATGGAGTTGCTATGCAGAGCAACACAAAGAGTTTTCTTCAACAAAAAATGTGAATTATATGGCACAGAGGGTGAGTGAAACAACTGCAGCAATTGAAATACTGTTTAAGGTGCGAATAAGACCAATGTGTGGTCTCAATCTGTCTTTTTTAACAGGTAGGTGCAGTTTCAGTAAGTTGTTTCGCGATTGCGCGAACAAAGTGCAGTTTTTTGTGAAAATATGGGCAAACAAGGCTCAGCTAGTGTTTTTCGAGCTCACAGTTGTAAATGGGGGCTAGGCACCAAGATTTCGCCAGTGAATTTTGCAAGTTTTTTGTCGTTTAAGCTCTTTTGAGGGAATTCACAGACAAAGTAGGCATATGAAGAATTTATAATGGAGAATACCTGGTAAAGAGCGAGCAATGGTCACGGATGACTGTGGAAATAGCGCGCTGGACGTCTCCGAGTCGATTTCAGCAAAGGTGGTATAATTTGGACGTAAAATCATGCAGAGAAAGCAACAGCTCTTGCGGCAAAAAGTATGAAAAAACGCGAAAATTGGCCTAAATATGGATTTTTGGCATATTGGCGCGTTTTTTGGATGACGTCAGCATGACGTCATCAGGTGGGGTCAAGGTCGGATGACATCAGCATGACGTCATCGGGTGAGGTGGCAGGCTCTGATTGGTCCACGGGGATGATGAAGTGGCAAGACAGATCAGCATGGGGGCGGACGCAGGGGCTGACGCGACGGCGGGGTGGCACTGACGTGGGTATGACGTGGTGGTGATGTTGGCTGGGCGGATCGACCGAAAACCGGGAGCGGTTAGCGGTTTCTCATCGCACCGCTTATGATACGGAAGAGGGATTTGTCAGGCGTACCTCCGATAAACTGTGGGGATGACGCGTGGCGGAGGCCTGACGTCACCTTCTGACAGATATCGGAAGGTATCTGTCGGACGTCGGGGCCGGTCCGATATGGATTGAGGCCGTCCGATCAAAAGCGCTCGATCGGACGGTTGACGGGTCGCTGAGTTGATCGGATGATACGGACGGGGATGAGGATTAAAATAATATATTTTTGGGGCGCGCGCTCAGCGGAAACTTTTGGAATATAGTGTTTGTAATGTTTTCCAATGAAAAATAATGCGGCCCCGACACTTTGGATAATTGGCAAAAGTGGGTTTTGATATTATTTTGCAATTTAGAGCGGGTATGGGTAAAATGGGTCTTTTTATAAGGTTTTCTTGGTAAATGAAGGTTTTAAAGGGCAAAATGAATTCAGAAGAGGGGGGGGGGTTAGGCTTAGGTTTATCAAAGTGACCAGATGTCATTTTGATCCCTGACAGAAGGCATATGGCTATAATGCCAAGGGGAGGGATATTTATACAATGTTTGGGGTTTATACACCATGGTGTTATAATACTAGGGAAAGGGTAATATAGGGGAGTTATATAATAGAGTTAGGGTTAATATGGATGAAAGGAGTGGATGAGGGGAGATAACACTAAGCTTTTTTGAAAATAACTTAGCTTAAGGAGTAGATCAAAATGAAAAGAGTTTTAGACAAGAAATGTGGCTTCTAATAGGACTAAGAACCACCATAGAACCATGAATTGTTTCATGAATCACAACTGATGAGGGGATATTAGTAATGAATGGGAAAGGGAATAAGTGGGAAGTTAGACATGCTTCTTTGCTTGCTGCAACCTGATAGAGAAGAAGACTTCTCCATCCATTGACTTTGCTTTGTGAAATAGGTTAGCATACCTTCAATTGTAAGGAATGATACTTCTGCAACCCCAACTGCCTACCCATCTACTTGCCTAGCATTTTTTGTTTCTTCTTGGAGGGTGCACTTAGGCTTGCAGACCCTTATTTGCCTTTTCTTTTCTTTGGCTTTTTCTTTTGTTTTTCTATCTACTTCTACCCTTATTTCTTCCAAGGTCCCAGATTAAGCTGTTGGGAGCCTTTCTTCTCTATCTAAACTACTTGTCTGCCAAGATTAAACAGTTTGGACAGACTTCTTTCTCTATTCTACAACTGAAAATTCAAAACATGGCATGATCCAGATTAGGCTGTTGGACCATCCATCAAAATTTGAGTCCACATCAAGCTATAAGCACAGATTATATTCTCTTGGAAATATGTGATCTTTGCATCATCAAAGCAGAGCATATTTGGACCTTTTCAATGCCAATCATGAAATATGAAACCTATTGGTATAGGTAGCTAACAGTGGCTCCACATGGGGATGGTTTTTCATTTGAAAGACCAAGAACAGCAGGTCAGATTGCCTTGCCCCTTGACTGCTCTTGCCAATCTTGAAGTTTGCTGCTTTGAAATGCCAAAATTGTGTGCTTCTCTCCTTGGTAGACCTCTGATTCTATTTACCTTTTGCTGGCAGTTTAAGAAAACTTTGAGAAATTGCATTTTTACATGTTGACAGAAAATAATATATACATCTGGATATGTACAAGGGAAAACTCAGGCTGCACTTATGGGTGATATTCAAAATAGTGCTTCAGCATCCTGCCATTCACAGGACCTTCATCCAAATCAGTTTCATTAAGACCTTTAAGGAAATAAGTGTTGTTTCCTTGTACAGCTTGGACAACAAATGGTCCTCTCCAAAGGGAATCAAATTTTCCATGTTTTCCCTTATCCTCTCTTCTTGAATCTCACTTGAGGACTTTTTCACCAATGTTGAAATCTTCTGCCTTAGTTCTCCTATCAAAGGCCTTCTTTAATTTTTCTTGTAGAACTTGAACTCTGCTGAAAACTTGGTCTCTAGTTTGCTGTAAACATATGATTTGATTGATTCTTCTTTGCATATCATTTGGTTTAGCTTGGCTTTCTTGAAGAAGTTTCATAACAGGTACCCCTAGTGATGAGGGAAATTTGGCTTCCAATCCATAAACCAACTCATATGGGCTGGTTCCAATTGATCTCTTGGTTGTTAGTCTATCTGCCCATAAAGCATTCACAAGCTTCTTATGCCAATTCTTTTTGTTCTCTTCTAGCACTTTCTTTATGATGTTTACCAGACTTTTATTTGATGACTCAGCAAGGCCATTTCCTTGGGGATAGTATGCAGTAGAATGGCCTAAGGTAATGTGAAATTTGTGGCAGAAATTCACCATTTTCTTGGATCTGAAAGCAGCAGCATTGTCTGTTATTATTTTATCAGGACAACCAAATCTAGCCAATATGTTGTTCTCCAAGAACTGAATGATAGTGGAATCATTTGCTTGTCTGCACGGAACAGCTTCAATCCACTTGGTGAAGTAGTCTGTGGCTGTTAAGATCCATCTATGTTGGCCTGAAGATGAGGGATGAATTTCCCCAATGAAATCCAAGCCCCATTGCTGAAAAGGTCTCTCTGTTGCAATAGGCCTCAAGGGAAGTGGCAGCAACTATCTCTTTCCCTCAAACACTTGACATTTATGACATGAGGTGGTGAATTTCTTGACATTAGAGAACATGGTGGGCCAGTAGTAACCAGCCCTTAGTATTTTATCCACAGTGGACTTCCAGTACAAGTGTCCACCACAGTCACCTGCATGAAATTCCTTTATGATATTGTCAGTTTCATTCTCAATTAGGCAGTTTAGCAATATTCCTTCATGGTTTTTCCACAATAAATTTCCATCCATAACACAGAATTTAGAAGCTTTCATTTTTAAGAACCTACATTTAGTTCTGGACAATCCTGGGGGAGCACACAGGTTTTGCAATACATAACATATATCAGAGTACCAAGGGGATTGTTCAAAGGCTACATTGATCTTTGGAGTCGCCAGCTCCGGTTCACTGTCCAGCTGGTTGATGTCTAAGGCTTGGAAATTTGCTTCTGTCATTAGTTTGGCCAAACCTTGCCCTTTTATTAGTTTTGTAGGTTTTATTTCAATATCAAATTCCAAGATGTTTGCAATCCACTTTCCTCTTCTGCCCTCTAAATTTTCTTGGGTGAGAATGTCTTTGACAATAGGACTTGGTACATAAGCTATAACATGTGAATAAAGGATGTAAATCCTAAAGTCCTTAATGGCCTTAACCAAAGCATAAGCCTGCTTTTCCATGATTGGATATTTTAAGGGTGCATCCCTAAGAGCTCTGCTAAAGAAAGCAATTGACTTCTCATTTCCTTGGTCATCTTTCTGTAACAAAACAACAGCAATAGTATGCTGGGAGGCAAAAGAGAAAATGATAAATTCTCTGTCAAATTGAGGATTGGTCAAGACCGGGGTTTGGGTAAGGGCCAGTTTTATACCTTCAAAGGCTTGATTGGCTTCAACAGTCCATTTGACTTTTGAATCTTTCTTTAGCATGTTATTTAATAATCTGATTAGTTCTGCTAAGTTTGGGATAAACCTTCTCAAGAAATTGATTTTTCCCAAGAATCCTTGCAGTTCTTTGACATTTCTTGGGTGGGGCATTTGTAGGATAGCTTGTATCCTGTCTGGATCAATTCTAATGCCATCTTCAGAAATGATGTGGCCCAAGAGTTTACCTTCCTCTAAACCAAACAGGGATTTCTTGGGATTCAAGGAAATTCCATATTTTCTGCATTTTAGGAAGATCTGTCTCAAATGTTTTATATGTTCTTGGTTTGATTTTGAGAAAGGTATAAGGTCATCTAAGTAAATGACTAAAAAGTCATGAATCTCCTTGGCAAAAGCAATATCCATTGCTCTTTGAAATGTTGCCCCTGCATTTTTCAATCCAAAAGGCATCTTTACATATTTGAAAGTTCCCCATGGGGTTGTGAATGTTGTTTTGTCTTGATCATTAGGGTGCACCAGGATTTGATTGAAGCCTGAAAATCCATCCAGTAATGAGATCCTTGAGGCCCCTACCACTCTTTGGAGAATGTGATCCATCTTGGGTAAGGGATAGTTGTCTTTGAGGGATACTTGGTTCAGATTTCTTAGGTCCACACACAGCCTTATTTCACCAGTTTTCTTTCTTGTAGGGACTAAGTTGGAGATCCATTCAGAGAATCTGATTGGTGCTATGATGCTTGCCTTGAACATTTTCTGTACCTCTTGTTCCATTGCTGGGAGGAGCATTGGATTGATTCTCCTCAGTTTTTGTTTAAAGGGCTTTTGATCAGGCTTGAGAGGGATAGTATGCTGGATAACAGAGGTGTCATAGGACTTTAGGTCCTCATAACTCCATGCAAAAACATCCTGGAACTCTTTAAAGAGGTCAATGTATTTAGGCTTTTGGTCAGGAGGTAACGAAGCAGACAATTTAATTATTTTGGGCTTGTCAATGGTATCGATGTTGCATTCTTCAATGGCTGCATTTAAGGGCTGCATTTTTGGTTTTCTGGGAATATCATTTGAATCAAAGATGTCCTCTAGTGGAGTTAGGCCTGTTGGTAGAAAATTGTCTTTCAGCTCTATGATGTCAGTTTCAGCATTGGCCACTTCTTCACAACTGATTGGTTGAATTTGTTGAATGTTTTCCTTGCTGAAAATAGTTGGATTTAGCATTTGTTTTGCTGTTCTAGGTGATATTGGGTGAGTAATCTGTTGAAACTGTATTTGTGATGGACTTGCTCTTTCAAGTATTTGTGATTGACTTGCTGTATCAAGTATTTGTGATTGACTTGCTGTATCAGTGTCAATATTTAATCCTGCAAATTCTTGTTGCAGAGTTAAAAAATGGTTTATTTGCTTGTCATCCTCAAATACTTGCCAATCATTAACATTGTTTGGAATGGAGGGTCTGTGTTTTACCTCAGCTGTAAAACAATGATGGGGCTCAAAAGGCAGCTTGCAGGTACTTGCAAAGGTGGCTAAACTATGAGCATGCAGATTGTGGGTTCTAGGAATTTTAGTGATTTGAAATTCAGAGAAAAAGTTTAATACTTCGGCAACAGCAGACCTATAAGACCTTAGTCTTTTGTCATTGGTGAAAAAATTTCCCTTCACTTGTTGGATAACTAAATCTGAATCACCCATGATTGAAACCCTGGCAGCTTGTAAGAACTTTACTAACTTGAGGCCTAGTAAAAGAGCTTCATATTCTGCCATATTATTAGTACATCTGAAGTTTAATCTATAGGCTCTGCCTTCTGCATGACTATTTTCTTTATTGTGTACCCAAACTCCAGCTCCTGCCCCTAACTTGTTGACTGAGCCATCAAATTCAAGGAACCATAGAATATCCTGTTGGGAAGGAGATTTAATGATCTGTTCATGGGCTGGCAATGTAAGTAGAAGTTTTGGTTTTTCATCTGGCTTGTCTTCTAGGACAGTTTCATCATTTGATTGGGTATGCTTGATATTTAGAACAGCAGCAGTGTCTAGCATTTGATTGACTGTTATTTCATGGGTGGTAATTATTTCATTAGAGTCTTCCTCCTGTATGAGTATTTTGGTTTCAACATCATTTTTTGAGAGAATTGTGCTGTTATTGAAGAGAATGTATGAGTCTATGTCTGAATGGACAGCATATATGGGAAAGTTTTGAGGCTTTTCTTCACTGCTGACCATGTATTTCATGAGTGTTTCTCTGTATAGTCTTTTTGGTTGCCCAAAAACAGAGATGGTGGCGTATGACATGTCTAATTGTAGGGAGCCTTGGAGTTTAGCTCCCCATGATCTTGATAACAGCATCCCATACTTAGGTGGGATATCAGCAACTACCACATCCATTAGGATTGTTTTGTTTGGGTATTGAACCAGAGACACACATAAATCTTTTATGAGACCCAGACACTTGACTTGGCTGGAGTCAAAGGAAAACAGGTCCTTGTATGGTCTTGTTATATCTAGATTCAATCTCTCCATGACTACTTTTGGCATGAGATTGTGAGAGGCACCTGAGTCAAACATTGCATTATGTAATATTTTATCATGAATATGTAAGCTGACATAGAAAGGTAACACCCCTGTGACTACCGTTTTTCCATCCACTTCTGGGCCGAACAGTAATTCTGGGGTGTCATCCAGCACATTGACATCATCTTTGTTGCTAGTGAGTTGAAGGGACTTCTTGATCTGTAGTTTATAGATGTCATGCTTGGCTAGTTCTGAGAGAGGAATTGCTATTTTTAGTTTGCCAATTTCAGTTTCTAGGTCAAAGGGTTTTTCAGATTGGGTCTTAGGGTTATGGATAACAGTCCTTTCTTTGTTCATTAAATCTTCTTCTTGACTTTTATCTTGACTTTGGGACTTGTCTCTTTTACTCATCTCTTGGGGAGTAACATTTAAATTAGGTTGAGAGGGTGAAGTGGCCATAGGCTGCTGTTTTAAGGACAGTGGTTCAGTGATCTCTTCAATAATCACTTCTTCTGCAGGTGAATTTTTTTTGTCATTAGGCTCTGTGACTATGACTCTTTTAGGCTGTTGATTATCCTTTATCTTTTCAGGCTGATTTACGTTCACAGTTCTGCTCCTTAGCTTGTATTGTTTATGGACTTCATAGACAGCAGTGTCATAGCCTTGTTTAAAGTCAAAGGATTCACCTGATTTAGTTTGGAATAGTTTGATTTCATCATCCTCATGATCTTCTTGTGTTAAGAAAACTTGACTTTCACCATCTAGACCCATTAAATTAATCTCAGGATCTTCATTGGGCTCTGTTGATGTGGAAGTTTCTGCATAATTTTCTTGGAAAGGGGGTCTTATGTCTTGGTCAGCACTGGCCTTGCCAACGTTTGGGTTTTGAGTTCTCCTAAAATTTGGATTCCTAGGAGGGTTGTTTTGTGGTGCTTCCCATGATGATTTTCTCTCAACCGATTCCACTCTATCACCCAATCTTTTCATTCCAGTGAGTATTGCATCGAGCTTTTGATCAAAAGCAGAGGGTTCCTCTTTGAAAACGGTCCTCTTTTCCAACCTTGCTCTATTTCTTTTGGCAATTAGGTTGGCTTCCACTGTAACAGCAACCCTTTGGGCCTCTGCAAGGGATTGAGGATCTCTTTCCTTCAACTGATAGGCCATGTCAGGGTCAAAACCATCAGGGAATTTGTACAAAGCTAAATCAGGAGGGGGTCTTAAATTTTGTGGGATTGCGTTATATACATTGTTAAATCTTGCACAGTACTCCAAAACAGTCTCTTGGGGACCTCTTTTGATAGTGTCATATTCACCAAGTATGTGCAGAGGATCCTTCTTCTTCTCCCATCTGCTAGTAAAGGCTTGATAAAGCTCATCAGGAGTAGTGATGGAATTTGCATTCAGGGATCTAAACCAAGTTCTTACATCCCCAGTTAGGCTTTGAACAAACATCCTCATTCTCACACTGTCATCATCTATTTCATAGGTCTCAAAATGGTCTTGCATCCTTTTGGCATGCTGGACAGCTGTCAGAGGGCCATTGGAGTCAAAATATGAGATTTTGGTTTGGTAATCTTGGGGTAGAGCTGCAGCATTAGCTGGTATCTGCAAGGGTGCATATCTGTTAGCCATATTTACAGGGTTTAGAGGATTAACAGGGGCAGCTAGGATAATAGGAACAGTGGGTACCACAGGGGTAATAGGTAAGGGTGAACCTAGAGTGTTGGTCAAGGGGATATGTGCAGTGGATGAAGATGTGAGAGGAGGACTTTGAGATGTGGATGGTGAACTAGGGGAACTAGGGGTAGACCGGAAAAGGACTTTGCATGGAGTAGAGATAAGGCTGGGATGATCTGAATCTGAGGTTAAATCAGCAGGCTGCTCCTGCCTTTGCTGCCTCCTAATGTTTCTAGGGATGGTATTTGGATTATCAACAATGATGGGTGGATTAGGGTCAGGATTTGCCCTAGTATGCCGTGGATTTTTCTTGGGAGCCAGCTTCTAACTGTTTTTTTAGGATTTTATAGGAAGTTTTTATATCTGCAAGGACTGGATAAGGATTTTGAAATGGCTATATATATTTCAAAGCTGAGATGAAGACTCACTCAAAAAGCTCTTCCCTAAAGCTGTCAATGTGACACAGAAACAGTTTTGAAGGCTTCCTGACTGATTTCAGGCTTGATTTGCAGCTTTGAGAGATGCATAGAAATTGGAAAATCCTAAGAAGGTCCCCAATGGAGTCGCCCATTATGTTAACACCCAGGTTGTTCCCTATGACTCCCAAGGGAATACGGCCGGGGTAACTACTAACCAATCTTTGGATCACAGTTCCTAGCCAAACTGTAATCAGAGAGGGCTCTCTCTTTATGATTTGTCTCTGTTTTGATGGTGTTTTTTAGGCTAGCTATTATGCTCAGGTTTTGTTTTTTGTTTTGGTTGAAGGACTTCTTTCAGGGCTTAAGATGTAGTGTTCAGAAAATAGTATATCATTGGGCAATGGAGTCTAGAGCTGTGAAATGCTTTGAAATGCAGGAGTGATGATGTTCAGACTGCAGGGCCTATTGTGTATCTCAAACAAACGAATTTAAACTTAAGTGGTGAAGCATGGTCAGCCAATAGAAAGCAATTAAGAATTCTCTATTGAGCTGGTGATGTGAAAGTGAAACATGTTGCACAGGAGCAAACTTGAATTCCTGAAACAAAGGTCACTGTGAAAGATATATTCTGAAAGTGCAGCAATTAAGAATTACACTTATCAAGATTATAGCTGAAGAAAAACATTCATTAACAACATAGATTGAACTCAGGGTATTGCATGAATAAGTCCTGAAGGTTATTCTTTTTCTTTGTCGTCAAACACTTAGAAATTAGAGACATATATGGATTTTAATAGATTGAAAATACATAACAAAGAGAGTTACAGAAACTTATTGTATTGTGAAATACACAGGAATCCAGCAGTTTTCAACAGACACCAGAACGCATTCGACACTTCAGAAATCCAAGAAATTCCATCACCTTTTTTATTAAACTCTGAAAGGATTACAGCATAAGAACTTCTTCAGGAGAAATCAACAACAACCCTCCAAGCTTGTGCGGGGGGCGAATATATACAAACAGTATTACAAAATATCTCAGGCGTTGAGTCATCTGAGAAATGAAATATCTTCACCAACTTTTCAAGATATTTAGATAAGAAAGTTATTACATCATTGAATACAAAGTAAATGCATCTTTATGTTTTTCAGAAGATATTTTGGGCTTTGGAAGCCACTGAGTCGGTTGGAGTGATTTGCATTAATACTGAGAAATGCGCTTTTGGAGCTGCTCTGCTGTAGCTTCTCGGCCTGGACACCTGTAGCTTCCTAATTTTCTTCGTTGGCCAAAATTTCTGCTGAGTTGGCTCAGCTTTAATCTTTAATGCATGCTGATTCTTTTTAAACTATCCTGTGTATGACAATTTTGCATTTTTGATGATCAAAATTTGTTGAATGGCATCCTATTTATAAAATCGTCTGTATGGCCTTGGTCCACCATTCTAGTGTAGGTATTTGATGCCTGAGAATTGCATTCATAGTTTGCTCTGCCTCTGTATACTTATAAAAATTGGGAGGCGCCTCAAACAGGTGTTTGATTTCATTCATTATAAAAAATAAATTTTCTACTCTGTTGTAGAGAGTCTGTCCTGTGGCTGGCCCTGTTTCCTCTGAGGTGCTGGGCTTCTCATTGATCTGACTTGTGGAAAATGTGTTAACCCTTTTGGCATACTGGTCATGTGTGAACAATCTCCCTGCGCTGTTCAGTAAGCTAGGGAGCCCTCTGTTTTCTAACACCTGAAACTTCTCCATAAACCTGTTCACCTCAGTCTGCATGTCCTGGGTTCTTCTTTCCAATGTCTGCACTAAGTTTCTCAGTGTGAGAACCCTCTTGATTAACTGAATGTGTTCAGTTCTGTTTGAAATTCCCATGGCAGCCAACTGAGTGCTTGTCCTATTGTTAAGCACATTGATCATCCTGGTGGCTATCTCAGGCATGTTGCTTAGAGCAGCTCTTGATCTCTGAATTTCAGTCTGTGCTTTTGGAATGAGGTCCAACTGCTCATGGATTGTTTCAATATATTGCCATTGCTCATTTACAGATTGGCCAATGTTAGCCCACAACACTATTTTAAGCTCAGCCACAACTTTATCTAATTTGAGCTCATTCTCTAGCTCTTTAATTTTATCTTTGAGGGCTTTTATCTCCCTGCCCTTTTCTGCCACAGACTGCTTGGATTTGTCATATCTGTCATTCACTTTGGCCAATTTATCCCTGGTCTCATTCAGCTCTGTCATTTGAGCTTCCAGGGCCTGGATCTCATTCCTCAGCTTTTGCATGTCCAGGCTTGGGGCCTGCTCTGTTGCTGGTGGTGCTGCTGAGGTGGATGTTGCTGCCTGTTCTGCTTGTTGAGGAGGAGGAACAGTGATTGGAGCAGTTTCCTCAAGGTTTATTACTTCAGGAGGAGGTTGGGAGGTCTGACCTTCTTCTCTTTGCTTCAAAGCTGCCTGTAGTGCTGCCTGTGCAGCCTTTGATTCTCCCAGCTTTTCTTGTGTCTCGATTAACTGCTTATATAGAGACACCAGCAAGGTTGAGGCCTCTTGATCATGCCTCTGCTGGGCAACCTCATCTATTTGAGGGTGGATTGTGGCTGGCATTTTGATCTTTTTCTTCAAAGCAGCCATGTCTGCATCCCTTAACTTCAATATCTCCTGGATGCCCTTGATATCTTTGGGATCATGCCCAATCTCAATAATTATATCTTCTAATGACCTAATTCTGTTGTCCTTACCCTGTGATGATGCCCTTTCCAACTCAAGTTGGGCAGCTGTATTATTAAGGCTATTTTCCAGCCTATAATTGTCCAATGTTTTATCAGCCAAGGAGGCATAGACCATCTCACCTGTTTGCTTATGCAACTCAATTTTATCCATTGGGTGGATGTCTTTGGCAAGGACCTCAAGATTGGTCCTTATATAATCTGCATGAGACTGGGGCTGTGCTACAGCTGGCAAGAAATGACTCATGATCATTTTGCCTTCACTAACATCAAAAGCAAACATCAGTCTTTGCTGGTTAGTGGGAGCCATCTTCAGCAAATGATTATAGAGCTGTATTTTTATGGGCTCATTTCTTTTCTTTATGTCTATGAACTGCTGTTTGATGCTCAGTTCACCCTCCCTCTGTTGGCTAGAGGAGCTGACTTCTCCTCCCACAGTTCTGTTCTGTTCCTCTTGGAAGGAACTTGCAGATGCTTCCCTGCTAGGTGGGCCCATGCCCAGAGACTGCCCTGTTGGCATTTCCTCATCAGAGAAAGGGTTCAATCTCTGTCTTTTCTCACCATGACTTTCTGATGTGGTCAAGGGAGTCTCTCTGTCCCTTTTTCTGCTAGTATCCTCCTTTTGTGGAGTTTGGAGGATTGATGCATCAACTGATGTTTCTTGCCTAGGAGGCACCGTATTTTGTGCCTGCTGTTCTCTGGAAATTGGGGCCTCAACTGCCCCTTCTTGCTGTGGGGGCTGCTCTTTATTATGTTGCCCTTCTTCTTGCTGCAATTCCTGTTGTTGTTGTTGTTGTACCTGTTGCTGCTATTGCTGCACCTTCTCATGCGGTGGCTGTTCAGTATCCATCTATTTTTCCTTGCCCTTGCTAGATATATCTTCAGTGGCTTTGGGTGCTTGCTGATTTACAGTCGAGGAGGATGCAACTGCTCCCACTTGTGTGCTTGGCAGTGAAAACACCTGTGAACAAAGTTCAAGGTCAGCCATCTTTTTAAGATTCCTCACCGCTCTTTGATTAACCTCTTCTTGTGTAACCGGCTCTTCTAGGGTTCCTCTCCTCCATTTTGCTTGGTTTGCATGTTTTTCAATGTGAGGGATCTTTACATGATGATAGCCAGAGAGCCTATATCTGAGCCTTCTCAAAGTGATGAAGTGGTTGGGGTCATAAGGTTTCCAGAGGAAACTGGTTTGAAGGCCAAGGGACTCAAGCATCCTGTCTGCTTCTCTCCAACCTTCCTCCCTTTGGTTATAGACAAAGTGGCCAAGTTGGTTCCTGACTTTCAACTGTGCTTTCTTGCCTTTGCCTGAAAAGTGAAGCACATCAACATTGCCAAACTGCCTGAAGTATTCTAGGGCAAATAGCCTCATAGGCACATATCTGGGTAGTCTGTAGGGAGGCAGTTCACACCCATACATCCTGATGACGGTGTGGTGCTGGTAAAAGTACCAGTCCCCAATGCTGTATGATTTGGATAACTGCAGGATCCTTTGCATTTCATCTGTGAGCCTCGGAGGAAGTGAGCCCATCATCATTGACATAGCTGGGTGGATGAACTGATCTATGAACTCACAATAAGTATAAGGAGTTTCAAATCTACAGTGGAAAACAGATGACCAATAGATCACTGATCTTGGATTGCCTTGGGCATCCTCTCTTTTGATTGGGAAAGAGAATTTCTGATGTTGATGATATAAGATCAAGTGGTAAATGTAGGAGGTATACATGAACACTCTTTCTCTTGCCAGGTTCATTAGTTTCTCATGTATTTTGTCTGCTATATAGGTGGCATAGTCATAGCAGATAGGAGACTTGCCAGGAGCAAACATGAGCATGATTACCAGCACAGTTTGATCAACAAACTCAATGGAGTTGTAGCCCAAAATGGGACTAATCATGTCTGCCAGATCTCTGCCCAGTTGGTTGAGGTATACTTGATTGATAAGAGGATACTTCACAAAGTCAGAGCCAATGTATAGCTGGTTTAGTTTGGTGACCTGAGCATCTGTCATTCTGGCTCCTTGATTTATCAGGTCTACAAGTGATAGAGGGACCAGTTTCTTCTCAGTCCTGAAGCAGAGCATATCCTTGATAGCTTCTGGGGTGACATAAAACACAGCTGATCCTGAAGGGTCGAGAACTGCCCTCTGAGTGGGGTCATAGTTTTCAGCACACAGATGGATCAAATCAGGGAATTGGTTAACTTGAGGGAGCTTAAAAATAGGGAGGAACGAGTCCCATATGCCAAGCACATCTGTTCCAGCCTCATGCTTGGCCTTCAATTCATTGAGCAGGTGGATGTGGAACTTAGTACCCATCAGCATTTCCTCTGAAATCTGATAGTCCATGTCTGCCAGAGACTGCCATTCCAATTGTCTCTGAGGGGCATTTAATGGAGCAACGTTCAATGCTATTGGAGCTACCGGTGGATCCATGATTTCACCTAAGATTATGGATGGAGTTGCTATGCAGAGCAACACAAAGAGTTTTCTTCAACGAAAAATGTGAATTATATGGCACAGAGGGTGAGTGAAACAACTGCAGCAATTGAAATGCTGTTTAAGGTGCGAATAAGACCAATGTGTGGTCTCAATCTGTCTTTTTTTAACAGGTAGGTGCAGTTTCAGTAAGTTGTTTCGCGATTGCACGAACAAAGTGCAGTTTTTTGTGAAAATATGGGCAAACAAGGCTCAGCTAGTGTTTTTCGAGCTCATAGTTGTAAATGGGGGCTAGGCACCAAGATTTCGCCGGTGAATTTTGCGAGTTTTTTGTCGTTTAAGCTCTTTTGAGGGAATTCACAGACAAAGTAGGCATATGAAGAATTTATAATGGAGAATACCTGGTAAAGAGCGAGCAATGGTCACGGATGACTGTTGAAATAGCGCGCTGGACGTCTCCGAGTCGATTTCAGTAAAGGTGGTATAATTTGGACGTAAAATCATGCAGAGAAAGCAACAGCTCTTGCGGCAAAAAGTATGAAAAAACGTGAAAATTGGCCTAAATATGGATTTTTGTCATATTGGCGCGTTTTTTGGATGACGTCAGCCTGAAGTCATCAGGTGGGGTCAAGGTCGGATGACGTCAGCATGACGTCAACGGGTGAGGTGGCAGGATCTGACTGGTCCACGGGGAAGATGAAGTGGCAAGACAGTTCAGCATGGGGGCAGACGCAGGGGCTGACGTGACGGTGGGGTGGCACTGACGTGGTGGTGACGTTGGCTGGGCGGATCGACCGAAAACCGGGAGCGGTTAGTGGTTTCTCATCGCACCGCTTATGATACGGAAGAGGGATTTGTCAGGCGTACCTCCGATAAACTGTGGGGATGACGCGTGGCGGAGGCCTGACGTCACCTTCTGACAGATATTGGAAGGTATTTGTCGGACGTCGGGGCCGGTCCGATATGGATTGAGGCCGTCCGATCAAAAGCGCTCGATCGGACGGTTGACGGGTCGCTGAGTTGATCGGATGATACGGACGGGGATGAGGATTAAAATAATATATTTTTGGGGCGTGCGCTCAGTGGAAACTTTTGGAATATAGAGTTTGTAATGTTTTCCAATGAAAAATAATGCGGCCTCGACACTTTGGATAATTGGCAAAAGTGGGTTTTGATATTATTTTGCAATTTAGAGCGAGTATGGGTAAAATGGGTCTTTTTATAAGGTTTCCTTGGTAAATGAAGGTTTTAAAGGGCAAAATGAATTCAGAAGAGGGGGGGGGTTAGGTTTAGGTTTATCAAAGTGACCAGATGTCATTTTGATCCCTGACAGAAGGCATATGGCTATAATGCCAAGGGGAGGAATATTTATACAATGTTTGGGGTTTATACACCATGGTGTTATAATACTAGGGGAAGGGTAATATAGGGGAGTTATATAATAGAGTTAGGGTTAATATGGATGAAAGGAGTGGATGAGGGGAGATAACACTAAGCTTTTTTGAAAATAACTTAGCTTAAGAAGTAGATCAAAATGAAAAGAGTTTTAGACAAGAAATGTGGCTTCTAATAGGACTAAGAACCACCATAGAACCATGAATTGTTTCATGAATCACAACTGATGAGGGGATATTAGTAATGAATGGGAAAGGGAATAAGTGGGAAGTTAGACATGCTTCTTTGCTTGCTGCAACCTGATAGAGAAGAAGACTTCTCCATCCATTGACTTTGCTTTGTGAAATAGGTTAGCATACCTTCAATTGTAAGGAATGATACTTCTGCAACCCCAACTGCCTACCCATCTACTTGCCTAGCATTTTTTGTTTCTTCTTGGAGGGTGCACTTAGGCTTGCAGACCCTTATTTGCCTTTTCTTTTCTTCGGCTTTTTCTTTTGTTTTTCTATCTACTTCTACCCTTATTTCTTCCAAGGTCCCAGATTAAGCTGTTGGGAGCCTTTCTTCTCTATCTAAACTACTTGTCTGCCAAGATTAAACAGTTTGGACAGACTTCTTTCTCTATTCTACAACCGAAAATTCAAAACATGGCATGATCCAGATTAGGCTGTTGGACCATCCATCAAAATTTGAGTCCACATCAAGCTATAAGCACAGATTATATTCTCTTGGAAATATGTGATCTTTGCATCATCAAAGCAGAGCATATTTGGACCTTTTCAATGCCAATCATGAAATATGAAACCTATTGGTATAGGTAGCTAACAATCCCTCCCCTAGATTTTAATCTTTTGGACCTGAGGGATTATTACACAAAAAGATCGAGCGCTTGTCTTGTTCGACTCATTAAAATTACCAAAAATTCATCCCTTTTGTATTATTCTATACTTTTTCAGACTTAAGGGGTTATATGATGAAAAAGGATTATTAGAGTTTCCTTTACGTCCCTTTCAGACTCTCTAAAATTGAAAAGGACCGAGTTATCTTTGTCGTTAAACTCGTTAAAACCGAATAGCGACAAAACTGTCCATACAGACAAGAATGAGTTTCACTGTCGCTAGGCTCGTTAAAATATAGCGACGGGTTCACCCGAAGGGAAAATTATAGAACATGCATATGTTATCCTCCTCAAGCTTGAAAAAAATAAAGAGGTACTGGTCAACATTGACTGGGGAAGAATTGGGAAGAAAACTTGAAGAAACTTTATTGGTAGCAAGTTGCTCTTGAACATGACACTTTCACTCCGCATCCGAGTCCGGTTGGGTTGTTCCGTTCACTGGTCATATCACCCTTGGTCTGTCACACCATCCAAATTTGGGGTTAACACTACCAATCCATCATGTCAGTGTCGCTGGTATGTTCAAGAGAAGTCAATCGGAGAATTCACCTATGTGTCATCTGCAGCAATACATTCACGCTCCATTCTTTCATGACCGCCACCTTGAACCCTGTATCATTAGATCGTTTTCACCTCCAAAATCATTTACTCTGTTCCATGTCGTAGATGTGGGATTCATTAAGGCCCTCCTACAGTGAGTCGCTTCTTGTCGACATCAGCTCATTTTCCAAGAAGTTGACTTAGGAACAACCCTTTCAGTACTTTGAAGCTTGCATGCCTCAATGGCAGGTTTTCACTTCCGGCGACAGGTTTTACATCAATGCCCTTCGACCGAAAGATTTTTCGTGGTGTTCAACGCCAAGTACCTTATTCACACCACACAAATTGTACTGTAGTACCTTGAGGGTCCTCATCATCATCAGTGATTCCTCTCGTGCTTGTTAACAACTTACATCATTAGCTGGTAATCAGGCTATGTCTTTCCATGTTCGACTCCAGAACATCTTTCACATGGATCAAATTGTACTCCGAGTGAATATTGAACGAGTTTGAAGACCCCCTAGTTTCATCCATCTGGGCTATGATATATTCAGGAAAAATAAAAACATCAAATGTACGTTGCTGCTACACAGATGATCATCCGAATCAAAGGATGATGAGTCTATCAGAATCATCAGTCTCCCGCACAGACGGTTGTCTGTCCTATGTACATGAAAATGAATTTATAAAGTTGAGCATGGGAATGCCTGCCTCAACTAGATCATGAAAAATATTATGAAGATAATGTATTATATTGTATCTTATTACAGGTTGCCTTCTAGCTCGAAAAAACTTTGGATCCTCATAATAAATCATTTCACCCGACATCAAAGATTAATGACCTCATGCTTTAGGGGGCAACTGTTATAGACATTTTTGGGCACTGCAACCCCAATCAAACATGTCCATAAACCAAGGGCTCCTGAGTACCTAAAAGTGTTGTTCCATACCCTAAAAGAACAAGGTAAGCTGATTACATCATCTCCCAGAAGTTCTCCATGAAAAACTGCTCAAAACTGGTCAAAGCTGGACCATCTCACCTGCTCCATGGTCAAAGTGCGATGCATTGCACCTAATGCACATAGGAGGTGCGATGGATACTAAAAAGCCCTTCTATGGGGTGTGATGGGCGAGAGTGGACAAATGGTAGGGACAGTTTGCGAGGTGGATGATCATGGAATCTTCCAAAAACTTCTCTTGTGACACTTGTCTCTCTGAATTTTCCCAGGGATGAGTAAGAGATCATTAATCTCCAAGTGGAATCAAGAACTATCAGAGAGAGGACACTAATCAGAATCCTAGAAGCTGACTCACCCCCTGCAGTCATCTATATATGGATCCCTCATCCCAGAGATCCAGAGGCTGGAATTTTGTATCTTGTAAGGAAGTGTTGTTGGTTTCTTGTTGGAACATCATAGTGTTGGGTGATATAAGCTTTTCATGAGGTGAAAGAAGGGCTTTCATGCTGGAGGATGATGCTGGGTCAGAACAATTGGTTGTAATCCTCTTTTCTTATTCTTGATATTAATAAATCTATTCAAGTTTTCCTCCACATTCTTGTATATTTGATGATATATGCATTTGTGTGGTCAATATACGTCTGGTCCTATATTATTTATGATTGTAGATCTTTGTTCTTCGATAGTATTATGCTGCTTTGATTCCACAGGTGCTCTTTGAAGTTGGGTAGATGAAGGAGAAGTGGAAAGGATCTGTCAGAAGGGAGAGGAACTGAGCAAGGAACCAAGTGCAAGACTGAGGTTGGTGTCCTTCATTCCACTCTCATCTACTTCTCATAAAGGAAAATGAAAGTAGTTTTAGTTTGTTTGTTTCTAAGATAGCTACCAATCTTAGTGGGACTAGAAAATCCAACTGGACACTAGATTTCCCGATAACAACTGCCCCCTTCAAGCCCCCTATATAGGGGGGTTGCCACCCCCCTTCTGACCCCCCCCCCCCACCCCCACTGCGTAGTCGGTGCAATGAAGGGGGGGCTCTGCCCCCCATCTAACCCCCCTGTAATCTACGTGGGCTAGTCATGGAAAGAATATAACACAACCCAACACCTTTAATGTTCTTAAATTTTGAAACACACAACAGTTCCTAGTATCCCTCTTTGAACTGCTTCTTTTTAATGTATCTTTCATGCCATTTAGCCCATTTTTGTTGAATCAAGTCAGTATGTTGAAAGGTATCCTGCCTAATCTTATCCAACTCATTGAGCTGTAGGATTTTTTTTGCTCATCTTTGTTAAGGTCTATACCCAAAACTGCTGCCATTTTAAAGGTTTTTATCTGAAATTCAATGGGAAATAAAACTTGCTTTACATACACCAATTCGTACGGAGAAAAGCCAATGGTATTTCTCCATTTGATCCTATAGGCCCACAATGTTTCAGGAAGTCAGTTAGACCAATCCTTCTTATGTAATTGAATTATTTTGGTAAGGATTGTCTCCAACACCTTATTTGTTGATTCCACCTATGCATTGGCCTATGGATGATAAGGTGTGGACTTCCGATGAGTAATCTGATATTTATGCACAATTCCATACATAATATTTGACACAAACTGAGTACCTTGATGAGTGACTATTTCCCCAAGTACCCCAAATATTACAAAAATATTAGAAAAAGGAAAATCTACCACTATTTTCTTTGTTGCTGTAGGTAGTGCCCTTGCCTCCACCCACTTCATAACATAATCATTACAAACTAAAATATACTCCTTACCTTTGGACATAGGGTGGATGGGACCTACAAAATCATGAGCCCACCTCTCAAAATGTTTTATGAGAATTTGTGGCTGCAAAGGCATCTCGTCTGATTATACAGGCCACCCCATTCTCTAAGCTTTCACACTTTCAGACATATTCCCTTGCATCATTGAAAAAACACTTGGCCAATAGTAACCGAAGCGAAGGATCTTGTAAGTTTCCCACTTGTCTACAAAATGTCCTCCACACGGTTCATCGTGACAGGCTCTCAAAATTTCATAGATCTCATCTTCCTGGACACACCTACGGATAATCAAATCAGTTCCAGTGAAAAAAAGATCTGATTAGATGAAAAGTGTTGGCTGCATGGGGCCTGACCTAGGCTCAATGTTAGTTAGCCAAACAAATCCATACACTACTAGACCTTTCGACATCAGCCCATGGAGCACGGACAGAAGTCTCACCCAAAGTAGTATGGGGGGATGTTGGAACCAAGGTTCTGCACCCTGAGATGGTCGTGATGTTGGTTTATACCCTTTGTTCCTGCTTTTGTGTAGGTCACTAAGCTCTCAAGCTCTGTCAGTCTAGACCTTTATTCCGTCCTTCAGTACCTCTATAAAGGAGTAAAATCAACCTTTGTGTAGCCCTAGCTTGTGGTCCAGGTACTTTTGTGCTACTATGATAGCATATTGTACATGCTCCCAAGTTATCTTAAGTGTTTTACTTATCTTACTAAACAATCATAGTTAGCACAACGTAAATTGGGATTCTCACTTGCATTCAATTAACCGACATAATTACATACTTTCATGCAACAAATAATCATTATAATTGAAATCCATACACAACATAACAAGATGCATTAACAGGAACTAAAGACACCAAATTTGTAGAATACTTCTCTTTATTGATATCTCTAGATTGTTACAGACTCTATCTGCCCTGCACACATAGCTATAGGGGTCCGTGCACTCAACTGCGGACATCTATCCTGGGCCTCTGCACACTCAGTTGCAGAGCCTCTACCTATGCTAAGACCCGAAACTTAGACTTCTCTACCAAGACTCCAAACCTTGCCTTCTACTCTCCAAAACATAAGACCACTTAGAGCTTACTTACTTAGCTATTTTTATACAATCCCATGGTTTGTGGACCATGGGTAGATCTTTATAGGCGATTTTACACTTTACAAAATAAGGGTGGACAACCCTTTATGACTCATGACACCTTCGCGCTTCGTGACCACAAAATGTGGAGACTTTACAACTTTATTACAAAACTTGACCCAAAACATGGGCTTTTAGCCCCAAAACTGTCCTTGGGGGATCCCGTTCCCAACAGGCCCCCAACACAAACATCATGACTCACCCTTGAGTCACTTTGTGGGCACAGAGATCTTAGCGTGAAGACCTCCCAGCTCAACCTATATGACCACAACCTCAACAATGCATTGTGCGACCACCTTCTTTGCTTCTTAAACCATTTTCTCGGTCACTGCTCCTAAACTATTGGCCTGAAGATTTTGCTGAGTCGCTTGCAGACTTGCAATATTTCCTTCAATAGAGGCTGCAACTCCATAAGCGTCATCTAACCAGGGCTTTAGTGTCGCCTTCAACACTGCCTCTTTATGCTACGGTACATCCACTTGTTCTTTCAACTGCTTTGCCTCCTGCAGCTTTGGCAGACTCTACGTGAGTGCGATGGTTCCTGCTGTGCCTTTTACCTCGTCATAGCGCTGCTACAGTCCTCACGCTTCTGTCTCCAGCCACTAAACATATCGACCGCTGCTATTGCCTCTTTGATAGTGGTCGCATGTTTCTCGTTTACTTTTGGCGGTGTTGAAGGTTGGGCCTTCAACTATAGTTCGGTGATCTGTATGTTCAACTCCAGCTGAACCCTAGCCATCTCTGTGCAAGCATCATGCAACCCTATAGCCAGCTTGTGGATGTGCACCTCAACCGGTTCTTCCTTAGGAATGGCCAACTCTAGGACCATTCGACATGCCTCCTCCACAACCTGAATTATATGCTTCTTCTAGTCGATTAACTCCGTCATGACAATGATAGCAGAGTCTCTCTATAGGGCCATTTGTTTGTTATTAATCTTCTACTTGTTGATCACCTGTAAGGTGTGGTGCTCACAGGCCTTTAGCTCTGTGATCACTCCATCTTGCAATAGGTGGAGTGCCTCAGCTTCATTCTCTATGGTCAGTGCTCCTTCGGGCAGCACTATCGCACTGGAAACCTTTTCACATAGCATCTTGGCAGCTTCTAAAGTGTCAATAGTGAGGTTGATGGACACTGTGATATCCTATGACATGTGGGTCTGTAGCTCTTGCAGACATGTCTAGATGGCCGCCAATATTAGTTTTTGCTGCTGCTCAAACTGTTGTAGGGCCTCCGCAATGACATCTCGCACTGTGTCTCCAATGTCGTGCAAATCACCCTCATCACCCTCTATGAGGGTGATTGGGTCCAATGACATATTAGTGGCCTTGGACTTCTTCCTTGAACATCCTTTTTCATGTTCCCTTGGATTCTTGATGCGGACGGATGTCGCCTGTGGGTCTGTGTCGTGCTACTCTGTCTGTTCATCCATCTCTTCCTTTGTCTCGGGTGAAAGTGACCTCGTGCCTCTGTTAGAGCCCCGCTTTGTTCCACCTATTTGCTTCTTTGTCTGTTGATCAGCATCATGCTCCACCTAGGCCTTGTTAGTGGTCTCCTTCTTCCTTTTCTCGGCTAGCTACACCATCTTGAGGTTAACCTCCTCCTTCTTGCATTGCACGGTGGACTTGCTTGCTCCCACCACTAAGTCTGATGTAGTGTGCCATTCTACCAGCCAATGATTAAGCACTGGATCAATTTCCTTGTCCGTTGCCAAGTAAGGCAAGTCATACCATGTTTGTGCAGGGTCCTTCCATGCCCTGATAGACACATGGTGAAAATATGCCTTGAAATCTATGTACAGAGTAGGTGACAACCACGTTTGTGATTGATAGCCATGTAGATGTTCATCTCCATCAAGATCCAAAATATCTTGTTGTCCTTGATGTGCTCTGCATCCTTGGTCATCGACAACAAAGCGTACTTTGTTGCTTCTAGTAGGTTCAGCATGACCGAGGGAAATTGACTGTCCTCTGGAAGCTCCCATGCTACGAACACAATAGACAACAAGAGCCACGCATAGTGGAATGTCTTGCTGAGCTCCTGTGCCTCACAACAGTTCGCAAGGAGCTCATCGGAGAGATAGTGCACCCAATTGAACTAGAATCCTTTGGTGCATTGGGCTGCTAGCGTGACGACAGGTGCAAGAACCTCATCTGTGACACACTTTCTCATCACCTTTCGGCCAAAATCTGCATGACCACCTAGACTGCAGGGTCACTGATACTTGAGATGGCATAGCCTCACAGCTTCTTCACAAGCTTAAATTTTTCCTTCATGGCCTCTGTGAGGGCCTACTCACCACCTTTTCTACCAAACATCATGGCTATATTTTCACCTATGTATGGTTGTCACATGATCCCATGGATCAATCTATCGGTGATGGGTATTGGCTTGTCTAGCCACAAACACCCATCATGCACCAAGCATAACAACTGCCTGATGACCAATACAGTAATCAGGGTGTGGTTGTAGTGTGACACCCATAGCATGTTGAGCAAAGCTGCCTTGTCTACTCCTTTGAGCCACCTCCATAGTTCCAATGCAGTCATCCTGGTGGTTGTGTCAATGATGTGACACATCAGCTACTTGGTTGCCAAGTGTGGGAACTTCGCATGGTCAGCTAAGCCCCAATCTTTGAGCTTTATCAGAGGAACCTGACCCAAGTGTGGTCCTTCAAAAACAATCTCATCCGGCAGTAGAGGGGTTTGCAAGGGAACCTTTCTCTCGTCGATATCTTTTCGCACCTTGGTCTTGCCCTTGCGTGGAAGAACGTACCTAGGCAACTAAGTGATAGGGTCATAACCCTTGACTTCAACTTCCCCCATGTCTATCCCCACATCCTCATCATCCATCAGGATGTCTTCAATTTCTTCCTCCTCTAGTTCCAGATTGATGGATTTTCCCTTTTCTTGTGCAGTGGGCTTGTCCTTTGGTGGGTTTCTTCTCAGTGAGGAGTGCACAGATATTGCAGGCTACTTTCCCTTCTTATCCTTCGCGCTCTCCTTGGTTGGGGTCGACTTCAGTCTAGGTGTCCGTGGTGATTTCAGAACTTCATCTAAGACTTTGGAAACCTCTGGAGTAGCTCCCTCTGCCTCCCCAACAACCTCTGGTTTAGCCCCCTCAGTTGTCACTGCCTCAGCATCCATAACTTCTGCAGGTGTCGACATGATGCTATTCAATAGTTCTTGTGTTGTCTCTAGTAATTTCTCAAACACCAGACTCACTATGAGAGCTTTGAAGAATTCTCGGTTCATGTGCATCTAAGAGCTCAACAACTCAATTCTCAAAATGCCAAGTGTTTTTTGCCAGGTAGCCACTTGTAATTTACAGGGCATTTTCAAATTCAAATCTGATTGTTCCCCCCACATTCGGTCCATTTGTTAGCCTCCTGTTGCAACAGGTTTCATATTTCATGATTGACAGTGGAAGTGCCAAAAATGTTCATCTTTTTCATGCTGTAAAAGTTCCATTTTTGAAAGATTTCTCAGTTAGGGAAAGCCTAACAGCCTAAGCTTGGTTTCTCTAGGTTTAAATTATTTTTCTTAGATAATAGAGAAAGAAAATATATCCAAACAGTTTAAGCTTGGCAGGTTAGTAGCTAGGTAGAGAATGAAGGCGCCCAATTGTCTAATCTGGGCCCTTGCAAGCAATAAAGGTAGTTTATAGATAGGAGGGCATCTAAAAAAGAAAAAAGCAATCAGGGTCTGCAAGTCCAAGTGCACCCTTCCTGAAGTAACAATAAATGCTAGGTGTATTAGGTTGGGTAGGTAGCTTGGGGTTATAGAAACAAGATCATCTTCGGTTTTTGGCCTTGACTAAGAAAGCTCAGCTCATCAGTGGCAGAGGTAGCAAAGCAGTGTTTTGGTGGCAGAATTCTGGAAAGCATGTCTAATTTCCATTCACTCCCCCTCAAAGTTTCTTACTAATGCCCCCAAAGGACCTTGGGATCTGCCCAACAAGTCCTGATTCCATTTCAATTTTGTGAAACATTAACTCAATGTTTTGGCTTTCTTCATGAAAAGAAGCCACATTTCTTGTGTAAAAATGTTTTCATCTTCTACACAATTTCTATGTCTATCATCACTTCATAGATTTATCATCATTCCCCTTACATTTTCATTTCACAAACTCATATTAACTTCTAGTCCTATTATAGAGCTCCCTAACTAAATTTTCCCGTCCCTATTATTACAAAAAATTATATAAAATCCCAAAAATAATAATATCCCCACCCCTTGGGACTATAGCCATATGTTCTAAAAATATGGGGAAATGTCAAGTCCATCTGGGACTTACATTTAACCCTCCCTATTTATCCCTTGGGATTAGTTAACCCATGGTTGAACTGATAGCCATTTATTCCCCTCCGCAGTCATTTTTACAAAGTTAATGTTTGAATATTATATTAAACATTAAACTAAACATTTAACCCCCACTCGCATATAAACCCATAAACCCACTTTCCTAAAGTTCCCCCCCCCCCCCGCCGAATCAAATAAATTAAAAAGGCGCCACGGGCCCCGTCCCTTATCCTTCTGCCACCTTGTCCGCCCCGCCAGCCATCAGATCTGGCGTGCCCAAGATCTATGGTGGGCGGGTGTTTTCACACCCTGACATGCCGAGGGTTAGCGTCTGGGAGATCGGTGGTTTTCCCGTCGTACTCCCGCCACGCATCACCTCCTCGGCTATGGCAGAGCCCCCTCCTCCCAAACCACCCAGGCGCTAAAGCGGTGCGCCATGAAACCGCTTACCGCCCTCACCTGCATGACATCAGCGCCACGTTTCACCACGCGTCACCTTCCGTGCCTCCACTGCTGTGCCACGATTGCCGCCACTTCATCCCTCACCTCCCCTCGCCCTGCCACCGTGTCATTGCCACGTCACTGCCCCGTCAACTGCCACATCATCCATCCGTACCGGGGACCCGCCGGTGACGTCAGGCTGACGTCACCCTGAAAAAGCACCAAAAGTGCCAAAATGTCATTTTTTTTGCTTAAAAGAAGCGCGCAAACGACCGTTGTATTTCACTTCTATTGGTTCATTTGAAGGCTCCGGTTCACTGTTTTATTCATTTCCTCATTCCCAAATTTTGAAATCAACCAGACCAGCTGCTGCGGCCTGCAATTCGACTTCATAGCCTACCTTCACTCCAGCTCGCCCACTCTCGGCGCTGTTTAAACCAGGTATTTGTCATATCTTCCCCTTTTTCGCTCCTGTTTTTCCTTTTATCCACTGCACATACTGTAAGCCTACGGATTTCCCCAATTGGCAGCTCTGCCATGCTTAAATATTTATTCAAAACCACTGGAAACCCTTCACTTCAGAAAAGGCCTCGTAAACCTTCTGCCCATTTACAATTTCACTGGCGAGTTCCGTTTAGAGCTCGGCCTCCAGGAAAAATCTCGCAGCAGCTCAGCATTGCCCTATTTTACCTTATTCCACTGCTTAAGCCAGTCCACTGAAACTATAATTGTCCTCGGCCCCCTTTGCATTGTTTCTCACAGTCTCTAACTCCAGAGAATTCACTAAGGGAAGGAAAGTTGACCCAAAACTCTGCAAAGTTAGTCTCTCATAGCATTAATCCTCCTTTCAGCTCAAGCATCCTAAAGTTGCATAATGGCCACTCCATCAGATATGAACATCGCTCCCATGAACCCACCAAGTAAAGAGCTTGATTCAATGGCCTTGGCTGACACAAATTATCTTATTCAAGACCTGGTTGTGAACAGAAATCATTTGCATACCTACTGTCAGCTAAGAAACAATTTTATAAACAATACTGACATGTATGGCATATGGGAGTCCAATTTGCCACATTATTTCCTCCCCTCTGTCAATATTTTTCCTGAGATTATTGTTATAGACATTTTTTGGCACTGCAACCCCAAGCATAAAATGTCCATAAACCAAGGGCTCCTAAGTCCCTAAAAGTGTTGTTCTAACCCCTAAAGGAACAAGGTCAATTGATTACAGCTTCTCCCAGAAGTTCTCCATGAAAACCTGCTCAGAATTAGTCAAAAAAGGATCATTTCAGCTGCTCCATAGGCAAAGTGCGTTGCGTCTCAGCTAAACACACTGTGTGGGTGAGTTTCATTTCAAAACGCCCTTATATGGGGTGCGATGGGCGAGAAATGACAAATGGCAGTGTCATTCCGCAAGGTGGAGAGGCAATGGAAGCTTCCAGAAACTTCTCCTATGACACTTGTCTCTTTGAATTCGACCAAGGATGAGTAAGATATCATCAATCTCCAAGTGGAAGCAAGAACTATTAGAGGGAAGACACTAATCAAGTCACAAGCTGACTCAACTCCCTTACAGATATCTATATATGTATCCCTCATCCGAGTGATCCAGAGGCTGGAATTTTGCATATTGTAAGGAATTGTTGTTGGTTTCTTGAGACAAACATCAGATTGTTGGGTGATCTAAGCTTTGTATGAGGTGAAGAGGGGCTTCCTTGCTGAGAGGATGATGCTGGGTCAGAACAACTGGTTGTAACTCCCCTTGGCTCTTTCTTGTTTATCAATAAAATCTATTCAAATTTTCCTCCATACTCTTGTGTCATTTTTATTTGCTGCATTTGTATGGTCAATTTACATATGATCCTAGATTGTTTATGATTATAGATCTGTGTTCTTGTATAGTGCTATGCTACTGTGATCTTACAGGTACTCTGTGAAGCTGGGCATGCAAGGGAACAAGTAGCGAAAGCCTATCAAGAAGGAGAGGAATCGAACCAGGAGATTAGCGCAAGACAGAGGTTGGTCTTCTTTGTTCTTCTCTATCTATACTTCATAAAGGAAAAATGAAAGTAACTTTACTTTGTTTGTTCCTAAGGTAGCTATCACACCTTAGTGGGATAAGCAGTTCTGAGTAGACACTTTTCCCTGTAACAAAATGGCGACTCCACTGGGGATTGATTAGTTTGTTTGTTTATCTTCCTTGTTGTCTATTTCATAAATTTACAGACGGAGCCTGAAGTCGAGCCAGGTAACTTTCGAACTGCATTAGCTATGCAAATGCAAAGTAGATAAATACCACTTTAGTCAATCTCCGGGATCTGTTTATGATTTAAACAACTGATTCACAAACTCTCTGATTGCCCCTTGTGGTAGCTCTTAGATCCTCCTTAGATCTACCCCTAATTGTTGCATTATTGATTAACCTTTTCTCGGCCAAAAACCATGAACTGAACTAAAAACTGTGACCCAGAACCCAAGCAAAGTCTCGTCTCTAGCCCAACGTAGGTACTGTTCTGAGAATCTGAAACTCAGCGCACTTCCCGAGTGTAGTAGGTGCGCTGCATTTCAAATTCCCTGTGTTACAGGTGCGTTGATCAGACTAGGCATTGTTCAGTTTTGGTTTCTGTGATTCATTCTTTCCAGTTCTATTCATGAATTTTGTTGCATGTGATCAGTATATCTCTGTTTGAAACCCCTTTTCCTTACTGTTATTCCGCCTCCTTTGTACAAAAGAACTGTAAATGTTTTTGTGTGTTTTTTGAGTCATTTTCAGTTCTCTTTTGCAAAAGTAACGTAATCGTATTGTCGTCCTTTGATTTGAAAGTGTCGCAAGTGTCATTTTTATGCATAGGAAAGAGTTTGATTGCTGTAGATAGTCGATTATCCTGTTACTATTGTTTTTGGTCTGAATTTGTAATTTTTCTAGTGTCGAAAACAAGTATTCATTTCAAAATCGTAAGGTGTTGTAATTGTCTCCCTTTTTTATTTCAAAAAGAACTTGTTGATAACTGTCGCTTGAAAAGTAATTCGGATTTGTGCATCAACTTTATTTTTATCATCTACATACTAAGAAAGTCGAAAAAAAATACATGCATGTGCATTTGCATTTAGACAGTCTGATTGGTTTGATTTAGGAAAGTGCATTTAGAGTGTGCTCTTTGCTCTTTGTGAAAGAATTCTGTCTTTCATTCCTTTTCAGACTCTTTAACGGAAAAGGTCCATCTGAGCACTTGTCACTTCAGGATCATTAAAAATTGAAGGTGACTAGAGTCATCTTTTGTTTTTTCTTGACTCTTAAAAATTGAAAAAACAAGTTGTGTCAAAGCATCAAAAATTTATTTTAAACGGAATATTCATCACCCTTTCCTACGTTGATCTTGGGTTGAGAAAATGGAATCCACCAACCAAGGAATTCCCCTTAGGGGAAATCCTAGTCCCTTCTCCTCTTGGGGAGATGTTGGTGCACCCCATATGGCCACATTGTCGCTTCTAGGACTGACAATCGGCTTGCCTGTATGGCTCTTCTCAACCTCTGTCATTCAGAACACCACAATTTCTGAACAATCGAGTCAACAATTAGACAATTCCAGAGTTACCCACCAACCTTCTACTTCCTCCAATTCTTCCTCTCCTCCTTCCTCTTCGCTTGATGGGGATGGTAAAGCCAAAAGTCAAGTACCTGAGAAGAAGAAGGAAAGGAAGAAGAAAGAGAAGAAGAAGAAGGAGCCAAAAGCTAAAGGGGGCAACCAAGCGTCGTCTAGCAAAAATCCACACACTACACCGACCAGGCCTAAATCGCCATGTGTCATTTGCAAAGGAGACCACTATCACATAGATTTTCCTTTCATCCCTTGGATCTTAAGGGACTGGTCTCCTCGTTTGCACAACCCGGTGTCGTCAACCTCTGATGATCATGTTGAAAATACACCATTGAATTGTGAAAGTGAAGCCCCAAGACAAAAACAAAAATATAGATTTCCTTGTAAACTGTGCAAAGGTGATCATGTCGTCCATCGTTGTCCCTTCTTAGATGAAGCTAAAAGAGTTTTGGACGATCGTCCGGTTTCACCATTACGACTTCCTCTTGGATATAAAAAAATCTTGCCGAGTCCGTCACTAGTTGAAAATCTGGCTGGCCTGCTCAGGTGGTCGGTTGAAGCATCTATCGTTGAAGACAAACCATCGAAACCCATACCAGACGCAAGTCAAAAAGTCGAGGCGGCAGTTGACCCGGTCCTGCCTTCAGAGGTTCCATCTTCAGATGATACAGTCGCTGAAGAGAACAAGGATGACACCATCCAAATTCTTTTCGTAAGCACAGACTCCGATGAACATGGGGGAAAATTACCCGTTCCTTTACTACAGGAAGGAAGTTTGTCAGAGTCGTACCCAGCCGTCTATTCAGTCCCACCTCCAAGCAACCTAGTTGTCTCCTTTGACTAGAATCAACTAGGCAGACCCCGTTTACCAGCTAGTGTACCATTCTGAATCATTGTTCAAATATATAGAATGGTTATGGCCGGTACCATCATAGATGAAGGGGCTTCTCTGAGTATCCTTTCCTCGACTGCTTGGAAAGCGCTTGGTTCGCCATCGCTTTTTCCTAAGATAAGAAATCTAACAGGCTTTGACAAAGGAACCAGTCGACCGTTAGGGATCCTTCCCAATGTACCCATAACATTGAGAGGGAAAACCATTCAAATGAACGTAATGGTAGTTCAAGGACCCTTGTATTATAATCTACTCCTTGGATGAGACTATATTTATTGCATGGGAGCGATTGTCTCCTCACTCTTTAGAGTAATGTGTTTTCCGCATGAAGGAAGAGTGGTCAAGCTTTCATTTCCCAGATCACACAGAGAAAATAGTCATATACCATCCCTGAATGGTCTTTTGACACAAGAAATGTCTCAATCCCCAGTCCGTCCACTTGATGAGCGCGAGTGATTCGGGGGACATGACTGAAACCCAGGGGGTATGCGCCCTGGTCTGCTTCGGTAGGAAAACTTCGGGTATAGGGTAGGTTTTCGCGAGAGAATATGACTAGTATGTACTCCCGTCCGTGATTGGAAGAGGGAGTTATTCTGGAATAAGATTCTCTTTTCAAAGTTATGGGGGTTGGCAGGCATTGCCACTCACCTTTGTTTATTTCGATAAACATCGCCGAAGAAGTGTTTTGTTTACTCTGTGAATAGAACAATCTTTGGTAACCTGTAAGAGGTATACCTTTCCTGATAAAACAAATGTTTTGTTGGTAATTTGAAGGGTGACCTTGAAACTCTGTTTTATACCTGGGGGCATGCAAACCTTTTGGCGTGCAAGCAAAGAGCGACTATTTTTTTTTTTAAATTTTTAGGTCCTCTAACCCTTTAAACTCGTAGGATTGGTCGTTTCCTAACTTGCATAAAGGAAGGATGTGGGGCAAAACTCTAAAAGTTTCCGTTTTTATTTATGAGACATTCTTATTATACGACTAGATTAATCGAGCAGTTTTAGTGCCGACTTCATGCTCGTTAAAAAATAAACATAAGCAATGAACACATGTTCCTCCAGAGTTTAAGCTCATTAAAAAATGAACCAATTTCCAGTAAATAACCATCGTGAATGTAATACTTCAGCCTTTAAAGCCTTGGTCGTGTTTGCACTGTCACCTCCACTTTTACATTGGCCGATCCTTCACCTCCATTTGATTGTTTACCCATTTTGAGGAACAGCTGCGAAGAGTGATCATGTTAGCCATCCTTGTAACACTGCCGTGATTGGAAAATTCCAAACCTTACCTGGAATCAGCTGCTACCCATTTTATCACTCGTTCCTCAAAAGACGAGTCTCCTTTAAGATCTTTTCAATTGACTCGTAAAATATGAAAAGATTGCCGAGCCATTGGCCTCTCCAGCTCATTAAAGGGATCGGAAGTGCTATCCCTCCTCTAAATTTTAATATTTTTGGACCTGAGGGATTATTACACAAAAAGATCGAGCGCTTGTCTTGTTCGGCTCGTTAAAAGGATCGAAAATTCATCCCTTCTGTATTGTTTTATACTTTTTCAGACATAAGGGATTAGATGATGAAAAAGGAATTTTGGAGTTTCCTTTACATTCCTTTCAGACTCTCTAAAATTGAAAAGGACCGAGTTATCTTTGTCGTTAAACTCATTAAAATTTTAATAGCGACAAACTTGTCTATAGACAAGAACGAGTTTCACTATCGTTAGGCTCGTTAAAACATAGTGATGGGTTTGCTCGAAGGGAAAATTATAGAACAAGCATATGTTATACTCCTCAAGCTTGAAAAAAATAAAGAGGTACTGGTCAGCAATGACTGGGGAAAAATTGGGAAGAAAACTTGAAGAAACTTTGTTGGTAGCAAGTCGCTCTTGAACATGACACTTTCACTCCGCATCCAAGTCGGGTTGGGTTGTTTCATTCATCGGTCACATCACCATGGTCTCATCATACCATCCACATTTAGGGTTAATGCTACCAATCCATCACGTCAGTGTCGCCGATATGTTCAAGAGAAGTCATTCAGAGAATTCACTTGTGTCTCACCCGCTACAATACATTTATACTCCATTCTTTCATGACCACCAACTGAACCTTATATCACCAGATCGTTTTCACCTCCACTAAAATCATTTGCTCCGTTCCATGTCATTGATGTGGGATTCATTAAGGCCCTCCTGTGATGGATTGCTTCTTGTCGACATCAGCTCATTATCCAAGAAGTCGATCTAGGAACACCCCATTCAGTACTTTGAAGCTTGCATGCCTGAATGGCAAGTTTCTCAAATCCGCAACAGGTTTACATCAATGGCCTTCGACCGAAATATTTTGCGTGGTGTTCGACGCCAAGTCATTTATTCACACCACGTGAATTGTACTGCAGTACCTTGAGGGTCATTATCATTATCGGTGATTCCTCTCGAACCTGTTAACAGCTTACATCATCGGCTGGTAATCAGGCGATGTCTTTCCATGTTCGACTCCAGAACATCTCTCACATGGATCGACTTGTACTTCGAGTGAAGATCGAATGAGATTGAAGACCCCAGATCTAGTTTCATCCATCTGGGCTGCGATATATATTCAGGGAAATAAAGACATTAAATGTACATTGTTGCTGCACAGATAATCATCCAATCAAAGGGATGATGGCTCTACCGGAATCATCAGTCTACACTCAGACGATTGTCTGTCCTATGTACATGAAAATGAATTTATAAAGTTGAGCATGGGAATGCCCACCTCAGCTAGATCATGAAAATATTATGAAGATAATGTATTGTATTGTATCTTATTACAGGTCTCCTCCCAGCTTGAAAGAACTTCAGATCCTCATAATAAAGCATTTCACCTGACATCAAAGGATTAACGACCTCATGCTTTAGGGGGCAACTGTTATACACATTTTTGGGCACCACAACCCCAAGCATAAAATGTCCATAAACCAAGGGCTCCTAAGTCCCTAAAAGTGTTGTTCTAACCCCTAAAGGAACAAGGTCAACTGATTACAGCTTCTCCCAAAAGTTCTCCATGAAAAACTGCTCAGAATGAGTCAAAACAGGATCATTTCAGCTGCTCCATAGGCAAAGTGCGTTGCATCTCACCTAAACACACTGTGTGGGTGCATTGCATTTCAAAAAGCCCTTCTATGGGGTGCGATGGGCGAGAAATGGCAAATGGCAGTGTCATTCCGTGAGGTGGAGAGGCAATGGAAGCTTCCAGAAACTTCTCCTGTGACACTTGCCTCTCTGAGTGCGACCAAGGATGAGTAAGAGATCATCAATCTCCAAGTGGAAGCAAGAACTATCAGAGGGAAGACACTAATCAAGTCACAAGCTGACTCATCTCCCTTACAGATATCTATATATGGATCCCTCATCCCAGAGATCCAGAGGTTGGAATTTTGCATATTGTAAGGAATTGCTATTGGTTTCTTGAGACAAACATCATATTGTTGGGTGATCTAAGCTTTGTATGAGGTGAAGAGGGGATTCCTTGCTGAGAGGATGATGCTGGGTTAGAACAACTGGTTGTAACTCCCCTTGGCTCTTTCTTGTTTATCAATAAAAGTTATTCAAGTTTTCCTCCATACTCTTGTGTCATTTATATTTGCTACATTTGTATGGTCAATTTACATCTGATCCTAGATTGTTTATGATTATAGATCCATGTTCTTGTATAGTGCTATGCTACTGTGATCTTACAGGTACTCTGTGAAGCTGGGTGTGCAAGGGAACAAGTAGTGAAAGACTATCAAGAAGGAGAGGAATCGAACTAGGAGATTAGCGCAAGACAGAGGTTGGTCTTATTTGTTCTTCTCTATCTATACTTCATAAAGGAAAAATGAAAGTAGCTTTACTTTGTTTGTTTCTAAGGTAGCTATCACACCTTAGTGGGATAAGAAGTTCTGAGTAGACACTTTTCCCTGTAACAATTATTCGCCTGTGTGCTGCAAATTATGAGCCAAGTCAGAGGGCTGTTAAGTCTCCATCTGGGAGCATACTTTTTTATATCACACCTGACTCCATCAACCAGATGTTGAATTTCAAACAGAATCAGATACTATTTCCCTTCTCCATGAACAACTTGCTAGAAGAAGCTTCCTAGCTCCCTGGCCCCAAGATTGAAAAAATTGCTAAGACATTTATGAGGGCAAATTGCCAACCTAAGGAACCACCTCCATTCCTTTATGACCATTTCAATGAGGTAGGCAAGCTACTTGTAGACATGATATCCTATGTGTTAGGCTTCACAACAAGTGAACATGTGGATGAGACAGTGTTGGTTCTGTTGTCTTCATTCGGCCAAGGATAGCCTCCTACTGTCAAATATAATTATGCCAAGTTCATAGCAAATAAAATCCATGACTAGCTCATTAAGCTAGATAGGCAGGGAGTTTTTAAATATTCCTCCTACATCTATCATTTGTTCATGTATTACCAATCTGAATGCTTCCAATGCCCCAACAAGAAATTGGATTCAAAGGGAGAAAGAAGATCTATTGTCTTCTGGTCACCAGTATTTCATCAAGTCCAGCATTCTCCTTACTCAAACTGTGAGTTCATTGACCAGTATGTTTATCCAGTCTCCTACCTCTGAATGAAAGCTCCCCATCCCAGAATAACTTATGAGATGCAGAAGATATTGCAGCTATCTAAGAACTAAAAATTAGGTGATTGGTACCTATACCAGGATCACATTGTCATCAGAATCTATGGCTGCGAGTTTTGTCCTTACAGGCTCCCAAGATATGTACCAATGAGGTTGTTTGCTTTGGAATACTACAGGCAGCTTATCAATTCAGACTTGACTCATTTTCACAGCACCAAGAAGAAGGCTCAAATGAAATTTAGAGACCACCTAGGCCCCTTCATGATGAACAAGAAGGAAGGTTGGCAAGATGCTGACCTGATCCTCAATGATCAACTTAAGTTGAAAAGAAGTTTCTGGTGGTTCCCTTATGACCCTCTTGGCTTTATTAATGCCAGAAGAGTCAAATATAGATTGACACTCTATGAACACTGCAAAATACCACACATTGAAAAATATGCTAATCAAGATGCGTGGGCACAAGGCACTTCAGTCGAAGAATTCACTCAGGAGGAAATTTTGGAGCAAACTGCTAAAGATCTTGAAAAGACTCTTTACTTGGATTCTGTTGACCAGGTAACTTTCAAGTTGCCATAGCAAGTTGAAGAGGGCACATCTACAGCTGCAGCTTCATAAGCTTCCCAAGGAGCATCTACATCAGCAACAGGTACAGCCAAAGGAAAAAAGCCAATGGAGACAAAATAGCCAATGGTCACTGAACAACCTGTCACTTCAATGGAACAAACTCAAGATCAAGCCCATCCTCAACAAACAGAGGCACTACAAGTGCCACCTCTGCAAGCTCCTGTCAATGAAGAAAGAGGCAGAAAACGAGACCGAGAAGACTCCACACCTGCTAGTGGGTCTACACAGCAACCTGAATCTAAAAGGCAAAGAGTTGACTCTCCAATTGAGGAGGAAGTCAGTGAGGAAGTTATGGAAAGCCCGAGAAGGGAAGCAAGCCAGCATACACCTACAAGCTCTTTTCAGCAAGAGCAAGACAGGCAGCACGGCATGGAGGTGTCTTCCTCCACACAACGAGGCAAAAGACCAGCTAGCATCAAGGCTAGCTTCAAAGAAATCAAAGCTCAAAATGAGCTACTTAGAGTGCAACTATATGACCAATTTCTTAAGGCAACACCTGCCAAGCAGGAAAGATTGATGGCAGCATTTGACATCAAACAAGAAAAAATGGTTCTCAGCCACTTCAAGCCCAAGGTTCAGCAGCCTCAGTCAGCTGCAGACTTTGTCAAGACAAGGCTAGAGGTCCTAGCCAAGGACATTCACCCCATGGATCAAATAGAGCTACATAAGCAGACAGCGGAAATGCTCTATGCCACCCTTGCAGAGAAGGCCACACTGGCTCATGAGTTGAATGAATCATTGAAGAATACGAACACTCAACTGGATTTAGAAAGAATGTCCTCCACAGCCAAAGACAATAGAATTAAAACATTGGAGGACATTATTGTGGACTTAGGACATAATCCTAAGGATCCTAAGGGTGTGAGGGCCCTTATGAAAAAGAAAGATGATGATATTGCTGCATTGAAAAAACGATTGAGGTTGCTTCCTACTGAGCACCCTCAAACAGGTGAACTGGTCAAAGAGAAAGAAGCTGAAGATACATTGGATTTGCTGATGCAACTGAACCAGAGAGTAATTGAGATGGAAGGAGAGTTGGAGAGAGCACTACAAGAAAAGCAGGGAGAGTCGACCTCCCAGCCACCTCAAACAGTTCCAACTGTTATTACTGTTCCTCCTATACAGGCAGCAGCGACCCCTCCAGTTATTCCAGCTACTACAACAGCGACAGAAGCTACAAGAGCAACAGCTCCTGACTCTAGCATGAGCATGGATGAATTGACAAAAGCTGTCAAAGAGCTAGAGCTTCAAGCAACAGAGATAAAAGAGGCCAAAGAAAAGTTGGCCAATCTGGAAGGAAAATATGATAAGTCCAAAATGACAGTGGCTGAGCAGACAAGGGAAATTAAAGCCCTGAAGGACAAAATAAAGGCCTTGGAGAAAGAGCTGTCTTTGGATAAAACCTTGGCTGAAATAAAAAAGATTCTGTGGACCAAGATTAATCAGTCAATCACCAGCCAATGGAGGTCAATTCAGGCAATGTATGAACAAGTAGAACTAATTGGCCTTGCTCAGTTTGAAACTCAGAGAGCCAAAGCAGCATTGGGAAACATGCCTGAGCAGGCCAACAGAATGATCAATTTCTTAAATCATCAGACCAAGGAAGAGTTAGCAGCACTACATATCATGAATAGAACAGATGCCATATTGACAGCAAAGAGGGTGCTCACATTGAGAAGCTTTGTGCAAACTCTGGAAGCAAGGTGTTGGGAAATACAAAGGGATGTGGATAATTTTGAAATAAAGGTTGCAGCACTACATACTAAAGGATTTCCCAGCCTACTGACCAGCGCTGCAAAGTTATTGACACGTGACCAATATGCAACTAGGATCAATAATTTTGTCGCAAATCAACTTACTACTGCATCAAGTTCTCTAGTGCAAGCAGGACCTCCTTCAGGACAGACTCTCTATGACAGTCTGGAGAACTTATTTTACATGGAACATGAAATTAACCATCTATTTGAGATGCCGCCCACCTATTAAAAGTATATAGAGGCCGATGAGACACTTGTCAAAATACAAAAGCATCAGTTACCTCTCGAGGATTGGTGGCAAGAAATGCTAGCCATTTTGCCCAGGTAATTCCAGTTTTTGCCCCTTTTTGTTTATTTCAAATATCGGTCATCTATGAGTCAGCAACAGGTCAGCAGCAAGCACCGGACAGGGTAGTTAAGAAGCACGCAAAGCAGGTCGGAGCAGTCACAAAACAAAGAGCTGTGACGGCAAGCCTAAGAGCGCGGATTTTTGAAAGCGCAGTCCATCCGACTTGAATGAACTCAAAATTCAACATTCGCCGACAGAAAAGAACAGCTGTTACATTTGTCTTTATTTCAGCATTTACTTTCTCATCAACTGCTCCTTAGGAGTTGGTAAAGAAGTTATGAGCTATTAACTCATCATCTAGATATTTTTGTATCTTGTTTTTGTATATATACCGACCCTCTGTATTGTTTAAAGGGTTGGTTGGTTGATAATCTTCATTAGAGACTCACACTGGATATCTAAGATGTTTTACTTAATCAAAGATTGCTGAAAAGATTTGGGGAAACGACTGTCTGCTCTGTGTCTAATGGTTTGAAGAATTGAATGTGGAATTCTTGTGCTGCAATATGGATCAATAAGTGTTCTTCACCTCTGTTATTTCAATTTCATTTATGCTCAAGTTGGAGAACGAAGGATTGGTTTAGAATTTGCTTAGCTGCACTCTATGCTCAGTTTCTATGGCTTCTTAATGTTTTCTTCTTGATCTTGGCATAAATATGAATTATGTTATGGCTCATGTTTGACCTATTTCACATATGGATGATTGTTATCTAGGAATTCTTAACTGCTCCTAGATAGGCCTCATTTATCTTCTTTCTGCTAACCTGAATGAGAGATTCTTAATTGCCCCTCATTCCTTAGCCTTTAATCCATCTCTTTTACCTTGAATGATTGTTTCATATGCATCTAGCTTGCTCCATATTCCTTCTTGTGACCAAGAAAACGCACCAGCAGTCCTACTCCTTGACTCCACGCCCAATGGTTCTAAAACTTTCATGCTATCCCTGCCTCTCTACTTGAAGGCATCCTCCTTCCCACCAAAACACAAACAAAACCCCTTGAACCCAATAACTAGCCTAAAATCATCATCAGAAAAGTTAAATCAGAAAGAGAGAGCCCTCTCTGATTGCAGGTGGGTTAGAACCTGCAGTCCAAAGATTGGTTTGTGGTTACCTCGGCCGTATCCTTTCAGGAGCTTAAGGACAACCTGAGTGATAAAATAATGGCGACTCCGCTGGGGAGCACCCTCAGATAATTTCACAAGTCAAGTTGGAAAGCTCCACTGTGAAAGAACCAGACCTTTAAAAGTTTCTTTCTCGTTTTCTGGAGAAGGTCATCTGTTTCCTTCCTAACCATTTTTACAAGTTCGGTTCTGATCTGTGATGGTGGATAGAGATCAGGCACTCCAAAGTTGATCATCCACCTGGCGACTCCACTTTATTTTCAAACAAGACTCCACTGGAGGAACGAACCTGAAAAGGGAAGGTCAGAATATTTTTTTTCAAAGACCAAAACTTCAAGTTTCAGAATGCCACTGCAGCCAACTAATCCCATTTCAAAGTGATAATAGTCGGACAGGATGACTGAGTGTGTGGAAGATGAATTTGAACAAGCTGTAAATGAATTCAGCAAGTTGCTATCAGAATATGAACTTGATGAAAAAAATTTAGATTGGTATTGTTAAAAGTCAAAGCAATACAACAGCCTCAAATCAAAATGTGTCTTCTTGGTTTAGTTGTGGAAGAACATGAAAATGAGATTGAACTTTTGCATTCTCAAATCCAGTCATATGATTTTCACGATCCTAAAGAATTTTTTCAAAATCTTCCTTCTCCAAGTCATGAGGAAATTGTACTACCTTCTGACTTACAGATGGAGGATAATCAAACTTTCAAGAGAAGGACTGAAGTATTGGCTACAGAATTTGTTACTAAAGATACTGTTGTCCCATCAGACCAAGAAGATCCAAAAGAAACTATCCCACATGATGCTTTTGTTGATCCTGTAGCAGATTACATGGAGGATCTTCTCCACTCAAAATCTTTAGCATATTTTCTCTATAAGGACCAAGTAGTTCAGCAGTGGCCTTTATATCCCACAATTCTGATTATGAGGGCACATGACCGAATACTGTCCCTGTTGTCACCAACTGTTAGTCAAACAGTTTCTTTCTTTCTACAAGTGCTTAAGTGGTTGCACTGGTTGTTTCATTTTACCTAACCAGCAAACAGGTGCTGATTAGGGTAGGTAGGTAGGTAGGTAGGATTTCAGTCTTCCGTTTGGATAGCAGCTTGATGCAGTTTAAGCCTGAAGTGAAGGCCCTAAGCTCTTCAAGTCTACTGTCATATACATAAATAAAGCAGCCAGCAAAGGCAAGTTTTCAGAGTGTAGCAAAAGTTGAAGATCAAGGCAACCTTACCTGCTATTCTTGACTTTTCATAAGGAAAAGTCATCCCCAAGTGGAGCCACTGTTAGCCTCCTGTTGCAACAGGTTTCATATTTCATGATTGACAGTGGAAGTGCCAAAAATGTTCATCTTTTTCATGCTGCAAAAGTTCCATTTTTGAAAGATTTCTCAGTTAGGGAAAGCCAAACAGCCTAAGCTTGGTTTCCCTAGGTTTAAATTGTTTGTCTTAGATAATAGAGAAAGAAAATCTGTCCAAACAGTTTAAGCTTGGTAGGTTAGTAGCTAGGTAGAGAATGAAGGTGCCCAACTGTCTAATCTGGGCCCTTGGAAGCAATAAGGGTAGTTTTTAGATAGGAGGGCAGTTAAAAAAGAAAAAAGCAATCAGGGTCTGCAAGTCCAAGTGCACCCTTCCTGAAGTAACAAAAAATGCTAGGTGTATTAGGTTGGGTAGGTAGCTTGGGGTTGTAGAAACAAGATCATCCTCGGTTTTTGGCCTTGACTAAGAAAGCTCAGTTCATCAGTGGCAGAGGTAGGAAAGTAGTGTTTTGGTGGCAGAATTCTGGAAAGCATGTCTAATTTCCATTCACTCCCCCTCAAAGTTTCTTACTAACGCCCCCAAAGGAACTTGGGATTTGCCCAACAAGTCCTTATTCCCTTTCATTTTTGTGAAACATTAAGTCAAAGTTTTGGCTTTCTTCATGAAAAGAAGCCACATTTCTTGTGTAAAAATGTTTTCATCTTCTACACAATTTCTATGTCTATCATCACTTCATAGATTTATCATCATTCCCCTTACATTTTCATTTCACAAACTCATATTAACTTCTAGTCCTATTATATAGCTCCCTAACTAAATTTTCCCGTCCCTATTATTACAAAAAATTATATAAAATCCCAAAAATAATAATATCCCCACCCCTTGGCACTATAGCCATATGTTCTAAAAATATGGGGAAATGTCAAATCCATCTGGGACTTACATTTAACCCTCCCTGTTTGTCCCTTGGGATCAGTTAACCCCTGGTTGAACTGATAGCCATTTATTCCCCTCCGTAGTCATTTTTACAAAGTTAATGTTTGAATATTATATTAAACATTAAACTAAACATTTAACCCCCGCTCGCATATAAACCCATAAACCCACTTTCCTAAAGTTCCCGCCCCCGCTGAATAAAATAAATTAAAAAGGTGTTGCGGGCCCCATCCCTTATCCTTCTGCCGCCTTGTCTGCCCCGCCAGCCGTCAGATCTAGCGCGCCCAGATCTACAGTGGGCGGGTGTTTTCACACCTGGACATGCCGAGGGTTAGCGTCCAGGAGATCAGAGGTTTTCCCATTGTACTCCCGCCACGTGTCACCTCCTCGGCTGTGGCGGAGCCCCCTTCTCCCAAACCACCCAGGCGCTAAAGTGGTGCACCATGAAACTGCTTACCGCCCTCGCCTGCATGACATCAGCACCACGTTTCACCACGCGTCACCTTCCGCGCCTCCACTGCTGTGCCACGATTGCTGCCACCTCATCCCTCACCTCCCCTCACCCTGCCCCCATGTCATTACCACGTCACTGCCCCGTTAGCTGTCATCCATCCATACCTGGGACCCGCCGATGACGTCAGGCTGACGTCACCCCGAAAAAGCGCCAAAAGCGCCAAAATGTCAATTTTTTTGCTTAAAAGAAGCGCGCAAACGACCGTTGTATTTCACTTCTATTGGTTCATTTGAAGGCTCCAGTTCACTGTTTTATTCATTTCCTCATTCCCAAAGTTTGAAATCAACCAGACCAGCTGTTGTGGCCTGCAATTCGACTTCATAGCCTACCTTCGCTCCAGCTCGCCCACTCTCGGCGTTGTTTAAACCAGGTATTTGTCATATCTTCCCCTTTTTCGCTCTTGTTTTTCCTTTTATCCACTGCACATACTGTAAGCCTGCGGATTTCCCCAATTGGCAGCTCTTCCACGCTTAAATATTTATTCAAAACCACTAGAAACCCTTCACTTCAGAAAAGGCCTCGTAAACCTTCTGCCCATTTACAATTTCACTAGCGAGTTCTGTTTAGAGCTCGGCCTCCAGGAAAAATCTCGCAGCAGCTCAGCATTGCCCTATTTTACCTTATTCCACTGCTTAAGCCAGTCCACTGAAACTATAATTGTCCTCGGCCCCCTTTGCATTGTTTCTCACAGTCTCTAACTCCAGAGAATTCACTAAGGGAAGGAAAGTTGACCCAAAACTCCGCAAAGTTGGTCTCTCACATCATTAATCCTCCTTTCAGCTCAAGCATTCAAAAGTTGCATAATGGCCACTCCATCAGCTCTGAACATCGCTCCCATGAACCCACCAAGTAAAGAGCTTGAGTCAATGGCCTTGGCTGACACAGATTATCTTATTCAAGACCTGGTTGCGAACAGAAATCATTTGCATACCTACTGTCAGCTAAGAAACAGCTTTATAAACAACACTGACATGTATGGCATATGGGAGTCCAATTTGCCACATTATTTCCTCCCCTCTGTCAATATTTTTCCTGAGATTATTCACCTGTGTGCTGCAAATTATGAGCCAAGTCAGAGGGCTGTTAAGTCTCCATCTGGGTGCATACTTTTTTATATCACACCTGGCTCCATCAACCTGATGTTGAATTTCAAACAAACTCAGATACTATTGCCCTTCTCCATGAACAACTTGCTGGAAGGAGCTTCCTGGCTCCCTGGCCCCAAGATTGAAAAAATTGCTAAGACATTTATGAGGGAAAATTGCCAACCTAAGGAACCACCTCCATTCCTTTATGACCATTTCAATGAGGTAGGCAAGCTACTTGTAGACATGATATCCTATGTGTTAGGCTTCACAACAAGTGAACATGTGGATGAGACAGTGTTGGTTCTGTTGTCTTATTCGGCCAAGGACAACCTCCTGCTATCAAATATAATTATGCCAAGTTCATAGCAAATAAAATCCATGACCAGCTCATTAAGCTAGATAGACATGGAGTTTTTAAATATTCCTCCTACATCTATCATTTGTTCATGTATTACCAATCTGAATGCTTCCAATGCCCCATCAAGAAATTGGATTCAAATGGAGAAAGAAGATCTGTTGTCTTCTGGTCACCAGTATTTTATCAAGTCCAACATTCTCCTTACTCATACTGTGAGTTCATTGACCAGTTTGTTTATCTAGTCTCCTGCCTCTTAATGAAACCTCCCCCTTCCAGAATAACTTATGAGATGTAGAAGATATTGCAGCTATGTAAGAACTACAAATTAGGTGATTGGTACCTATACCAGGATCACATTGTCATCAGAATCTATGGCTACGAGCTTTGTCCTTACAGGCTCCCAAGATATGTACCAATGAGGTTGTTTGCTTTGGAATACTACAGGCAGCTTATCAATTCAGACTTGAGTCGTTTTCACAGCACCAAGAAGAAGGCTCAACTGAAATTTAGAGACCACCTAGGCCCCTTCATGATGAACAAGAAGGAAGGTTGGTAAGATGCTGACCTGATACTCAAGGATCAACTTAAGTTGAAAAGAAGTTTCTGGTGGGTACCTTATGACCTGCGTGGCTTTATTAATGCCAGAAGAGTCAAATATAGATTGACACCCTATGAACACTGCAAAATCCCACACATTGAAAAATATGCTAATCAAGATCCGTGGGAACAAGGCACTTTAGTTGAAGAATTCACGTAGGAGGAAATTTTGGAGCAAACTGCTAAAGATCTTGAAAAGACTCTTGACTTGGATTCTGCCGACCAGGTAACTTTCAAGCTGCCATACCAAGTTTAAGAGGGCACATCTACAGTTGCAGCTTCATAAGCTGCCCAAGGAGCATCTACATTAGCAACAGGTACATCCAAAGGAAAAGAGCCAATGGAGACAGAACAACCAATGGTCACTGAACAGCCTGTCACTTCAATGGAACAAACTCAAGAGCAAGCCCCTCCTCAACAAACAGAGGCACTACAAGTGCCACCTCTGCAAACTCCTGTCAATGAAGAAAGAGGTAGAAAACGAGACCGAGAAGACTCCACACCTGCTAGTGGGTCTACACAGCAGCCTGAATCTAAAAGGCAAAGAGTTGACTCTCCAATTGAGGAGGAAGTCAGTGAAGAAGTTATGGAAAGCCCGAGAAGGGAAGCAAGCCAGCATACACCTACAAGCTCTTTTCAACAAGAGCAAGACAGGTAGCACGGCATGGAGGTGTCTTCCTCCACACAAAGAGGCAAAAGACCAGCTAGCATCAAGGCTAGATTCAAGGAAATCAAAGCTCAAAATGAGCTACTTAGAGTGCAACTATATGACCAATTTCTTAAGGCAACACCTGCCAAGCAGGAAAGATTGATGGCAACATTTGACATCAAACAAGAAAAAATGATTCTCAGCCACTTCAAGCCCAAGGTTCAACAGCCTCAGTCAGCTGCAGACTTTGTCAAGACAAGGCTAGAGGTCCTAGCCAAGGACATTTACCCCATGGATCAAATAGAGCTACATAAGCAGACAACGGAAATGCTCTATGCCACCTTGGCAGAGAAGGCCACACTGGCTCATGAGTTGAATGAATCATTGAAGAATACGAACACTCAACTGGATTTAGAAAGAATGTCCTCCACAGCCAAAGACAATAGAATTAAAACATTGGAGGACATTATTGTGGACTTAGTACATAATCCTAAGGATCCTAAGGGTGTGAGGACCCTTATGAAAAATAAAGATGATGATATTGCTGCGTTGAAAAAACGATTGAGGTTGCTTCCTACTGAGCACCCTCAAATAGCTAAACTGGTCAAAGAGAAAGAAGTTGAAGATACATTGGATTTGTTGATGCAACTAAACCGGAGAGTAATTGAGATGGAAGGAGAGTTGGAGAGAGCACTACAAGAAAAGCAAGGAAAGTCGACCTCCCAGCCACCTCAAACAGTTCCAACTGTTATTATTGTTCCTCCTATATAGGCAGCAACAACCCCTCTAGTTATTCTAGCTACTACAACAGTGACGGAAACTACAAGAGCAACAGCTCCTGACTCTAGCATGAGCATGGATGAATTGACAAAAGCTGTCAAAGAGCTAGAGCTTCAAGGAACAGAGATAAAAGAGGCCAAAGAAAAGTTGGCCAATCTGGAAGGAAAATATGATAAGTCCAAAATGACAGTGGTTGAGCAGACAAGGGAAATTAAAGCCCTGAAGGACAAAATAAAGGCCTTGGAGAAAGAGTTGTCTTTGGATAAAACCTTGGCTGAAATAAAAAATATTCTGTGGACCAAGATTAATCAGTCAATCACCAGCCAGTGGAGGTCAATTCAGGCAATGTATGAACAGGTAGAACTAATTGGCCTTGCTCAGTTTGAAACTCAGAGAGCCAAAGCAGCATTGGGAAACATGCCTGAGCAAGCCAACAGAATGATCAATTTCTTAAATCATCAGACCAAGGAAGAGTTAGCAGCACTGCATATCATGAATAGAACAGATGCCATATTGACAGCAAAGAGGGTGCTCACATTGAGAAGCTTTGTGCAAACTCTGGAAGCAAGGTGTCGGGAAATACAAAGGGATGTGGATAATTTTGAAATAAAGCTTGCAGCACTACAGACTAAAGGATTGCCCAGCCTACTGACCAGCACTGGAAAGTTATTGACACGTGACCAATATGCAACCAGGATCAATAATTTTGTCACAAATCAACGTACTGCTGCATCAAGTTCTATAGCACAAGCAAGACCTCCTTCAGGACAGACTCTCTAAGATAGGCTGGAGAACTTATTTTACATGGAACATGAAATTAACCATCTATTTGAGATGCCGCCCAACTATGACAAGTATACAGAGGCCAATGAGACACTTGTAAAAATACAAAAGCATCAGTTACCTCCCGAGGATTGGTGGCAGGCAATGCTATCCATTTGTCCCAGGTAATTCCAGTTTTTTCCCCTTTTTGTTTATTTCAAATATTGGTCAGATATGAATCAGCAACAGGTCAGCAGCAAGCACCGGACAGGGCAGTTAAGAAGCACACAAAGCAGGTCGGAGCAGTCACAAAATAAAGAGCTGTGACGGCAAGCCTAAGAGTGCAGATTTTTGAAAGCGCATTCCAGCCGACTTGAATGAACTCAAAGGTCAACATTCACTGACAGAAAAGAACAGCTGTTACATTTGTCTTTATTTCAGCATTTACTTTCTCATCAACCGCTCCTTAGGAGTTGGTAAAGAAGTTATGAGCTATTAACTCATCATCTAGATATTTTTGTATCTTGTTTTTGTATATATACCAACCCTCTGTATTGTTTATAGGGGTGGTTGGTTGATAATCTTCATTAGAGACTCGCACTGGATATCTGAGATGTTTTACTTAATCAAAGATTGCTGAAAAGCTTTGGGGAAACGACTGTCTGCTCTGTGTCTAATGGTTTGAAGAATTGAATGTGGAATTCTTGTGCTGCAATATGAATCAATAAGTGTTATTCACCTTTGTTATTTCAATTTCATTTATGCTCAATTTGGAGAACGAAGGATTGGTTTAGAATTCGCTTAGCTGCACTCTATGCTCAGTTTCTATGGCTTCTTAATGTTTTCTTCTTGATCTAGGCATAAATATGAATTCTGTTATGGCTCATGTTTGACCTATTTCACATATGGATGATTGTTATCTAGGAATTCTTAACTGCTCCTAGATAGGGCTCATTTATCTTCTTTCTGCTAACCTGAATGAGAGATTCTTAATTGCCCCTCATTCCTTAGCCTTTAATCCATCTCTTTTACCTTGAATGATTGTTTCATATGCAGCTAGCTTGCTCCATATTCCTTCTTGTGACCAAGAAAACGCACCAGCAGTCCTACTCCTTGACTCCATGCCCAATGGTTCTAAAACTTTCATGCTATCCCTGCCTCTCTACTTGAAGGCATCCTCCTTCCCACCAAAACACAAACAAAACCCCTTGAACCCAATAACTAGCCTAAAATCATCATCATCAAAGCTAAATCAGAAAGAGAGAGCCCTCTCTGATTGTAGGTGGGCTAGAACCTACAGTCCAAAGATTGGTTTGTGGTTACCTCGGCCGTATCCTTTCAGGAGCTTAAGGACAACCTGAGTGATAACACCATTAATACTGGATTGGCAGCAGATTTTCAAGGATTTGTCCCATAAATTTCGTCTTAAATGTCAGCCACCTGCTCCATTTGGCTGCATTTCTACCGTTAATTCATGAACAGTGACTTTAATGGTCACTTTCTGGCTGACCTGCGTGATTTCTCCCTAGGTAGCGCAGCTCCCTTTGCATTTTCATGAACGCTGTGACACCTCCTTTCTTTGCACAATACTCTAATCACGCAAATCCCCAACTCGGGTAGTGTAGTTTATAGTCCTGCGCCTCCTTTCAATTGCCTGCAGCACTAAGACTGCGCTACCCTCATATAGTCACATGGCTGGACCATCAGTGTATGGCTTCAATCTTCTACCATTCACCTTTCCTGGGAAGGGATCTCCATTCAATTTGACCAAATGAACTGCTCCGCCATCAGTAATTTGCTTAATGACATATGGCCCTAACCAGTGCATTCTGAATTTCTCTGGAAATTTATCAAACTTGCTGTCATATAACAAAACTAGGTCATTTACCTTAAAGGTGTGCAACTTAATGTGCTGATCATGCTATGCTTTTTTGCACTGCTTTTGGAAATGTTGGTGAAATCCAGCTAGAAATCTCTCTTCCTGAAGCTCAGCCAGTTGTGTGAGCCTCTCTTCCAAGGCTTCATGATCCATCACATCTATTAGTGCCACAATGAGCAGACTAGGTACAATGTATTCCATGGGCATTACTGCTTCAACACCATAGACAAGCCTAAAGGGTGTCTATCAGGTCAACTTCTTGCATGTTGTCCGATAGGCCCATACTACTGTCTGTATGCGTAGGTCCAAATCACTTCACCGAGTGTTGCAAACCTTGGTCAACACATTCTCTAGCACCATATTGAATGCTTCCACCGTCCCATTAGACTGTGTGTGATAAGGTGTGCTCTTCTGCTGATATACTAAAATTACTCCGTCTAGGTGTTGGTCATCTCATTCAAAAAATGCGTACCATGATCACTCATCAAAATCTTTGGACACCCACATTATGTTAGTACATACTGAAAGAGGAACTTCACAGCAGTCGTGCCTATGCAATCCTTCACAAGTTGTGCCTCCACCCATCAAGTCAAATGCTCCATCGTGGTAAGAATGTACCACGCTCTCGTCTTCTTACCTTGGGGCTGAATGGGCCCCACAAAATATGTTCTCAATTTCTCAAAGGTTGTAACGTCATCTGTGGATTTAGAGGCAACTCGTCCCTCCACAATGGCATGCTTATCCTTTGACACACATCACACGCCTTGCAGTGAGCTTTTGAATCCCGATGGAGGATTGGCCACCACAAGCCTACACGTAGAATCGTTTGAGTGGTCGCTCTCCCTACATAATGACCTCCCATGGCACCCCCATCAGTTTCCGCGAGGATATTGTTCGTTTCAAAGTCCGGTACATATCATTGCAATATTTAATCAGACCCATTTTGTATAGATGCCCAACAATGACAGAAAAATCTACCACATGCACCACTAACTCCTTTTTCTGCTGAATGGTGTAACCTTCTAGGGTATTTCCTGTCGTTGGGAAGTGTATGATATCTTCAAAACGACCATCCGTGATGCGTACTACCAATAGTTGTGCATCACGTAATCCCTCTTCAAAATTAGTGGGCTCTTCCCCTGTTTTGATGCATGACAGATGGTCTGGTCCCGCATTCAGTTGTCCAGGCTTCACAATAACTTCAAAATCATACTCCTGGAACAATAACAACCACCTGCAGATTCTCCCCCCCAACACAGGCTTATTGACTAGGTATTTCAATGTGGAGTGACCCAGATACATCTTAAAATGGCCTTCCAGCAAATAGTGTCTAAACTTCTGGAGTGCATATACCATGGCTAACCCTTCGCACTCGGTTGCGGAATAGTTCTTCTCAGCGTTGGATAACCTTCTGCTTGCAAATGCTATAGGGTGGTTCAATTCGCCTCTGCCAACCTGTGTTAGTACTGCTCCCAGCACTATACATGATACATCGACAAGTACATAAAACTCCTTCTTCCAATCCAGAAAGACTAAAATTAGTGCAATGACCATCTTTTCTTTCAATACATCCAATATTTTCTTACATTCCTCGTTCCAACAGAATGTGACATCCTTTTTCAACAACTTCTCCATAGGCGCAGTGATCTGAGCATAGCCCTTGATAAAATTCTTGTAATACCCAGTATATCGTAAGGTTGTGTGCCACTATTTCACACTCCTCAGCACCTCCAAATTAAGTATCACTGTGACCTTCGTGGGATCTACCATCAGTCCCTATCTACAAACACATGACCCAACAAAGTCCCAAAAGGAATAGAAAACAAGCACTTCTTCAGATTGAGCACGATTTGGTACCTTCAATAGGTATCTAGCATTAGGCGCAAACTTTCCACATGGCATTTCACCAGCCCAAACATAGTCTAGTCATAAGAGTACACCTCTAGGAACTTATGAATAAATTCCTCGAATGCAGCAATGACTACATGTGAAAAAATCGCAGGTGCATTCTTCAATCCGAAAGGCATTACAGTGTATTGAAAACATCCCCACTCAGTCGGGAATTTTGTCTTGCTTCTATTTTCTGGTGCAATTTTTATCTAATGGTATCAAGAGAACCCATCAGTGAAGGACTACACTTCCTAGCCACCTACATTATCCAATACCCCATCAGTGAATGGAGTTGGGAAAGGATCATGTATGCAAGCATCATTCAACATCCTGAGATCTACACATATCCTTATTTGATCCTTCTACTTCTTTTCCTCTACCACCATTGGGCTTACCCAATTAGATTCTCCTATGGGCTCAATGATGCCTGCCATGAGCATCTTGTCTAGCTCTAAGCGAACCTTCTCCTTATACTTCGGATTGAGATGGTAAGGTCTTTTCTTAACCGGCTTCGCGTCGGGTTTTAACGTGATATTCATAACACCAAGGTCTCCTATTATCCCTTTTAGCTTTGCAAACTTGTTAGGGAACACATCCTGGTATTCGTGTAGCAATTCAACGACCTTATCTACCATTGCATCATCCCAGTAATCTCTAGTCTTCGTGAATTTGGGCTCCACCTCCGTACAAATATTTACCTGTTTTGTTTCCAGTGGTGCGATTATATCACGATTCTCAATTTGCAGTCCCCCGACCTCACAGTGACCCTCTGTTTTATGGATTTTAATCTTTCGCGGATCCTCATCTTCTTCTTCAGTAGTCATGTTATAACATTCCAGCACGTGGCTTAGCTGAGTAGTCCAATCAGGTTGAATCAGATCCAAAGGATCCTGCAGTGTCCTAAAGATTGATGATTTCACTTCTTGTAGCCCTTCGTCAATACAGTCAATCCCATCTTCAAAGCTACCCTTGTGTGTACCCCACCATCTCATGGGTGTAGCACGCAGTGCCCAGTCCAAAGCCTGGAAGTGTTGCTTCACTAGTACTTCCCTCTCAAATGCATCCAAAAATACATCTACATCATTCAAGCCATCATAAGTGGGCAGATTTCTTACCTTCGACGACACACAGTGCACCGAATTGGGTCATCATGTTACAACTCAGTGTGGTTACTTTGTGTAATCGATTCTTCCAGCGCTCTAATTCTTCATCAGAGTTTGAGGTGGATGAACTCTCGTGATCCCATGTAATTCATCAATTCGCTGTTGGATTCACCCAATCTTGGTCTCTTGCTATTACCTTATATATATAGTCCAAATCGTCATCTCTCTCATAATCACGGACTGGTTCAATATAGCAGGATCCTTCAGCATGATCTAGGGGTACTATTACACGAAGCGATGTCTTTTAAAATATCATCTTTCAATTCTTTTGGTTCATTACCCCATTCATATCTGTAGCCCAATCAATGCCAAGGAGCGCAGGGTAGGGTTTTTTTTCATCCACAATTTCTATTACTTCAAAGTCAGCCAATGTGCTCACGCCTGCAATATCTATTGTCACCCCTTGCAGCCATCCCATGGGGATGATATTTTGTTGATTTTCCATCCTTAACTAAATTGGAGACCATTGCAGCATGGATCTTCCCATTTGTGCCCAAGTCTGCTTTGATGGAACATTCGCATCTGACCCCAGATCTAAAATAACCTGATCCATTTCATATTCTCCTATCTGCACGATTAGTCTCATCTCTCATCCTATCCTTGCTTTGTGTTTACCAATCTTCTGTACCATGCGCAGTTTACCCAAAGTGTTTCCAATGCATCTATTTATATGCTCCTATAATCCCTTCACAGCCTTGCTATTGTGCAACAACTTCATGCAGGTCTCTAGAAAGGTTGTAAGCATAAAACGGTCCATTTCTTGATCAGGCTTATCCGTGCTCCCTCGGGTGGAAGCCTCAGTGAAGTTATTTTTTGCATCCATGAATGTTTCACATGCACACTCCAAATCAAATTAAACCTCCTTCATCAGCACTTTACAAACCCATGTGCTGCCTTTGTTTTGTTTCCCCTTATCATTACCTATTTCAATTCCACTTCAGATTACTATATTCACATTTGGATCCTCTTTGTGAGGCTTGGACCTTATCATATGAACGTTCTGAGTCAGCTACGGTGGTAGTGCCCCTTTGTCACGTATCCTTGCTATCAGCGTCAGACAGTCCTCTGTTTCATGATCAAACAGAGTAAAATATTTGCACGACAGACGTGTTGGGTTAGTGCAATCATGAGCATAGTGTCCTGGTCCTCCATAGTTGTAGCAGATTAGCTGTCCCCGATCTCTACTAGGTCCTCCTCCGCCTCGGCCTTGTCTGCGCCCTTGAAAGCCTGTTCACGACATCCCTGCACTCTGGTTAGGGGGCCGCATTTCTACCTAAACCATATAGGTTAGTGTTCTGTCCATCATCAATTCATAGCTTTTGTAGTTGCTCTCATCATGTCCTACCGATCTGCAGAAGTTATAGAACAGAGGTTGCGGTATTTGTACAAACTTCTGTAGCAAATGATAGTTATCCATCATATATTTCCCTACTACTTGACATATAGCATACCAGAACGTAGGCCCCGTGCTCAGTCTTTCTTGAGCTACTGACATCAAAGGCATTATCCCTCCTCCTACAATATAGTTCACAAATACTAGGCAATGGTCTTTGTCATGGCCTTGACCATTACATTTCAGGCATCATACCTCTTTTCACACCTTCGGTCAAACTGTTCTATCCTACTTCAGACTTTTCATTTCAAGGCAAAGAGTTTGCAACTGCACATGGATCTACTAAACCCCCAGATTTCAATCTTGCCTTGGCATTTCATGCAGTCTCATTGCAATCTCCAAGGGCTCTGCCTGATTCGTTATCTTCTGTTGTGATAGCGCAACACTTAGGTGTGGCAGGAACGAAGCCACGAACCACTCGCGGTACTGTCCATATGTTAGGTTCATATTAGCTTTGTGAATTTTACATTTCAACCTCTGATACAACTCCCAAGGTGTCTCACCTGGTTTCATTGCAATTTCCTTGAACCCCAAAATAGATTGCACTTCTAATTTAGGCCTACTGAACTCTTTATTCAGCACGGTCTGGACGTCCACCACCCCAGTGTTTGGGTTATCATTAGAGTAATTGATGTACCAGATTAGCGCGTGATCCTGCAAAGCACTAACCAATGTTGCCTTCTTCATGTGATCATTTGTGACACCCTGAGCTTCCCATAAAACTTTCATAATGAACCAAAACTAGTCTGGGTCCTCATTTCCCAAGCCTTTAAACAAAGGAAGTTTCACTGAATTTTCCATGCTGAATTATAGTGGAGGTGGTGGTGGTATGGGTGAAGTCAAAGGTGATGGTGGTGAAGTTGGAGGTGTTGTGGGTGGAGGTGGTAGTCACAGGAATCTCTCTCTTAATAACTATATTTCACTCATGGAAAAACCTGCTCTACTCCCTCTTTGTCACCCAATGGAGGTGAAATTAGTGGGCTATACTCAGGTCCTTTCTTCCTTCATTTCTATAAGTCTTTCCACTTCGTATAGCTCCGAACATCAAGGTAGCTACATAACCCATTTTTCACACAATAACATCTTAATCCAGGTGTTCAAATCCTTCAAGTACTTACCTTGCAGACCTTTGAAAAAGTGTTGCTCCTCCTCACTGTAACTAACTAAAGTATCGACCGCAAATTCAGTCACAAATTCTCTTATAATTCGATCGAGCCAATGATCAATAGTGCGGGCGATCTTATCCTCAGAGGCTTCTAGTCTCTATACTAACTCTGAGGTCCATACAATAGGATCGTCAAGTCTCCACCTTCCTTGGCTATCTGCTAGCTTCACGATCCACTCATATAGCTCAATTGGAAAGGAACAAAAAAAGATCTCGTGAATTTTTGTATACAAGTACCTCTCCAACCACTGTTCCTTTATTAGCCGTGGATTTATGTTCTCCTGTGACGTGAATTCATGGATCTTCTATCCAACTAGTATCCAATCTCCTTCTTAGTAGGATTCTAGTGATACGACTTCACACATCTCTTATGTAGATTCTGGTCTCGACAACAGAACCATTTGTTGGTTATGTGGGGCCTAACCCAGGTGTTGTGGCTAGCAACAACCCCCCTTCTTATTTGGTGTTATTCCTAATACTAAATAAGTGGGGACCCTTAGTTAAAAATTAAAAAAATCAAAATAGTGCTTAAATTTCCTTTTCAAATAAAATTACCATCATAAGCTTAGGAAACCCCCCTTGCAAAATATAAAAAATCCAAGTTCTATGATAAGGTAAGATAAAATCTTTCCTTAGGAAAATCGCATCACAAAAAGATGACAGCATACCACCCTATAAGCCGAATTCCAATATTGGAAGACTGCGATATGCGATAATAAACAAATATCGCATCGCATTCAGAATAACTTACATAAAAAAACTTTAATTTTGCCGATATGTGATGACGCCGATCGCAAATCGCATTTCGCAGAAAACAGGATAACAAAGATTGTAATGTGTAACTTTTCTGCGATTTGCGATATTGCGATATTACGATATTGCGATTTCGCGATATAGCGAGAATGTGATAATGCGATGTTACGGTTTTGTGACGTTGTGATTCTGCGATATTGTGATCTGCGATGTTGCAAAGAAAATCGCAAAATCACTTCATCACAGATCTTTCGGGCTCGTTATTCAGGAAAAGTATTTTCCATAAACTGACACCTGGTTATGCACTTTAATACTAATAAATGAGTTAGTTTCTAGTTATTAATGGAATATGGGTTCGTGCTTATCAAGGAATCATCTCACGTAAGGTGGTATACTTGATGTGTCTGTGACATTTAAAACTTTCCCATCACCCTTCCTTGTCATTCATTTTCACTTCACTTGTGAATTGCAGGAACGGAGAACAGAGGCCAATACAAAGTAATACGTAGGATAAAATGGGAAAGAAAAGCAAAGCTCTGAGCTCTGAAGAAAAAGAAATGGCACCCTTGTATACAAACACAGCCCATAACAGAGACATGGGAATTACTATGTGGGAAGGCATTTATAATTTGCTCGAAGAGGAGAATCCCAGAGTACTGGAAGTTGCTGCTACCGTGGGCTCAAATAGTTCTTTAGAGGCATCCATCACAGAGCTAGCTTGCTCATTCTTACACCAGATAGCAGCAAGACCCAAAATTATCCCATATACAGACATGGTCAAGTTGATACTGGACAACATTGATATCAGAAACAAACAGTTTAAAACTCAAGGTCAAGAGCTTACGGAATTATTATTTTTACAAATGTTGAACTTTATATCCACTAGAAGGAAAAAGCACAAAAAGCGAAAAACGCATCAAGGAAACCCGGATCAAGAAACGGAGGTAGTTTCTGATGCGCGATTAGCACCTAGCACTAATCGCGCATTGCTGAGAAAAATTTCTCGAAAAGGAAAGCTGCTAATTGCCCAGTCACCTGCAAGCCCCGAAAATTGCAAGAAAGTAACGATACAGACAGATTGGAAGTAGAAGGCTCAGGAAAAGGCACAAGCAATCCAAGGGTTAACTAAGTTGAACTGGGATCATTACTGGGCATACTTGGTAAAGCCACATAGCCAGTTGATGACTCTTAAGTGTATCATCAATTCGGCCCAAAAGATGGTGCCAACTCTTGTCGATTCTGTTTTCTTAGCTCAGCTAAAATTGGAAGTCAACCACCCCACTCTTCTTAAACAGATGCTGCATGCATGCAATTTCAAGGACGAAATACAGAAGTAGTTTAATTTTAGATTCAATTTTAGTTTTGTTTTATTTTGCTAAAAGATGACGGTCATTTAAACCGCATCCTACATTTTTGTAATAATTTATTTTTAGATTTAGTTAATAGTATTTAAACCCTTCTCATTAATTTAGAGAAGGGTCCTAAAATTTATCAAAATATTATCCCCAGAACATGCACTTCTGTACCCTCTGAGGAGGTTTTGATGAATGAATGGAACAACATTTATTGATGTTTGCATTTGATATCTGCTACTGATGTTGCACTTTTTTACTCTTAGTGGATATTTGATCAAGAAAAGATAAATTGTTGTCACTTGAATCTCAGGAGTAGGACTAGTTATAAATGGTATTTCTATATCTTAACTATTTTTGCCTCTATGTTAAAGTGATTTCCATGTTCTATTATTTATATATTCATGTATGAATGCCTGAGTTATCATTTGGCACTTTTGTACGGTGATAGCTATTTGTTTATGCTTAGTGTATGAGTAGCTTATTATGCGATATGTTTTTCACAACTGTTTCATCTAACTTTTTATACGAAGTGGTTCATATTTATTGAATTATTTTCTCATAACAGCTGAATGATCTTTATTACCAGTTGTTGTTTGAAATCATTTTAGATCATATAAAGGAAAGATTACACCCTGGGCTAGTGTAGATTTACATATTTCTATTTATTAAAATATAATTTCCTTATTATTAGATTAGAATTAGATTAGAAGTATTCCATTTAGAAACTGTTAGAAACAGAAATATCAATCTTTCTCACACACACACTTAAATTTGGAAACTGGTCCCATATCCCCAGTCAGACCCGCTATACCAAATGGAAAAGGAGTTGCCAACCAAGGTCCGGACCGGGCGGGTATCCCCCTTGTTGTAGACCCGATTTTCAGGGCTTCAACATATTTGGCACTAGAAGGAGGGCCACGAACTGTGAATGGCAAGCAAATCTAAATCTAAATACCATTCTGAGAGTAAATCGCCCTCACCATCTCCCCCAACTTCTCCATTATCGTTAAACCCAGAGCCAGAAGTCGCTAGATCAACAGCCACTGCTACAAACCCTGACATTTCAAAAAAATCTACTATTGAACCTCCTGAAGTTGAATCTTTGATTCAAAAACTTCAGCGATTTTCAATATCTCCTCAAAAATCTGATAAATCTCAAGGCAGCTTGACTTCGTAATATAACCCTGCTCATCCTCTTACCAGGTTAAAGAGTGAAAAGTTTGGTGTTCAGCCAACCAAATTACCTCTACCTACTAGGAAGAGAGCAAGAAAGTCTCCTAAAGGATCCGATAGTGAGACTCTTTCATCATCATCATCCATCTCAACCTCTTCACCTCAAAGTCAACCATCCACTCCTCCACTTCAGAATCATCGTCCATCAACCTATTGCGACTTCCTCAACTCCTTCTCAACCATCTGGAGTCATAATATCCTCATCTTCTCAACCACAGGGATCATCTTCTGCACTTTCCTCTGTTAGTAGTTTATCAATGGCCCAAACTCCATAGAATAACCCAGGGGCAGTCTTAATGCCTGTACCCTTGAGTCAGTTACCAGCCCATCCTGAAAAATGGTTACCTAAGTTTAACCCTGAGGCAGGAATGCTAGCAGAAGAGCATATAAATAACTTTATGTTATCTATAAATCTCAATGGAGTTGTTAATGAGGATGTTGTTGTTCGACTTTTCCATTATACTTTGCAAGGAACAGCCGGATCATGGTATTTATCGTTACCTTCTGGATCTATTACTAGTTGTGACATCATCCAAGAACAATTCCTGACCAAGTTTGGTGATGACAGGTCTACAACGACACTGATCAATGACTTGTCTAACCTTAGGGCCGAGTCAAGAGAACCTATCAAAGATTTCAATTTACGTTTCAATAAAATTTTAAAAAAATTACCAACTACTTTTCAACCTAGTGAAGAAGTCCAAACTGAATGGTACATTACTGCTTTACCATAAAACTTAGCAATCCTTGTTGATAGGGCTAACAAAACAACCTTAGTTGAAAACATGAAAGAAGTAATAGTAGTAGAGAAACTTATTTTGGCCCTAGAAAAGAAAAACGGGATAGAAGAACGAAAGTCTAAGAAGGTGTCTTTCAAAGAAGATCCTAAGAAAAACAACCGAAAGATCCATTTGATTTAGAAGGATTACAAAAAACTTTGAAGACCATGTCTAATGAAATGGTTGACATCAAGAAGCAAGTGGCAAAAACTTCTTCTAAAAAGCCATACAAGCCTTTTAAAATAAATCCTTCAACTGATTCCAAACCCCCTAACACTATTTCAAATGCTGAGTCAAAAGAAGAAGAAGAGGAAAATGATACTGAAGAACATACCGATGAAGAAGAAGTTGTAGAGTTACAAGGTATGTGGGATTTCATCCTCCCAGATGAAGAGGATTGAAAGGCATTCTCGGTTAGTACTTGCAACAGAAATCAACTTGATCCTCCTCAACCTACAACTAAGCCAAAGAGCACAAGCTCGATGATTAAGGATAAAGTTGCAGCTAAGAAAACATCACCTAAAGCAACTCAAACTAGCCCAGTCCAAACAGACACATCTACTCCATCTAAAATGCTAATCGTTTCGGATGAAATGGAGTATAATATCGTAGAAGATATGGAAAACACTAGGGCCAATATTACTCTTTTTGAATTGATTAAGTTAAAACACCAGCAGAAAGTACTTTTGAAAGAATTACATGCTATACAAGTTGCACCTTTACCAGCCACTGTAATCTCTCAAGCTTCTCATGATATCGGAAGACCTCCAACTAGTACGATGAATAAAGTTGATCCAAACGATATCTCATTAATTAGAGGAAGATCGAGATCGCATACTCCCCCATTTCTCCTTATGAATTTTTCAACAAAAACATGCATAATTGCTTATTCGACTTTGGAGCTTCATCGAATATTTTACCAAGATCAATTTGTGGAAAATTGAACGTTTAACCACAGAAATCCGCTATATTCATAGTCGAATTAGATCGATCGCAAGTCGAAGTGATTGGCAAGTTAAATCAGGTTACCGTAAGGCTGTCATCCAACCCAAAGGTATGTCAAGTTATTGACATTCTAGTTGCTGATATTCCTGAATTTTATGGCTTAATTCTTAGCAGAGACTGGTCATAAAAACTTCATGGATACTTTGGAACTGACTGGTCGCACATGTGGCTACCTTATAATGGTAAACCAAATCAAATAAAATTTGAGCGCGAACGACATCAGAAATACATAGTAACAGAACTTGAGGGAGAAAACAAACCAGTACCATACAATTCTAACAGTATTGGCAACTATTTAGTAGATTCTTTCCTAGGAAATTTTAATTCTCATTCATTACCTTACTTAGAACATTCTGTTTTATCTCAAGTAGAAATTTTTTCTCAAACAAATAGTTCTAAATGCATTAATTTTATAAATAGTCCTGTAAATAAATCTTTGTTTTGGAAACTATTTTTTGATGGTTCTATGTCTAATGAAGGAGCAGGAGAAGGATGCGTGTTACTAAGCCCAGAGGGAGATAAAACCATGCTAACTTGCAAAATCTAATTTGAGTGCACCAACAATACCATAGAATACGAGGCTCTAGTCCAAGGGTTATACAAAGCAGTCGGATTAGACGTCACATACCTGCAAGTTTTCGGAGATTCTGAAATTGTAATTAGACAGGTACGTAATACTATACACTATTTATCAGGTCATTTAAAGCATTACCAATCTTTAGTTCAAGATCTGACTGAACATTTTATAGCATTTAATATTTCATCAATTCCCAGACTCCAGAATGCGAGCGCAGACCTCTTAGCCATCGTAGCATCCAAGCTCATTCCTTCAGAATATTTTAGCCCTAACTGATTTTCAATTGAGTTAATTTTTAGACCATCTATTCCTAATAACATTACAAATTGGAGGATTTTTAACGACGATCCGATATCATGAGTTTTCTCACATCTGAAGGATCCTACACCAATCAAATAATTGATGGAGACCAACATGACCAACAATTGCAACAGGATAGTACTAACAATGCTATACCTAAATCAATAGTCAAATTAGAAGACCTTTATGATTTAAAAGATCGATTCAAAAGATCTACCAATTAAAAACTCCAAAGTTCAACTTTGAATTATGAATTAGTAAATCTAGGAACTGATTCCAAACCCCAGAATATCAACCTAGTCCTTGGCCTAGCCCCTGAAGAAAAATTAGCATATATATGTCTCTTGAAAAAATACAAAAGTGTCTTTTCTTGGAATTACGATGAACTCAAAACATACGACACCTCCATCTTCCAACATACTATCCCAATGATTGATAATGAAAAACCTGTCCAACAAAATTTGAGAAAGATCCATCCAAATTTAGAAAATCAGATCAAAACTGAACTCAACAAGTTATTGAAAGCCAAAATAATCTTTCCCGTTAGACATTCTAAATGGGTCTCCAATATGGTACCTGTTAGAAAGAAAAATGGAGATATTAGAATCTGCATTGACTTTCGAAACCTTAACAAAGCCTGCCAAAAGGATAATTTTCCTTTACCTCCCATGGAACAAATACTGCAGGCAGTTGCGGGCTCAGAATTAATTTCATTCTTGGATGGATTCTCAGGATACAACCAAGTGCTGGTACAACCCAATGATCAATTAAAAACGACATTCAAAACTAAGTGGGGCACATACGCATATCAAAAGATGCCATTTGGTTTGATAAACGTGGGTGCCACATTTCAGAGAGCCATGGACATTGCATTCAAAGGTTTAGTTAATAAATCAATGGTAATCTATTTGGATGATATTACTGTTTATTCCAAGAAACGAAACAACCACCTCAGGGATTTAAAACAAATCTTCCAACGTTGCCTAAGGTATGAGATTTCGCTTAACCCGAAAAATTCCTTTTTCGCATTAAGTGAAGGAAAACTTCTAGGATTCATAGTGTCAAAATCTGGAATTCACATTGATCCTGACAGAATCAAAGAAATTTCCGCAGTACCCCTACCTCACAACAAGAAAGCCATGCAATCCTTCCTTGCCCAGATTAACTTTGTAAAGAGGTTTGTTCCAGACTTTTCAAGAATCATGTCTCCTTTAAAGCCATGATTAAAAAGAACGCAAACTTTAAATGGGGCCAAGATGAACATGAGGCATTCAATCTGATCAAGCAAGCTATTATTAATGCTCCATCTTTAGCAACTCCAAATTTTTTCGATCCTTTTATTTTGTACACATTTTCCTCGGATAAATCATACACTGCGATACTCACTCAAGCAAATCAAGAAAAGGCGGAAGCCCCAATTTCTTTTTTCAGTTCTAATTTACAAGGTGCTGAGTTGAATTATTCAGATGTGGAGAAACAAGCTTATGCTGTTTTTAAAGCAATTAAATATTTCAGACCTTTTTTACTCAAAACACATACCAAGATCATAGTACCATTTCCAGTGGTAAGAAATCTTCTAGTACAGAAGGATGTGGGTGAGAAAAGGGCCAATTGGGTTACTGCCTTACAGGAATATGATGTAGAAATCAAACCGGAAAATATTGTAAAAGGTCAAGGTTTTTACAAAATGCTGGCAAGAGCATCACTAATGTCCAAAAATCCATTTGAAGAGGTACAAGTGTACGAGGTAAGCATAAACGATGTTGAGTCATTATGTGCTAATATTATTTATTATCTAAAGAATGGATATGCTCCTCCAAACCTCGATCATACCAAGAAAAGAGCCCTGAGATTAAAAGCCAAACAATATCAACTCATGAATGACGTTCTTTTTAGAATAAATTATGATTCTGTTCTCCTTAGATGTCTTGAGAAAACTAAAGCTGAAAAAGTCTTGCAGGAACTCCACGATGGACCAGCAGATGGACACTACGCTAGAGATGCAATTGCCCACAAAATTTTACGTGCAGGCTATTACTGGCCCACATTATTCAAAGACGCACATAACTACGTAAGGAAATGCCAAGTTTGTCAAACCGCTGTTGGGAGACAAAAGAAACCAGCCTTGCCACTGCAACCAGTTACCATTGAACAACCTTTCGATCAGTGGGGATTGGACGTAATAGGTGAGATCGTTCCTTACTCTTCTAAACAACATAGATATATCCTTACAGTGACAGATTAATTTACCAAATGGGTAGAAGTAGTTCCACTCAAGACGATTAATGCTGAAAATATCATTGAATTCATAGATTAGTTCATAATCACCAGGTTTGGATTGCCTTCTGCTTTAATGTTTGATAATGCATCATATTTTTCTGGTAATGCAATGACTGAATTTGCACTCAAAAGGGGTTTCAAGCTTAAATAATCGGCCAATTACTATCCACAAGGGAATGGGTTAGCTGAATCTACAAATAGAAACTTAATTAGAATCATTAAGCGAACCATTGACCAAAATCATAAAAATTGGCATAAATTTTTAATATATGCTTTATGGGCAGATCGAATAATGCAGAAAGCCTCTATCAGCGCTTCTCCCTTTAACTTAATTTATGGGAAAGAAGTGGTTCTTCCAACACATCTGGCAATTCCCTCTTTAGCCTTGGTTCAATATATTGATGAAGCACCAACTTCCTCCTTACAACTAAGACAAATGGAAATAATCAAGTTATAAGAACAACGAGAGCAGGCCAAAAGAACTCACGCTCATCATCAAGCATTGGTAAAATCCTCCTTTGATTCCAATATGATATCCAGAAAAGATTTTCAGACGGGAGATCTAGTTTTAAAATGGGACAAGGCTCATGAGGAAAAGGGAAAACATACAAAATTTCAAAGAATGTGGCTTGGTCGTTTTCAGATCATAGAAGTCATAGGTCCGTCTACCTTCATGTTACAAGATTTAACATGGAAAAAGGATTCTTTACCTGTTAATGGTCAGATACTTAAGAAATATTTTCCATAGAAGATTATACTTCTATTTTGTAGAGTAGTTGTTTTCTTTTCATAAAAAAACCGGTTGTGAATGGTTACAATAGGCATTTACAAAAAAGACACCAATTCTCTTTCAAATTTTGATCTTTCGCTTGTATAAATAGAAAATCTTTTGGAAAATTGATCTTTATTATTGAAAGATATAGTTAAAAACTCTAGCCTAGATATGAAACTAGTTTCAACTTCATAAAATTTGATGAAAACAACCTTTAGTGAGAAATTGTTTTATATCAGTGCAATGAAAGGTATCAATAACAAAATAAAGATTCTCTGTAGAAAAACTATTTCCAAAAACTCTATTATTGTCGTCCAGAGCTATCTTAAGGAAACAATGACTTCCTCCCTACTAAGGAAATCACAACTTTCAGAGGAACAATCCAAGGATATACTTTATCTTAAAGAGTGAGATGTCTCATCACGAGCCGGCTGATCATAATCACAGATATTATAACTTGTTGACTTTGTCAATACTGCATACCACAATAGGGCAATGACTTAAGATTGTTGCAATCAAAAGGCAAGGGGTCTCAGCATGAGCCAGCTTGTTCAGCGAAGTTATAAATCAAGTGAATGACTGTGTCATAAATTGGCTATCAAACCAAGACATTGTTCTTTAAGAGTAAAAGAAAATCAAAGCAATAAGTGTGGATGTGGATTCGTCTTTGGGAATTGTAGGTTTCTTTAAGTAGGATATAGGATCATTGTTGGGTAACAGGTAACCCTGTCGAGGCTATAAATGCCTGCTGGCAGCAGAGGCTGTACCTATGACAAATGAGCATATTTAAAACTGGTTTACAGAGAAGACTTTTTTTATCTTTACAAGCCAAGTAATGACTGATGTAAATACAAGGACTAGCTTGAGGTAGCAAATAATCAAAGCTGAAAATAGTTGAAACAAAGTGTCATTGACAGGTTAAAGTATAATGTACTTCATCTTTATATAATAAAGTTTAACTTTTTGGAAAATTTTCTGTTTTGGAAGTTTTGAAAATTCAAAAAGCAGCAGAGATAACTAGTTCTTCCAAGTGAATCGCCAATTGTTGTGGCCAGCAACAACCCCCCTTCTTATTTAGTGTTATTCCTAATACTAAATAAGTGGGGACCCTTAGTTAAAAATTAAAAAAATCAAAATAGTGCTTAAATTTCCTTTTCAAATAAAATTACCATCATAAGCTTAGGAAACCCCCCTGCAAAATCTAAAAAATCCAAGTTTTATGATAAGGTAAGATAAAATCTTTCCTTAGGAAAACCACATCACAAAAAGATGACAGCATACCACCCTATAAGCCGAATTCCAATATTGCAAGATCGCGATATGTGATAATAAACAAATATCGCATCACATTTAGCATAACTTACATCGAAAAACTTTAATTTTCCGATATGCGATGATGCCGATTGCAAATCGCATTTCGCAGAAAACAGGATAACAAAGATTGTAATGTGTAACTTTTCTGCGATCTGCGATATTGCGATATTGCGATTTCGCGATACAGTGACAATGCGATAATGCAGTGTTATGGTTCTGTGATGTTGTGATTCTGTGATATTGCGATCTGCGATGTTGTGAAGCAAATCGCAAAATCGCTTCATCGGAGATCTTTCGGGCTCGTTATTCAAGAAAAGTATTTTCCATAAACTAACACCTGGTTATGCGCTTTAATACTAATAAATGAGTTAGTTTCCAGTTATTAATGGAATATGGTTTCATGCTTATCAAAGAATCATCTCATGTAAGGTGGTATACTTGATGTGTTTGCGGCATTTAAAACTTTCCCATCACCCTTCCTTGTCATTCATTTTCACTTGTCTTGTGAATTTCAGGAACGGAGAACAGAGGCCAATCGAAAGCAATACGCAGGATAAAGTGGGAAAGAAAAGCAAAGCTCCGAGCTTCGAAGAGAAAGAAATGGCGCCCTTGTATACAAACATGGCCCGTAATAGAGACGCGGGAATTGCTACATGGGAAGGCATGTATAATCTGCTCAAAGAGGAGAATCCTAGAGTAATGGAAGTTGCTTCTACCACGGGCTCAAATAGTTCTTGGAATCCATCACAGAGCTATCTTGCTCATTCTTACACCGGATAGTAGCAAGACCCAAAATTCTCCCATACACGAACATGGTCAATTTGATACTGGACAGCGTTGATATCAAAAACAGACAGTTTAAAACTCAGGGTTAAGAACTTACGAATTATTATTTTTACAAATGTTGAACCTTATATCCGCTAGAAGGAAAAAGTGCAAAAGGCGAAAAATGCATCAAGGAAACCTGGATCAAGAAACAGAGGCAGTTTCCGATGCAGGATTAGCGCCTAGCACTAATCGCGCATCGCTGAGAAAAATTTCTCGAACCAAGTTGAACTGGGATTATTACTGGGCATACTTGGTAAAGCCACATAGCCAGTGGATGACTCTTAAGTGTATCATCAATTCGGCCGAAAAGATGGCGCCAACTCTTATCGATTCTGTTTTCTTAGCTCAGCTAAAATCAGAAGTCGGCCACCCAACTCTTCTCAAATAGATGTTGCATGCATGCGATTTCAAGGACGAAATACAGAAGTAGTTTAATTTTAGAGTCAATTTTAGTTTTGTTTTATTTTCCTGAAAAGAGGACGGTCATTTAAACCGCATCCTACATTTTTGTAATAATTTATTTTTAGATTTAGTTAGTAGTATTTAAACCCTTCTCATGCATTTAGAGAACGGTCCTGAAATTAATCAAAAACTTATTCCCAGAACATGCACTTTTATACCCTCTGAGGAGGTTTTGATGAATGAATGGAATAGGATTTATTGATGTTTGCATTTGATATCTGCTACTGATGTTTCACTTTTGTACTCTTAGTGGATATTTGACCAAGAAGAGATAAATCGTTATCGCTTGAAGCTCATGAGTAGGACTAGTTATAAATGGTAATTCTATCTCTTAACTATTTTTTCCTCTGTGTTAAAGTGATTTCCATGTTCAGTTATTTATATATTCATGTATGAATGCCTGAGTTATCATTTGGCACTTTTGTACGGTGATAGCTATTTGTTTATGCTTAGTGTATGAGTAGCTTATTATGCAATATGTTTTTCACAACTGTTTCGTCTAACTTTTTATACGAAGTGGTTCATCTTTATTGAATTCTTTTCTCATAACATCTGAATGATCTTTATTACCCGTTGTTGTTTGAAATCATTTTAGATCGCACAAAGGAAAGATTATACCTCGGGCTAGTGTAGATTTACATATTTCTGTTTATTAGAATATAATTCCCTTATTATTAGATTAGAATTAGAGTAGAATTATTCCATTTAGAAATTGTTAGAAACAGAAATATCAATCTTTCTCACATACACACTTAAATTTGGAAACTGGTCCCATATCCCCAGTCGGACCCGCTATACCATACGGAAAAGGAGCTACCAACCAAGGTCCGAACTGGGCGGGTATCCCCCTTGTTTTAGACCTGATTTTAGGGGTTTCAACACTAGGTTCAGCGTTAGTTGGAAAAACAAATCCCCACACTACTATCCCTTTCAACATTAGCCCACGGAACATGGACCAAAGTCTCACCCGAAGCAGTATGTGGGGATGTTGGAACCGATTTTCTGCACCCTAATATGGTTGCGATGTTAGTTTATACCTTCTGTTCCTGATTTCATGCAGGCTGCTAAGCTCTCGGGCTCTGTTAGTCTAGACCTTTATTCCATCCTTCAGTAACTCCACAAAGTAGTATGATCGACCTTCACAGAACCCTAGCCTGTGGTCCAGGTACTTTCGTGCTACTATGACACCACATTTTACAGGTTACCAAGTTATCTTAAGTTTTTTACTTATCTTACTAAACAATCACAGTTAGCACCGCATAAACTAAGATTCTCACTTGTGTTCAATTAACCAACATAATTACATACATTCACACATCACATAATCATTGTAATTTAAATCCATACACAATATAACAAGATGTATTAACAAGAACTAAAGACACAAAATTTTTAGAATACTTTTGTTTATTGATATCTCCAGATTATTAGAGACTCTATCTGCCCTGCGCACATAGCTGCAAGGGCCCACGCACTTAGCTGCAAACTTCTACCCTAGGCCTCTGTCACTCAGCTGCAAAGCCTCTACGTATGTTAAGACCCAAAACTTGTACTTATCTACCAAGACTCCAAGCCTTGTCTTCTACTCTCCAAAATTTAAGACCAATTAGATCTTACTTACTAAGCTCTTTTTATACAATCCCATGGTCCACGGTCCATGGCTAGATCTTTATAACCAATTTTACACTTTACAAAATAAGGGTGGACAACCCTTTATGACTCATCACACCTTCACACTCCGCAAAAACAAAATGTGGAGACATTGAAACTTTATTACAAAACTTGACCCAAAACATGGGTTTTTAGCCTCAAAACTATCCTTGGGGGATCCTGTTCCCAACAAAAAGTAAGGAGGTAACTTCCATGTAGCAAGGTAACTGGCCATTTCTGAAAACCAAGGTATTTTAACAGAAATAGCAAAAAAAATTCCATCAGGAAATCTATCATTAATAGGAACATCCTCACCTACATGGTTGAGTCTAGATAAGAAATCAGCTACCTAATTTTCCTTTATAGGCCTATCCAATATTGTGATGTCAAATTCCCGTAGCAACAAAAGCCACCTAGTAATCCTGCCATTAGTAACTAGTTTATTCATGAGATATGGGATGGTAGAGTGATCGTTATGTACAAAAATTTCATATCCATGATGTAATGTCTATACTTATTAGTAACATAAATCATAAGAAGGAATTATTTTTCAGTTACCGTGTAATTCATTTCTATAGGAGTTAAGTTTTTACTAACATAATAAATAGCATGGGTTATAGGATCCTCCTTTTTTCCCAATACTTCTCCTATGGTTGAATCAAAGGCATTAGTGGAAATATGAAAAGCAAATTTCCAATCTGGGCCTCTCAAGACTGGTGCTGAAGAAAGTTTTTCCTTAAGTGTATCAAATGCAGCTTGACACTCATCATCCCAATGGAATTCAACTTCTTTAGTTAATAATTTAAATAATGGAAAGGCTACCATTCTAAAATTTTCAACAAAACTTCCACAGTAGCTTGCATGTCCAAGGAAACTTTAGACTCCCTTTTAATTTCCTCATGGCAGTAGCTTTGCAATGACTTCAATGTTCACCGGATCAACTTTAATTCCTGCAACAGAAACATGATGACCCAAAACAATACCTTGATTCATGATCATAAAAAAATTTCATTACTTAATGAGATGTCATTTTCTCTACATCTCTGCAAAACTTTCTCAAGATTATGTAAATATTCCTCAAAATTATCACTTGTGACTGTAAAGTCAAACATATAAACCTCTATGAAATCATGCAAAATATCAAAGAAAATACCAAGGACCGCCCATTGGAATGTGGCTGGTGTATTGCATAGACCAAATTGTAGTACCTTATATGCATAGGTTCCCTAGGGACATATGAATGTAGTCTTTTACTGGTCTTCTAGAGTTATCCTAATTTGATTGTACCCATTGAACCCATCCAGGAAGGAAAAACAATTTTTCCCTACTAAAGTGTCTAGCACTTGGTCTATAAAAGGCAAGGGAAAGTGATCTTTCAAGGTAGCCTTGTTTAGTTCCTTGTAATCCACACACACTCACCATTTACCATTATTCTTGGGGACAATAAGCAACGGAGATACCCACTGGCTATCCGAGATAGGATAAATGAACCCTACATTTAACAATTTCTGCAATTGATCTTTCACAATTTCCCTCAAAGCGGGGTTCATCCTCCTTTTTGGTTGTCGCACGGGCTTAGATTTCTCTTCTATATAAATATGATGAATGCATGTGTCTAGGTGAATGCCCCTCATATCTGTGTATTCCCAAGAAAAAGTATCTGAAAAATTTTCAATGCTTGAATTAACTATTTTCCTATTCAACAGTTAAGGCAGAATTAATATTCAAAGGTTTTTCAGGAAAAATTTCAACTACCTTACTCCCTCATTCAGTCATGGAATATGTAGCAAATTCAGATAATAAGGATGAATGTAATTTAGCTACTGTACTATACTCATGAAAATCACGTAGATAGTAATGAAATCTAAATTATGAGTAGACTGCTCTTCTTCTTACTGCAAAAAAATCAAGATTATAAATACAATAATTTATCAAATTTTCTTTTGAATTTTCTTTAAGGCTCATGGATTGGGTGATTTTCAAAACTGGTTGTGCACATTCTCAATCATGCTCTTCTTCTTCAACCTAATGTTTATTTTCTAATCTTAAGAGAGGTTGAGAAGGGGAATACAAATTAATGTTCTTTATTTTAGTACCATGAGTGATGGTCATGTTTCCGGACCTACACCCTATATAAGCATCTGCATGGCTAACCATGGCCTCCCCAAGATCAAAGGATGCCCTCCTAAGTTAGTTTTAGGTTGAAGAACATAAAAATATGCAGGGTACTTCTAGGAATATAATGAGATGACAATGTATTCTAGTACCCCCTCTGGCTTTACCTTAGACCTCTCTGCTAATTCTAACATGGTAGGAGTAGGCAATAAGTCAATTCCTTTTCTAGACAAGGTCTCCATAGTCATCATATTAATGGTTGTGATCAAATCAATTAAAGTGTTTTTATAGGCTTTCCATTGATAAAGATGGTAACCACAGGGATTCCAAGGTTTGTATATTTTTCAGTAACAAATCTGGTAGAAATTAAACTTGTAAGATTTCCACCTACTTGAATTGTAGAGAGTTCTCTTTTTTTTCTTCCTGGTCTCTTGGTACATAGCTCCCTTACTCTTTTAGCATAGATCGGGATATCTTTAATTGCTTACAACAATGGGATCTTAATGCATACATTTCTTAATTCAGACACAAGATCAAACTTGGGTTATTTTAGTCTCATTTCCAACCTCTCTAGAAAAGGAGGTTGGATCGTATGGGATGAGGAAGGTTCTTGTGGCCTTGAAGTAGGTTGTTCTACTAGTTCAGGTGTGGTTTCAACTTCAGGCATTTCTAGAGTATCTTCCTCTACAATATCTTCAATTCTTCTAGGCTGATTCACCACTTTTCTTGACCTTAGCTGGATTTCTTGCAGCGACACAGGAAATTTCTGTAACACAGGAATAAAGATTTCCTGCAGCAACTGTGGTGTAATATAGTAGGTAGGAAAAGTGGGATAGGTGACCAATCCAATGTTGTGAGTGGATTGGATGGTTTTATTATTGGGGTTAGACACTAGTTGGGAAGGAAGTTTCATAGGACGAGGTTGATTTGGTGGGGTAGGAAAATGAAGTTGTTGCTATAGAGGATGAATCATTTTCTGTTGTGTGGGCTATGAAGGATAAAAGTCTTGAGAAGGAAAATTTTGAGTGGTAGGGTAAGAAATGTTCCCCTACCAAGGCTATTGTGGAGAGGAAGGCTACCAGGGAATTGGAATATTCCACATCTGATTTTGATTATAAGGAACTTGAAAATGCGACTAAGCCATACCTACAGCACGTGGTTGCCATGGTCCTTGAGGTGCCATTTCATAAAGTGTGTTGAAAGCTCTTTGATCTGCTAGATATGCTGCTTTAATTTCAGGAAGTGAAGGGCATTTATCAGTGGAGTGTTGCTTCACAAAATTGGCATACCTCTATGCTATGTGTAGGAAATTCCCCCAAGGCATGCTTCTTCCTGCATTTCGAACAGAACATGGCCAGGGATTTTTCCAATTCCTCTTGTTTTTCCTGTTTCTTCTTAACCTGAAAAACATCAAATTGAGAAGATATGTGCTAATAATACCAGTTTTAAAATTTTCAAATAAATTACCCATTTTAGCTATAGTTACTAATATGAAATGATCATATGTTTAAAACTGATGTAGAATTGATTATGCCATTAATGAATCGAATGTTAACTGAAAGTGCAGAAACTGAGAGAACTGCTTGAGAAGAAAGACTTTACGACAAATGAGAAAACATAAATAAGATGCAAAACAGTAATGAAAACATCAAATACATGCAATACCAGACAACAAGATTGATTATGGAGTTTTTCCCTGATGGACTACGACTCCGGGCGCACTTTCAATATGGGTGATTGCTTTATTAGGATTGAAACCAAGGAGGTTGATTACACATCAATTTGAAAAAACTAAATGTGTATGCAGGAACTTCTAGTCACTGTCAAAGGATATCTCTCAGAACTCACTTTCCAATGCTTGTCACGGTTCTCAATTTCGACTCTGGATGCTCCCGTTACACTAAAAACAAAATCGACTATAACCTCTAGAACCTACATGCAAAATCCAAAACCACTCTCCTCCACTTCAATGAACAAAACTGCCTTTTAAAACCCACGAGGTGCATTTGAACTTCCTCCACTGAGTTTAGGAATGAATTTTTTCTAATTTTGGTTCTTGGGCCTCAGTCTATCCATGTCTTGACACCTTAGGTTTATTGTTCATGGTCTTTTACTTAGTTTTTAACAAACTGCAACAACAAAACCCAAATATAGACCTTATAATAAAACAAGACTATTGGTGGTCAGGAAAATGTGGGGAGAAAATCTGTCTGACATGTGAATAGTGGGTGGTCAATACCCCAGTAGCCATCTGGTGGATAAACCCAACGCTTCTATAACTGAGCAGAGACTACGTCATGTGACAATTGGTAGTGGCGGTCTTCCTGGCGGTTTGGAATGGGGTTAACTCCAATTATTCTGGTTATGAACTGTTCACATGTTTTGAACCATTCCCTGCATGGTTACAGTTATGGATTTCCATTCTGCAACAATTAATTGTTGACCTCGATAGCTAACATCTGAATGATCACATAACATAGCTCCCAACCCGGTCATAGTTAGGAGGTTTCCCGCTGCGGTTAACATTTCACTTGTTCACATGTCCTTGTAGTCCCACTTTATTCTCCTTCATGATGAGGGACTATTATATGATTTATATTGTTTTACAATGTTTGCAAAGGCCGAGAGTCATTTAACTTAGGTTTTATGTGTTTTGATGCACTTAGGGTTGTAATATGGTTCGATAGGTTTAGGCTTAGGGTTATACATTTGATACATGGTTTTGATAGGTGTAGGACTTATGTATGGTGTAGACTTAGGTTTGATGTATTAGTTGTTAGGTTAATGTCTTAGGTCTTAGGTCTCTAGACATAGGTTCTAGGGTTTAGTTTTTAGGATCCAAGATTTAGAATACGTGTATTATAATGTTGTAAAACTAGAAACCATCACCAGCTCAGAAGAACCTGAAGAAGGTCGTGACGACAATGAAGACCACATCAACCACTTACATCAAATTGTCACAAAGTGACATTTGTGACAAATAGCATATGGTGGCGAACCCATATCAAACCCCTCCAACGGATGACACACCCATGTGAATGATCAACCCTGGCAGAACTGATGATGAACACTTGTCAATAGCCAGGTACAACACCAAATCAACTAAACACCATGAAAAACCATAGACATCACTTGAAAAACCTGATCCATAACCAACACTATCGATGTTGAACAACATCATACTGGATGTTGACGATGAAACTGAAACTGTGTAACTGATCTGACGAGATCCTCCTGGATCAATCCTTTCCACTTGAAAGATTTTGGACCATAAAAGTTTGATTAAAAAAATAGTCAATCAGGGTAGTGCTCCCTCACTTTCCACCTTTCCCTGATGATGTACCAATACATTCGATCAATCACTTGCAAGTGATGACCCTGATGATACTGGCCATGGTATATTTTGAATTGGTGACCTATTCCTTCCATCTGTAATATGTACATCTTGCGACAATCGTCAAACAACCTGTTATGAACATGGCAATTGATTTCTTTCCATGAGCGATTCATATTCATCTTTGAAAATAGTTTCTAAAGGATATTGTTCAATAATATTGATATGTATTAGCAATATATTTTTTGGAATGACAGAGATAATCAAAGACATTTTTGTCATCAAACCAACTACACTTTCCTGATTCTTGGTTACTAAGTGAACTTTCTGTAAAAAACCCATCAAACTGTAATATGGAAATTGCTGTAACTTAGTTTGATTTTGAAAGTATTGAATTAGTTGTTGATTTTTTTTAATCATTGTTTCTTCATTTATTAAATGATGTTTCCATCGATTATCACTTTCCCCTGATGGACAAGTTTCCCTTAGATACTTTAACACTGATTTAGAAAAGGCTTTGATATGAAAACAAATAGGTTTTCTCTCCACTTGAAAAGAGGCTTCCAAATTGTTTGAAACATGAATTGGTGACTCAATATAAGAGAAATTTAACACTGACTTGCCCCAATACTGACTTGCATCCCTGTAGCTTATAACTTCCAAACTTGGACTAAATTGATTCATTCTGACATTAGGAAGAGGAGGTTTAGGCATCAACTGTAATTCGTGTTGTATTCCCTGCTTATAAGTAAGACGTTTCGTTTCTTTAAATAGATCTGGAAAAGTTTCTACCTCTTTGATCAAACTATCTTGAAGCTGAGACTCATAACTTGAACAAACATCATGTCGATTCTTATGTTGTTCCTTTACACACATGATTACAAATCTTTTATTTGAACTTATTAATTGCTTCATATGATTAGCAACAATTAAATTCAAGTGATTTTTGTTTTGATGTGCCTTGACAATAAATTCGACCCCATCTTTCTCAAGGTGATATTTATGCTCCCTTCTATAAAACACTACATTACAATCATAGAGATAAGGACTTCCTAAGAAAACTCCACATATTTCTACTGGAACGACATCTAATTCCACTTCATCAATGTAATTAGCTGTAATGGAAAATCTTAATCGACATTGTTTTGTCTTTTATTTGATTTGATTTATTTAGCCATCCTAATGGGTAAGGTCTTGGATGATTCCATATTTCCAAACCCAAATTCTTAACTAAATATTTAGATATTAAATTCGCCTTTGATCCACTATGAAACATTGTATCTATCTTTGTATGCTTAGAAGTTATCCTTATGTTAAACAATTCAACGCTTTTATCCTCATTTCAAGGATTTATGTTTGATGAAGATGCAATATTTTTTGAACTTGAACTACTATCAGAGGTTTTACCTATCGTAACCATAGCAGTTTTCCTCCTTTCATCACTTGAATCTGAACCTAGATCTTGCTAGACTGCTGCAATTGCCTTCTTTTCATCCTTCTCCTGAAGGAACTTTTTGGGCTGAAGTTTTGGATGAAGTTTCCAACACCTAGATTCATCATGACCAATTTTCTGGCAATGAGAACAAGTAGGTCTTTCCTTCTGAGCTATTGCTGATTTCTTTCTCTTTGAATTGTTCTTCCCCTTACTATTATTGGAATCTTTGATTTCCAACTCTTTGGATGATTGCAGTGAAAACTTGAATGGTCTACCACTGGATTGAATATGTATGGCACAAACACGCACTTCATCAAAATCATCAAGATTAAACATCAATAATGTATGTTGTAAATATGAATGCAAACTGTCAATGTATTTTGATAAAGTTTCACATGTATCCAATGAAACACCAAGCGCCAATGCTTTCTTTCTAAACTCCTGAGTAAAATCCTGAACACTCTTCCCTTTACCTTGCCTCAAATGCTGCCAATCAATAACAGCTTGCTGCATATACCCTAAATGATAGAATTTTTTCCTAAGAGCTTTTAAAAACTTAGACCATGAAGAGATGACTTTTCCTTTTCTCTTTACATCTATTTGAGTTTTACTTTCCCACCATATTAAAGTTGTTCCCCCCATTCTAAGTGTAGCTAACTGAATTTTCCTTTTATCATCATAGATGTATATAATATGATAATACACTTCTAACTGCTTAATTTAGTTATCTAGATTTTCATGATTCATTTCGCCATCATAAATATGTAATTCAAATTTTACATCAAGTTTCAAAAGAGATGTTTTCTTAGGTTTATTTTCTATTTCAAATTCTACACTTGAAGAAGAAGAAGAAGAAGAAGATGATGATGATGGAGATGGTGGAGGTGAAGGTGGTTTATCATACTTGCCTTTACTTTGGTCCTTCTTCGATGTCTTTGAAGAAGAAGTTGCAACTCTCACCTTCTTATCTTTGTATAGTTCTCCCAACATCTACTGCATAGTCAAGAATGCTTGTTGAAACTATTCATCACTCATCTTAGCTTCAGTATTTTCACTTGCATCAGATCCTTTCATGGTCGAATTATGAATGGCTTTTCCCTTTCCAACCTCTGGATCAATTTGCTCTAGGATTCCTTCTCCACATTGCAACTTTGACCTAGTTAACATACAATGGCAAATTCTACAAACGTAACCTACTCTGATACCAAATTATATGATATGAAATGATCATATGTTTAAAACTAATGTAGAATTGATTATGCCATTAATGAATTGAATGTTAACTAAAAGTGTGAAAACGGAGAGAACTACTTGAGAAGAAAGACTTTATGATAGATCAGAAAACATAAATAAGATGCAAAATAGTAATGAAAAAAACAAATACACATCGATACCAGACAACAAGATTGATTATGGAGTTCATCCCTAATGGACTATGTCTCTAGGTTCACTTTCAAGATGGGTGATTGCTTTATTAGGATTGAAACTAAGGAGGTCGATTACACAGCAATTTGACTGACCTAAATGTGCATACAGGAACTTCTGGTCACTTTCAAAGGATATCTCTCTGAGCCAACTTTCCAATGCTTATCATAGTTCTCAATTCTGACTCGAGATGCTCCTGTTACACTAAAAAAAAATCAACTTTAACCTCTAGAACCTGCATACAAAATCCAAAACCACTCTCCTCCACTTCAATGAACAAAACTACCTTTTAAAACCCACTAGGTGCATTCGAGCTTCCTCCATAGAGTTTAGGAATGCATTTGATCTAATTTGGGTTCTTAGGCCTCGGTCTATCCATGTCTTGACACCTTAGGGTTATCGTTCATGGTATTTTAATTAGTTTTTAACAAACTACAACAACAAAACCCAAATATAGACCTTATAGTATAACAAGACCATTGGTGGTCAGGAAAATGTGTAGAGATAAACCATATGACATATGACTAGTGGGAAGTTAATACACTGGTGGTGACCTGGTGGATAAACCCAACGATTCTGTAACTAAGTGGAGACTGCATCATGTGACAACTAGTAGTGGCAGTCTTCTCGGTGATTTGGACTAGGGTTAACTCCAGTGGTTCTAGTTATGAACTATTCACATGTTTTATATCATTCCCCATGCAATTACATTTATGGCTTCCCATTCTGCAATGTTTAATTATTAACTCCTATGGCTAACATCTGACTGATCACATAAAATATCTCCCAACGCGGTCATGGTTAGGACGTTTCTTGTTGTGGCTAACATTTCGCTTGTTCACATGTCCCTGTGGTCCCATTGTCGTCTCCTCCATGATTAGGGACTGTTATATGATTTATATTGTTTTACAATGTTTGCAAAGGCCGAGAGTCATTTAACTTAGGCTTTATGTGTTTTGATGCACTTAGGGTTTTAATATGGTTTGATAGGTTTAAGCTTAGGGTTATACATTTGATACATTGTTTTGATAGGTGTAGGACTTATGTATGGTGTAGACTTAGGTTTGATGTATTAGGTGTTAGGTCTTAGGTCTCTAGACATAGGTTCTAGGGTTTAGGTTTTAGGATACAACATTTAGAATAGGTGTATTATAATATTGTAAAACCAGAAACCATCACCACCTCAGAAGAACCTGAAGAAGGTCGTGATGACCATGAAGACCACATCAACCACTTACATCAAATTGTCACAAATTGACACTTGTGACAAACATCATATGATGACGAGCCCATATCAAACCTCTGCAACGGATGACACGCCCATGTTGATGATCAGCCCTGGTAGAACTGATGATGAACACTTGTCGATAACCAGGTACAACACCATATCAACCAAACAACATGAGAAACCATAGACATCACTTGAACAACCTAATCCATAACCAACACTATCGAAGCTAAACAACACTAGATTGAATGCTGACGACAAAACTGAAACTATGTAACTGATCTGACGAGATCCTCTTAGATCACATACTCCAGCTCTTGCAACTGACTTGACAAGCCTGGAAGCAGTATCTCTTGTTCCTCCTCCAAATTTAGAATTTCCTCTTGAATATCGCTAACATATCTCACATACTTCATCATAGCCCAACTTTGATATGTCACCTCCTCCCATCAGATTCAAAATATCTAGAGATTTTGGTCTGAATGCTCTGAGAAAAACTGTTCTCTTTGTATGCTTTCTCAGTTGATTCATTTTGGATCTCTATAGATTATACTGAAATCTCTCCACCAAGTCCTCAAGACTCTCCCCCTCCTTCTGAGTCATGCCAAAGATCTATTCCCTGAGGTCTGTAGTCTTGCAATAATCTTGATACTTTCTTATGAATGCCTTTTTAATTTCCTCCCATGTTGTAATGGAGTTTGAAGCCAACCCCATAAACCACCTGAGAGACACATCCTTCAATGTTGTAGGAAACAACTTCATCTTCTAAGAATCGTAAGAATAGTCATAGCTCCTTCATAATAGATCGAACATGAATAGAAAGGCATTAGGATATTCACTAGGAACCCTATGAAAGTTAGGCAAGGTTGAAGGAGGAATATTCTTCATTTGAGTAGCTCCACCAACCTCCCAGATAGGGAATTCGAATTTGTCCAATTCTTCTTCCTTCTCATCATATCCATCTGTGTGACTAGTCCCCTCTTTATGAGCCATTATAGACCAAAAGGAAGTGGGGCCTTTGTGTACACTACAGATTCTATGGAATCAATGGTTTGGAATTTTGGTTCTTCATTAGGATTTCCAAGGAATTCCTTTTCAGGCTGACCACTGAGCAAAGATGTTGTTTTCCTTGTGACAGGAGATTCAAAGTGGGCAGCAATAGAGGATTTTCATGTAGAAGCTACTACTATAGAAGTAGGAATATGTTCTAGGCTCTTTTCAGGACTATAGACCTCCTGACCAGACTCTTCTTCTCTTACTGCCTCATATATTGCAAACTTCTTTTTCCTTGCTAGTGTATTAGTAAATAAAGTGGTGCTCACACCTCCAAAAAATACATTTGTAGATGTTGGACCCAATCATCTACTATGCAAAAAAATTCAAAAGAAACTATTTACCAAACAATTAGGACACGACTTTGGAGAATTTATGACCTCCTCCAGTGTGTGGGCTTTGCCCTTCGTCTTAGCACTTCGACTCCCCCAGTCATGAAAAAGTCAAAACAATGCATGTAATACAAAAACACTTTAGTATTATCCCTTCAGCACCTCCCCGCCAGTAGCACCAAAATGTTGAGTCAAATTATAGCCTTGTAATTTGATTCACATAAATCATCAACCCAAGGCACGTAATCTTTGAGATGCATACAAAATATATGTAGTCTTAACACTGTAAGCGTTGATTAATCTAACTTAGCCAATCACACAAAACCAAAGACTCTTTCCTACATCAATCACTTAGCAGCAAAGGCTATGGAGTGGATCAAACTTCCCTCTACAAATCTTAAGATTGCTAATGATGATTATGAAAAAATACAAAAATCAACCTACAACAAGCTAAAAAATTCAATCAACATTAGAAATCAAATCCTCATTAACTGAATTCCACACATGAACAGGAAACTAGTTCATTTAATCCAGTGCTGCTGATATATTAGAAAGAGTGCATTAGTTGTAAATATAAATTTTTGCTACAGAACAAAAATAAAATGAATAAATACTAAACTATGAGAGTTATGAGCAAAGGGGGCCCTCCCTTAGTCACAACCCCTTCAAATTTGAAGAGCTTGCTCCAAGAAGTAGACATAACATATAATATTCTATTAATCTAAAAAAGGTACAGTCTAGTACAATATGATAAACAATCTTAACTAAAAGCTAACCCAATAATCGAGCAACCCCGTATCGTAAAAACTAGGACATAATTTATACATTTACAAAATCCCATATATGGCTCAAAGTAAAGGAGACTACTAATCTAAGCCATCGGCTAATAGAACTATTACAAAATATTGATTTTAGCCATACTGGGTCTAATCCATGACTAAAAGCATGGATTAGATGAAATTCGTTACATGGTTGTAGCTTTTCTCCAAACATCCAACGAGAGAAGGTTTCTGAAACTGGGCGTAGTTGTTGGCAGATATGTAACAACCAGTAGGATAGCAACCATATATGATATATTCCCCACAAAACCCATGTTCTCGTTTGAATTAGATATTCATGGAACATGTCTAACCACCGATGTTGCTGTAGGAAATCCAAGCAGTTATAGGAAATCCCCGACTACAGGAATTACAAATTGTTTGCAAGAAATAGGATCACACAACTGTGTGCATGAATTATGGCCCCGTTTCTGAATCAAAACAAATCTGCACAAGAACTCAATATTAGTTGGCATGGTAATTAAATAAAGAACATCTATCTAAGGAGTACACAAAGTAAGGTGAAAGACGCTTTTTAGTGTTAATTTGCATACCTTCAGCCTACGACACCCTTCTGGAAAAAAACATAAGTATTATAACTAAAATAGGCATAATAGGGGTTAAATATAGTTCAAAATGGAATACGTAAAGTATGGAAAATGGTGTCAAAATTGGGAAAAACCAAGCCCCAGCAGTGCTCATTTTCCATATCCTATGACCGAGGGCTATGGCCAATGCTTTGCCAATTTCCACTCATTGTTTACACCATTTATAGGATAAAAGTTGATAGATAGATTGAATCATCAGAATATGATGATGCACTTGATGGACCAAACTATTTTTTATGCCTCACTACTTTCCATTATAATGTTGGGTGACATTCACATTACTTCTTCCTGTGCTAATGGAAATGGGTTGTGGATGATGGCCCCACTGCATGAAATTACAAGAAACAAAAAATTATTTGAACACTATGAGGCCTTACAAAACAACCTCTTGGCGCAACTCTTAAGGCTTACCACATCATCTACCATGTCACTACCTCATCATATGCGACATGTCCTCCACATCATCATGTACAACCAATCAAAGCCTATCACATGGCCTCTGTTAACATGTACCTACCATGTGTCACTCAGCGAACATCCATTTGGACTATCAAAAATGTTGACTCCATCTGCCACGTGTCATATCCTCAATTTTCCATGTCATCACCTGAGCCACATCTACTTTCCACCTAATATCCATGTAATTTATAGCTGGATACATGGAGGTACCACTTGTCTTGCCACGTGTGTCAACCACCACTTAGCACTTGTCATTGTTTTGTGTGAAAATCAGGTCTCACTGACGGTTTGATAAATGCATGGGAGGTAACTCTGAATATATTGGTGACAAAGTGTTATAACCCAGGGTTATGACCAATTTCATTTTCGCTCAGTCACTCATTTCTCATTGCTCTTCCTCCTGATTTATTTTTTAATCATTTGACACCAATCCATTGAGGAAGGGACCATGCTAGAACCATGACCAACTTGAACCTTGCTTGAACTAAATAAATTAAAACTAGATTTTATTATAAGTTTGGAGGATGAAGTAAAGTGACATAAACCATTGGAAATGTCTTTGAGAGTGATATCTAGCTAAACACTTTGCAAGCCATTTTGATCAATTCACTTATAGGACAAATCCTTACTATCCAATATAATTCATCTACATTTATTACCTCATTAAAACAACTTGCAACCACACAACAATCACAAGAATCAATGAAAAAATATACCTTAATCAATAATGGCATTACTAACAACATGAAGAAATAATGAGCTCCTCAACGGGCTCTCCTTAACCTTGACATCAATGACTGGTCTTAACATCAATGAGAACAACAAAATCAACACTCCCTATTTGACATTGATGAAAACACCACCAAACATTGCTTTCCATTAATGATGGCCTTAGGTGTAATTCCCCTATCTTTCTTCTCATTTTCATGGTTGCTCAATCTTCATCCTCATGTATCTATATAGATTTCATCTCCAATGTTTGTTAATTCTCTACCTTTGACATCAATGGAAAAGGGGTTCTTGCTACTCAAGTGTTGGAATTATACCAATGGATTTACTTCTTTTGATATGTAATAAGGCTCTCCGCTTGAGCTCATACTTGCCTTGAAATGACCATAGCTACACATTATTCCTATGAATGAGATGTAATATGAATTACACCCTATTGCTTGTTTATAAACTACTTTTTGAGATACATGTTGTATTTGTGAAGTTTGTAGACCCTTTTGAGCTAATGCTATAGCCTTTTCTTTAACTCTTGGGAAACAACTATCCATGCCACACATGGAAATTTTCTCTTTCTCCTATGTAAGAAATATATGGAAGAGAGGAGAGAGATCAACCCAAATATCTACATGAGATACTCAAAAGGCTCTCTTGGAAGAGGCTTAGTATAGATATATGAAATATTCTCATTAGAAGGAGCAATTTTATAGTCATTTTGTCACATCCTACTAATAGGCTTCCTAATATGATTAATTAACATCATATTCCCCCTTGTCACCATCATTACACAAAGCCCTAAGCATATCTCTTTCATTCCCAAGAGTTTCTGCCTGAAACTACATCATCTGAGCTAGTTTTAGGACCAATGCTCCCTGGCCTCTTGTTGGACTACGTTCACCTACATGTTGCTCCATTTTGGCTTGCGCTGACCACCTACAAGTTCCTCCCCATTTCACCTATGTTGGTTCTAGAAATTTGGGAAAAAGAGAAATTTTGGAAGCTTCCTCTTCTCGAAGCTTCCAAAATTTGTTACAACCATTTACCCTAGATAAAACATTCAGATCCTATCCTACCCTACTTTGGAGTTTCCATCTCTTATCCTTTGATCCCATCCTCCCATCAGAAGTGGATCTAAAACCTTAGATTGGTAATTGGATATGAACTCCCAACTTACCCCATTCCTCTATATATTTACAACCTTCCATTTGAAAGGGGTAGGATTTTGGAGAGTGATTCTACCCTTATGCTATTGTAGTGAAAGGTTTCATTTCATGTATTTAGGGTGATTCGAGGTGCACATTGTGACAAGGAAGGGATAAGTCAGCTTTGGAGGAGCTCTTCTACAAGATAAACACCTGTTCATGGTTGTAAAATCCTTCCATTTATATCAATGCAAATAACTCTCCATTTTCCTATATGTGATGTTGTTATTTCAAAATTTAAATACCATGTTGATCTACTGAATATAGTATTTAGATGATATTCCATAGATCTCGTAGTTTCTTGGTTTGTTTTATCTGACTATGTAGGTTCTAATTTTCACAATCGGAGCTAGAATTGGAACATTCAAGCTAAACAAGGAGCGAAGCCCATGATAGATTCCATGTAGGCTTCATTCCTTCATCTATTTACTTTAAGGAAAGCATTGGGTTCCTTGTTTCTCTGTTGTTCTAAGTCAACCACCAAACCTAGGAGAGATAATTTTGTTCGCAATCGTAAATCTCATATAACAAATTGGCGACCATACTAGGGAATGGTGTATTCCCTTGGTGGTTCCTTTGTCCATTATGTTTGATTACCTCTTTGATAGACCTTTGTTTCTTTACCCAGCCAAAAACAGACCTAGGAAGTCATTTCATTGAGTCCCTTTTGCAATTTTTGTGTTAGAATACTCTATCCCTAGACCAACACACCCTAAGTGCCTCTGAGAGAGTGTTGCACCTCACATGGGCCCACTCTGTACTATCATTGCAAAGAAATAGTGCCTCTTATAAACTAGCGTTGGCCCATGTTTTCACACAAAAAATTCTCTTGATCTTGAGTGTCTCTTTGATCAGCCTAATTCTAGCTAACCTTCCCTTAGTCTTGAGTGTCTTTTTATCACTCTAAAGCCTCCATTTGGTTTACATTTGTGCTTGATTTCCTTTGGTAAGAATTGGTTTTGATTTTTCTTTGTTCTTATCATTTGGTCTCTTACAAACTGATTTTGTTTGGTCATTGGTCACCTCAATGAATTGTTGTTCTAGTCCTTGTTCTGAAAAGTGCATTTCAATTAGCGATTAAACATTTGCATAGTTTTCATAATTTTGAAAATTAGGTGTGTTGAAAAGTTTTTCTTTTGCATTGGAATTTAGATTTTTGTATGTGCCTTGATATAAGAATAATTATATTGAAAGGGAAATTGCATCTTGCATCTTGTTTACTCCATGTTATATGTTGCATGTTGGTTGTTTCTTCCCTTAGTTAGATTTTGATTGAATGAGAAACATTTCCATTTTTTCATGCTAGATTTGCATTTTAGGATATTCAGGTGACATTCGTGGTGAGCCCAAAACTCAAAACTTAATAAAAGGTAAAAATTAAAATTTATTGAATCTACCTAAGGAGGATTTGTAACATTAACGCAAACATTTAGAGGTCCAGGATACAGATGTATTCTGACGTCATTAAATGTAGGATTTGTCATTGTTTGTCAACGTTTCATCCTGGGGGTGAAATCTTGTTCCATGTATGTGAGTGTATAGGATTTTTCTGCATGTACCTTTGGGTATATTGGATGAAGCTCCATGCATGTAAATTATATGGGAACACTCTCTTCAAACAGTTACGCATTAGACAATACTACTCGGACTGCACTCCCACATACTATCGAGTATATTTTGGGAGTCACTTATAGGTTCCCATCTAGCCATAGGTAACTGAGTCTGTCGCCTTGTACACTACAATACATCGAACACAACATTCAAGGAGATTGGTTGTCGTACACTAAGTCATTGGTTTGATAAGGTGTATATTGCAGTTCACGGTTTCTTGGTAATCCTTTATGCCTAGATTACCCTGTTTTTTATTTATTTCTTTTTGTGTTAGTAAAATTTATTATCTAAAGTGGAATAACAAAATCCCCCACCCCGTCATTCATGTAGAATGAAAAATGAGCTTAATCTTCCACCAGAGGCTACTCCTGGCCATCGTTAAAAGAATCAGAAGACGTAAACTATCGAATCAGTAACATTGAGAACTACTTTTGGCCCTCCTCTTGATATTTATCTGCTAGAATCATCCATCCCTTTGAGTTTTTAGCTTGAGATCACATCTACTCTTGATGGTGACACTAACACAATCATAAAATAAGTCCCTGAAACCTTATTGCTTGAGGTTATTGAACTTGAACTTTGAGTTAGACACTTTTATTCCTAAGGTTTTTGAACTCAAGGAGCCTCAACCATCTTCACCTATTACTTTAGTACCTTCCTCCTCTGTTCCTTTGTCTCAGATAAAATCTATATATCTTAGAACCAATGGTGAACCTCTTCCACTTAGACTTGTGAGTATTGAAGAGATCCCACAAGAAGAGCCCCACCCTTTTGTAGAAATTTTGAATAATTAAACACTTATTCACAGAGATTATCCCGATTATACACTATTGCGGAATACATGCACAATACATAATCTCCTCTATGTTGATCATCAATTTAGCAGCATCAAAAACAATGAAACATCAATAGCATGCACACATTAACATAGTATGTAACCCAAGGAAAGCATACAACTTAAAACCCCACACTATTTGTATAGTATAGTGATTGAGAACATGTAACAATACATAGTACAATACTCCTCACAAGTACTAAGTATTATTTCCACCTGTTACACAAAAAACTAGCTCAGATCCAAACAATTCACAGGTTCAAATCTTCTCCGCTGCTTTGCCTGCCTCCACTACACAATCCAAAGTGAAAATCACATGAGAACAGACTACAATTACCTTGGTATTGGCCCACACTGTGCAGTCCTCATTAGCATAACTCAATCCCATTGGTTGTGCAAGATCTCATGCACAACTATAGTCACAACTGATAGCAATCTTAACCTCTAACACCTGTCTCCACTGAACTGTCCATGCACTGAGTTAACTGATGTATTCTTCAGTTGCTTTATGAGTTTATAATTAGTGAAATAATTAATATTTAATTCACACAACTCATTACTAGAGTATTCTTTAGTTAGACTGAATACAAATAGTTTAACCAAGTCAAATTGAACACAACTCCATCAACTCCACCGAAACTCAACCACATGAGTTCTAATTGAAGTCCTGCATGTAATAGCTCAGCTGACCCACAAGAAAAGCATATTTCCTTCTGACAGCTACATGTGCCACATTTGTAGCTCAAACTAAAGTGCTCCAAGAGGATAAGATAATGTTTATAGTCCAAATATTATTATGAGCTAATAATATTCGACTGTTCTATTTTTAGCCTGGTAATCTAAAAATAAAACCCGCCCATATGTCTAAAAATAGACATAGTCTAAAAATAGACTTTGCGCCAAAAATAGCCTGCGGGCCCACTTAGTGAAGGCGACTTCTTTCCACTAAGATCCATCATCTTGTTGCATTCTCAACACTCCCTCTCAACAAGATATGGATTATCAACAACCCCTATCCTACCTCGGTGGTATTCGAATATGCTCCTGGTGAGCGCCTTCGTCAAGATATCAGCATCATGATCCTCTGTTGGAATGCATGAAAGTAACATGATTCTCCGTTGCACACAATCTCTGATATGATGGTACATGATGTCAATGTGCTTAGATCTATCATGAAATGTTGGATTAGCTGAGAGTTTAATGAAACTCTGGTTATCATAGTAAATAACAGTAGGCTCCAAGTACGAACTGAACAAGCTGACCAGGATCTTCCTCATCCATATAGCCTTTCATGCAGCCAAACTTGATGCCATATACTCGACCTCTGCTGAACTGAGTGCCATGGATCTCTGCTTCCTGCTATACCAAGAAACTGTTGTCGACCCGATACTAAAAATCCCTCTAGATTTTCTCTTTCTGTCCATTGGGCTCCTTGCCCAATCTACATCCGTGAAGCCACATAGCTTCACCTCATCCTCCTGTCTGTACCACAAACCATATCTCGATGTGCCTCTCAAATAACGTAATACATGCTTTCCTACCTTCCAAAAGAGCTTGGTTGGCTTAACCATAGCTTGTGAAAGCTGGTTAACAGCATAACATATATCGGGTCATGTATTGACCAGATACATAAGCGACTCCACCAATTGTTGATAAATAGTGACATCCACTTCTTCTGCTGAAGTGGCATCCTCCTTCCTCCAACCTCCAGGAAGAGGAGTATCAACAGGCTTGCAGCCATACATGTTGAACTTCTCCAGTATCTCCCGAGCATACCTACCCTGAGAAACAAATAGTCCATCACTGCACTGCAAAATTTTCAATCCCAGGAAATAATGAAGGAGGCCCAAGTCCTTCATCTCAAACTCCTTAGCAAGATCATCCTTGCATGAAAGTATCAACATCTCATCACTTCTTAGAATCAAATAATCTACATAAAGTACAATGATAAGCAAATTACCCTCCACCACAATCTGGTATAGGTTAGGATCCGCCTCACTCTTGGAGAATCCAAGTCCGATGAAATAACTCTCTATCCGTGTGTACCAAGCACGTGGTGCTTGTTTCAACCCATACAGCACTCTCTTGAGCCTGCACACATGCTACTCACTACTGAAGATCTCGAAACCTTCAGGATGTTCTATGTACACCTCCTCCTCAATGACTTCGTTGAGGAACGTAGTCTTCACATCCATCTCATGAATGTGCCACCCCATCTGTGCTAAGAGAGCAAGAATCGTCCATATGGAATAATACCTTGCGACAGGTGCAAAGGTCTCTTCATATACGATCCCCTCTATCTAGGAAAATCCTCGGGCAACAAATCTTGCCTTTTACTTCTCCACACTCCCGTTAGCTGCCTGCTTAACTTTGTAGATCCATCGCGAACCCACCACTTATTTCCCTTCTGGTCTTGGGACAATCTCCCATGCACTTTTCTGAAAATCGAATCATACTCTTCCACCATGGCATCCACCCATGCGGGATCCTCCACAGCTTCCTTGAAAGAGGATGGCTTAGTCACAACACATTTTCTCACAAGAGCCATGTATCTAGTGTACCGATCAGGTAACTGTCTCTATCTACGTTGAGCTGTAGGTGGTCCTACAACCTTCTCTGCATCTTGAGCCAGTCGCTTAGCTTCTGTCAAGCACTTTCGCCCTCTGATGGTTGGTGTTGCATGAGTGGTCTCTTCCACTCCATGAACATCGTCCTGTGGCTGATCCACATCCTGAAGCTCATCCTTAGGAACTAGTAGCTCCTCATCTGCATGCAAGTGTGGCTCCCTCTCAAGCGAACACTTCATGGCTTTCTCCTCCTAAAATTTTATATCCTGTCGCCCAACAATCTTGCCACTGTCTGGAAAATACACATGATAGTTGTGGGGTGTATCAGTGTACCCCACAAATATCCCAACCTCTACGGTTGGCTCTAACTTCTTCCTCGCATCCTTCGTCACATGCATGTAAACATTCGCACCAAAAATCCTCAAATGAGAAAGATCAGGCTTCTTACCAGAATAAGCCTCCTCGGGTGTACTCATGCCAAGTATCCTGTGAGGACAACGGTTCTGCACATATACTGCAGTATTGCATGCTTCCACCCACAAGTGAAGGGGTAGGCCTTGATCATGCAACATTGCCCGTGCAGCACCCATGATCATTATATTCTTCCACCCAGCAACCCTGTTTAGCTGTGGGTTATGGGGAGCTATGAGCTCTCTTCGAATCCCTTCTGCACTGCAAAAGTCCTTGAACTTGCTAGAGATGTATTCACCACCATTATTGCTCCTAAGAGCCTTCACCTTCTTCACCGACTCCTTCTCGACTAGTGCTTTGAACTCATAGAACTTTGAGTATGTCTCGCTCTTCTTCTACATGAAGAAGATCCAGCACTTACGAGAGAAATCATCAACAAAGATCACATAACACCTATGTTTTGTTGTCGAAGCTACTGAGAAAGGTCCACACATGTCTGTGTGAATTCTCTCAAGGATCGTCATGGCGTGACTATCCTTCTCGTGAAAGGTGGCTTTCACAAACTTTCCCAAAGTACACCCCTTGCACTAATTTGACTGTGCAAGAGTGCCTTTAGGAAGCCCTGTAGTGATCTGCTGCAGTATCTTCAAGGCTCCATGGTGAAGGTGACCCAATCTCCTGTGCCACAACTCGCCATCATCCCGGCACACCAATCCTTCTGCCTTGCATGCCATTGCAATGCAGCCATTTACATTCAACTAATAAAGGTTCCTCACTCGAACCCCTATCTTCTGGGTTTCTCCAGTTATCTTACTAAATAGGAAAGCCTTTCCCTCGCTGAAAACAACATCATATCCCTTGTCTTCTAACATCACCACAGAGATAAGATTCTTCTTCAATCCTGGAACGCGCATCACTTCCTTCAATGCAAAGGGTTTACCAGACTCCCTCTCAAAGGAAATGGTACTGATACTGGTTGCACTGTATCTACCATCATCGCCCATCTCGATGTGCACTCCAAGATCTTTCTCCTCCAGATCAGAAAACAAATCTCGATCTCTTATCATGTGAAAAGATGCACCATTTTCCAAGAACCATATTGATCCCATCACACTTGATACCAAGCATGCGATCAATGAAAAATCAAGCTCAAACTACGAGGCTAGACCCTCTCCTGTTGTAGATCTAGCAGCTTGCTTGTTCTTCTTCTTCTGCGAACAATTAGTGGCATAGTGTCCATGCTGGTGACAGTGAAAGCACTTCACCTTGGACATGTCCTGCTTCTTGCCTTTTGTACTAGACTAAGAATCTTTCTTGCTCTTCCCCTTCTTTTCTTTGGCAGCCAAAGCGCAATTTTCTGCATCAGTTCCATTTGATGAAGATCCGTCCCTGGTATTCCGCCTGATCTCATCCTGCACAAGATCTGACCAAAGTCTCTCCCATCCCGGAAATTTCTCCCGACCATTGACAGAGTCCTAATAGGAATTTCAAATCTTCAGAAGACCAAGGAGAGCCAAGCTCACCAAGTCCTCATCATCAACAGTCACCCCCACACTTCCTAGCTCATCCCTGCACTGAGTGAACTTCGTGAGATACTTGGGCATACTGTCTCCCTTCTCGCATTTAATGTTTCTAAGTTTATCCTTGAGTGCCAGCTTCCTCTGATCTCTCTTGATTTGGAATATATTTGTCAACTCTTTCCACATCAAGTATGGAAAAGCCTTTCCATGTAGGTTGGACACAATGTGATCCTTCATGCTCACCAACAGAATCCTTCGACACTTTGCTATCTTCTTTTACCAAACCTCAGCTTCGGCAGCATCAGTAGGCTTTGGGACCTCAACCTATATGAACTCCTTCAGCCCATTATCATCTAACGCCACCTCCATCCTGTCCTTCCATGCAATATAGTTCGATCTAACCTCAAGAGCATACTCCAATCGTAATCTGTTGAAAGACATTGCCACGTTGACACCAAGAAAACACTGCTGCAAATTCGAATTCCACCAGCTCCAAACTCAACCACCTCTGATCTAAAATTCATGAGAACAAAGTATTTCTCGTACAGAGATTGACTGTATGGGCTTTTACTGGATATCTCACCTTCCAAAGGAAGGATGAATCCAGAGGCTACCTTGCCTGATTACAGACTCTGCCTGAAGAAATAAGATGTACCACTTTCTGAATAGTAGATCTGATGATCAACAACTCTGATACCATGTAGAAATTTTGAGTAATTAAACACTTATTCACAGAGATTATCCCGATTATACACTATTGCGGAATACATGATGTTACAGGGAAAAGTGTCTATATAAAACTGCTCTATCCCACTAAGGTGTGACAACTGCCTTAGAAACAAACAGAGAAAAGCTACTTTCATTTTTCCTTCATGAATTATAGATAGAGAGGAATAGAAAGACCAACCTCTGTCTTGCGCTAATCTCCTGATTTGATTCCCCTCTTCTTTGATACTCTTTAGCTACCTGCTCCCTTGCATGCCCAACTTCACAAAGTACCCGTAAGATCACAGAAGCATAGCACTATAAAAAGACATGGATCTATAATCATAAACAATCTAGGATCAGATGTAAATTGACCATACAAATGTAACAAGCATCAATGACACAAGAGCATGGAGGAAAACTTGAATAGCTTTTATTGATAAACAAGAAAGAGCCAAGAGGAGTTACAACCAGTTGTTCTGACCCAGCATCAACCTCCCAGCAAAGAAGCCCCTCTTCACCTCAAACAAAGCTTAGATCACCCAACAATCTGATGTTTGTCTCAAGAAACCAATAGTAATTCCTTATAATATGAAAAATTCCAGCTTCTGGATCTCTGGGATGAGGGATCCATATATAGATATCTGTAATGGAGATGAGTCAGCTTATGATTTGATTAGTGTCTTCCCTCTGATAGTTCTTGCTTCCACTTGGAGATTGATGATCTCTTACTCATCCTTGGTCGAATTCAGTGAGGCAAGTGTCACAGGAGAAGTTTCTGGAAGCTTCCATTGCCTCTCCACCTCGCGGAATGACACTGCCATTTGTCATTTCTCACCCATCGTACCCCATAGAAGGGATTTTTGAAATGCGACGCACCCTCACAGTGTATTTAGGTGAGATGCAATGCACTTAGCCAGTGGAGTAGCTGAAATGATCCTGTTTTGACCAATTCTGAGCAGTTTTTCATGGAGAACTTCTGGGAGAAGCTATAATCTGTTGACCTTGTTCCTTTAGGGGTTAGAAAAACACTTTTAGGGACTTAGGAGCCCTTGGTTTATGGACATTTCATGCTTGGGGTTGTAGGGCCCAAAAATGCCTATAACAGTTGCCCCCTAAAGCATGAGGTCGTTAATCTTTTGATGTCGGGTGAAATGCTTTATTATGAGGATCCGAAGTTCTTTCAAGCTGGGAGGAGACCTGTAATAAGATACAATACAATACATTATCTTCATAATATTTTCATGATCTAGCTGAGGTGGGCATTCCCATGCTCATCTCTATAAATTCATTCTCATGTACATAGGACAGACAATCGTCTGAGTGTAGACTGATGATTCTGATAGAGCCATCATCCTTTTGATTGGATGATTATCTGTGTGGCAATGATGTACATTTGATGTCTTTATTTCCCTGAATATATATCGTAGCCCAGATGGATGAAACTAGATACGGGGTCTTCAATCTCATTCGATCTTCACTCGAAGTACAAGTCGATCCATGTGAGAAATGTTCTGAAGTCGAACATGGAAAGACATCGCTTGATTACCAGCCGATGATGTAAACTGTTAACAAGCGCGAGAGGAATCACCGATAATGATAATGACCCTCAAGGTATTGTAGTACAATTCACGTGGTGTGAATAAAGGACTTGGCGTTGAACGCCACGCAAAATCTTTCGGTCGAAGGCCATTGATGTAAACCTGTCGCCGGAAGTGAGAAACTTGCCATTGAGGCATGCAAGCTTCAAAGTACTAAATGGGGTGTTCCTAGATCAACTTCTTGGATAATGAGCTGATGTCAACAAGAAGTGATCCATCACAGGAGGGCCTTAATGAATCCCACATCAATGACATAGAACGGAGCAAATGATTTTAATGGAGGTGAAAACGATCTGGTGATATAAGGTTCAGGGTGGCAGTCATGAAAGAATGGAGTATAAATGTATGGTAGTGGGTGAGACACAGGTGAATTCTCTGAATGACTTCTATTGAACATATCGGTGACACTGATGTGATGGATTGGTAGCATTAACCCCAAATGTGGATGGTATGATAGGACCATGGTGATGTGACTAGTGAATGAAACAACCCAACCCGACTCGGACACAGAGTGGAAGTGTCATGTTCAAGAGCGACTTGCTACCAACAAAGTTTCTTCAAGTTTTCTTCCCAATTTTCCCCAGTCATTGCTGACCAGTACCTCTTTATTTTTTTTCAAGCTTGAGGAGGATAACATATGCTTGTTCTATAATTTTCCCTTCGGGCAAACCCATCGCTATGTTTTAACGAGCCTAGCGATAGTGAAACTCGTTCTCGTCTATAGACAAGTTTGTCGCTATTTAAACTTTTAACGAGTTTAACGACAAAGATAACTCGGTCCTTTTCAATTTTAGAGAGTCTGAAAAGGAACGTAAAGGTAACTCCAAAATTCATTTTTCGTCATCTAATCCCTTAAGTCCGAAAAAGTATAAAACAATACAGAAGGGATGAAATTTCGATACTTTTAACGAGCCGAACAAAACAAGCGCTCGATCTTTTTGTGTAATAATCCCTCAGGTCCAAAAATATTAAAATTTAGAAGAGGGATAACATTTCCTGTCCCTTTAACGAGCTGGAGAGGCCAATGGCTCGACAATCTTTTCATATTTTATGAGTCAGTTGAAAAGAGCTTAAAGGAGACTCGTCTTTTGAGGAACGAGTGATAAAACGGATAGCAACTGGTTCCAGGTAAGGTTCGGAATTTTCCTATCACGATAGTGTTACAAGGATGGCTAGTGAAATCACTCTTCATAGCTGTTCCTCAAAATGGGTAAACAATCAAATGGAGGTGAATGATCGGCCAATGCAAAAGTGGAGGTGACGGTGCAAACACGACCAAGGCTTTAATGGCTGAAGTACTACATTCACGATGGTTATTTACTGGGGAATAGTTCATTTTTTAATGAGCTTAAACGCGGGGGGAAACATTTGCTCATGGCTTATGTTTATTTTTTAACGAGCTTGAACTATGTGCTAAAACTGCTCGATTGAATGGTCCCTTTTTTACTTTACCATAAATAGATTTGTTCTTTCAAAGATTGTACTGTATTTTCAAATGCTTCATCAAACTAGTCAAAAATGAACAATATATGCTTGAAAACGAGTTAGAACACTAATATTTTACTTTGAACTACGTAAAAAGTAATGAAAAAGTGTTTTTACCTCTCATTTTACCATTTCATTTGAACTTTGGTTTGTTGGAGATTTGGAGGTGCTTTTCCCCCTTTGATTTTCATTAGCTAATTTCGGGAGATTCTGTGGATGTTTCTCGGTGCCGTCTGGACCAGGTAGGAGCTAAACCTGAGCTCTTTCATTTCATGTTTTCCATTTTACATTCTGAGCTTGATTCTTGCTTTTTCTGAGCCTCTGGGGTTTGAAAAACTCGTTCTGCCTTTAGCGCACCCTTTGTGTATCGAAAGCTACGTTGAATGTTGGCCTGTCTAATGGCCATTTGACATGCAATGCACCCAGAGCACTACTCTAGGTGCGATGGGCGCAGAGAAGGAATTCTGTTCACAGTTTTTGATGGAAATTTTGCCTGTTTCTTACCAAAATCGGGATCTAACTCTTATCTTGTTTGTTTTTCAGAGATATTTGGAGTAAGATGACCATTACATGGTGAGAACGTGAGCATGAAGAAGAGGACATGCTTGCCCTACATGATCCGGTTACAGTAAATGCACTGCGGAACTGTGGCTTGCTGAAGTTTTTCCGCATTTCTAGCATGAGACAACAGATCAACTTACTGCAGTATTTGCTCGATGCTTGGGATGCTACCAACCAGGTTTTCCAGATCAGGGGCAAATCTATCCCCTTGGCTGTAGTAGACATCTATTTCTTGACTGGCTTGTCGAGGCGGGGTGCCCCCATCTCTTTATTAGGTTCAACCCGAGGAGGTGACTCTGTGAGAGATTATGTTCACCAGTACTGCAGAGAGGGATCTCAGCCGAGTAAAGACGGCAAGATCATCATCCATGATGTCACTGACAGGTCTCTCAAGACTATTCTGTTTACTTTTGGTAGGATGGCTGGTGGTGCGGCTCTTCATGTAGCCAACCGATCTTATATGCAGTATGCCTTGGAATGCCTCCAACCGAAGGTGTTCAACTAGTGCGACGCAGTACTTCTTGTGATGAAAGAACAGTTGACCAAGATAAAGAGCGGGAGGTTGAAGAACTTTGGGTATGGTTCTATTTTGACCGCCTTTGCCTTGGAGAAGATACCACTGATGCAGCCGCAGTATATTGCACTCGATTTACCTTCACCTACTGAACCATGTATGCAGAGATGGGTTGCCCATAGGTCTAGGCATGCTGGTCAGTCTCAGATTTCATTTTCTGATACCTTCTTCAGGTGGTTTTATCGTCAGGAGATGGTTTATTCCGAGTATCCATATGCTGGTATGAACTTCCGGGGTGATCCAGATTTAGTACTGCCGGATGGTGAACAGTGGGGCGCCATTGGTAAATTCTTTGACCATATTCCTGTTTATCGTTTTTCATTTATAATGTCCTTGTGCTTTATTCTATCAATACTTTAATGAAACTCATGTGTTCATGCAGATGTTGGTCCTGTTCGGCCAGTAGTACGCCTGAGAGAACCAGCTGCTGCCCCAGCAGGAGAGGTTGTGGGAAGGGCTATCCTTCGCGACCTTGATGTGGCCGAGACTCTCACAGCATTACAGGAGCAGGTTGAGGGCCTCACTCTTGGTATTCTAGATGTGAGGACTGACGAGCTACCTTTGAGGTTACAGTGGCATACTACTGGTGTGCCAAGATGATGGACTCGTCTCTTATGCATGATCGCGTAGGCTGTGACTTGCTATCACAAGCATCATTAGACTAGGGTGCCCCCTAGCATTTTGATTTTTTTGGTCATTTGACCGATTTTGTCTTGGTTACAGAACATTATGTGTAAACCACAAATAGTGATATATATTTTTGATTTTCGGAGTTCTATTTTGGTTAAGTTACATGATCCAAATGCAAACATTGATGGTATGTTTCTTTTTATAAATGTTGCAAATGTCTATCTAACACATAATTTGCTAATGAGTCAGTTAATGTGTTTAAGTTTCTGGAAATATGTTGATATTGAATAAAATCAAATTGTCTTTCCAAAATCTTAACCCTTAGGAACATGCGAAAAATAGCTTGATTTCAGACAGAGTAGATACCAGTGAGTTGTAGTATGACGAGTTGTGAGTCTAGCCTGACGATCAGTCGGCGTATACCATGTGTGATGGCATCAGAGAGAAGTTCTATCAACGCGTTGTATTCAGCGATGTTATTTTTTGATCGACCAATACATACCCCTCTGAAACTTACTAACTCGCTGCTTGGATCAAAAATGGCCCAGGCCACGGAAGATAGGTTCCGCGAACTACGACTCGCTCCGTCGGCATATCCAACACATGACTCCAATAGGTTTGACATCTGCAATAAATGTAAAAAGTGGATTACTTGAGCAAAATAAACACTTTAGCGAAAACAAAAACATAACAAAAGCATACAAGTTACCAGTGGAGTCGCCATTTTGTTACAGGGAAAAGTGTCTATATAGAACTGCTCTATCCCACTAAGGTGTGACAGCTGCCTTAGAAACAAATAGAGAAAAGATACTTTCATTTCTCCTTTATGAATTATAAATAGAGAGGAACAGAAAGACCAACCTCTGTCTTGCGCTAATCTCCTGATTTGATTCCCCTCTTCTTTGATAGTCTTTAGCTACTTGCTCCCTTGCACGCCCAGCTTTGCAAAGTACCTATAAGATCACAGAAGCATAGCACTATAAAAAGACATGGATCTATAATCATAAACAATCTAGGATCATATGTAAATTGACCATACAAATGTAACAAGCATCAATGACACAAGAGCATGGAGGAAAACTTGAATAGCTTTTATTGATAAACAAGAAAGAGCCAAGAGGAGTTACAACCAGTTGTTTTGACCCAACATCAACCTCCCAGCAAAGAAGCCCCTCTTCACCTCAAACAAAGCTTAGATCACCCAACAATCTGATGTTTGTCTCAAGAAACCAACAACAATTCCTTACAATATGCAAAATTTTAGCCTCTGGATCTCTCGGATGAGGGATCCATATATAGATATCTGTAATGGAGATGAGTCAGCTTATGATTTGATTAGTGTCTTCTCTCTGATAGTTCTTGCTTCCACTTGGATATTGATGATCTCTTACTCATCCTTGGTCGAATTCAGTGAGGCAAGTGTCACAGGAGAAGTTTCTGGAAGCTTCCATTGCCTCTCCACCTCGCGGAATGACACTGCCATTTGTCATTTCTCGCCCATTACACCCCATAGAAGGGATTTTTGAAATGCAACGCACCCTCACAATTTATTTAGGTGAGATGCAATGCACTTAGCCAGTGGAGCAGCTGAAATGATCGTGTTTTGACCAATTCTGAGCAGTTTTTCATGAAGAACTTCTGGGAGAAGCTGTAATCTGTTGACCTTGTTCCTTTAGGGGTTAGAACAACACTTTTAGGGACTTAGGAGCCCTTGGTTTATGGACATTTCATGCTTGGGGTTGTAGGGCCCAAAAATGTCTATAACACATGCACAATACATAATCTCCTCTACGTTGATCATCAATTTAATAGCATCAAAAACAATGAAACATCAATCGCATGCACACATAACATAGTATGTAACCTGGGGAAAGCATACAACTGAAAACCCCACACTATATGTATATTATAATGATTGAGAACATGTAAAAATGCATAGTACAATACTCCTCACAAGTAGTCAATACTATCTCCACCTATTACACACAAAACTAGCTCAGATCCGAACAAGTCACAGGTTCAAATCTTCTCCGCTGCTTTGCTTGCCTCCACTGCACAATCCAAAGTGAAAATCATGTGAGCACAGGCTACAATTACCTTGGTATTGGCCCACACTACACAGTCCTCATCGGCATAACTCAATCCCATTGATTGTGCAAGATCTCATGCACAACTATAGTCACAACTGATAGCAATCTCAACCTCTAACGCCTATCTCCACTGAACTATCCATGCACTGAGTTAACTGATGTATTCTTCAGTTTCTTTATGAGTTAATAATTAGTGAATTAATTAATATTTAATTCACACAACTCATTACTAGAGTATTCTTTAGTTAGACTAAATACAACTAGTTCAACCAAGTCAAACTGAACATAACTCCATCAACTCCACAATCAACTCCACCGAAACTCAACCACATGAGTTCTAACTGAAGTCCTGTATGTAATAGCTCAGCTGACCCACAAGAAAAGCATATTTCCTTCTGATAGCTACATGTGCCACATCTGTAGCTCAAACTGAAGTGCTCCAAGAGGATAAGATAATTTTTATATTCCAAATATTATTATGAGCTAATAATATTCGACTGTTCTATTTTTAGCCTGGCAATCTAAAAATAGAAACTACCCATATGTCTAAAAATAGAATTCCATCTATTTTTAGTAACATGACCAATCATCCACAAATAGCATCCTACAACTCATAGACCATGATCCATATGTCTAAAAATAGACATAGTCTAAAAATAGACTTTGCACCAAAAATAGCATGCGGGCCCACTTAGTGAAGGCGACTTCTTTCCACTAAGCTCCATCATCTTGTTGCATTCTCAATACCTTCTACTCCTTTTCATTGGGAAGAACTCATTTTTTATGAGGTTGATCCTCTTCCAACTCTTTAGACTCTCACAAAAACTCCTTTGCCTGATTCTTTGTACTTACCTGCGGATCACTTGTGGCAATCTTCATTGGGATTTTTAACTATTACTATTACTAGTTCCATTCATGGTTAAAAATCCCAATGAAGATTGCCACAAGCGATCCGCAGGTAAGTACACATAATCGAATGTTGAGACCTGTGTCTACCACTATGGTTGAGACATCAAATGTTTCTTCCTCATCTATTTTTGCAACATCACCAGAAACACATCTGTAGGGTGACCCGTCCGTCCCACCTGGTTATCAGTCTTTATCAGGAACCTTTTATAGTGTGTCTTCCAATCATTAGACCTCTCCCATATCATCTAATTTAGGAATAACATTTGGTACTTCTCTTATCAATGTCACACAATCTTCTCCTCTTCCTTCACCTACACCCATGATTGAACAGTTGGCCCTTATGTCAGTGGGCAAGACTACCTTCAACAACCTAACTCTTCTTATGTTGGGTACCCTCCATTTGGATTTCAGTTGCCTCCATCATCCCCAAGTTATTGATCAAATGATACCTTTTACCACAAAATGATAACTCTAACCAAAAAACTCCAAAACAACATGAAAAAACAACGTAAAAATGAAACATGTTGATGCTGGAATAACCTCTCTTCTTTTTCGGGGTAAATTTTCAACATTTTTTAAAAATGGAAGTAAAATCCATTTTTTTGTGCGAAAAACATGCTAAAAATGAAAAGTGTCGATGCTGGAATAACATCTATTTTTTCCCGAGGAAAATTATTAGCATTTTTTAATAATAATGTTAAAGATAAAATATCATGACTATGATAAACCTTGAAATTATTACTATAGACATGACATTAAAGATAAATTATCATGTCTCCGAAAAAACTTAAAATTCCAAGGATGACATTAAAGATAAAATATCACATCTATGAAAAGCCTTAAAATTCTTGTAGAAGAAAATGGAGAATATCCTAGAATAGGTAGAATTGGTTCACATAACCTTAGAATAGGAATTAGTTTCTATTTCTTAGGATGCTATTCTAACTTCCATAAAACCATGTTTTCTATTTAATGTGTAATGTGCATGAACAATGTAGAGCGTTTTGTAGAGCTACACTCTCCTAGTTCAAACTCTCTTTCGTAGAGCTGACCAGTGGGTTTTATTTTATTAACACAAACATTGCCATTTTTATCATGGTATCAAAGCATCAGGGCTGAGGAACCTGTACGCTGGCTGGTGGGTGGTTCTTTGAACTGAGATCATCATACTTGTAAGGAGGATAACTACAACAATTCTGAGATTGTCGTTTGTTTTGAGTGTACCTGTACAACAAGGGCATTGTAGTTCCTTCACGCATATTCTATAACTTTTTCATCGTAGGAAAGACATGTACAGCTCCGACGACATCGCAGAAAAGACAGGCATATCTGCGAGAATCATGTAAGCCAAGAACAAGGTTGTAGCTATCAGAGAAGCTGCATGGGGAAGCCAAGAACAAGGTTGCAGCTAACAACAAAAGGTTGTCTGAAGGCTCAGAAGAAAGCCATGGTGATCAGCGGGTGTGCTGCGAGATCAAACAACATTGAAGAACAATGATTTGTCTCTGTCACAAATCTAGGGTAAGGTTAACATCTTTTACTTGTCGATTTTTTTTTTCTAAATTACCAAGATGAATAACAATATATTTGAAGCATGCATGAATGAGCATAACAATCTTGATGGTTCCAATTATGCAAATTGCAAGTTCAAGATGTAGACTCTTCTAGAAGTCCAGAGTGCTTAGATGATCGTGAACAGGGATGAGCTGAGGCCCGCGACTAGATCAGCATCGATCCCAGATTGGGAGAAGTGAGAAAGTAGAGTAAGGACAATGTTAAATATGTAAGTGAAAGAGTGCATCATACCGCATGTCAAAGAAGGTAAGTCAGCTAACAAGATCTGGGAAATTGTGGAGTTGTATGAGATCAGGAATTCAAATCGTCTTCTGTTCCTTAAGAGTAAGATCCTATCCCTGAAGATGGAGGAGAATGAAACAATTGCTTCATTCACAGCAAGGATCAAGGATCTGAAGAAGAAATTGTCAGACAATGGTCATATAGTTGATGATACAGATCTTGTAACCATTACAACGAATGGTGTCACTAATGATTATCAAATTTTCATCATTGGGATAAATGCCAGAGAGAAGATCCCACATTTTGAAGAGCTGATAGGTATACTGATGCAGGAAGAAGAAAGAATATTGTCTCTAAAGCCCCAAAGTGCCGATCTTGCATTGATGGTGAAGAAAACCTTCTACAAAGGGAAAGGAGGTCCACAACAACAAAATGGAGCAAGTTCATAGAAACGGCCAAATCAGACTCAAGGTATGCATCCCAATAAAAACTACTCTAAAACTAAATGTTTTTATTGTGGAAAACTGGGTCATATTGCCAGGGAGTGTAGGAGAAAGAAATATCATGAAGAACAACAGAATTCGAAAAGACATGCAAGTCATCTAGTGAATGGTGATTAGGTGCAGAATTTAAGATTGTTCATGGCAGATCATGATGTAAATGTTGATGCAGACATTTGGTATGTAGATTCAGGAGCGTCAACACACATGATAGGGAATAAGCACTGGCTTGAAGATTTTAAATAAATCAATGAAGGTGCACAGATTTACCTAGGTGATGACAGAAGTTATCAAATCAAAGGGTGTGGGAAAGTTTCTATCATTCTACATAATGGTAATATCAAACAAATTTATAATGTGATGTATGTGCTTGGCATAACAAAGAACTTGATTTTTGTATCTATGATTACAGATTAAGATTTGAAAGTTGAATTTTTAAAATCTAACTATTACATTAAAAATCTTCTAGATGGCATGAAGACAATTGCTACAGGAATCCAAACAGGAGGACTGTACAAGTTGGATGTGAGACCTGTACTAGTTCAAGCATTGAAAACAATGAGCCTGACTACAGAAGAGCTTTGGCATTAGAGATTCAGCCACATCAACTACAATGATTTGCTGCTACTACAAAAGAAGGAAATGGTAGGAGATCTTCCTATGCTAAAGCAAGTTCATAATGATTGTGATGCCTGCACATTAGGAAAAATGCATAGAGAAGAATTCCATATTCGAGTAGAAAAGAATTAGAGGGATATACTTGAATTAGTGCACACAGACCTTTGTGGTCCCATGTAGACAAAATCATTAGGAGGTGCACTGTATTTTCTATTGTTTATTGATGATTGTATGAAGTTTTCTTGGGTGTATTTCTTAAGTAAGAAGAACCATACATTCGAATACTTTAAGCAATTTAAAAATATGATTGAAAGACAAACAAGGAAACAGATAAAAAAAATTTGCTCTGATCAAGGGGGAGAATATAGGAAGGATGAACTTATCAAATATTGTGAAGATCATGGAATTTTGCAGCAGTTTACAGTACCCCATACTCCACAGTAGAATGGAGTAACAGAAAGAAAGAACAGAACACTGGTGGAATGTGCTAGAAGTATGATGAAATGTAAGAATCTTTCGAATGGTTTTTGGGCTGAAGCAGTGAATACTACAGTTTATTTGAAAAATATGATTCCTACAAGAAGTCTTGAGTCTAAAACTCCTTTTGAAGCATTATATGGATATAAGCCTACAGTGAAACACTTAAGAATATTTGGATCTAAAGCATTTTCCCACATTCTAAAGGAAGATAGAAGAAAATTAGAATCAAAAGCCATCATATGTACTTTTATAGGTTATGTTCGTCATATAAATCATACATATTATTTAATCCCTCTACTCACAATTTTTTTTTTAGTAGAGATATTAAATTCCATGAGCAGGATCATGAAGAACTTGATGAGCACTATGTGGAATGGGAAATTTCGTACTTTTTGGAAGAAGAAGTAGAAAACAATCAGGGTCAACAGCAGAAAAAGGAAAAGGATGAATAGCAACAACAACAACAGCAACATCAACAGCAATAGTAGTAGGAAGAAATAAATGATGATCGAATAAGGTTTGAAACCACCACACCACCACTCAGGAGATCAGGTAGGAAAGCTCAAATGCCTACAAGATATAGGGAAAATTCTTTTATAACTAGTATGATGAATGTTGTTGAACCATCTAGTTATAAAGAAGCAAATCAATGTAGTGAATGGAAAACAACCATGGAACAAGAATATGATTCAATAATCAGAAATAACACTTGAGAATTGTTTGAACTTCCTAGAGGAAAACAAACCATAGGTTGTAAATGGTTATATAAACTGAAGATTAATGTAGATGGGACTATATAAAAACTAAAAGCTACATTGGTAGCAAAGGGGTATTCACAAAAAGAAGGGATAGACTATGAAGAAACCTTTGCCCCTGTAGCTAAATTGAACACCATCAGAATGTTAATCGCTTTAGCTACTAAGAAACATTTGATGATGCACCAAGTAGACATAAAGTCTACATTTTCTAATGGAGAACTAAAAGAAGAGGTTTATCTAGAGTAACCAGAAGGGTTTGTCTAGAAAGGAAAAAAACATTAGTCTGTAGATTGAAGAAAGCACTTTATGGACTAAAACAAGCTCCTAGGTCATGGTATGAAAATATTGATTCATTTTTTCTGCAAATTGGTTACAATAGAAGTAAGAATGAACCTAATCTTTACACCATGAAATATGAACAAGGGTGCGTAGTGTTGATTTCATTATATGTAGATGATTTGATAATTACAAGTGATGCTACATATCTAATTGATGAAATCAAGCAACAGATGTCATAGATGTTTGAGATGAAGAACCTCGGTGAACTCAGATACTATTTAGGTCTTGAGATCTGGAGAGATTCAGGTCAAACATTTATGTCCCAAGAAAAGTATGTTAAAATCCTGTTAGAAAAGTTTAGGATGGATCAATGTAAGCCTACACCAGTACCATTGCAACAGAACATCAAATAGTAGTGTGAGGATGGCTCGAAAGCGGCGGATGGAACACTTTACAGACAGTTGGTTGGGAGTTTAATATACCTAACCACCACCAGACCTAATTTTGCTTATGCAATCAGTGTGTTAAGCCAATTTATGTCTAAGCCACTTGAAAGCCATTGGAATGCAGCGAATAATGTTTTGAGGTATCTACAAGGTATTGTAGATTATGGAATTATTTACATTGACTCTTCTAATGTTATATTGGCAGGCTTTGTAGATTCAGATTGGGCAAGAAATGTAGATGATCGCAGATCTATAACAAGTTATGCATTCAGTTTTGGATCCAGGGTGATCACATGGAGTAGCAAGAAGCAGAACACAATCTCCTTATCCTAAGCAGAAGAAAAGTATCAAGCCATATGTGCAGCAATCTGTGAGGCAGTTTGGTTGTGGAGACTTCTCCAGGATGTTGGGGAAGAACATACAGTTGCAACAACAATCAAATGTGACAATCAGAGTTCAATCAAGCTTACCAATAATCTAGTGTTTCACAAAAACACTTCACATATTGATACACAATTCCACTGTGTCAGGGAGAAAGTGCAATCTAAAGAAATCCATTTGGAATATTGTAATACATGTGATAATGTTGCAGACATTTTCACTAAGCCTCTTGGAAAAGTTAAGTTTCAAATGTTTAGGGAGATGTTAGGCATATATGTGAACCCATTCTCCATTAAGGGGGCGTGTTGAAGATAATGGAGAATATCCTAAAATAAGTAGAATTGGTTCACGTAACCTTAGGATAGGAATTAGTTTATATTTCTTAGGATGCTATTCTAACTTCCCTAAAACCATGTTTTCTATTTAATGTGTAATGTGCATGAACAATGTAGAGCGTTCTGCAGAGCCAAACTCTCCTGGTTCAGACTCTCTTTTGTAGCGCTGACCAGTGGGTTTTATTTTATTAATACAAACATTGCCATTTTTATCAATTCCAACAATGTTCTTTTTTCTTGCTAATGCAAGAGTCAGACCTTCTCTTTCATTAATAAAATACATAATTTACACCATTCCACGAGGAGCTATGGACCAAGGAAGAAGCCCAAAAAAAAATAGGAAATGAGCTCGAGGCAAAAGCACCTACCCCTACAAACCAAACCTCTTAACTCTTAAAAGCAAGACAAAGTTGAAGCCGGTAATGGACCCAAAGAGGAACAAAAGTACTGGTGTATACGGATATCATGTCTAAAAAACCCATAAACCTATGAATTTGTAGAGAAAACCAAAACCTTTTTCATCCCTCCAAGAATAAAAAGCATTAACGCCTCTCCCCATCTTCCTGACATGCATCTTTAATCTCCACCGTTGAACCTTCTCACCTGATCCAACAACTGTGGCTAGTTTTGCAATACTGAGAAGCGTGACGCTTAGCCACAAGAACCACCAATATTCTCGATCGATCCCAGCCATAGATCTTCCTCACTTAATCCTACAGCTGAGGATCATATCACACCGGCCAACATCACCAAACAATAGTGTGCGATGAGGGTGGTATTCTAGGTGACCCCACTGCCACGTGTAGCCTGCTGAATGGAATTGCTTCAAATTTGGAAAAACTATTTCCCGCTTGCAAGGCCCGCGATCACCAAAAAACCACCCTAGACCTAATATAGTGATCAAAGATGGAAAACCCATGGTTTTGAGGCCACCAAGAGTGCCTAGATTCTGACCTTTCGCTGTGTCTTCTCTTCCAGAACCTAAGAAAGAAGAAACTCCCGCCATCCTGCCTCTCTTCCAAGAACTAGAGCCACCCAATTGGCTACCACCTGGATCCGCTAAAAAAGTACTTACCCAGGTTACAAAGGTCAGGATTGACCTGCAACCCACTAAAGACCTGATAGTGAAAAAATCGATAAACATAAAGCACCTGATTCAACTGAACTCCGTCTCCATGGCTATGCTCCGAAACACGATCCTATCTTCATTTGTCTAGTCATGAAAATTCGCCTTTAACCTGCTTTGAGGCAGCTCTTGCTAGCTCATCACAACCCTATTCTCTGTGTTGATCACTCCTTGATTAGCCAGAAGATCTGCCAATTTATTGGTCGTTCTTCGTACATGTTTAAAACTAACTGTACGAAGGCTCTGGAGGTGATGTTGAATCCATTGAAAGCCCTAGATCAGCCTCCAGTTTCTTGAGACTTTTTCTAGCTTTGTTCCCTAGCCAATTCTCTTAACCAATTTAATGGTTAACTCAGAATCAGCTTCAACAATCACATCTTGGTGGTTATCCTATTCCAGGAAATCTAAACATTGCTCCATAGCCATCAATTCCACCGTGTTTTTGGTGGCTCTTCCTAAATGAAAATAGAAGATGAAAAGGATACTTCCATTCTCATCCCTAACCAGCAGTGCTCGGGTTGCATTTTGCAACCCCATCAATGTTGTATTTCAAAAATCCCATAGGGGGAGGATGCTAGAAATCTTGCTTAGATTCCATGGATATTACCTTCCTATCCAGTCTCTGAGGAATAAATCCCTACAAACCCAACTCTCTAAGAATTCTCAATTTTGCTGCTGAAGGTGGGTTCTTAGGGAGATTTTACACAATAGTGCCAACCGTTTCCTTGAGCTGTTTTAAGATCTTCTCAAAAAGGCATTAGGATGGCCTCTTTTCATTCTTGAAGATTCTATTGTTCCTTTCTTTCCAAACATTCCAAATAATGAAGCTTGGCATGATATCCCATGCTGAGCTAAGAACTTTAGAATCTGAAAAGTTTCTTCTACATTTGTTTAGGGTGTTAATGATACTCCCTTTGTCCTTATCAGTCTGTTGGAAAATGGTGGCAAAAGAGTCCCACAACCTGGAGGTGAAAATGCAATTGTTGAGAAGGTGCTCCATTGTTTCCTCTTGGGCTTCACAGAGCTGACATCTAGAAGGCCCCAGGACACCCCTCTTCCTAATATTATCCCAGGTCAGAATTTTCCTATGCTGAACCAGCCACATGAAGAGTTTAATTTTCATCCAGCCTTGATGTCTCCATAGGTCTTGCCAAATCCTATCCGGAGCATGGGAATTTAGGTCAAGGAGAATGAGTTTTTCCTCCTTAAGATTAAAGGTACCCTCATTATTGTTGCCCCATCTTAGTTGGTCTTGCCCCTCTGACATCAAAATATTCCTTTGTTCTAACATTTTTATTAGTGTCTCTGCTTTAGCTTTCAGGGGACTATCATCCCTAAAATCAAAGTTCCTCTAGGTTCTCCATTTTCCTATACTGTTGGTTTGGTCCCAAAAGTCTTTTACTTTAGATAACCCTTTAGTATCTGTCTCTTCCTTGAGGTCCCTCAAGTCTTCTTTTAACAATATAGGTTCTTGTTTCCATTTATCCTCCCAGAATAGAGCTAGGTCTCCCTCTCTAATTTCCCAAAAGCTGTTTTCTTGAACTAAGCCCCGGTTCTCCTAGGCCTTATTCCAAATGTGTAAGCCCTTTATATTTCCACACATCCTTATGAGATCATTATTTTTCCAAGTGTTGTCATATTTTTCTTTCCAAATAATAGCCCACTGAGCCTCTAGGTCTTTTACCCATCACCACCATAATTTTGCTCCTAAAACCTTGCTTAGAATCTTAGGATCATCCAATCCAAGCCCTCCATGGTTTTTAGGTTTGCATATTTTTTCCCATGCTACCAAGGCCCATTTCTTTCTTTCTTCCTGCTTGCCCCAAAGAAAGTGTCTTTTTATGGTTCTAAATTGTTGCAGGACTCCTTTTGGTGTTGGGAGAGCTGATAGCATGAAGACTGGGATTGATTGTAGGATAGCCTTGGTGAGAACCAACCTACCAGCCAAGTTTAAAGATCTAATAGTCCATTTCCTGATTTTATCTTGCAATTTATTAATCACTGGCTCCTAGATGCTCTTGTGTAAAGGTTTGGCAGTTAGAGGAACTCCCAAATATTTTGAAGGGAGGATCTCCCTTTGAAAGCCCAAAATTATGGATATATTTCTTTGAATAGTAATATGAGTACTAAAGAAAAAAATCTTAGATTTGGAGAGATTAACTTCCATACCTGAAGCCATGGAAAAATCTCTCAAGATTTGTTTATAAGCAAGAGCTTCTTTGACCATGGGGATTCCTTGTAGCATGGTGTCATCTACAAATTGTTGATGAGTCAAGGCCTGTCCATTTTCAGAAAGTTGGAGACGTTTGACTTTACCAACTACTCTAGCATGCTTGATAGATCGACCCAACCCTTCCATAATGAGTATAAAGAGAAAGGGAGAGAGTGGATCTCCTTGCTTGAGGCCTCTTGAAGGAATAAAAGTCTCCGAGGGAGAACCATTAACAAGAATTGAAAAGCTGGGAAAAGTAACTAGGGCCATTACCCATCTGATCTAGTTGTGATCAAACCCAAAAGCAATGAGAACTTTCCTGATATAAGTCCAATTCATCTTATCATAAGCTTTGGCTATATCTAATTGAATGATCATTCCAGCCTTCTTATTGATAGTCAGTGAGTGCACCACCTCATGAGCTTGAATGGTGTTGTTGAGGATTTGCTTACCTTCCACATATCCAGATTGTTCCACCAGCACCAGGGTAGGAAGGAGAGGTTTGAGTCTATTGACCTCAACTTTGGATATTATCTCATATACCACATTGCACAAGGCTATGAGTCTAAACCTATCAGGAGTTTGAGCCAATTCTTGTTTAGGGATCAGGGAGATAAAGGTGGTATTAAGCGCCTTCAAAATGGTTTTGTCCCTCCTGGAATCTTCAACTACATTCAGAATGTCCTGTTTGACTATATTCCAACAAGCTTTAAAGAAATCTACATTAAATCCATCTGGGCCTGGTGCCTTACCATTTTGCATTTCTTTTAGGACCTCACTAACCTCCTCTTCAATCATCGGTCTATTGAGGTTGAAATTGTCCTCTCTGAATACTAGCTTAGGTATATGTCTTGTTAAATCCCTGATGGAGTGTTCTCTATCTGAATAGGCTTCCTTTGCAATACCATGAAAGTGCTGAACTAGCACTACTTCTATTTCTTCATGAGAATTAAGAAGGTTACCTCCCTCGTCCTTGATCGAAGAAATCTTGTTGTGAGCTCTATTCGCCATAGTGGTTCTATGGAAAAATCTAGTGTTATGTTCTCCTTATTTTAGCCATTGAACTCTAGATTTTTGTCTCCAAAATATCTCCTCTGTTTACATAAGTTCTCCCATTCGTGGTGATATGTGGTGGCTTTATCACTTCTATCTTTATCAAAACCCTCCATGATAAGGGTTTGGTTGAGTTCCTGCATTTTGCCTTCAACAATTTTTTCTGCTTCAAAAATATTGCCATATTCATTCTTGTTCCACTCTTTGAGCCTAAGCTTGATATGTTTTAGTATTTTTTGAAGAAGGAACATTCTTGTGCCCTGAATATTCAAATCTTATGACCACCAGTTGGCTATTTTGTTGATGAAATCTGGGTGTGAGAGCCAGATGTTTTCAAATCTAAAAGGTATATTCCTTGGGGTACCAATGCCCTGAATCTCTAGTTGAACAGGCCAGTGATCGGAGCCTCCAAAGGGGAGAACTCTTGCTACTATTTCCTTGTCCTTGAGCATAAGATCCTCTGAGATTATGAATCTATATAATTTGGAGGCCACCTGAGACTCTCCTCCTCCTTTATTGTTCCAAGTAAAAGTACCATTACTCATTACAATGCCCACTAGCTTCATATTATCTATGAAGATTTGAAATGCATGAGAGTCTTTATTTAGAGTTCTAGTTCCCCCTTTTTCTCCGAAAGTGATTTAATGATATTGAAATCACCCCCCAAGATCCAAGGTATTCCTGCATGTCTATCTCTGAGATCCTCTAGAGAATCTAGAAGCTGGAGTTTACCATCCATTCTTGGGGACCATACACATTCATGACTAGGTAGGTTTCCTTATCCCCCATAGGCTGAATGACCACTGATAAATAATACCTAGATGCCTCTACATCTGTAATGCCAATTTTTTCGGGGTTCCAAAGCGTGAGAATGCCTCCTGCTGTATTCTCTACTTTGACTTCCAGAAACTGAAATATATTGAACCATTTGTTGTGAATCTCTTTTATTTTTTGAGTGGAACATTTAGTTTCCTAGATGAAGATCACATCTGGTGATGCTTGTTTCATTCTATTACTAAGTAATCATTGCTTTCTTTTACTGCCTAGACCCCTAATATTCCAAGAAGTGAACTTCATTATTACATATTTGTAAAGGAGTAGTTGCTTAGGTCTTTCATCTTACCTGAGTCTATCATTAGCTTTCCACATTCCATCAAAAGCTCGTTCTACTTTTTCCTGCCTCTTTTCTTTCCTGGGTTTCTGGGTGCTAATCCTGGTGTGGTTTTCACAGTTTCCACACCTTCGTTGCCCTGCCTTTCATTATTACTTTGATTCTCCAGCCCTGTGGTCTGATTTTTCCATATAAACAACTGTTGAACTCTATTGAACTCCTCTGGAGGTAACGAATCCACTCCCTCCCTGGTTCCTTGTTTCAAGAATCCTTCTAGATCTAGATTCTCTTTATCAAGAATCTCCTGTAGTTCGTGGTCCTCCATCTCCATCTCACTCTGGGTCATTTCCTGGTCCATTTCCAGTTCTATGTCACTCATCATTTCTTCTTTTTGTTTATTAATGTTTTGTGTTTGTTCACCATCTTCTTCATTCTCCTCCACTGGACTTCCTCCCTTAGCCTGATCTACTTTTGCTATCACCTCTTCATCTTCTAGTACTTGAAACCTATTTTGACTGGCTTATTGCCTTTCTATTTGGTGTAGCTTCGGTCCCCTTTTGCTTCCTTTTCCTTTTTGTACCACTTTGTGAAAGCTTTCAATATCTTTCATGGTGTTAGCTTTACTCTTGTTTTCTATTTTACTGAGAGGGCAATCTCTAAATAGATGCCCATGCTCATGGCATTTGCGACATCTAAATGGAATATGTTCATAATCCACTGTTTGCACCCATTCTTCATCAAACACTTCCAAGATTACCTCATCTGGCAGAGCTCCAGAAAGATCCATCTCCACACATATTCTTGCAAACGATATATATTTTCCCCTTCTAGTGGCCTTAGAAGCTTTGACAAAACGCCCTAACTTATTTCCTATGGCAGATAAGAGTTTCATTTGCCAATAATCCAAAGGTAGAGAGTAGAGTCTAACCCAAACCGGAACTGAGGTAAAAGTCTCATGTTCTGGGAAAAAAATCATAACCCATGGTCGCATATACGGGCCTGCAACTGCGTAAAAGTAGGACCCTCCTTCAAACACTTTGTCCTTATCTTCAATATTAGCAAAGACCACAGTAAAGAATCCCTTTGATCCAAGATGTAGGTCTATGCTTCCTTTTGGTTTCCAGTGGTATTTAATCCATGTTTGTAAAGCTTTTCCAGTGGGCCATAAACCCATGAATTTACAAATGATAGCATATGTCTGCATGTAGTCCCTATGCACCGGCAACGCAAGATCATTTAAAACTACTCTGGGAGTGGTCGCAGTTTTGGGTTTGCATGGTCGATTTTTGTGCTTTATATTTTGTTCCCTATTCCTTGTCTGCTTCCTCATTTTCTCTAGTATTGTTATTCTCCCTGGATTTAGAACCATCTTGCTCCTCTTCACTATTTCTTTGCTTTCCATCTGAAGGACCTCTATCATATTCTATTGGTTTTTTACCTCTCCTGGCCACTGCCTGCCTGTAGGAGGGAGTGGAGCTCCCTCCTTTTCATCCTTCCATGGAGAACAAACTCTGCAAAAGTCTGTAACCCTAGCTCAACAATCGCTCCCTCCCCGCGACCCCTACTTCCAACTTCCTCTCAATTCCAACAATTTTCAGCAATGGTGTTAATATTATTTTAAAAAATTATTACCATTTAATTTATATTAATTTATTTTTGTTTTAAGTTTATCATATTAATAACAATTTATTGAATATAATTTCTTTTTTATATAATATATTGAAGTCATTGGATATGAAACACTTCAGTTATGATGAATGAAGAACTTTACAAAACAAATGAATTTATATGTGATTTTGGAGCTTTTGATACTCTCTCACAAACATTAGTTTTTTTGAAAATTTATGTAAATATTTTATTTTTAAATAATTTTAAGATTTTGAAATTTGCAAATTGTTTTTTAAAAACTATATTTCATTATTGAGAAATATATATATTTTAATTTTATTTTCATATATATAATAATAATAATAATAATAATTTCATATTAAAATTATATTTCTTTTGAATTTAATAAATTGAAAAAAAAAAATGAGGGTTCCAAAATCCTATCAACCTCTAACAGATTACACCATCAACAAAAAATTGGTCTCCTATACTTATTGCTTCCACGTAATTTTTATTTTGACATGTATATCCATTCAAATATATTGAGAATATCAAAACATTGAAAAAATAAAAACTAAATCAAAAAAACACAAAAAAGATAATAACGAGAAAATATAAATAAATATTAAAACATAAAAAAATTTAAAAACATGACCCAAAAATGTACAATATAAAAAAATATATAAAAAAGACAACAGAAAAACAAAAAATAAAATAAAATGAAAAGAAAAAAACACAATAAAAAACCATTAAAAAAAAAACTTGAAAAGAAATAAATAAGAAAAAGAACAATTAAAAAAATTAAACTTATAATAAAAACAATAAAAAAACATGAGAACAAAAAATCGTAAAAATGTAAAAAAAAACAAAATTAACTTGTACAAAAATAAATAAATATATATATATATATATATATATATATATATATATATATATATATATATAATTTAAAAGAACAAAAAAGACAATTTTTTTAAGTTAAAATAAATAAAAAATAAAAAATTAAACTTAATTAAAATTAAAATAAATAGAAATAAATAAATAAAAGCAGTTAGAAATAATTATAAAAAAATTTAATGGGCAGGAGGCGTTAATTTTTCTCTTTTTTTTCTGAGTTTAGACTTCTATGATCCATATTGTTTAAAAAGACTTTTCTGGAGAGATCACATTGAGTAATTATTTGGAGCCAACATTTTTATATATTTTTTTTAAATTTGTTTTCTTCTATATCTTTTTAAGTTGGTTTTTTTTAAAATAATTTTTTTCATAATTATTTTAAATTGGTTTTTAATTTTTAATATATCTATCTATCTATACATATATATATATATATATATATATATATATATATATATATATATATATATATATATATATATATATATATATATATATATAATTGTAAAAAATTTATTTCAATTATTTTTTATTTTTTTAAATATATTTTTTATTTTTTTTTATTTTAATAATTTTAAATATCTTTATTTTAATTTATTTAATTTTTTATTATTTTAATTTTTTTTTATGATAAATTTTGTTTTAATTTTCGTTTTTTATTTTATTTTTTCATTATTATTATTATTATTTTATTATTTTTTTTAATTATGTAGTTCTTTTATTGTTTTTTTAACATTAGAAAAAAAATGTCTTTGATGTTTTTTTTTTTGTTATTTTTTTTAAATTTTTTTACATTAAAATTATGTACTTTTTTGAAATTTTTCCTTTTTTAATTTATTTTTTCATATTTTTATTTTGTTTAATTTTTTTATTTTTACAAGTTAGTTTTGTTTTTTCTTACATTTTTGTGGGTTTTTTTTTTCTCATATATATATATATATATATATATATAGAGAGAGAGAGAGAGAGAGAGAGAGAGAGAGAGAGAGAGAGATATGTCATGTTTTTCTTTTTTTTAATGTTTTATTACAAACATGAAAATCACCAACATTTCAAAAAAATTATCCACACTTAATACATTATAAAAAATAAAGTGTAAAAAATAAGCCCTTTAAAAACAATGCGTTGATGCCGCATCAAAACTTTTCAAAATGAGCATGAAAATCAATAACATTTAAAAAAATGTCACATAAGAAAATTTAAAATGCCAAATATATGCTTAAAAAAATAGTTATTTTGAACTACTTTTCAAAATTGGGTGCTTTTTTTGCTACCTCAAAAAAACAAGTAATCAGTAATTTTCTTATTTGATCGGTAACTATGTTCCCTCCTACTTTGGTGGGGGGAACCTATTTTTAGTATACCTCAAATTGGTAATTAGCTTTACTATAGTCCTCCTTATCTTGGAATTGCTACCAATGTTTGGTAACCTACTTTTCCCGTTTAACCTGGTTCATTTTGGGACCGTTTATTGAATCCTCAAACTGTACCATATTCGTGTCAAATTCTTATCCATCCATCAATTCCCTAACAAGCTCAAATACATGTGATCCAACCTTTACAGGCTATCGTTCCATCACAACCTTTTCCCTTGGTATTTGACACTTCCCAAGTTCTGCTTACCCAACCTATACAAGGTACCTTACATTCTCAACTTCTTGGACACGATACTCCTCAAGTTTTGTTAGGTCATACTATTGATAGTATGACACCATCCCAATCGAACCCACCTTACCATCAGACAATGAAAACCCCCATCGAGCAACAATATGGACCATCAAGGTATTCCTCAAGTGCCTTTCCAAGGCCAACAAATCCAAACCCAACCATTCCAACAACTTTATCATCATCCTGGGGCTGGACAACAAGGTCACTTGTATAATGGTTATTAGAATCCCCCTTATCCTAGTACCTAAGTTCCTTATCATCATAACCCTCCTTATTTAGGGATGCAAGTGCATGTTTCTCAATATATTCCTTCATATCGAGGCCATACTCCTTCATACTTTAATCATCAGTTACCTTTTGTGGCTACTCTAGAATTTCAAAACTTGACTTAACTCACTAATGATCCCTTTGCTCATTTGCCATGGTGGTCGATTAATCCCACTAAATTTCCTTCTGATATCCCAAAATTCAATAGGAATATAGGAGAAGACCCGTCGACGCACGTTATGACATACCATCTTTGGTGTTCTTCAAACTCCCTTAACAATGATTCTATTTGACTTTGTCTTTTCTGATCAACGCTTACATGTACCACAACTGTTAGTGTCCTATGTCTATAGATCTTGGTCATGTTAGTCTTGCTATGTATCTAAGGTCAAAGTTGTAAATATTAGTCATGATCACCTAACTATTATTGTTCAAAGAGGTCTAGGTCTAGATTGGGTATCATGTAAAGCTTTTTATTTTGTTAAGAGTCCAATGTCAAAAGTCATGTTTTTCCTTACAAAGGGAAATCATGGAAAGTCTTTGGTCACTTGGAAAAAGGTACAAAAAACATGTTTTACAAACCCTTGGTTATTGTGAATTGGTTGGTCTCATTCTAAGTCATAGTTAGTAGGTCACCTAAGTCTAGAGATAATGTCTACATCAAAATAAATCATGAAATGATCTTGACACATATTTGGAGGCTCTTTGATATCAGTTTGGATGTCATTTCAAAATGGAAACTTATGATCTTAGTAGGCGATAATGGTCCGAAGGACAACCCTTTCTTTTCCCAATGCGCTGCGTTTTCAGAAAAGTGTTGTGCATTCATGATGTTCTTTCTAAATCACGATCAACACTTTCACTCCCGCTCCAGGCCATTCCAGGTGATCATTTGAACCTTCCTCTTTATCCCTTATCACCTAGCTCTTCATCATCTGCATTGGAAAGCTCAGGTTTCTCATTTCATTCGTTGTGAAAGGGAGGCAGGGGCACTGCAAGTTCCCACAGTGTTCAAATTCTTCAATGTCGATGGTCAAAACTCCATCATAGGTGAAAATTTAGTTGTATCTTTGTCCTTCAATCTTAAAATAATTCTAAAATTTCATTCAAATCCTACAGAAAGGATAAAATTATCATCTCTTATCCTCTAGAATTCCTTGCATTTTTTCTTCCTCTACACTACATTTTTATCCCAACTCACAGCGATTCCACACAGTGGGTCATATCCCTCTTTTGTTGTTTTCAATTCACCTTTTCACTGTGTGATCTCTTACATGCAATTGGTGCCTCAACCTTAGGACTATTACAAAGTTGTTTACCTTAAAATTTATGCCCAAAGGTGTTTTAAATGTTGACTTTCTTTAGCACTACATTCCTAGCTTGTGTGCTACGAATGTCCCTATTTCAAATTCTTGCCAACGGTTGTGAAATTATGAGTTCTATTGGGTTTTCCTGAGATATTTTGTAGTTATGAGTCTTGGGGTAATTTCTTGGTTATATCTTAAGACATTGTCACAATATTTAAATACCATAACACCCCCATTGCTGCCCAAACAAGTTGTTCAAAACCTTAAACTATTCATTGTTGCAAAGGAGAAACTATGTCAACTCCAGAAGAAAAAAAAAAAGAGGGAGCCATTGCGCATTTTGAACCCCAGTATATCACAGCCATCAATGCAAATCCAACCATCAAATTGGATTTTGAACAAGTAGGGTGTATGAGATTCTATGAGAAAATTCAGAAGTATCATTTGAGGTTGACAAAGGAATTTTCTAGGGGTTTTGATGACATGCAAGCAAAGGTGGGAAGTCTGAATTTTCTAGTCTTGGCTTAATCAATAGTTCAGGCCACAAATATCCCTTTTTGTGGAGAGGAATGGTTCAAAGGAATTAATTTTGATTTGGTTTATTTCAAGGACTTTCTCAAGCCAAACACCGGAAAGAGTATGGCTCAAATGTTCCAAGGATTTATTTACAAGACCATCATAGCAAACTATTTGAGGTTATTCAAAGGTACTTCACATGTCAGGGGAGATTCAATAAGGTGTATCACTATCAAATTATTCTCTCAATGCATTTTAATGGAAAGAAATATTTGAATATTCCCTATTATTTGTTTAGGATTCTATGTAAGATGGTTCAGCGAGTTCAAACAAAGGCCATCAAGTTGAGGCCAATTTGTTTCATTTTTCATTAACTAAATTGCTTGTAATAAAGGAGCTTGAGAAGAAGGAGTAGTCTTGGAAAGAGTTTTGGTTTCTTCAGGATGGGAAACACAATATTCAAATAGTAAAAAGACTAAGAAATAAACTCCCTCGGTTGTGATTAAAGAAGCTTCACCTGGAACATCAAGCTTAGTTAAGAAGCCTTTGACTAAAAACAAATTGCTTGATAATAAAATTTCTAAGAAACTACATTTCTCACCTGAGGTAGAAAAGGTGGTAAGGGTACCAAGAACAAGAGTTGCAGCCAAGAGATTACTTGTGGGTCCTCCATCTTCACCTATTCAAGTTATGTAATCAGATAACACACAAAGAGAAGTGGAAGTTGATGAAAGGGACTACGAAATTGGGACAAGATTAGTTGGACAAGGCCCACTTGACAATAAAATACTTACAATAGGAGAATAGGGAACTTAGACATAAAATATCACAATAAACTATTCAGCCTAGTGGAGGAGAGACATCAAAGGAAACAATGGCACATGTTTCCAAAGGAAAATGAAAAATGGTCATTGATGTCGAAGAGCTGAAGGAGCTAGTTGCGCATTCAAGGAGACCTAGAAATAGGTCTACTGCAAAGGTGAAAATGCAAGTAAAGGATGTTGTTCAACCTATGGTTTTTATGAGCAAAAATAATTCGAGAAGCTACTAGAACAACTTGAAGGAATACAACACCAAGTAGACCAACTTGTAGAGAAAGATCATAGGGATAAGTTGAATTTGTTTAAATAGGTGTAGGATATTGAGCTAGTCCTTGACAGGGCTAAAGACAAAGTAAAGTGGACCTTGCCTCTTGATGGGCCTCTAAATTACACATAAATTAAGGCACATGCCTCTAAATTAGATGTAATAAAGGCCCACCAGACCATCATTCAACTGATTAAACCTTTGTTTCTGCATTAGATAATGTATTTTTAACTTTAATATGTACATTAGGAAGGTTTATTGATAATTGAATATTTGTGCCTAATATTATTAATTTTATGGAATATTGTGAGAATATTGGGAAGATTATGGAGATTTACAGGAGGAGATAATGTAGGGACCTACTCCCTACTACAAGAGGATCAATATTAAATAATAAATCAACAATATATTATGGAATTATGGCATAGATTGTGGAGCTCCAATGATTGAGAAAATCTAGGAATGTGTTTCCTACCATTTAGTGAAAATTCATAGTATTGGGAGGTAGATCCACTAATCAAGGGATTTTTGTATGGAAATATTCTTCCTTTCACGGGGAATGATTTATAATCATTTTTTATAAGTACCAAGTCTAATTTTCTTATAGGTATTGATTTTTATTAGTCTTCTTGTGGAAAGAACTCGTATTTTTGCAACTCCACTTTTATTTCTTGCAGGGATGTAATTGTATTGATGGAAATAATGAAGATTGGTGCCATGTTCAACTTATAAATATTCATCTCCTCCATAGGAATCTGAGCTTCCTTGGGATTTTCCATCCCAAGAGCCTCAGAGCCCTTTTGTATCATTTACATTTCTTCTTTTCACTTCTTATTCACATGCATCTCTTATTCTTGTTTTCTTCTATTTCTACATTTAGTATTAATGATTTCTTGTTGTAGGATTGGGTTGAACTAAGTTATTTTGCAGGATCACAAGCATAATTTCATCATTGGAACAAATTTGGAAGGTCATAGTAATCATTGAGATACTTGGATTAGTTTGTTTATTCCCAAATATAGATTTCTGAAAGTCCCTTATGGCAAATAACAATAAATTTATGCTATTGTTTAGAGCATGCTAATGATCTTCAATCAAGCTGATTTCACTTGAATTAGATATAAAACCATTATAGTTAATAAAAAAAATTACCCCATTGTGTTTTCACTTGATTGGGTTAGGAATTTGATAGATTTACTAGCTCACTAATTCTAAAATTTCTAGATTTTAGACTAGTAATTTCTTGCCATTTTTTTAGCATGCTTTAACAAAGGTATTTTTGAGTGATTCCACTTGGAATGGAGACCTAATAAATCCTAGTCAATAAAAAAATTTGTCCCATCAAATTTGTCCCATAAACTACATGAAACCTTATAAAAGGCTTCCAACATGTATATACTTGCCTAGATTCGCTCAAGAAGCTTGGTTATTGTCCCTTAGGGTTGAATCAAGACCCCTAGGATCTAAATAAATTATTAGGGAATACTAAAGACCACTTAAGACTTGCCTCTTTACCCATGCAAAACATTTCAGTGATTTGGGTTAATGCACAAATTTATGAGTTGGATAATACAATGATGATTTTCTTGATTTCCACATCCAATAAACTCTATTAATTGATCTAAACATTTTTTAAATGTAATGGTTTAAATTTATCTTTACTTATGAAATTAGAATATTTTTCTTTCCTTGTATTTTATTTCATGCAATAGGTTAAGGTTTCCATTTCGAGCATTTCATTTTCTGCAATTAGTTTAAGATATGATTTTATTACATTCACTCCATTACATCATGACACCAAAGGAATGACACATTGTATGCTTCACATATAGTGTTGATACCTCTTAATTTTGTACGAACCCTAGGCTAATGATTAAAGCTGGTAGCCTCGAGAGTTGCAACATTCTTGTTGCAATACCGAGGCTCATCACGTCTGTATAGGCAAGTGAAAAAGTTATATGTACAAAACTTGCTCCTAAAAATAAGACTCAGGTTGGTGAAGAAGAAGCTCACTAAAGTCAAGGAAGCTAGAAGGAAGAGGAAGAGAGGTAAGTTGGACATACTTGCAGAGGCTAGTACAAAGGTGAATCTCTAGTAAGAAAGCTCAACTCAGCTCTGAAACTTTGTTTTTTGGCTCAAAAGATCAGAAAAGGTCAATTTTGATGAAATTTGCAAAAACAGAGAAAGGGGCTTGCTACAATTTTTATATAATTTTTTATTTCAGTGGTATGGTGAAGTTGGAATATGTTGTTTTCATGATGGAGTTATATTAAGGTTCCAAGATCCACATTGATGCTTCCAACACTTTTTATCAAGAAAGGAGTTACTATATGTTTGATTCTTGGAGGCGCTGCTAAAGCAGACAATGTTGTTGTGGAAGTGGGGAATGGGTCAAAGGGAGGCCTGCAACCATTTTGAATTTTACTTGGGAGTTTTAGCACCATCAAAAGCGTATTTGAATCATACCCATTTGCTTCATTTTGATAGAAAGTGTCCACAACCGTACAGATAATGGAAGATACCTCATTTTTCTATGAAACTACTTGATGTGCTGTGAGTCTAGACAATCAACACTTTCCATTTCAAATTTCGATTTTTTGTCTTATAGAAATTGTTTAGATCATGTAAGTAGGTGGAGAATTAACTTAGGATATGTGTTTAATGTTTATTGGTCAATATTGCAAGTTAGTGATGTTTTAGACTAGGATGGTTGTAAGGAAAGTTGCTCCTATTTTTCAGTATATGCACTTGTTATTGGATGTATCTAGTTAAAAGTTGGTTTTGATCAATGATTTCGACCACTTAAGGTAGGTGATCGAATCCTTAATGATCTATAAAGAGATAAAAATAATTTGTAAATGGCTCTATTGGTTGATTAGAGAAAAAGACTTTTGTGCACTGTATTTTTGAAAACTTTGGTCATTGAATGAATGAAATAGAAGGTGATTTACATGGATTCATGTGTCATAATTTTGGTGATTTTTTCTCCTTTGATATTGTAATTTATATTGTGTTTTTACATCCCTTTAATTTGTATATTCTTGCTTGGAAAAAAAGATATGTTTGATTCAGAATTCATCTTTAATGATGCTCTATTTTAGTTTTCCAAGTTCTCAATGCTTTTCAGTTTAAAGCAACATTTTAGAATTCATTCATGGTTTGATGCTCTAATATGTTGTTTTTAACCTCTTATAAATTCACCCATACAGAAATTTGACCTAAATTTCATCACTAAGGCTTCCTACCTTGCTTCTATGGAGAAACCCTCTCTTTTCCATCATATCGCTGGACAAAATGGAATTGACATGACTCCATGCCCAATGGATCTGCCTCCTTTATCATTAACATACCTCTGAAAGGAAAACTTTCTTGAGATTATTACTTATACTAAAATAATATTTATTGTGTAACCTAAGTGAGAAAGCCCTCTCCAGGCTAGAAGAGCTAGATTCTAGCCTGAAGCAGTTTGTGGTTACCTTTGGAATTCCTTTTTCAACATAGGGAAATCATAGAGTGCTAATAGTAGTTGAATGGTATATTGAATTACCTAGAGATTTTTTTCATGATTTTAGCACTTTAGCCACCACCTTCCTCACACATTTCTAGTTTCCCATCAAATACAAAATCGAGCAAAACTATTGACCAACTTCAAACAATCATATTCCACTCACATCTTAGATCACATTCATGAGTGGCACCATCACCGGTTGGTCAAGACTTATGTTCCCAATAAATTGTTAGAATAATGGTTTACCAAATCTCTGTTGGCCCCTATAACAAAAAAAAGTGGTTAAAGGTGGAGTCATGGCTGAAGAGAAAGTTATTGCTTGTGCACAATATTCAGACCTCGTTTATACCCAATTGAGCATGCTCTATGATAAGATACCAAACACTCTGAGACCTTTGAGTACTTTTCCTCCTCCACCTAGTAAATAATATCATGTCATTGATGGCATCATTAGTTCTACGAGTTCACAATCGGTGATTAAACCATCTCGTATTACTCTTACTGCACTTGGTGATAACCCTCAATCCCATCCTCCTCTGAATTTTGCTTCGGAGATAAATGTCATTCCATTTGATAAAGGCAAGTATCAACAACAAATTGGAAGTAAGAAGAAAGGAAAAGGTAAGAAAAATAAAGATTCCTCGCTGTAGGATAAACAAACAAATCAATCCTCCAATAAGAAATGAAAGCCTCGATACCCATGTTTGATTTGCAACGAGGATCACTTTACATATGATTGTCCACACCGTGCTAAGGTGAATTAGTTTCTTAAATATCCCAGTTCTTCTGCTATGTTGACCGACCTATTTCCCAATCAGAAGACTCATATGGTTGCCTGGGACCCTTCTTCCTCTAACACAGTTTTGATGCTTTCCTTCTCAAAGCTAAAATTAGATGTTATGGTGGCTACTCGGAACAAGGACTATAGTAATGCGAATCCATCGAAAAATTAAGCTACTAATCAACGTACCAGTTCAACATCCCCTTCATCTGATCCAACTCCACCTCCAATTCTTGCATAATTGACTATCAAGCCTCTAAAGGGAGTTTTTCATAATTCTACTTTCAACCCTCATTCAAGAGCTGCCCAAAATTATAACGTAATTGAAGACGTGGCTCTGTCTCCATTAGTTATGTTAACTCTTGAGGTGTTGAAAAAATTTCCCACCTAAGAGAAGGCCTTGTTATCATCTATGGGATGCGTGGATACATAAGATTCCAACCTATTGGTTTTCTCTCATGAAAACTATACCCCTCGACTTCCACCTCAGTTGGCCTTTATAATCTAGGTCGTCATCCGTGGTAAGAACATTCATCACTCTATTGTGGACGAGGGAGCCTCAACTTGCATTTTGTACTTGTATTACTAGAAGGCGATTGGTTCACCTCAACTGAGTCAATAAATCACTACATTGAAAGCCTTTGATATAAGAACATACAAACCTTGAGGGTTTCTAAATTCCCTTTAAGTAAAATTAGGGCGAAAAACCATTTCCATAGAAGTTGAATTTATTGATGGACCTCTCGATGATAATGTTATACAGGGACGTACATGGGTTTATGGCATGGTTGTCTTCGTTTCAACTTACTTCCATGTGATCACCATTCCTCACTAAGGTGGGATTGTAGCCATAGATCAACTCACCTTTTACACATTTGATTCTCACGTTACTAGAAGTGTCCCTCTTATAGGGGAAAATATACATTCCTATCAACATGTCAGAGTTGGATTGTTGAATGATTCTTCTCTTATTGGAAACTTTTCTCTCCCTCCTCATATCTTTCCCAACAACTCACCTTTAGTTGCTTATAACAACATGACATCATCTTCTATAATCCTGGTTGATCCCTAGATTGTATCAGATGGAACTATCATCCAAATTTTTGGTGACCGATTGCCACTTAGCCCTCTTAAGCTATATTATGAAGCCATCTATTCGGCTTGTGAAATTTTCAACTTCTCTTCGATAAATTGGGCAGATCGATCATTGGTTTATGGAATGTATTCTAATCCTTTTTTCATGTATTCTCTACTAACGAGATCATCATGGACATCATGATGCCAAATCTCGGGCCATGGGGCAAACATTATCATTGTTTATCCTTACCATATTCCATTGAGGATAATATCAGTGATGTGAACCTACATTATTTTGGCAAGCCTTTTACGAATTTTGTCTCCATTCATGAGATTGAATCTGAAAAAAACCTTTCAAATATCAAAGAAACCATACCTCCCGATATATTGGTCAAACCAAGAATTTTCAAAAATCTATACATTGGAGCATCTTGTTCTCCATTTGAGATCGAGATCTATAGAGTCCTATTCCATGAGTTTTAGGATGTATTTTCCTGGACTTATGAATAAATTCTAGGTATCGACCTAAACATAGTAGTGCACGGGATTAAAATGTATACTGATGCCAAACTTGTCTAGTAGTGCCTCGATCTAGTCCATCCCAAGAAGGCGGCTAGGATTAAGGCTGAAGTTGTAAGAATTTATAGGCTAAGTTCCTCAAATAGAACACCAAAGGACACCTCTCACAAATAGATCATAGATCAATACACCAGTATTTTTGACGTGGTTAAAACCCTCAAAGAGGGAAACAGTCCACGGCCTGAGCCAATGCGGCCACCTCGGGAAATTTATTAATAAAAGAATGAAAACTTACATAAGCTTCTCTCATGAATGGTTAACCTAAAAATGACTCTCCATGCTCTTTAAATAGAGATCATGGACCAATCGGGTGTTAATCCATGGATCAAGTGTCAGTAATACCAAGGAGAGAATCAAGCATCATATCACTTCATGTCTAGAACATACCGTGATCATCAGATTGTAAGTTAAGAAAGTACATGGTAAAGAAACACACTTTACCTAACTCCACACTAGACCAACTTATACTTAACTATTTCCTATGCGTCAGAATATCCTAACATCCCTGCTTAAGAACAACTTGGGATAGGATTGAAGGATGTACAAATATGACACAATAGGAGAAGGAAGGAGGCACTAGAGCCTATCCCCCCTTAGTGACAAATTCTTGAACTCCAACCATAAATCGAAGTTTGGTAAAATTCGCCTCTGCGAGAGCCTTTGTAAAGATGTCTGCAACTTGAACATCTGTTGAACAATATTTCACTTCAAGAGCATGGTCATGAATGCACTTTTTGATGAAGTGCATGTGCAGTTCAATGTGTTTGCTGCGCTGATTTTGGACTGGATCTTTGCATAGTTGAATGGCACTTTGATTATCACACCAAAGTGTAGTCAGATGCTGCTGTTGAAAGCCAAACTCTGCCAGGATCTGACGAAGCCACAAGGCCTCCTTACTAGCTTCTACAACACCACGATACTCTACTTCTGCTGAAGAAAGTGAAATGGCACATTTTTTCTTGCAGGCCCCTGTAATAGGTCCTTAACCAAGAGTGAACACATAACCTACAGGTAGACTTCCAATCATCAGGGTCACCAAACCAATTGGAATCAGTGAAACCAACCAATAGAGGAGATGCTTCTGCACTATAATGAATCTCAAACTGAACTGTACCTCGAACACAACAAAGTATTCTTTTAGCTGGTTTCTAATGAGTTTCATGTGGGTTTTGCATACACCGAACAATAAGACCAACAACAAAGGAAAGGTCAGGATGAGTATGGGTCAAATACAAAAGTTTTCCTACAAGTTGACGGTATAAGGTAGCATCAAATTTAGGGGAAGTACAAGTGACTGAAATTTTGGCTCCAGAATGAAAGGGAGAAGGGCCTGGCTTATAGTATTCCATGTGAAAATGGCGTAGAAGATCATTGGCATACTTGGAGTGGGAAATGGAAATGCCTTCCTGGACTTCACATGGTTTATAAGGTTGGGATCACTACCAGTAAGGATAAGATCATCGACATAAAGAACAAGAATGATAAAAGACTTTCCCACTTTCTTGGTGTAGATAGTATTGTCAGAATGACACCTAGAAAATCCAGTATCTAAAAGAAAGCTATCCATTTTGGCATACCAAGCCCGAGGGGCTTGCTTGAGACCATAAAAGGATTTCTTAAGCCGACGCACAAGGGTGGAGTCTGTTTGTATAAAGCTAGTAGGTTGTTCCATACAGATTTCTTCATGCAAGTCCCCATGCAAGAAGGTAGATTTAACATCCATTTGATGGACTTCCCATTTGAAAGAGGCAGCAAGGGAAAGAACAAGGTGGATAGAGTTCATTTTGGCAACAGGGGAAAAGGTTTTAGTATAGTCAATGCCTTCTACTTGTGAAAAACCCTTAGCAACAAGACGAGCTTTATGTTTATCAACTTTTCCATTTGGTCCATACTTGGTTCTGTAAACCCATTTGCATCTAACAAGTTTTCGTCCCTTTAGTAGAGGAGCAAGATCCCATGTATAATTTTCCAATAATAAATGATATGTTTCATTCAAAGTTGCATCCAATCTGGATGGCCTGAAGCTTCTGCAAAGGTGTCAGGATCATAATTTGTTGAAGCTTGAGCCAGTAAAGAAGAGGCTTTATCGAACTAAGAATGTGTATGTCGCTAAACTGTAGGATCATCGACAAGAGCACCTGCTACATCCTGAGTAGCACGAACCCATTTTGGAAGCTGAGGAGTTGAAAGAGGATCTTGAGAAGGTGGGGGAGTATTGTCATCCTCGCTATCATCATCTAAAGAAGAAATAATTGTAGAAGTAGAAGGGATAGAGAGAGGTGGCACATCTGCGAACTAGGCTCGTAGGTCGATATATTTTTAGCAAACTTTACATCTCTTCTAATGATAAAATTTTTGGAATTAAGTGGAATAAATCTATATCCTTTGACATCTTCAGAATATCCAACAAAAATAAATTTTTCACTCTTAGGTTCTAAAGCTTTATGTTTCTCATCTGGAATATGGGCCCATGCTTCACTTCTAAAAACAGGAAAGTAACTTACATCTGGTTTAATTGAGCTCCATGCTTCTTCTGGAGTGATATTCTTTAAAGCCTTAGTAGGAGTGCGATTTATTATGTAATTTTCACAGTTAATTTCTTTTTCCCAAAAATTAAGACTAAGTCCTTTATATTGAAGTATACAATTAGCCATTTCCTTTAAGGTGTGATTCTTCCTTTCAACTACACCATTTTGTTGTGGAGTATATGGAACAGTATGTTGCATCTGAATTCCATTCTCAGTGCAAAAGTTGATGAATTTGTTGTTAACATATTCTCCACCATTATCAGATCTTAGCTTAAGAATTTGATGTCCAGATTATTTTTCAACAAAGGCCTTAAAGGCCAAGAACATGTTAAACACTTCACTCTTGAACCCAAGTGTGCATGGAGAAATCATCAATGAAAATTAAGAAATACTTGTAGCCAGAGAATGAAACAATTGGAAGTGGACCACATAAATCACTATGCACAACATGTAAAGGGGTTGAGGCATGCCAAGAGGCACGGTTTTCAAAACTACCTCGATGATGTTTCCTGAGTACACATCCAGAATAAACACCATCTCTGCAAGATACCATTGGAATACCTGTCACCATATTTTCTTTACATAGACTCTGAAGGGAGTGATAGTTTAAGTGACCATATTGCTCATGCCAAATTTTGCTCACTTCATCATTATGAGCAACAAATATCAAGGGAAGATTTGATGACCCAAAGTTGTTAAACATATACAACCTTGCAGAATCATCAGCAATGCCAGTAGCTAAAATCTTCCTAGGATCTCTTAGGTCCTTAATTACAAGATCGTGGGGCGAAAATTCAACGATTTTACCTTCACCTGAATGAGTTATATTTACTGCATAACAAAACTGAGATTCTTGACAACCACATGCATAAAGTGTTATTCCTGAAGATGAAGTTGAAGTATAAGAGTGGTCCAAATGGATGTTATGCTTCTTCATTGCTGCTTCCAAGCCTTCCATCTTCTTAAAGCATTTGGATTCTAAGTGGCCATCTCGATTACAAAAGTAGCAATGTCTATCAGTCTTCTTCTCTTTGTTTTTATTTTCCTTATCATTTTTTTGAAATGATTTTTCATTTTGAGACTAAAATTTCTTAGGACCCTTATTTGGTTTAGGACCATTCTTTTTAGGATACAACTTATTATGATTCTTTGAATTTGGTTGTTGCTGGGCAGCTAAGGATTTCTTAGAATAGTTTCCAAGATTAAGAAGACCAAGGTGTAAGAGTTTTTCTTGTTCTCTTATTAAAGAATCACAAAAGGCATCAATGGAGGGGGACTTGTAGTCTTGTCCTTGACAAATGAAGGCTTCTCTTGTAGAATGGAAGGTGGAAACAAACGCAGACTAGGCTGGTCCCAACTTAGTAAGAATGGAATAGATAAGGTTACCATCTTCTTTCTTAACCTTAACACCTTCCAAGAGAAGTCTAAGGGTTTAGAACTTGGACAAAAAATCTTCAATGCAAGAAAAATTATTGGGGTCTAATGTAGGAAACTCATTTTCGAGTTGATGGGCTCTAAGTTCATTTTTAATTCCAAAAACTTTAGTGATCTGTCTCATTGCTTCATTAGGAGTATTGAGTTCTATGATATGGAATCTAAGGTCTGGAGAAATAGACATCCCTATCAATCCACGTGCTTGATCTTGCCTATTTTCCCATTTGGATGCCTTATCTTCATCTTTCGGTTTGGTTTCTTGGCCTGAGGCTATTCTGTAAAGACCTTTACTTCTAAGTAAATCCACAATGTAGGACCACCATTGGAAGTAGTTGGTGCTGTCAAGAATAACTTGGCATGGACTTCCCATTTTAACAGAAACTGAAGCTATAGATGCTGAAACTAAGTGTTCCAATGGAAAGATCTCAAAAAATTAGGCGGATTAATAAAAAAATGGCTCTGAAAATGGCTTCTGGATGAAGAAATTATGGCTTTTTGAAGAAAACTTGTTGAAGATGCCGACGAAGTGAGTGAATGTGTGGAAATGAATGATAATGTTATATAAAAAAAAAATTCCCCCTTTCCAAACTTAATCTAATTAGCTCATTTAAAAAAAAAATTATGTGACTCACTTTTATAAATAACTAAAAGTCACTTTTACAATGGTATTTTATTAGCTACCCACTAAATTGTAACTAAATAAAAGATAAAGAGACTTTAGAATTATAAGTGACTTACTTTTTATAATGGGTGAGAACACTTTTACATAAAGTAACTTTAAAACATAAGTTACATGTGCTTTTTGAAAAAGTAACTCAACAAAAGGAAAGAATTGAACTAAAGACCTCTATTCTCATAAAGTAACTTTGGACCAAGTGAGCTAGTTTAAAAGGTTTTGGAAAAGAGGAAGGGTTTTTTTAGTCACCGAAGCTTTGGGGTGCGTGAATACTTGAGAAAGTTCTTTTTTTCCTACAAAACAAAAACCACAAAACCCAAAACGGACATACAAAAAGAAAATAAACCTTGTGGTTTGAAGTTAGCTTTACCTGGAAACTAACAATTTTCCTCAATGTTTTTGATTTTCCAAGATCACAGTAAGGCGCGGCGGAAAAGAGCATACGCATGAGAAAAGAAAATTCCTTTCTATATCTAATTATCTCAGATCGCACAGAGTCACGAGGCAAAAAGAATACGAAAAAATGAAACGTGTAGACTCGGTAATAAAAAAGAAAGAGATAAATAAACTGAAATAAAGAGAGAAAAAATAAATAGAAACTCCAAATAAACACTGTATACCTCCAGATCTTAAAAATGAGGTAGCTAGGGCTACCAGAAACCTTTTTGAGTGAAACGAAAGGAGTTCTTCACTAGAACATATTCTCCTAAGACAATAGAGCAGTCCTCTCACCCCAAAAGTAGTCAAAAATAGTAGATCTAGGAAACGGCGGTCAGATGCAGTTCTACTGGCTTTAGATTTGGATCGCCGACAGATGTGGCCCTCAACTTGGCTCTGATACCATGTAGGAATTTATAGGGTAAGTTCCTTAGACAGAACACCAAAGTACACCGCTCACAAACAAATCATAGATCAATACACTAGTATTGTTGATGTGGTTAAAACTCTCAAAGAGGGAAACAATCCACGGCTTGAGCCAACGCAGCCACTTCAAGAAATTTATTAATAAATGAACGAAAATTACATAAGCTTCTCTCATGAATGGTTAACCTACAAATGACTCTCCATGCTCTTTAAATAGATATCATGGACCAATCAGGTGTTAAGCCACGGATCAAGTGTCGGTAATACCAAGGAGAGAATGAACCGTCAGATCACTTCATGTCTAGAACATGTCATGACCATCAGATTGTAAGTTACAAAAGTTCATAGTAAAGAAACACACTTTACCTAACTCTACACTAGACCAAGTTATACTTAACTATTTCCTATGTGTCGGAATATCCTAATAGAATTTGAAAAGCTTCTTTGAGCTAGTTTCATATACCCTGCTCCTTTAAATGATTAGGTATTGAACATTGTCCATGTCATGAAGAAAGAGGGCACAATCCGAGTACATGTTGATTAATAGGAGGTGAATCGTGATTATCATAAGGATAACAATCTGACCTCGTTTATTGACCAGATTATTGATGATTGTACTGGTTGTGAGATTTATTGATTCATGGATGGATTCTCACGATATAATCAAATCAACATTCTGTTGATGGACCAACCTAAGACTGTATTTATTTTCCCCTGGGGTACTTTTTCTTATCGAAATCTCCCATTTGGTTTGAAGAATATTGGGGCCACATTTCAGTGTGCTATGGATTGCATTTTTCATGACATCAAACATATTCTGAAACCCTATTTGGATGATCTCCTTGCTCATTCCAAACATTGGGTTGATCACCCGATGCATCTAAGGGATATTTTCTTTTGTTGTACACATTATAAAATTCAACTTAACCTACACAAATGTGTGTTTTTGTCGATTCTGGTTGACTGTTGGGTTTTTACATTTCAAGAAAAGGAATTCATAGGGTTCTATTGAAAGTACAAGAAATATTTGACTTTCCTACACATTATTCTCTCATTCAGTTACAAAAACTCCAAGGTAAAGCTAATTTCCTACTAAGTTTTGTCCCTAGTTACACTGGACTAACCAAAGGATTCACTCGGTTTATGGAAAAATGGGTCCCCTTCCATTAGGATGACGCTGCTTAGAAAGTGTTTGATGCCCTTAAATATGTACTCATTCGGGCATCTCTTTTATACCCCCCTGATTATAAATGCGACTATTTCTTCTATATCATTGTTACCATTCCTACTATAGCAAAGGTATTGGTCCAAGAAGACGATATAGGGACCGAAAATCCCATTTATTATATGAGTCATAACATTAACGATTCAAAAATCATATATACTCATGTAGACAAGTTGGCTTTTGTAGTCGTTTAATCTGTCCAAAGGTTTCTCTATTACATCTTTCTTAGGAAAAATACGATCATTTTGGATGGAAACCCTATGAAATATATATTGTCACGTCAATTGTTGGGGGGAAAGTACTCTAAGTTGATCATTATTTTGCAATAGTTTGACCTAGAGTTCATCAAGTCAAAGTCAAAGGCATCCCTAGTTTTCATTGAGCTAATGTTCGATCTTCCTTCCATGATTTTGAATCTATATCTAAAGATTCTATCCTTGACAAGTCATTGTTTATGATTTCATCATCTGACTTGTGGTATGGGTATTTTATGATCTATCTCTAGACCCATACTTTTCGGCCCAATGCCTCTCGCTTTGAGCAATGACGTATTCAATACCAATCCTGAAATTACATTATTATCAATGACACCCTTTATTCTTGTGGTATTGATACAATCTTATGGAGGTGACTCGCTTTTGATGAGGCTAAGAAAGTCCTCAATGAATACCACTCGGGGGCATGTGGCAGACATATATCTGGCTACGCTACCGTACCAAAGATCTTACGTGCTGATTACTTTTGGCCTACTATCTCTTGTGATTGTATTCTCGCCATCCAGAAGTGTCATGCATACGAGATATATGATCATAAGGCCTGTGCTCCACCTACTCCGTTGCATTCTATTGTAGTTGTTGGTTCCCTCGTGAAATGGGGTATCTACTTTATGACTTGTAACCCTCACTCGGCCAAGGGGAATTGCTATATCATTCTCGTTGTTGACTAATTTACTAAGTGGGTTGAGGTGATGCCTACATTTAACAATACGGGCAAAAAGAATGCATAGTTTTTCTTCAATCACATTATTTCTATGTTTGGTGTTCCACAAGAAATAGTTACGGATCACAGAAAGCATTTCTAGAATCATACGATGAGTGAAAAAATTGCTAAGCTAGGACTTTCACATGAAAGTTACACTCCCTACTATCATCAGGCTAATGGATAGGTTGAGGCTATCAAAAGAGTTCTTAAGACTATGCTTCAACATATGGTAGGGGTCAACAAATCAGACTAGCACTTCTTGATGCTGCCTTGTGTTGGGTGTGTGTTGTATTCTTTCCATGACTAGCCCCACATGCGGGGCAGTGTCATCCCCCTTGCTCATACCGATGGGCATAGCGGGGGGGTCATAGGAGGGCTGGTAGCCCCCCTATTGGGGGTTTTGAGGAGGGGAGTAGTCCACATCTACAGGGTCTCCACTAGGAAATTCTTTTGGACCCTATATTAGGTGGGCAGACCTACCTATGGTTTTTTGCATGGCTTTCACACATGGTTTTTGGCATGATGTTTTTCTGCCCATTGTATTTTGTAGATACGGTGAAGGGAACTATGGTTATTTTTTAATCCAAGGTTAATGGATTGGGGTTTATGGTTGCTTCGATATCTATATATATGTATTGTAATATTGAAAGGAATATAATGAAAAATCAATCTGGTAGTCTTGGTTTTGGGATCTAGGAGAAAATATATATGTATATCTATTTTATGTTTTATGCTCTCACCATTGTTTAATTTTTGTTTTTAGAATTCGTATGCACGTAATTTCTGTATGGGGTTAAAACGTACACCTTGTGGGCTTAGAAAACCTTAGTTAGGACTTATATGAGATTTACACCCTTTTAGTTGGTCTATAGTCTTAAAGGAATCCTCCCCATTGAATGTGAAATTCCATCGTTAAAACTAGCTTTCAAACTTCTTCCTACCACTTCTGTAGAGGAGGAGCATCTTTTACATCTGACTCGTTTGGATGAAACTCGGTGCGATGCTACTTTAGCCAACGAATATAATAAAATACACGTTAAGGTGAAATATGATAAAAATGTCAAGCCTCGTGTCTTCTCAGAACGAGACCTATTTCTCTTATATGACCAAGAGGCCAATAAGTTAGGTCTAGGAAAGTTCCAATCCATGTGGTTGGGTTCATACATTGTCAAGCGAGTCCTTGCAAGAGGGGCCTATGAGTTAGTAAAATTTGATGGAGTTCCACTGGCACAACCTCGGAATGGGATGTACCTCAAAAATGACTATGCTTGATCCCATGCATAGTACACTGTGTACATATTGTCTATAGGTGTGTTGAATGTGTTTGCAGTGTGTTTTTTTTCAGAGTTTCCCATCATTTCCATTGATCCATTTTATTTTTGGCTTGCAGATGTTGACTTCTCTCAAACTGTATATTGGTTATGCCAATGATACTAGTCGTAGTAATCAAAACCTATCTTCCGTAACATGGGCTATATTTTCTCTGAATGGGAAGAAAATGAGTATGTAAGGGATTTTCATTGGTCGCTTTACTAATAATATCGTTGAGTATAGCATAGTGGTTCAGCTATTATTTGATACTATTTTACATGGTATCCTCCATTTAGTCATTAGGCTTGACTCACAACTCGTAGTACTATAACTTGCTAATGTTTATTTAGTTAGAAGCCTTGCCATCCTTCGCATGATTTTTAAAGTACATCTTTTGGAAAGATATTTCGATTTCATATGATATGGACATATTTCCATAAATATAAACACATTAGAAGATGCTCTAGCTAATTACATTTTAGATAGACATTTGAAACGAATGTAAATAAGTTTCAATTCACATCACATCATATTAAAAGCACAATAGGAACTAGGAAACGCTGAAAATATCTATATCTATATCTATATCTAAATCTAAATCTAGATATATATATATATATATACACATATATATATGTATATATATATATATATATATATATATATATATATATATATATATATATATGTATATATGTATATATGTATATATCTTAAGTTTGGTTTTAAAAACAATTGTGCCCAAAGACAGATATGGCTACATTTCTGTATGAAAAACTACATGCAAAGAGTTAAGTAGAAAAGTCAATGACGCTCATGATAAAATGACACTACACAAGCTATCTTGCGCAATAATCGACTAATTCAGCTAGGCACTCCGATGGTGTGTTACTCAAGTCGCATTGGAATATGGTCAACCTCAATCTCCTCAATCCTATTTGTAAACCCCTCCATGTGGCACTCCACCTCCGATGGTATCTCATCTATCTCAAGATTTTTTAGCACATCCTATCCTACCACAACAACCTGTACTAGTTCCAATGCCTACTCATGTTCTTTTCTCTCTTCGTGATGGAGATACGAAGCACCTACTAGTCAAATTGGTCCAATATCTGCTTGAAAACATCAATAGTTTAGTCTAGGAAACATCAAAAAACACAAAAAATGTTGTAAAACTTTTAAAAACTTAAATGGTTGAAATATTTTACATGAAGCATCCAATTTCTCACCCTCAGGAGGCACAAGCTCGGGATCATCACAAAAATCCATACCTATGTAAGGATTATCATTAATCATTAGGAACTACCTGCACAACCACCCAAAGAAGGCTGGTGAGCAACTAATCTCTGACAGACGGGTCAGGCCATATGATCTATCCACCTACTCATCCATGGGGCTCTTGGATTGATAGGCTCAAGTATAATCTATTGAGGCTGAGGGCCCTTGGATTGATAGGCTCAAGTATAATCTATTGAGGCTGAGCTAGTGGAACCCATTTTAGAGCAAAAGAGAATAAGATCTAACCATAGCCGAAGTTCTTTAGCTTCACCTCTCTTGCTTTAGTTATCTGTTCTTTCATATTGACCAAAATTTGCTCGCACCATTTGAATATTGTTGGCTCTAGACACTCCAGCTAGTACTGCATGTATGCTCCATTTGCTACATGAAGTGTTGAGTTACCTACCAATCTCATGATAATGAACAGGATCATTCTCAAAGGTAACTGAGTTACATATTTTATGATGATATTTCCATCCCTAGTTGGATGTGCTCAAGGTCTACAATGAGTGGTGATATAATATCTCAATGTATCCCCACCACTTCTCCCAACTAGGAGAGAGATGGGGGTATCCATTTTGGATAAACCTATCTAAAAATAGATATATTCTACCTTATCTCAAGTAGATACTATCCAAACTTGAATTATTGTACCTGAACATCCCATGAATGAACAAGATATTTCAACAATTCCATCTGTTGCCTCATACCAGGAAGCTAGAAGAATTTTAGCAATCCATAATTTTTTAGTGCCTCGATGGTAGCAGGATCATTTACTACACTTAAATCATGTTCCTCATGTTCTCTTCCTCTGCAAATGAATGCTATTTTGTGCTAATGAACACCTGAAACATGAAAAAAGAGATTCATTATGCTGCTTTTCATGCAAAACACTTACCAAAAATTTAGGGAAAATTGATAAACAACTTAGAATTTTGTGACCAATACACTCTAGTAATGTATGAAAGAGAATTGCACCTCTCCCAGTAGTTACAATCTACTTAGGTGCAATGCATGTTTAGATTTTTGGGCAGGGTGCGTTGGCCTTAGGGAATGTTCGTAGAACCCCAGGGCCCTCAAAACCTTAACAAAATTGCATGAAATCACAAAAATGGGCTGTCAAAAGAGACAGAATGGTCTTAGCTCTTATCTAGAAGTAACAATACTTAGAATGGTCCATCAGATTGGCTGTGGTAAGCTAGAGACGATCGAGGGAAAAAGACCTCAAAACTCTCATTGTTGAAGGTAAATGTGAAATGGTGAAAATGAATAGTCGTTTTGAGTATTTATGGTCATTTCTCACATTATTTTATTCATATTTAATGTTTTGACCTAGATATGCTTCATTTTTACTATGAAACATGTATGTTTAACCCTTTTTGTGATGTTTTGATCAGTTTGACAGTTTTTAACAAGTCCTTATCATGCTTTAAACATGTTATTTTGACTAAGGAGTATAATTTTATCTCTTTTTTTTAGGCTTTGAAACCTATGAAAAAGAAACCCCTTAGAGTCCTCTTTTAGCTCTTTTCAGGCTCCCATAATATAAAAATATTTTCGAACGCTTGTCTTTTCGAACTCATAAAAGCAAATGAATAGACGTCTACTCAATATAAGTTTAACCATTTTCTGGGCTAAGGTAGATTATCTACAAAAAATGATACCTTAATTGAACATGGCTAAGAGGTTCTCTTGAGTATTGTTTTCTACTTTTTCAGACTTGAGGGACTATCTATGAAAAGGGACATTTGGAGTTTTTTTATTCGCCTCTTTTTCAAAATCTATAAACACAAAAAATATGTCTAGTTTTACCTTCGTTGGACTTGCTAACACATCAAATAATGATGGACTTGTCAAACATGACAAGTAAGAACCTCTCCTTCTCAGGGTTTGTTAAACATACTTGGAGGGATTCATTTGAATGGTGAACCTAAAAATCAAGGATATGTTAACCTCATCAAGCTTGTTAAAAAATAAATAGGTTCTGAGCAATATGGTTGGGAAAATTGGGAAAATTGGGTATTGCATTTTCTAATGGAACTGAGTCGCTCTTGAACACGACACTCTTCCACTTCATCTCCATGGTAGTTGGATTGGGTAATCTCCTTGTCTTTTGATTATCAAACCATTTTTAGAACATCAATTTCGATTTTGGGCCAATGTTACCAACTCCAGCTAGTGTCGCTCATGTGTTCAAGAGAGGTCATTTAGTTGATATCCGTTACAATACTCTTAAGCCTTCATTCCATGTTTTCCTTTCTTGATCCAGTTCTGTATTACCATCATTCTGTATCAATCATGTTACTCGTTTAGTGTAGTTTATGGGGTATACATCAAGGCTATCTTGCGATGGGTTTCTTCCTATCGACATAAAGACATTATCGAAGAAGTTGACTTAGGAACACCCTTTTGTATCTTAGTTCTTGCATACATCAATCGTAGCTTTCCTCACTCTCGATGACAAGTTTACATACATGGCCTCGACCGAATGAATATGTGTGGTGTTCGACATCAATTCAATTCATTTATTCACACCATATAGATTGTACTATAGTACCTTGAGAGCCATTAACATCATCGATGGTTTCTATTGCATTTGTTAATGGCTTACATCATCGATTGGTAATAAGATGGTGTCTAGCATTTTTGAGCTTGGCTCATTGATTCACATGGTTAGAATCATATATTGGTTGGTCATGTGAAGGAGATAGAAGACCTCAGATCTAGTTTCATCCATTCAAGCTTTGATTTTAGGAGTTATAAAGAGATCATAATCTATCATGACCATGATCAAACAAACAATCATTCAATCACGAGTCCACCAATTTTCATCTGTAGACTTGTCTTTTGATCATTGTACATGTTATGTTAGCTTATTCGTTGAGTATGGGTATGCCTTCCTTAGCAACAAAGATGTCATGATGAAAATGTATTGTAACAGATGAAGCTTGTTGGTTGTTCTTGATCCTGACTTGTCACAAGGTAAAGAAATTCAATCATTAGTTGTCATTTTTGACTTTACGATTTAGGGGGAAATTTGTTATAGGCTATTTCTTCAAATCCAAACAATAGGCCTCCTAGTAGGATCAATATACATCATATTCCCCCTTCTCATCATCATTTCACAAATCCCTAAGCATCTCTCTTTCATTCCCCAGAGTTTCCGCCTGAAACTGCACCATCTGAGCCAATTTTAGGACCAACTCTACTTGGCCTCTTGTTGGACTATGTTCACCTAGAGGTTTCTCCACTATGGCCTATGTTGATCACCTACATGTTTCTCCCCTTTGCACCTGCGTTGGTTCTAGAAATTTTGGAAAAGGAGAGAAAGTATGGAAGTTTCATCTTTCGAAAGCTTCTAGAATTTGTTACAACCTATTGATGGTGCTGGACCCGTCAACATGTCAAGTGATCTCCCTGGTAAGAAGTCCCAACTAAACCTCAGACCTTTTGGTGTAGGAGTCCCATCAGTGGTTCATACAATATCATCTTGATCACGGTTGCGCGCAGAGGAAAGTAAGATGTCCTTGTTGGTTGCAAGGGTGTGACATGTGTAGCTAGCCAAGGAAGGTGCATGAATAGTTCTAACACACAGAAAGTGGTGTGAGTGCACCCCTTGGAAACCTGTGAAAGCACATGGCTTGGAAGGGAACACATGAGCGAAAATGCATCACAAAGTGAAAAGAAAGTAAGCTAACAATACAAAGTGATGGTTAAACCAACAAGACATCTCAGTAAGATTCATGTATACTTATACATAAAGAGTCCATACATTCATGCGTATGCAAACAAACACATATTTCATTAGAGTAACCAAGATAGCTGAAATACAATAAAAACATATGCATGAAATGTGCTTGCTCTATTAACTTAAGAAGTGAAAGTTACAATCATATAGTGCAACCATGACGAACCACTAGTCTAAGTAGTGGAATGTTACAGCCGCTATTGCCTACTCCTCCAAAGATATGTACTAGCTCTACACTATGGAGAAGCGAAGGCTCATTATAATACTCCCCAAGCTTTCTTTAAGATACTCCTATTGGAAGCTTGGCTGACCAAAAGCCTCTATAATGAGTTATGAGGTAATATAAATAGCAAAGGGTGGGGTGACCCTTGACATTCCCATTTTTTACTGTTCACCTACCCTCATGACTCTTCAACTACTTGTTTTAGGCAAATTTAGTGTTTGATCAAACACCTAACCCTCTAGACTTACTAGCTAATCTAGAAACAATAGTTAAAGTAATTCACTACCTTTTCTTTAATCAACAGGTAAGAGTGGTAAGAATGGAAACCAACCTGTAGCTTTCACTCTCTCTCTCTCTCCCTTGACCGATTCCACTGCTCCTTTCCGTACTTAACTCGCTTGGAAATTACCTGCACACTAGCCGAGACAGAAACCCATCAAAGCATACAATAAATATCTATTAATTAAACATATAATAGAATCCAGAATATGATATACATCATATTTGAACATGAATGGAAAAAGATTTGAATTCTTTATTTATAAAAGGAAAGATTACAACCCATGAATGTTCATTCTTGATTCAGTGTCTTCCTTCTAGTTTCGATCCCTTCTCTCCTCATGAAGAAACAATTTGACATCATTACAATACTCTACTAATCTCATTCAAACAACATTTCCTTAGCTCAAGAAATTCCAACCTAGACCAGCCTTTGAATGCTTGGTCAATTTATCACTGAATGGAAGAGGTTAAGCCATTAATGGCCTTCATGAATGCTTTGCCAAATTTGGGAAATGGTTCCACAGAGGAAGGGATAATGGATTAAGGTTCATTCATCTTCTTCCTCATCCAAAAGTGAGCTCAACCAACTTGGAAACTTCTAGAAGTATCCATTGGATGAGGAATCTAATGGATTTATTTGTTGAAACTCAATTAGTGGAGGTGAAACAAAGGCTAAGTGTACTGCAATGCACCCAGTCAGTGCAGTTCCTGCATTGCAATGCAGCCTAATAGAAGGCTACCTATGTTGATCTACTTAGGGACACTTTTTGGATGAATGGTGTCATGGAAACTCTTGGGTGGCAAGCATTGTAGGTTGACCTCATTATGGAATTAAAACAACTGAATTAGGGATTGATGGACCCTAATAGTACTGATCTGGAAGTTGGAGTTGATGTGCTCAAACTGTCCTGTAACAGTTGCCCCCTAAAGCATGAAGTCAAAAATAAACATGTAGAGTGAGATGCTTTACCATTTAGAGAGAAGGTTTCGAAGTGGAAGGTGACCTGCATCAGTTACAATACAAATATCATGATAATTTGATTTTTTCTCATGAACTAGCTGAGGGAATGCATACCCATGCTCAACTTATAAACTTTCATTACATGTACAAATATAGTCATCTACAGATATAAACCCATGAATGGATGACCATAAATGTAAGTCCATTGTACATTTGATATAGTACTCCTGAAAATATATCGCAGCCCGAATGGATGAAACTAGATCCAGGGTCTTCAATCTCATTTAATCTTCACTCAATGTACAATTATAACCATGTTAATAGATGATTTGATGTCAAACATGGAGAGACATCGTCTGATTACCAGCCAATGGTGTAAGACATTAACAGATGTGAGAGGAATCACCGATAATGATAATGACCCTCAAGGTACTGCAGTACATTTCACAAGGTGTGAATAAATGATTTGATGTCGAACACCATACGAAATCTTTCAGTCGAAGGCCAGTGATGTCAACCTATCGCCGGAAGCGAGAAACCTGCCATTGATTTATGCAAGCCTCAAGGTACTAAAGGGGTGTTTCTAAGTCAACTTCTTGGATGATGTGCTGATGTCGATAAGAAGTGACTTGTCGTAGGAGGGCCTTAATGTATCCCACGTCAATGACAAAAAACAAGGTAAATGATTTTAGAGATGAAACATCGACTAAAGACACAAGGTTCAGGAATGGTGGGCATGAAGATGAAGGCTTATTGTATTGTAAAGGATGAAGTTTTGAACTAAATGAATTCTCTTGAACATATCGGTGACACTGAAGTGATTGGTAGCATTGACCTTGTTATGTTCCTATACCAATAGGTGTCATAATATATGAATGGATGAGATTAAATCTATAATATGTACATACCTTTGTTTCTACAAAAGTTTTCTATATTTGTAAAAGATAAAAAAAATAAAAACATGTAAAGAGGGTAGGTACTAAAAGAAAAATCAAAGGACAAAAAGAATGAAAAAGGTCAAAAAATATGAAAAATGAACCCCAAGAAAGAAAAAAGACCATGAAAGTCTGCAAGTCAAAATGCCACTACCATTTACTTTTGATGTAGAATAAAAAGATTTTGTGTAGCTTGTTACCTTTTCCACAATCCATGGATGAGCAAAGAGTTTAATATTGGTTATTCCATGTTTTCAATTTCATGCTTAGAGATAGAGAATAAAATCTGACCAAACTGTTTAATCTTGGCAGATAAGTAGATAGGTAGAGTAAATAAAAAAGGAGCTCAACAATTTAATCTGAGCCCTTGGATGTAATAAGGATAGATTTGGATAGATTTAGATAGATTTCTATTGTAAAAGAAAATAAAGGTTTGATAAGGGTATTTCAGTTTAAGTGCACCCTAATAAATAGTAAAAAGAATGGTAGGATGAGTAAATGGGTAAGTAGTTAGATGGTTGCAGAATTATGGTGATTTATCTTGTCATTTACTTCATAATCAAATTGCTTAAAGTGTGGATGGCAATGGAATAGTTACAAAGTCAAGTGATTAATTTCCCCCCATTCATTTCACTTTTTCACTAATTTCCAACAACCAAAAATCAAAGTGCCTAAAACTTTAAGTTAAAGGGGCTCAGAGCATTTCCTTGACTTTTGGAGGGACCAGACCCTCAACCCAATAACTTGTAAAGATTAAGTACATCAACCCCCTTACAAACATTCACTCCCTTCATAAACATTCATCTCACCTAAAAATCCCTTTTCCTAAGGTAAAATTACTATTTACCTAGGAAAAGTAATTAACCTTACCTGAAACCCCTTGTTTACATAAAAAACCCATAAAAGAGCATTAAGCCTCAGTTATGATGTGTAAATTCAAATGCATGAGCAAATGTGTTAACACATTATAATTAGCACGAATTGTTCTCATTTCCATTTCATATTAACTTTAACTTTTATTATATTTAACTCCTAAGAAACAAAACCCTTTTCCCGTATAGTTAATTAAAATCCCAGATGTTAAATATCCTGCCCTGATGGTATGAAAAATAAACCATAATAATAAATAATTAAATGGATTAATTAGTCGATGTTCGACTAATTAAGAGCCATAACCCTTCGCCTTACAACAAGGGATTAATTGATCAAACCATGATTAATTAATAACCCTTTCTCCAATTACATCGCCCCCGACATCATTAAGGTGCCCTAACTCGTAATTAAAATCCTATCAGGCCCCTCCATTAACTCCTCAATCAAGTCACATTCCCAATCACTATACGATCTGACCCCTTCATATATAACAACTGGCGCTCATATCAAATGGCCTCCGATGTCGACCTTTACCTACTCGATGTGAGCGGTTTTACTATTCATCCCTCTGCTACGTGTCGCTCGATGAATGGCATCGGGCAGACCTCTCCCAATCCTGCCAAGTCCCCAAAAGTAGTGCGATAGATTCTACTTAACGCCTCCACTACACGACAAAATGTCACCTCCGTTTGTTGGCACCAGCTTTCATTTTCTATTATACTCGCCAAAATCATTGAATTTGCAGATAAACCAAAAACACTCATTGTTTCCATTTTTTACCAAGAAAAGAACCATCTATTCTCCATGCAAACATAGGCTGTCGTTTTCCATTATGCCCGCCAAAATCATTGACATTGCTGATAAACCAAAAACACTCATTGTTTCTGTTTTTTACCAAGAAAAGAACCTGCTATTCTCCATGCAAACACAAAGTATATTCAAGTTGTCAACCTGCTACCAACTGTCAACCCTCTACAGCTTCTAAACTCTAGACCATTGTGCATACCTGTGCGCTTCCTACAAACAGTGCACAACCACCATTTTACCGTTCAAGCAACCGAAACTAGGTTTTTATCTTATTTTTTTATTAAAAAACCCTGTTTTTGTGCCTAGCCTGAGCTAAATTACTTTAACACTTAAGTAATTTAGTAAGCTAAGCTGTCTGATAGTTCTGAAACACTCTGAAATAGACCAATTGTGTTTGATTTCCCTAAAAATCCTTTTCCCCCATCTTTGAATCCACAAGAACCAAAGATGGAAGCCCCAATTGCTTTGAATGTCATGCCAATTACTACCCCCCACAGAGATTTAGACCATCTTCCCCAGGCTGACAAAGATTTTCAAATTAAAGACCTCACCTTTGAAGAATCTCCTCTGAAATTACATTGCAGACACTGAGATAACTACTTAAACCATGCAGATAAGATAGGCCTCTGGGAATCAAACCTACCCAAATATCAATTCCCCAGTGTTCATGTCTTCCCGGAAATTGTTCACTACTGCCATGAAAACTATGACCCTATCATGAGAGTTGTAATGTCCCCAGAATAGAAAGTCCTATTCACTATCACTGTAGAGTCCATAAATGAGATGTCATAGTTACAACCTGGTGAAAACCTAACCCCCCTTACCATTGTCGATTTGTTTGACAAATTCTCCAAGCTATCTAGTTCCAGAAGTACTCAAATCCTCCAGATTTTCATTGCTAAAATACATGCCAAAGGAGCCCCATCCTTACATGTAATCCTACTTTTCTGATCTGGGCAAAGATATCACATCAATTATATCATGCATTTTAGGTTTTACCACTAGTGAATATGTAGATGATATCATTTTTGCCTACATGTCTATTTTTACCCCTGGCTAGCCTCCTACAGTGAAATTTGATTATGCAAAATTCATCTCAGATAAAATGCATGATTAGTTTCTGAGATTGGAAAATGAAAGAGTGTTCAAATATTCATCAGTCCTTTACCATATATTTGTTTACTATTAGACTGATAAGTTTCCCTTCTCTGTCCAAAAACTTGATACCATAGGGAAACCTAGATCTGTCATCTTCTAGACCCCTCTGTTCCATAGGTATAATTCTCGCTACCCATATACAAATTTCATTGATCTATTTGTACACCAAGTGGCTACCATGTTGCTAGGAAGTTCTCCTATTAGAAATAGTGTATACATCAAAAGAATACTGAAATTGCAAAACAATACAAAATAGGGGATTGGTACTTATACCAAAACCATACAGAGATCAGAATCTATGGATGTGAGTTGCCACCTTAAAAAATGCCAACATATCTCCCCATGAGGTTATTTTCTCTGGAGTACTACAGGCAAATGATCAATTCTGATGAGGTGCATTTTGTTAAGGCTAAGAAGAAGGCCCAACTAAGAATAAAAGGTCATCTTTGACCATTCATTTGTAACAGTAGAGAAGCAGGAAAGGAGGCAAATGAAATCCTCCAGAGATTGAGATTAAAACAGAGTTTCATATGGTCCTATGATCCCCATAGCTTCATCTTTGATAGGAGGCAGAAAAATTAGCTATCTCCTTACATCCACCATAGGATCCTAGGAATTGAATAGTATGCTAGTCAATCTGAATGGAGGGAAAACACATTAGTAGATCAAGATAGTATAGGTGTTGCAGTTGACATTGTATTGATGGATTTAGATAGGATGCTTGATGAAGGTTTATTTGTATAGGTCCTTGGAGAAACTCCATCTCAAAGGCAGTCATAAGAAGACATTGGACAGACTTCAAAGCAAGCAGGGCCATCAGGCCAACCAGATTCATAAGAATAAGCAGAGCCATCAAAACAACAGGAGCTTTCAGAACAACAAGAAGAATCTGAACAGCGAGAAATCTCAGAGGATCTTGCTCAACCTGAACAAATTGTGAGCAATTCTCCTATTTGGCAGACTCCTATCAATGTGGAAAGAAACCTTAAAAGGGACAGAGAGGAGGCCACTCCTTCCAGTAGTCCTATTGATCAAACTTTTGCTAAAAGGCAAAGGTTAAACCCATATGTAGAACAAGAGTACATTAAGGAAACAATAGGAAACACAGTGGCAAAAATGACAGAAAGTGAACACACTATCCCTTCAGGAGGTTCACCATCCACCTCATAGTTTCAGGTATTAGAAAGGCAACAGAGCACAAAAGTATCTTCCTTCAGGGCTCCTTCTGGTCAGAGCTAGGATATCAAAGAAAATTATAAAGAGATCAAAGCAAAGAATGAGAAACTAAAGGTTCAAACCTATGCTCACTATCTTAGAATGGATCCAACCACAAACAAGGTTGATGTTAGCCTTTGATATAAAGGAAGGCAAGATGTAGATGAGCTTTCTTAAGCCAATTGTGTAACAACCAAAATCAATGGATGACTATTTGAAAACTAATTTTGAATTTTTGGCAAAATATATTCACCCAATTGATCAAATAGAGGTACATAAACAAACAGGTGAAATGGTCTACTCTACATTGACCAATAAAGAAATCACAGCCCATCAATTACAAAACTCACTGCATAACACATCTGCACAAATTCAAATGGAAAAGGTTCTTCTCAGGCCAAAGACACCAGAATAAAGACTTTGGAGGACTTGATCATAGAGCTGGGACATGATCCCAAGGATGTCAAAGCAGTAGAGCAATTAATAAAAAAGAAAAATTATGATATAGCTGCACTGAAGAAGCAACTCAAGATCCCTCCTCTTCACCATCCTTAAACTGCTAAAGTTATAGGAAAAAAAAAGGAGGAAGAACTTATGGACCTAGTCCTTAAGTTGAATGATCAATTAAAGGAAACTATGAAAGAATTGGATGTTGTATACCTAGGGGGGATAATATGGGGTACCAAGGGAGGTACCGAAGGTAATAATGTAATAATGGGATGGACCATAGTAATAAATAAGGTGGTTAACCCATATCATGTAAGGGACCACAAGTAGTTAGTAATAATGTAATGGGCTCGTGGTATTAGTTTGATGGTATGAGGGAACCATGGTAATGACCCATGGTATTGTATGTATGAGGCCTATATAGAGGCTAGAGACTCCACGTGAAGGAATATTGTGAAGGATTATTGTATGAACAAGCATATGGCTTGTGGAGTGTTCTCCTTCGTTAAGGAGTGAATGTATGGTGTTGCCCTACCATAAGGGTTTTGATCAATAAAGTGGATCATTATATCTATGTCTATCTTATTGTTTCTGGGTTTATTTGCATTGTACTATATTTTTATATCAGATCTATAATTTTTCTGGGTTAGATTTATAACAAGTGGTATTAGAGCGCTTTCTTGGGTAAACAGTGGAGAATTTTTTTTTAGAGGATTTCTGGGGCGGCGAGTTTGCAGATCAGATCCGTATGTTTTGGTGCGAGATCTACAAAATCTAATTGCAGATCTGGATTCTATGTGAAAAAATACCCGATTTAGAAAAAAAAAAATTGGTCAAATCGAAGTCTAGATGAAGGAGATATCACTGATCTAAAAATCAGTGGGGTTGCAGACAAATTTTTAGGGCAGTGAGTTTGCGGCATAGATCTGGATGTCCTGGTGCAAGATCTATAAACTTTAATTACAGATCTGGATTCTTTTTGAAAAAATACCCAATTTCAAAAAAAACATCAGTCAAATCGGAGTCCAGATGAGAGAGATATCACTGATTTAAAATCAGCTCTTTTTTGCATAAATTTTGGTGACGGCGGGAGTGTTGCAGCGCAGATCTAAAATTAGAGTGCCTGGATCAAGATTTCTATCACTTGGGCAGATGCAGAATGGTTGTTTCATTTCCAAAAATAGGTCATAATATGGATTCTGAGCAATATTGACAGAATTGTGGCCATCTCAAATTGTCACCAATTTTTAAGGAAGGAGAACACTCCACAAGCCATATGCCTGTTCATACAATATTCCTTGACATCTCTCCATGTGGAGTCTCTAGCCTCTATATAGCCCTCATACATACAATACCATGGATCATTACCATGGTTCCATCATACCATCGAACTAATACCATGGGCCCATTACATTATTACTAACTACTTGTGGTCCCTTACATGATATGGGTTAACCACCTTATTTATTACTATGGCCCATCCCATTATTACATTATTACCTTGGGTACCTCCCTTTGTACCCCATATTATCCCCCCTAGTTATATAACATTGGAGAAGTTAATGCAGTCTAAGCAGAGTGAGCTGGTCACCACCCTCAAACTATAATTCCTACAGTTTCCACAGTAGTACCCTCCACTTTGGCAGTTTCTTTGGCGCCAACAATTCCAATAGCAACAACATTGCCGGTAGCAGGTACTACTTCAACCACAAGTACATCAACCAATACAGGGACAACAATAGAAATAATAGATGAATTGGCTAAGGCTATGGAACAAATGAGCATCCAGGCCACAAACCTAAAGAAGCTCAAAGACCAAGTAACAAGTTTGGAAATAAGTTGTGAACTTGCACAGATTTAGAATAAAGAAGAAGCCTGAAAAAACCAAAGGATGGTGGAACAAATAAGAATCCTTGAAAAGGATTTGACACTAGAAAAGCCATTAGGAGATATCAAATATATACTATGGACCAATATCATTGATTCCATCAATGATATTTGGCCTTCCATTCAGGTTATTTTTGAGAAAATTGAATTAGTCAAAACAGCCATGGAAGCCATACAAAAGACAAAGGAAGAACTGGGAGACAAGCCTGAAGAAGCAAATCAGTTGATAGGTTTTTTAAATAGTAGAAATAGGTACTAGCTGGATGAATTAGAAATTCAAGACAAAATCACAACTATCATTGAGATAAAGAAGGTTCTTACAAAAAGGAACCTAATGTCTAATTTGGAGAAAAAATGTCAAATCATTCAAGCAGACATCAACAGTTTCATGTTAAAATATGGCATTTTGAGAGAAAAGGGACTGTTGGCATTATGATTCAGGTGTTGTCCTTGATGGCAAACCCATTCAGGTGATAAATCAAGAAGGACGCAGGAAATATGTTCAGAAAGTGCGTCCCCGCAGGTATATCATACAGAACCCGCGTCCAGGGACGCAGGCCAGCCGTTCAGGAGGTGCGTCCGCCCAGTGCACACATTTCAAGGCAGAGAAAAGCACGTGGGGGTTTCTTGTGTGGTATCTAGCCGACGGTTTTGTGTTTCTATGGTGTCGGCTCGTGGTTTTGTTCCATGTTTTGGGGAGAAGCTTGCCTATATAAAGCAAAGGAGTTCATTTGGATTAGGCATCATCTTGGTTGAACATCTTTTGGTGAGATCTAGTCCAGATCTATGAAGGCGAATCTTCTAATGGACTGTGATCTCTATGGCGCATGATCAGATCTGTGGATCTGAGTGTTTGGGTTGGTTCTGAAGTCCTCATATCTTTTATATCTGAAGGGACGCAGGTTCAGTAAAGGGAAAGTGCGCCGGGACGCAGTACAGTAAAGGCTCAGGTGCGTCTCTGAGGCAAAGGACGCGGCGCGACTGTGTTATTGGGTGCGTCTCTGAAGCAAAAGACGCGACGCGATAGTGTTTCTGAATGCGCCGGTCGCAGCAAAGCATAGAGGAACAGTGCGTCGGCACGCAGAACAGTGGAAGGTAGACTGCGTCCAGTCGCAGGTCACAGAAAGAAAATATGCGTCCCTGTCTTAAGATGATCTGTTGACTGTATATTTCTGTTCATAAGGTGTTCTGGGTTATTTCTGTAATTACTGATCTGATATCTGTAGTGGACTGTATCTGTTGTATACTTGTTGATCATTTGATTCTTCATGAAAAGAAGTAGGGGGTTGTAGCTCCCTTCCAGGAGAGACTGGAAAACGAGAGAGAGTTGTAGCTCTCTGCAGGTTGCAGCCTGCGTGCTGGTAAAGGACTGCACCAGTACAAAATCATTGTAAAAAGAATTTCTTGAAAGAAGATAGAGACATATTGCAGCAGGTGGTTTTCTCCCGCATTGGGTTTCCACCTTACATCTTGTGTTCTTTGGTGTGACTGTCTATTTTCTTTATTCATGCTCATTATTTTATGGTACTGATATGCAAGAATAATTCAAAAGATCAAATAAGGAAGATTTGGTAAATTGCTAGATAATACTGATTCACCCCCCCTCTCAGTATTATTTCCAACAATTGGTATCAGAGCAGGTCCTTCAGAAAAGCTTGATCGCTTGAAGGTAGATCGTTCATCATGAGCAACTACGAGAGAGAAGCATCAATCAGGCCACCCGTCTTCGATGGGACAAACTTCAATTATTGGAAGGTAAGAGTTACTGCATATCTTCAATCTCTTGGTACAGAAGTTTGGAACATTATAGAATCAGGCTATGCCTTTCCTTCAGCTACTCCTACAGATCCAGCTGAGAAAAAGCAGTATGAAACAAATGCAAAAGCAGTCAGTACTCTATTAGGAAGTATATCTCAAACAGAGTTCATGAAGGTCATGCACTTCAAATCAGCAAAAGAGATATGGGACAAAATGATCACTAGCTATGAAGGAGATGAACAGGTAAAAGAAGCTAAACTTCAAACTCTCAGGATTCAATATGAGACTCTCAAGATGTATAATGATGAAAGTGTGGCTAATTATTTTCTTCGGGTAGATGAGATTGTTAATTGTATGAAAAATTTGGGTGAAGAAATAAAAGAGACTATAGTAGTTCAAAAGATTCTAAGATCTTTATCCCCCAAGTTTGAATCTAAAGTATCTGCAGTAGAAGAAAAGGAAAATCTCCGTGTTCTCACTATGTCTCAGCTGCATGGAATTCTAACTGCTTATGAAATGAGAAAGGGAGGTCCATCAGACAGAAGGGAAGCTGCTTTTAAAGCATCAGGCAAAGAAGATCACTATGAAGCAAGTCATGTTCCAGAAGAAGAGGAAGAAGAATCAAATTTTGTCAGAAATCTTCAAAGAGGTTCTGGAAGGTTCAGAGGTAAGCTACCTTTCAAATGTTTTGCTTGTGGAAGAGTAGGTCATTATGCTGCAAAATGCTCTTATAAGGATAAAGGAAAGGAACCAGTTAGATGGAACAAGAAACAAAGTGCAAATAAGAAAAGCTACTACACCCATGAAGATAGTGATGGCTTATCAAACAGTGATGAAGATGAACAAGGTAACAAATATAGATTGTTAATGGCATTTGAAGATGATGATTATGAGGATGCTGTAGATGTGGATAACCTTTATGATGAAATTACTAGACTCAAGAGATGTATAGAAGAAAAGAACATGATTATTGATACTCTACAATTTCAGATTGATGAAAAGGAAAAACATCTTGAAAAATTAGAAGGTGAAATTGTTGGTCTTAGAAAAGAAATTGAGAAAACAAAAACTATTAATCTCAAGTTTGTCAAAGGATCTGAAACGTTGAATGAGATTATCAGTGTGCAGCGGTCTCCTCTAAATAAGACAGGTCTGGGCTATAATGGAGAAACTTCTCAAGCATCCACTTCAAAAAGTTATCTTGATGCAGCAAGAAGAAATGAGCAAGAGCACAAGGAAGATCATCAGGTAAAGCAGGGACAAACGTCAAACAGAAACTATCAGGGGCAATCCAGCTTAAGGGTGAACAAAAGCCACAACCAGCCACAGGTAAAATCTTCCCAATTTGGTTCAAGAATAGATGAAAATAGAAATTACAATCAGTTGGCTGGTAGATTCAATAATCGCAGAAACTTCTTCAATGGACAATGCTTTTCTTGCCATAACTTTGGTCACAAAGCAGCTCAATGTGTTGCGTATAAAACAATCATGACTAGGGAAGCTCAAAAGCAAAGAAGTATGACAGGGATTACAAAAAGGACCTATAACAATTTTTCAGCTCTTGAAAATGAAGTTGAATGCTCTATTTGCAATAATTTTGGACATGAAGATTTTGAATGCAGAAGCAGGTTTCCGGAAAGAAAGGTACAAGAACAAAAAAGGGAACAAACCTCAGGCACCAAAACATGGAAAATAAAGGAACCTCAAACAGAAAGATGTGGGATAGCATTCTATGCAGAAGGACAAGAAAATCTATGGTACATTGACAGTGGATGTTCAAAGCATATGACAGGTGATAAAGAAAAACTTGAATCTTATTCTAATTTAGAAAAGGGAAAGAAAGTCTCTTTTGGAAATGATACTCCTGCAACTATAAAAGGAAAAGGTATTGCTCCTTTAAAAGAAGATGTTAAGGCTGGAAATGTTTTGTTTGTTGATGGACTAAAGCATAATCTTCTAAGTGTAAGCCAGATGTGTGATCAAAGAACCGAGGTTATATTCAGATCAAATGGGTGTCTTGTTCGTGATCTTGATACAGGTAAAACAGTTCTCAAAGGTAAAAGAACTCCAAATAATCTATACATATTTGATGAAGGACAACAACAATGCTATCTAAGCAAGGATGAAGAGCACTGGTTATGGCATCGAAGGTTGGGACATCTAAGCTTCTCACAAATAAGGAAAGCTTGCAAATATCAGGCAGTTCGCGATCTTCCAGATATCAAAATTCCTGACAACACCATATGCAGATCATGTCAGTTTGGAAAACAGACCAGAACTAACTTTCCAGAGAAAGAAGGATCAGCCAGCATGCCTCTTGAGCTAGTACATACAGATGTATGTGGACCATTCAGAAAAAGAACACCTAGAGGAGAGGAATACTTGATATTATTTATTGACGATTTCTCCAGGTTTGTTTGGTTAGGTCTTATGAAGCACAAAGATGAAGCATTCGAAAAATTCAAAACCTTCAAAGCCTTGGCTGAAAATGAATCAGGTCACAAAATTAAGTGCCTCAGATCTGACAGAGGTGGGGAATTTACTTCAAATGAATTTTTCGATTTCTGTGATGAACATGGGATAAGGAGAGAATTCTCTACAGCTAGAACGCCTCAGCAAAATGGAGTTGTTGAAAGAATGAACAGAACAATCCAACAAATGGCTCGTGCTATGCTTGATGAATCAGGAACCCCCGCAACCTTCTGGGGTGAGGCTGCACATACTGCGGTTATTATTCTCAACAAGACAAATGTCCGGGTGAACAGCACTCAAACCCCTCATGAGCTCTGGAGTGGAAAAACTCCTTCGGTAAAGCACTTCAAAATATTTGGGAGCAAATGCTATATCAAGAATACTGAGGAGCAGCTTGGCAAACTTGATCCTAGAGCAGATGAAGGCATTCTTCTTGGCTATTCTCCACATAGCAAAGCATACAAATGCTACAATAAAAGACTTGGCAGAATTGTTGACAGCATTGATGTAGTGGTTGATGAAAAGGGATATATTCCTAGGCAAATACATCGTGAAGACATCGAAGAAGATGAGAGCTACTCTCAAAGACAGAATGATGAAGAAGAAGAACCTCAAGAAGAATCTCAAGAAGAACCTCACGAAGAAGCAGAAGAACGGACAAGAATAGAAGAAAAGACTCCATCCAGATATGTTCAGAAGAACCATCCAGAATCTCAGATCATGGGACAAAAAGAAGCAGGTATACAAACTAGAAGAACAGTTGCAGAAGCTTCAAGCTATTTGGCATTACTTTCCTCCACCGAACCACAAAATGTGAAAGAGGCATGCAAAGATGAATGTTGGGTGAAAGCAATGGATGAAGAACTTGAGCAAATCGAAAAGAACAACACTTGGGAGCTGGTTCCTAGACCAAAAGATAAGAATGTTATTGGAACAAAATGGGTCTTCAAAAATAAATTGAATGAAAATGGAGAAGTAATTAGAAACAAAGCCAGACTCGTCTGTAAAGGGTATGCGCAGCAAGAAGGAATAGACTTTGAAGAAACTTTTGCTCCTGTTGCAAGACTTGAGGCCATCCGAATGTTCCTTGCTCTCTCAAGTTTTCAGAACTTCAAAGTATTTCAAATGGATGTGAAATCAGCCTTTTTGAATGGAGACTTGGAAGAAGAAGTGTACATTGAACAGCCAGATGGGTTCATTCTTGGAAATGATCCAAATCTTGTATGCCGATTGAAAAAGGCTCTCTATGGTCTCAAACAAGCTCCAAGGGCTTGGTACTACCGGTTGGACAAATATCTTCATCAACAAGGTTTCTTAAAAGGTTCAGCAGATAGTAATCTGTATATAAAAGTTGAAAATGACAAATTACTAATACTTGTTGTGTATGTAGATGACATTATTTTTGGCAGCAATGAAGAAGCTATGAGTCAAAGCTTTGCCTCAGTCATGCAGAAAGAATTTGAAATGTCCTTGCTAGGAGAACTGACATATTTCCTTGGTTTGCAAATCCAACAGAAGGAAGGAGGAATCTTTTTATCTCAAACCAAGTATCTCAAGCAGATTTTGAAGAAATATGGCATGGAAGATGCAAAACCAGTATGTACACCCATGGTCACAGGATGTAGTCTCAGTGCAAATGATGAATCTGCAGCAGTACATCAACCAACCTACAGATCTATGATTGGAAGTTTACTATATTTGACAGGTACCCGACCAGACATCATGCATGCAGTTGGAATAGTTGGAAGATTTCAGGCAAATCCGAAGGAGACTCATCTTCAAGCAGTGAAGAGAATTTTCAAATATCTTCAAGGGACTCAAAATTATGGCTTATGGTATCCTAGAGATACAGATCTTACTCTTCATGCCTATACAGATGCAGATTGGGCCGGAAGCGTGGATGACAGGAAAAGCACAAGTGGTGGTGCGTTCTTTATGGGTCCCAGACTGGTCTCTTGGTTCAGCAAGAAACAGAGTTCAATTGCCTTGTCTACAGCTGAAGCAGAATATGTTGCTGCTGCATCTTGTTGCACCCAACTCCTTTGGATGATGCAGAATTTGCAGGATTATCAAATCACTTGTACTCCTCCAATCCCTATCTTATGTGACAACACAAGTGCAATCAGCATCTCAAAGAATCCGGTTATGCATTCAAAAACCAAGCACATACCAATCAAGTACCATTTTCTCCGGGAACAAGTACTTGAACAGAAGGTCAAGTTGGAGTATGTTCCTTCTAAGGAACAAGTTGCTGATATTTTCACCAAACCGTTGCCCAGGGACACTTTTGAATACCTCAGGCAAAAGCTGGGGGTTGTTGATGCATCATCTTACTATTGATCATCTTCCTATTGGTGGTATAGGCTCAGGGGGAGCACATAATGCATTGTTGGCATTATGGAGAAGGAGATCTTGGAAATAGCTGCAATATGTCTCTATCTCCTTCATGATGGATTTCTGGTTACAGATCTGGAGATGCTTGAGCATAGGGGGAGCATACCCTTTGCCCTTGATGTCAAAGGGGGAGAATGAAGCTGAAGATTTTGTGGTTGCCATCAAGTCCAAAGGGGGAGATTGTTGGCATTATGATTCAGGTGTTGTCCTTGATGGCAAACCCATTCAGGTGATAAATCAAGAAGGACGCAGGAAATATGTTCAGAAAGTGCGTCCCCGCAGGTATATCATACAGAACCCGCGTCCAGGGACGCAGGCCAGCCGTTCAGGAGGTGCGTCCGCCCAGTGCACACATTTCAAGGCAGAGAAAAGCACGTGGGGGTTTCTTGTGTGGTATCTAGCCGACGGTTTTGTGTTTCTATGGTGTCGGCTCGTGGTTTTGTTCCATGTTTTGGGGAGAAGCTTGCCTATATAAAGCAAAGGAGTTCATTTGGATTAGGCATCATCTTGGTTGAACATCTTTTGGTGAGATCTAGTCCAGATCTATGAAGGCGAATCTTCTAATGGACTGTGATCTCTATGGCGCATGATCAGATCTGTGGATCTGAGTGTTTGGGTTGGTTCTGAAGTCCTCATATCTTTTATATCTGAAGGGACGCAGGTTCAGTAAAGGGAAAGTGCGCCGGGACGCAGTACAGTAAAGGCTCAGGTGCGTCTCTGAGGCAAAGGACGCGGCGCGACTGTGTTATTGGGTGCGTCTCTGAAGCAAAAGACGCGGCGCGATAGTGTTTCTGAATGCGCCAGTCACAGCAAAGCATAGAGGAATAGTGCGTCGGCACGCAGAACAGTGGAAGGTAGACTGCGTCCAGTCGCAGGTCACAGAAAGAAAATATGCGTCCCTGTCTTAAGATGATCTGTTGACTGTATATTTCTGTTCATAAGGTGTTCTGGGTTATTTCTGTAATTACTGATCTGATATCTGTAGTGGACTGTATCTGTTGTATACTTGTTGATCATTTGATTCTTCATGAAAAGAAGTAGGGGGTTGTAGCTCCCTTCCAGGAGAGACTGGAAAACGAGAGAGAGTTGTAGCTCTCTGCAGGTTGCAGCCTGCGTGCTGGTAAAGGACTGCACCAGTACAAAATCATTGTAAAAAGAATTTCTTGAAAGAAGATAGAGACATATTGCAGCAGGTGGTTTTCTCCCGCATTGGGTTTCCACCTTACATCTTGTGTTCTTTGGTGTGACTGTCTATTTTCTTTATTCATGCTCATTATTTTATGGTACTGATATGCAAGAATAATTCAAAAGATCAAATAAGGAAGATTTGGTAAATTGCTAGATAATACTGATTCACCCCCCCTCTCAGTATTATTTCCAACAGGGACTTCCTAGTCCTCTGGTCATACATGACAAATTAATGACACAAGAAGATTACATTGATAGATTGCGCAAACAGTCCAAGAGCCAAGCTAGTTCTTTAGGAGTAAAAGCATTAACCACAGGAAAGGTACCTTATGATGGTCTGGAGAATTTTTTCTATATAGAACATGAAATCAATCACTTGTTCACCAGAAAACCCAATTGTGCCAAATATACAAAAGCCGATGAAGTTTATAGGAAAATGATCAGAATAAAATTACCAGATAATGAATGGTGGACCAATTTTACAGATTTACTATAAGTTACTATAGTAAATCTAAAAGTTAAAGATTACAGCCAGGTAAAAACAGGTAATACATGATTAATCAGCATAGGTAAAGAGTATCAATAGGTGAAATATAAGAGTGAATCCATCACATAATTACCAAGGAAACTACAAGAGCCAAATCCGAATTCCAGCACCCAACACACCCAGAAATAAAGGGACAGCATGCAAATGGATTTCCATCTGTCTCTATGTTCGTGTTGAAAATATTTTTTGTTTCCTAGATTAATTCTCATATAGTTATGAGATATTTTGTATCAAATTTTGTATAAATACTTCACAAGTCTAAGTAATTAGGGTGCATTAAAAAGCATTTCTAGAGATATTTTGTTTTAGGATAAGGAGCTATTATACTCAAGACTGGACTGCTTTACTGGATTATGAAATAAAGCTGAGACATTTCACTCTATTCTTATGCACATTTGGAACAAATAAGTATGATTTTCTCATGTTTAAATATTGTATTCTCTTTATGTTATGAAATAGTCATGTGTGTTTCTTATGAAAATCTTAAAAGCAAACACGGATTGATATTATCAGAATTGGCTTATGTGCCTTCTGTTTTAACTGTTTTCATTATTTATGTTTTCTTCTAAACTGCCTTGGTCTCGAGATCCTTAGTTACCTCCTTACTTCTGTAGTTTACCCCCCTTTGGCCCATAGTATAGGATTCTTCATTGCCCTTTGCTACTGGCCATCCTTCCCTTCCTCCTCTTAATCCCTGCTAAGGATTCTTCATCGCCCTTAGCCCTGGTTAGGATTTTCATCCATTTAACCTTCAAATTTGTTCTTGTTGTGATAGCCTGCCCGATGAACTCTTACCTTAGTGATAAATCAAATCGAGTTAAGCCTTTCTTGATTGACTCCATAGCGCAATGGCCTGAATACTTGCTCTGCCCATTTGTTTCCTTAATTCCACCACTCAATCAAAACAAACAACCCTGAACATTAAGAACTAGCTTGAAAACTTATTTAAACAAAGTTAAATCTTAAAGAGAGAGCCCTCTCTGGACTTTTTTTAGCTAGAACTTGAGTCTTAGAGATTGGTTTTTGGTTACCTCGGGCCATTCCTTCTTTAATAACTTCTAAGGGAAAAACCAGAGTGATAACATAGTGGTGACCATACTGGGGATTCTAAACCCTTAGTTTTAATAAACCTTTGAGGAATTCAAATTTTTATTCATAAGCATCTTAAAGGGTTATTAGAAGTTATTTCCAAAAGTTCATAAAAATTCAAATCAATCCTAAAAAGCTTGAAATCTGGTTTTAGGGAGAACTTAGTATGCCAGGGCCAACCCTGATCCAAATTCCCCCCCAGACCTGTTTTTAGATCCCATTCATGCCCTGTTGAGTGGTTGTTCCTTGAAGACCTCCCTTTTCAAGAGTATTTTGGTCTCTCTCTATTTAGAACCACATCTGATAGTAAATTGCTAGACCTAGTCCTAGATCCAGAATTCATTAGAGAACTTGAAATCCAATGAGACAACTTGTTAATTGATCGAAATCTGTTGAACTCCCCTCAGTCATCCCTCACCACTAATAGATTCCATGAACTTTATGAAACAACATCAACATCTTTTAGCTCACTATCATTTCCCCACACCTCCGAAGATCATCCCTCATCTCCATTCATACTTCCACTCCCTCATCAACCTATCAGTACCCCTCAAACACCTATTACCCATGTTACACCAACTCCCCTTGTTGTCCCAAATCCTCTAGTTACCCCAACTTCTTTTCTTAACCCTATACAACTTAGAGCTATGGCCCTCATATATGCCCCCTTGGTAATGCCCGCTCCTCAAGGTGTCTTACCGGCAGATTATGAAATTAAAATCACCACATTTGATGGCACTTGAACATACACAGATCAACAACACACTAAGAAAATGACAGACTATTTTGAGCTGCATGAGATTGACATAAGAGATGTCCAAATGAGAATCTTTGTTTGAAGTCTAGCTGGGGAAGTGAGAACATGGTTTCGATCTTTGCCCCCTCAGAGCATAGATAGTTTAGAAGTCCTTTACCAATAGTTCTTAAATACATGGGAGAAAAATAAAAATCCCCTTCAAATTCTATTTGAATATGAAAACCTTAAAATGGGACCAAAAGAAACTGTTCAGGACTATTGTACTAGGTTTAACAACATGTATAATGCAATCCCACTTGACCTTAGACCTCCACCTAGTTTAGCCCTGATTAAATTTCCAAACAGATTTGAAACAAATATGGCTTTTCAACTTAGAGAAAGGAATCCCCACACACTTGAAGATATGCAAAGTGTAGCTATTAGTGTAGAAGCTAATATGTTGTCCAAAAGGGCTAGAGTTAGAAATGAGAGAAGAACACCATTGAAAGATGAAACTTCACCCTTTGATCAGAAAATGGATGCTTAAGCTAAAGGAATGGAAAGGCTGATGGATATAATAGAAGTCATTGAAAGGAAACCTCACTGGGATAACCAACAGGCTAATCTAGTAGGGAATCCAAACTTTAGGAAAAACTAGAAACTAAACACTGGTAAAAATGGACCTAATCAGAACATTAGGCCACCTTTTCAACAAAATTATGCTGAGACTTCCCACCAAGAATACCCTAAGATAGACACTTAGATCAACCTTATGGGCTTACATAAGAAAGAAACCATTTTTCTAACTCAAGATGATCAAGAACTATATATGATTCAACAGTTACAAACTCGAACAGGAGAATCCTTTGACTATAAGCAAGGGTATGACTGTGCTATTTTCAAAGTTCATAAATAGTACAACTTAAGAAGCAAGAAGAACATTGATGTTCCTGATAAGAGTAAAAAAGCAATACCTAACAAGCCTAAGAAAGTAAAAGCTACAAATCAGATTCCTCAAGTTACAAAAACCTTACAAATCCTTTTTGGACCACATCAAAATCCTCCTAATCCCACCATTGAAGATGTAACAGATAACGAGCCTTCCAATAAGTAGCCTTCCACTTCAGTCCCCCTCAAAGGAACAGTGGAAATGTCTCCAGAAATTATATTAGAAAATCCAATGGAAAATACTCCTAACAATGAAAAAGGAAAACCATACTACTCAGAACTTTGGCTCTAAAATTCAAAATATTTAAACAAATAAATCCTCTCTGCTTTTCAATTTGGGAGCAGAGGTGGCCAAACTCAAAATTTCTGTGCCTTTGACAAAATTGGTTAAACATGAAACTTACAGATCTCAAACTAGTAAATCTCTGAACTTTGTTGAAAATGAAGATTTTGTGGATCTATTTGATGACCAGCCTGAGTTAATTTTTGGACTAGATGTTAATGGGAAGCCAGTTGAAGGAGGGGTACCACCCTTCTACATCAGCCTTAATAGCCACGATAAAAGCCTACATAATGCCATGCTTGACTCTAGGGCCTCACATAATCTCATGCCCAAATCGGTAATGGAAAAGCTTAACTTGGATATCACTAGGCCTTATAAGGATCTCTTTTCCTTTGATTCAAGCCAAGTTAAATGCTTAGGTCTCATAAAAGATTTGTGTGTCTCCCTAGTTCAATACCCTGCCAAGACCATACTTATGGACATAGTTGTTGCTGACATACCACCCAAGTATGGCATGTTACTGTCTAGATCTTAGGGTGCCAAACTCCAGGGATCTCTACAACTGGACATGTCCTATGCTACCATATTAGTCTTTGGACACCCCAAGAAGTTGTATAGAGAGACTTTGATGAAGTATGTAGTGAGCTCCTAGGAGAGACCTCAGAATTTTCCCATATATTCAGTACATTCTGATATTGATTCTTTCATACTTTACAATGATGAAAATAATCAAGAAGACACTTCAAGTAGTATAACAACAGAACCAAAATAAATTGAAATATTAAAGGAAAATTAAAATGTCCAAATTCCTAAAACATCAGATAAAAAATATGATTTAGATACCTTAGTCAAGAAGGATTACACTACCCCAGAGGAAAATTATGAGCATGAAATCCTGTGGCATCTTGAATTTGATGGGTTAGTCAACAAACTAGGTGCAGGAGTAGGTGTGTGGATTTATAGCTTAGAAAACGATCTTGCAGAGGGCCATGCCTACAGACTAAACTTTAAATGTACAAACAACATGGCAGAGTATGAAGCACTTCTGTTAGGTTTGAAACTTATTAAAAGGTTACGAGCCATCAGAGTCTATCATGGGAGATTCTGAGTTAGTGATCAAAAGAATTAAAGTTGTTTATATGAATAAGGATCCTAGGCTAGGATTTTATAAAGGAATGGTAATAGAAATACTAAATACCTTTTTAGAAACCAAACTTGTTGTTATTCCAAGAAAACACAACATGCAAGCTCACAGCTTAGCCATGTTTGCTAGTACTTGTAAGTTGCCCTTTCAGCCCAACCATCAGTACATTGTTGAGGTTAGGCATAGGCCTGCGATTACTGACAATTTAAATAACTGGAAAGTGTTTGATAATGATCAACAAATTAACCATTTTCTAACTTTAAATGAAGAATTTGTGAATAGTAACATAGACACGGACATAGCAGTAGATTTTGATTTCTTTGATGAAGTAGAAATTAACAAACTAGAAGATGATCAGATAGATAGATTTCACCCTAGAAAGTTTAATAAAGAAGATATTCAAAACCTAAAATAGATGGAAATTGATGAAGTCATTGATGAAGAAACTGAAGTCATAAACCTTAAAGATAATTTTCTACCCAAAGGATTAAATCCTTTGGAGGACTTATTCGATTCAAACAATACTCTCAAAAAGCCTAAAATGGAACCTTTGAAGTCAGACATTGAGGAATGTAATATAGGATCTGAAGAGAATCCCAAACTAATAAAGCTGTCAAAATCATTACCTCCCAATGAAAAACTCAAATATATGGAATTACTGAAAGAATTTCAAGATGTTTTTTCCTGGAGTTATGAGGACCTAAAATCCTATGATACTTGCATAATACAACACACCATTCCATTAAAAGAAGATCAAAAACTATTTAGACATAAGCTTAGAAGAATTAACCCTATTCTACTACCTTCTATTAAAAAGGAGATTAAGTGAATGTATGAAGCAGGAATCATAGCACCTATTAGGTTCTCTGACTGGGTTTCCAATCTGGTACCCACTAGAAAGAAAACAAGCGAAATTAGGTTGTGCGTTGATCTTAGAAATCTGAATAAAGTTTCACTTAAGGATAACTATCCTCTTCCAAAAACTGATCACATATTATAGAGGGTAGTAGGCTTCTCCAGAATCTCACTACTAGATGGTTTCTCCGGTTATAACTAAATCCTAGTTCACCCAGATGATCAGGAAAAGACTACATTCACAACTCCATGGGGCACTTTCATATATGTGAAAATGCCATTTGGGTTAAGAAATGCAGGGGCCACCTTTCAAAGAGCAATGGAAATAGCCTTTGCTAAAGAAATCAATGACTTCCTGGTAATTTACCTTGATGACCTCACAGTATTCTCAAAATTAGATCAAAAACACCTGGATCATCTTAGGTAGGTCTTTATCAAATGCAGGAAGTATGGTATCTCTCTAAATCCAAAAAAATCTTTATTTGGGTTGGAAGAAGGGAAATTGTTAGGCCACATTATCTCCGAATATGGTATCAGAATTGACCCAATGAGAATTGAAGCTATTTTGCAGATACCATCTCCCAAGAACATCAATGAACTTCAAGAATTTTTAGGAAAAATAAACTTTTTGAGGAGATTTATCTCTCGTCTAGCTGAATTAATTAGATTACTGAATAGCATGTCAAAAAAAGATTCGACTATTAAATGGACTATAGAGGCAAAAAAGTCATTTGAAGATATAAAATTGGCCTTAACTCAAACTCCAGTCCTCATCAGTCCAATGTTTGATAGGGAATTTATCATATTTTCTTTTGCTTCCGAACACACCATTGCTGCAGTCCTTTTGCAGAAAAATAATCAGGGTTTTGAACAACCAATAGCCTTCTTCAGTAAAGCCTTGAGAGACGCACCTTTAAAGTATAACATAATGGAGAAATAGGCTTTTACTTTAGTTAAAGCAATAAAATATTTCATAGTTTATATTTTTTACTCCCATAGAGTAGCATATGTCCCCAATGTTGTAGTCAAGAACATTCTGACACAAAATGGACCTGATGGGAAAAAAGGACAATGGATAGCTACCATATTAGAGTATGATTTATAAATTAAACCTACTAAATTGATCAAAGGCCAAGGTTTGGCTAAGCTCATGGTTGAAACAAACTGTCAGGCCCTAGACATAAACTTCATTGCAGAACTGCATAACGAAGAGGAGATGGCAATTCCACAGATCAACCAAGCCTTTACAGACTCACCATGGTATGATGACATAATATGTGTTCTACAAAACCTTCAAGGTCCTCCTGAGCTATCTAGGACTAAAAGTAGGTTTTTGAAGATGCAATCCCTTATTTTGGAAAACTCATGAAGGCATATTGTTGAATTGTTTATTAAAGGAGGAATCTGATAAAATTTTGCAAGAGTTTCATGCAAGTGATTGTGGGGTACATCTCTATTGGAAGAAAACAATTGATAAGATCTTAAGGGCTGGTTTGATCCGGATCTTGGGGGGAGGCCCCCAAAATCTAAGAGATTGAAATGGATCTTGGGAGGAGAGACCCCCAAGATCTGAAAACTTGAACTGCTAGAAGAAAAAAAGAGGAGAATGCCCCATAAACAAAACCACAAAGAAACTTTTTATTAAAACTGATAATAACTGTAAAGCTTACAAACAATAATGGAAATAAACTAGCTAGGGCGATGGTAGCTTATCTTTGAGAAGAGATGTGGCAGCTACATGCCTTTGAACTGTAAAGGCTGCATTGTGTCGGACAATCTGTCCTTTTACAAAATGTGACTTGTTACTTATAATATTTTTCAGTCACAATACCATGGGTTAATTCCATGGGTGAATGAATACCATGGGTGGATTTTATAATGCCATGGGTGGATTTTACAATACCACAGGCGGACGCCATTTACAATACCATGGGTAAATTCCATGCGTTGATAAATAATATGGGTGGAAGAGTACCATGGGTTGATGCCATTTTCCATTCAGATCATTCCTCCCTCCTTAAGAAGCAATGGTCCCCATTGCGTAAAGTTCCCTCTTGGGAAGCCTTTGTTGAATATGAAGAGCCACTGAAGATAAGGGTTTTATGTGGTTAACCCAAAACCCTGATAAACGAAGATCCGAGGATAGAGATACCCTGTAATGCTTGTGACCAACTATGATTCTGACAGTATGCGGCCTAGCGAATGGACTTCGATGACAAGGATTTTATGAGGTTGACCCATAACCATGATGTTGATTGTTGATGAAGTAGCAGGTGCCTACATAGTCTGGGGTGGGAGGGCACATCTCCAAATAACCCAAGTCGAATGCTGCTATGTTGAAATTGATGAATGTGAAGCAGGGGCCTACTAAAGTGTGGTGGGAGGGCACATCTCCAATGGAAACCCACTCCGAATGCTGCTCCAGAATTAAAATGGACATAACTCGGCCAATATAACTCAGAATATTTATTATAACCTATTTTTGGAAGTAGAAGGATCATTTTGCATCTTCCCATGAGTTGGAAATCCTTATCTAGGCACTCTGAGATCTCAGATTTGCACTGCAACAATTCCGCTGTCACAAAAATTCTAATAAAATAGCCGATTTTAAATTAGCGATATCTCCCACATCTGGACTCTGATTTGACCCATTTGTTTTTTGTAATTCGGTGATTTTTCGAGAGGAATCTAGATCTAGTATTTGTTTTTGTAAATTTTGTACCAAATGTTTCAGATCTGATCTGCAAAGTCGCTGCCCAAAAAAAATTCTTACAAAAAAATGAGAAAAGAAAAATTCTTCCTGCTTGACCTAAGAAAGTGCTCTATGGAGGTTGTAGCACATGCCTGAAGTTTGTTGAATATTGTTGCAGAATTTGAAACTGAAATATGCATCAAACCCTCATTTCCATGGAATCATAACCTGCTCTGATACCACTGATCCAGATCTTGGGGGGAGGCCCCCAAGATCTAAAAGATTGAAATGGATCTTGGGAGGAGAGATCCCCAAGATCTGAAAACTTGAATTGCCAGAAGAAAAAAAGAGGAGAATGCCCCATAAACAAAACCAAAAAGAAACTTTTTATTAAAACCGATAATAACTGTAAAGCTTGCAAACAGTAATGGAAATAAACCAGCTAGGGCGATGGTAGCTTATCTCTGAGAAGAGATGTGGCAGCTACATGCCTCTAAACTGTAAAGGCTACATTGTGGCAGACAATCTGTCCTTTTATAAAATGTGACTTGTTACTTATAGTATTTTTCAGTCGCAATACCACGGGTCAATTCCATGGGTGGATTTTACAATGCCGTGGGTGGATTTTACAATACCACAGGCGGAGGCCATTTACAATACCATGGGTAAACTGCATGGGTCGATAAATAATATGGGTGGAAGAGTACCATGGGTTGATGCCATTTTCCATTCGGATCAATAGGGATCTATATAATGTTTAAGCATCTTACCATTCACTGGTCCTCCTTCTACTTCTATACCATCCAATTCTTTGATAAAATAAGCATTATTACCTCTGAAAAAATAAATAATGTAAGGACCTTTCCACAAGAATTCAAACTTCCCATGTTTCCCTTTATCTTCCCTTCTTGAGTCCCATTTTAGTACTTTGTCTCCTAGATAGAAATATTCTGCCTTGGTTCTTTTGTGAAATGCTTTATTAATTTTTCCCTGCAGCACTTGAGATCTGATGTAGACTTGTTCTCTGGTTTGCTGCAAATGAATAGTCTGGTTGATCCTTCTCTGAATATCATTGGGCTCAACTTGTGCTTCTTGGAGTAATTTCATCACTGGAGTTCCCAAAGAAGATGGGAAGATGGCCTCCATTCCATAGACTAGCTAATAAGGACTGGTGCCAATAGATTTCTTTATGGTGAGTCTATCTGCCCACAAAGAATTCACCAATTTCTTATTCCAAGTCTTCTTATTGTCTTCCAATAGTATTTTGATTATATTAATTAGGCTTTTATTGGATGATTCTGCAAGTCCATTTCCCTGGGGATAGTAGGTTGTGGAATGGCTGAGGGTTATGTGATATTTGTTGCAAAAATCAATCATCCTTTTTTATTTAAAGGCTACAGCATTGTCTATGATGATTTTGGTGGGGCAACTGAATCTGGATAGAATTTTGGCCTCAAGGAAACCTATTATGACAATATAGATGGCTTGTCTTGAGGGTATAGCTTCTTCCACTTTGTAAAATAATCTGTGGCAGTTAATATCCATCTTTGTTGGGCAGAGGAGGGAGGATTAATTTCACCAATGAAGTCAAGACCCCATTTCTGAAATGGTGTTTTAGTTGATATAGGTTTTAAAGGTAATGGAAATAGTTTTCTTTTCCCTTCAAAAATTTGGCACTTGTGGCATGAGGTTACAAATTTTTTCACATCAGCAAATAGAGTGGAACAATAAAAACCATGATCTGGATCTTGGGGGGAGGCCCCCAAGATCTAAGAGATTGAAATGGATCTTGGGAGGAGAGACCCCAAGATTTGAAAACTTTAATTGCCAGAAGAAAAAAAGAGGAGAATGCCCCATAAAAAAACCACAAAGAAACTTTTTATTAAAACCGATAATAACTGTAAATCTTACAAACAGTAATGGAAATAAACTAGCTAGGGCGATGGTAGCTTATCTCTGAGAAGAGATGTGGAGGCTACATGCCTCTGAACTGTAAAGGCTACATTGTGGCGGACAATCTGTCCTTTTACAAAATGTGACTTGTTACTTATAGTATTTTGAAGTCACAATACCACAGGTCAATTCCATGGGTGAATGAATACCATGGGTGGATTTTACAATACCATTGGCGGATGCCATTTACAAGACCATTGGTAAATTCCGTGGGTCGATAAATAATATGGGTGGAAGAGTACCATGGGTTGATGCCATTTTCCATTCATATCACCAGTTATTAATTCCACTAATCACTTGTACATACTATATCTTGCATAAAGTTCAATGTGGATTGGATGGCAAACTTTGGGGTTGAAGCCCAAAGAGAAGGCCTTAATGTTTAAGGTTTTACTGTCAATAAATATCAATAAACCATCAAAGAAAAAAGGAAAGCTGCAGAGAAAAAACCATAGAAATTCAGAACGCCAGTGATCTACTAGTTCTTGACATTTCACCAAGAAATGCCATCCCCAAGTGGAGCCATTGTTGTGTTCCTAGACAAATAGGTGTCATAATATATGAATGGATGAGATTAAATCTATAATATGTACATACCTTTGCTTTCTACAAATGTTTTCAATATTTGTAAAAAAATCAAAAGGACAGAAGGAATGAAAAAGGTCAAAAAAGATGAAAAATGAACCCCAAGAAAGAAAAGAGACCATGAAAGTCTGCAAGTCAAAATGCCACTACCATTTACTTTTCATGTAGAATAAAAAGATTGTGTGTAGCTTGTTACCTTTGACACAATCCATGGATGAGAAAATAGTTTAATCTTGGTTATTCCATGTTTTCAATTTCATGCTTAGAGATAGAGAATAAAATCTGACCAAACTATTTAATCTTGGCAGATAGGTATATAGGTAGAGAAAATGAAAAAGGAGCTCAATAGTTTAATCTAAGCCCTTGGATGTAATAAGGATAGATTTAGATATATTTCTATTGTAAAAGAAAAGAAAGGATTGATAAGGGTTTGCCAGTTTAAGTGCACCCTAATAAAGAGTAGAAAAAATGGTAGGATGAGTAGATGGGTAAGTAGTTGGATGGTTATAGAATTATGGTGATTTATCTTGTCATTTGCTTCATCATCAAATTGCTTAAAGTGTGGATGAAAAATGGAATAGTTACAAAGTCAAGTGATTAATTCCCCCACATTCATTTCAGTTTTTCACTAATTTCCCACAAGCAAAAATCAAAGTGCCTAAAACTTTAAGTTAAAGGGGCTCAAAGCATTTCTTTGACTTCTAGAGGGACCAGACCCTCGACCCAATAACTTATAAGGATTAAGTACTTCAACCCCCTTAGAAACATTCACTCCATTCATAAACATTCATCTCACCTAAAAATCCCTTTTCCTAAGGTAAAATTACGATTTACCTAGGAAAAGTATTAACCTTACCTAACACCCCTTGTTTACATAAAAACCCATAAAAGAGCATTATGCTTAAGTTATGATGTGTAAACTCAAATGCATGAGCGAATGTGTCAATATATTATACTTAGCGTGAATTGTTCTTATTTCCATTTCATATTAACTTTAACTTTTATTATATTTAATGTAGGTTTTAACCCTGTAGAAAAATTACCTGCATACGAATTCTAAAACACATAAAGTAAACAATGCAAGAGCATAACACATAAAACACATATACATAGAGATTTTCCCCTAGATCCCAAAACCGGGACTACCAGCTTGATTTTTCATTATGTTCCTTTCAATGCTACAATACATATTTATACATGCCGAAGCATCTAATACCATGGACCAAAAACCATCGCGTCCAATACCATGGATTGAAGACCATCGCTTCCAATACCATGGACCAAAAACCATAGCATTCAAAAAACATGTGTGAAAATCATGCACAAAACCATAAGTGGGTCTGCCCAACCTAACATAGGGTCCAAAACCAAAATTTTCCGGGGCGCTGCCCCAGACCCCATAAAGTGGGGTTATGGGTGCCCTTCAAACCCCCTGTTAACTACGTGGAAAGAATATAACACAACCCAACATTCTCCCACTTGTTGTTTTCTTTCCACAGGGGGCCACAAGAGAGCTTAGTCATTTTCCCAGCCCTAAAATGCCCATTGTCTCTCTACACCAAGAGAACTTCTCAGAGCTCACAGATATTGTTAATGCAGCTACAGTATTCTTCAAAGTGTCCACCTTTACCAGCAACACCATTTTTTCTTCTATCATATCCCTCACAAAGTGATACTGAACATCAATGTGCTTTGTCTTTAAATGATATGAGAGGTTGTTTTCCAAGAAAATTGCACTTCGGCTGTCATAGTCTATCCTTATAGCTTCCTGTACTAACCCCATACTTGAACACAATCTCTGCAACCAAACTGCTTCCTTACTTGCATGAGTGGCTGCCATGTATTCTTCTTCTGTAGTTGACAGTGCCGCTACAGATTGTTTCTTACTCATCCAACTGACTGCACCTCCAAATAGGTTAAACACATACCCACTTGTAGATCTTCTCTGATCCAAATCTCTAGCCCAGTCTGCATCAACAAAGCCATGAATATCCAACACTCTATCAAATCCTGGTCTTCCTTGGTAGCACAAACCATAATCACTAGTGCCATGCAAATACTTGAAAACCTGCTTCACTATTGTCCAATGCTCCTTTCTTGATTTTGACATAAACATGCTTAATACTCCCACTGCATGTGCAATGTCTGGTCTAGTATAGACCATTGCATACATCGGGCTACCGACTGCACTTGCATATGGAACACAGGACATGTCCTCTTCCTCTTCTTATGTCTTGGGACATTGTTCAGCAAATAACCTCACACCTATAGGAATAAGAACCTTCATCGGTTTACTATCCTGCATATTAAACCTCGGCAGTATTGTCTCGACATACTTCCTCTGGTTTAACCACAGCTTCCTCTTTTCCCGATCTCTTTTAATTTCCATGCCCAAAATATAGTTTGCAGCACCAAGATCTTTCATGTCGAATTTGGAGGACAATTGGGACTTCAAATCCTGGATAATTTCTTTGTCATTTCCAACTAGCAACATATCATCCACATACAAGGCCAGATAAATAACACGGTCACCAATTAATTTAAAATACACACAGTGATATACTTTGCTTCTGGTGAAGTCAAGTCCCCTTATAAATGTATCAAATTTTTGATACCACATCCTTGGTGACCGTTTTAACCCATACAAAGACTTCTTTAACTTGCATACCAGTTCTTTTTTACCCTTCGTTGCAAAACCTTCAGGTTTCTTCATGTAGATTTCCTCTTCTAGATCCCCGTAAAGAAATGATATCTTCACATCCATATGTTCTACCTCAAAATCAAAAGAAACAACAACAGATAAAAGTAATATAATAGAAGTTACCTTGGCAACAGGAGAAAAAATATCACCAAAACCAATTCCCGACACCTGGGAATAACCTTTTGCTACCAACCGAGTTTTGTATTTCTCCACTTTTCCTTTTGCATTTGTCTTCTTTTTGAACACCCATTTGCTACCAATGGGTTTCCTCCCAGCCAGCAACTTCACCAGATCCCAAGCCTCATTTTTGTGCAAAGATACCATTTCATCAACCATGCCCTCTTTCCATAGTTTTCCATCCTCTGAACCATTGCTTCCTTCACAATTCTGGGATCATCATCAGTAACAGACAAAGAAAAATTTGAACAAAAAGTAGATGGACTATACCTCTCTGGCTGCCATCTTTCTCGAACTGATCTTCTCATAGTTGGAGTTTGTGTCTCTTCATATTCTGATTCCTCTGATGAGCCCCAATTTTTGGTACAATTTGGGCTCATTTGGCCTACTTGCTTTGCTCAAACCATTCATTTTTTATTGCTTATGCATTCATTTCTTGGTTTATTCGTGTTGTTTGTAGGAAGAAGGGTAGGCATTCTATCTACGTGACTAATACATGATGATTTCAGGTTTTTGGCATTAAAAGGGAGCAAAGACCACGAGAAAGGAGACAAGGAGACAGTAAGGTGGCACTGCTGGTTTTTAGGAGAGGATGTCCACAGTCTTGGGGACCTTCCTCGTGATTCCCACCATAGCTCCGAGCTCCAACCAATCTCCCCCACCGAGCTTAGAGGCAGCCAACTGTTCTACAGGAACAGCAGTTACAACTGTTCTACAAGATCAGCAGTTTAACCTTCAGTTGGACAGCCGAGCTCCACAAATCAAGGAAACCTGTTGGACTATCATTTTGCATAAATACTGAGGTCGTAGCCTTTGATAGGAGCTTTTTGAACTTTTGCATTACTCTTGTAATTTGGAAGTACGAGCTACAGCTCGGTGTTGGTTCTTTTTGTAAGCCAGTTTTGGCATGACATCAGATTTTTGGTTATGAATAAAGGCAGGCAGATTTCGATCTCATTCTGAGTTTCTAAGGGAGATATAGCTCTCAGGTTAGGGCCCAACCTGAGAGCAATAGATCTCCTCAGTGTTGTAATGTTATTTGCCTTTCGTTCCAGCACTTCGTTTCTTTACTTTGACATGCAATTCGAATTTACAGTCTGCTGATTTAGTTTTTTTATGAGATTGAATAGGATTAGTTTATGGTGAATTTGCTTCCAGTTGCGTAGGTTAGAAGAGGATAGTTATAATTCATTGGAGCTCCAGAAAAAGGTTGTTAGAAATCACTGCCATCTCTGCTTAGGGATTGGGGTGCAGTCCATATCAACCACCAAAAAGAAACGCAGTTCTTCTCACGTCCATGCAAGCTGCAACAGTTACTTTAGTCGTAGATCCATCCATGCACTTTGGTCTTGATCATTACTTCTCCATTCCACTTCCATGCACGAGTTTCTTTCACAAATTGCACTGTTGTTCATTGGCTCAAAATAGCACAGTTAACATAGGTTAAAGAGTTCTCGTTTTTGGTGACATTCATAGACAATTTGTTTCATCTACACTGCTCCACACCATTCCATTACCTTCCTCGTCTTTTCAACCACACCTGAAGCCACTCAACCGACCTCTGTTCAGCTCGTTTACCTTCCAGTTCTCCCATTACTCACATAGCTCCATTTACTTAACCTTTTGTTGATCCCATCCTTCCAGCCATCAACCCACTGCATGCACTCTTCCTCCATCTGACTTCTCTGCTCCTGAGCCATCACCAGTTCCATCTCCATCTCACCTATCCTCCCACACCACTCCAACACTTCACCATCTCCCAAAACTCCCATGATCGAACATCCTGTAGAATTGCACAAACTTCCTGTAGAATCCCTGAGTTTCCTGTAGGATCCCCTGCAGACTTCCTGTAGAAGCCTGCAAACTCGGTTTCTGAGCATCCGAACGTGGTAGACTTCTGTGGACTGATGCTAGAGACCCTCCGGGACCTCTCCTAGCCACCTTGACCTTGCCCATGCTTTCCTTCCATTCGAACCGCTCCTGCACAGTCAAACCCTAATCAAAAGCATCATCACAATAAATCTAACCACTTAATGAAAAAATACAAAAACATGTCTTTTCAGATGCAAGTAGCTTAGATGCATGTATTTCAGCTCACTGCAAGTAATGGCATCATTGGTAGAAGTTTCATTCACAGTTTTGCATTGTAAGTGCCTAGCTAGTCAAATTAGGGTTTACTAGGGTTTTCATGCTTTGATTGGCTTTCAATTTATTTCTGCAAATATATTAGCCTCCTTTGAGTTAGCTTTCATCCATCACTCATAAAGCTTCTTCTGTGAGCATATAGAAGTTGGCTTGAGCCCTAGCGGACTTGTGCCAGCTGACCAAGTGACAGCTGCGACAAGAGCTAGTACTTGTGCATACAGCACCGTCGCTTCCAAGTTTGTACGAACTACCGGGTTGATAAAATTAGAGATAGGAAGCTCCAGGAGTTGTAGCATTATTGCTACAATACTGGAGCCCACCATCCTCCTCTGCTGTAGAGTCAGATTCTTCCTCCTTTAGCTCAAACTCTATCTTCTCAAGTTCCTTTGGTTGGACTTCATGTTTAATAACATATTTCACCTCTCTGGACACCACATCTCAGCTATACACAACCTTCCTTGTTAATGGGTTCCAAAGTTTATAACCCTTTAAACCATCCTTATACCCAATAAATATGCACTTTTGAGATTTACTATCCAACTTGGTTCGTTTCTCCTTTGGAACATGTACATATGCATCACATCCAAATACACTTAAATCTGAAAGAGAGGGTTTCTTACGAGTCCATACCTCATGTGGAGTCTTATCCTCCAATCCTGATAAAGGTGACCTGTTGACCGGGTAACATGCAGTATCAACTGCCTCTGCCCAGAATTCTTGTCCTAACCCAGCACCACTGAGCATGCTTCTTGCCCCTTCCATCAACGTCTTGTTCATTCTTTCTGCAGCTCCATTTTGCGAAGGTGTATATGGAGTAGTATTCTACCGTGCTATACCACAGTTCTTACGGAATTCTTCAAATTCCATGCTGCAAAACTCTCCACCATTATCTATCCTCGGCACCTTTATCTTCTTCTCTGTCTGATTTTCCACCAGAGCCTTAAATTCTTTAAACCTGTCAAAGACTTTAGATTTCTTCTTAAGGAAATATATCCATGTATTCCTTGAGAAGTCATATATAAATGATACATAATACACAGACTTACCCAGTGATGGAACCTTCATAGGTCCAAACACATCATTGTGCACAAATTATAATATCTGTTTCACCCTCTTACTACCAGAGGGGAAACTCACCCAATTCTACTTCCCATATACAAAATTTTCACAAAAATAAAAATCCAAAGAGCTACTACTCATACCTTCTACCATACCTTTACCATGAAGTATTCGAAGGCCCTTATCTCCAATATGTTCATGCCTTTGATACCACAACATGGTCTTCTCTCCAAAGACCACTAGATTTTCTGCTCTACTTTCAGGAACCACAGAACTATTGCACCCATCAATAACAGTGCTACCTTGCAACTTGTACAGAGTTCCAATTCGAACTCCCCGCGTCAATACCACTGCTCCCCGAACCATTTTGTAGGTATCCTTCTCGAACACTATTTTTACACCTGCATCATCCAACTTGCTCACATAAATCAGATTTTTGGCCAATGCAGGAATATGCAGAACACCCGGAAGTGTTCTAACCCTTCCACCTTGCAACTTCAACTTTACTTTTTCCATGACCAGAAATTCTAGCCTTCCTGTCATCCCCCAAGAATACATCACCACCATAATATTTCTCATACTCACAGAACCACTCTCTATGGGGAGTGAAGTGAAAGGATGCACTTGAGTCAATCAACCATGCCTCATGATCTACATGTGTACTTGGAGAAGCCAAGTACACATCCCCACCTTCATCTGAGGTGGTTTTCGCCTCTGCAGAAGGAGCCTCATCAGATCCATTTCCTTTGTTAGGAGCTTTAGATTTACAGTCCCTTTTATAGTTCCCTTCCTTTCCACATTTCCAGGACACCACCTTTACAGGTTTTCCTGGAGATTTAGATCTCCCTCTAGATTTAGATCTCCCACTCGATGACTTATTTTTGTTTAAGTTCTGGGACCGTCCTTGTATAGAAAAGGCATCACCATTTTGGCTCTCCATATTTTTCTGTCTCATATCCTCCATTAGCAAGGCTAAGACTATGTCATCAAACTGCAAGGCAGTTGCATTGCTACGTATTGCAATAACCAGACTATCCCATGAATCTAGTGGAGTAACACAACAAACTGATGCACTTATCTTCATCTGAAATTTTAATATCAACAGATGCTAAATGACTTACCACAATATTAAATGCATTTAGAAGCTCTGTCACTGAGTCTCCATCTTTCATCCTCAGGTTATACAGTTTTTTCCGCAGGAACAGTTTATTCACCAGAGACTTAGATTGGTACAAAGTCCCTAACTTGTCCCACAAAGCCTTTGTTGTAGCTTCCCCTAATACATTCAACAATACTAAATCTAAGACACACAATCATATTGTGCTCTTTGCCTTCCGATCCAACTTCTTCCATTATTCATCTAACACTCCCATTGGTTTAGTACCTGGATCTACCGTGATCCATTGATCTTTATCCACCAATAGATCCTCCATCTTGAGTTTACACAACTCAAAACTATGACCATTAAATTTCTTGATCTCTATTTTTCCACTGCTCGCCATCTTCTTTCACCACCAGAATCAATCTCGTAGATCTCCCACCGAACAGGGTCTACCACAGGCCCGAGCAAAACCCCTTAACAACAGAGGAATCCCCTTGAAGCCAAAACAGCTCTGATACCAAATGTAGGTTTTAACCCTGTACAAAAATTACCTGCATACAAACTCTAAAACACATAAAGTGAACAATGCAAGAGCATAACACATAAAACACATATACACAGAAATTTTCCCGTGGATCCCAAAACCGGGACTACCAGCTTGATTTTTCATTATGTTCCTTTCAATGTTACAATACATATTTATACATGCCAAAGCATCCAATACCATGGACCGAAAACCATCACGTCCAATACCATGGACTGAAAACCATCGCGTCTAATACACAAAACCATAGGTGGGTCCGCCCAACCTAACATAGGGTCCAAAACCAAAATTTTCAAGTGGGGTTACAGGTGCCCTTCAAACCCCCTGTTAGCTACGTGGAAAGAATATAACACAACCCAGCATTTAACTCCTGAGAAACAAAACCATTTTCTCATATAGTTAATTAAAATCCCATATGTTAAATATCCCACCCCGATGGTTCGAAAAATAAACCATTATAATAAATAATTAAATGGATTAATTAGTCGATTTGTGACTAATTAAGAGCCATAACCCTTCGCCCTACAACAAGGGATTAATTGATCAAACCATGATTAATTAATAACCCTTTCTCCAATCACATCACCCCTGACGTCATTAAGCCACCCTAACTCGTAATTAAAATCCTGTTGGGCCCCTCCATTAACTCCCCGATCAAGTCACGTTCCCAATCACCATGCAATCTGACCCCTTCAGATCTAATGGTTGGCGCTCATATCGGGCTGCCTCCGATGCCGACCTTTACCCACCCGACAAGAGAGATTTTACTATTCATCCCTCTGCTACGTGTCACTCAATGAATGGCATCAGGAGGACCTCTCCCAATACTGCCAAGTCCCCAAAAGCAGTGTGATAGATCCATGCAAACACAAAGTATGTTCGAGTTGTCAACCTGCTACCAACTGTCAACCTTCTACAACCATTGAACTCTAGACCACTGTGCAGTCATGTGTGCTTCCTACAAACAGTGCACAACCACCATTTTACCATTAAAGCAACTGAAACGAGCTATTTATCCTATTTTCAACTAAAAACCCCTGTTTTCATGCCCAGCCTGAGCCAAATTGCTTTAAAACTTAAGTAATTTGGTAAGATAAGCTATTTGATAGTCCTAAAATACTCTGAAATAGACCAATTATGTTTGATTTCCCTAAAAATCCTTTGCCTCCATCTTTGAATCCAAAAGAATCAAATATGGAAGCCCCAATTGTTTTGAATGTCATGCTAATTACTACCCCCAATAGAGATTTAGACCATCTTCCCCTGGCTGACAAATATTTTCAGATTAAAGACCTCACCTTTGAAGAATCTTCTCTGAAATTGCATTGCAAATACCGAGATAACTAATTAAACCATGCAGATAAGATAGGCCTCTGGGAATCAAACCTGCCCAAATATCAATTCCTCGGTTTTCATGTCTTCCCGGAAATTGTTCACTACTGCCATGAAAACTATGACCCTATCATGAGAGCTGTAATGTCCCCAGATCAGAAAGCCCTATTCACTATCACTGCAGAGTCCATAAATGATATGTTACAATTACAACCTGGTGAAAACCTAACCCCCCTTACCATTGTTGATTTGCTTGATAGATTCTCCAAGCTATCTAGTTCCAGAAGTACTCAAATCCTCCATACTTTCATTGCTAAAGAAAAATACATGCCAAAGGAAGCCCTCCTTACATGTCATCCTACTTTTATGATCTGGGAAAAGATATCACATCAATGATATCATGCATTTTAGGTTTTACCACTAGTGAATATGTAGATGATATCATTTTTTCCTACATGTCTATTTTTACCGCTGGCTAGCCTCCTACAGTCAAATTTGATTATGAAAAATTCATCTTAGATAAAATGCATGATCCTTTTTTGAGATTGGAAAATGAAAGAGTGTTCAAATTTTCATCAGTCCCGTACCATCTATTTCTTTACTATCAGACTGATAAGTTTCCCTTCTCTGTCCAAAAACTTGATACCAAAGGGAACCCTAGATCTGTCTTCTTTTGGACCCCTCCATTCCATAGGTATAATTCTCCCTACCCATATACAGATTTCATTGATCTATTTGTACACCCAGTGACTACCATGTTGCTAGGAAGTCCTCCTCCCAAAATCAGTGCAGACATCAAAATAATCCTGCAATTGTCAGAACAATACAAAACAGGGGATTCGTACTTATAGCAGAACCATACAGAGATCAGAATCTATGGATGTGAGTTGCCACCTTACAAAATTCCAACATATCTCCCAATGAGATTATTTTCTCTGGAGTACTACAGGAAAATGATCAATTCTGATGAGGTGCATTTTGTTAAGGCCAAGAAGAAGGACCAACTAAGAATAAAAGATCATCTTGGACCATTCATTTGTAACAGTAAAGAAGCAGGAAAGGAAGCAGATGAAATCCTCTAGGGATTGAGATTAAAACAGAGTTTTAGATGGCCCTATGATCCCGACAACTTCATTTGTGATAGGATGCAAAAAAAATAAGCTATCTCCTTACATCCACCATAGGATCCTATAAATTGAACAGTATGCTAATCAATCTGAATGGAGGGAAAACACATTAGTAGATCAAGATAGTACAGAGGTTTTAGTTGACAATGTATTGATGGATTTAGATAGGAGGCTTGATGAAGGTTTATTTGTACAGGTGCCTGGAGAAACTCCATCTCAAAGGCAATCACAAGAACACAGTGGATAGACTTCGGAGCAAGCAGGGCCATCAAGCCAACCAGAGTCATTAGAACAAGCAAATCCATCAAAACAACAGGAGCTTTCAAAACAACAAGAAGAATCTGAATAGCTAGAAATCTCAGAGGAGCTTGCTCAACCTGATTAAATCATGAGAAATCCTCTTGTTTTGCATACTCCTCTCAATGAGGAAAGAAACCATAAAAGAGACAGAGAGGAGGCCACTCCTTCCAGCAGGCCTATTGATCAAACTTTTGCTAGAAGGAAAAGGCTAAACCCATATGTAGAACAAGAGTACACTGAGGAAACAGCAAGCAACACAGCGACAAAAAGGACAGAAAGTGAGCACACTATCCCTCCAGGAGGTTCACCATCTACCCCACAATTCTAGGTATTAGAAAGGCAATAGAGCATAGAAGTATCTTCCTTCATGGCTCCTTCTGGTTAGAGCCAAGATATCAAAGAAAAGTATAAAGATATCAAAGCAAGGAATGAGAAACTAAAGGTTCAAAGCTATGCTCATTATCTCATAATTGCTCCAACCAACCAGACAAGGCTTATCTCAGCCTTTGATATAAAGGAAAGCAAGATGCAGATGAGCTTTCTTAAGCCAACTGTGCAACAACCAAAATCAGTGGCTGACTATTTGAAAACTAATTTTGAAGTTTTGGCAAAAGATATTCACCCAATTGATCAAATAGTGCTACATAAACAAACAGGTGAAATGGTCTACTCTACATTGACCAACAAAACAATCATAGATCATTAATTACAGAACTCACTGCATAACACATCTGCACAACTTCAATTGGACAAAGCTTCTTCTCAGGCCAAAGACACCAGAATAAAGACTTTGGAGGACTTGATCATAGAGCCGGGACATGATCCCAAGGATGTCAAAGCAGCAGACCAACTAATAAAAAAGAAAATTTATGATATAGTTGCACTAAATATGTAGCTCAAGATCCCTCCTCCTCACCATCCTCAAACTGCTGAAGTTATAGAAAAACAAACGGAGGAAGAATTGATGGACCTAGTCCTTAAGTTGAATGATCAATTAAAGGAAATTGAGAAAGAATTGGAGAATTTAATGCAGTCTAAGTAGAGTGAGCTGGCCACCACTCCTTAGACTGTAATTCCTGCAGTTTCCACAGTAGTACCCTCCACTTTGGCAGTTGGTTTTGCACCAACAATTCCAATAGCAACAACATTTCCAGTAGTAGATACTACTTTAGCCACAAGTACATCAACCAATATAGGTACAACAACAAAAAGAATAGATGAATTGGTTAAGGCTATGGAACAAATGAGAATCCAAGCCACAGAACTGAAGAAGCTCAGAGACCAAGTAACAAGTTTGGAAATAAGTTGTGAACTTGCACAGATTCAGAATAAAGAAGAAGCACGAAAAAACCAAAGGATGGTGGAACTAATAAGAATCCTTGAAAAGGATTTGACACTAGGAAAGCCATTTAGAGATATCAAAGATATACTATGGACCAATATCATTGATTCCATCAATGATATTTGGCCTTCCATTTAGGTTATTTTTGAGCAAACTGAATTAGTCAAAACAGCCATGGAAGCCATACAAAAGGCAAAGGAAGAACTGGGAGACAAGCCTGCAGAAGGAAATCAGTTGATAGATTTTTTTAACAGTAGAAACAGGTACCAGCTGGATGAATTAGAAATTCAGGATAGAACCACAAATATCACAGAGATAAAGAAGGTTCTTACTAAAAGGAACCTGATGTCTAATTTGGGGAAAAAATGTCAAAGCATTCCAGTAGGCATCGACAGTTTCGTGTTAAAATATGGCATTTTGAGAGAAAAGGGACTTCCTAGTCCTCTGGTCATACATGACAAATTAATGACACAAGAAGATTACATTGACAGATTGCACAAATAGTCCAAGAGCCAAGCTAGTTCTTCAGGAGTAAAAGCATTACCCACAGGAAAGGTACTTTATGATGGCTTGGAGAATCTGTTCTATATAGAACATGAAATCAAACACTTTTTCACCAGCAAACCCAATTTTTCCAAATATATAGAAGCCGTTGAAGTCTACAGGAAAATAATCAGAATAAAATTACCAGATAATGAATGTTGGACCAATTTTACAGATTTACTATAAGTTACTGTAGTAAATCTAAAAGCTAAAGATAACAGCCAGGTAAAAATAGGTAATACATTATTAATCAACAAAGGTAAAGAGTATCAGTAGGTGAAATATAAGAGTGAATCCAGCACATAATTACCAAGGTAACTGCAAGAGCCAAATCCAAATTCCAGCACCGAACACACTCACAACTAAAGGGAAAACAAGCAAACGGATTTCCATCTGTCTCTATCTTCGTGTGAAGATATTTTTTGTTTCCTAGATTAATTCTCATATATTTATGAGATATTTTGTATCAAATTTTATATAAATACTTCACAAGTCAAAGTAATTAGGGTGGATTAAAAAGCATTTCTGGAGACATTTTATTTTAGGCTAAGGAGCTATTGTAATCAAGACTGGACTGGTTTACTGGATTATGAAATAATGTTAAGGATATTTCAATCGATTCTTATGCACATTTGGAACAAATAATTATCATTTTCTCATGTTTAAATATTGTATTCTCTTTATGTTATGGAATAGTCATGTGTGTTTCTTATGAAAATCTTAAAAGCAAACAAGGAATGATATCATCAAAATTAGCTTAAGTGCTCTCTGTTTTAATTGTTTGCATTATTTATGTTTTCTTCTAAACTACCTTGGTCTGGAAATCCTTAATTGCCTCCTTACTTCTGTAGTTTACTCCCCTTTGGCCCATAGTACAAGATTCTTCATTTCCTTTTGCTACTGGCCATCCTTCCCTTCCTCGTCTTAATCCCTGTTAAGGATTATTCATTTCCCTTAGCCCTGGTTAGGATTTTCATCCATTCATTGAAACCTTAATATTTGTTCTTGTTATGTTAGCCTGCCCTGTGAACTCTTACCTCAGTGATAAATCAAATCCAGTTAAGCATTTCTTAATTGACTCCATAGCCCAATGGCCTTAATACTTGCTCTGCCCATCTGTTTCCTTAATTCCACCACCCAATCAAAACAAACAACCTTGAACATTAAGAAATAGCCTAAAAACTTATTTAAGAAAAGTTAAATCTTAAAGCGAGAGCCCTCTCTGGACTTAGGTTGGCTAGAACCTGAGTCTTTAAGATTGGTTTGTGGTTACCTCGGGCCATTCCTTCTTTAATAACTTCTAAGCAAAAAACTTGAGTGATAACAGACCCAAAACAAAGTGATAAATGGTATTATAGACCAACAGTATGAATGACCCAACCCACATAATCACGGTGATGAGGTGAAAGTGTCATGTTCAAGAGCGACCTACTGCCATAAAGTATTCTTGACCTTTTCCCTTCTTCCCCGGTCATTTCTGACCAGCACCTCTTTATTTTTTATCTATTTTGAGGAGGATAACATATTCTTGTTGTATAATTCCACCCTTCAGGTGAATCCATTGCTATTTGATGTTTTAACAAGTCTAGCAAAGGTGAAACTCGGTCTTGTCTAGATGGACAAGTTTGTCACTATTTAATGTTTTTAACAAGTTTAACGACAAAGATAACTCACTCCTTTTCACGTTTAGAGAGTCTGAAAAGGGACTAAAAGGAAACTCCACAAGTTCTTTTTCGTAAATTTGTCTCTCAAGTCCTAAAAAGCATAAAGCAATAGAAGAGAGAACCTATTGATCATGTTTAATCAACGAGTATCTTCTTCGTAGTTAATCTATCTTAGCCCGAAGAAGGGGTAAAACTATACTAAGTAGATATCAATTCTAATCCATTAACGAGCTAGAAACAACAAACACTCAACAATGTTTTCATGTTTAGAGAGTTTGAAAAGAGCTTAAAAAGGACTACAAGGGGGTTCCTTCTTCATTTTTAACAAAGGTCGAAAAAGCGATAAAAGTTTGCATTGTGGTCAAATATGTTCAATTTACACGTAAGCATGTCATAACTGCATATCAGTTGCTAATCCTACTCAAGATGTCATCAAAATAGATTAAAAAATACATGTTCATGGATTAAATAAATGAAAACCAATGTTTACTCGATTAATGTGCAATAAATAAACATAAAAACTAGTTCTCACCATTCATTTTCACCATCTCGTTTTTACCTTTTGATTTCTAAAGCAGTTTTTTCCGAAGTTCACCAGTTGATTGCAGAGGATTCCAGGGATCATTCCTTGTGCTGTTTGGACCAGGTAGGATATAATTCTGTTCTCGTTCATTTTATTCTCTATTTTAGTTAGGAAATATTTTATGGTGTTGAGGCCCCTAGGGTTTCATTTGTCTACTTCAGCGATTAAAATGGTAATTATATGGAGAGAATGAGAGCATGAAGAACAGGATATCATAGCCTTGAATAATCAAGGAACAATTGAGGCCCTAAGAAATTGTGGGTTACTCAAGTATTTCCAGTTATCCAACATGTGGCAGCAGATGGATCTTCTACGGTTCCTTGTTCAATCATGGGATCCAACTGATCAATCTTTTCACATTCAAGAAAAAGAAATCCCTTTTACCATCGATGATATATACTTCGTAACTAGACTATCGAGGTGGGGTGCCCCAATTTCACTAACAGGACTTTCCCTTGGGGGTAGACCAGTGAAAGATTATGTGCGCCAGTTCTCTAGGCAGGGTGCCTAGCCTCGCAGAGGTAGAAGGATACTTATAAAGGATGTTAGTGATTTAACGCTAAGGACAATCCTTTTTACCATTGCCAAATTGGTTGGCAATGCAACACTTCATTTGGCCAACAAATCATACATGCAGTATGCTTTAGAATGTTTAGAGTAAAAGGTCTTCAATTGGTGCATGGTTGTCTTTTCATCTGTGAAAGAGCAACTGACCAAGGTGAAAAGAGGATAAATCAAGAATTTCGGCTATGGATCGATCATGATTTCTTTTGCCTTGGAGAGAATTCCTCTCTTGCAGCCACAACTTATTTCACTGGGTGTATCTGGACCGAGAGACCCATGGATGCAGAGGTGGACAGATCTTATAGCTAGGCATGGTGCCCATTCTTTGATTGTATTTACTCCTACATTCTTTGAATGGTTCGATCGACAAGAGATGACCTTCGCAAAATATCCATATTTAGGAATGGATTTCTGTGGCGATCTAGAATTACCATTACTATTTGGAGCAATGTGGGGTGCTATTTGTAAATTGTTTGACCAAGTGTTTTTAAACTTTTAAAGTTTTTTGCATTTTTTGTGTTTTTTTATTAATTCGAAGACTAAACAAAATCATTTTTTTTTATGTACATAGATATCGGACCTGTTCAACCTGTGGGGGATCCACGAGATGTAGCTGGACCAGCACAAAGACCTGTAGGGAAAGCGGTTCTCTGAGACTTAGATTTTGGCAGAGACTCTGGCTGAATTGCAAAATCACATAGAGGGATTAACCTTGGGTATTCTGGATATCTAGATCGAGGAGCTACCTATGTGACTGCAGTGCCACACCATCGATGTACCAGGTCGTTGGATGAGACTCTTGCGTATGATAGCATAGGAAGTAACTTGCTATCATGAGCACCACTAGTCTACTTAGATTCTTTTTCTGCATACATTTTATTTTTGGGTCAGATGACCAATTTTTGTCTTGGACACAAACTGTTTGTAATTTTTTTTTACAATTATCTATTTTACTTTCAGGGTTTTATTATGGTCGAGTGATTCAATCCTATTCAACTGATGATGCTAATTGAAAATATTTACTTTACATGTTGCAAATGTCTATTTAACACATAATTTGTTAGAGAGACAGCTAATGTGTTTAGATTTTTGGAAATATGTTGATATTGAATATACTCAAAATACCTTTCCAGAATATGAACTCTAAGGAACATACGATGAATTTCTAGGTTTCGGACGATATAAACACCAGTAATTTGTAGTACAACAATCTCTGAGTCCAGCCTAATGATGATTCGGCTAATGCCAAATGAAATGGCATCAGAGAGAAGTTCAATCTGTTAGCACCTAAATCTGCCCTAGGCTGAAGGAAGGCAAAATTCAGGGTAACCACAAACCACGCTTAGTCTGGTAGCTAGCCCTACCAGAACAGGACAGGGTTCTCTCCGAGTCATGCTCAGTTAATAGATAAGAAAAAATGGTCTGAGATGACTTACAACGAAGTATTGAACTTAGGCTAGTAAGGGAATAGGGATACAAGAAATAATTTCTATGAATGACTGAGCTTTTGGGATGGTATGGGACCAACGGTCAGCAAAGAACAGAGAATTTAATACAAAGGCACAGATTACTTCGTGAGGCATGACAGGCGGAAAGTGTAGCAATTTAGTTTGGAATAACGTGGAACGGAGAGATTTCTTAGGAGTGTGAAAAGGGCATAGGAACATGAATCATTTTCAACAGAAGAAGAACACTGAACATGAAATTTTTCCACAGGCAGAGCAATAAAATTGAATTCTACCTAATCTCACTCAGAAAATTTCACTGGAAATGAACATGAATTGAATTATGAAACATAAAAAAATACTTATGAAAACATAAGAGACACATTTGCTACACTCACAACCACAAGAATCTCATGAAACAGAGTCGCTGCCTTTCATTAATTCTCTCTCAAAAATACACAGTGAAGAAAAAGAGTTTCTTTCCCACAGTCTCCTAGAAGTTACAAACTAACCAACCATTTGAAAATAGCTTACATACAATATATAGAATGTGCCATGAAGAGATAGAACGCCCAAGGGTTGGGTAGTTACTCGAATCATTAGAAAATGGAGATGAAGAGCCAACCATCAGCTACAAGTGCAGCGCTACAAACATGACATTTGGCTTGAGTGACCGTTTGCCTTCCTTCGCCACATGGATAGAATCCAATATGGGGAAAAATACTTCAAATGCCACCTTAGGTGCCAAAAAACCAAAGTGTAGATGAGCGGGCCCACTTGGAGAAGTCGTGAATCGAAATTTCGCGAAACGGAAGCAAATTTGGCAATTTTTCCTCAGTGCGCTGCGCCATTTTCTCTGTGCATCGCGCTACTTTGGGGCCTATTTTGGGGCACTTTCAGGTGTCCAAAATGTTCCCAAGTGGGCTTGTTGGAAATACTGTCCTATCTAATTTCTAACCCCACTAGAATTTTTGAATTTGGTGCTCATTTTCCCCTTCAAATATTCATTCTCCCAAGACTGCTTCCTGTGTGTCAAAAAAGGGGCAAAGAGGCCATTTTTTGGGTGTTTTTGACCTCCTGGAGACTGCGATATTGCCAAAATTTATTTTTCAGGCACCAGTAGTCATATTTTCCATGCGGAATCCAAAAATGCAAACCATTCCTGTTTTGGAGCTCTAGATTTTTAGCGCCGCACCACACAGGGAGAAAAACCCTGTGTTTTTCCCAAAAAGTTGTCAAATGACCCAAAATGCCCCAAAAATGCTCCAACTTTCTTTTCCATGCACCATTAGTCATGATTTTTCATTCTAAATCCAAAAATGTAAACCTTTCTACATTTTGAGCTCCCAAGTTTTAGCGTCGCGCTAGTGCGCGGCGCATATAACCTGTGCGTAGCAGTTTTTACAGGAGACTTTTGGAGGCTTTCCTGGTGTGAAAATTGGGCACAGGATAGCTCGTTGGAAATTTATTTGTGTCTAATTTCCAACACAACTATAATTTTTTAATTTGGAGTTCATTTTCCCTGTAAAAAATCAAATCGCCCAAGACTGGTCAAAATGTGCCAAATGAGGCTGCCTAAAGGCAGAGTGCTATTACAGTCAACTTTTGAATTCCTTCCTCAACTCCAAATTGCACTCATGATAGCTCATTGGAAATATATTTGTGTCTAGTTATCATTTGAATCATCAATAAATTCATTTGGCCATCTGATCTAGGAGAAAGCTTGATTTTCCCGAGGTCACTTTAGAGATGCATAAATTATCCGGAAGCGATTGTATTTTTGACCTTTCTTAAAAACCATGACACCTGTGTAAAAAGTGGAGGAGGTTTTTCTTCCTTGGCCTATTTTAGAGAAAACCCTCTCTCATTTTTCCCAAATTCATCGTTTATTGCTCAAAAAATTTATTTGAGTGAAACCTATCCCGATGTGTGGAACAAAGGATTTGTCGAAATGAAGCGAAATGAAGGGGATAGGGAGTTTCTAAATTCTTGAGGAAATTTTGGGAAGTAGGGAGGGATGTTAGGAAGTAGGGAAAAGTTTAATCTCAGAGATTGAGTGAGGGGAAGGGGTCCAAAAAGGCAAAACACAGGTCCAACCTAGAAAATTGCCAAGTTGTAGCAAGAAACTAGGGTTTGTGCGAAAATGAGGAATTTGGGGGATCTCAGTGATGGAAAGTGTTTGATAAGGTACTTTAAGGATAGAGGAAGGTGCATGAACATCGGGATACAAGTTTTGCCGATGATTTGACCATCAAAGAGAAATTGCCTTCCAAACCCTAGCAGAGGGAAATGACCTTACCTAGGTGCAACTGAAGCATGAATAAGCTATAAAATTACCCAGTGGAACTTGAAATGATATTTAAAACCCTCTGAATGATGGTACACTCAACTGAATGGTGACATGGACTGACATTTGGACAACTTTGACAAGAGTAAAAGCAAACCGTAGATCTAATGCCTAGTGACCCAATTTTGCTTGAAGACTTACTGAAATGCGAAAATTTGACCTTGACACTCTGAGACCACTTTGTAAGAGCATATTTGATCATTGGAGGAAGGTTGCAAAGACTGACATTAACATTGGATCCAATATGGATGGCAGCTCCAGCTCCTTGGAGGTGCCAAGAACTGCAGATCTTTGGGTGAGCAGACAGTGCCTTCGTCCATTGGGCTATGGATTCAAAACACGGAAACTAACATTATGCAAAGGAACTCTAACTGAAGACTCAAACTGAAAACCATAATAAAACCAGACAAGACTAAATCCTAACTAACAAACTGGAAATATGCTCATATTTGAGCTTATTCAGCAAACCTACCCTAATTACTCTTTCCACCACTTGGTCAAGTGAGATGGAACAGCCAATGCAACCACGTAAGCATTATCGTTGATATTTGATTTCTTCCCAAATTCTTTCTGATGCGCAAGAAAAGGGAAGAATCGAAAGGCAGCTCCCATGGAAACTTGGAATCAAGTTCACTGCTGAAAAACTTGCAAAGCATGAATTGGCTAGATGACTTCAAGAATACTGCAAAAGGATCTTCATAAGCATCACCATTGATTTCCATTAACACATTACTGCTCTAGTCCAAGTAATCTTCATAGCTAGATATTAAACTTTTCCTCACATCTGCACTGTCTTTCTCTGATGATTGCAGCAAGCGGTCAAAAGGATCCTGAATTTCGTGAAGAACCAAACTTTGTTGTTGATTCCAAACAGAACCAAAGCCTCCTTTATCAATCTCCTCATATGACTGCAAACTTTGGTATGGGCTATGAAATGAACAATCTGTTAAACAAGACAATGAAGGTGACCCTTGAAATAGATGATTATCAACATTCTCTTTTGTCGCAGGCTTAGCTGATGAAGAAGAATTTTTACAACAAACAAAATCTAACACATGAGCAAAAGGATCATCAAAAACTTGAGCAGACTACTGCGATGCATCTATTGAAACTATATGACATCCTATTGGCTGTTCATCCTTTTCTTTAGAGATATTACAAATATTTTGCCTTATAAATTGCAATGCTTCGTAACACAAGGGTACAAAATCCTCTTGCATCATTAAATAATGTATTTCGGCTGCCTCACCTTCATCTGTAATCTAACCTTGAATTGTGTTTGGTGGCTGCAAATCTAGTTTTGTATCCAAAATGATCTCATCAGTTCACCGAACGATATGGAAACATAGTTCCTACCTGTAGACGTTCACTGAACGATACGAAACGCGAGGTCCTACAGCAACACTTAGAGCTTAATCGAAGGGGTTGACTTCTACAGTGCCCAATTGAAATATCTAGATCAATAAAGAAATACATCGCGATACTATAATACGAGATCAATCATTTCAGGGGAAGATTTCTTATTAATGACTTGCTCAAAAATTTCGCCATTTGTCTCATCCTCAACATTAAAACTGAGAGATTGTTGATTTCCTACAAGTTTTTCATTTGCAAATTTACTGTGCAATTTACCCCGCAAAAACTGAAATGATTCAAAACATAAAGGTAAGGAATCTTCTTGTATCGTTTGATCATATAAGCCAACTTCTATGTCTTCATGTGCAACCTGACTATTAATGGCATTTAGGGGCTGGAACTCTAAATATAAGAAGTCTGGAACAAAGTTTTCATCGCCCTCAAGAGGATCCAAATCAAGATTTGTCGATAGCTGATGTCTGATTGCATGTAAATTTTCTCTAATGAACTGACATGAATCAAAGCGCAAAGGCAAAGATCCTTCACTTACTTCAAAATATGCTGCACTTTCCTCATCGTTTCCATAACTGATATGCGTCGTTTGATCACTGTACTCGAGCTTCTGTAAGCGAACTTCCTCATCCAACAAACTAGCTGCTAATTTGTCTGCAAGATTAGCTTCTATTTGGAGAGCATAATCATCATCATCATACTGATCAAACTGAGGCAAATCATTAGTATAAAACATGTCATCAAGCATACATGTCATATCAATAGGTCTTTCTTCTCCAAGATGATCTACAAAACAATCCTTATGACTACTGAGATAAGAAACAAAATGTTTTGTATCAGCCACTTGTTCATGAACGTCATTTTCATCTTTTGTAGTCATTTTCCTCACCATATCTTCTACTGCACTCACCAAAATGTCAAGCGTTTCCTCTAAAGGGGTAGTTTTCTCTGGATCCATGTTTTTCATCTCTTCTTCTTTCAACCTTTCCTTTCTGATCAACAAATGAGCCTCTACATTTACTGCATTGTTCTGCATCTCTTCCAGTGTTGCAACACTCTTTTCTCTCAGCTGAAACTCCATTTCCGGATCAAAGGCTCCCAGGTAGTGAAAGAGAGCAGATCCAGGAGTGGGTCTTATATCAACCGACATTGAATAATAAACTTGATTAAATCTGGCTGAAAATTGTTGTACTGTCTCCCCGGGCAGCCTTTTCAGCTGATTATACTCTTCTACGATAAGGAAAAGGTTCTGCCCTATCCTCCACCTATCAAGAAAAACTTTGATGAACTGCTGTAAATCTGTGATGCTCACATCAGGCAGGGCTTTGAATCAACTCCTCACTTTGCCTTGCAAAGAAAGAGAAAAAAGCCTTATACTGACATCTTCTTCATCAATTTCGAAAAGGTCTAGAAAAGTCTCAACATTCTGCACATGTTGCTCAGCATTGACATTCTTATATTCACCGTCAAATCTTGGCAAGTATAGATCATAATTTTTGGGGAAAGCATGAAGAAAAGAAGGTAAAACAAGAGGTTTATACCTATCTGGGATTATAACAGCTGTAGGGATATGTACAAGAGCTATGGGATTAGTTTTGTTTTCTTTATGCTCATCACTTTGCAGAGAATCGCCATAAGATGTAGGAAAATTAAGGAGGCTAGGATCTAAGGGAAACTCACTATTTACACTTTTTGAATAGATCGAGTGAATATTTTGATCACCTTTATCATACAACAAGTTCTGAAAAACTTTTAGGGCAGCTTCAAGAACAGCGAAGAAGTAATTTACAAGAAAGAAGAGTAGAACCGAAATACCATTCCACTTTGGATACCCAAACTTTGTGTAAGATAGTTCCATTTTCGCAGAGAAAGAGTTAGTCCTCCAGTAGAGTCACCATGAAGCACCAATTGCTGGGTTCTTCAGTGAATGGAGTCACCAGGTGAATGATTTCAGCCGTCTTCTTATGTCTGATCGTTGTTCACCGTCAACAATCAGCTCTGAACTTGAGATACATACTAGGGCAAAACAATCTTCAAGCAAACCATTTTTGTCCCCAGTGGAGTCGCCACTATGTTAGCAACTAAATCTGCCCTAGGCTGAAGGAAGGCAAAATTTAGGGTAAACACAAACCACGCTCAGTCTGGTAGCTAGCCCTACTAGAATAGGAGAGGGCTCTTTTCGAGTCACACTCAGTGAATAGATAAGCAAAAAATGGTTTGAGATGACTTACAGTGAAGTATTGAACTTAGGCTAGTAAGTGAATAGGGATATAAGAAATAATTTCTATGAATGACTGAGCTTTTGGGATGGTATGGCACCAGCGGTCAGCAAAGAACATAGAATTTAATACAAAGGCACAAATTACTTCATGAGGCAAGGCAGACGGAAAGTGTAGCAATTTAGTTTGGAATAACGCGGAATGGAGAGATTGCTGAGGAGTGTGAAAATGGCATAGGAACATGAATCCTTTTCAACAGAAGAAGAACACTGAACATGAAATTTTCCCACAGGCAGAGCAATAAAATTGAATTCTACCTAATCGCACTCAGAAAATTTCACTGGAAATGAACATGAATTGAATTATGAAACATAACGAAATACATATGAAAACATAAGAGCCACATTTTCTACACTCACAACCACAAGAATCTCATGAAACAGAGCCGCTGCCTTTCATTAATTCTCTCTCAAAATTACACAGTGAAGAAACAGAGTTTCATTCTCACAGTCTCCCAGAAGTTACAAACTAACCAACCCTTTGCAAATAGCTTACATACAATATATAGAATGTGTCATGAAGAGATAGAATGCCCAAGGGTTGGGGAGTTACTCGAATCATTAGAAAATGGAGATGAAGAGCCAACCATCAGCTACAGGTGCAGCGCTACAAACATGACATTTGGCTTGGGTGACCATTTGCCTTCCTTCGCCACTTGGATAGAAGCCAGTCTGGGGAAAAAATACTTTAAATGCCACCTTAGGTGCCAAAAAACTGAAGTGTATATGAGCGGGACCACTTGGAGAAGTCGCAAATCGAAATTTCGCGAAACGGAAGCAAATTTGGCAATTTTTCCTCTGTGCGCCACACCATTTTCTCTGTGCATCGTGCTACGTTGGGGCCTGTTTTGGGGCACTTTCAGGTGTCCAAAATGTGCCCCAGTGGGCTTGCTGGAAATCCTGTCTTGTCTACTTTCTAACGCCAGTGGAATTTTTGAATTTGGTGCTCATTTTCCCCTCCAAATCTTCATTCTCCCAAGACTGCTTCCTGTGTGTCAAAAAAGGGGCAGAGAGGCCATTTTTTGGGTGTTTTTGACCTCCTAGAGACTCAGATCTTGGGAAAATTTATTTTCTGGGCAGCAGTAGTCATGATTTTCCATGCTGAATCCAAAAATGCAAACCATTCCTCATTTGGAGCTCTAGAATTTTAGCGCCATGCCACACAGGGAGAAAAACCCTGTGTTTTTCCCAAAAACTTGTCAAATGACCCAAAAATGCTCCAAATTTCTTGTCCATGCACCATTAGTCATGATTTTTCATGCTGAATCCAAAAATGTAAACCTTTCTTCATTTGGAGCTCCCAATTTTTAGCGCCGCACATTGAGAAGTGGTGCGGTGCAATGGGCTTGAGGCGCGGCACATATAGCCTGTGCATAACGGTTTTTACAGGAGACTTTTGGAGGCCTTCCCGGTGTCAAAATTGGATGAAGGATAGCTCTTTGGGAAGGTATTTGAGTCTAATTTCCAACCAAACTAGAATTTGTTAATTTGGAGTTCATTTTCCCTATCAAAAGCCAAATCTCCCAAGACTGGTAAAAATATGCCAAATGAGGCTGCCTAAAGGTAGAGTGCTGTTACAGTCAACTTTTGAATGCCTTTCTCAACTCCAAATTGAGCTCATTATAGCTCATTGGAAATATCTTTGTATCTAGTTATCATTTGACTCATCAAGCAAGTCATTTGGCCAACTGAGCTAGGATAAAACTTGATTTTCCCAAGGTCACTTCATAGGTGCATCAATTCTCCCGAGGCGATTGTATTTTTGACATTTCTTAAAAACCATGACACCTCTGTAAAAAGTGAAGGATTTTTTTCTTCCCTCACCTGGTTTGGACAAAAACCTCTCTCAATTTTCCCAAATTCATCTTTTATTGCTCAGAAACCTCATTTGAGTGAAACCTATCCAGATGTGTGGAACAAAGGATTTGTCGAAATGAAGCGAAATGAAGGGGATAGGGAGTTTCTAAATTCTTGAGGAAATTTTGGGAAGTAGGGTGGGATGTTAGGAAGTAGGGAAAAGTGTAATTTCAGAGATTGAGTGAGGGGAAGGGGTCCAAAAAGGAAAAACACAGGTCCAACCTAGAGAATTGCCAGGTTGTAGCAAGAAACTAGGGTTTGTGCGAAAATGAGGAATTTATGGGATCTCAGTGATGGGAAGTGTTTGATAAAGTACTTTAAGGATAGGGGAAGGTGCATGAACATCAGGATATGAGTTTTGCCAATGATTTGACCGTCCAAGAGAAATTGCCTTTCAAACCCTAGGAGAGGGAAATGACCTTACCTAGGCACAACTAAAGCATGAATAAGGTGTAAAATGACCCAGTGGAACTTGACATGATAATGACAACCCTCTGAATGATGGTACACTCAGCTGAACGGTGACATGGACTGACATTTGGACAACTTTGACAGGAGTAATAGAAAACCCTAGATCTGATGCCTAGTGACCCAATTTTGCTTGAAGACTTATTGAAATGACAAAATTTGACCTTGACACTCTAAGACCACTTTGTAAGAGCATATTTGATCACTGGAGGAAGGCTGCAAAGACTGACACTAGCACAATCAACGCACTATACTCAACGATATTATTTGTCAATCGGCCAATGCAAATCCCTCTAAAACTCATTAACTCACCACTTAGAGCGAAAATAGCCCATGCTATAGAAGATAGGTTTTGCGTACTACAACTAGAACCATCAGCGTAACCAACAAATGGTTTTGAAAAGTTTGACATCTGCAAAAAATGAAAAATGGTTTACTTAACCAAATAAAAACCCAAAAGGAAACATACTCAGACATGCAATCCAAGCATATTTACATGAGTTTTACCATACTTGACTAACCATAGTAACCTTTTAAGTACAACCCATTTATGGGCTTAGATAATGGAATTCCATCATAATCTACTAAGCCGTAGGAACCTTTTGTCAAAACGTGCTTAACAATATAAGGACCCATCCAAAGCGGTTCAAATTTTCCTGCTTCAATTTTATCAGGCTCCTGATTGTAAAGCAAGACCAAGTCACCTTCTGAGAAGACACGAGGCTTGACATTTTATCATATTGCCCTTTACCCATTTTTTGTGCGCTTCATTAGCCAATGCGACATCATGATGGGTTTCATCTAGATGGATTAATTCCAAGAAACATGCTTCTTCTTCAGACGTATCAGGTAGCAGGTCAATTACGAGTTTGAGTGATGAAATTTCACATTGAATTGGCAAGACTTTTTCCAAACCATACATCTACTGAAAGGGTGTGAATTTGGTAGCATTTCTCACTGAGGTTTGATATGCCCAGAAAGCTGAGTACAAGATTAAATGCCAATTTCATTTATGAACTCCAATCATTTTTTGCAACATGCACTTAAGGACCTTGTTGATAGCCTCAACTTATCTATTAGCTTGAGGATAATATGGAATAGAACTGTTATGTGACAGTCCTAATTTGACAGTCAACTCAACCATCATGTGATTGTGAAAATGTGACCCATGATCTATGACTATGGCCTGTGATACACCAAACCTGGCAACCACGTGGTTGAAGAAAAATAATGCAGCTGTTTCGCCATTGTTGTTTAATGTAGGCATCGCCTTAGCCCATCTGTTAAAGTTGTCAACATCGACTATAATATACCCATGCCCCCCAGTCGAGATGGGGTTACATGTCATAAAATAAATTCCCCATTTAGTGAATGGTCCAACAACGACTACTAGATGTAAAGGTGCAGGTGGTAATCTAGTTTTCCGATTGAATATTTGACATGCATGACAACTTCTGACAATAATTATGCAATCTGATGAGCCCCAATTTTTGGTATAATTTGGGCTCATTTGGCCTACTTGCTTTGCTCAAACCATTCACTTTTTACTGCTTATGCATGCATTTCTTAGTTTATTCGTGTTGTTTGTAGGAAGAAGGGTAGACACTTTATCTACGTGACTAATGCATTATGATTTCAGGTTTTTGCATTAAAAGGGAGAAAAGACCACGTGAAAAGGAGACAAGGAGACAATGAGGTGGCACTGCTGGTTTTTAGGAGAGGATGTACACAGTCTTGGGACCCTCCTCATGATTCCCACCATAGCTCCGAGCTCCAATCCATCTCCCCACCGAGCTTAGAAGTAGCCAGCTGTTCTACAGGAACAGCAGTTATAATTGTTCTACAGGAACAGTAATTATGACTGTCCTATAGGATCAGCAGTTTAAACTTCAGTTGGACAGCCGAGCTCCTAAAATCAAGGACACCTGTTGGATGATCGTTTTGCATAAGTATGGAGGCCGTAGCCTTTGATAGGTTGTTGAAACTTTCGCATTACTATTGTAATTTTTGAGCACAGCTCGGTGTAGTTCTTTTTGTAAGCCAATTTGGCATGACATCAGATTATGAATAAAGAAGGCAGATTTTGATCTAGTTCTGAGTTTTCTCAAGGAGCTATAGCTCTCAGGTTAGGGCCCAACCTGAGAGCAATAGATCTCCTCAGTGTTGTTTTGTGTTTGCATTTCGTTCCAGCACTTTGAGTTTGTTTATTTTCACATGCAATTCGAATTCACAGTTTGGTAATTTAGTCGTTTTCATGAGCATAGATAGGACTAGTTTATGGTGATTTGCTTTCAGTTGCTTCAGTTTGATAGGAGGATAGATATAATCTCTTGGAGCTCCAGCAAAAAGGTTGAGAAGGTCTCCACTGCCATCTCTGTTTGGAGATTGGAGTGTAGCCTATACCAGCCACAAAAATACGCAGTTCTTCACTTTATACATGCTGCAACATAGTCTCGTTTATGATAGATCTTTCCATGCACTTCACTCTTGCACCATACACCTTCATCACTGATTCATGCACATCCCTCTACACGCTTTATCTTGCTGTTCATTGAGTTCAGGTAGCTTAGGTTAATGAATTTTCATCTTGGTGACAGTCATAAGCCATTTGTTTCATTTACACTACTTTTCATCATTCTATTACCTCCTTCTTCGTCTTGATCACGCATGCAACCACATCCTCGACCTCTGCTCCACTCTGTTATCTCCTACACTTTTCCACTCCTCACGTAACTTCATTCTTTAGACATTTCGTTGTTATCACCTTTCATCCATCAACCCATTTCATACACTCGTTCTCCATCCTACTTCTCCACTCCTGAGCCATCACCAGCCTTATTCCTACCTTACACATCTCCCCCTACCATTCCATCACTCCTCCATCACTTCAAACACCCACGGTAGGTCATCCTGTAGCAATTTGTAGACTTCCTGTAGAAACCCCTGCGTTTCCTGTAGAATCCCCTGCAGACATCCTGTAGGAGGCCACTCACTCGGTTTCTGAGCCTCTGAACGTGAGGAACCTCTGTGGATGGATGCTAAGGATCTCTGGGAACCTCTCCTAGCCTCCCCAACCTTTCCCAAGCTTTCCTTCCTTCCTCATCACATCTGCACAACCAAACCCTAATAAGCACAAAATCACAATCACTTCATCCACTTATAGAGAAAATACAAAAATATGTCTTTTAAGCTGCAAGTAGATTAGATTCATGCATTTTCACTTATTAGAAGTAATGGAATCATTGGTAGAAGTTTCCTTCACATTCTTTGCATCATAGAGGTTAGACTAGTTAAATTAGGGTTTCCTAGGGTTTCCATGTTTTGATTTGCTTTCAGTTCATTTTTGCCAAGTAGATTAGTCTTCTTTGAGCTAGCTTTCGTCCATCATTGATAAAGCTTCTTCTGTGAGCCTATAGAAGTTGGCTTGAGCCTTAGCGGACTTGTGCCAGCTGACCAAGTGACAGCTGCGACAAGAGCTAGTACTTGTGCATACAGCACCGTCGCTTCCAAGTTTGTACGAACTACCGGGTTGATAAAATTAAGAGACAGGAAGCCCCAGGAGTTGTAGCATTATTGCTACAATACTGGAGCTCACCACAATCTTTGAGTATTTTTGGACAAAAGTAACCAACACAGATAATTCTCTGTGTTGTAGCATATTCAGATGTATGTCCACCACAAACACGTGAATCACATTCATTCAAAGCTTTCTCAGCCTCCTCATGGGTGAGGCACCCACGTAAAATTGTATCAATACCATGATGATAAAGTGTGTCACCAACGATCAGATAATTTTTGGCTTGGTATATGATACGTTGAGAGCAAGAGGTATCAGGCCGGAAAGCTTGGGTTTAGAGATAGATTAGTATATCCCCATATCATGAATCACTTGATGAAATTAGAAACAGAGACTCATCCAAGATTGATGTTTCTGATATTAAATCGTTGGAGGATGAGGGAATATCAGAAAGTAGTTTGGCAAATATGAGATATTTCTTTGACTTAGACTTAATGAATTCTAAATCAAATTCCTCCAATATAACTATCCATTTCAAATATTTCCCCCCCAACAATTGACATGACAAAATATATGTCATAGGGTTGCAATTAGAGATAATTGTAGTTTTACGCAGGAAGATATAGTGACGAAACCTTTACACAGCTTGAACGGCTGCCAAAGCTGACTTTTCAACATAATAATATTTCCTTTCTATATCATTGATATTATGGCTCAAATAATATACTATATGTTCTATTCCATCTTCTTCTTCGACTAAAACCATTCCGATGGTTGTATATACAGCGGCGAGATACAAGTAATAGTCTTGTTGATAGTTTGGGGCATATATTAATGATGCTCTAATCAAGGAATATTTAAGAGCACTAAAGGAAGCTTGTGTAACTTGATCCCAATAGAAGGGTAAGCATACGAGTAAAATCTTTAGCCATTTCAGCATAGTTTGGAATGAACCTCCTCAGAAAGTTTTCCTTCCCTTGAAGTTTTTGTAGCTCTAATAAATTTGAAGGTGGAGGCAAGCCAAGTATTGCTTGAACCTTGGTTGGATCAAGTTGAATTCCATCTTTTGAGACCACGAATCCAAGCAATCGACCAGAGCCAACACAAAACACACACTTGTGTGGATTGAGCCTTATTTTGTAGTGTCGGCACCACAAGAATATTGCTCTAAGATGTTGCGGGTGATCAGTCCGCTTTCGTGAATGAGCAGGAAAGTCATCAAGATATGGTTGTACAATGTTCTTAATGTCATGGAAGGCATAGTTCATTGCCCTCTGAAATGTAGCCCCTGCATTCTTCAAACCAAAAGGTAACTTCCTATATGCGAATGTGCCCCACGGACAAATAAATGTAGTTTTTGACTGATCCTCTGGGCAGATATTGATTTGATTGTAACCAGAAAATCCATCCATGAATGAAAAGATTTCACATCCGGCACATTTGTCAATAATCTGGTCGATGAAGGGTGTAGGATAATTGTCTTTTGGACATGCTTTATTTACATCCCAGTAATCAACGCACACTCTAATTGTTCCTTGTTTTTTCATCACGGGAACAATGTTCGATACCCAATTGGTAAGAGGCACAGGGTAAATGAAGCCAGCATGCAAAAGTTTTTCAACATTTGTCTTGATAGCAGTAGCTTTCTTTGGATGTATACGTCGAAGCTGCTGTCATATTGGTTTGACATCAGGGTACATTTTTATTTGATGTTCAACAATGCTTGAATCAATCCCTAGCATCTCCTCATAATACCATGTAAATATATCTCTAAATTCACGAAACAAAGCACGATAAATATTGAGTTCCAAAGGAGAACAGGATTTGCTGACATGAATGTTTTCTACAGTGTTAGGCTTGGTAAAAATGTATATAGAAATGGTTTCTTCTATGTTAAACAAATTATGCTCAGAATCTACCGAATCTATTCTAACAGAATTCGAAAAGAAATCAACAGTTGAAGGGTGTACTAGTTCATCTGAATAATCTTCACTGGAATCTGGAAGATGGAAATGATGATGATAATATTCCCATGGTTCTTCTCCTATCACCATTGATTGGATGATTCCTTCATCTGTAGAATATATACAAGCAAAAGGATCTGAAGAAGTACCATATTCAAGTGAACGATCTACCCGTTCAATCGGCAAATGTGGATTTGGAAATGCCACACAAGAAAGAAAAATTGATTGATATGCAAGCTCAATAGGGCTTAGCAGCATAACTTCATTAAAACTTTCATCTTCAATACTATTGTTGATCCTCTTTAAGTCAGATGAATTAGAGGATAACATATTACATGTCTCAACTCTCGCAACTTCCAAAATCTGAGATGGTGGAGGAAGTGTAAAAGTACCCATTAAGGAGGGATCTTTTAAAAGACCTACACCAACACATTGAAGTGAAAGTGGTGGTCCGTTAACAAATGGAATGCTTCCCATAAATTGAGAACTAGAGGCAAAAAATGAAGTTTGGTCAATAACTTTATTCCACCTTTATGAGGAAATGCGATTGTACGAAAGTACGTGGAAACAACAGCATCCATAGCATAAACCCATGGTCTTCCAAGTAAAATGTTGTAGTCAAGGGGCCCATCAACCACCTCAATCTCAACAATTACTATTTTTTCCCCTAGCTATAATTGCAAATTATTCAAAATCCCACATGAAGTATACATTATTCCATCAAAATCTTTCAATGTGGTTGGTGATCTTTACAATGTAGGTGACCTTAGTGTTTTCCAGCAGCTCATTGACATAATACAGGTAGAAGCTCCCTCATCTATGATAGTTCAATGAATATTTTTGTTAAGAGCTTTAATATTAATTAGAAAAGATAATTCTTTTGGTAACTGTGGCATATATCCTGAGTGATTAAAAACCACAAGACTACACTCCGCTGGATCTACTCCACCTATTACTGATAGTAAAGCTTGTTTCTGGGAGGGGCAATTTTTCAACACCTCAGGCATCAACATAGCAGAAGGAGACTGAGCAAGATCCTCTACTATGTTGTAATTTTGAGTAGCTTGAGCTCAAGGGTTGAATGTTGATTTGTGCACAACTCCCTTTGGGGCTTCGTTATTAAATCTAGTGCAATGGGTAGTGGAACATTTTTTGATGTGGTCGAAGTCGAAGAACCAGGTTGATCAGTGGCCTGAATATTTGACGACCATGGTGGATTACCATAATATTTACTATGTGTCTGAGCCAAAATTTCATATTTAGGTTTTGAGATGGATAACATTAATACCTGGGATGTGGAAGCATTTTCTGTTGCAACCAAATTGGTATCCAGGTTTGGAAACATATCTCTCAACACTGCGGATGCGGTAGAATTTTTTAACAACTTAGAAACCTCCAAGCAGTGAGGACAATCTCTTGTAAAGTGCTCGTCATTACATATCAAACATGGATAACAAGATTTCTTTCCTAGATTAGAGGAATCAGATGATTTCTCTTGAAGAGGGTTTTCAGTTTTCTTTTTCTTTTTCCCTTTCTTCTTGTTTCCTGGTTGCTTTTGATTCTCACCTTTGTCAGATGACATGTCATTAATATTAGAAGGAGGAACCTCAGATGCATTTATAGTTTGATTCAAAATGGCAAGCGATTGACCAGATGGTTTACTTGTCATTGCGTGCTCGAGGAACCGATCACACTGTCGCCGGCATGAGAGTCCCTACTCGATGGTGGAGGTGGAATGGATTGATTTAGGCATGGTGCATGTGGAATTTTGCCATAGAGCATGCTAGATTATGTGTAAATTAAATCCAAATATTGGTCATGAGAAATCACTTGCTTTTCTGTAACAACTCCAACTTTAGCCACATCCTCAGTGACAGATGGTAATAAAGACTTAATGAACCACTCAGCTAGAAGCTGAACAGGAACATAGGTTTTAACCATTCGATGACGACGATGCCACTCATGAATATGATCTGATATGTGAGTAGAAGTCATTTGTTTAAAGATGATCTAAAGTTCCGTTCTAGTTTCATATCTAATGGGTAACTGGAAGTGGGTCAAAAAAGTAGTGGCTAAATTGGTGAAATTATTAAAAGAGGCTCTCGGCAATTCAATATACCACATAGCAGCCGAACGTGTGAATATTGTTTGGAAAAGATGGAGTCTTACTAAATCATCATTCAAGGAGTTCGAAGAACACCATAAATGAAAAGTCATGATGTGATTTTATGGGTCTTCTCCAGGATTCCATTAAACTTTGGAATATGGGAAGGCAACTTGTGAGGAATTACCACCATCGTGCATATAAAATTGGATCATTGTTAAGTCGGTTCAAATCTGATAATTCTAAAGTTGCCACAAATGGCAACTGTGGATTCAAATCAGGTTGAGCATATCCAGGATAAGATGGAAATGCCTATGACATAGGACTTTGCATACTCACATAAGGTGGATATCCTTGATAGGGAGGTTGGACATAGTTGGTATATGGATTAAAACCAGGTTGACCTTGCAATTGTCCATAATTGGGTTGGGCTTGGTACACAGGACCTTGATATGCTTGATATTGTCCTTGCCCAAGTTGAGCTTGAAAAGCAGGCCCATACTAAGGTTGGACATTCTAAAAAGGAGGATGTTGATACTGTGGCTGCCAAGGTTGTTGGGGTACTGGTTGTGAAGTCTGATATTGCCCCCCAATGCTAATTTGACCAGGTTGAGGATAAACTAAACCAATAGCAACTTGAGTCACTCCAGATAATGGCACACTAACCTAAGGTAATTGTACCTTGGAAACAAGTGGTTGTTGCATAACAACCTAAGAAGTTTGGGTTTGTTGAATCGAAACTTGTGATTGTGAGGTAGCATAACTAATTTGTGTAGGTTGAGATACAATAGATTGAGCTTGTATCTATGGATCAATAGTTACAGTAGGTACAGTCGAAATAATCAGCTCAGTTTGCATAGGTTGTGTTGGATACACGAGCCTTGGTTGTGGTGGCAAAGTTGGCTACCACTGACAGACTCTCATTTCAAGTTGACTTAAATACAGTGGGACATAACCATAGGGCTGTCCTCCTTGATAGGGAGGATGCAGTGAATAGGCATATTGTTGACCATATGGTGGCATTCCAGTGTTAAGAGGATATATAGGTCTTTGTTCACTGAATTGCCTAGTTTGATACTGATATTGGTAAGCAGGATCAAATTGTTGTCCTTGATAAGAAGAACCAGGTAAAATTCCCGATGATGACATGGGTGATGACCATGGCAAAGAAGAAACCCTTGAGTCGAGTGGATTCCAGACATAGACTAGTAACTAGTTGGGATGGATGATTGTCCATATAAATGTGAGTTAGGTGTGGTAGAAAACATTGAAGAAGTAGCAGCAAAGGATTCTGCCGTAGCTGCATCAAATGAAGCAGTTCGGGATGTTTAGGATTGTTCTTCCATGGTTAACTGACCCAAAAGTTGACCTAATGACTCAAGTGGTATTTCAAATGCAGCAATAAAACTTCGAATAGTAGAATGAGGAGGAGATTGAGAATAAAGAAACAAACTAGGTCCAAAATGATGTGGAGTCCTCGGGGTAGAATCTTCCTCAATTTCTTCCTCTACAAAAATTAATCTAGGTGGAGGGATTTCACCGTCAGGTCCAAAATAGACTTCTGGTGTTAAAGATGAAGGTTTAGGAACTATAGATGACTGAGGTATTTCAGTAACAACTTTGGAATGTTCAACATCAAAGTCCAGATGTTCTAGTAAAAGAACTTTGGTTTCAAGGGAAGGTTCGTGAACAACATCTGGTTCAAAAATGTCTTCGATTTCAACTGCTATAGGTTCTAGATTGAATTCCAATTGAACTAGTTCAATTTTTGAAGTAATTTCTGGTTGATTAACTTCAGGTTATGGATCAACTTTAGTTTCTTTTTCACTTTTTTCCATTATAGTGGCCTCAGGTAGTTGAGTAACTTCTTCTTGTGTAACAGATGTACCAGAAATAGTTGGAGTAGCTGGAGGCTCAGTCCTAGCCGTGATAGGCGGCTCTAGTAATTCAGATGAAGTACTAAAAACTCTTGATGTACCAGACTCTGTTTGACAAGTCCACCTTGACTGAATAAGAGTCGATACTGGTGGCAAAGGCGGTTTTCTCGTAACTCTCCTCGAATGATGAACTGGAGGCTGATTTTCCTCCAGAATTGCTAGTGGTTTCTATCAGACTAAACTCAGCTAAGGAATAAGGATGTTATTCATGGTCAATTAATTTTTACAACACTAGAACACAACTTTTCTTTTTCATTTTTAAAGAGTCATGAAAAAACAAAAGACAACTCTAGTCACTTTCGATGTTTAATGAGCCTGAAAGGACAAATGCTCAGATGATCCTTTTCTTTTAAGGAGACAAAAAGGAATGAAAGTGATTGCTCTAGAGATTATAGACAAGAGGGTTTACTAGACTAATCGCAAAACTACAATATACACCTTGGTGATAAATGAAATAGAAATAACCAAGGATTTTACATATGACAGTAAATCTTCCCGAATGTTGTGTTCAGTGTGTTATGATCGGTAAGGCGACAGACTCGACTTCCTAGGGATAATGGATTTCAACCTATTGGGGTCTCCCACTATATACTCGATGGTACTGGGAGCATTAGTCCGTACTAGAACTTATCGAATCAGAGAGGAGGAATCACCCAACCTCAGTGAAAATGATAGCCACTAGGTTTAAAGACGTCGGAACAAATCTCTAGTCTAGACTACTAGATGTTCTTGTTAAGTTCCAATGTGTTAATAGATTAATTGATGTAAATTTTAGGTTGATCTTGCTTAAAATTTTCCTTTGAGGGTTCACCACGAGATGTTTTTCGAAATTCCTAAGAATGCAACTAGAATGAGAAGCACTCTTTCCATTTATATTTAGCGATGAAAATCATAGCTATGAGGGATAGAGCTTTTGAGTACTTTTTGAACAAACAACAAAGAGCACAAACTAATGCAATTCCCTAAACCATTCCTTTTGAACACACAAAATCAAACTCTAAAATGAAAATTGCATGTATTTCTTTTCATTTTCTCTTAATGTGAATGATGCAATAATAAAAACCAATGCACAAATGATTCAGAAGCCTTTTCATAAAAAAAGACGATTAATGACAATTTCTTTTAAAGGGAAAGGAAGATTATATGACACTTTCAATTTTAAAGAAACAAAGATTTTCGACACTTTAAATGAAAATAAAATCAAATGCACAAAGAAATCAATCGACTATTTATGAAGGAGGACTTTACAACACTTCTCGATTGACAAAACAATCGATCAAAAATAACTTTTGGCAGTGGTGTTAGAGCCTAGATTTTCCTCAGGCTGAAAAGACAAGGTTCTAGGTCCACATCAAACCACGCTCAGCCTCGTAGCTAGCCCTATGAGGACAGGAGAGGGCTCTCTCCGGGTCAATCTCAGCGAAAGATAATCGATGGGTCTTGAGATGACTATTTAACAACTAATATTAGGCTAGGTATCAAGTACAAGGATTTGTTTTGGGTTTTTCGGGGTTTTTGCTGGAAAAAAGGGACAGGAAAATTTTGGGTCTGCGGATGAGGGCCAGTTCTTGCAGAGTTCAAGTTGGGGCAAGAAAAGAAATGGTTAGGATGCCTTAAATTGAATGAATGGATAGAAAGGATTGTTGAGAAGCTGAAGATGGAAAGATTATATCAAGGATCCTCTACAAACTGAAGAAAACAAATAAAACTAAACAAAAGTCAAAGGCAGAGCATAGAAATTTATGAATTCCACCTTAAATACTCATCCGTTTAATTTCAGAAGCAAGAGAAGGGAAATGGAAAACATAAACATTCATGAACTTACAAATACATGGAGAAAAACACCATCTAAACACAGAGCCACAAGGATCCCAACAAGTGCTGCAAAACCCTGGTCTTTCCTTTGCCAAAATTGCAGAAATGAAATGTACAATGAAGTGCTAAGCAATCCCAAGTGTCCAACCCTGAAAATGACTTAGAAATTACATAATATAGACAAGACAAACCTATTCCCTTGCCTCTATGATTCGAGATCATCATTCTAGGAGCTGTTTGAACTAATTCTAAACAAGGAACTGAAATCTAGGTAGTCAAACAACTTACCCCTATATGCTAGGAAACTGATTCATTCATTCAATTTTCACCTTTTAGTGAATGAATCCTCTAGAACAAGTAAAAATGTGCCAATACTACATCATGGTTATCAAATTACATTATGCAAGGTCAAGAGTAACATAAAAAAGCAAAACTGGTCAAAACTGGGCGAATTTCTGAGCTTAACAGTGAAAAATGGGCAAAAATCCTCTATGCGCCGCGCTTGATTCTCTATGCATTGCACCACTTTGGAGCTGATTTTTATGCCATTCTGGAAGTCAAAAGTGAACCCAAGTGTTCTTTTTGGAACGATCTACCTGTCTAATTTCCAACCCAAGTGGAATTTTTCAATTTGGCCTCCATTTGCCCCTCCAAAAGTCAGTTCTCCCAACACTGCTTCCTGTGTGTCAAAATAGGGGAGTGAGGTCATTTTTTGAGTGTTTTTGGCCTCTTCAAGACTCAAAACCTACCCAAATCTCTTGGCCATGCACTAGAAACCATTATTTTTCATGCCAAATCCATAAATACAAAATTTTTGTAATTTGGAGCTCCCTACCAAAAGCATGCGCCACGTGGCGCGGCGCATAGGGAGGAAAACCCTGTTTTGTGACCAAAGAAATTCAAAAATGACAAAATTTTCTCCAAATTACTTGAAATTTGGACTAAAGGTGCCTCATCAAGTATCATGCTCAACGAAAGAGGCTTCGGCCAAGATTTGGAGCCGATCTTCCCTTTTATGACGTTCCAGTGTCCTCCTGATGTAGGCAGTTTCAGTTGTAAAGTCATTGTCTTGGTCATATAATGTATCAGTGTCCGCCCTCATGGTGTTTAAAAGTCTATTTGGCTTTCAATGAGATGAAGAATGAGAATTTGGTGCAATTTCCAAATGTGGGAGGGACTGTGGGAAATAGGGCAGTGTGGACAGTGGGGTTTTTCCCTTTGGAATTTTGACAAATGTAGGAACAATGGACAATTACTTGACTGTTTGGGAAACTTGAGATTTTGGGAATTTTACAAATGACACGAATGATAAGGAATGTAATGAAATTAGGGATAGGGATAGTGGGACTTAGGAATAAGTAACTTGGGATATGAGGGAATGTTGGGATAGGGTTTAGTATATGGACTAGGGTTTGGGATTATGGGAAATAGGAATTGAGGGCATGGGCTTAGTGAATTTTGGAGGTATGGGAATTAGGGATATGGGGATGAAACTAGAAAATGAATGTGGGAAACAAAGAGTGTGGAAGTGAGGGAATGGAATTTGGAAACAAAAACACCAACTACAAACCCTAAGCACTTGTTTTTGAGCACAAATTGCAAGGTATTAGGGTTTGAATTTTCTTTTACACAACCACCATAAATTGTATGAAAAACTCCTTCACTAGCAAGGAAGAGGGCTTAAATTACTTGCACACTAGAAGAGTTGAGTGATTTTGGAAATTTGAGGGAGTTTTTGAGAGAAATCAGGCTTTTTAGCCCAATGCACCGTGCCTTCCCTATGCGCCGTGCCAGTGTAAATTTACACTGGAAATTGCTGCCCAATGCGCCGCGCCTTCCCTATGCGTAGCGGTTTTTCCCGGAGACTTTTGGAGGCCTTCCCAGTGTCCAAATTGGGTGCAGGATATCTGTTGTAAAGTTATTTGAGTCTAATTTCCATATCAACTAGAATGTTTCAATTTGGAGTTCATTGTCCCTGTAAAAAATCAAATCTCCCAAGACTGGTCAAAATATGCCAAATGAGGCTGCCTAAAGGAAGAGTGTTGTTGCCGTCAACTTTTGAAGGTCTTTATCAACTCCAAATTGAGCTCATGATAGCTCATTGGAAATATATTTGTGTCTAGTTAACATTTGAAGTATCAAGCAAGTCATTTGGCCAACCAAGGTTTGAGAAAACTTGATTTTCCCAAGGTCACTTCAGAGGTGCATCAATTCTCCCGAGCCGACTGTATTTTTGACATTTCTCTAAAACCATGACACCTGTGTGAAACGTGAAGCAGGTTTTTCTTCTTTGGCCTATTTTGGAAAAAACAATCTCTCATTTTTCCCAAATTCATCTTTTTTTTCTCAGAAACATCATTGGAGTAAAACCTACCCCGATGTGTGGAACAAGAGATTTGTCGAAATGAAGCGAAATGAAGGGGATAGGAAGCTTCTAAATTCTTGAGGAAATTTTTGGAAGTAGGGAGGGATGTTAGGAAGTAGGGGAAAGTATAATCTCATAAATTGAGTGAGGGCAAGGGGTCCAAAATGGCAAAACATAGGCCTATCTTAGAAAATTGCCAAGTTGTAGCAAGAAACTTGGGTTTCTACGAAAATGAGGAATTTGGGGGATCTCAGTGATGGGAAGTGTTTAATAAGGTACATTAAGGATAGGGGAAGGTGTATGAACATTAGGATACCAGTTTTGCTGATGATTTGACCATCCAAGAGAAATTAGCTTCAAAACCCTAGGAGAGGGAAATGAACCTTACCTAGGTGCAACTGAAGCATGAACAAGGTGTAAAATGACCCAGTGGTACTTGACATGATAATGACAACCCTATGAATGATGGTAAACTCAGCTGAACGGTGACATGGACCGACATTTGGACAACTTTGAAAGGAGTAAAAGCAAACCCTAGACCTAATGCCTAGTGACCAAATTTTGCTTGAAGACTCACTGAAATGACAAAATTTGACCTTGACACCTTAAATTCACTTTGTAAGAGCATATTTGATCACTGGAGGAAGGCTGCAAAGACTGACACTAACAAGTGGATTGCAAATGATAAATAAATACATAGAAAAAATCCAACAATCCTGTCTAAATCATGTCGAATAAGGAGATAAAAACTGTCTTCAGAGATAAAACTTCATTTACATTCAACAAGCAATTCAAACTGCCAAAAATTGACAAAAGTTTTCAGCTCCTAGATGGGAAAATTGACCCTAAAGTGATTAGCACAAGCAGAAGCTAGAGACAATGTGGTGACTCCCATTGTATCTATGGGCGAAGTGCACTGCAGCGCACTGTGTCAGTCATAGAAGTGCACTGATTACTGAAGGTGATTTTATGCTTAAATTTGATTCAATTTTTAGTGAATTTAGACTTGAATTCCATAAATGATAAGAGGTACAGTATGTTAAAGTGCTTCAAGAGACCGATAAGCTACCCAAGGGATAGGATCACTCCCCAACGGAGTCACCAATTTGTTTTGGGAAAATTTAGTGTTTTATCAAACTCTTAACCCTCTAGACTTAGTAGCTAGTCTAGAAACAACAGTCAAAGTAATTCGCTACCTTTTCTTTAATCAACAAATAAGAGTGGTAAGAAGGGAAACCAACCTGTAGCTTTCGCTTGCTCCCTCTCTCCCTTGACTGATTCCATCGCTCCTTTCCATACTTAACTTGCTTGGAAAGTACTTGCACACAGGTCGAGACAGAAACCCATCAAAGCATACAATAAAGATATGTTAATTAAACATATCATATAATCCAGAATATGACATACATCATATAAGAACATGAATGGAAAAGGATTTGAATTATTTACTGATAAAAGGAAATATTACAAGCCATGAATGTTCATGCTTCATTCAGTGTCTTCCTTCCAGTTTCGATCCCTTATCTCCTCATGAAGCAACAATTCGACATCATTACAATACTCTTACTAATCTCATTCAAATAACAGTTCCTTAGCTCAAGAAATTCCAACCTAGACCAGCCTTTGAATGCTTGGTCAATTTATAACTGAATAGAGGAGGTTAAGCCATTAATGGCCTTCATGAATGCTCTGCAAAATTTTGGAAGTGGTTCCATGGAGGAAGGGATAATGGATTAGGTTCATTCATCTTCTTCCTCATCCAAATGTGAGCTCAACCAACTTGGAAAATTACAGAAGTATCAATTGGATGAGGAATCCAATGGATTCATTAGTTGAAACTCATCCAGTGCAAGCAAAACAAAGGCTAAGTGCACTATAGTGCACCCGGTCAGTGCAGTTCCTACATTACAATGCAACTTGATAGAAGGCTATCTACACTGATCTACTTAGGGACACTTTTTGGATGAATGGTGTCATGGAAACTCTTGGGAGGCAAGCATGATGTAGGTTAACCTCATTAGGGAATGAAAACAACTAAATTAGGGATTGATGGACCCCAATATTTCTGATCTGGAAGTTGGTGTTGATGTGCCCAGATTGACCTATAACACTACTCTATGACTGTTACATTCAATTATCGACACTTGGACTTCCACTTTACAAGATGTTACATACAATCTGCAGATGTACCAATGTGAGACAAAATAGGCTTGATCAAGCCATGCAAGCTATCACTAACACTTAGAAGGTTGTGGTAAGACCAACTCTTTGACATCATTGTGATGATTGACGGTGGAGAACTGATGCCAAGCTTGGTTGTCCATGATGGTGTTCGTGCATTCAATGGTGACATCCTGCTGAAAGTAAACTCTTTCCTCTGTTGCATCTGGGTACACTGATATGGCTCCTCTTTCCAACTCATCTGATAACATACACATCATCATCTTGAGTGCAGGTAGACCAGCAACATACTGATGCATAGTGTTTGTACTGATCTCCAAGTGTGTGCTGGTGACCATGCGCATCAACTTGTCAAAATACATGTTCAGCTCCAGTTGAACTTGCTTCTTGTCTTAGCCTCAGTGAGTGTTCCAAATGGGTGGGATCACATGCGTGTACACAATGAGATCAATTCTCCTAAACACCCTTTCATGTGATCGATATCACTGCTCACCCTATTTGCTCTGTGCCAACTACTGGGCTGGGTCTATAACCTATATGGGCACAGTTTCATAAGTCTATGGATCTTGTGCCTCCTGTTGTACATGTTCTAGCTACAACTCTATCTCTCATCTATGCAGCTCTTGTTCTACCTTGAGTTGCTACTTCAACACCTTCAACTCCTTCTCTATTTCTCTATCTGCCTTCAAGCGATCCTCTTGTCATGCTATCACCTCAAAGCCCCAATCTCCAAAGTTTCTTTCATCGCAAGTGGATCTGCTTGAACTTGCAACTTTTCTCTGCCTATGCACTATCAAAAACATTCCTCTTGCATTTTCCACATGTAGGTGTGCTACCTTCTGCTTCTACTTGATATGAAAGTATCATAAATTAAAACTGATGTAGAATTGATTAGCCATTATTGAATTGATTGTTAACTAAAAGTGTGGAAATCGAGGAAAATTCTTGAGAAGAAAGACTTTATGACAACTAATTAAACATCAGTAAGATGCATAAACGAAGTGAAAATAGTAAATACACAATGATACTAGACAACAAAATTGATTATGGAGTTTGTCCTTGATGAACTACGTCTCTGTGTCCGCTTTCAAGATGGGCGAATGCTTTATTAAGATTGAAACAGAAGAGGAAGATTACACAAATATTTGACCAAATTTAATGTGCACATAGTCAATTCTAGTCTCTCTCAAAGGATAGCTCTCTGAACCAGCTTTCCAACACCTATCACAATTTCCAATTCCGACTCTGGATGCTCCTGTTACACTAAAAACAAAATTGCCTATAACTTCCAGAATCTGCATCCAAAAACCAAAATCACTCTAATGTCTTTCTCCATGAAAAAAAGGTGAATTTATAACCTTCCAGGTTCATTCAAGGCCCCTTAGGCTCAGATAGGCATGAATGGGTTGCTTTGAATGTTTAGAGGGTCGAGTCCTATCTCATTGTGACACCTAGGTGAGAGGTTAAATGGTGGTTGCATTTAATTTAGAACAAAAACCATAACAAAACCTCCAAAAACAGACTTTGGATAAGGTCATAGCCACTGGTGGCTTACTGAATGGGTGGAGGAGGTTGACCGACCATGTGAACAGGTTGTAGTCTAACCTCCAACGGCCACCTCTGCAGTCTTCCCTGATGGTTCTAGCTATCATCGCTCTAACCATTTGCATGTGCCCAAGTTTCTCCGACTATCGCGGCTTACCCTGGGGATTTCAATGCGGTCTAGGTTGATGCCAACAGTTAACTATTAACCCCGCTAAATTTCCACCATAACTGCACACCACTCACATGTCCGCTGACTCCCAGTACGGTTAAAGCTTGGAAGTGATCTGGCGGTTTCGGAAACAGCTATAGTTGTGGTTACATCTTTGTTGCTCACATGGTCTATGGTCACGGTCGACCTCCCCGCATGGTTAACTCCACTTCTTGTAACCTTTAACCTTTTCCATTGTTAACACCATTCACATGGATAACATTCCCCACTGCGGTTCCAATGCAGTTAGGGATTGCAGTTACGGCTAAGCTCCTAGCATCTATTTACCATAGCCGTTGTGCTCACATGACAACTTTCCCGACGTGGTTAGTCGATAATGCTTAGGGACTGGTATGTGGTTTTATTGCAACGTTTTAATGTTTTAACATGGCCCGAGAGGTATAACTTAGGGTTATATGTCATAGATTTGTATTGTGGTGAAGTTCAATAGGTTTAGACTTAGGTGTGTAGGTATTTTAACACATAGTTTGTAATTCAAATGAGGTCCGAATAGGTTTAGACTTAGGTTTAGGTCTAGCATAGGGCTTTAATACATGCTTTTAGCATTAGGTTTTAATGTCATTTTGATGCATGAATTTGATAGGTTAGAACATAGCGTTCTAGCTCTAGGACTTAGGTTTGCATTGCTTTAATACATTAGAATGTAATGTAATATGTCCAATGGTGTTAAGGACTTAGGTAATGGTGTAGACTTAGGATTAGGTAATAGGTTTTAATGTAATGAGTTAGTTTTAGGTGTTTAGGTTTGCATTAGGTTTTTAAACATGTCTTCACCATAACTTTACTCCTAGGTCTTAGGTTAGGTTTAGGGCCATTTATTACAAACATCTTTGTCACAATATGACATTTAGTCATTAACACCATGACGAAAACCAAACCTTACTCGAGGACAAACCCATATTGACACCAAATCCTGTGAGGTAGATGACAACACATGTTGATGACCAAATCATAGTAGAACTGACAACAACCACATGTTGACAGCCAGGTACAGCACCACATCAACTGAACACCATGAAAAACCATAAAAATCACCTGGATAACCTAAACCATAATCAACACTGTCGAAATTGACGACATTGAACTAAATGCTGACGACAAAACTGAACACTGATGATGACCTACGCAGCTGATCTAATCAGATCCTCCTGGATCAATTCTCTCCACTTGAAAGCTTTTGGAACACAAAAGTTTGACTAAAGAAATAGTTGATGAGGGTAGAGCTCCCTCACTTTCCACCTTGCCCTGATGATGTACTAATACATACAATCAATCACCTACAAGTGATGACCCTGATGATGCTAACCATGGCACATTTTGAGTCGGTGACCTGTTCCATCCATCTACAGTATGAACAACTTGCGATGATGGTCAAACTACCTGTTATGAACATGGCAATTGATTTCTTTCCATGAAGAACCATGAGTTAGTGATTCATAATCATCTTTGAAAAACATCTCTACAGGATATTGTTCAATACAACTGACACGCATTAACAATTTATTTTGTGGAATAATAGAGAAAATCAAAGATATTTTTGACATCAAACCAGCTACTTGAGTTGACATACTTTCTTGCTTCCTAATTACTAAGTGAACTTGCCGCCATAAACCCATCAAACTGTAAGGTGAAAATTGTTGCAACTTGGTTTGTCTTTGAAAGTATTGAATGAGCTGTTGATTTGTTTGAATCACTTTTCCTTTATTCATTAAATGATGTTTCCATTAATTAGCACTTTCCCATAATGCATAAGTTTCCCTTAAGTACTTTTACACTGCTTTAGAAAAGGCTTTGATATGAAAACAAATGGGCTTCCTCTCCACTTGAAAAGAGGTTTCCAAACTATTTGAAACATGAGTTGGTGACACAATACAAGAGAAATTTAACACTGACTTTCCCCAATATTGACCTATATCCCTGTAACTGATAATTTCCAAACTTGAACTGAATTGATTCATTTTGACATTAGGAAGAGGAGCTTTAGGTACAAACTATAATTGATGTTGTATTCCCTACTTATGAGTAAGATGTTTGGTTTCTTTAAATATAATTGGAAAAGTTTCTATCTCTTCAATCAAACCATCTTTAATCTGAGTCTCATAACTAAACAAACATCATGTTGTTTCTTATGTTGTTCCTTTACACACATGATTACAAATCTTTTATTTGAACTTATTAATTGCTTCATCTGATTAGCATTAACTAAATTCAAGTGATTTTTGTGTTGATGTGCCCTGACAATAAATTCAACCCCATCTTTCTTAAGGTGATATTTATGCTCTCTCCTATAAAATATTTCATCACAATCATAAAGATAAGGACTTCCTAAGACAACTCCACATGTGTCTACTAGAACCACCTCTAATTCCACTTCATCAATGTAATTAGATGTACTGGCAAATCTTAATTGACATTGTTTGGTGAATTTTATCTGAGTTGATTTATTTAGCCATCCTAATGGGTAAAGTCTTGGATGATTCCATGCTTCCAAACCCAATCCCTTAACTAAATATTCAGATATTACATTGGCATGTGATCCACTATCAAGCATTGTATCTATATTTGTATGCTTAGAAGTTATCCTTATGTTAAATAATTCAACTCTTTTATCCTCATTTGGAGGATTTATGTTTGATGAAGATGCAATAGTTTTCGAACTTGAACCAGTGTTAGAAGTTTTCCCTGTCGTAACCATGGCAGTTATCCTCATTTCAACACTTGAATCTAAACCTAGATCTTGCTGGACAGCTACAATTGCCTTCTTTTCATCCTTCTCCTTAAAGAACTTTTTGGGCTTAAGTTCTGGTTGAAGTTTCTAGCACTTCGATTCATCATGATTGATTCTCTGGCCATGAGAACAAGTAGGTCTTTCCTTCTGAGCTATCACTGATTTCTTTCTCTTTGAATTATTCTTCCCCTTACTATCATTGGGATCTTTGATTTCCAACTTTGGATGATTTGCAATGAAAACTTGAATGGCCTACCACCTGATTCAATATGTATGGCATTGTTGTGTTGTACAACAACCCCCCATTTCATAAAATTTTTATTTTCAAAACTATAATATGAAATGGGTCCCTTTTAGATTAAATTGGTATCAACTTAACATTATTCAAAAGGTCCAAAAAGAAATAATACATTATAAACCTTTTTGATAAATCACATAATCGATCTTATAATAAAAAAATGAATAATCCTTTATTATTGCGATAAAGCGATCGCAAGATTGCATATCGCAATCACAAAGGATGGATGACATAAGACCCATTGGTTTTCCCGATGTGACAATGCACAAATGACTATCGGATATCGGGAAGGCAAGCGATCATAACAAAAGGCCCCTCTCTTTTCTCCAATGTGATATCTCTATCGACGATCGGGGATTCTGAAAGGACACCAATATAACAACTTAAGTATTCCCCCGGTTGCCGATTGCGATAAATCTAGGCGCAGATTTCAAAAAGGATTGATAAGGTCGGGATATATTATGGTTAATTAGTATTAAAGGCATTTCTCTTCCTGTTAGTGATTCACTTACGCTAAACCACCAAAACATCAAAGCCACACTTAAATGAATTATTCAGCCAATAAACGATATGATGAGCATTTAAAGGATTGACAGGATTAAACGACCATTTAATGGAATAGTAAGGCCAAAACATCTTCAGAGATTGTATCCGCAGCCACCTTAAGTTAATCCTCCATTATTCATTAATTAATATATCTCATTCATATTTGGTTTTCGCCACCAATTCTCCACATTACATTCATTTTCTCTCCTGTGCAGAGCTCCTTCGAAGCAACAAATTCAAGCCAAATGGGGAAGAAATCTAAGAAAACTAGAACAGCTTCAGCTTCTGCAGTAATATGACAACACATTGCCGATCCAGGACCAAGCAAAAAGGGTCTGATCTCAGACACCACATGTCTAGGATTCGGTAAAACTACTTGGCTGAGCATCGACAATCTGATTGAGGCCGAAGAGCCTCAGGTAACAACAGTGCAAGCCACAGCAGACCCGACCTGGAAGTCTGATGCTACTCTAAGGGATTTAGCCGACTCTTACCTTCATTGGATAGCAGCCCGAGAGCAAATTCTCCCATATACAGATGTGGTTAGATGGGCAATTGAAGAAATCTCAATTACAAACAGAACATTTTGCACCATCGACGGGAGAGTGTTCGGCTCGTTTCAACCCGATGATTTGAGGCAAATGTACCATTTGTCGGCACCGGAGAAGAAGTACAACAAAGCATTTCTAGAGAAGTTCAGAAATGAAAATGACATTGAATCAGAACCTATACGGGATTGGAGGAAAAACCCAACGAAACACAAGCATGAGTCTTCGGGTAAGTACTCTGTCGATTCCTTGTGTTCTCCTTATTGTTATGCTGGAGTAATGATGTGTAGGATTTGGGGGTTACATGATTCATCAAACTTCACTATAGAGGTGGTACCTTTAATGGAAGCAGCATGCAATAGTGAAATAATGGATTGGGGGAATATACTATCTGATAACTTAGCAACAGCTGTTCTTTAAATCAGAAACAAATCTCGCGTTACTGAAAGGTTCATTCCCCCATTTTACTATAGTGCCTACATCTTGGATACCCTCTGTTTTAATTCCAAATTTCCTGTGCTGGGGTGGAGATGGACTCCACAAGACCCCATGCCCATTCATATATACCACCAGAAGTTGTGGAAAGCCCACTATAAACACCACCTATATCAAGTTTGCAATGTATTTATGCTACCCATTCACTATGTCATTTTTGACAAACCTGCTCCTAAGATTTCCTCACAAGTAGAGATTGACTTGACATCCATAGGGAGATGGTTCGGAGAAGAAAAATTCACCTATGTAAGAGTTTTCAGCAGCCATGCCAAGCCTCATTTCCTCCCCTTATATACACTCGACAAACTGTTGGCCCGAGATATATCATATCAGCTTACATTCGAATGAGTTACACAGACTTTAAGGAATAAAAATAAGGAGGTTTGGCCTCCTTTTCCTCTAAGCTGTGGCGTTTACACTCTGCATGACTATAAACATGTAGAGAAAGAAGCAGATAAGATTAATACACTGAATCTCGCCACTCTTCCTAACAGGCAATTTGATCCAAACAAAGTCACCTATAATGCACTTGAAAAAGCAAAACTCACTAAATTTGAACATAAAGATGATGAGTTTGATGACCTGTTATCCTCGGCCGAGTCGTTATTTCAGGTTCAAATGCTAGCCAGAATGAGATATCACGAGGAAGGGTTAGTTGAATTTAACAGAATTAGAGAACAGAGGTTGCAAACTCTGCCTCTAGATCTGTTAACAACGGCCCCGATGACACAGTCAAGTGAGCCTGAACAATGACTTACCAATGAACCTCCTGCTACATCAAAAATTGCTGGAGAAATCCAAACAAAAGAGCGGGAGGAAGTGCAGAGGAAAGAGTAGGAAGTGCAGAGGAAAGAGAAGGAGGAATTACAGAGGAAAGAGTAGGAGCAGAGCAGCATGGACGTGAATGTCAATGCCCAGATTGACCCGAAGTTTCTCCAGGAATGGCAGCAATTCTATTCAATCATAAGCAATCTTGAAAGCTCAAAGGAAGCCAATATATCCAAAGCGGTCGATACACAGGATACAGCATCAAAAGAGGTTCCAAGTGGAACTAGCGGCCTACCCCCTTCTACAAAAATAGAGATAATTCCCAAAGATCCTTCGGATCAGATCATTTTGCAAGTGGAGGATATACCTCCATTGGACGTCTTTTATAGCCCAAAGCACAGGGCTATGGTAAAGCGACAACGGAAAAGGAGAAGGATTGATCAACCTTCCCTATTCCGTGAACAAACAGTGACAGCCAATGTGGTTTAGAAAGAGGAGTTTGATCCTTCTGATGACCTAACAAAATTGTCCCAATATGCTGGAGCCTATTCGGCAGCCACCATGGACAAGGCATTAGAAGTGACTAATCTGTTAAGAGAAAAGGACCAAGCAATTGCCTTGCTACAAGCACAGTTATCGGAGGCACAGCAGAAAGCAGAACAAATCGAACAACAGTTGTCTATGCAGCAACAAATAAACAATCAATTGAATAAACAATTGCAAGAAGAGAAACAAAGGATTGATTCAAGTGCAATTCAAAAGCAAAAAGAGCTCTCGGAAGTGTTGGCAAAATTGAAAGCAATGAATGAACAAATGGTGAAGTCGAAAGATGAGAAAATTGCTCGATTATCAGGCCAAATAGAAAAGTCCAAGAATCTTCTGCAGCTTGCCGTGTTCAGAGCAGAAGCACTACAGATTAACAAAGCATTGGTAACACAAATAAGACTATTATGTCAGAAAATTGCTCAAGCAGAACCCCTATGTGACATAACAGCATCAATAATTGATAAATTAGTTGATGCTAGAACAGAATTGGAGCAGGCCGATGAGACCTTGACCAATTTTCTTGATTGGCAAGACACTGATGAGGGACAGGTAGCTAATTTGCCAAAAATCTTAGAATCCCATAAAGAGATCCTATTTATGGAATGGCAGTCCCAGTTAATCAAGGCAAAGAGAGCAGTTTCCAGATGCAAATTAACTACAAGTAATTTGGTTGAATTGATTAATGATACTCTCTACTTATCTAACATGATCTCTCAATGTACCCCAGGTAAATTACTATCGGCTAAAACACGGGAGCAATCATGTTATCAAGAGCTGGAAAAGAATGGGAGATTGATCGTAGGTATTAACAGTTTGACTTGGGACACCTATTGGTTGTTCCTAGTAAAACCATACAGCCAAAGAGCCGCCCTCAAGTGCATAACAGATGCAATCGGGTGTATCATTATCGATATACAAGATGCCACCTATGCTGCTCAACTCAATTCTCGTCTCAGCCACCCTCCATAAGTGGAACCAATGCTAGCAATATGCCAACTCAGGTCGAAAGGAAAACAACCAAATTGATGAATCATGCTGCTGACTGCCAGATTGCTATGAGGAAGATACTCCAAATCAAGTTGTACCAATTAAGTAGCATTTTAATTTCATAGTTAGTTAGTTTTAATCAAGTATTTATAGACCTTTTCAATGCATTGGAAAGGGTCGTAAGTTTTTGTATATGACTTAAACCTGAAGTTGCACTACTGTACTTCAGGCATATTTTTTTTATAAAGACTAGGCAAATTATTCCAATTTTGATAACGAAGCTTTTATGTGGATGTGCACTACTACATTTATTTAAAAGTATTTCTGAGTCGGAAGAAGGAATTCAAATAGAGATTGATGTCGAGAATGATTTGCAGCTCATATGGTACTACTATCTATGTCTGAGTTCATTCTTTTTATGTGAATTGTTGTTTGATCACTCTTACTATTATCGGATATATGCATGTGTTTTTAACAACATTCTTTATAATTTCCACTAATGGATGTTTACAACATGCTTTTCTTTTATCATACATATATCGGTAATATAAAAGGATAAGTGTAACAATGTTTTGTCAATCACTTTGTTCAACTATTTGAACAAAGTAATCATTAAGTAAATGAATGTCTATGTTTATTGTGTAGAGTCATCTATATGCCTATCGATGAACAGAGATCATCAAGCGTTGCACTTAAAAGAATAGAAGCCTCCCAGGATAGAATAGTAATTTATGTTTTCGCTGTTAGAATAAGTCATCCACTCATTATCATTTATTAGAAAACCAATCACTCATCCATCCCCTTTTATTCATTATTGGGAAATTGGTCCCATTATATCCATTCGGAGCCACCATCCCAAACGGAAAAGGAGCTGTATTAAGGTCCAGACCGGGTGGTTATCCCCCAATGTTGATACAACGATTTTCGGGGCATAAACATTTTTGGCGCTAGAAGGAGGCTTGAACTATGAATGGCAAGCAAATCCAAATCTACAGACCATTCTAAGAGTAAATCTCCCTCCACATCACCTCGTACTTCCCAATTGCATGTTGGTTCTCCAGTATCCAAGCAAGAAGAAGAGGAATCATCTACCACTACTCAAACCCACAATACTCCAAAACAATTAAGTCCCGAGTCCCCTGAAGTTCAGTTACTCATCCATAAATTTCAAGGCTTCTCAATATCACCACAGAAATCTGAAGTATCTCAAAGCAGTGAAACTTCGCAATTCAATCTACCTCATCCTCTCACTAGACTTCAAAGCGGAAAGCTCGGTATTAAACCTACTGAGCTGCCCTTACCTAAAAGGAAAAGGGCAAAGAAGAACACTGAAGGATCTGAAAGTGAAGCATTTTCATCCACATTCTCCATCTCATCTTCCCCAGTGCGAAGTCAACCATCCACTCCCTCATTACACATTGTTTTTCATCAGGGATTAGAAACTTCAACATCCCAACCGGCTCAATCCTCAATATCAAGTCCTTCCCAAACATCTGGAATTTCATCAGCCATCTCATCCACTACTGGTGTTTCAATGGAAAATCCATGGAATAGACCTGGTGCGGTCAATATGCCTGCACCATTACATGCATTACCTGATGCTCCTAAAAAATGGCTACCTAAGTTTAACCCCGATGATGGAATACAAGCTGAGGAACATATTAATAACTTCATGTTATCAGTTAATTTGAAAGGAGTAACAGAGGAAGATGTTGTCATTAGGATTTTCCCTTATACTTTGCAAGGATCAGTGGGATCCTGGTATTTTTCCCTGCTTTCTGGATCCATTACCAGTTGGACCACTTGCCAAGAACAATTTCTCACTATGTATGGTGATGATAGATCTTTAGCCACATTAATCAATGATCTCTCCAATCTTAGGATAGAGCATAGGGAACCAATTAAAGAATTCAATGCGCAATTCAATAAACTCTTGAATAAAATCCCAACGGCCTCCAAACCAAGTGGTATATAACTGCCATACCTGCCAATATAGCTATTTTCGTAGACAGGGCCGGAAAACCAACTTTAGCTAAAAACATGAAAGAAGCACTTGCTGTGGAGAAACGTATTAATGATCTAGAAAAGGAAGCTGCTCTTGAAGATAGAAAATCCAAAAAAGTTTCTTTTAGATATGATTCAAAGAAGAAAATGCCAATAGATCCATATGATATGGAGGGTCTACAAAAATTCCTCAAAACTTTGTCGAATGAAATGGTTGAAATCAAAATACAAGTAGCAGAAACCTAAAAAAAAAGGCCCGTTAGAAATTTCAGGAAAACCGAATCAAAACCACCAAATGTTATATCTAATGCAGATTCAGATCCTGAAGAAGAAGAAGAAGAGGAAACAATTTCACTAACTGATGAAGAAGAGGAAGTTGTTGAATTCCATGGAATGTGGGATTTCATACTGCCTAACTCCGATACAGAAAATGAACAAGAAGCTTTTCCTATCACTACTAGGAGTAAAGGTGCCCCTGAACCCGTCCAGGCAGGTTCAAAGAAAAGAAGTGTAGGTGCTACTACTACAAAGGAAAAGGTATCCACAAAGAAGCCAGCTACAACAGTTCCGCAAAACCAACCTTCATCCTCAAATATTCCTTCAACATCTAAAACGTTGGTAGTATCCGATTCAATGGATTACAATATTGTTGATGATATGAAGAAGACTAAGGCAAACATTACCATGTTTGAACTTAGTAAACTAAAACATCAGCAGAAATTGCTTCTCAAGGAATTGAATGTTGTTCCTTCTTCACCTCTTCCCAGTGCTAAAGCTGCAAATGATTTAGGTCAACCACCTTCTAGCAGGATTGAAGCTACTGATATGATTCTGATTGGAGACAGAGAAAATTCCCATACTCCTCCTTTCCTCCTAACCTATGAGATTTATAATCGAAATCTACACAATTGTTTGATTGACTCAGGGGCATCCTCAAATATAATGCCCGCTTTGGTTTGTTCCAAACTGAACATTGAGCCCCAAAAGTCCGCAATTCACATTGTGCAATTAGATAGAACCAAGGTCCAGGTTTTAGGAGAAATTAAGTATGTAACTATTAGGTTATCGGCTGATCCATGAGTAGTTCAAAGAATTGATATCTTAATCGCCGATATACCTAAATTTGATGGTTTAATATTGAGTAGGGATTGGTCTGAGAAGCTCCATGGGTATATTTCTACCGATTGGTCCCATATGTGGCTACCCTACAAGGGAAAGCCAAATCAAATAAAAATCAATCGGGAGAAACACATGACCCATACTGTTACAGAATTTGAACAGGAAAATCAACCAATAGCATTTAATAACAGTATTTTGGGAAATTATTCATCTGAATCATTCTTTGGCAACTTCACAGCCCAAACATCTCCTTTCTCAGTAAACAATTTTACATCTCAGATCGAAAATTATTCACAAACAGATAGGTCAAGATGTTTTAACAATACTGAGGAAACTATAAACAAAATTGTTGATAATTCTTTATTCTGGTCACTATATTGTGATGGGTCTAAGTCTAGCGAAGGCTTGGGAGCAGGATGTATTTTGGTTAGCCCTCAAGGAGAAAAAATGATGTTGTCCTGTAGGTTGGAGTTTGAATGTACAAATAATACAGCTGAGTACGAAGCCTTAGTCCAAGGACTATACAAAGCGATTGGCCTCAAGGTTAAATATTTGAAAGTGTTTGGTGATTCAGAAATTATTATTAAACAGGTGAGAAACACGATTCATTGTCTTTCTAGCCACCTCAAACATTATCTGTCGCTGGTACAAGAACTCACCTCTCAATTTTTAGCATTCGAAATTTCTTCCATCCCTAGGTCTCAAAATTCAGCAGCTGACTTGCTAGCCAATGTTGCTTCCAAACTCCTACCTTCTGAAGATTATAGCCCAGATAGATTTTCAGTAGAGTTACTTTTTAGACCATCAATTCCTGACAATGTCACTAATTGGCGAGTGTTCAATCACGATGAAGACATCTTATAATTTTTGACTTCCGAAAAGTCCTAAGATGATCAGATCATTGAGGAAAGCAAGCATGATCTTCAGATGAAAGAAAAGCACGAGGAAAACTCAATTCCAAAGCCTGTGGTTAAGCTTGAGGATCTTTACGATATTAAAGACATGTTTAAACCAGTGACTAATACAAAGCTCCAAATTTCCACCTTAAGATTTGAATTGATAAATCTAGGCACTGAGAAGAATCCTCAAAACATTAATTTGGGATTAGGACTTTCTGTGGAAGAAAAGATAGCATTCATTAGATTATTAAGAAAAAATAAACATGTCTTCGCTTGGAAATATGACGTTTTAAAAACATATGATGCATCTATCATCGAGCATACCATTCCAATGCTTTCCGAACAAAAACCAGTTCAACAAAAGTTGAGGAAAATACATCCGAACTTAGGGAGTCAAATAAAATCAGAACTCAATAAACTCTTGAAAGCTAAGATTATTTTTCCCGTTCGACACTCAAACTACATCTCCAATATGGTGTCTATTAGGAAGAAAAATGGCGACATCAGGATTTGTATAGATTTTAGAAATCTGAATAAGGCAATCCAAAAAGATAATTTCCCATTACCTACTATGGAGCAAATACTCCATTCAGTAGCAGGCTCTGATTTAATGTCCTTTTTAGATGGTTTTTCAGGATATAACCAAGTGTTGGTCCATCCTGATGACAGACAAAACTACCTTCAGAACGAAATGGGGAACTTATGCTTATCAGAAAATGCCTTTCGGGCTTATTAATGCAAGAGCCACATTCCAAAGAGCAATGGATATAGCTTTCAAAGGATTGATCAACAAAACAATAGTTGTCTACTTAGATGATATTACTGTATTTTCAAAGAAGAGATCCAATCATTTGCATGATTTAAATCAAATCTTTAAACGCTGCAGAAGGTATGGTATTTCACTCAATCCCAAAAAATCCTTCTTCACTCTTAATCAAGGAAAGCTCTTGGGCTTTATTGTTTCCAAAGATGGTATTTATATTGATCCAGATAGGATTAAAGAAATCTCTGAAATTCCTTTTCCTCATAATAAAAAATCCATGCAGTCATTTTTAGGCCAAATTAATTTTGTCAAGATATTTGTTCCGGACTTTTCTCACATCATTTTACCACTACAAACTATGATTAAGAATATTCAGTGTTTAGATGGGGATCAACAGAAAAGGAAGCATTTCATTCGGTCAAACAATCAATAATCAATGCCCCCACTTTAAATACTCCTAATTTTTCTAATCCTTTCACATTGTATACTATCACATCCGATTCATCTTATGCATCAGTACTCACTCAGATTAATGATCACAACTTGGAAGCACCGATTTCATTTTATAGATCAAACCTGCAGGGTGCTGAACTGAATTATTCTGAAGTAGAAAAACAAGCCTTTGTTGTGTATAAAGCTGTCAAACATTACAGACCCTTCCTTTTAAAAGCCCATACAAAAGTTATAGTTCCTTTTCCTGCAGTAAGGCAATTACTAATCCAAAGGGAATTAGGTGAAAAAAGGGCAAACTGGGTTACAACACTTCAAGAATATGACTTGGAAATCAAGCCAGCAAAGATTGTTAGAGGCCAAGGTTTTTGTAGGTTATTAGCAGGAGCATCCAACATTCAACAACCAGGTGATACAGAACATATCGAAGAAATGAACCAAATAAGTATTACTGATTCTGAATCACAATATGCAGAGTTGATCTTTTATTTGAAAAATGGATATGCACCTCCTAACCTATCTTATAAAAACAAAAGGGCCATTAGATTAAAAGTAAAAAACTTCAAAATTATTGATGATGTACTTTTTAGGAAAAATTATGATTCATTTTTATTAAGATGCCTAGAAAAACCTGAAGCACAAAAGGTTTTGCAGGAACTACATGATGGACCAGCGGGAGGACACTTTGGAGCTGATACAACAGCCCACAAAATCATTCGTGCTGGATACTATTGGCCCACCTTGTTCAGAGATGCTCATGAATATGTAAGGAAATGCTAAAGTTGTCAAACTTCCAGTGGAAGACAAAGAAAGCCAGCTTTCCCTTTGCAACCAGTCAACATTGAACAACCATTTGAGCAATGGGGATTGGACATCATTAGAGAAATCACTCCACATTCGTCCAAACAGCATAAGTATATCCTTACTGCCACTGATTATTTTACTATGTGGGTTGAAGCGATTCCTTTAAAGACAACAAATTCTGAGGCAATTATGGAATTCATAGATCAATTCATCATTACCAGGTTTGGTGTCCCAAATGCTCTTGTTTTCGATAATGCATCTTATTTTTCTGGAAATGCTATGTTTGAGTTTTCTATTAAAAGAGGATTTAAATTGAAATATTCTACAAATTACTATCCCCAGGGTAATGGTTTAGTAGAATCTACCAATAAAAATGTAGTTAAAATTATTAAGCGAACTATTGAACAGAATCATAAAACTGGCACAAATATTTAATATTCGCACTATGGGCTGATAGGATAACATAGAAGGCTTCCATAGGTTCTTCTCCATTCAATCTTGTATATGGGAAAGAAGCAGTGCTACCAACGAATCTTGTCCTTCCTTCTCTAGCCCTAGTTCAGTTTATTGAAGAAAGACCCTCTTCTTCTATTCAACTTAGACATGATCAAATCTTAAAATTAGAGGAAGAAAGAGAAAAGGCCAAAATTACGCATGCAAAACATCAGCAAATTATCAAGTCATCTTTTGATTCAGCTTCATCGAGTTCAAAACAGTTGCAAGTTGGTGATCTAGTTCTGAAATGGGACAAAGCCCATGAGGATAAAGGAAAACACACCAAGTTCCAGAAGATGTGGCTTGGACCATTTCAGATCTGCGAGAAGATAGGCCATTCGACATTCATATTACAAGATTTATCAGGTAAGAGAGATTCCCTTCCTGTTAATGGCCTCATCTTAAAGAAATTCTACAATTGAGGAGGTAAACCCTTCTCCCTTTTTAGTTTAGTAGAATTTGTAGTTTGTAGGACCATTAGGAAATAAAGTTGTAAGGTATCCTCCATTGACCTTTGCTGTATTGAAAAGTTGCTCAAAGAAAGTAGTTTTGATATTTACTTTTAAATAATAGAAGCCTTAAACAAAAGGGACAATTTCTAGGAAATTAGGTATATTCACATTCTGAAACCCCATTTCAATTTTTGTGAAATTTTCTCAAGTTTTAGAAGTATTGTAAATCATTTTATGGTTTTCAAATTGGTCACAAAAAGGTTATCAATATCAAAATAGAAACTAATCCAACTTCAGCATCTTCAACTCTTACCCTGTCATCCATTCACTCTTAAGGAGAAAATTGTCCATCCCATTCATCAAAGTTTATGATTACTCAGAGTGTAATTCTAAAATATTTGATATAAAAGATAAGGGGTCTTATTACAAGCCTGCTTACCATGATCATCTGGAAATAGTTTAACTGACATTACCAACACTGCATACCAAAACAGGGTAATGGCTTAGAATCATAAGATAAGGGGTCTCATCACGAGCTAGCTTGTTCGGTTAGATTACTACCAGTGAATGGCATTTTCAAACAGCTGGCCACCAAACCAGGACAATGGATTTTTATCTTACAAAATAATAGAAAAGCAAAAAGAGATACAAAATATGAAAGCATGTTTTGAATTCATTCTTTTAATCATACTCTGAAATGGATGGGATAATGGACAATAAAATGGTTAAAAGGTATCCCTGTCAAAACTATTAATGTTTGCTGGCAGAAGAGGCTCTACCTATGACAAAGGAGTCAATTAAAAAGGTTGAGTTGGAAAGGTTTTCCGTTTTATCATTATCAACCAATAGAGGCCAATTTAAAACTTAGGATGTATCTAATTTTAACAATAGAAGAAATTAGCAAAAATGGCTTTTATTTTATTCGAAATGTATATATACCTAGTTATATTAGAATTTTCCTCTTTGATAAGATTCCTATTTAAAGAAAGTCTAAGTATTTCAATATTTCTTAGTGATAACTGTTTCTCCCACCGAATCGCCAATTGTTGTGCTGTACAACAACCCCCCATTTCATAAAATTTTTATTTTCAAAACTATAATATGAAATGGGTCCCTTTTAGATTAAATTGGTATCAACTTAACATTATTCAAAAGGTCCAAAAAGAAATAGTACATTATAAACCTTTTTGATAAATCACATAATCGGTCTTATAATAAAAGAATGAATAACCCTTTATTATTGCGATAAAGCGATCGCAAGATCGCATATCGCAATAACAAAGGATGGATGACATAAGACTCATTGCTTTTCCCTGATGCGACAATGCACAAATGAATATTGGATATCGGGAAGGCAAGCGGTCATAACAAAAGGCCCCTCTCTTTGCTCCAATGCGATATCACTATCGGCGATCGGGGAATGTAGCATGCATGCATCTAAATCCCTTGTTTAAAAACTCCTGATGCGAATCGGCAATATCGCTATCGGCGATCGGGGATTCTGTAAGGACACCAATATAACAACTTAAGTATTCCCCTGATCGCCAATTGCGATAAAGCTAGGCGCAAATTTCAAAAAGGATTGATAAGGCTGGGATATATTATGGTTAATTAGTATTAAGGTCCTTTCTCTTCCCGATAGTGATTCACTTACGCTCAACCGCTAAAACATCAAATCCATGCTTAAATGAATTATTCGGCCAATAAACGATATGATGAGCATTTAAAGGATTGACAGGTTTAAACGGCCATTTAATGGAATAGTAAGGCCAAAATATCTTCAAAGATTGTATCCGCGGCCACCTTAAGTTAATCCTCCATTATTCATTGATTAATATATCTTGTTCATATTTGGTTTGCACCACCAATTCTCCGCATTACGTTCATTTTCTCTCCTGTGCAGAGCTCCTTCGAAGCAACAAATTCAAGCCAAATGGGGAAGAAATCTAAGAAAACTGGAACAGCTTCAGCTTCCGCAGTAACAAGACAACACATTACCGATCCAGGACCAAGCAAAAAGGGACTGATCTCGGACACCACATGTCTAGGACTCAGTAAAACTACTTGGCTGAGCATCTACAATCTGATTGAGGTCGAAGAGCCTTAAGTAACAACAGTGCAAGCCACAACAGACCCGACCCGGAAGTCTGATGTTACTCTAAAGGATTTAGCCGACTCTTACCTTCATCGGATAACAACTTGAGAGAAAATTCTCCCATATACAGATGTGGTAAGATTGGAAATTGAAGAAATCCCAATTACAAACAGAACATTTTGCACCATCGACGAGAGAGTATTCATCTTGTTTCAACCTGATGATTTGAGGCAAATGTACCATTTGCCTGCACCGGAGAAGAAGTACAACAAAGCATTTCTGGAGAATTTCAGAAATGAAAATGACATTGAATCAGAACCTATACGGGATTGGAGGCAAAACCTAGTGAAACACAAGCATGAGTCTTCAGGTAAGTACTCTGTCGATTCCTTGTGTTCTCCTTATTGTTATGCCGGAGTAATGATGTGTAGGATTTGGGGGTTACATGATTCCTCAAACTTCACTATAGAGATGGTACCTTTAATGGAAGCAGCATGCAATAGTGAAATAATGGATTGGGGGAATATACTGTCTGATAAGTTAGCAACAGCTGTTCTTGAATTCAGAAACAAATCTCGCGTTACTGAAAGGTTCATTCCCCCATTTTACTATAGTGCCTACATCTTGGATACCCTCTATTTTAATTCCAAATTTCCTGTGCTGGGGTGGAGATGGACTCCACAAGACCCCATGCCCATTCATATATACCACCAGAAGTTGTGGAAAGCCCACTATAAACACCACCTATATCAAGTTTGCAATGGATTTATGCTACCCATTCACTATGCCATTTTTGACAAACTTGCTCCTAAGATTTCCTCACAAGCAGAGATTTACTTGACAACCATAGGGAGATGGTTCGGAGAAGAAAAATTCACCTATGTAAGAGTTTTCTTTAGCCATGCCAAGCCTCATGTCCTCCCCTTATATACAACCGACAAACTGTTGGCCCGAGAGATAGCATATCAGCTCACATCCGAAGGAGTTACATAGACTCTAAGGAATAAAAAGAAGCAGGTTCGGCCTCCTTTTCCTCTAAGGTGTGGCGTTTACACTCTGCATGACTATAAACATGCAGAGAAAGAAGCAGATAAGATTAATGCACTGAATCTCACCACTCTTCCTAATAGGCGAAGTGATCCAAACAAAGTCACCTACAATGCACTTGAACAGGCAAAACTCACTAAATTTGAAAATAAATATGATGAGTTTGATGACCTGTTCTCCTCAGCCGAGTCGTTATTTCAGGTTCAAACGCTAGCCAGAATGAGATATCACGACAACAGGTTAGCTGAATTTAACAGACCTAGAGAACAGAGGTTGCAAACTTTGCCTCTAGATCTGTTAGCAACGGCCTTGATGACACAGTCAAGCGAGCCTGAACAACGACTTACCAATGAACCTCCTGCTACATCAGAAATTGCTGGAGAAATCCAAACAAAAGAGAGGGAGGAAGTGCAGAGGAAAGAGCAGGAGGAAGTGCAAAGGAAAGAGCAGGAGGAAGTACAGAGGAAAGAGCAGGAGCAGAGCAGCATAGACGTGAATGTCGATGCCCAGATTGACCCGAAGTTGCTCCAGGAATGGCAGCAATTCGATTCAATCATAAGCAATCTTGAAAGCTCAAAGGAAGCTGATACATCCAAAGTGGCTGATACACAGGATACAACATCAAAAGAGGTTCCAAGTGGAACCAGCGGCCTACCCCCTTCTACAGAAATAGAGATAATTCCCAAATATCCTTCGGATCAGATCATTTTGCAAGTGGAGGATATACCTCCATTGGATGTCTTTTACAGCCCAAAGCACAGGGCTGTAGTAAAGTGACATCAAAAAAGGAGAAGGATTGATCAACCTTCCCTATTCCCTGAACAAACAGTGACAGCCAATGTGGTTTGGAAAGAGGAGTTTGATCCTTCTGAAGACCTAACAAAATTGTCCCAATATGCTGGAGCCTATTCGACGGCCACCATGGACAAGGCATCAGAAGTGACTAATATGTTATGAGAGAAGGACCAAGCAATCGCCTCGCTACAAGCACAGTTATCGGAGGCACAACAGAAAGCAGAACAACTGAAATAGCAGTTGTCTACGCAACAACAAATAAACAATCAATTGAATAAACAATTGCAGGAAGAGAAATAAAGGATTGATTCAAGTGCAATTCAAAATCAGAAAGAGCTATCAGAAGCGTTGGAAAAATTGAAAGCAGTGAATGAATAGATGGTGAAGTCGAATGATGAGAAAATTGCTCACTTATTAGGCCAAATAGAAAAGTCCAAGAATCTTCCGCAGCCTGTTGAGTTCATAGCAGAAGAACTACAGATTAACAAAGCATTGGTAACACAAATAAGACTATTATGTCAGAAAATCGCTCAAGTAGAACCCCTATGTGACATAACAACATCAATAATTGATAAATCAGTTGATGCTAGAACAGACTTGGAGCAGGTCGATGAGACCTTGACCAATTTTCTTGATTGGCAGGACACTGATGAGGGACAGGCAGCTAATTTGCCAAAAATCTTAGAATCCCATAAAGAGATCCTATTTATGGAATGGCAGTCCCAGTTAATGAAGGCAGAGAGAGCAGTTTCCAGATGCAAATTAACCACAAGTAATTTGGTTGAATTGATTAATGATACTCTCTACTTATCTAACATGATCTCTCAATGTACCCCAGGTAAATTACTATCGGCTAAAACATTGGAGTAGTCATGTTATCAAGAGCTGGAAAAGAATGGGAGATTGATCGCAGGTATTAACAGTTTGACTTGGGACACCTATTGGTTGTTCCTAGTAAAACCATACAGCCAGAGAGCCACCCTCAAGTGCCTAACAGATGCAATCGGGTGTATCATTCCCGATATACAAGATGCCACCTATGCTGCTCAACTCAATTCTCATCTCAGCCGCCCTCCAGAAGTGGAACCAATGCTAGCAATATGCCAACTCAGGTCGAAAGGCAAACAGCCAAAGTGATGAATCATGCTGCCGACTGCCAGATTGCTATGAGGAAGATACTCCAAATCAAGTTGTTCCAATTTAGTAGCATTTTAATTTCATATTTAGTTAGTTTTAATCAAGTATTTATAGACCCTTTCAATCCATTGGAAATGGTCGTAAGTTTTTGTATATGACTTAAACTTGAAGTTGCACTACTGTACTTCAGGCATTTTTTTTTATAAAGACTGGGCCAATTGTTCCAATTTTGATAATGAAGCTTTTATGTGGATGTGCACTACTGCCTTTATTTAAAAGTATTTCTGAGTCAGAAGAAGGAATTCAAATAGCAATTGATGTCGGGAATGATTTGCAGCTCATATGGTACTACTATCTATGTCTGAGTTCATTCTTTTTATGTGAATTTTTGTTTGATCGCTCTTGCTATTATCGGATATATGTGTGTGTTTTTAACATCATTCTTTATGATTTCCACTACTGGATGTTTACAGCATGCTTTTCTTTATCATACATATATCGGTAATATAAAAGGATAAGTGTAACAATGTTTTGTTAATCACTTTGTTCAACTATTTGAACAAAGCAATCATTAAGTAAATGAATGTCTATGTTTATTGTGTAGAGTCATCTATATGCCTATCGATGAACAAAGATCATCAAGCGTTGCACTTAAAAGAATAGAAACCTCCCGAGATAGAATAGTCACTTATGTTTTCGCTGTTAGAATAATTCATCCACTCATTATCATTTATTAGAAAACCAATCACTCATCCATACCCTTTTATTCATTATTGGGAAACTGGTCCCATTATATCTAGTTGGAGCCACCATCCCAAATGGAAAAGGAGTTGTATTAAGGTCCGGACTGGGTGGTTATCCCCCAATGTTGATACAACGATTTTCGGGGCATCAATAGGCTTGAACACACACTTCATCAAAAGCATTAGGATTAAACATCAATAATGTATTCTGCAAATATGAATGTAAATTGTCGATGTATTTTAATAAAGTTTGACGTGTATCCAATGAAATATCAAGCACCAACGCTTTCTTTCTAAACTCCTAAGTAAACTCCTGAACACTGTGCCCTTTACCTTACCTCATATGCTACCAATCAATAACAACTTGCTGCATGTATCCCAAAGGATAGAATTGTTTCCTAAGAGATTTTAAAATCTTAGACCATGAAGAGATAACTTTTCCTTTATGCTTTACATCTATCTGAGTTCTACTTTCCCACCAGATTAAAGTGTAGCTAAATGAATTTTCATTTTATCATCAGAAATGTTCTGAATACGACAATACATTTCTAACTGCTTAATCCAGTTATCTAGATTTTTAGGATTCAGTTCGCCATCATAAATAGGTAACTCAAATTTTACATCAAATTTCAAAATAGATGTTTTCCTAGGTTTATTTTCTGTTTCAGATTCTGCACTAGAAGAAGAAGAAGAAGAATATGATGATGGAGATGATGGAGGTGAAGGTGGTTTATCAACCTTTCCTTTACCTTTTTCCTTCTTCGATGTCTTTGAAGATGAAGCTGCATATCTTGCCTTCTTGTCTTCGTAAAGTTCTCCCAACATCTGTTGCATAGTCAAGAATGCTTGCTGAAACTGTTCATCACTCATCTTATTTTTAGTGTTTTCACCTACATGAGATCCTGTCATGGTTGAATTATGAATGACTCGTCGCTTTCCAATCTCTAGACCAATCTGCTCAAGGATTCCTTCTCCTCGTTGTGACTTTGACCTCATTAACATTCAATGGAAAATTCTACAAATGCAACTTGCTTTGATACCAAATTATATGATCTGAAATGATCATAAATTAAAACTGATGTAGAATTGATTAGCCATTATTGAATTGATTGTTAACTCAAAGTGCGAAAATCGAGGAAACTGCTTGAGAAGAAAGACTTTATGATAGCTAATTAAACATAAGTAAGATGCATAAAAGAATTGAAAACAACAAATACCCAGTGATACCAGAAAACAAAATTGATTACGGAGTTTGTCCCTGATGGACTACGTCTCTGGGTCTGCTTTCAACATGGGTGACCGCTCTATTAGGATTGAAATAGAAGAGTACGATCACATAGAGATTTGACCAAACTGAATGTGCATGTAGGCACTTCTAGTCTCTATCAAGGATAGCTCCCTGAACCAGTTTTCCAACACCTATCAAAGTTCCCAATTCCGTCTCCGGATGCTCAGATAGGCATGAATGCATTGCCTTGAATGTTTAGAGGGTCAGGTCCTGTCTCATTGTGAAACCTAGGTGAGAGGTTACATGGTGGTTGGATTTAATTTAGAACAAAAACCATAACAAAACCCAAAATCAAACTTTGGATAAGGTCATAGTTGCTGGCCGCTTACTGATTGGGTAGAGGAGGTTGACCTCCAATTGCCACCTCCGCAGTCTTCCCCAGTGGTTTCGGCTACCATCGCTATGACTGTTTGCATGTGCCCACGTTTCTCTGACCATCGCGGCTTACCCTGGGGGTTTCGATGCGATCTAGGTTGATGCTGATGGTTAAATGTTAACCCCACCAACTTTCCACCGTAACTACACACCACTCACACGTCCACTGACTCCCAATGCGGTTAAAGGCTGGCAGTGATCTGGTAGTTGTGGAAGCAGCTATGGTTGTGGTTACATACTTGTTACTCACATGGTTTGTGGTCATGGTCGGCCTCCCCCACATGGTTAACTCCATCGCTTGTAACCTTTAACCTCTACCATTGTTAACACCATTCACATGGAAAACATTCCCCACTGTGGTTCCGATGCAGTTAGGGACTGCAGTTACGGCTAAGCTCCTACCGTCTATTCACCATAGCCACTGTGCTCACATGGCAAGTTTCCCAATGCGGTTAGCCGATAACGCTTAGCGATAGTTATGTGGTTTTATTGCAATGTTTTAACATGGCCTAAGAGGTATAACTTAGGGTTATATGTCATAGATTTGTATTGTGGTGAAGTTTGATAGGTTTAGACTTAGGTGTGTAGGTATTTTAACACATAGTTTGTAATGCAAATGAGGTCCGAATAGGTTTATACTTACGTTTAGGTCTAGCATAGGGTTTTGATACATGGTTTTAGCAATAGGTTTTAATGTCATTTTGATGCATGAATTTGATAGGTTAAAACTTAGGGTTCTAGGTCTAGAACTTAGGTTTGCATTGTTTTAATACATTAGAATGTAATGTAATATTTCCAATGGTGTTGAGGAATTAGGTAATGGTGTAGACTTGGGATTAGGTAATAGGTTTTAATGTAATGAGTTAGGTTTAGGTGTTTTAGGTTTGCATTAGGTTTTTAAACATGTCTTCACCATCGCTTTAGTGCTAGGAATTAGGTTAGGCTTAGGGCCATTTACTACAAACATCTTTGTCACAATATGACATCTAGTCATTAACACCATGACGACAACCAAACCTTACTCGATGAAAAACCCATATCAACATCAAATCCTGTGAGGTGGACGACAACACATGTTGATGACCAAATCTTGGCCGAACTAGCGACAACCTCATGTCGACAACCACGTACAACAACACATCAATTGAACACCATGAAAAACCATAAACATCACCTGGATAACCTGAACCATAGTCAACACCGTCGAAACTGATGACACTAAACTGAATGATGATGACGACACTGAACGCTGACGATGACCTATGTAACTGATTTGACGAGATCCTCCTAGATTACTGTTGATGGTGCTACTCGCTATGATGCCACTACCCTTTCATCTTGATATCCTTGTCCATGAACAACTTGATGTCTCCATAGATCAACAAGTTCACAAACACTTGATCCACTGCATCCCTAGTTGTGCTCTGAACGGTGTCTTCAATTCTGCTCGCTTAGAAGCCATTGTACCTATGCTGCTGAGAGGCAGACGAACGCCTCTAATACTTGGACACATAGAAGCACACATGAAAAGAAATCTATAAGTTGAAAACCAAAAAAAAAATAGAGGACTGACATGCAACATACTTGTCTGACTATCTGTGAAGATTGCACAATTTTCATCGTGGGGCTAGGAGACTGATTTCCAAAACTACGCAAGGCACAATCCCAGCTATTGGGAGGGTGACTAACTACTGGAACTACGCAATGCACAGTCCAACCTAGCCTTATGAGGATTGAAACTACACGATGAGAAATTTCATTCAATGATGACATTCAAACCAGCGAACTGCATTGCACATTTTCTGGGACCAGCAAGACACTGCCTCCAAGATTTGCGCAATGCAAGCCTGGAAGTCAAGCTAGGCCAGACTTGCATAATTTTTGGAGGGAAGGCTGAGCTTTCATAGATCTAAAATGGATCCAGTTTTTCCTCTAGATCAAAGTCTTCAAATGCAGTTGAAAGTAGGGACGGGTCACAGTGCTCGTTGATACGATTCTGGCGGTGTGAATGACATGTAAATCCGATTTTGGATGAAGAAGTTATGACTAGTCAAAGTATTTGGGAAAATTAGGGAAAATGAAAAAAAGTAAAAGGTCAATGGTCATTCAATAGTCAATGGTCAACCAAGTCAAAGCTTACATCAGCAAGCACACATGTCAACCTAGGAATGAGCCACGGGTCCTATATGACATCAGCGAATGAGGTGATGTGGCAAATTGTGATTGGTTTATATGGGCCAATCTGGTGATGACACATGGTAGCCAAGATTTTACCCAATATCAATTATTTTCCAAAATTTTGTGGATCAAGGAGGATCGAACCCCTGACCTCTTGGAAGACTGAGTTTTTGCTGGAGGGACCGCACCGGATGGGCTACAGTGAATCTTGTTAGGATTGCAGATGATGTTATATTTATGTTTGCAAATTAAGAGGCACAGAAAAAAGGGTCGATGTCCGAGGTCAACCCCACGGTCGTCAGACCCCTTATTTTGTTTCAAGAATCATCCCACGCCCACTGCAACACACAACCATATATGGTATATATAACCATATGTTCAATGCATAAGCCAATGGAGCATAGAGATATATGCCACAAAATTTTCATGTGGATATATGTTTCTCTATATGAATATCAATTCATATCAAAACGTCAGAGTGTCGGGCGAGGGTTTCGATTCGCTAACCTCCAAAATTATATGCCAACGCCTTCACACCTTCAGGCTAACCAACATACCATATTTTAGGACTTGAAATAGAGCCGAACAATTCTTTTGTTAGCCTATTGCAGAGCCAAACCCACAAAATCCAGGGCGGTGAACCAAGGTGGTTTCCACAGCGTAGAGAGAAATTTTTGTTAGCAAAAAGTGGTTTTGCAGAAGGCGGATGTGATTTTGCACATTCTAGGGGATCTGGAGGGCATAGAGGCCAAATATGGGCAAGTTTATACTCATTTGACTCAAAATTTTGAGCTGAACGCAGTGGTGAGATCATTTTTCTCATTTGAGTCTCTGTTTTTGAGCCTGTGTTTGTAAAAGCATTTTGAAGACTAATAAAGTGGTCACGCTGGAAGCTAAGGACTCAGAGAGGTATCCAAGAAGTCTGGTGAACTCCGTTATGAAAATGTTGTTTTGTTGATGCGTATGTTTATGTTTCAATTTGCTTATGTGTTTAGGTTATTTACAATCTTTTCAATCCATTTCACTAAGTAACATAAGGAAACTTCATATAAAGTCTATAATAGCATTTTCATTATCAGATCAAGTGGTATCAGAGTAGCAAGGTTTTTAAGGTCTGACAAGATTGTGTGAAGATTTGAATGCTTACTAGGTTAAGGCTCGAATGAGGTGAAGATGAATTTGTTGAGGCGAATCCAGAGATTGGAAGGGTCTTTTCACAAAATAGGATGACGGATGAAACCCCACTCAAATCAGAATCTCAATTTCTAGATAGTTTCATGATGATACGCACAATGGTGGAACAGATGTATCGCGAGTTTAAGAAGAACAAAGAAAAATTCACTTCATCACCTAAAGATCAAGAAGATAATGGAAAGCGAGAAATTCTTCCTCCACCATCTCCTCCATCATCACCATCATCATCATCATCATCTTCCTCTTATAAATCTAGTCCTTCAAAGAAGAGGAAGAAGAAATCCTCTTTGATCAAATTAGATGTAAAATTTGATTTGCTAATTTATGATGGAGAACTTAACGCTGAAAATATTGATAATTGGATAAGAGAAATTGAAGTGTATTGTTGGGTGCAGAAAGTTGTTTCAGAAAGGAATAAGATCCAACTTTCTAGCCTTCGACTTGGAGGAACTGCACTTGTATGGTGGGAAGGAAAGACACAAGCAGAACTCAAAAAGCATGGCAAAATCATTTCAACCTAGAATACATTTGCTTCTGCTATTAAGAATAAATTTTATCCTTTGGCTTATATGCAACAAGCAATGATGAGTTGGCAAACACTACGTCAATTAAAAGGTGAAAGTATTCAAAGTTATACTGAGGAATTTCATAAAAGAGAATTAAGATTAGGCATATCATTGGACTCACTAGAGACATCGTTGAAATACATAGGTGGTCTTCATAGTTATTTGAGTCATACTATACTTATGTTTAATCCAACTAGCTTAGATGATGTATCAGTCTAAGTAACTCATCTAGAAGCTAGAGGCAAAATGTAACCATGATGTTGGGAAATCATCCAAACCTATTGAAAGCAAGAATAAAGAAAAGAAGAAACTTAAATGGAAGTAGAAGAAAACAGACATTGTGAAGAAAGATAAACCTTCATGCACTCATTGTATGAAGTAAGGCCATGATGAGGCACACTGTTGGTCATGCATCTGGAATTGAAGCCTAAAAAGTTTGGGAGTAAGGAGCAAAAGAATGTTGCTACTATTCAAAAGGACTTTGGATCATATTTAGGTGATGAGACAATGGTAACAGCTACAAGTATAAAAGGTAAAGATTCTAAAGCATCTACAAGTACTTCTTCACATTATGTTGATAATGATAATGATGAGAGGAAAAGAAATAAGCTATTTGACATTAGAGTCATTTCCAACCATGCTAAAATTGATACTTTATTTGAGAGTGGTTTTCAAGTTAATTTGATTTCTGAAGCAATTGTAAAGAAGGTGGGTCTAGAAACAAAACCTCATGAAAAGCCATATCCATAAGGTTGGGTGTGTGATAAAACTAAGCTATAAGTTACAAAACAATGTAAACTTCATTTTGCTATTGGGTCAAAGTTTGTAGATGAGGTTGAGTTAGACATAGTCCCATTGAACATATGTGGAATTATATTAGGAAGTCCATACTTGTACGATAGAAATGCTATCTTCTGTCAAACTGAAAATAAGTATTAACTCACTAAGTATGGAATTGAATATATTGTAAGAGCTCATAAACTCAAAGATAACTTCTCTCTCATAAATTCAAGACAGATGAAAAGAATTGTAAATTCAAGTAAACAATTTTTACTTATGATTGTAAAAGCAAAGGATATTGATAAATCTGGTGCTTTCCAAGGCTACAATCCTAAACAGAAAGCAAATCTAGTTAAAGTTGTTTCTAATTATGATATTCTATTTCAAGAGCCTAAAGGGCTTCCACTAGCATAGAACATGAAATTTATTTGCAGTAAGATGCTCCACTAGCTAACATTGGAATGTACAAGTTATCAACTATAAAGAATGTAGAGATAAAGAAGAAGGTACAATAGTTGCTCAATCAAGGGTTTATTCGACCAAGCACATCACCGTGTGGGTCACCTATTGTGTTATTGCAAAAGAAAGATAGTTCATGGAGAATGTGCATTGATTTTAGACCATTAAATAAAATCACAATAAAGAATTGTTATCCTCTTCCTCGTATTGATGATTTGTTAGATCAGTTAAAAGATGTAGTTTACTTCTCTAAATTGGACTTATGAAGTGGCTACCATCAGATCAGTTGTAGAATAGGATGTATGGAAAAATGCTTTGAAAACAAAGCAAGACCTCTATGAATGGATGATTATTCCTTTTGGCTTAACTAACACTCCAGCTACATTCATGCGAGTCATGAATCATGTATTTAGGCCATTCATTGATGATTTTGTAATAGTCTGTTTAGATTATATCTTGTTTTTAGTAGAACATGGGATGAACATGTAAAGCAGGTTTTAGATGTTTTGAAAAGAGAAAATCTCTATGTAAAATTGTCAAATGTGAATTTGGTAGGACATCTTTGAATTATTTGGGTTATATTGTAGGGGGTGGTGAATTGAAGATAGATCCGTCTAAGGTCGAAGTCATTGTAAATTGGCCTAAGCCCAATATTGCTATAGAAGTTAGAAGTTTCTTAGGGGCAGCACAATATTGGAGAAAGTTTATTGCTAACTTTTCTTTGATTGCGGCTCCTTTACATGCTTTGACAAGTGTGAAACAGGTGTTTTAGTGGGGAGGCAAACAACATAAAGCTTTCGACACATTGAAAGAAAGGATCAGTACAATGCCAGTACTAGCACTACCAGATCTTCAACATCCATTTGAGATTGAGAGAGGTGCAAGTGAATATGCCATGGGGGCAGTGTTGATGCAACACAGAAAACCTATATGCTTTCATTCTAAGACATTCACATCAGCAGTAGTTAACTATCATACATATGATAAGGAATTATATGCATTAGTTCAAGGTGTTAAAAAGTGGAAACATTACATAATGGGTAAAGAAGCAATCTTACACACAGATCATCAACCACTACAATACTTACACTCACAAACTAAATTGCAACAATCAAGACACTATCGATGGATGGTTTTTCTACAACAATTTCGTCTTGTTATGAGATATAAGAAGGGCATACATAATAAGGTTGTAGACATGTTATCAAGACCAATTATAAATGCATCCACAATACTTAAGCATAATTCAATAATTCAAGAAAGTTACATTGAACAATATGCTCAAGGCACATACTTTAAGGATGTATATGCAACTTTAAGTCATGCTAAGCAAGTAGAAGAATTGGATTATTTCATAAAGGAAAAACTCTTATATATCAATTGGGAATATTATGCATTCCATAAACTGAAAGAGTTAATATAATTTGAGAAGCACATACTTCTCTCATATCACTTCATTTTGGTGTAAGTAAAAGAGTTGCACAATTGCAAAGATTCTGCTATTTGCCATGAATAAATGAGACATTTTCTAGATATATTAAAGGATGTACTATGCATGCTACAAGCAAGCCAAGTAATATAAAATTAGGCTTGCATACTCCACTTCGAATTCCTTCTTGTCCTTGGGAAAGTGTATCCATAGATTTTGTTGGGGGATTGCCAAAGTCTAGAAAAGGTCATGATTATTTGTATGTAGTTTTGGATACGTTCAGTAAGATGTGTATTTTGACACCATGTAATAAACAAATCACAACTGAACAAACTGCAGAGTTGTTCTTTCAAAATGTATGGGTTCATTTTGGGTTACCCAATTCTATTGTATCCGATCGCGATTCTCGATTTGTCAAGAAATTTTGGTCAAGTTTATGGGAGTTAATGGACACAAAGTTAAATAAGAGCACGACATTTCATCTACAAATAGATGGTCAGACAGAAGTGGTCAACAGGAAAGTGATACAGTTGCTTCGAGGATATTGCGGCAAGCATCCCAAACTTTGGGATGAGCATTTGTGTTATGTGTAACATGCTTACAACCATGCAAAACATTCTTGTACTCAGAGATCTCCTTTGGAGACTTGTTTGGGCTTTGTACCACAGTCTCCCTCAAATTTTGTCTTTGGTAAAGACATAATAGATGAGGGACATAGTGATGTAGAAAAAGAAACCAAGTTCATTAAACAAATCTAAGAAATTCACTAGGCAGTACAGGAAAAACTAGAAACAAGCTAAGCAAAGTATAAGGCATGGCATGACAAGCATCGAATTGAACATAGTTTTCAAGTTGGTGATCAAGTCTGGTTGTACATCAGCAAAGAAAGACTGCAAGGGGAAGGTAAGAAGTTGAAAGAAATTAGATATGGTCCTTTCAAAATACTTGAAAAAATTGGTGAAAATGCTTTCTGCCGAGATCTATTAGCTTATATGCAGATCTATTCTATCATAAATGTTGAAAACTTGTGATTGTATGAGCCTTCATTGATTGAAGATCCTGAAGAGCAAGGTCAACTTCCTTCTATTGAATATTTTTCGCTCGAGTATCTCAATGAGCTATAGGAGGACACAATTCCTGATAGAAGGATAAGGACTTCGGAATGGGGAAATGTTGAGTATCTTTAAGTTGGAATCAAAGGTACAAATCCAAGTAAAGCATGATGGATCTGTTACGTTCCTATATCAATAGGTTTCATTTTTCATGATTGACCTAGGAAATGCCAAATATGTTCATCTTTTCATGCTGCAAAGGTTCCATATTTTGTAAAAGAATTAGAGAAAGTTAAAAAATGTAAAGAGGGTATGCCCTAAAAGAAAAATCAAAGGGAAAGAAAAATTAGTTGGTCAGAAAAAATGATAAAAATGAACCCCAAAGAAAGACCATGAAAGTGGCTAGCCAAATTGCCATTGCTAGCTTGATGGATGGCCCAACAGTTCAATCTGGACCATGCCATATTTTAAATTGCTTGTTCTAGACTAGAGAATGAATATCTGTCCAAACAGCTCAAGCTTGGCAGATCACTAGCTAAGTAGAGAAATTAAGGAGCCCAACTGCTTAATCTGGGCCCTTGGAAGAGATAAGGGTAGATTTAGATAGGAGGGCAGTCAAAAGAAAAGAGAATAATCAGGGTCTGCAAGTCTAAGTGCACCCATGCAAAAGGAAGAAAAAATGTTAGGTGTATTAGGCTGGGTAAGTAGTTGGAGGTTGTAGAGGCAAGGTTTGGATCACCTAGTACATTATCAATCAGAGCTTATCTCATCAATGAAGGGAATATCAAGGCAGTTGTTTGATGGTAGAACTATGGAAGCATGTCTAATTCCCCTCTTTCCCCCATAAATCACTCACTAACATCCCCTAAAGAACCTTGGGATCTGCCCAACAAGTCCTGTTTTCACTTCATTTTTTGTAAAAATACTAAGTCAAGCTTTGACTTTCTTCAATGAAAAGAAGCCACATTTCTTGTGTAAAAATCACTCTATACTCCTTTCATCTTCCTATGTCTAAGTTTTCATACTATGGACTTAGCATTCATCCATTCAGTTTAAATCCATAAACTCATATTAACCCCTAATTCTATTATATAGCTCCCTAAAAAATACTTCCCCATCCCTATTTCTACAAAAAGCATATTAAAAACCCCAAAATAAAAAATATTCCCACCCCTTGGCGCTATAGCCATATAACATAAGTCTTGGGACATAATAGTCCATTTGGGACTACTATTAGCCCTTCCCAGTCTATACCTGGGGTTAATTTAAAATTCGGTCAAATTAACCCCCCCCCCTGACACATAAACCTTATAGCAATATCTTCCGCGCATACATTTTATTTGGGATTAATTTGATATTCGATCAAATTAATAACCACTGGCGCCCACTTACAAACCCATATAAGAACCCACATAACATAAGTTTCCCCCCGCGGTATATTTTATAATAGTTAACACATAGGTGGGTCCCCGCGTTGTATTGTACTCGCAGCTCTGTATCCCGTCAACCCTCCCATCCGCTCTTCCAAATCCAACGGCTCTCGCCGATTTCGGAGCCACCCCGACGTTCGAAAGTTAGCTTCCGATAGCATAGCGGTTTCTCCGTCGTACAAAAGACGCGTGTCTGCATGTGATTGTATCGGAGCCCCTCTGACACTTATCGCCTCCGTACCAAAGGCGGTCCGATAAAACCACAAACCACCTTCTGTCTCTCTGCCCCCGACATTAGCGCCACGTCCCCGCTCACGTCACTTTTGTGTCGACCCGCTGTTGCCCCGTGTCATTGCCACCTCATCCCCATGCGTCCCCATCTTGCCATTGTGTCCTGTGCCACGTCGTCGGCCCAGTCAACTGCCATGTCACCCTGCCGTACCCCAGAGCTGCCAATGACGTCATGCTGACATCACCGCAGAAAAGCGCCAAAAGCGCCAAATATGCCAAATTTTCATAAAAACATGTGTTTCGACTGTTTTGTTCATTTTTATTGGACAATTTCGAAGCACCAGTGGATGCCGTTTTACGTCGTTTGTCCGCCCAAATGAAAATTTGACTATCCCAGATGCTACCACCTGCAACTTCGACTCAATTGTTCCCCATTGAACCATCTCGACACCCTCGGCTCTATAAAAACGAGGTATTTGCCCAAATTCTACCTATTTACCACTGTTTTCGCCAATTTCTCTATTTTTCTTGCTTAGAACTCTGCAACTATCTAAACCAAGCACATTTTTGCACCTAAATGCGGCCTGAATTTACTCAGTAACCCTCTGTTCATCAGGGACCCTCTGAACCCACGACAACTTGCAAATTCGCCATTAAAAAACGTTTTTAAGCTCAGGTTGCCGGCAAAAATCGATACAGCCCAGCATTGTCCCTTGTTTACCACATTCCACTATAAAAACTTTAGTAATTGGGCTGAGAACTATCCCCATTTCCCTTTGCAGTTTGCCCACATTCCTTTTGATCCCTGTGAATTCATCAGAGAAAAGAGAAGTTTTTCAAAAACTTTGCATAGTGACCTCTTTATCATAGCCTCACACCTTGAAGGTCCTTGCCTCATTTGGACCCATTGTATAGCTCTTTTGCAAATCCTCAAAAGCTCTTTCATCAATCTGTTGTTACACTAATCCTGTTTCCAAGGATAAGCACATATAAACCTCAAAATGGCCACTCCCACAACATTAAATATTGCTCCCTTGAATGCACCACATAGGAACCTAGAATGGCTGGCCCTTACTGACAGAGATTACCAAATGAAGGAAATAGTGGAACTCACCAACAAATATCATATTGAGACCTTTTGTGAGTTAAGAAAGAAATACAGGAGCAACGATGATATCCTTGGTATCTGGGATTCCAATCTACCAATCTATTATCTCCCACAAGTTAATGTGTTCCCTGACCTTATCCATCAATGCTGTGAGAATTATGAGCCCACTCAAAGAGCAGTTTTGGCTCCATCCGGGACTGTTTTGTTTCACATCACCCCTCAAGCCATAAATAGGATGCTCAATTTTGAGCCAACAAAGCCTCTGGTTCCTCTCTCCATGAAACTTTTGCTGGACCAAGGGGCCAAGCTACCCAGCTCAGAGATCACAAGAATTGCCCAGTTGTTCATGCAACCAGATAGCCAATTCCATCAGCCTCCTCCTTATCTGCATGTATGGTTTAATGAAATAGGAAGAATGCTGGTAGATACCATATCCTGCATCTTGGGTTCAATACTAGTGAGTATGTGGATGAGACAATTGTAGTAATGTTGTCTATGTTTGCTCCAGGATAGCCCCCTGCTGTCCAATATGATTATGCCACCTTTATTGTTGATAAGATTCATGAGCAATTCATGAACCTGGAGAGAGAAAGGGTGTTCAAACATACCTCCTATATATATCACTTGCTAATGTACTATCAGCCTGATAATTTCCCTGTTTTCTTCAGAAAATTAGATGCCAAGGGGGAACGAAGGTCTGTAATATTCTGGTCACCAGTCTGCCACCATGTTTATTACTCTCCATATACATATTGTGAGTTCATTGACCTTTTTGTATATCCAGCTACTTGTTTATTATTAACAAATCCTCCTCCCAGACTTACTGATGAGATGCAAAAGGTCCTGCAACTTTCCAAAAGCTACAGCATTGGTGACTGGGATTTTTACCGAAATCACATAGTAATCAGGGTTTATGGCTATGAATTGGCCCCCTACAGACTGCCCAAATATGTCCCCATGAGACTATTTGCCTTGGAATACTTCCGAAAATTTGGTAATGCAGATCTGATCCATTTCTATGGCAAAAGCAAAAAGGCACAGCTAAAAATCAGAAATCAATTGGGCCCATTCACTTTCAATAAGAGAGAAGAAGCCTGGGTGGAGGCAGACAAAATGTTGAAAAATTTTTTGTTACTAAAAACAAGCTTTTATTGGGCACGATATGACCCGAATCACTTTATAAGCCTTAGAAGAATCAAATACAGGCTTGTAGCATATGAACACTACACTATCCCTCAAATTGTGCAATTTGCTAACCAACAAGAGTGGGTAAAGAGAACTCTAGTTGAAGAATTTTCTGAGGAAGAAATAGCAAAAAAATCAATCAAAGATCTTGAAAAAGCAGTTGACTTGGAATCTTTTGGAAAAGTGTTTTCCACAGCCCCTCGGCATCTTGGAGAAGGCACTTCTTCTGCCACAGCTCCCCAGCAAACTACCCAAGTAAGTGCCCCACCTGCACCAACAGACAAAGGAAAAGCAGTGCAGCATTCGGAAGAGCAAGTGAAAAATTTGGAACAGCAAGAAGAAATGACAGACCGGCCTACCTCTACAGATGGACAGAGTCAAGGGCAAGACCCTGTAACTCAAGCAAAAGTCACTGAAGTTCCTGTGCTGCAGACACCTCTAAATGAGGGAAGGGCAAAGAAGAGGGATAGACAGGAAGAGACCCCTCCAGGAACATCCACAGAGCAACAAGGAGAAAAGAGGCAAAGGTTAAATCCTTTTTCGGAGGAAGAAATGACATAGGGGCCCACAGAGTAGCAAATTCCCCTAGGCATGGAGCCATCGACCAGCTCTTTTCAGCAGGAGCAAGAGAGACAACAGGGGGTGGAAGTAACATCCACAAGGCAACAGAGAAGACAGGCCTCTGATATTAAAAAAGCATTCACTAATATCAAATCTAGGAATAAGCCAGTGAGACTATAGCTATACAACCAGCTAATAAGGATGGCCCCCACCAATCAGCAAAGGCTAATGGCAGCCTATGACATCCAGGAACGAAGAATGACCCTCGGTCACTTCAGACCTACAACTCATCAACCCCAATCAGCTGCTGATTACATTAGAACCAATATGGAAGTGTTCGCCAAGGATATCCATCCAATGGACCAGATTGAATTGCATAAGCAGACTGGGGTGATGGTATATTCTACTCTAGCAGATAAGACATTGTTAGCCCACATATTGCAAAACTCTTTGCACAATACTGCTGCCCAACTAGAGTTGGAGAAAGCTTCATCATAGGCCAAGGACAATAGAATCAAGTCCTTGGAGGAGATCATCATAGAGTTGGGACATGATCCCACTGATCCCAAGGGTGTGCAAGATTTGATAAAGAAGAAGGATGAAGACATAGCTACCCTAAGAAGACAAATCAAGTTGTCACCCACATTGCATCCTCAAGCTACAGAGGTGGCACAACAAAAAGAGGAACAAGATGTATTAGCTTTGCTTACAACCTTACATAAAAGGTTGGTAGAGACAGAAAGTGCCTTGGAGGCATCATTACAGGGGAGATAGGGAGAGTTGGCCTCTCATCCAATTCAAACAGCTCAGATTCTTACAGCTTCTCCTCTCACGGCCACCACAACAGTCCCTCCCACTGGTACAACATCAGAAGCAGGTGCCTCAAGCTCAGCACTAATTTCAACAACTACCTCAGCACCTACAGAGCAAGGCACCAGATTGAAAATGGAAAACATGATGAAAGAAATAGAAGCCTTGGAACTACAAATGGCAGAATTGAAAGAATCCAAGGAAAAGCTGGCTAAGATTGAGGAAAAATATGACAAATCAAAACAAGAAGTGGCTGAGAAGACAAGGGAAGTCAAAGCCTTAGAAAGAAGAATAAAGCAGCTGGAGAAAGAGCTCACTTTTGATAGAACCCTAGCAGATATCAAGACGATCTTGTGGGCCAATATTGGCCAATCCATTACAGACCAATGGCAATCCATTGAAACTATTCATGAGCAAATGGATTTGATAAGCTTGGCTTAGTTTGAAAACCAAAAGGCTAGAACATCTCTAGGAAACATGCCCGAGCAAGCTAACAGAATGATCCAATTTTTGAATACTCACACGAAAGGACAGTTGGCCGAAATGGGAATCAGGAATAGAACTGAAACTATTTTGCTAATAAAGAGGGTGTTAACTCTTAGGAATATTGTGCAGACATTGGAGAGAAAATTCCAAGAGATGCAAGCAGAGGTGGATGACTTCAGAATAAAGATCGCAGCATTATAGAGCAGAGGGCTACCTAGCCTAGTAACCAGTGCTGGAAGACTGCTGTCACATGAGCATTATGCCAAAATAGTGAACAATTATGCTGCCAATCAAATCACAACTTCCTCAAGCACTTCAGAAGATACAGGGCCTCCAACTGGACAGGCTGTCTTTGATAAATTAGAAAATCTATTCTATATTGCACATGAGATAAATCATCTCTTTGAAGACCAGCCAAACTTTTACAGATACACAAAAGTTGATGAAACACTGATAAAAATACAAAGGCATCAGCTACCTATAGAAGATTGTTGGAGTGGAATGATGGAGACGTTGCTCAGGTGATTTTGGGTACTAATTCTTTTTTCTAAACTACAGTTCAGCATATACAGATGGCACGGTCTAGCAGAGCAGCATAAAGTAGAATTGGGATGTTAATTACAGCTCATCAAAAGTAAAGTAGCCCAGCACCAAAGATGAAGACCATGAAGACCAAGACAACAACAGGCAGCATAACAGCATCAGAAAAGCACACGCAGAATAAATGCGCGGTAGGCAGCCGACTCATTCAGCCCAGAAAGTCAAAAATTCTCTGACATAATGGATAGCTAGCAAGCCAATATTAACTACAGTATATAATTCTTCATTTACTTCCTTGGAAGAGTTGGTGATGTAATTTATTACATGAAGACTCATCGTCTAGATATTTTGTATCATATTTTTGTATATATACCTCCCCATAGAACGTATTTGGGGTTGGTTGATGATTTTCGCTCTAAGAGCTGCGCTGTAACTTTCAGATTTTCTAATGCAAAAAGCTGACAGAGTTTATGGTTTCTGCACTGTCTGGATGTGAATGTGATGAGCTGCGTGCTGCTACAGTATTCCTGTGTTGTTTAATGAAGCAATAAGTTTTTCTAAACCATGTTTTGTCTTTTCTATGTTTTCTAAATTCACATATATGTTTCATGATCTCAGCAACAGAGAAAAAGAATAGCTCAGGACTTGTTTAAATACACCCTTTGCTCAATCTCTGTTTCTAATTATGTTTTCTGCGGAATTGGTCATGCATATGAATTCTTAATTGCTCATATTTGCATTGATTCTCTCATTATGAATGTTGTTTAGGAATTCTTAACTGCTCCTAGATAATATTCTCACATTTCCATCTATTAGCATAGTAAAAGATCCTTGACTGCCTTTCATTCTCTGATTCCATGCCATCGATTCCTAGATTTGAAGATTTGTTTCATAAATACCTATCTGGCTCTGTAGTACTACCTCTTTCCCAACAAGCACTTCAGCAGTACACAGTCATTGACTCCATTGCCCAATGGTCTAAGATATTGTGAGAACTGCATATCAGATCTATTTGAAACTATCATCCAGCCAAACTCAAAACAAAACCCTACGCATTATAACTAGCCTAAAATTACACCAAAACAAAGTTAAATCATAAAGAGAGAGCCCTCTTTGGTTGCAGGTAGGCTAGGACCTGTAGCTAAAAGATTGGTTAGTGGTTACCTCTACCGTATTCCCTTGGGAGTCAAAGGGAACAACCTGAGTGATAACATCATTGGCGACTCCACTGGGGACAAACCAATTTTTCAATTGCTATCTATTCCTTAAAACTACATATGAAGCCTGAATGTCAGCCATGAATCCTTTGAAACTGTTCTTTCTTTGCATTTACAGGATTAAATAAAAGCTGCTTCAGTCAATCTTCATTCTAGTTTTAGGCTTTAAACAACTATTCCAAAAAAAAAATAAAAAATTGATCAGTTCCTTCCTAAAATTGGAAATTCTCCCAGAGAAATACCAAAAAAAAAATTGGAAGCTGGCTCCAAAGAAGAAAACTCGTTATACCAGGTCAAATCCTGACCCAGATCCTCCAACTATTTTTGACAATCCCAACTTAATCCCTAGGATTCTTAGGAAACAAGAGAAACAAGAAGATCTTGTTGATTCTAGCCCTGAAGCAGTTCAACAAAGTTATATTCCAACCCCTGCTAAACCTTCAGTCCGTCCTCACATAACTCCTTCTTCTCCTTCTTCCTCATCCACTTCTCAAAGCGCCTTATCTACACCACCATCTACTACCCATATTTCTACCACCGTTACTGTTGTTCCAGCTGTCCCATTTCTTCCGGTTGTTCCATTCGTTCCTATAAATATGGCAAATAGATATGCCCCTTTGCAGCTGCCTGCAAATCCTGGGGCTATTCCTCAGGGTTATCAAAGTAAGATCACTTATTTTGATGGTACAGGTACATATACTGCCCTACAACATACAAAGAAAATGCAAGACTATTTTGAGAATTATGAGATAGATGATGATGATGTGAGGATGAAATTTTTTGTCCAAAATCTAATAGGGGAAGTAAGAACTTGGTTCAGAGCACTTGATGCAAATTCAATAGCTAATCCAGATGCTCTTTACCAAACATTTCTCAATAGATGGGAAAAGAAAAAAGATCCACTACACATTTTATCTGAGTATGACACTATAAAAAGAGGCCCACAAGAAACTATCCTAGATTATTGTGTAATATTCAACAATTTTTACAATTCCATCCCTCAAAACCTTAGACCTCCACCTGACTTAGCCTTAATCAAATTCCCTGATGGATTTGACTCTAACATGGCATATCATCTAAGGGAAAGAGCCCCTCCGACCTTAGCAGACATGCAGAATGTAGCGGTTAGTGTAGAGGCAAACCTAATTGCTAAAAGAAATAGGGAAAGAGCTGAAAGAAGAACTACTTTCAAGGAAGAACCTTCAGCATTTGACAAAAACTGGATGCAATCATCAAAGGTATGGACAGGCTTGTGGATAGGGTGGAAACCTTCGAGAGAAAGTCATCATGGGAAGGCCAACCAAATACTGCTAGAAACCCAAACTTTAGAAAGAACCAAAATCCAAATGTTGGAAGGGCTGGTCCCGACCAGAACATCAGACCTCCTTTTCAAGAAAACTATGTTGAAGCCTCAACATCTAGTGAACCAACCGAGGACCCTCACATCAACTTAATGGGTTTGGACAGTGAGCAGCAGGTCTTTTTAACACAAGAGGACCAAGAGGCCCATAATTGCAATCAATTTCAAACTAAATCAGGAGAGTCATTTGACTTTAGGGAAGGCTATGATGCAGTAGTTTATGAGGTACATAAAAAGTATAAACTAAGGAGTAGAACCATAGATGTGCCTGAACCTATCAAACCAAAGGATAATAAACAGCCAAAAAGGACAAAAGACAAAGTTGTTCTCCCAGAATCCTCTAATTAAATAGAACCAAACCCAAGAGAAGTCACTGTGGAGGATATATCAGATGTACAACCCTCTAAAAATCAGCCATCATCATCCCTCCCTTCAAAAGAAAATTCAAATAGTGTTCCTGAAAATATCTCTAAAAAGACGATACCTCAAAATAACAGTCAAAATCAAGAGAGGGTCATTGAAGATCCAGCTCAAAAAGAAAGGCTTGCTGTCCCTAGCACAAAGATTCAGACAGAAAAACCTTTTAACTTTGAAACGGAAATAGGTAAACTAAAAATAGCTATTCCTATCTCTGAACTCACCAAACATGAAGCATATAGACAACAAATCAATAGGTCACTCCAAATATCAGACAATAGGGATGCTGTAAATGTTCTAGATGATCAACCTGAATTACTTTTTGGTCCTAAAGTTAATGGAAAGACAGCAAATGGAGGAGTTCCACCTTTTTATGTCAGTTTAAACATTCATGACAAGGTGTTACATAATGAAATGTTTGATTCAGGAGCTTCACACAACCTAATGCCTAAATCTATGATGGCAAAACTAGACCTAGATATCACAAGACCATACAAAGATTTGTTCTCATTTGATTCCAGCCAAGTCTGGTGTTTAGGCCTAATTAAAGATTTGTGTGTTTCCCTGGTCTAATACCCAACCAAAACAATTCTGATGGATGTGGTGGTAGCTGATATTCCACCCAAATATGGCATGCTTTTATCTAGATCATGGGGGGCCAAACTCCAAGGATCCTTGCAGTTGGACATGTCCTATGCCACTATTTCAGTCTTTGGACAGCCAAAGAGATTGTACCGTGAAACACTAATGAAATATGTGGTGAGTAGTCAAGAAAAGCCCCAAAACTTCCCCATTTATTCAATACACTCCGACATGGATTCATTCATTTTGTATAATGCTGACATGTGCACCAAAACTGATGCCAAACTCTTGATAACAACACAACCAGAGAGTATGAATGAACAATCTGCTGATCCACATCAAAAAACTGTCAATATGACTAATGCAATAAAGAAAAATGACACATCAAATGTCTTGCAAGAACCGAATCTGCCCATGGTGCAACTTTCTAAAACTCTCAATGCAAACCTTGACCATGAAATCTTATGGTATTTAGAGTTTGATGGCTCAGTCAACAAACTAGGAGCAGGGGCAGGGGTCTGGGTACACAACATGCAAAATGACCAGGTTGAAGGTCATGCGTACAGATTAAACTTCAGATGCACAAACAATATGGCTGAGTATGAAGCCCTTTTGTTAGGTCTCAAACTCATCAAAAACCTAGGTGCAACCAAAGTCTCAATTTTAGGGGATTCAGATCTGATCATACAGTAGATGAAGGGAAATTTTGTCACAAATGATCTTTGGTTGAGGGCTTATAGAGGTGCAGCCATTGAAATACTTAATACTTTTTTAGAATTTCATCTCACCAAAATCTCAAGAAAGCATAATTTACATGCACATAGCTTGGCAACTTTTTCCAGCACATGCAAGCTACCTTTTGAGCCTAACCACCATTTCACAACCGAAATCAAACATAGGCCTGCTGTCCTAGATAATGTCAAAAATTGGCAAGTCTTTCAAAGTGACACACAGATAAATAATTTCCTGACTTTGAAGGAGGAGTTTTGCAGTATGAACATTCACACTTGCACTATGGATGATCAACAACAGAAAAACAAAATTAAGGAGAATATATCAGCTGAAACAGCAAGTCTGATTTTGCATCCAACTACTTTTAATGAAAAGAATGTACAATGGCTAAAGCAAACAGATTTTGATGAAATAGCTGAGGCAGAAGCTGAAGTAATTGATCTAAAAGACAATATTCTGCCCACAAGCTTGACTCCTTTGGAGGATTTATTCGATTCAAATGATATTTCTAGGAAGACAAAGATGCAACCACTAAATGCTAAAATTGAGGACTGCAACATTAGAACCACACAAAATCCCAAAATGGTAAAACTCTCCAAAGCTTTTCCTGCTGATCAGAAACTGAAATATATTGACTTGTTTAAGGAATTCCAAGATGTATTTTCTTGGGGTTATGAAGACCTCAAATATTATGATACCTCAGTAATCCAACACACTATACCCTTGAAAGAGAATCCAAAGCCTTTTAGACAGAAGGTTAGAAGGGTCAATCTCGTCCTCCTTCCCCTAATTGAAGAAGAAGTTAAACAAATTTACGAGGCTGGAATCATTGCTCCAATCAGGTTCTCAGAGTGGATTTCAAATCTAGTGCCTACTAGGAAAAAAACGGGGGAGATTAGATTGTGTGTGTACCTAAGAAACTTGAACAAAGTCTCTCTCAAAGACCATTATCCCTTACCAAAAATGGATCATATCCTACAAAGAGTGGTGGGAGCCTCTAGGATCTCATTGTTAGATGGATTCTCAGGATTCAATCAGATTTTAGTACACCCGGATGATCAAGACAAAATTGCCTTCACAACACCTTGGGGAACCTTTAAATATGTCAAAATGCCTTTTGGGCTTAAAAATGCAGGGGCCACTTTTCAGAAAGCAATGGACATAGCCTTTACCAAAGAAATCCATGATTTCCTAGTATTCTACCTTGATGATCTCACTGCCTTTTCAAAATCAGACCAAGAACACTTAGAACATTTAAGACAGGTGTTCCTTGTTGGCATTATGATGCATATGTTGTACTTGATGGCAACACTCTCATAGAAGATCATCTCACTTATATACATTCAGATGAATCTACAGAAGAGATATCAAATGTAACATATTACAGGATAGCTCAAAGGAATCAAATGGCAAGATTTTTGTAAGCAGAGGTTCAAATATTGTTGAAATTATGAAGGACGCAGGTACACCTTACAGAAAGTGCGTCCCTGCAGGTACACCATGCAGAACCCGCGTCCAGAGACGCAGACCAGCCGTTCAGGGGGTGCGTCCACCCAGTGCACACATTTCAAGGCAGAGAAACGCACGTGGGGGTTTCTTGTGTGGTATCTAGCCGACGGTTTTGTGTTTCTATGGTGTCGGCTCATGGTATTGTTCCATGTTTTGGGGAAGAGCTTGCCTATATAAAGCAAAGGAGTTCATTTGGATTGAGCACCATCTTTGTTGAATATCTTTTGGTGAGATCTAGTCCAGATCTATGAAGGCGAATCTTCTAATGGACTATGATCGCTATGGCGCACGATCAGATCTGTAGATCTGACTGTTTGGGTTAGTCTTGAAGTCCTTATATCTTTCATATCTAAAGAGATGCAGGTGCAGTAAGGGTTCAGGTGCGCCGGACGCAGGCGCAGAAGGGTTCAGGTGCGGCGGGACGCAGGCAGTTCAGTAGACTCAGTGCGAGGGACGCAAGCTAGCAGTTGAGTAGAGTGCGTCCGGGACGCAGGCTAGCAGTTGAGCAGGGTGCGTCCAGAGACTCAGGTCAGCAGTTGAGCAGGGTGCTTCCTTCTCTTAAAATCTTTGTTTATCATTGTTGTGTTCTGGGTTTGGTCCTATTATTGTTGATCTGGTTACTTCAGTTGATTGGGTGTTTCAGAAGGTTGTTTGAGCTTCAATGTTGCTGTTGGGTCCAGTATGAAAATTGGATGAAATGTGGCCTTTCAGTTTATGGGTTGTGCTTCAGTGTATCCAGTATGAAAATTGATGAAACGGGGTACTTGAAGGAGAGAAGATTGTAGGCCGGCGCCTACGTACTAGTATCTAAGCTAGTACAAGAGCTAAAGGAAATCTTTGGAGCATTGTAGCAGGTAGTAGCCTGCGTACTAGTAAATGGATCGGCTAGTACAAGAGCAAAGGGGGTTGTAGCTCCCGTACTGGTATAAGGCTGCACCAGTACAAATATTGTAAAAGAATTTTCTTATTAAGAAAAGATTGAGATGACTTGCAGCAGGTGGTTTTCTCCCGCATTGGGTTTCCACCTTATATCATTGTGTTCATATGTGTGCCTTATGTGTGATGATCTACTTTATGTTACTGCATCTGTTAACTGATAATATGGTTGATAATGTTCTAATGCACTCATTGAAGATCGATTAACTTAAGCTTAAGAAGTAGCATATATGAATCTGATTATGGAATTGAAAAAGTTTTATTAATGTGATAATACTGATTCACCCCCCCCTCTCAGTATTATTTCCAACAATTGGTATCAGAGCAGGTCCTTTGATAGAAGCTTGATCGCCTGAAGGAGATCCGTGGAACAATGGGAAAGAAGCTTAAGAAGAAAGCTAATAAGAAAAAGAAGTCATCTCAGAAGAACTATGATAGTGGAAGAATCGATTGGGGATTAGGCATAAGAAGCTCTTCAGATTCAGAATCAGTATCAGAAAGATATCAAATAGAGGAAGAATTTAAAAAGCTGACAGACAAAATTAGAGATCAACAAGATCTATTGAACAAAAGGGAATGTGATTTCAAAGAAGAAGCTACCAAACTAAGGGCCCAACTAGAAGAAGGAAACAAGGTAAGAAAGCTACTCAAGGACAAGGAAGACCAATGTCAAAAATTGCAGCATGAAGTGACATCATTAAGAAAAGAAGTCAACGAAAGAAGCACAACCATCAAGAAACTCAAAGATAGATCCAGCTACTATGAAAATCTTGAAGCTACAATCCTCTCACTAAAAGGAGATCTTGAAGAATCAAAGAAGCAGAATACAGATCTACACCAAGCTATTGCAAAACAAGAAAACGAAGTCACCAGCTTAAAATCTCAACTGGAATGTGCCTTCCGAGTTCGTCAAATGCAGCAGGATCTGTATGAAGAACAAGAAAAAGAAATTCTCAAACTAAAGGAACAAATGGAAGAAGGAAGGAAAGCTGAAGAAATTTTGAAAAAGAAATCCCTTGAAAAGGAAGAACAGCTTCAGGTTGAGGTAAATATCTTGAAAGGTAAACTAGAAGAAAAGGATAAGCTTTTACAATTTCAAGATAGCTCTAAAGTATTGGATGATATTCTTAGTAGTCAAAGGTCCCCTGCTATAAAGACTGGTCTTGGTTTCCATGAATCTGTTGAAGGTGAATCTAGTTCACAAGGTGAGGCAAGAAACTCTAAAAGGAAATCTAAAGTGATCAACGAAGAAGTGAAAGATCAATCTCATCATCAACCAAGGAAAGAGATTCCTCAAAGAAAATCCTTTACTCCTCCTATGAATAATATTGAATGTTATGTATGTCATAATCTTGGACATGTTGCAGCAAGATGTAGAAGAAGAAGAGTTCAAGACCATTATGCAGAAAGGTCATCTCAATCAAAGTACTTTTATGGATATTGCTTTGCTTGCAATATGTTTGGTCACAAAGCTACTGATTGTTACAGGAGGAATATGAAACATGTAAGATGTTATGCATGTAACAAGCTTGGACATATAGCCAAGGAATGCAGGAACAAAGTTTGGGCACCATATCAAAAGGAGAAAATGTCATCATCACGCTTGAAGATATGGAGGAAAAAGGAAGTACAATCAGAAAAGGATGGCACGGTACAATGTACAGACATACCAGAATCAGAGGAAGCTGAAAGTACAGGACGCAGTACAGTAACAGGAGACCTGCGTGCGGACGCAGGTCAGACCAAGTCCAGGTGCGTCCAGGACGCAGTTCAGTAACTGAAGATCTGCGTGGGGACGCAGAGCGACTGAGGATCAGGTGCGTCCCTGAAGCAAAAAGACGCGGCGCGACTGTGTTATTGGGTGCGTCCCTGCAGCAACAGGACGCAGCGCAGCAGAAGATGAAGTGCGTACCTGTCTCAAAGCATTTATTGGCTGATTCTTCTTGATATGCATGATCAGATTTAACAGATGGCACTGGTTTAGGGGGAGCATATGTCCTAAATTCATTGTTGGCATTATGGTCCTTGATGACAATGCTTATGATTCATCTTGCTATGGTTATGAGTTGATCACATGATCAGATTTATGGTTGATTCGCTAATGATGCTTGCATGGAGTCTTTATTTTCCTTGGCACATACATAGATGAGGTTGGCTGATTTCATGGATGATTATTCAAAGTCGCATTGTTGAAGACATGACGATGATGAGTCACTCATATGCAGCTGTTGACATGTGCATGATGCATGATTTCTTTCTTGGCACAAATGGATGAGGATTGTTGGCTAGATACAGGGATGATTATTCATACATATGTTGATTGATGTTGATACTCTCATTTGATGACTCTTGATTCATGTAGATCTGGATGGTTGTGAGTTGATGTTGACAGATACTATGAAGCAGATTATACAGTGCTGTTGTTTGTCATGATCTTTAGATGTTTGGAAGGACGTAGCAAGACTCATGTTGTAATAGTCTATCTATTATAGTCATCTCTTCAGGTCATGTAACGGCCTATGTCTCCCCACTATGCATGGGATGAAGATGTAATATATTTGGTTTTCATATTTCTGATGTATTCCCACTTGGTTGGATGGATGATCCTTATTGTGATGGGTGATGGATGTATGTATTGAGTCTTTTGGTGATAGGAAGGTCATTTATGATATATAGAGTCATGTTCTTCTTGTAGAACATCTCTTTGCAGACCTTGCTTATAGTCAGGGGGAGTTTGAGCATGAACAAGCACTATACAGCAGAGCTCATTCAGAGACTTCAGCAGATCTGGTTATAGTCAAAGGGAGCATGTTCTTAGGGGGAGCATACCCCTTTGCCCTTGATGTCAAAGGGGGAGAGTGATTCGGTGTTGTTGCCATCAAGTCCAAAGGGGGAGATTGTTGGCATTATGATGCATATGTTGTACTTGATGGCAACACTCTCATAGAAGATCATCTCACTTATATACATTCAGATGAATCTACAGAAGAGATATCAAATGTAACATATTACAGGATAGCTCAAAGGAATCAAATGGCAAGCTCTTTGTAAGCAGAGGTTCAAATATTGTTGAAATTATGAAGGACGCAGGTACACCTTACAGAAAGTGCGTCCCCGCAGGTACACCATGCAGAACCCGCGTCCAGAGACGCAGACCAGCCGTTCAGGGGGTGCGTCCACCCAGTGCACACATTTCAAGGCAGAGAAAAGCACGTGGGGGTTTCTTGTGTGGTATCTAGCCGACGGTTTTGTGTTTCTATGGTGTCGGCTCGTGGTATTGTTCCATGTTTTGGGGAAGAGCTTGCCTATATAAAGCAAAGGAGTTCATTTGGATTGAGCACCATCTTTGTTGAATATCTTTTGGTGAGATCTAGTCCAGATCTATGAAGGCGAATCTTCTAATGGACTATGATCGCTATGGCGCACGATCAGATCTGTAGATCTGACTGTTTGGGTTAGTCTTGAAGTCCTTATATCTTTCATATCTAAAGACACGCAGGTGCAGTAAGGGTTCAGGTGCGCCGGACGCAGGCGCAGAAGGGTTCAGGTGCGGCGGGACGCAGGCAGTTCAGTAGACTCAGTGCGAGGGACGCAAGCTAGCAGTTGAGTAGAGTGCGTCCGGGACGCAGGCTAGCAGTTGAGCAGGGTGCGTCCAGAGACTTAGGTCAGCAGTTGAGCAGGGTGCTTCCTTCTCTTAAAATCTTTGTTTATCATTGTTGTGTTCTGGGTTTGGTCCTATTATTGTTGATCTGGTTACTTCAGTTGATTGGGTGTTTCAGAAGGTTGTTTGAGCTTCAATGTTGTTGTTGGGTCCAGTATGAAAATTGGATGAAATGTGGCCTTTCAGTTTATGGGTTGTGCTTCAGTGTATTCAGTATGAAAATTGATGAAACGGGGTACTTGAAGGAGAGAAGATTGTAGGCCGGCGCCTACGTACTAGTATCTAAGCTAGTACAAGAGCTAAAGGAAATCTTTGGAGCATTGTAGCAGGTAGTAGCCTGCGTACTAGTAAATGGATCGGCTAGTACAAGAGCAAAGGGGGTTGTAGCTCCCGTACTGGTATAAGGCTGCACCAGTACAAATATTGTAAAAGAATTTTCTTATTAAGAAAAGATTGAGATGACTTGCAGCAGGTGGTTTTCTCCCGCATTGGGTTTCCACCTTATATCATTGTGTTCATATGTGTGCCTTATGTGTGATGATCTACTTTATGTTACTGCATCTGTTAACTGATAATATGGTTGATAATGTTCTAATGCACTCATTGAAGATCGATTAACTTAAGCTTAAGAAGTAGCATATATGAATCTGATTATGGAATTGAAAAAGTTTTATTAATGTGATAATACTGATTCACCCCCCCCCTCTCAGTATTATTTCCAACATTCCTAATCTGCAGAAAATATGGCATATCTTTGAATCCAAAGAAATCACGGTTTGGTCTAGAGGAAGGAAAGCTCCTAGGTCACATCATTTCAAAGGATGGCATTAGGATCGACCTGGACAGAATTCAAGCTATCCTACAAGTGCATCATCCAAGAAACATCAAAGAACTACAAGCCTTTTTAGGGAAGATTAACTTCTTGAGAAGATTCATTCCTAATTTGGCCGAGCTCATAAGACTACTAAACAATATGCTGAAGAAAGGCTCTAAAGTCAAGTGGACCATGGAAGCTAAACAAGCCTTTGAGGACATCAAGAGAGCTTTGACAAATACACCAGTCCTCACAAGTCCTAGGTTTGATAGATATTTCATTATCCTTTCCTTTGCATCCGAGCATACAATTGCTGTTGTCCTATTGCAAAAAGATGACCAAGGGTGTGAGAAGCCCATTGCATTTTTCAGCAAATCCCTTAGAGATGCTCCCTTAAAATATCAGATTATGGAAAAGCAAGCTTATTCCCTGGTAAATGCCATCAAAGATTTCAGAATTTACATTTTATACTCTCATGTCATTGCCTATGTCCCAAATGTTGTGGTTAAAGACATTTTAACTCAAGAAGAAATTGAAGGCAAAAGGGGCAAATGGATTGCCAATATCCTAGAATATGACATTGAAATCAAGCTTACAAAACTAATAAAAGGACAAGGGTTAGCCAAATTAATGATTGAAACCAATTTCCAAGCCCTTGACATCAATGAACTGGACAACGAACAGGAGATGGCGACTCCACAGATCAATCAAGCCTTTTTGTAATGTCCCTGGTATGCTGATATATGTTTTGTATTGTTAAACCTACAAGCTCCTCTAGGGTTGTCCAGAACTAAGAAAAGGTTCTTGAAAATGAAAGCATCAAAGTTTTGTATCATAGAAAATGCTTTGTTTTGGAAAAATCATGAAGGAATTTTACTTAATTGTCTAACATTGGATGAAACTGACAATGTCCTTAAAGAATTTCATGCAGGTGATTGTGGAGGACACTTATACTGGAAGTCTACAGTTGATAAAATCCTAAGGGCTGGATTTTACTGGACCTCCTTGTTTGCTGATGTGAAAAAATTTGTAATGTGTTGCCACAAGTGCCAAATTTTTGAAGGCAAGAGAAATTTGTTACCTCTACCACTCAAACCTATCTCAACTGAAAGACCATTTCAGCAGTGGGGTTTAGACTTCATTGGTGAAATCCACCCTTCATCCTCTGGCCAACATATGTGGATTTTGACTGCTACAGACTACTTTACCAAATGGATAGAAGCCATCCCTTGTAGGCAAGCCAATGACTCCATTATTATCCAATTTTTAGAAATCAACATCTTGTCCAAGTTTGGCTGTCCAGATAAAATTATTACAGACAATGTTGCTGCTTTCAAATCCAAAAGAATGATCAAATTTTGCATAAATACCACATGAACTTGGGCCATTCCACAGCCTATTACCCTCAAGGGAATGGCCTAGCTGAGTCTTCCAACAAAAGCGTTATCAACATCATCAAAAAGGTCTTGGAGGAGAATAGAAATAATTGGCATAAGAAGTTGGTAAATGCACTATAAGCAGACAGATTGACCAGTAAGAGATCCATTAGTACAAGTCCATATGAACTGGTTTATGGAATGGACGCAAGATTCCCTTCATCTTTGGGAATCCCTGTGATCAAGCTGCTGCAAGAAATACAAGCTGAGCCTAATGATATTCAAAGAAGGATCAATCAGACTATACATTTGCAGCAAACAAGAGAAGAAGTATATCAGAGAACCCAGATTCTACATGATAAACTCAAGAAGATCTTTGACAAGAGAAAAAAGGCTGAAGACTTCTTCATAGGAAACAAAGTGTTGAGATGGGATTCTAGAAGAGAGGACAAAGGGAAACATGGAAAATTTGATTTTATTTGGAAAGGACCCTATGTCATACATGCTGTACAAGGTAACAATACCTATTTCTTGAGGAGTTTAGATGGCACAAATACTGAGGAAGGCCCAGTCAATGGGCGAATGCTCAAGCATTATTTTGATTCCAGGCAATCAGCATAACACTGTAGTATATTGTACATAAATATTTGTAATTCCAAAATTTTCATTTACAGCGGTTAGATAAGGAGACAAGTGCAGCAAATTTTGAGGAAAAATAGGGAACTGCACCATTTTGATATATGTTTTGAGTCTATCATTGGAAATCAAGAGCAAAACTTGGCAACTATGAAGATGATGATAAATATTCAGAGAAACCAGTAAAGACAGATCAGATCATAAGGATTGCATATAGGGTACAAAGATTTAGATCAGTTGTCTCCAAGGCAAAGAAATTTCAGGCTACAACAATAATAGTTAAAAAACAAGGCAATCTGACCTGCTGTTCTTGGCCTATCACAAGGAAAGTCCATCCCCAAATGGAGCCACTGTTAGGTTCCTATATCAATAGGTTTCATTCTTCATGATTGACCTAGGAAATGCCAAATATGTTCATCTTTTCATGCTGCAAAGGTTCCATATTTTGTAAAAGAATTAGAGAAAGTTAAAAAATGTAAAGAGGGTATGCCCTAAAAGAAAAATCAAAGGGCAAGAAAAATCAGTTGGTCAGAAAAAATGATAAAAATGAACCCCAAAGAAAGACCATGAAAGTGGCTAGCCAAATTTCCATTTCTAGCTTGATGGTTGGCCCAACAGTTCAATTTGGACCATGCCATATTTTAAATTGCTTGTTCTAGACTAGAGAATGAATATCTATCCAAACAGCTCAAGCTTGGCAGATCACTAGCTAAGTAGAGAAATTAAGGAACCCAACTGCTTAATCTGGGCCCTTGGAAGAGATAAGGGTAGATTTAGATAGGAGGGCAGTCAAAAGAAAAGAGAATAATCAGGGTCTGCAAGTCTAAGTGCACCCATGCAAAAGGAAGAAAAAAAGTTAGGTGTATTAGGCTGGGTAAGTAGTTGGAGGTTGCAGAGGCAAGGTTTGGATCACCTGGTACATTATCAATCATAGCTTATCTCATCAATGAAGGGAATATCAAGGAAGTTGTTTGATGGCAGAACTATGGAAGCATGTCTAATTCCCCTCTTTCCCCCATAAATCACTCACTAACATCCCCTGAAGGACCTTGGGATCTACCCAACAAGTCCTGTTTTCACTTCATTTTTTGTAAAAATGCTAAGTCAAGCTTTGACTTTCTTCAATGAAAAGTAGCCACATTTCTTGTGTAAAAATCACTCTATACTCCCTTCATCTTCCTATGTCTAAGTTTTCATACTATGGACATAGCATTCATCCATTCAGTTTCAATCCATAAACTCATATTAACCCTAATTCTATTATATAGCTCCCTAAAAACTACTTCCCCATCCCTATTTCTACAAAAAGCTTATTAAAAACCCAAAAATAATAAATATTCCCACCCCTTGGCACTATAGCCATATAACATAAGTCTTGGGAAATAATAGTCCATTTGGGACTACTATTAGCCCTTCCGAGTCTATACCTGGGGTTAACTTAAAATTCGGTCAAATTAAACCCCCCCCCTCTCACACATAAACCTTATAGAAATATCTTCCGCGCATACATTTTATTTGGGATTAATTTGATATTCGATCAAATTAATAACCACTAGCGCCCACTTACAAACCCATATAAAAACCCACATAACCTAAGTTTCCCCCTGCAGTATATTTTATAATAGTTAATACATAGGCAGGTCCTCGCGCCGTATTGTACTCGCAGCTCTGTATCTTGTCAACCCTCTAGGTATATTTTATAATAGTTAATACATAGGCGGGTCCTCGCACCGTATTGTGCTCGCAGCTCTGTATCTTGTCAACCCTCTGATCCGCTCTTCCAGATCCAACGGCTCTCGCCGATTTCAGAGCCACCCCGACATTCGATAGTTAGCTTCCGAAAGCATAGCAGTTTCTCCGCCATACAAAAGACGCGTGTCTCCATGTGATTGTATCAGAGCCCCTCTGACACTTACCGCCTCCGTACCAAAGGCAGTCTGATAAAACCACAAACCGCCTTCTGTCTCTCCGCCCCTGACGTCAGCGCCACACTGCCGCTCACGTCACTTTTTTTTCGACCCATTGTTGCCCTGTGTCATTGCCACCTCATCCCCGTGCGTCCCCACCTTGCCATCGTGTCCTGTGCCATGTCGTCGCCCCAATCAACTGCCACATCACCCTGCTGTACTCGGGACCTGTCGATGACGTCATGCTGACGTCATCATAGAAAAGCACCAAAAGCGCCAAATATGCCAAATTTTCATAAAAACATGTGTTTCGACCATTTTGTTCATTTGTATTGGACAAGTTCGAAGCACCAATGCATGTCATTTTACGTTGTTTGTCAGCCCAAATGCAAATTTGACAATCCCAGCTACTGCCACATGCAACTTCGACTCAATTGTTCGCCATTGAACCAGCTTGACACCCTCGGCTCTATAAAAACCAGGCATTTGCCCAAATTCTACCTGTTTACCCCTGTTTTTGCCAATTTCTCTATTTTTCTTGCTTAGAACTCTGCAACTATCCAAACCAAGCACATTTCTGCACCTAAATGCGGCGTGAATTTACTCAGTAACCCTCTGTTCATCAGGAACCCTCCGAACCTGCGACAACTTGCAAATTCGCCATTAAAAAACGTTTTTAAGCTCGGGTTGTCGGGAAAACTCCATACAGCCCAACATTGTCCCCTTTTTACCACATTCCAATGTAAAAACTTCAGTAATTGGGTTGAGAACTATCCCCATTTCCCTCTGCAGTTTTCCCACATTCCTTTTCATCCTTGTGAATTCATCAGAGAAAAGAGAAGTTTTTCAAAAACTTTGCAAAGTGACCTCTTTATAATAGCCTCAAACCTTGAAGGTCCTTGCCTCATTTAGACCCATTGTATAGCTCTTTTGCAAATCCTCAAAAGCTCTTTCATCAGCCTGTTGTTACACTAATCCTGTTTCCAAGGATAAGCACATATAAACCTCAAAATGGCCACTCCCACAGCATTAAATATTGCTCCCTTGAATGCACCACATAGGAACCTGGAATGGCTAGCCCTTGCTGACAGAGATTACCAAATGAAGGAAACAGTGGAACTCACCAACAAATATCATATTGAAACCTTTTGTGAGTTAAGAAAGAAATACAGGAGCAATGCTAATATCCTTGGTATCTCGGAGTCCAATCTACCAATCTATTATCTCCCACAAGTTAATGTGTTCCCTGAACTTATCCATCAATGCTGTGAGAATTATGAGCCCACTCAAAGAGCAGTTTTGGCTCCATCTGGGACTATTTTGTTTCACATCATCCCTCAAGCCATAAATAGGATGCTCAATTTTGAGCCAACAAAGCCTCTGGTTCCTTTCTCCATGAAACTTTTGTTGGACCAAGGGGCCAAGCTGCCCAGCTCAGAGATCACAAGAATTGCCCAGCTGTTCATGCAACCAGATTTCCAATTCCAGCAGCCTCCTCCTTATCTGCATGTATGGTTTAATGAAACAGGAAGAATGCTGGTAGATATCATATCCTGCATCTTGGGATTCAATACTAGTAAGCATGTGGATGAGACAGTTTTAGTAATGTTGTCTATGTTTGCTCCAGGACAACCCCCTGCTGTCCAATATGATTATACCACCTTTATTGTTGATAAGATTCATGAGCAATTCATGAACCTGGAGAGAGAAAGGGTGTTCAAACATGCCTCCTATATATATCACTTGCTAATGTACTATCAGCCTGATAGTTTCCCTGTTTTCTTCAGAAAATTAGATGCAAAGGGGGAGCGAAGGTCTGTAATATTCTGGTCATCAGTCTGCCACCATGTTTATAACTCTCCATATAAATATTGTGAGTTCATTGACCTTTTTGTCTATCCAGCTACTTGCTTATTATCAATAAATCCTCCTCCCAGACTTACTGATGAGATGCAAAAGATCCTGCAACTTTCCAAAAGCTACAGCATTGGTGACTGGTATTTTTACCAAAACCACACAGTAATCAGGGTTTATGGATGTGAATTGGCCCCCTACAGACTGCCCAAATATGTCCCCGAGAGACTATTTTCCTTGGAATACTTCCGGAAATTTGGTAATGCAGATCTAATCCATTTCTATGGCAAAAGCAAAAAGGCACAGCTGAAAATCAGACATCAATTGGGCCCATTCATTTTCAATAAGAGAGAAGAAGCCTGGGTGGAGGCAGACAAAATGTTGAAAATTTTTCTGTTACTAAAAACAAGCTTTTATTGGGCACCATATGACCTCAATCACTTTATAAGCCTTAGAAGAATCAAATACAGGCTTGCAGCATATGAACACTGCACTATCCCTAAAATTGAGCAATTTGCTAACCAAGAAGAGTGGGTAAAGGGCACCCTAGTTGAAGAATTTTTTGAGGAAGAAATAGAAGAAAAATCAATCAATGATCTTGAAAAAGCAGTTGACTTGGAATCTTTTGGACAATTTTTTTTCACAACCCCTCGGCATCTTGGAGAAGGCACTTCTTCTGCCACATCTCCCCAGCAAACTGCCCAAGTAAGTGCCCCACCTACAACAACAGACAAAGGAAAAGCAGTGCAACATTCAGAAGAGCAAGTGAAAAATTTGGAACAGAAAGAAGCAATGACAGACCGGCCTACTTCTATAGATGGACAGAGTCAAGGGCAAGACCCTGCAACTCAAGCAAAAGTGGCTGAAGTTCCTGTGCTACAGACACCTCTAAATGAGGAAAGGGCAAAGAAGAGGGATAGACATGAAGAAACCCCTCCAGGGACATCCACAGAGCAGCAAGGAGAAAAGAGGCAAAGGTTAAATCCTTTTTCGGAGGAAGAAATGCCAGAGGGGCCCACAGAGCAGCAAATTCCCCCAGGCATGTAGACATCGGCCAGCTCTTTTCAGCAGGAGAAAAAGAGACAGCAGGGGGTGGAAGTAACATCCACAAGGCAACTGGGCAGACAGGCCTCTGATATTAAAAAAGCATTCACTGATATCAAAGCTAGGAATGAGCCAGTGAGACTACAGTTGTACAACCAACTAATAAGGATGGCCCCCACTGTTATAGACATTTTTGTGCCTTACAACATTGAGCATGAAATGTTCATAATCTAAGGGATCCAAAGTCCCTAAACATGTTGTTCCTACCCCTAGAGGAACAAGGCTAACAAACCACAACAATTCAGAGAAGTTCTCCACCAGAAACTGCTCAAAAACAAGTCAATTCAGGATCATTTCAGTGGCTACACTAGCTGTTTGCGCTGAATGTCAAAGCCAACACTGGCTAACTGCGTTGAATGTCAAAGGAAACACTGGCTACTTGCGCTGAACGAGAGTGGACATGTGGCAAGCTCATTTCTCAAGGTGTCAAAACCTAAGAAGCTTCCAAAATGACACTTGCCTCAGGGAATTCGACTGGTGATGAGTAAGAGGTTCCAAATCTCCAAGTGGAAGCAAGAACCTCCAAGTGGAATCAAGAACTGACATAGGGAGAGGACACTAGTCAGATCTCAAGCTGACTCATCCTCTCTCCAAACATCTATATATGGATCTCTCCTCCATGAGATCTAGAGGCTGGAATTTTGTTATTGCAAAGAATCGTTGTTGGTTTGAGATTGGAATCATTGGGTGCTTAATGCTTTGAAAGGGGGTGAATATAGGAATTCCATTTGCTGAGAAAGAGATGCTGGATTGGAGCCCTCTGGGTTGTATCTCTTCCTGAACCTTGTTATTCACCAATAAAGCTATCTTGGTTTCTCCTATATGCTGATGTATTCTTGATGTATGATTGCATTAGTATGTTTAGTTTACTTCTAATCCTGAACTAGTTATGAATATGAATCTATGCCTTGTGTAGTGTTCTCTTCTTGTGATCTTGCAGAAACCTCTTGAAGCTGGGCGAGCGAGAAGGCAAGTATCTGGGAACTCTCCAAGAGAAGAGTAGACGGATCGAGGGACAAACGGAAGACACCGGTTAGTCCATCCATCTCTCTCTTCATTCTTAATTCATAAAGGAAGAATACTAGAATAGTTGTCTCTGTTTGTTGCTAAGGCACTGTCACACCTTAGGTGGATAGGATCGTCCTGCATAGGCATTTTTCCCCACAACACCCACTAATCAACAAAGGCTAATGATAGCCTCTGACATCCAGGAAGGAAGAATGACCGTTGGTCACTTTAGACCTACAACTCAACAAACCTAATCAGCTGCTGATTACATTAGAACCAATCTGGAAGTGTTCACCAAGGATATCCATCCAATGGACCAGATTGAATTGCACAAGCAGACTGGGGAGATGGTATATTCTACTCTAGTAGATAAGACATTGTTAGCCCACAGATTGCAAAACTCTTTGCACAATACTGCTGCCCAACTAGAGTTGGAGAAAGCTTCATCATAGGCCAAGGACAATAAAGTCAAGTCCTTGGAGGAGATCATCATAGAGTTGGAACATGATCCCACTGATCCCAAGGGTGTGCAAGATTTGATAAAGAAGAAGGATGAAAAAATAGCTGCCATAAGAAGACAAATCAAGATGTCACCCACATTGCATCCTCAAGCTACAGAGGTGGCACAACAAAAAGAGGAACAGGATGTAGTAGCTTTTCTTACAACCTTACATAAAAGGTTGGTAGAGACAGAAAGTGCCTTGGAGGCATCATTACAGGGGAGACAGGGAGAGTTGGCCTCTCAGCCAATTCAAACAGCTCAGATTCTTATAGCTTCTCCTCTCACGACCACCACAACAGTCCCTCCTAGTGGTACAACATTAGAAGCAGGTGCCTCAAGCTCAGCACCAATTTCAGCAACTACCTCAACACCTACAGAGCAAGGCACCAACTTGAAAATGGACAACATGATGAAAGAAATGGAAGCCTTGGAACTGCAAATGGCAGAATTGAAAGAAACCAAGGAAAAGCTAGCTAAGATTGAGGAAAAATATGATAAATCAAAACAAGAAGTGGCTGAGAAGACAAGGGAAGTCAAGGCCTTAGAAAGAAGAATAAAGGAGCTGGAGAAAGAGCTCACTTTCGATAGGACCCTAGCAGGTATCAATAAGATGTTGTGGGCCAAGATTGTCCAATCCATTACAGACTAATGGCAATCCATTGAAACTATTCATGAGAATGGATTTGATAAGCTTGGCTCAGTTTGAAAACCAAAAGGCTAAAACATCTCTAGGAAACATGCCCGAGCAAGCTAACAGAATGATCCAATTTTTGAATACTCGCACCAAAGGACAGTTGGCCGAAATGGGAATCAGGAACAGAACTGAAACTATTTTGCTAATAAAGAGGGTGTTAACCCTTAGGAATTTTGTGCAGACATTGGAGAGAAAATGCCAAGAGATGCAAGCAGAGGTGGATGACTTCAGAATAAAGATCACAGCATTACAGAGCAGAGGGCTACCTAGCCTAGTAACCAGTGCTGGAAGACTGCTGTGACATGAGCATTATGCCAACAGAGTGAACAATTATGCTGCCAAACAAAGCACAACTTCCTCAAGCACTTCAGAAGATACATGGCCTCCAACTAGATAGGCTGTCTTTAATAAATTAGAAAATCTATTCTATATTGCACATGAGATAAATCATCTCTTTGAAGACCAGCCAAACTTTTACAGATACACAGAAGCTGATGAAACATTGATAAAGATACAAAGGAATCAACTACCTACAGAATATTGGTGGAGAGGAATGATGGAGACGTTGCTCAGGTGATTTTTGGTATTAATTCTTTTTTGTAAACTACAGTTCAACATATACAGATGGCACGGTCCAGCAAAGCAACATAAAGCAGAATTGGGATGTTAATTGCAGCTCATCAAAAGTAAAGTAGCCCAGCACCAAATATGAAGACCATGAAGACCAAGACAACAACAGGCAACATAATAGCATCAGAAAAGCACATGCAGAATAAATGCGCAGCAGGCAGCCGACTCATTCTGCCCAGAAAGTCAAAAATTCTCTGACATAATAGACAGCTAGCAAGTCAATATTAACTACAATATATAATTCTTCATTTGCTTCCTTGGAAGAGTTGGTGATGTAATTTATTACATGAAGACTCATCGTCTAGATATTTTGTATCATATTTTTGTATATATACCTCCCCATAGAACGTATTTGGGGTTGGTTGATGATTTTCTCTCTAAGAGCTGCGCTGTAACTTTCAGATTTTCTAATACAAAGAGCTGATGGCGTTTATGATTTCTGCACTGTCTGGATGTGAATGTGATGAGCCGCGTGATGCTACAGGATTCATGTGTTGTTTAATGAAACAATAAGTTTTTCTAAACCATGTTTTGTCTTTTCTATGTTTGCTAAATTCACATATATGTTTCCTGATCTCAGCAACAGAGAGAAATAATAGCTCGGAACTTCTTTAAATACACCCTTTGCTCAATCTCTATTTCTAATTATGTTTTCTGCAGAATTGGTCATGAATATGAATTCTTAATTGGTCATATTTGCACTGATTCTCTCATTATGAATGTTGTTTAGGAATTCTTAACTACTCCTAGATAATATTCTCACATTTCCCTCTATCAGCATAGTGAAAGATCCTTGACTTCCTTTCATTCTTTGATTCCATGCCATCGATTCCTAGATTTGAAGGTTTTTTTCATAAATACCTATCTGGCTCTGTAGTACTACCTCTTTCCCAACAAGCACTTTCAGCAGTACACAGTCATTGACTCCATTGCCCAATGGTCTAAGATATCGTGAGAGCTGCATATCATATCTATTTGAAACTATCATCCAACCAAACTCAAAACAAAACCCTACGCATTATAACTAGCCTAAAATTACACCAAAACAAAGTTAAATCATAAAGAGAGAACCCTCTCTGGTTGCAGGTAGGCTAGGACCTGTAGCTAAAACATTGGTTAGTGGTTACCTCGGTCGTATTCCCTTGGGAGTCAAAGGGAACAACCTGAGTGATAACAATATCAAGATTGGAAAAGTGAAGGAACTTTATGCTCACTTACTTGATAGCTAAAACCAACTTGTGGTGGTCCAAAAGCTTCTAGTAGGAAGGAGTGATCCAAAATGGATCTAGTTTTGCCTCCAGATCAAAGTCTTCAAATGTAGTTCAAAGTATGATCAAGTCGAATTTCTCGTCGATACGATTCCAATGGTGTGAACGACGCATAAATTTGAGTTTGGATGAAGAAGTTATAACCAGTCAAAGTTTTTGGGAAAATTAGGGCAAATGAAAAAAAGTCAAAGGTCAATGGTCAATCAACGGTCAAGGTCAACCAGGTCAAAGACTACGTCAAAAAGGACACATGTCAACCCGAGAATGAGCCATGGGTCCTGGATGATGTCAGCAAAGGAGGTGACATGGCATATTGTGATTGGTTGATATGTGCCAATTTGGTGTTGACACATGGCAGCCCAGATTTTGCCCAATCTCACCTATTTTCCAAAATTTTGGGGATCAAGGAGGATCAAATCCTGACCTCCCAGAATACTGATTTTTCGTTGGAGGGGCCGCACCAAATAGGCTATGTTGAATCTTGTTAGGAATGCGGATGATGTTGTATTTATGGTTGCAGATTAAGAAGCGTCGTAAAAAATGGTTAACAGCTGGGGTCAACCCCATAGCCGCCAAAACCTTTATTTTGTTTCAAGAATTATCCCACATCCACCAAAAAACATAGCCATATATGGTATATATAACCATATGTTCAATGTATAAGCCAATGGAGTGCAGACATATATGCCACCAAAGTTTCATGCAGATATATGTTGTTATATATGAATATCAATCCATATCAGAATGTCGGAGTGTCGGGCGAGGGTTTCGACCCATCGACCTCGAACATTATATACGAACGACTTCACACCTTTGGGCTAACCAACATACCATATGTTCAAACTTGAAACATAGCCAAACCAAAATTTTGTTAACCTGTTGCAGAGCCGAACCCGCCAAATTTAGGGTGCATGGACCAAGGTGGTTTCCACAACACAGAGGGCAGTTTTTGTCAGTGAAAAGTGGTTTTGCAGAAGGCGGAGGTGTTTTTTCACATTCTAGGGGGTCTAGAGGGCACAGAGGCCAAATATGGGTAAGTTTATACTTGTTTGACTCAAAATTTCAAGTTGAATGCAATGGTGAGATCCTTTTTCTCATTTGAGTCTATGTTTTTGATCTCATGTCTGTAAAAGAATTTTGAAGACTAATAAAGTGGTCACACTACAAGCTGTTGTGATATACAACAACCCACCCCCCCCCAATTTCAAATTTTTGATTTGAGTATAACGATGATAAGGAAGAAATAGGTCCCCTTTAGGATATAAAAAGTAATAAAAATTTTGAATAAAACAAATTTTCCATATTTTTCATATAAAAGTTGCTTTATGGGAATTTGGAACCACACACAATTGTTTAAGACCAATAACCATCCATTTGAAAAGTTGCGATTCGATTAGAGTCATCGCAAATCCCTCATCGCAAAGTTTTAATCGAAATGATCCATATATAAAAATACGATGAGATATAACTATCGCATCTTGCATATCATTAATCCCAAAGAATAACTCACATCATTTCATTGAAACCTTCCAATCCGATAAGGCTATTGCAATCGCATATTTCCGATCCATTGGAAAACATTGGAACCACTCCATTGAAACTTTGCGATGTGATATCACTATCACATATCACGCTCTCAATAAAAACAAGTAATATAAACTATGAACACGGGTGATATAGGGATAAATCAATTATAAAGAAAAAACATGATTTGCCAAGTTTGAAAAGGAATCCACCATCTCCACATGCTAGCTCACCACTCATCACAATTGCAACAATACGAAGAATTCTTTTGAGCAGGCGCTTGTAACTCCCGATTTGCGATATGTGATGGTTCCACAAATATTAAAATAATGCAATCACTAATCGCAAATCGTAGAGTCATGGCACTTGTTCTAAAATTACTGTTGGAAAACTTGTGATGCAATATATATTGCTTCAGAATTAAAGTTTCACGTTATGAAGTTACAGTAAAGCATTAAGGGGTAGTTATGGTTACAACCCTTCAAGAATTTCATCCGTGGGGACTATGTACAATGTGAGATCTTTTTCATCTAATGCACATAATTGATTTGAGTATGCAATTTGTTGTATTATCTCCTCTCAAAGTTTTTTGCCCATCATGCTCCTCTTTCTCATTTTGTAGTGTTAATCTAGAATCACACAGGTAGTCAAGATGTATAAGAAATCTCGAAAGACAAAGGTTCCCATTATAGTGGAAGAAGGACAAGTAAAATTGGTGTTAATCTTAGATACTACCTGTCAAGGCCTTGGTAAGATCTCATGGGAAGGCATATATTCTTTGCTTTAAGGTGAAAATCCAAAGGAGATAGAAGAAGAAGTAATAGTTGATGGAATTGATGAAACAGAAAACACGCTCAGTGATGTGGCTAGCTCTTTCCTCCATAGAGTAGTAGCCCATGCAAAAGTTTTAGCATGAAATGATATAGTAAGATGGGTAATTGAGAGCATTAATATAATGGACAGAGATTTCTTCACAGCTGATGGAAGGATGTTTGGGTCGTTCAAACCTGAAGATGTCAAGAGAATGTATCACTTGCCTAATCCCCAACGACACTACAACAAAGCATTCTTGGAAGCTTTTGCCAAGGAAAGCGACATTGAATCAGACCTTATCAAGCAATGGAGACATTTTCCTAACAAGCACAAACATGAATCATCTGGTATGTATTCCATGGAATCCTTGTCATCTCCATATTTTTATGCTGCTGTTATGATGTGTAGACTCTTTGGAAGCCCCGATTCTGCTAGATTTTCCATTGAGATGGTTCCATTGATAGAAGCAGCGATAAAATCCTTTGTCATGGTTTGGGAAACTATCCTATTGGACAAAATAGCTAGTCAAATATTGGATTATAAAAAGAACATATTTGTCACTACTTGAGTCATGCCCCCATTCCATATGAGTGCTACATAATGGACACAATTTGTTTTAATTCCGACTTTCGCATCCTAGGTTGGAAATGGACTATTCAGGATCCAACCACGATTTATATTTATCATAAGTACTTATGGAAGTCTGAATACAAGAATAATTTATACAAGATTCACCATGGTTTCATTATACCCATCCATCAAGCTATCTTTCATAAACCTACTCCTCGACTGTCTGACAAGGTTAGCATCGATTTAACCTCAATTGTCAATTGGTTCAGGGAGGAGAAGTTCACCTATATTAGGGTTTTAGGTAGTATTACAGATCCTCATGTCCTTCCACTTTACATTACAGATAAGCTATTAGCCAGGGAAGTAGCCTACCAGATAGTGGAAAAAGGGATGTCTAGAAACCTTAAAGAATCCAAGAAACAGTTGTGGCCTCCCTTTCCCCTCCGTTGTGGAACCTACACATTGCATGATTTTAAACATGGTGAGAAAGAATCATAGAAAACAAAGGATTTGAGTCTAATAGTTATCCCTAAAAGACAATATGATCCAAATAAGGTTTCTTTCAATTTCACCACTCAGGTGAAAATTAGTAAATTCATACATCAGAATGATGAGTTTGATGACATATTTGCTTTAGCAGAGTTATTCTCAACAGTAAGTCATCTGGAAACATTCAAATTGGGAGCTGAGAAAATGGACAAATTCATGGAATATAGGACACAGAGGTTACTGACAGTACCTCTGGATTTGTTAAGTACTACACCAATCATTCAACAAGCAGAACACAACAGAGAGCAGGTAATTGAGAAGGTTTCTGAAGAAGTTGAGACAAGTGATAAGGCTAGTGAGCCGCTAAGCATTGATGTTCATATTGATCCCATATTTATTCAATAATGGGAACAATTTGATCAACAAACCAAAAGCCAAAATGATCCTCAAAACATTATCACATCAGCATCTCCCGAAACACAATGACCCATTATTCATGATATTGTGATTGAAGGGACACCCAGCAAAGACACAACTTTAAAAGAGATAGAAATAATCCTTGAAAATCCTTTAGGAGAGGTTACATTTAATATCAAGGATAATCCACCCTTGGATGTGTTTTACAACCCAAAACACAGGGTAGTCAAGAGGCAGAGGAAAATAGATCAAGCATCATCCACAAATCCTCAATTTGAATTTACGAATGTCATATCGAAAGATTCAAAGGTCAATCCTTCTGAGGATTTGAATAAGTTATCTCAATTTGCAGGTGCATACATAGCTTCTACAATTGATAAGGCAACTGAAGTGAATCAATTGATCAAAGAAAAGGATCAAAAGATTAATCAGCTTGAAGCACAGTTGGCAGCGGAGCAGCAAAAGGTTAATCGGCTTGAGGAATAGTTTACAACAAAGGAACAAAAGAATGAGCATCTTGAAGAACATTTAAATCTAGAAAAATAGAAAATTGACCAGCAGGCCATTTAGATACAATACCAATTGTCTCAAGAGCTTGAGCAGCTTAAAATTATGCATTAACAAGAAATTAAGTCTAAATAAGAGCAAATCACATAGCTACAATTCTCCTTGGGACAATTCAAAGATTATCCCAAGGTTGGAGAGTTCAAAAAGGAAGCCTTAGAGGCAAATAGGGTTTTATCTCAATAGTTGAATTTGCCAGAAGATATCTTTTATTGATCCATTATGCATCATAACGACATCATTGATTGACCAAGTAGTTAATACCAGGTTAGAATTTGAAGATGTGGATGATAAAGTCACAAATTTTCTCTCCTAGCAAAGCACAAAAAATGGAAGAGCTACTAACTTACCTAAGATTGAAGAGTCTCATAAAGAGATATTGTTTTCGGAATGGGTAACATAGTTGATAAAAGTAGAAAGAGCTACCTCTAGGGATAGGGCTATAATGAATAATTTTATTAAGTTGGTAAATGATAACTTATATGGTGCCAATTTAATTTCTGATTGTTCCCCAGGAAAACTTCCGAAGGAGAAACTTTTAGAGAAGCAATGGAAGCAAGATTTGGACACCAAAGAAGAGTGGCTTAACAGAATACAAGCTCTTAACTGGGATGTGCATTGGTCCTTTCTGGTCAAGCCGCACAGCCAACAGAGGACTATCAAGCACCTTATTGATGCCATTGATCACATGATGCCCGAGTTCTCAGATGCCACATACACAAGACAATTACGCTCCAGGATGAGTCATTCTTTAAAGATCCAAAGCATCCTCTCAATTTATTGGTTAAAGATGCAAGAGAAAGCCTAGATGCGATGAATCTCTTCAAAGCTTATCACAATTCTATTTTTGAAATAGAATCCCATATTTTGATAAAGGCAGTTCCAAAAACTATCAACAACTTTTATGGACAGTTTGTTTTTAATTTTACTATGACGACCCTTTCATGTCACTTGAGAAAGGGTCCTCAATTTGTATAAAACTAGACTTGAGAAGTTTTCACTTTTGCACTTCTTAATTTGTTTTTTATAAGTCTTGGATCGAGGATCAGAATTTTTGCGAAAGAGCTTCATAAATACTCGCATTTTTGTATCTCCTTGGAGTTTCTAGAATAAGAAGATTGAACCAGAGAGTTACTTGTATAAATGATATTCAAATGCAATTGGTACTTCTATCACTATTCTTTTGTCTTGTTTTGTGTAATTAACATCCCATTAATTTTCTATTTTTGATGTATTCACATGTTTTCAAACAACTTTGTATTATTTCACTTCCGAATGATTTAGAATTGTTATATTATATACATATTTCAACGATAAATATTAGTATGTTATGCGATATGTTTTCATATTACCTTGCTTAATTTCTTAAACAAAGTAATCATTATTTAAATGTATCTTTATATAGACGAATAATAATCTATATTATTATTTGTCTACTAGGAATCATCAAGAATCACATTATTATGGGATCACCTGAGTTATATAGATATATCTGTATATTTTAGAGCTTATAGATTAAACCACCTATCATATTTTTACATATTCAAAACACCCATTCATCAAATCATACTTTATTAGGAAACTAGTCCCATAATATCCAGTCAGAGCCACCATACCAAATGGATAAGGAGTTGCACTAAGGTCCAGACCAGGTGGTTATCCCCCAATGTTGGTGCTACGATTTTAGAGGAATCAACATTTTTGGCATTAGAAGGAGGGCCAAACTATGAATGGTGATTAAATATAAATCTACATGCCATTACAAGAGTAATTCCCCCTCACCATCACCTCCAACTTCTCCTTCACATTCTAAATCCCCTATTCTTAAGCAAGAAGTTGAAAAGAAAAATATAAACCCACTGTTGAAATCCTAAACATGCCAGACAATTATTCTCCTGAACCTCCTGAAGCACAATCTTTGATTCATAAACTCGAGGGGACCTCATTATCCAAAGAAGAGTCTAAGTTATCCCAAGGTAGTGTTACTTCCTAGTATATCCCATCCCAGCCACTTAATAGGGAAAATAGTGAAAAGCTTGGCATTCCACCAGTTGAATTCCCTTTACCAAGTCAGAAAAGGGCTCGAAAGACACCATTAGAATCTCACAGTGAGAATTTTTCCTCCTCATCATCCATTCCCTCCATACCATTGCAAGGTCATCCATCTGTTTCCCAACTTCAGATCATAGTCCAAATAGGCAGAGAAAATTCTACATCCTCTACCCAACCACTTTCAACTCCTTCATCACCCTCTTCTACTATTAGCTCAACAATGGCACATAATCAACCTCAACGAAGGCCATGGACCAACCAAGGAGCTGTCAAAATGCCTACACCTTTGACCCAATTGCTAGCACATCCTGAAAAATGGCTACCTAAATTTAATCTTGACAATGGCCTGTTAGGAGAAGAACACATAAACAATTTCATGTTATCAATTAACTTGAATGGAGTAATGGAAGAAGATGTTGTTGTTAGACTATTTCCATACACTCTACAAGGAGCAGCAAGATCATGGTACTTTTCGTTACCACCAGGTTCTATCAATAGCTAGGATGCTTTCCAAGAGCAATTTCTAACTAATTTTGGAGATGATAGGTCTACAACAACCTTGATTAATGACCTCTCCAACCTGAAAGACAAATCAAAAGATCCCATTAAGGACTTCAACTCATGCTTCAATAAGTTGTTGAATAAAATACCCGCGGTATCCAAGCCTAGTGAAGAGGTCCAAAATGAATGGTACATTTCTGCTCTTCCTTCAAACATAGCCATCTTCATTGATAGTGTTGCCAAATCAACATTAGCAGAAAATATGAAGGAAGAAATAACTGTTGAAAAACACATCCTTGCTTTGGAAAAGAAAAATTCTCTAGAAGAAAGGAAATCCAAGAAAGTTACCTTTAGAGATGATTCAAAGAAGAAGGCAACCAAGGATCCATATGATATGGAAGGCTTACAAAAGGTTCTTAAAACTATGTCTAATGAAATGGTTGAAATAAAAAAGCAAGTAGCTGAAACTTCTACGAAAATACCATTTAGGAACTTTAAAATAAATTAGCCTATTGATCCCAAACCACCCAATGCTATATCTAATGCAAAATCTGACTTGGATGATGATGAAGAAGAAGATATAGTTTTATCAGCTGAAGAAATAGAAGAAGATGAAACAGTTGAATGTCATGGAATGTGGGACTTTATCTTACCCAACTCTGATAATGAAAGTGAACAGGAAGCTCTTCCAGTAAATACCAGAAGTAAAAGTATAGTAGAGCCTAGTCAAGAAAATCAAAAGAAGAAAAACTCAAACCCTGTTACTAAAGAGAAAGTTCCCACAAAGAAAGCTCCAGTTGTATCTCCCCACAATCAACCATCATCCTCCAACCCTCTCTCATCATCTAAAGAACTACTAGTTTCGAATTCCATGGATTATAACATTGTGGAAGATATGAAGAAGACACAAGCAAATATTTCTCTACATTAACTAAGCAAGCTCAAACATCAACAAAAGTTGCTGCTTAAAAAATTAAATGTGGTACCTTCTTCTCCTCTTCGAACTAGTTTATTATCAAAGGTTGCTAGAGGATTAGGTAAGCCACCATCTGATAAGGTAGATGCTAACGATGCCATTTTGATTGGGGATAAGTCAAATTCTCATACTCCTCCTTTTCTCTTGACTTATGAGATATATAATAGAAATTTGCATAATTGCTTGATTGATTCAGGGGCTTCAACAAATATAATGCCAGCATCAATTTGCTCCAAATTAATTATTGAACCTAAAAAATATGTAGTTCATATTGTTCAATTAGATCAAACTAAGGTTCAAGTTTTAGGAGAAATAAATTTAGTTACTATCAGATTATCTGTTGATCCCAGGGTTGTCCAAAGAATTGATATATTAATTGCTGACATCCCTGAGTTTTATGGTTTGATCCTTAGCAGAGATTGGTCTAAAAAAATTCATGGTTATATTTCAACTTATTGGTCTCACATGTGGCTTCCCTATAATGGGAAACCAAATAAAATCATAATTGATCATGAAAAACATTTGACTCACACAGTAACTGATTTTGAAGAAGAAAATCAACCTGTAGCCTTCAATAATAACATTATTGGAAACTATTTGGCTGAATCATTTTTTGTGAATTTCAATGCTCACCAATCCCCGTTTCCTGTTAATAGTTTGATATCACAAGTCAAAAATTTCTCTAGTACTGATACTTCTAACTGTGTTATTGTTGCAGATGAACATGTAGATAAACCTATAAATAAGTCTTTATTTTGGTCTTTGTATTTTGATGGATCTAAATCTAATGACGACGCAGGAGCAATATGTATTTTAGTTAGCCCTGAAGGAGAAAAAATGATGCTATCATGTAGATTAAAATTTGAATGTGTCATCAATACTACAGAATATGAAGCATTGATTCAAGATCTCTATAAAGAAATAAGCTTGAATATCCAAGATCTAAAAGTATTTGGTGATTCTAAAATTGTCATTAAGCAAGTGAGAAATACTATACATTGTCTTTCAAGGCATCTAAAAAATTATCAATCACTTGTTCAAGATCTCATAACTCATTTTCTGGAATTTGACATTTCTCTTATTCCTAGATCACATAATGCAACAACAGATCTTCTAGCTAATGTTGCTTCTAAACTCCTTCAATTCGAAGATTATAGTCTAAATAGATTTTCTATTGAATTAATTTTTTGACCATCTATCCCAGATAATGTTACCAATTGGTGTGTGTTCAATCATGATGAGGATATCTTAAATTTCTTGACATCTGAAGGACCTTATGAAGAACAAATTATTGATGAAAGCGATCATGATATTCAATTAAAGTAGAGACTCAATGAAAATCCTATTCCTAAATCTGTGGTCAAGCTAGAATATCTTTATGATGTTAAGGATAGAATCAAAAAGGTCACTAATGCAAAAGTTCAACTTTAAGGTTTGAATTAGTAAATCTTGGCACTGATGCCAAACCACAAAATGTCAATCTTGGACTTGGACTTTCATCGCCTGAAAGATTTTCTTTCATCAGTTTATTGAAAAAATACAAAAAAAAAATTGTTTGGAATTATGAAGATGTGAAAAGTTATGATACCTCTATCATTCAACACACAATTCCAATGATTTTTTATGAGAAACCTGTACAACAGAAACTAAGGAAAATTCACCCTAATCTTGAAAGCCAAATCAAAGAAGAGTTGAATAAACTCCTTAAAGCCAAAATAATCTTTCCTATTAGACATTCTAAATGGGTCTCAAATTTAGTAGCTATGAGGAAATGGAATGGTGATATTAGGATTTGCATAGATTTTAGAAATCTCAACGAAGCATGTCAAAAAGATAATTTCCCATTAGCAACAATGGAGCAGATACTTCAATTAGTAGCACGCTCATAGTTAATGTCTTTTCTTGATGGTTTTTCAGGATATAATTAGATCTTGGTACATCCAGATGATAGATTAAAGACAACATTTAGAACCAAATGCGCAACATATGTTTATCAGAAAATGCCCTTTGGTTTGATAAACACTATAGCTACTTTCCAAAGAGCTATGGACATAGCTTTTAAAGGTTTGATCAATAGGACAGTTGTTGTTTACTTAGATGATATAATTGTCTATTCTAAGAAAAAGAGAAATCATCTACATGATTTAAAGCAGATCTTTGAACGTTGCAAAAAATATGGGATTTCCTTAAATCCCAAGAAATCATTATTTTCTCTTGATGAAGGTAAAATTTTAGTGTTTATTGTATCCAAAAATGGCATATACATTGATCCTGATAGGATAAAAGAAATTTCTGATATTCCTTTGCCACATAATAAGAAGTCTATGCAATCATTCTTGGGATAGATAAATTTTGTAAAAAGGTTTGTTCCTAATTTTTGTCATATTGTTTTACCCTTGCAATCCATGATTAAGAAAAATTTAGTATTCCAATGGGGACATAATGAAAAAGAGGCTTTTGACTCGATCAAACAAGCGATAATTAATGCTCCTACATTGAGTACTCCGAATTTTTCTAGTCATTTTATTTTCTATACTTTGGCCACTGAAACATCTTATGCTGTTGTTTTGACACAAATCAACGATCAACAAGTAGAAGCACCAATATCATTCTTTAGTTATAATTTGCAGGGTGCTGAGCTTAATTATTCTGAAGTTGAAAAACTAGCATTCATGTGTTTAAGTCTGTTAAACATTTTAGACCATTCCTCCTAAAAACATACACTAAAGTAATAGTCCCATTCCCTGCAGTGAGACAATTGCTAGTTCATAGAGAAGTAGGAAAGAGAAGAGCTAATTGGGTAACAACCTTACAAGAGTATGATAATGATATTAACCTAGCAAAAATTGTTAGAGGGCAAGGCTTCTGCAGGTTATTGGTAGGAGCTTCCAATATACTAGACCATGAAGACTTAGATAGTACTGCACAAGTAAATGAGATAAGTATGATTGATTCTAAATCTCAATATGCTGATCTGATCCTTTACTTAAAAAATGGATATGCTCCCCCTGAATTCAGCTACAAAAACAAACGTGCCTTAAGGTTAAAATCCAAACACTATGATGTAGGAACTTACAGGGTAAGTTCCTCAGACAAAACACCAAAAGGACACCGCTCACAACCAGATCTCAGATCAATACACCAGTATTTTGACGTGGTTAAAACCCTCAAAGAGGGAAACAGTCCATGGCCTGAGCCAACGCGGCCACTTCAGGCAATTTATTAATAAAAGAATGAAAATTTACATATGTTTCTCTCATGCACGGATTACCCTACACATGACCCTCCATGCGCTTTAAATTGAATTCATGGACCAATCGGGTGTCAAGCCATGGATCAAGTGTCGGTAATACCGAGGAGAGAATGAACCGTCGGATCACTACATATCGTGACCGTCAGATTGTAAGTTACAAAATGTACAACGGTAAAGAAACACACTTTACGTAACTCTATACCTAACTCTACATTAGACCAAGTTGTACTTAACTATTTCCTATGTGTCGGAATATCCTAACATCCCCCCTTAAGAACAACTTGGGATAGGATTGAAGGATTTACAAATATGACACAATAGGAGAAGGAAGGAGGCACTAGAGCCTATCCCCCCTTAGTGACAACTTCCTGAACTCCAACCAGAAATCGAAGTTTAGTGAACTTCGCCTCTGTGAGAGCCTTTGTAAAGATGTCTGCCACTTGATCATCTGTTGAACAATATTGCACTTCAAGAACATGGTCATGAATGAGCTTTCTGATGAAGTGCATGTGCATTTCAATGTGTTTGCTGCGCTGATGTTGGACTGGATCTTTGCATATCTGAATGGCACTTTGATTATCACACCAAAGTGTAGTCGGATGCTGCTGCTGAACACCAAACTTTGACAGGATCTGATGAAGCCACAAGGCTTCCTTACTAGCTTCTATGACACCACGATACTCTGCTTCTGCTGATGAAAGAGAAATGGCACCTTGTTTCTTGCAAGCCCATGTAATAGGTCCTGAACCAAGATTGAACACATAACCGGCAGTAGACTTCCGATCATCAGGGTCACCAGCCCAATCGGAATCAGTGAAACCAACCAATAGAGGAGATGCTTCGGCACTGTAATGAATCCAAAATTGAACTGTACCTCGAACATAATGAAGTATTCTTTTAGCTACTTTCCAATGACTTTCACGGGGGTTTTGCATGAACCGAGCAACAAGGCCAACAGCAAATGAAAGGTCAGGACGAGTATGGGTTAGATACAAAAGTTTTCCTACAAGTTGACGGTATAAGGTAGCATCAACTTCAGGAGAAGTACAAGTGACTGAAAGTTTGACTCCAAACTGAAAGGGAGAAGGGGTTGGCTTACATTCTTCCACATGAAAATGGCGCAGAATATCACAGGCATACTTGGACTGGGAAAGAGAAATACCCTCCTTGGATTGCAAGACTTGAAGACTGAGAAAATAGTGTAAGTGTCCTAAGTCTGTCATTTCAAATTTCCTTTTAAGGATAGACTTCACATGGTTTATAAGGTTGGGATCACTACCAGTAAGGATAAGATCATCAACATAAAGAACAAGGATGATAAGAGAGTTGCCCACTTTCTTGGTGTAGACAGTATTGTCAGAATGACACCTAGAAAAGCCATATTCTAAAAGAAAGCTATCCATTTTGGCATACCAAGCCCGAGGAGCTTGCTTGAGACCATAAAGGGATTTCTTAAGTCGACATACAAGGCTGGAGTCTGTTTGTATGAAGCTAATGGGTTGTTCCATATAGATTTCTTCATGCAAGTCCCCATGCAAGAAGGCAGATTTAACATCCATCTGATGGACTTCCCATTTGAAAGAGGCAGCAAGGGAAAGAACAAGGCGGATAGAGTTCATTTTGGCAACAGGGGAGAAGGTTTCAGTGTAGTCAATGCCTTCAACCTATGAAAAACCTTTAGCAACAAGACGAGCTTTATGTTTATCAACTTTCCCATCTGGTCCATACTTGGTTCTGTAAACCCATTTGCATCTAACAAGTTTTCGTCCCTTTGGTAGAGGAACAAGATCCCATGTATCATTTGCCAACAATGAATGATATTCTTCATTCATAGCTGCTTCCAAATATGGATGGCCTGAAGCTTCTGGAAATGTGTCAGGATCATAATTTACTGGAGCTTGAGCCAGTAAAGAAGAGGCTCTCTCGAACTGAGAACGTGTACGTCGATGATCTGTAGGATCACCGGCAAGATCACCTGCTGCATCTCGAGTAGCATGAACCCATTTTGGAAGCTCAGGAGCTGAAGGAGGATCCTGATATGGTGGGGGAGGATTGTCATCCTCACTTTCATCATCTGAAGAAGAAATGTTTTCAAAGGTAGAAGAGATAGGGAGAGGTGGCACATCCGCCGGACTAGGCTCGCAGGCCGATATATTTTCATCAAATTTTACATCTCTTCTAATGATAACATTTTTGGACTTAAATGGAATAAGTCTATAGCCTTTGACATCTTCAGAATATCCAAAAAAAGTACATTTTTCACTCTTAGGTTCTAAAGCTTTGTGCTTTTCATCTGGAATATGGGCCCACGCTTCACTTCCAAAAACACGAAAGTGACTTACATCTGGTTTGATTGAGCTCCATGCTTCTTCTGGAGTGATATTCTTTAAAGCCTTAGTAGGAGTGCAATTTATTATGTAATTTGCACAGTTAATTGCTTCTGCCCAAAAACTAAGACCAAGTCCTTTAGATTGTAGCATACAATTAGCCATTTCCTTTAAGGTGCGATTCTTCCTTTCAGCTACACCATTTTGTTGTGGAGTATATGGAACAGTATGTTGCATTTGAATTCCATTCTCAGTGCAATAGTTGATGAATGTGTTTTTAACATATTCTTCGCCATTATCAGATCTTAACTTAAGAATTTGATGTCCAGATTGTTTTTCAACAAAGGCCTTGAAGGCCAAAAAAGTGTTAAATACTTCACTCTTGAGTTTTAAGAAGTATACCCAAGTGCGTCTGGAGAAATCATCAATGAAAGTTAAGAAATACTTGCAGCCAGAGATTGACAAAACTGGAAGAGGACCACATAAATCACTATGCACAAGCTGTGAAGGGGCTGAGGCGTGCCAAGAGGCACGTTTTTCAAAACTGTCCCGATGATGTTTTTCGAGTACACATCCGGAACAAACACCATCTCTGCAAGATACCATAGGAAGACCTGTCACCATATTTTCTTTACATAGATGCTGAAGGGAGCGATAGTTTAAGTGACCAAATCGCTCATGCCAAAGTTTTCTCACTTCATCGTTATGAGCAACAATACTGAGGGAAGATTTGATGACCCAAGGTTGTGAAACTTATACAACCTTGTAGAATCATCAGCAATGCCAGTAGCCAAAATCTATTTAGGATCTCTTAAGTCCTTGATTACAACATCATGAGATGAAAATTCAACGATTTTACCTTCACCTGAATGAGTTATCTGATATACAGATAGAAGGTTGCAGGATAAGGTTGGAACACATAATACATCATTAAACTGACCATTGTCTAGATGAACAGTTCCAGTCCCTACAACATTAAGAGATCTATCATCACCAACATATATATTTTTGGTGTTAAAATCATTTAAAGAAGAAAACATGGCTTTGTTTTTGGCCATGTAATAAGAAGCTCCAGAATCAATGAGCCACTCATGAGAATGAGAAGAAGAAGATACATTTAATGCATAGCCAGACCGAGATGCTTGACAACCACATGCAGAAAGTGCCATTCCTAAAGATGAAGTTGAAGTTGAAGATTGCCCCAAATGGATGTTATGCTTCTTCATTGCTGCTTCCAAGGCTTCCATCTTCTTAAAGCATTTTGATTCTAAGTGGCCATCTCGATTACAAAAATTGCAATGTCTATCAGTCTTCTTCCCTTTGTTTTTATTTGTCCTATCATTTTGTTGAAATGATTTTTCATTTTGGGGCTGAAATTGCTTAGGACCCTTGTTTGGTTTAGGACCATTCTTTTTAGGATATGACTTCTTAGGATTCTTTGAATCTGGTTGCTGTTGGGCGGCTAACGCTTTCTTGGAAGAGTTTCCAAGATTAAGAAGACCAAGGTGTAAGAGTTTTTCTTGTTCTCTTATTAAAGAATCACAAAAAGAGTCAAAGGAAGGGGACTTGTAGTCTGTTCCTTGAGAAATGAAGGCTTCTCTTGTAGAATGGAAGGTGGAAACAAACACAGAGTAGGCTGGTCCCAACTTTGTAAGAATGGAATAGATAAGGTTACTATCTTCTTTCTTAACTTTAACACCTTCCAAAAGATATCTAAGGGTCTTGAACTTGGACAAGAAATCTTCAATGCAAGAAAAATTATTAGGGTCCAATGTAAGAAACTCATTTTCAAGTTGATGGGCTCTAATTTCATTTTTAATCCCAAAAACTTTATTGATTTGTTTCATTGCTTCATCAAGAGTATCAATTTCTGCAATATGGAATCTAAGATCTGGAGAAATAGACATCCCTATTAATCCACGTGCTTGATCTTGCCTATTTTCCCATTTAGTAGCCTTATCTTCATCCTTCGGTTTCTTTTCTTTGCCTGAGGCTATTCTGTAGAGACCTTTACTTCTAAGTAAATCCTCAATGTAAGCCAACCATTGGAAGTAGTTGGTGCTGTCAAGGGTAACTTGGTATTGACTTTCCATTTCAATGGAAACTAAAGCTAAAGATGCTGAAAATAAGTATTCCAATGGATAGATCTCGAAAAATTAGGCTGGTTTAAAAAAAACGGCTCTGAAAACGGCTTCCGGATGAAGAATTTATGGCTTTTTGAAAAAAAGGTGTTGAAGTTGCCGACGAAGTGCAGGAATGTGCGGAAATGAAAAAGTACGCCCCCACAAACTGGATACTTGAACCCAAGACCTCTACTCTCTTAAAATAGCTTTGAACCAATTGATCTATACAAAAAAATTGAGAGAGAGAGAGAGAGAGAGGGGTGCTTTGGGTTGCGTGCTTGCTTTCAGAAAGCTCTTTTTCCCTACAAAACAAAAAACACAAAACCCAACGCGGACATGCAAAGAAATGAACCTTATGGCTCAAAGTTAGCTTTAGCCGAAAAACTAATATTTTCAAAAATGAACCTTGCAGCTCAAAGTTAGCTTTGGCCGGAAACTAAATATTTTCCTCAATGTTTCTGATTTTCCGAGATCACCCTAAGGCGCAGGGAAAAGAGCATACACATGAGAAAAATCCTTCCTTTCTGTTTCTGATTTGCCCAGATCACACAGAGTTGTAGGGAAAAGAGCATACGCAGAAATGAAAGGTATAGATCCGGTAATAAAAAGGCTAAATAAACCGAAACCGAAATAAACAGAGAGAAAATAACAGTAAACTGCAAATAAACATTGTATACCTCCAGATCTTAAAAATGACACAACTAGGGCTACCGGAAACCTTTTCGCGTGAAACGAAAGGGGTTCCTCACTGGAACAGATGCTCCCAACACAACAGAGCAGTCCTCTCGACCCGAAAGCAGTCAAAAACAGCAGATCTAGGAAACGGCAGTCGGATGCAGTTCTACCGGCTTCAGATTTGGATCACCAACAGACGCGGCCCTCAAATAGCTCTGATACCATGTAGGAATTTACAGGGTAAGTTCCTCAGACAGAACACCAAAAGGACACCGCTCACAACCAGATCTCAGATCAATACACCAGTATTTTGACGTGGTTAAAACCCTCAAAGAGGGAAATAGTCCACGGCCTGAGCCAACGCAGCCACTTCAGGCAATTTATTAATAAAAGAATGAAAATTTACATATGTTTCTCTCATGCACGGATTACCCTACAAATGACCCTCCATGCGCTTTAAATAGAATTCATGGACCAATCGGGTGTCAAGCCACGGATCAAGTGTCGGTAATACCAAGGAGAGAATGAACCGTCGGATCACTACATATCGTGACCGTCATATTGTAAGTTACAAAATGTACAACGGTAAAGAAACACACTTTACCTAATTCTATACCTAACTCTACATTAGACCAAGTTGTACTTAACTATTTCCTATGTGACGGAATATCCTAACATATGAAATCATTGATGATGTGTTATTCAAAAGAAATTATGATTCTCCTCTATTAAGATGCCTTGAAAAATTTGAAGCATAAAAGGTTTTGCAGGAACTACATGATGGCCCAACAGGTGGAAATTTTGGAGGAGACACTACAGCCTACAAAATACTACATGCTGGGTGTTTTGGTTAATCACTAAATATACAATGAATATATGGCTTAATAGATTATAATGCAGCTAATTTGATAAGGCATCAATGTTTTTTAGTGATTCTCATATAAGTATGAGGCCCCTATGCTCATATTTGTTATCTAAACCTATAGAATGCATATTTGTGACATGTTTGACAAAATGTTTGTCATAGCTGGTAGGGGTCTAGTCAAGTCCTTACTCAAGTATGTTGATTTGTATCATTTTTTTGATGTTACTTTTCATTTATGGAAGTTTCATGGAGTTCTAGAAAGTGGCTCTATTCTTGGCCCTAAAAAAGTGACACAGAATTTGGAGTCATTGGCACATAACTACTTGGAAAAGTCCTTATTCATATGCATGCCTTGCTATGGGAGCGACTAGAGGATCCCAGTTGCACACATTCCTATGTCAAGGAAGAGAATAATTCTTTAATGCAGAAAAATGCCAGTTTGTCTTAGGGGATGGTCACTTGGATGGGTTGGATGGAGTTTGGGGGTTTTGTTGCATGTGTAGAAGGCTTGGTTGGTTGTGTCTTGTCGGTTCCGCTTCCTCAACTGATACATAGGGAGTTTAATCATATAACAATAACTCTTCATCATGTATTTACCTTGGTTGGCCAGTTACTTGGGTAGATATGGGAGGAGTGTGTTACAAAATGTTTTCCCTTGTTGCAAGAATTGAAGTCACTAGAATGTTCTTAGCATTTTCCTTGTTTCGTAAATTGAAAGTGTATCAAATGGACATTAATTCTGTATTCGTAAATAGTGCTCTAGAATAGGAAGCTTATTTGGAGTAGTATGAAGGTTTTCTATTAAGTAACAATGAATATTATGTATGTAAACTCAAGAATACTATGTATAGATTAAGTAAAGCACCTATGGTTTGGTCTTACAAGCTAGATAAATATTGCTAGCAATAAGGTTTTAAGAAAAGAAAATCTAATTGCAATCTTTACATCAAGCTTGAAGGTAATAATCTATTGTTAGTTGTCGTATATGTTGATAATACAATTTTTGGTAGTGATGTTAAATCAATGAGTCAAACATTCATAGTAGCTAAACAACAAGAATTTGAAATGTATTTTCTTGGATAATTTTCCTTCTTTATTGGAATACAAGGTCAACAAACAGAGAAAGCAATTATTATTATTTAACTAATTACCTCAAGGAAACTCTAAGAAATTTTTGGATGGATGATTGTAAACCTAAAAGCACAACCATGATGGCTTGTGTAACCTAAATAGGAATGATGAATCCCTATCAGTAAATCAATCTATCTATAGATCAATGATTATAAGTCTACACAATATCATAGCTACAAGACCTATTATTATGCATGATATTGGATTGGTGGGACACTTTTAGCCCAATCCTAAGGAAACTCATCTCATGGAAGTCAAGAGGATATTTAAATATCTGAAGGGAACTTTAGACTTTGGTTTATAGTATCCTAAGGATACAAATTTCACTCTACAAGATTATACTGATGCAGATCATGAAGGTAGCATTGATGATAAGAAAAGTACCAATGGTAGAACCTTATTTCTATGTAATTATTTATTCTCCTTACTTAGTAGGAAGCAAAGCTCAATTTATTTATCTACTGTCAAGCCATAAAAAGGGTCTCTTTCACCTCTAATTACCTCACATTGACTTGTCAATCTAGAAACCATTTGTTATCTCAAAGAGTGTACTCAGTTTGAGGCTGTCATTTGCCAGAGTAATGCTAGTAGTATAGTGCTCAAGAAAATACAAGAGTAAACGGATGCTTGAAAGAAAATCTACTTACAGCAAAATACTTTAAAACCTGAATCATGCATTTAGAAAACTAAGCAATTTATCAGTCAAGGATCCAATAACAATAACTCATCCCTTTGGAAACTGATGTAACTAAAGGTGACCAAGGAATAGATCGTCAATCTGGGGACTAGACAGCAAATGCCAATGCCCACTACAGTTTCAGATCGTTCTGCACACCAAAGCAACAGTAACGCAAATAACAGGAAATGGAACAACAACTAAGAAATGGAACAACAACTAGAAAATGTAATAGCAACTAAGTCTGATGAATGGCACACCTTAATCTACAGGAACAAGTATTGTAATCATATCCTATAGAAATCAAATGTCAATCGCTACTCAAAAGGTAAATTGGAGAACAAATAGAAATGGAACGGCAACCAATTACCAATGAAATATAGAACAACGCTTAGAGCCAATTGTGAATATACAATAAATAATACACACAGCACACAGAGATATTAAGAAAAACAGTAACCTAAGTCGGATACCACAAGTATTGATCCTGGTTAGAAAGGATAACGATCACAATTCATAATGGAACAACATTGTTAATTAAACAGCAATCGTATGAAGTGTAAACCATACATGAATATAGTAATACCAATTTAAGAAGATTACAGCTTGGTTACTCTGCAATTGAACAACAATAGTATTCTGTAAAGAATAGTGATGTTGCATTCATGAATTTTGTTAGTGTCAGTCTTTGCAGTCTTCCTCCAGTGATCAAACATGCTCTTACAAAGTGATTTTAAGGTGTCAAGGTCAAATTTTGTCATTTCAGTGAGTCTTCAAGAAAAATTTGGTCACTAGGCATTAGGTCTAGGGTTTGCTTTTACTCCTTTCAAAGTTTTCCAAATGTCGGTCCATGTCACCATTCAGCTGAGCGTACCATCGCTCAAAGGGTTTTCATCATCATGTTAGGTTCCAATGGGTCATTTTACACCTTTTTGGTGCTTCAGTTGCGTCTAGGTAAAGTTCATTTCCCTCTCCTAGGGTTTTGAAGGTAATTTCTCTTGGATGGTCAAATCATCAAAAAAACTTGTATCCTGATGTTCATACACCTTGCCCTATCCTTAATTTACCTTATTAAACACTTCCCATCACTGAGATCCCCCAAATTCCTCATTTTTCCACAAACCCTAGTTTCTTGCTACAATTTGACAATTTTCTAGACTAGGCCTATGTTTTGCCCTTTTGGACCCCTTCTCCTTACTCAATCTTTGAAATTCCACTTTCCCCTACTTCCTAACATCCCCCCCTACTTCCCAAAATTTTATCAAGAATTTAGAAGCCCCTTATCCCCTTCATTTCGCTTCATTTTGACAAATCCCCTGTTCCACACATCGGGATAGGTTTTTTTCTAATGATGTTTCTGAGAAATAAAAGACGAATTTTGGAAAACTATGAGATATTTTTGTCCAAAATCGGCCAAGGAAGAAAAACCTCCTTCACTTTTTACACAGGTGTTATGGTTTTAGATAAATGTCCAAAATACAGTTGCCTAGGGAGAATTGATGCACCTCTGAAGTGACCTTGGGAAAATCAAGTTTTCTCATAGCTTGGTTGGCCAAATGACTTTCTTGATGAGTCAAATTATAATTAGACACAATGATATTTCCAATGAGCTATCATGAACTCAATTTGGAGTTGAGAAGGGCCTTCAAAAGTTGACTGCAATAACACTCTACCTTTAGGTAGCCTCATTTTGCACATTTTGACCAGTCTTGGGAGATTTGATGTTTGACAAGGCAAATGAATTCCAAATTGAAAAATTACAGTTGGGTTGGAAAGTAGACTCAAAGACCTTTCTAATATCTATCATGCACCCAATTTGGACACGGGGAAGGCCTCAAAAAGCAAAAAGGTGCTACGCATTGAAATGGCATTACGCACTGGGCAGCCCTCTGCAGTGTAAAAAAGGAACTGGCGCGACACATTGAGATGGCGCGACGCATTGGGCTAAAAAGCCTGAAATCCATTCAAATATTCCTCCCAATTTCAAATTATTCATTCCAAAAGTAAGTTAACACCTCGATATTGCCAATGTATGAATTTACATCAGTGTTTATGGTGTTTCAATAGGTTAAAAACAAAACACTAGTTCCTTGCAAAGTTGTGTTGAGAAAATTGCCTAGGGTTTGCAAAATCATAGTTTTGCTGTTGTATCCCCAATTTCATTTTTCTCTCACTACACTTAACTCATATAAATCTCCCTCCCTTTCATTCTTATTTACCCACTCCCTAATCCCTATATCCCTAAAACTACTAATCCTAAAACCCTAATTGTTATCCCAAACCCTAGTCAAATATCCCAAAACCCTAATTGCTATTCCCCAACTCTAAATATCATCCCGTAAAAAACTTCTATTTCAAAAAAACCTATCAGCAACATTCCTAAACCCCTCAAACACAGTCCCTCCACAGTCCCTCATACATTCATATCTTTGGGAGCAAAAACCTAAAGACACCATAAAATCTCTTCATACTCATCTAAGAAAACTCAAACATTGGCAAGCATGGAGTTTGATCCCTCCTATGACCAAGATGAAGAGATAGTCAGTGATTCTTCTAGAGACATGCATGCACCAAGGAGGCCTCGCAAAAGTGGAAAACATAACAGGGTGGAGCTCACTTCACTTGAGCAAGGGGTCAGTGCCGATTGGGAGTCATGGCTTGAAAGAGCCAACATTCATCTTGAGAAGCTATTGGCGAAGGCAAACAAGGACAAGGACATGCTCAGGCACATGAAAAACCATTATTGGGCACGAACTCATGTTTGCAAAGCAAGGATCAAAATCCTGAAGGCAAGACTAAGGAGGGCACTAAAATGATGCAAAAGGCATGATAGGCTCCAAATTTTGGTCAAAGCTTCTTTGGCTGAGCATGATACTTGATGATGGACCTTCAGTCCAAATTTCAACAAATTTGGAGAAAATTTTTTCAATTTTCAATTTTTTGGCTTCAAAACAAATTTTCTTGCCCAATGCGTAGCGCCACTTGGCGCGTGCTTATAATTGGGAGATCCTCTGGAGGAGAACTAAGTTATAGTTCTGGATTTTTTATGAAAATTTATGCATGCTCATGAATTACCTAAGGATTTCATCAAGTTCTGGGTTGCCTAAAGGGCCGAAAACACACAAAATATGACCTTTCTTCCACCTTTTGCACCCACAGGAAGCAGTGTTGGGAGATTGGATTTTTGGAGGGGAAAATAGATACCAAATCTAGAGATTCCACTTAGGTTGGAAAGTATATGGGTAGGGCTTTCCAATGAGCTATCTTGAGCTCAATTTGGACTTTGGGAGGACCCTCAAAATCAGCCTCAAAGTTGTGTTATGCATGCGGCACATAGGGAATTTTGGCCTATTTTTCACTCTTCAACTCAGAATTTCGGCCTGTTTTGACTAGTTTTGATTTTTGATGTTACTCTTGATCTAACTTGATGTAATTTCATGACCATGATGTAATTTTGGCACATTTTTACTTTTCTTAGTAGATTCATTCACTAAAAGGTGAAATGTGAGTGAATGAATCAGTTTCCTAACATATAGAGGCAAGTTGTTTCATTGCCTATTTTTCAGTTCCTTGTTTAGATATGGTTGAAACAGCTCCTAGAATGATGAACTCGACCCCTAGAGGCATGGGAAGGAGTTAATCTTGTCTATATCATGTAATTTCTCAGTCATTTTCAGGGTTGGACATTTGAGATTGCTTGGCACTCCATTATACATCTGATTTCTGCATTTTTGTCAAAGGAAAGACCAGGGTTTGCAGCACTTTTTGGGATCCCTGTGGCTCTGTGTTTTGATGGTGTTCTTATCTATGTAATTTGTAAGTTCACTGATATTTGTGTGTAGCATTTCCTTTCTCTTTTGCTTCTGAAATTAAACAAATGAGTGACAAAGGTAGAATTCATTAGCTTGTTGTGATCTGGCTTTCAATTTTGTTTAATTTGCAATGTTTTCTTCAGTTTGAAGAGGATTCTTGACACCCTCTTGCCCTCTTAAGCTTCTCACCAGTCTAAACCCTCCATTTTCACAAATCAAAGCATCAAAACGATTGCCTTTCTTGCCCCAATAAGAACTCTGCAAAACTGGCCTTCATTCCCGGACCCAAATTTGCCTTTCCCTTGATTCCAACAAAACCCCCAAAAAATCAAATCAAATCCTTGCACTTCATACCTAGCCTAACATTAGAAGATATTTCAGTCATCTCAAGCCCATAGATCATCATTTACTGAGATTGAACCAGAGAGAGCCCTCTCCTATCGTCGTAGGGCTAGCTACGAGGCTAAGCATGGTTTGGTGTCAGTGCTGGATCCTACCTTTTCAGCCTGAGGTAAATCTAGGCACTAACAACTTTAAAGGAAGAGTAATATGTTATAAGATCAGAATGCACAATACGACTTTCCTGTTGCAGAGAACGATATTGTAAATATAACAGAGTTGTGATATAAAATAACAAAACACACCAGATTACCGATTAAAGCTGATAATACAAACCACACACGAACTAAAGATAATAGTACAGGAGCAAGTGTTCCACCAGGGCCGGGCCCTTAGCCTCCAGGGATACACCGCTTGAAGTTATTCCAGAATCACAGATGGAACAGCAACCAGATTTATATTAAAGCATTAAAACAGAGTTACAGTGGATCACTTCTCAACGAGAGTCGATGATCAAAGTTTCAAATATAGAGCAAAGTTACATGAAAATTAACAGCCTCCTCTCCCTCGGGCTAGCAGTACTGCCCCTACTTATAACAACTGAAGCAGAGATATCAAGGATGCAAAAATAGTTAAAGCAGTGATCCCTCAGGATCAAAGGATCCTAAGGGATTCTCCAAGCTGTTAATCCTCAGTTATCGGTCATTTTCTTGTGCTGAGTCGATATATCCTTCTCCTTTCCTTGGCTGAGATGTTTTAATTTAGATCATCTTGTTTGCATATGGTTCCCTGCCAACGGGACAACGGTTAGCTTGGCCCTGTCTTTTTCTTTGGAGCAGTAATCTTTAGTTTTTCCCTTTTCCTACATAATAAATGGCAATTATTAGCATTTTCATGTTGCATATAAATATTTATAGATTTTTCATGATTTCCCATTATCTACCTAGTTCATGATGCAAAGATGTTACGAGTTCTAAAGAAAAGTTGACAAAATAGTCGATGAAAACATACCTTCTTCAATACTCCACACACCCCCTTACTTACCCTTTTTCATGCCTTCATGAAAACATTGTAGTTGACATGTAAGATAGTGAGAGAGCACACTGGAGATGGGATCTCATATGGTGGCCTACAACCATGATGCCTAACTAGGTGTTCAAAAAGATGGCTTGTCTGACCCTCAGGCATTTCATACAGGGCTTGGTATCTAGGTGCAGGGTGCCAAATAATCAGACTTCGAAACCTATATCCTAACCAAGATGGCCCTGCCCTCAAGATAATTTCGCCATAGAGGTTCAAACGATCAACGGCTAACTTAAAGTTCTCGTAATTAAATGGTTCCCTGAGTTGGATGTTTGGATTAGAGGTCTGATATCGAAATTTAGCAGCTGCAATGGAAATGTCCTTAATGATAAAGAAGTATTATATCCCTTGCCAATTGATTGCTAGATGAATGGGTTTTAACAGGTCAATCACGCCTGGAGTCCTCATGAGGCTCCTGTGTTTGTTCCATAACTGTAATGGATCTCTAGGCTCAGCTCTTACCCATAAGTCTAATCTGTTTTCTTGTCTTTGGAAGGCATTATAGGCTTTAAGCCATTTGATTTGATTAACTCCAAATGAAATAAATGCCTACAGTTGGATATCCCCAATGAAAGGGCCAGGGTTCTGCTCTATGTCCTGATCTAGCACAAGGTTATGCAGATAGAATTCACACAGTAGTCTTTGAACTTTCACTCCATAGTGCTTACAACAATTTATAAAATCATCAATGGTATTAATTTGTATAGGGGCTCCTGCTTTGACGGCCTTAATTTTCAATTGCAAATATCATTCCATTAAAAACAAGGCATAATTCTTGGCAGGGGCTCTACATGCTGGGACATCAGTGTAAAAAGAGCATAAGGTATCCATCTGTCTGATAACTACATCTAATCTATGAGTTACCTTTGCGAATTTTTCTTGTTCTTTTTGCCATCCTTCAAAGGCCTGGTGTTCGGATAAATTGACATTCCTTATCTATTGTTGTAATTATTCATACTTTTCTTGAGAAATCGTTTGTTCCGTGAGTTTTTCTACTACTCACTAAGCTTGCATCAAACCCTCTCGTACGGTTACTATCCTCGGATTGCTATCCCACATAGTAGTGGCCAGTGGAAGATTTACTTGAATCTTCCTATTGTGTCACCTTGTGTTTATAGTCTGTATCCCTTCAGAGGACTGTGCCTCTGTCTGAACTTCCTTGTCACAAGCCGATATATCGGCCATTTGAACTTTAACATGAGCAATAGTGGAATGCTGTTCCTTTTTATTTTGAACAATAGTCTGCACTTTAACAAGAGTTTGAACAACAGACTGTTCTTCAACGGCGGTTTGAACAACAGACCGTTCTTCGACAGCGGTTTGAACAGAAAACCGTTCAGGGGTCTTTCAAACCTTTTTCTTGGGGGGTCTCATCGGAGTAGCTGTATGTCTCTCCCTTGAAGTTCTTCTTGCTCTCTTTCTCATTTTCAAAACCTTGATTTGCTGTCGAAGTCGAGCTATCACATTTAGGAATCTTTGTTGTTCCTTTCGTAATCGTTTGATTTCTTATGTTTCCTTAGAAGGAACAACTGTCTATTTACTCGGGCTTGGACTGTTATCTTGACCAATTCCTCGGTTTTCCTCTTTGGGTTCTCCTTCGATGTTTTTTTCAGGTTGCTCAGGAGTAGAAACCCTAGTTGGCTCTGTTACTTCCTGGGTAACTTCCTTGTCCACCCCTTCTTCTTCATGCAATTCTTCTGGTGTAGTCTGGCCGGGTGCGGACTGTTCCCCTTCCATATTTTCATCATTTCCTTCCCCTGTCATGCTTACATCATGAATATAATGGTTTTCTTTGTTTTCCTCCTCGTCGCACAATTCCTCAGGTGCATTTTTATCCTGAGCAGAATTATCTTTCGGTTCTTCCTCAATCTGGAGGCCTGGCGAGCTGAGAGGCTCTCCATAGTCACAAATATTGGCTAGAATTTTGGCCAATTCATCCTCTTGCAATGGATTTTGTAATGGGCTCTCTTCGCGTTGTTCTTCCTCCACCTCCACTTTCTCAGGTTGCTCGGTCTCTTCCTCTGTCTGTCCTTCCTCATTTCCTTCCACTTCTTTTTCATTCTCTTCCCCTTCCAATTTCGGGGGTTGCTCATCCACTGAGTTGTCTATCTCTACAGGCTGGCTGGTACTTCCTTGGTGATTCTCCAACCTCCCTCTAATCCATGCCAATCTAACTGATTTTCTCTATTTTGATGGTCTATTTGGTGTACTGGCAGTATATTTTCATTTTTGGGCTGGGGGAGTTGATGCCCCATCTATTATAGCAATTAGCTCTTCCCAGTTGCTCTGATGCTGAGAAAGAATGTGGCTAACTATCAGCCGTATCATTCCATGGTGACTCACTACCGATTCCACATGTTGTGACTTTTTCATGCTTCGGGCCACATCATGCAGTAATGAGTTTAAAAATGCAGGTAGGTTCACAGAGCATTTCTCTTTTAATAAGCTAAGAGTTGGTGTCGTGGTCTTACTACATATTTTCTACCTTTGCAGGTGATGTAGCTTTGGATGATCCTCATCAATTCTGCCCACAACTCTCCTAATGCTGCTGGTAGGACTCCCTTTCCTCTAAATGTCAGGTTCTGGCCTTCATCCTCGAAGATCTCCATGACCTTTTGCAATCTCTCCTTCTTCAGGGTCCATACAGGTCCAGTGGCTGGCATTCCCGAGACCTTTGCAATTATGCCATCGGTGACTGCTATATGCTTTCCCCTTACTATGGTGTGATTTTCTTGTAAATTCTGCAAGAATTCTATTCCCCCTGTCTCGTTGGATTCCTGTAAATGATTAAGATAGACTAACCATCCTTTCCTTGCTAGGATTTCCCGTGCAGCATCGGAAACTGTCAGTATCTGTGGTTCTCTTCGAATTGACCTTCCTCCCATGTTTTAGCTCACTTTAAAAACACAGAAACAACAATGGAACAGGAGGTTGTTCAAACTATTAGAAACGTAGAGAAAATAGCAAAACCGCAAGGCTCGTTCAAATCTTACTAATTGTTGCAGATGGAAATATCTTAGGAACAACAAGGCAAAAAAACAAGATACTATTAAGCCTTGCTATTCTTGAGTAAGAATTTGCCAAATAATATCCTGACACCTATATCCACAAATTATGAAGTCAGCCCCCCCCTGCATTGTGATAGGTCATCCTCGGCCATCAAATGAAGGAGTGGCGGGCCGATTTGTTCTGGTACAGGGTCATAAAGGAACAGCGTATGCCATGATGCCATGTTTACAAAAAGGAGTAGGTTACTGAAATCGAGGTGTATAATAGGATCGCTTAATAAATAAGAAAGTGCGGTTACATGATGCGAGGCTGGGAGGATAGGACAACTGACGTGCACAAAGAGTGTAATGTGATCATTGTCTACTTTTTCGGTCATGATTGGTTATAATGGATTTTCATGTTTTTAATGGTTCGGGGAAGTGACATGCATAATCCTATTTGACAGATTACAAAGGTATAAGATCAAGAAGCGTATTAATGATGACTATTGGTGTATAAGAAATGTGACTTCAATACCATTAATAGAGCTCTGCTGCCAACAGGTGTCCATAACCTTGGCAGAGTTGTTTGTTTCACCCATGGAACCATGATCCTTTGTGTATGCCTAGGAATTTTTTTTCGGTGTCAAAATGGAGGTCATTATGCTGGCTTGGTTTCCAGTTAAATCATAATGCCATTCACCAGGAAGGAGTGAAAGGTGGGCAGGCCGGCTCGTGATGAGACCTCCTGTTCCAAGGACTTTTTATTTTTCTGATGTGGCTCTTGGACCATATCCCTGGTGTGGTGGCCATAGTGGGAATGCAACTTCACTTTCTTCCTTATGATCATGGTAGGCTGTCTCTTGATGATACCCCCTATCCTGCATTTGACAATTCAAAACATTCGTCTCTTTTATTTTTATAACATGCTTTCCTATTTTTACACAAAGGGTGGTTCGACCCTCCTTAAGAGTAGGAATGGTGGAAGAAGTCTTAACATCTTAATAAAAAAATGTAAACCCTTTGTTCTTATTACTTAATAATTATCAAAGAAGATTATGGGAATTTTAAAAAGAACCAACATGGTAAAGATGACCAATCATGTCAGTATTAGTAGGGTAATGACAACAAAAGTAATGAATGATTGTGTCCTTTATTTGTTCCTCGTTATCAATTCACAACAATTTCTTGTAAAAGTAGCGATTTTATATAATTCATTGATTCCGATATACTCTAGCTTTGTATCCATTGCATGAGTGTATAGCTGTTCTCAAAAATACCTAAAACAAGAGGAACAGTAGGTATCTCTAGGCATAAGTAGAAGCAATACAAGAATGTTGTCATTTGAAAAAGGAAGAGCAAAGGAATACAAGTGTTTTTCCTTTGAAAAAGGAATAGAAAAAACCGAAAGTGTCATTCCTTTGGAAAAGGAACAACAGAAAACCAAAAGTGTCATTCCTTTGGAAAAGGAGAAATAGAAATGCAAGTGCTAAAAAGTGTCATTCCTTTGGAAAAGGAACAACAAAAACGCAAATGCCGTTCAGGCTTTGGAAATGGAACAACAAAAAACCCAAATGTCGTTCCTTTGGAAAAGGAACAACAAAAATCACAAGTGTTGTTCCTTTGGAAAAGGAACAGCAAAAAAGTCAAATGCCATTCCTTTGGAAAAGGAACAACAAAAATCAAAAGTGCTATTCCTTTAGAAAAGGAACAGTAGAAATCAAAAGTGATGTTCCTTTGGAAATGGAACAACAAAACACTCAAATTTCGTTCCTTTAGAAAAGGAACAACAAAATGAAAATGAAGAAGGAATGGCTTAAACAAAAGGTGCTATTCTTTTGAAAAAGGAACAACAAACAAAAATGTTGTCTCTTTGGAAAAGGAATAGCAGGAAGAAAAATGCAATACAAAAATATATACAGAACAAAGAAATTATGTACAAAGTATAAAAAGGTGAATCACTTAATGAATCATTGGTGAGGAATATTGCTCTTCCTGCTGTAGAATTTGCCTATTGGAGTCCTCGCGTAGTTGTTGACAGAAGGATTCTCGAGTAAGTGGTTTGCGGTATAATCGAACTCGGTGGCCATTTACTTTAAAGGTATGTCCAAATCCATCAATAGTGACTAAAGTTAAGGTGTCATTATCATGTACCTTATGGATTTCATATGGCCCCAGCTAGCGAGTCTGGAGTTTCCTAGGAAAATATTGAAACCTGGAATCGTATAAGAGCGGCCAGTCTCCTTCGCAAAAGAATTTGTTTTTAATGAAAGCGTCATTCCATTTAGCTTGTTGCTGTTGAATTAATGCAGTATGTTGAAGGGAAGAGAGCCTGATTTCATCTAGCTCATTGTTCTGCTGTAATCTATTAATCTGTGCCTCGTTTAGATCTAGACCGACTTCTTGTGTTGTTTGCAGTGCTTGGATTTCGAATTATATGTGGAAAATGGGTTGTTTTCCAAACACCAATTGGTATGGTGAATAGCCGGTAGTGCTTCTCCATGTTGTTCTGTAGGCCCACAAGGCTTCTGGTAGTCTTGCACCAAATCGCATCTATGTGATGCAATGGTTTTCATCAAGATTGCTTCTATTATTTTGTTGCTGCTTTCTACTTGACCGTTTGCTTGCGGGTGGTATGAAGTAGTAATTTTATGCTGGATATGATAGTTTTTAAGTGTTGCAGCAATCTTATTACCAGCAAACTATTGTCCACCATCTGTAATTATGTCTCTTGGAAGCCCATATCGCACAAATATATGAAACAAGAATTGTATGACAGAATCCTCTGTAGCTCTCGGTAATGCTTATGCTTCAACCCATTTGGTGACATATTTTGTTGCCAGCAGAATATATTTTTTCTGATGTGAGGATGGGTTAATTAGACCAAAATAATCAAGTGCCTATTGCTCGAATGGTTCGATAACCAGTTGTGGGTTCATGGGCATTTCATCGGCCTGACCAGGGCATCCTGCTCTTTGACAACTGTCACATGCTTGAACGAACTTCTTTGCGTCTTTGAAGATCGTAGGCCAATAATACCCTATTTGCAGCACCTAATGTCCAGTTCTCTTATCGACAAAGTTTCCGCCACATGGTCTGTCGTGACAAGCTTTCAAAATATCAAAAATTTCATCCTCCCGGATACACCTCTTGATGTACATATCTGCTCCTGTATGGAACAGGTAGCCCCCAATCCAGGAAAATCAAGCAGTTCTCTGGACAATCTGTTTTCATTCATTAGGGGTCAGATGTTTTGGTAATTTACCTACTTCTAAGTAATTTGCAACATCAACATACCAGGGTGTTTTAACAGTGACAACAAACAAATGCTCATCTGGAAATTGATCTTCAACTGCTACTGCATCCATTGGTTTTGGCATTCGTGAGAGAAATTCAGCTACAGGATATTCTTTGCCTGGTCTGTGCTTGATTGTAATATCAAATTCCTACAATAAAATCAGCCATCTAGTTATTCTACCAATTGTGATTGGTTTATTCGCTAAATATTTTATGGCAGAGTGATTTGTATACAAAATAACAAGATATCCAGTAATGTAATGTTTAAACTTATTAACAGCATGTATTACAGCTAGAAATTCTTTTTCAGTAACAGTATAATTCAATTTAGTAGGGGATAGATTCTTGCTAACGTAATAAATTGCATATGGTTTTTTATCTTCTTCCTACCAAAGGAATGCTCCAATAGCTATATCTGAGGCATCTGATGAAATTTGGAATGGCAGGTCCTAATTTGGTCCTCGAATGACTAGAGCTGTGGACACAAGCTTCTTCAGATCTCGAAAATCACGGTCACATTTTTCTATCCAAATAAAGTCAACATTACCTGTTAGTGCATATAGAGGTGCAACAATATGTGAAAAATGTTCTATAAACCTTCTATAATAACCAGAGAATCCAAGAAAACTGCATACCTCTGTATGAGTGGTAGGAGTGGGAAGTAGAAAAAATAGTTGAATTTTGGTTGGGTCTACTTGTATGCCAGCTGCTGAGATATAATGGCCTAGAATAATTCCTTCATTCATCATCATATAAAATTTTTCATGGCTTAAGCAAAGCCTGGTGGTAATGCAGCACTACAGGACTTTTTCCAGTGTGCCCAATGTTGGGTCAAAATCATCTTTGTATGGTGTAAAATCATCCATGTAGACTTCAAGCCCCTCATTTATTAGGTCTAAAAAAATGCTGAGGATAGCCCTTTGAAATGTGGCAAGAGCATTGCATAAGCCAAAAGGTAAAACTCTGTAGGCAAATGTTCCCCAAGGACAAGTAAAAGTAGTTTTGTCTTGGTCTTCAGGGGCAATCTGAATCCGATTGCATCCACTGAAGCCATCTAAGAAAGAAAAGAATTTCTTTCCTACTAGAGTGTCTAATACTTGGTCAATGAATGGAAGAGGAAAGTGGCCTTTTCTTGTTGCTTTATTTAATTCTCTATAGTCTACACAAATCCTCCACTTTCCATTCTTCTTCGGTACCACAATAAGTGGAGAGACCCATTTACTATCGGAGATAGGATAGATAAAGTTAACATCTAAAATTTTTTCGAGTTTAGCTTTTACAATGTCTTTTAGATGAGGATTCAGTCTCCTTTGTGGTTGGAAAATAGGTCTTGCATCCTTTTCTATGTAAATGTGGTGTGTACATAACTGGGGATCAATTCCTTTCATATCAGGGTAGTCGCATGCAAATGCCTTTTTATGTTTCCTCAATAATTGGATGAGTTTCTTTTCTTGTTCAGAAGTTAGGTTGGCATTAATGTTTAAAGTCTTTCCTAGCTCAATTTCCACAATTTTGCTATTTGAGACAGAGGTAGTAGGTATCACTTGATCATGCGTATCTTTAAGAAGATCCTCTTCTAATTCATTATCAAATGCTGCTTCTAGCATGTGGCATTGTACGTGGGATTTGGGTTCAGCTTGGCTAATCAAATTATTAATGGCATCGTCTTTTGTTTGATCTTTGAAATAGAGGGCCTCTTGTATGGTTAATGGAGATCTGATACTTTCAGTGAGGTATGATACAGGATGCTTGTTATTTTTTATTATTGTGACACTTGGCTACACTGGGGGGTATAAAGCTAGATTCTTAATATTTTCCCCCTAGTAATGGTCATATTACCTTGTTGACAGCCAATATAAGCATCGGAAGTTGCGAGCCAAGGTCTGCCTAAGATCAATGGATTTCCATCAAATCGGTTTTTGGGATTTATTATCAGAAAATCGGCTGGATACTCCCAGGAATCAACAGATATCATGACATCCTGTAGTGTGCCCTCTGGCCTAACTACAGATTGATCAGGTAGTTCTAATAAAGTGGAGGTCGTTTCTATTGATGTAATGCCCAATTTTTGGCAAGTAGTGGTTGCTAAGATGTTAATTGCAGCTCCAAGATCAACTAAGGCATTTGAGAATGTTTGACCATAGATTTGTACGGTTACTATTGGATTTCCTGGGTCTTTGTATTTAACGGGTGTTTCTTTTCCTGATAATAAGTCAAGTAAAGTGCCAACTACTTGGACCTTTGGGTTATTTGTTATTGTCCTCCTTGGTTTCTTTATACATAGTTCTTTTATATTCTTTGCATATATTGGGATGTCTTGAATGGCTTCGAGGAGCGGGATTTTTATGTACAGGTTTCATAATTCTCCCAGAATGTCAAAATCAAGATATTGTATGGGTCGAGGTATAATTAAACGTTCTAGGAATGGAGGAGAAGATGTGGTTGCTAGATCATGAATTTTTTGTCTGCTCATGTCCTCTTTGTGTAATGGTTGTTATATAGGCAACAGATTTTCAACTTGAACTGTTTTATCTCCCTCTGTTTCAATGATACACCCAGATCTTAATTGAAGGTCATTACACTCCCTTAGATCAGTTCCTGTCTCTGGTGTTTCAATTATTTGAATGGACTAGACCGGTCTATTATTTGGATTGGGATTGGGTTGGGCTGGGAGTTGTGGCCTTAAGTTAGACTGGGAGTTTTGTTGTAGGGCTGGCAGTGTAGGTTGAGGGATCGGGATGGTTCCTACTAGTTGATTCATTGGTCTTTGCCAGTTTGTCTGCCAGGTTTGACTCTATGAAGTAGGAGGAGTCCATTGTGGTGGAAAAACATTGTTTTGCCAATATGGTGGGGTATAGGGAAAATTTGGCCAATTGGGTTCGCTTGCTTGACTCAGCCATGGAGATGATGAAGGGAATGATTGTTGTGACCAATTTAGGAAGGGAGGTTGATTTTGCCACATTGAATTATATTGTTGAGCATGGTATTGCTAAGGCTGGAAAGAAGAAGCTAGGTCTGAAAACATACTTGTTTGTCGTGGCTGCCACTGACGGCATTGATTAAGTAGATGCATTGGTTCTGGATCTTCTTCTACTTCCTTGTATACTGCTTTCAATCAAGGAAGTGAGGGGCAGCTCTCTGTGGAGTGGTCTTTTGTACAAATGGTGCAAACTTGAACTGCATCTAATGGACACTCCTTGTGGCTATGTTTCTTTCTACATCTGGGACAGAAGATTGCCAAATTTTGTTCTACTTCTGCTTGCTTTTGTTTAGCCTGCATAATATCAAGTTGTGTTGTCAACGTCCCCAATATGTCACTTTTAAAATTTTCTAATAAATTTCTAATTTCTATACGAGTCACTTCTTCTGCTGAAATTATATTATCTCTTAAAAATCGATCATGTTCTGTTGGTTTTAGTCTTGTGCTGCCTCGTGAGCTCTTGATAGATAAATCAATAATGTCAGCAAAATTTTCTTGATAAATGTCTCCTTTCCCCATAATGTTTAATGTATCAATCCATTGTTCCTTCATTCCCCTAATTAATGTTGTTTTTAATACATTATCAGGTAAGGGTAATGATGCATAAGGAGATCTTTGAAGATTATACTGGAATCGTTCAACATACTCTTCTAATGTTTCATTTGGTTTAGCAACCATCTGAAATATTTCATCTTTTAACTCTCGAGACCTGTGATAGTCCTAATATTTTTTTATAAAAGATTCTTTCATTTGATCCCAATTATTTATAACACCACTACCTAATCCCATAAACCATCTTAAAGAAGCTCCTTTTAATGTAGAGGGAAATAATTTCAGTTTCTGGGGATTGGTGGTATAGTCATATCCTCTACACAGCACGTCGAATTCAAATAGAAATGCATCCGGATCTTCTAATGTAAGGCCATGGAATGTAGGGATATGTTGGAGGGGAATTTCTTTCATAGGTGCATTGGCTGCGGTATCCACAATGGGGTATTGTAGTGTAGAGGTTTGGGTGTTAGGCTGATTCTGGGCCATTTGGTCAAATATGTGCCAATAGCCTTCTAGGATATCTAGGAGGGTATTCCTAGGTTGTCGAGCAGGAATGGATCTAATGGGAATGGCCTTGACATCATTTCCTTTATCTGGGATGATGAGAGTGCCTAATGTCTGAGGGGATCTAGATTCTTGAATTTCGTTATAAATGATTTTTGCTGCACTTCCCTTTTCTGGGCTGCTTAATGATTGAATTACCCTAAGAGGAGATTTTTGTTCTTCACCTTCTCCTGTTTCTCCCCTTCCCTCATAGAGATTGCTAAGGTTCCCTTCTTGCAATGATTTTAGGATAGAATTTTCAATTTCTTGAAAATCTTGCTCTTCGGTTTGACTGTGCACCTCAGCAAACGCTACAGATGGTGATCTTGTGGCCTGAAGGGAACTAGTAGGTTGTCTAGAAGTAACTTTTCTAGGTCCTACTGAAGGCTGAGATTCTAATTTCTTAAGGATTTCATCTATAAAGGTCAATTGGCCAACGGTCACTGGCCCCTTAGCTTTATCAGACTTGGGTAGAGGTTTGGGATTCTTTTCTGGCTTTTTCTGCTTAGTCATGCACATAAATCAACTGCTAGGTTCTACCCAAACAAAATAGCAACAAGTATGTAGGAAAGCGGGCAGGGGAGCAGGGCTATTACATACTCCACACGCAGGTTCTTACCTTCCATTTTTAAAACCTAGTTCTTTCCTAACAAGTTTTTACACTACTCTGAAAAAGAAACAAATGGATACACTCTTCCCTGGAAATAGCACCAAAATGTCGAGCTGTAAAAAGGGTCTCTTTCACCTCTAGTTACCTCACATTAACTTTTCAATCCAGGAATGGTTTGTTATCTCAAAGAGTGTACTCAGTTTGAGGCTGTCATTTTCCAGAGTAATGCTAGTAGTATAGTGCTCAATAAAATACAAGAGTAAACGGATGCTTGAAAGAAAATCTACTTACAGAAAAATACTTTAAAACCTGAATCATGCATTTAGAAATCTAATCAATTTATCAGTCAAGGGTCTAGTAACAATAACTCATCCCTTTGGAAAATGATGTAACTAAAGGTAACCAAGGAACAGATCGTCAATCTGGGGACTAGACACCAAATTCCAATGCCCACTACTATTTCAAATCGTTCTGCACACCAAAGCAATAGTAACGCAAATAACAGGAAATGGAACAACAACTAGAAAATATAACATCAACTAAGTCTGATGAACGACACACCTTAATCTACAGGAACAAGTACAATAATCATATCCTATATAAATCAAATGTCAATCGCTACTCAAAAGGTAAATTGGACAGAAAATAGAAATGGAACGACAACCAATTACCAATGAAATATAGAACAACACTTAGAGCCAATTGTGAATACACAATAAATAATACACACAACACACAGAGATATTAAGAAAAACAGTGACCTGAGTCGGATACCACAAGTATTGATCCCGGTTAGAAAGGATAACGATCACAATTCATAATGGAACAACAATGTTAATTAAACATCAACCGTATGAAGTGTAAACCATAGACGAATATAGTAATACCAACTTAAGAAGGTTACAGCTCGGTTACTCTACAATTGAACAACAATAATATTCTGTAAAGAACAGTGATGTTGCATTCATGACTTTAAAGGAACAACAATATGTTATAAGATCAGAATGCACAATACGACTTTCCTATTACAGAAAATGATATTGTAAATATAACAGAGCTGTGATATAAAATGAAAAAACACACTAGATTACCGATTAATGCTGATAATACAAACCACACGCGAACTAAAGATAATAGTACAGGAGCAAGTGTTCCACTAGGGCCGGGCCCTTAACCTCCAGGGATACACCGCTTGAAGTTATTCCAGAATCACAGATGGAACAACAAATAGATTTATATTAAAGCATTAAAACAGAGTTGCAATGGATCACTTCTCAACGAGAGTCGATGATCAAAGTTTCAAATACAGAGAAAATTTACATGAAAATTAACAGCCTCCTCTCCCCCGAGCTAGCAGTGCTTCCCCTACTTATAACAGCTGAAGCGGAGATATCAAGGATGCAAAAATAGTTAAAGCAACGATCTCTCAGGTTCAAAGGATCCTGAGGGGTTCGCCAAGATGTTAATCCTCAGTTATCCAGTCATTTTCTTGCACTGAGTTGATATCTCCTTCTCCTTTCCTTGGCTAAGATGTTTTAATTTAGATCGTCTTGTTTGCATATGGTTCCCCGCCAACGGGACATCGGTTAGCTTGGCCCTATCTTTTTCTTTGGAGCGACAATCTTTAGTTTTTCCCTTTTCCTGCATAACAAATGGAAATTATTAGCTTTTTCATGTTGCATATAAATCTTTATAGATTTTTTATGATTTCCCATTATCTACCTAGTTCATGATGCAAAGATGTTATGAGTTCTAAAGAAAAGATGACAAAATAGTCGATGAAAACATACCTTCTTCAATACTCCACATCTACCATTAAAGCATAATAAATTATAGCTACATCATGTTGTACATAGTTCCCGTGGATGATATAAAATATGAAAGACATTCATGTAGATTGCTTTCAAAATGTATCTATTATTTGTGATAGGACCAATGTCATTAATATATCAAAGAATCTTGTGATGTACTTCAAGACAAAACACATTCCTATTAAATATCATTTTTCCATAGATCAAGTATTGAGTCAAATATTTCAGTTGGAACATGCTTGTTATATGGGATTTACAATTATGGAGAAAAGTATCTCCCCTGGGTTTGGTGGTTGGCCTAGAACAAGAGGTAAACAAGGAACCCAATGCTTTCGTTATAGTAAATAGATGATGGAATTAATCCTACCGGGAATCTTTCGCGAGCTTCGCTCCTTCTTTAGCTTTAATGGTCCAATTCCATTTTTGTTTTCCAAAACTAGAAACTACACAGTCAGATAACACAAATCAAGAAACTACAAGATATATGCAATATCATCTAAATACACTATTCAATAGATCAACATGGTATTGCAATATATGGAATAATAACATCCCATATAGGAAAACAAAGAATTCTTTGCATTGATATAAATGGACGGAGTTTACAACCATAAATAGGTGTTGATCTTGTAGAAGAGCTCCTCCAAGGATAACTTGTCATTTCATTGTTACAATGTGCACCTCCAGTCACCCAAAATGCATGTAATGAAACCTATCACCATAGCAGCATAAGGGTAGAATCACTCTCCAAAATCCAACTCCTTGTATATGTAAGTTTGTAAATATATAGAGGAGTGGGGTAAGTTGGGAGTTCTTATCCAATTACCAATATAAGGTTTTAGATCCACCTTTGATGAGAGGATGGGATCAAAGGATAAGGGATGGAAACTCCAAAGTAGGGTAGGATAGGATCCGAATGTTTTATCTGAGGTAAATGCTTGTGTTGTAGCACCTACAAGAACCTTCCAAAATTTTTCCTTAGCTTCGTTTTGGAGCCTCCCTACCAACCATCCTTAGCAGTGTGTCTTGCGCTGTCAAGTACATAGGCTTCATTGGTTTTTCAACAGCTTGCTAGCTTGTGCTTGTTAGGTTTCTTCACTCCCCTCACAGGCTACCATTCCAGAATTGGGCTAGTTTCTGGCTGAGCAACTCCCTCAAAAAATTGAGAAATTCTGGAGGGCAACCAACCTTCACTCCAGAAATTACGCAAATCTACTGGCCAACCTGCTAGACTCAAAAATTGCGCAATACAATTAGATAGTCTTCTTTGGGAAATTAATGCAATCTGGCCCAGCACTACAGCTCAGCTAAGAAATTGCGCAATTATGGGAAGTAGTCACCTGCTCCTCCTAGAAATTACGCAATCTCTCTGGTACAACCATCCCGTCTCAACCCAGAAACTACACAAATCCCTCTCCCAGTCTTGCACATTGTTGCATGTGCCTTCAAGTTAACCGATTCCCTCTGAGACCAAGAAAAACTAATTTTCATGCATGGGCTACTCTTCCTGAAATATAAAAGGCATCATGCAAAGGGATCCCTAGATATGAGTGACCTATTTTTAGTATTTGGAGGTTACATGCAAAGCTCATTTTAGAAATGTCTTACCAAGTGTTGCTTTTTCGTAGATTTGTGGCATGTGCGTCATAACCTTGATATCATCAACATTCATGACTGGATGTTACATAGCTCATTCCTCACATCAACCTTGCAGGTCTAACATCCCACATTACATCAAGGAGTCTTCGAAACTTTTAGCTTAGTTGTTTCAGGGTAAGTCTTCCTTTCATGACTTGCACTGTGTTTTTGTCCCATTTTGTGTTCCGTTTTGTGTGAGTGTTGTCTGTTTGATTTCAATGAGCACTTGTTGTTGTTTTGATGTATGTTATCTTTTCGAAACATCATTTCAGTTTTCGTTCATGTCTCATTGTTGTCGCATGCATGACACTATTTTTTGCACCGACAGTTGTAGTTGTAGCAACTCGCTTCACATGCATGCATGTTTTCCCATTTTCTGAATACTAAACTTACTATTTTCATGCATGATCTTTCAAACTTTCTTACACTTAGTATCACCATGAATTCAAACTTCTCATGTTTTCAGTCGCCCATCAGCGGGTCTGGGCTTCCTTGGCCCAAAACTTGCCTTGCCCAACTAGCATTGCACATTTCTGGAAGTTAATGATCTGATAATGGAAAAGGTATTATAGACTTTATGTGAACTTTTCTTATGTTACTTAGTGCAATGGATCGAAAATATTACAAATAACATAAGCGCATAAGCAAATTGTAACATAAACATACGCATCAACTAACCCAAAATGGATCTTAGATAAAGCTCTAGTCTAAAAGACTTCATAAAAGTCTTAAAGGGTGTTAAATGGTGCAAATCACATATAATTTGAGTCGGATAAAGAAAAGGGTCAAAGGTGGAGTTATATATAAATATTGCACCGGAAGGGTTCAAAGGGAGTACTTAACCGCAGGCCTTAAGGATCCCCGATTGCGACCTCCAATATATTGCATTGGAGGAAGGCCTTCATGCGATGTTGGAACCCTAGGCACAGTGACTTACGATAGAGATAAAGCGGGATCGTCGATATATATATATATATATATATATATATATATATATATATATATATGTATATATATATATTGCATCGGGACCATACAACAAACGTTGCACAGACCTCAGGCTGTTGGACATTGCGACAAGCCATATTGCGATACTCCGATAGCATCGATCGGAGCGATCAGATATTGGATCACATGCAATGGGGCCAATATGCTGATAAAGAGATCGGCGATAGTTGATCGCATCGCAAAAAGGGCATGGGAAATCGACCATAACTCTTGGGCAGTACGATATGTGATATGCGATCACAGCCTAGACCTGATAGGATTATGGAAGCGATTTCATTTAATTTGAAATCTTGTTTTGTGGATTTTCAGTGTATTGCTGTGTATTGGAATTTTGTTCTGTTTTCGTGAATTTGCCCGAAGAAAGGCCACCTATGTATTTTCTTTGTAACGGCTCCCATTCTCCTTGCCATGCTATAAGTGGGAATTTCTGTAATAGGAATGCTTTATGAAGAACCCAGAGCCAGAGGGCCAGATAGAGAGCCATAGAGCGAGAGAGCGAGAGGGCCAGACGCAGGGCCACAAAGGAATGATTCCTCATGATTAGGGACAAAGGAACATATGGAAGCCGCCGAGTCAGAGGATTCCTTAAAGGCCAGAGAGCTAAGCGAAGGAGCAGGTCGCCCTTCAGGGAGATCATAGCTGGGCCAAAGAGCCATAGAGCCGAGAGCTGATAGAACCGAGAGCCACAGAGTTGTAGAGCTGCAATTCCAAAGAAATCTAGAGAAGCCACTAGAGTTGGGGGCAATGGAAAAGGGGTGATTTCTCAGAGAGCTGAGCACAGTAGAGTTGTAGAGCCAGAGAGCTTGAGCGCAATAAAGTTGCAAAGCCAAAGAGCTATAGAGCCAAGGATTCGTAGAGAGCCACCAGAGGTTGGAGGCTTGATAGAGGCGGAGCCACCGGAGGTTGGAGGCAGATCCGCAGAGCTCAAAACAAACTTCTAAGATCCATGAGGCTATAATGAAGTTTCAGAGTAGAAAAGATATCAAATGATCAAGCTATTGCTGGTGTCTGATGTGTGCTGAAGACAGAAGAAGGAATTCCAGATATGGTAAAAAAATTCTAAGGGAGTTGGTGCAAGCCAGGAGTTCAAGATAGCTCAGAGCACTGATTGAAGGAATCTAGTCCAGAGAAGCCTAGATCTGTCTACAGAGTATGGACAACCAGAGGGATAAGATGGTATTCTAAACCCATAGGTTCAGTTGTAAACCAATGGAGTTGAGTGTGGAACTTGTAAAATAAGTTTACCATAATCCCAAAGAGCCTAGTTGAGTTGACTAGAGTTCATAGAGACGTAGCCCAAGATATCAGGGTGAACTCTTAATTAAAGTTGTTGTCTTTTTGGTTTGTTTATTTGTTGCATTTACTGTTATGTGTGTTTATATATCAGTTTAAGTAAATAAACTTAAGGAAATTAAGTTGTTAAAGTCAAACACAAGCATACACCTATTTCAAGTTCTTTTAATTATGAAAATTATCAATCATAAGCATAGATCTTGGAAATTTTTTAAGCTTTGGAGTGGGAGAGGTTCTTGTAAGATGACAAGAAGCCTTTAGGTCCCCATTTCATATCAGGTGGTATCAGAGCTAGTTATATCAGAGCAAGTTATACCAAAGCAGGTGGTATCATGATACTTGATTGATTAAAGCAGGATGCTTGATTGACAGAGCAATCTATTTGCTTGTTTAACTTGAAAGGTGTTTAAACAGTTGAGGATTGATTGTTTGATTATTTGTAAACTGACTATTGTTTGAGTTTGCAAAGGTTCAGGGAAGGTTATTGATAGCTAAGTCCAGGAGAGGACAATAAGGAAGAAGGGCTAAAGGAATTCTCCTTATCCCAAAGGACCACAAAGCAATCCTTGAAGCACCAGAGGTTGTTACAAAAGGTTGCTTGAATAAGCTCTTTGTTAATCTTGTTTGAAGTTCTTTTGTTCATTTTGATAACGACTACTTCTACAAGTGAGTCCTCAAATTCTTCCTTCATCACGAGATTCTTTGATGAAGACATGAAGCAAGACTTGTTTATCTTGATGGATATGGTGAGAGAAATGTATGGGGATGGAGGGAAGAGCATCATACTTTGAGAGCAGTTGAATTCCATGAAGGAAGAGAATCAGTTACTTTCTGACAAATTGCAGGGAATGAAAAGATAACTTCATATTGCAAATATGAACCCAGAAAGGATGCATGAGTTGGAGACATAGCTCTTTGTTGCCAAAGAATCCTTAGTCAAGTATCAACTTGAAGAAGAGGTAAACAATTCCAATTTATCTTCAAAATCCTATAAGAATATTTATGTTGGTTCTTTTGAAAAACATACTGTTATAGACATTTTTGTGCCTAACAGCATGAAGCATGAATAGTCGATAATCTAAGGGATCCAAAGTCCCTAAACATGTTGTTCCCACCCCTAGAGGAACAAGGTCAGCAAACCACAGCACTGAAAATCAGTTCTCCACCTGAAAACACTCAAAAACAAGCTATCTCTGGATCATGTCAGCTGCTCCACTGAGCATCTGCGCTGAATGTCAACTGCTCCAATCTGTACCTGCGCTGAATGTCAAAAGCAATGAAGGCTACCTGCGCTGGGCTAGATTGGCCAAGTGGCACAGTCATTCTGCAAGGTGTCAAATGCCCAGGAAGCTTCCAAAATGACACTTGGATCAGGGAATTCGCCTTGTGATGAGTAAGAGGATCTAGATCTCCAAGTGGAAGCAAGAAACTCCAAGTGGACTCAAGAACTGAAGTATAACTGAAGTGGGAGAGGACACTAGTCAGCTTCATGCCAAACTCAAGCTGACTCATCCTTTCTCCAAAACTCCTATATATAGAGCTCTCTCATGAGGTCTAGGGAGGCTGGAATTTTGTGAATGTAAGGAAGTGCTGTTGGTTTGTGCATAGAACTATTGGGTGATTTCTTGGAAGGAGGTGAAGAGGAGATTTCTTTCTGCTGGGAGGTGTTGCTGGATTGGGCCTCTTATGGTTGTAACACTCTCAGAACTTTACTTCTTCCATTAATAAAGCATTTGAGGTTCTTCTATGTGCATGTGTCTCAATGGTGTATTGATGCTTGTATGTTTGATTTATTCTAATCCTTGAATCAATTATGGATGTATGCTTCTTGTAGTTTCCCCTTCTTGTGCTTTTGCAGGATCTTTGTGTAGCTGGGCCAGTGAAAGAGCAAGGAGCTGGGAGCAAGCAGCAAAGAGGGAAGATTGGATCAACCATTAGTGGAAGACAATGGTTAGTGGATCCCTTTCTCCTCTCTCTTACATCTCATAAAGAAGTAATCTTGAATAGCTTTGTATTCAGTTGTTGCTGAGGTACTATCACCCTTAGAGTGGGATAGGGTCATTCCGTATTGGATACTTTTCCCAACAACAAATTGGCGACTCCACTGGGGATCGTATCTTGTTGGTTGTTTGTGTTTTTGCTATTCATTTCATAAACAAAGGGAGTACCGAATCGAACTGTGTTTGAATCCTTCAAATACAAAGTAGAGGGCAGCTACTCTAGCTCAGTTTCTGGGCAAGTTTATGATTTGAAGAGCTGATCGACAAGGACTCTAATAAGCTCTTAGTGATAGCTTTTCATCCTCCTTGTCATCCCTTAGTGTGTCCTTGACTGATAGCTTCTGATTTGAGCAAAAGATGTGAATTTTTTAGCAATCTGTGACCCGGAAACTAAGAGAAACGAAAGTTTCGTTCTTCAGTGCAGGTTGTACAAAGGCTGTTTTCATTTCAGCGCAGTTCCCGAAGGGGCTACCTGCGCTGAAGGTCAAACAGGCAGTGTCCCACCTGCGCTGGACCAGTCTTGCCTTGTGCTACTGGGGTTTCCTGCTGTTTCTTGCCCTGTTTTCACCTTTGTTTTTTGCTGTTTGTTACCAGTCAGTGTGCCTATCTGAAACCAACTTTCCTTGTCACTATTCCGCCTCGGTTGTATAAAGAAACTGTGTTTGTTCTTTGTGTATTTCTTATATCATTTACAGTTTCCCATAACGAAAGTGAACTAGTCTTGTTGTGACCTCTTAGATCTAGACCTGTGATAAAGTGTCGTTTCGATCTTAAGAGTTAGCTTGTTTTCTGTTCATAGATGATTGAGCTTTTGCTTTCGTCATTTGGTTTGAGTTTATATATTTCTAGTGTCGAAACAAGTAAATCTTAAGGTGTCTTTTGATTTTGGACAAGCTTGTTTGCTTTCACTCGAAATTGAATTCAAAATTATACAACAGCTTTCTTTTTGCATTACGCCAACATTAAGAAAGAGAAAAGAAATACTTGCATTGTGCATGTGCATTACGACAACTTGCATGTTGATTTAGGAAAAAGTGCATTAGTGTGTGCTCTATGATCTGTGTGAAAAGATGTTGTCTTTCTTTTCCCTCAGTAGTTAAGATTTTCAAAGTTGAAAGATTGAAAAGCTTGCTTATCATCTTAGACTGCATTTAGGAGTGTTATCATACATCTCATGGTGATCCATAAAGGCAAACTGCTAAACAAGATCAACCTTAAAATAAATTGAATTTACATAACAACGCATTGAAACATAACGCAAACACATAGAGGTCTAAGCTAGAGACGTGTTCCGGCGTCGTTAAACGTGATATCTTAGCGTTGAGTGGTTGGGTGATTCCTCCACGGTGAAGCGATAAGTATCAATACGGACTTGTGCTCCCACGTACTGTCGCGTATATATTGGGAGACCCCTATAGGAATAAATCCTTTATCCAATAGGAAACCGTGTCGGCCGCCCTACTGATCGCAATGCAGTGAACACAGCATTCACAAAGATCGACCACTCGTACCGTAAAACGTATTCTATGGTTTTGCGAAAAGTTTGGCACACCCTCTGCCTAGAACTCCAGAGCAGTTTCTTTTGGCCTTTTTCAAATTCTATAACTGAAAAAGTCCATCCGAGCATTTGTCACTTCGGGCTCGTTAAAACATCGAAGGAGACTAGAGTCATCTTTAGCTTTTTCTCGACTCTTAAAAAGTGAAAAAGCAAGTTGTGTCTAAGCGTCGTTATAAAATTTATTTTAAACGGAACATAATCACCTCCTATTCCTGCATTGATCTTAGTTTGAGAACATGGAATGCCCCAACCAAGGAATTCGACATGATGGAAATCCTAGTCCATTCTCCTCTCGGGGAGAAGTTGGTGCGCCCCACATGGCCACATTGTCGCTTCCAGGACTGACAATTGGCCTACCAATTTGGCTACTCTCAACTAATGTAGTTCAGACCACCATGGTTCCTGAGCAGTCGAGTCAATAGTTAGACCAGTCTAGAGCTGCCCACCAGCCTCCAGCTTCCTATAACTCTTCCTCCAATCCTTCATCTTCGCAAGGTAGAGCCGGCAAAAGCCAAGCTCCCATGGAGAAGAAGGAGAAGAAGAAGAGAGAGAAGAAGAAGAAGGAGCCTAAGGCGACTGGGGGCAAGCAAAAGACATCTGACAAAAATCCACACACAGCACAGACCGGGCCTAAATCGCCATGTGTCATATGTAGAGGAGACCACTTCCATAGAGATTGTCCCTGTATTCCCCGGATACTAAGGGACTGGTCCCCTCGGTTGCACAATTCGGGAGCGTCAACCTCTGATAGCCAGGTTGAGTGCTTACCGTCAACCAGCGAAAGTGAAGGTTCAAGACAAAGAGGGGGAGCAAGATCCCCCTGCAGACTGTGTGAAGGCGATCACGCCATCCACTGTTGTCCCTTCCTAGATGAAGCGAAGAGAGTTTTGGAAGATCGCCCGGTTTCACCGTTGGGACTTCCTCCTGGATACAAAAAACTCGTGCCAAGTCCTTCATTGGTTGAAAATACAGCTGGCCCACTCAAGTGGTCAACTGAAGCGTCAGTCATTGAAAATGAACCTACTGAATCTAGACCCGACGAAAGTCTAAAGGTCGATACGGCAGTTGACCCAGTTCCGCCTTCAGAGGTTTCATCTTCAAATGACACCGTCATTGAAGATTCATCTTCAAATGACACCCTCACTGAAGAGAATAAGGATGACACCATCCAGATTCTTTTCATCAACACAGACTCTGATGAGCATCAGGGCAATGCACCCATTCCTTTATCGCAGGAAGGAACATCGTCAGGGTCATATCCGGCCGTGTATTCGGTCCCACCACCAAGCAACCTGGTTGTGTCCTTTGATTGGAACCAACTAGGCAGACCCCGGTTACCAGCCAGTATACCATTCAGAATCATAGTCCAAATCTACAGAATGGTAATGGCTGGAACTATCGTTGATGAAGGGGCATCTGTGAGTATCCTTTCCTCTATTGCTTGGAAAGCACTGGGTTCCCCGGAGCTTTTGCCTGAGATAAGAAATCTCTCGGGTTTCGATAAAGGAACCAGTCGACCGTTAGGGATCCTCCCCAATGTGCCTGTTACATTGAAAGGGAAGACCATTCAAATGAATGTGATGGTCGTTCAAGGACCCTTGGATTATAACCTACTTCTTGGACGAGACTATATATATTGCATGGGAGCTATAGTCTCCTCACTCTTTAGAGTAATGTGTTTTCCACACGAAGGAAGAATGGTCAAGCTCGTAGACCAACTTTCATTTCCGGGATCACGCATCGCAAATATTCAAATACCAACCCTGAATGGTCTATTCACCCAAGAAATGTCTCCACCCCCAGTCCTCCTTCCCGATGAGTGCGAGTGATTCGGAAAGATGGGACTGGAACCCAGGGGGCATGCATCCTGGTCTGCTTCGGGCAGAGAAAACCTTGGGTATAAGGTGGAATTTCCGCGAAAAAGTATGACTAGTCCGTACCCCATCCGTGGACGGAAGAGGGGTTGTTCTAGAACAGGACTCTTTTGTCAAGGTTACTTGTTTGACAAAGGTCATTCACCATTGTCTACTTCGGTAGACAGTGCCGAGGAGATGTTTTCGTTTGATGGTGTTAACAAAACAATCTTTGGGTAACCAGAAAGAGGCAAGCCTCACCCTTTAAAACAAATGTTTTATCGGATAAGTAGGGGCAGCCTTGAAATTGTACTTTATGCCTGGGGGCATGCAACCTTTTGGAGTGCAAGCAAGGGACGACTATTTATTTTTTTAAATTTTTAGGTCCTCCCATTAAACCTGTAGGTCTAACCCTTTAAACTCGTAGGATTAGCCGTTTCCAAACTTGCATAAAGAAAGGATATGGGGCACGGGTCAAACTTTGCCACATTAGGAGCACAGCTTCATGAGATAAAGCTCCATAAAAAATAGCTATCTCACAGGAGACATTCTTATCTTATGACTGGTATAATCGAGCAGTTTTACCGCGGAATTTATGCTCGTTAAAAAATAGAAAAGCGAGATCCGAGCAGTTTTAGCGTCATAGTTCATGCTCTTTAAAAAATAAACATAAGCTTTTGAGCAGTGTTTTGGTGCATTCAAGCTCATTAAAAAATGAACCCATCTCAGTAAATAACCATTGTGATCGTAAATTTGTTAGCCATAAAAAAGCCTTGGTCGTGTTTTGCACCTGCCACCTCCATTCCAGTTGGCCAATCGTTCACCTCCATATGATTGTTTACCCATTTTGAGGAACAACTGCGAAGAGTGATTTCACTTAGCCATCCTTGTGACACTGCCGTGATTGGAAAATTCCAACCTGTACCTGGAATCAGCTGCTATCCCTGTTTATCACTCGTTCCTCAAAAGACGAGTCTTCTTTGAGCTCTTTTCTCCTGACTCGTAAAAGATGAAAAGTTTGCCAAGTTTTGGCCTTCCAGCTCGTTAAAGTGACCGGAAGAGCTATCCCTCCTCTAGATTTTAATCTTTTTGGACCTGAGGGATTATTGCACAAAAAGGACGAGCGCTTGTTTTATTCGGCTCGTTAAAGTTATCGAAAACTCATCCCTTCTGTATTGTTTTATACTTTTTCGGACTTAAGGGATTAGATGACGAAAAAGGAATTTTGGAGTTAACTTTCTGTACCTTTTCAGACTCTCTAAAAATGAAAAGGACCGAGTTTTCCTTGTCGTTAGACTCGTTAAAATGATTAAATAGCGACAAACTTGTCTTTAGACGAGAACGAGTTTCCCTATCGCTAGGCTCGTTAAAACATAGCGATGGGCTTGCCCGAAGGGCAGGTTATAGAACAAGCATATGTTATCCTCCTCAAGCTTGACAAAAATAAAGAGGTACTGGTCAGAAATGACTGGGGAAAAATTGGGAGAACCTCAAAGCTTTAATGGTAGCAAGTCGCTCTTGAACATGACACTTTGTCCTCCGTATCACTTCGGGTTGGGTTGTTTCATTCACCGGTCTCATCACCATGGTCCTCGCCAAACCATCCACATTTGGGGTAATGCTACCGATCCATCACATCAGTGTCGTTATATGTTCAAGAGATGTTGTTCAGAAAGAGTCAACCGTGTCCCATCCACTGCCATACATTATCCTTCATCCACCCATGATCGCCACCCTGAATCATATTTCACAGATTGTTTTCGCCTCCACTAAAATCATTAGCTTCGTTCCGTGTCATTGATGTGGGATTCATTAAGGCCCTCCTTTGATGGATCACTTCTTGTCGACTTCAGCCCATTATCCAAGAAGTTGATCTAGGAACAACCCCCCCAGTACTTTGAAGCTTGCATGCCTCAATGGCAAGTTTCTCACTTCCGGCGACAGGTATACATCAATGACCTCCGACCAGAAGATTTTGCGTGGTGTTCGACGCCAAGTCCTTTATTCACACCACGTGAATTGTACTACAGTACCTTGAGGGTCATTGTCATTATTGGTGATTCCTCTCGCACTTGTTAACGGTTTACATTATCGACCGGTAATCAAGCGATGTCTTTCCATGTTCGACTTCAGCGCAATTCTCACATGGATCGACTTGTACATAGAGTGAAGATCGAACGAGTTTGAAGACCCCGGATCTAGTTTCATTCATCCGGGCTGCGATATATATTCAGGATATAAAGACATTTGTTATGTACATCATTGCAGTAGATGATCATCCTACTCAAAGGATGATAATTTCAGCAGAGAATTATCAGTCTACCACCAGACGATCGTCTGTTCTATGTACCAAAATGAATTTATAAAGCTGAGCATGGGAATGCCCGCCTCAGCTAGATCATGAAAGCAGAATGAAAAATAATGTATTGTATTGTATTTTATTACAGGGCACCTCTCAGCGATTGAATGAACTTCGGATCCTCCTGATAAAGCATTTCACCCGATAAACGACCTCATACTTTAGGGGGCAACTGTTATAGACATTTTTGTGCCTAACAGCATGAAGCATGAAATGTCGATAATCTAAGGGATCCAAAGTCCCTAAACATGTTGTTCCCACCCCTAGAGGAACAAGGTCAGCAAACCACAACACTGAAAATCAGTTCTCCACCTGAAAACACTCAAAAACAAGCTATTTCTGGATCATGTCAGCTGCTCCACTGAGCATCTGCGCTGAATGTCAACTGCTCCACTCTGTACCTGCGCTGAATGTCAAAAGCAATGAAGGCTACCTGCGCTGGGCGAGATTGGCCAAGTGGCACAGTCATTCTGCAACGTGTCAAATGCCCAGGAAGCTTCCAAAATGACACTTGGATCAGGGAATTCGCCTTGTGATGAGTAAGAGGATCTAGATCTCCAAGTGGAAGCAAGAAACTCCAAGTGGACTCAAGAACTGAAGTATAACTGAAGTGGGAGAGGACACTAGTCAGCTTCATGCCAAGCTCAAGCTGACTCATCCTTTCTCCAAAACTCCTATATATAGAGCTCTCTCATGAGGTCTAGGGAGGCTGGAATTTTGTGAATGTAAGGAAGTGCTGTTGGTTTGTGCATAGAACTATTCAGTGATTGCTTGGAAGGAGGTGAAGAGGAGATTTCTTTCTTCTGGGAGGTGTTGTTGGATTGGGCCTCTTATGGTTGTAACACTCTCAGAACTTTACTTCTTCCATTAATAAAGCATTTGAGGTTCTTCTATGTGCATGTGTCTCAATGGTGTATTGATGCTTGTATGTTTGATTTATTCTAATCCTTGAATCAATTATGGATGTATGCTTCTTGTAGTTTCCCCTTCTTGTGCTTTTGCAGGATCTTTGTGTAGCTGGGCCAGTGAAAGAGCAAGGAGCTGGGAGCAAGCAGCAAAGAGGGAAGATTGGATCAACCATTAGCAGAAGACAACGGTTAGTGGATCCCTTTCTCCTCTCTCTTACATCTCATAAAGAAGTAATCTGGAATAGCTTTGTATTCAGTTGTTGCTGAGGTACTATCACCCTTAGAGTGGGATAGGGTCATTCCGTATTGGATACTTTTCCCAACAACACATACCAGAGGCATAGGGTCCAAGTTAATGTCCAAAATGGGCTATGAAGGAAAAGGATTGGGCAAACATGCATAGGGTATTGTTGAGCCAATAATGGTTGAGGAAAGGCCTAATTATTTGGGTCTTGGCTATGGACAATCTTATGGAGAAAGTTCCAAATCTGCCATGAAGACAATTGTAACAATTTTAAGAAGGAGTTTCATTTTAGGTCTGCTACCTCAAGAGTGTAAATATTGTATTCATGGGGAATGCAATAGCTTGAAACATCATTTTTAGGAAGAAGGTGTTCATAAGCATGCACTTGAACCAGAGAGTTGTTGAAACTCTGAAAGTAGTGAAGAGATTGATGGTGTTCCAAAGGGAGCCACTTCTTCATTCAGTTCACCTCGTCATGAAGGTAAAAGAGGTGAAAGAGAAAGGTATAAATATGGTTCTAATCATATTCCTTTTGATTATGTTAAGCATGATAATTTCCATATAATCATGGGAAAAGAATTGCATGTTCCTTTTGTGGTTTGGTTAACCATAATGTTTCTAGATGTTGGAAGAGAATGGCCACATACCAGAAACGTTTGAAGGAAAAGAAGCAAAGAGCCAAAGGTCCATTGGACAAGGCAAATCACGCTGTCAAGAAGATGCACATGCATTGCACTTACTGTCATAAGCAAGGACATAATGCTGAAAAATGTTGGACTCTGAATCCAACAATGCGTCCACGAAACTTGAATAAGGTGGAAAAAGAGAATGGTAGGAATGGGAAGAAAGATTCCATAAATGATGTGTTTCAAGATGATTCACTTGTTGTTGTTGATGTACAGACAAAGGAAGGACATTTTAAATGGATTGGTAAGAAATGGTTAGAGTTCTTATCTAATTAAAGTTACGTATCTTTTCATGTGAAAAGAAATGTATCACATCTATTAGCATTTCTTGTTAATGGAATGAAATTTGTAGGGTTTTACCAAGGAGGTGAATGGAAAAGATGAGTAGGAGACTCACTTTATTGCTGCAACATTATGTTCATTTCAGCTTCGAAATTACAGTGTACTTAAGAGAAAGTTGAAGGATGAAATGCATGCATGAGAATGATGTGCATGAACATAGGGATGTTGATGATTTCCTTGTATTTGAACATGTATGTGTGACTAACTTCAAGGGTTGATTACTTTGTTGTAAACATGCATGTCATGCAATATTGACTTGGGAAAAGTTGATTTGGTCTCCAAGATGGAGATGATGATGAAGTGTTTCATCTTTGAAAAAGAATCATAAAGTTCTTTTCCTACATGCTTTACTTGAAGGGTCAATTGTTTTAAAGGCATGTTCTGTTGGCTTGTTATCTAGTCAATAATTTGTATGTAGACGTAAAGACATGGAGGTATTCACAAGATGTGAAATCTATTTCTTTTGGTGAAGCAAGAGTTTAGGCCATCCAATTTTTTCTATAATTCTATTGTTCTTGACAAGATTTCAATAGAAAATTTTTGTAACACGTACAAATGTAAATTTTTTTGAAGAAGATGTAACTTCACATTTGCTTGAGCCACCTTAGATCAATGATCAGGGAAGAGAAGTTCAAATTATCTTCTGTAACCTTCTCAGTAGGAGTTCTGCATGAAATCAAGGAGGAAAACAATTCTTCCTAGAGGGACAAGCACATCAAGGAAGGAAGTGTTCAAAGGCTTTGGTTAAGAGGCATTATGCAAGGCAAGTGTATGAAGGATGAAAGAAGAGGGTGTTGTACTCTCATCTACTGTTCAGATTAGTATATCAGAATTTTGGAGACCAAAAGCTTTTTAGTGGGGAGGTGTGATCCAAAATGGATCTTGGATAAACCTCTAAGTCTAAAAGACTTCATAAAAGTGGTAAAGGGTGCTAAATGGTGCCAATCACATATAATTCGAGTCGAATAAAGAAAAGGGTCAAAGGCGGAGTTATATATAAATATTGCATCGAAAGGTTTCAAAGGGAGGACTTAACAGCAAGCCTTAAGGATCCCCGATTACGACCTTCGATATATCGCATCGGATGAAGGCATTCATGTGATGTCAGAACCCCGGGCAGAGCGACTTGCGATAGCGATCGACATTGGCGATATATATATATATATATATATATATATATATATATATATATATATATATATATATATATATATATATATATATATATATATATATATATATATATATATATATCTATATATATATATATATATATCTATATATATATATCTATATATATATATATATATATATATATATATATATATATATATATATATATATATATATATATATATATATATATCGCATCAGAACCATACAACGGACGTTGCATAGACCTCGGGCCATTGGACATTGCGACAAGTGATATTGCGATACTCCAATAGCGCCAATTAGAGTGATCGGAGATCGGATCACATGCGATGGGGATGATATGCCGATAAAGTGATCGACAATAATTTATTGCATCGTAAAAAGGGCATGGGAAATGGACCATGACTCTTGGGCAGCGTGATATGAAATATGCCATCAGAGCACGGACCCGATAGGATTATGGACACGATTTCATTTAATTTGAAATCTAGCTTTGCGGATTTTTAGTGTATTGCTGTGTATTGGAATTTTGTTCCGTTTTCAGGAATTTTCCCAAAGAAAGGCTGCCTGTGTATTTTCTTTGTAACAGATCCCATTCTCCTTCCCATGTTATAAGCGGGCATTTATGTAACAGGAATACATTATGAAGAACGCAGAGCCAGAGGGCTAGATGTAGAGCCATAGAGCCAGAGAGCCACATGGCTAGATGCAGGGTTGTAAAGCAATGATTCCTGATGATTGGGGACATAGGAATGTATGGAAGCCGCAGAGTCAGAGGATTCCTCAAAGGCCATAGAGGTAAGTGAAGGAGAAATTCACCCTTCAGGGAGCTCAGAGCTGGGCAAAGAGCCATAGGGTTGAGAGCTGATAGAGTCAAGAGCCACAGAGTTGTAGAGCTGCAGTTCCAGAGAAAGCTAGAGAAGCCACCAGAGGTTGGGGGCGATGGCAAAGGGGTGATTCCTTAGAGAGCTAAGCGCAGTAGAGTTGTAGAGACAGAGAGCTTGAGTGCAGCAGAGTTGCAAAGCCAGAGAGCCATAGAGACAAGGATTCATAGAGAGCCACTAGAGGTTGGAGGCTTGATAGAGGCAGAGCCACAGAGCTAGAGAGCTCAAAACAGACTTCTAAAAGCCATGAGGCTGTAATGAATTTTCAAAACAGTAAAGAGATCAAATGATCAAGCTGTTGCTAGTGTCTGATGTGTGCTGAAGATAGAAGAAGGAATTCTAGAGATAGTAAAAGAATTATGAGGGAGTTGGTGCAAGCCAGGAGCTCAAGATAACCTAGAGTGTTGATTGAAGGAATCTAGTCCGGAGAAGCCAAGATCTGTCTACAGAGTGTGGACAGCCAGCGAGATAAGATGGTATTCTAAACCCATAGGTTTAGTTGTAAACCAATGGAGTTGAGTGTGGAACTTGTAAAAGAAGTTTACCATAATCCTAAAGAGCCTAGTTGAGTTTACTAGAGCTCATGGAGACGTAGCCCAAGATATCAGGGTGAACTCCTAATTAAAGTTGTTGTCTTTATGGTTTGTTTATTTGTTGCATTTACTATTATGTGTGTTTATATATCAGTTTAAGCAAAGAAAACTAAGGTAATTAAGCAGTTAAAGGAAAACAGAAGCATACACCTATTTCAAGTTCTTTTAATTCCGCAAATTATCAATCATAAGCATAGATCTTGGAAATTGTTTAAGCTTTGGAGTGGGAGAGGTTCTTGTAAGCTGACAAGAAGCCTTTAGGTCCCCATTTCAGATCAACAACACAACAAAAATTTGATAACGTAGTTCACCAGACTTCCTGGCTACCTCTCCGGGTCCTTAGCTTCTGCAGATGCCTCTAAAATCGTAGCACCAACATTGGGGGATAACCACCCAGTCCGGACCTTAGTGCAGCTCCTTATCCATTTGGTATGGTGGCTCCAACTGGATATTATGCGACCAGTTTCCCAATAAAGTATGATTTGATGAATGGGTGTTTTGAATATGTAAAAATATGAAAGGTAGTTTAATATATAAGCTCTAAAATATACAAATTTGTCTATATAACCCGGGTGATCTCATAATAATAAGATTCTTGATGATCCTAGTAGACAAATAATAATATAGATTATTTATTTATCTACAGAAAGATGCATTTAAATAATGATTACTTTGTTTAAGAAATTAAACAAAGTAATATGAAAACATATCGCATAACATACTAATATTTATCACTGACATATGTATATAATATAACAATTCTAAATCATTCAGAAGTGAAATAATACAGATTTGTTTGAAAACATGTGAATACATCAACAATAGAAAATTAATGGAATGTTAATTACACAAAACAAGACAAAAGAATAGTGATAGAAGTACCAATTGCATTTGAATCTCATTTATGCAAGTAACACTCTGGTTCAATCTTCTTATTCTGGAAACTCCAAGGAGATACAAAAATGCGAGTCTTTATGAAGCTCTTTCACAAAAAGTCTGAACCTCGATCCATGGCTTATAAAAAATAAATTAAGAAGTGCAGAAGTGAAAACTTCTCAAGTCTAGTTTTATACAAATTGAGGACCCTTTCTCAAGTGACATGAAAGGGTCTTTATAGTAAAATTAAAAACAAATTGTCCATAAAAATTGTTGATAGTTGTTGGAACTGCCTTTATCAAAATATGGGATCCTATTTCAAAAATAGAATAATTTGCGATAAGCTTTAAAGAGATTCATCGCATATAGGCTTTCTCTTGCATCTTTAACCAAAAAATTGAGAGCATGCTTTGAATCTCTAGAGGACCACTCATTTTGGAGTGTAATTGACCTGTGTATGTGGCATCTGAGAGCTCGGGCATCATGTGATCAATGGCATCAATAAGGCACTTGACATTCATCTGTTGGCTGTGCGGCTTGACCGGAAAGGACCAATACGCATCCCAGTTAAGACCTTGTATTCTGTTAAGCCACTCTTCCTTGGTGTCCAAATCTTGCTTCCATTGCTTCTTTAAAACTTTCACCTTTGGAAGTTTTCCTGGGGAACAATCAGAAATTAAATTGGCACCATATAAGTTATCATTTACCAACTCAATAACATTATTCATTATAGCCCTGGCCCTAGAGGTAGCTCTTTCTGCTTTATCAACTGTGTTTCCCATTCTGAAAATAATATCTCTTTATGAGACTCTTCAATCTTATGTAAGTACCCGCTCTTCCATCTTCTATGATTTGCCAGGAGAGAAAATTTGTGACTTTATCATCCGCATCTTCAAATTATAACTTGGTATTAATTGCTTTGTCAATCAATGATGTTGTTGTGATCCATAATGGATCAATAAAAGATATCTTCTAGCAGATTAGATTCAGTTGTTGAGATAAAACCTTATTTGCCTCTAAGGCTTCCTTTTTTAACTCTTCAACCTTGAGATAATCTTTGAGTTGTCCCAAGCAGAATTGTAGCTATGTGATTTTCTCTTCTTTAGACTTAATTTCTTGCTGATGCATAATTTTAAGCTGCTCGAACTCTTGAGACAGCTGATGTTGTCTCAGAATGACCTGTTGGTCAATTTTCCGATTTTCTAGATTTAATTGTTCTTCGAGCTACTCATTCTTTTGTTTCTCTATTGTTAACTGTTCCTCAAGCCGATTAACCTTTTTCTTCTCTACTACCAATTGTTCTTCAAGCTGATTAATCTTTTGATCCTTTTCTTTGATCAATTGATTCACTTCAGTTGCCTTATCAATTGTAGTAGTTGTGTATGCGCTTGCAAATTGAGATGTCTTAGTCAAATCCTCAGAAGGATTGACCTCTAAATCTTTCCATATGACATTCATGAATTCAGATTGTGGAGCTATGGATGATGTTTGATCTATTTTCCTCTTTTCCCTCTGCCTCTTGACTACAGCCCTGTGTTTTGGGCTGTAAAACACATCCAAGGGTGGAATCTCCTTGGTATTTAATGTAATCTCTCCTGAAGGATTTTCAGGGATTATTTATATCTCTTTTTGAGTTGTGCCTTTGTTGGGTGTCCCTTCAATCACAATATCATGAATAATGGACCATTGTGTTTCGGGAGATGCTGATGTGATAATCTTTTGAGGATCATTCTGGCTTTGGATCTGTTCATCAAATTTCTCCCATTCTTTAATCAATATGGGATCGATATGAGCATCAATGCTTAGTGGCTCATTGGCCTTATCACTTGTCTCAACTTCTTCAGAAACCTTCTCAATTACCCGCTCTTTGCTATGTTCTGCCTGTTGAATGATTGGTGTAGTACTTAAAAATTCCAGAGGTACTGTCAGTAACCTCTGTGTCCTATATTCCATGAATTTGTCCATTTTCTCAACTCCCAAATTGAATCTTGCCAAATGACTTACTATTGAGAATAGCTATGCTGAAGCAAATAAGTCATCAAACTCATCATTCTCATGTATGAATTTACTAATTTTCACCTGAGTTGTGAAATTGAGAGCAACCTTATTTGGATTATATTTTCTTTTAAGGATAACCGCTAGACTTAGATCCTTTGTTTTCTCTAATTCTTTATCGGCATGTTTAAAATCATGCAATGTGTAGGTTCCATAGTAGAGGGGAAAGGGAGGCCACAACTGTTTCTTTTATTCTTTAAGGTTTCTAGACATCCCTTTTTCCACTATCTGGTAGGCTACTTCCCTGGGTAATAGCTTATCTGTAATGTAAAGTAGAAGGACATGAGGATCTGTAATACTGCCAAAAACCCTAATATATGTGAACTTATCCTCCCTAAACTAACTTCTGATTAAGGTTAAATCGATGCTAGCCTTCAGATAGCCGAGGAGCAGGTTTATTAAAGATAGCTTGATGGATGGGTAAAATGAAACCATGGAAAATCTTGTATAAATGATTCTTGTATTCAAACTTCCATAAGTACTTACAATAAATATGAATGGGGGTTGGATCCTGAATAGTCCATTTCCAACCTAGGATGGGAAAGTCAGAATTAAAACAAATTGTGTCCATTATGTAAGAACTTATATGGAATGGGGGCACGACTCGAGTAGTGACAAATCTGTTCTTTCTATAATCCAGTATTTGACTAGCTATTTTGTTCGATAGGATAGTTTCCCAGTCCATGACAAATGATTTTATTGCTGCTTCTATCAATGAACCATATCAATGTAAAATCTAGCAAAATCGGGGCTTTCGAAGAGTATACACATCATAGTAGCAACATAACAATATGGAGATGCTAAGGAGTCCACAAAATACATACCAGATGATTCACGTTTGTGCTTATTAGGAAAATGTCTCCATTACTTGATAGGGTTTGATTCAATGTCATTTTCCTTGGCGAAAGCTTCCAGGAATGCTTTGTTGTAGTGTCACTGGGGATTAGGTAAGTGATACATTCTCTTGACATCTTCAGGTTTGAATGATCCGAACATCCTTCCATCAGCTATGAAGAAAGCTTTGTCTATTATATTAACTCTCTTGATTACCCATCTCACTAGATCATTATATGGTAAAAATTTTGCACGAGCTGCTATTCTATGGAGGAAAGAGCTGGCCAAATAACTGAGTGTGTTTCCTATTTCATCAGTTCCATCAGCTGTTGCTTCTTCTTTTATCTCCTTTGGATTTTCACCTTCAAGCAAAGAATATATGCCTTCCCATGAGATCTTACCAAGGCCTTGATAGGTAGTATCTAAGATTAACACCAATTTTACTTATCCTTCTTCCATTGTAATGGGAACCTTTGTCTTTCGAGATTTCTTAGACATATTGACTAACTGTGTGATTTTGGGTTAACACTGCAAAATGAGAAAGAGGAGCATGATAGGCGAAAAACTTCAAGAGGATATAATACAACAAATTGTAGACTAAAAGTACTTACGTGCATTAGATGAAAAAGATCTCACATTCTACATAGTCCCCACGAATGAAATCATTAAAGGATTATAACCATAACTGCCCCTTAATGCTTTACCGTAACTTCATAACGTGAAACTTTAATGCCATAGTAATATATGTCGCATCACAAGTTTTCCAATGATACTTTTAGAGCAGGTGTTGTGACTCTGCAATTTGCGATTAGCAATTGCACTATTTTAATATTTGTGGAACCATCACGTATCACAAATCAAGAGTTACAAGTGCATGCTCAAAAGAATTATTCGTATTGTTGCGATTGCGATGAGTGGTGAGCTGGCATGTGGAGATGGCAGATTCCTTTTCAAACTTGGAAAATCACGTTTTTTCTTTATAATTGATTTATCCCTATATCGTCTGTGTTCATAGTTTATATTACTTGTTTCTATTGAGAGCGTGATATGTGATAGTGATATCGCAGCGCAAAGTTTTAATGGAGTGGTTTCAATGTTTTCCTATGGATCGACGATATACAATTACGATAGCCTTATCGCATTGCAAGGTTTTAACTAAATTCCATGAGTTATTCTTTGGGATTAATGATATGCGAGATGTGCCTGTTATATCACATCGTATTTTTATAAATGGATCATTTCGATTAAAACTTCATGATGATGGATTTGTGATGACTCTAATCACATTGCAACTTTTTAGATGGATGTTTATTGGTATTAAAAAATTGTCATTTGCGATAAGCGGTTCCAAATTTTCATAAAGAAACTTTATATGAAAAATATGGAAAATCTATTTTATTCAAAAGTTTTATTGCTTTTTGTATCCTAAAGAGGACCTATTTCTTACTTAGCATCTTTATACTATGATTAAAAATTTGAAATGGGGGGGGTTGTTGTATAGCACAACAATTGGAAATTCACTGGTAGAACCAGTTATCTCTGAATAAAATAATGAAATTTCTAACACTTTCTTAAGTAGAATCGAGGAAAAGAAAACTATCTAGGAATTGGTTAGATAAGAATTTTACTCTGAATAAAACAAAAATATAAACTTTGCAATTTCTTTTACAAACCCTAATCATAATATAAACACAATTTTTGGTTTCTTCAAGCTTTGATTAGTTGTTAAAGATAAAGTAGGGGGCACTTCCAACTTAGCTTTTAAATTTACTTTTTTGTCACAGGTAGTGCCACTCCTGCCAGCAAACATCTATAGTCTCAATAGGGTTACCTTTTAACCATCAATTATTCATTGTCCCATCCATCTAAGAGTACAATCTTTTAAGGATAAATTCATAAAGATATATATATATATATATATATATATATATATATATATATATATATATATATATATATATATATAGATATAGATATAGATATAGATATAGATATAGATATAGATATAGATATATATATCTATATATATATATATCTATATATATATATATATATATATATATATATATATATATATACATATATACATATATAAATTCATATTTTGTTTTATTATTTGATTAAAAGCCATTGCCCTAGTTTGGTAGCTAGAATATCACAATGGCATTCACTGGTTGTAATTAAACTGAACAAGTTGGCTCGTGATGAGACCCCTTGCCTTTTGATTTAAGCCATTACCCTGCTTTGGTATGCGGTATTGGTAATGTCAGCTTAACTAACTCCCTATGATCATTGTAAGCAGGCTTGTAATGAGACCTTTTATGTTTTAAATTAGATATATTTTAGAATTACACTCTAAAAAATCATAAACCTAGTGGATGGGGTGAATATCTCACTCCTTAAGAGTTTATGGATGACAATTAAAGAGTTGTAGATGCTTAGTTGGAGAAATTCTTTACCTTTTTATAAATAACCTTTCTTGACTGATAAAACTCAAAATAATTTACTGCGTTTTCAAGGTTTGAAAGATTTCACAAATTTAAAGAGGATTTCATAGTTTTCTGTTTTTTTATCCAATTTCCAAAACTGTAATCATTTCCTTAAAAGTTTCTATTTTTTAAAAGCAAGTAGTCACAATATTCTTTCAAAGAGCTTTTCAATAGTATAAATCCAATGATAGACTATTTACAACTTTATTTCTAAAAGAAACTACAATGTGCATAAAGAATATGTACAGGTAAGAAGGGGTTACCTCCGTAGGAAAATAATTTCTTTAAGATAAGCCCATTCACAGGAAGAGAATCTCTCTTTCCTAATAGATCTTGCAGTAGAAAAGTTGATGAGCCTATCTTTTCAATGATCTAAAATGGTCCAAGCCACATCTTCTCAAATTTGGTATGATTACCTTTGTCTTCATGTGCTTTGTCCCATTTCAAAACGAGATCACCAATCTGTAATGTTTTTGAGCGAGAAGAACTTGCATCAAAATAAGATTTAATGACTTGCTGATGTTTAGCATGAGTAATTTTGGCCTTTTCGCTTTCCTCATCCAATTTAAGAATTTGATCAAACCTTAATTGAATAGAGGAAGAAGGATTTTCTTCAATAAATTGTACTAGGGCTAGAGATGGGAGGGATAAATTTGGTGGAATTACAGCTTCTTTCCCATACACTAAGTTAAAAGGAGAAGTACCTATTGAGGCCTTCTGAGTTATACGATCTACCCATAATGCAAATATTAAAGATTTATGCCAATTCTTTTGGTTTTGATCAACAATTATTTTAATAATCCTGATGAGATTTTTGTTAGTTGACTCTGCTAAGCCATTTCCTTGAGGATAGTAATTTGCAGAGTATTTTAACTTAAAACCTCTCTTAAGAGAAAATTCAACTATATTATTTCTAGAAAAATAAGATGCATTGTCAAAGATAAGCGCGTTAGGTAAACCAAACCTTGTAATGATGAACTGATCAATAAATTCGATAATCGCATCAGAATTGGCTACCTTTAGTGGAATTGCTTCTACCCACTTTGTGAAGTAGTCTGTGGCTGTGAGGATGTATTTGTGTTGCTTGGAAGAATGTGGAATGATCTCTCCTATAATATCAAGCCCCCACTATTCAAATGGTTGCTCAATGTTAACTGGTTGTAAAGGAAAAGTTGGTTTCCTTTGTCTTCCGGTAGCAGTTTGGCATATCTTACATTTCCTCATAGTCATGGGAATATTTGAACAAAGTCAGCCAATAATAACAAGAGCCATACGTTTTCACTGTCATAAAACTCGTCCATAACTAAAATATAATGAACAAAAATATCAAGGATATAACAACTATATAAGTGACATATAAACAAGTATATTATCCACAAAATACCATGGAGAAAGAGAGATCTTATTGATGAATGAAAAGGCCAACTAGGTTCAGGACTTCCACATTCCACCTGACCATAGATTGGCTGAACCAAATATCTCTTCAGCCAATCATGGCCATGCCATATTCCAAGCATGAATGTGGGATCTCAATGAACCAATCCATCAAAACTAAACCAAGGCTTCCGGAGGCCAAACCACCTCTATTGTTGGGCATGGACCAACTTAGTCCATGTTTTGGGTAAAGGACCCCGTAGAAGAAGGAGCAGACCATGTGGAGCTGGCAAATATATATTCATTGTGCAATCTTTTAGGGCTTTGCAGATGGGACAAAGCCCTTATTTTTTAATGTTTTTGGTGTAATAGCCATTTTTTTGTTGGATCTGTGGTATGTGGACCATGGCTTTTGTCATTATGTAATGTATATAAGGAGATGTAATGCTTTCTAATTGAAGGAAGTAATGTAATTTCATCATAAGTGAAATGAATCTTTGTATTCATATCTGTAATCTATAGTTTTGGGGAAGGCTCTGCAACTGAGTGCGCAGAGGCCTGGAAGACTTTGCTGCTGAGGGCGTAGACCACTTGCATCGCGATGTGCAAGTTAGATAAGTGCATGTAATTGAAGATCCTTTTAAAAAAGAAGAATTTTCTGGCAAAGTAGTGTATCTCTTATGTGTGTATTATTTTGTTGTTAGTATCATTGTGCATGCTTTTATGCAAAGAACAATAAGATGTAATGTTATTTGTTAGAGTTTATGGGTTTAATGTAAATATGTTAAATTAATCATCTACACGAATTTCTTATGCATGTGAAGGCATAAGATCAATATAAAGTAGAAGTAAATACATGGCGTCACTGCACCGATATCCTTTCGGTTGCAGAAACCTAGTTTTGCAACCTCCCATAACTGCTTCGGGTGAGACTGCGATATGCTTACATGTCCTTGCCAAAAGGGCTAGTAATTGAGGTTTTTGTTGGTGCACAACACACTTTGAAACTGGGTCAATATGGATTACTCCACCCAATGGAGCGGTTGGAGAAATTGAAATAGAGAAGGGTACCTCGTAGGGTGTGGGTATAAGTAGAAAAGATGTCGATGAAGAAACAAAGGAAATAGGGTGAGGGAAAGAACACAAAGAAGACCTTAGAAATGCAAGAGTATCAAAAGATTCTCCCTTTATGGTGAAAATGCATCCAAGAAAGAAGAAAATGGAGGATAAGGGTAAGGGAGCGGTGTTGCTTGTCCTCACTGATGGGGAGATTGATGAGATAGTGGAAACTTCGAAACACCACAAAAATCAACATGAAAACTTGCGACAAGATTGAATATCACTGTCGAGTGTTCTTGGCTGAGGTGCAGTAGGGCATTGCAGAGCTAAACGCGTTGCAAGAAGCTGTGAGGCAAATAGAGTAGGTAACCTAGCCATTGTAGCTAGAACGAATACTAGAAAAAAAATTCAGAGTTAGGATGTTGCATGTGTCAGTTGGGGCACTAAAGTTTGAAGCATCAGCAGACAAAGCGCGAGCTAAAGCATGGCGTAGTGTCTATATTAATGTCACTACTCTACCCCTCTATATGTTGCACGATTCTCACCAAGGTATCACTAAAAAATTGCAGGAATGAGAGAAACTTATGTCACTATTAAAATCAAAGGCGGAGTCATAGATAGCATTGATGAAGAAGGAACTGGAGAAATTGGCCAAGGATAGAAAGGAAGTAAGGCAAAAATTAGAAAAACTAGAGAAGGACATTGTTGAGACTTGCATCATAGTTATGGATGCATAGGTCTGTGAGGATGAACCACCAGCAGAGAAGGTCGTAAAACTCGCCCTCACGATCAAGGGCTCAAAGGATAATATGCCTAAGTTGAAACTTGAATATGAAGTGCATATATAAGAGTTGTGAATAAGGTTTCAGCCAGTTATGCCACCATAGGTTCAGGAGTAGAGACAAAGGGACCTCATCACAACATTGAAAGGTATATCTTATACGGTGGCAGATTGTGGAAAACTGCTTGATGATATGATGGAGATTTGGACCTCAATGCAGGAGGAAACAAACGTCTTGAAGTTTGAGGAGAAACTGTAGGCCAACCAGAAATGGCATGATGAGATCGTGGCATCTGTGAAGACCTTACTAGTCTTGTAAATGCTTTCCATCATTACTGAAGGGAAGAACCTCTAGGTTCAAATAGATGATCTTTGGAGGAAATCACATATCTTGCAGGAGAGGACTCAAACATGGCAAGAGGAAGCCCTACAAATTTCATAGGTACTGGATGAGAGGCTGAAGGAACTAAAGAGAAGGGAAGCAAAAATAATCCAAAAGATGGTTGGTGCTACTATAGAAGATTTGCTGAAGGAAGCATGCGAGGAAGAAAAATTGATGGTAGAAACGGTCAAGCAATACAACATAGTGTACAATGGGATCGCAACAAAGATCAACGACGCTGAATTTGAGTGACTCGAGATGAGTCATAGGTGAGTGTTGGGGGCCTCTTCAACATTCCCCAACTTGGTCCAAGTTTTGGGTAAACGACCCCATAGAATAAGGAGTGGACAATGCTAATCTGGTGAAGATATATTCATTGCACAATATTTTAGGGCTTTGGGGATGGGACAAAGACCTTATTTTGTAACGGGTTTTGGGTATTAGTCATTTTTTTTGGATCCATGGTATGTGGACCATGGCTTTTGTCATGATGTAATGTATATAAGGATATGTAATAATTTATAATTGAAGGAAGTAATGTAATATCATTATTGGCTTAAGGGGGCCTGACCCAGGTTTAGAGTTAATTGCACCAACCAAAAAAAATCTAACTTCTGGCTCTTTTGTCAACAACCTGTATAGCACAGGATGCAGTCTCACCCAAAGTAGTATTTAGGGCTTCTAGGACCAAGTTTTCACATCTAGAGACCATGTGATATATATTATGAAGCCCTTGTAGCTCACATTTTCCTTCACGCATATCTGTATCTTCCTATGGTTAACTACTGAAACTCTATCCAAATGGCTTCTAGACCTTCACGAAGGTCTATGATCAGAATTTTCAGAACTAGAGGAAGCAGAATCACAAATTTCTCTTAATAAATAATAACCCTAGATCTTCCTTCATGCAGATCTACCCGATTTGAATAGAGATCATGACAAATTTAGTTAATAACTTCATGAAAATAGTTCATTACTCATTTCTTACATAGACATTAAAGATTCAACAGACTCACGCATAAGATACACTTTATTTCATAGAAATAGATCATTAAGAAAAAATACATAAAATCAAATATAATTAAGAACAAGGCACAGATGTAATAGATTCTGTCAAAAATCAATCTTTATTAGATTCAACATTCAAATTACATACTCTTCCACGTTGCACACCCAGCTGCAGGGGCTCATACAATCAAATGCGGACTTTCCAAGATCTCCGCACTCTCAGCTATAGGAGCCTTCCCTTTTCAGCTAGGTGTAGGAAAACAATGCTTCCCTTACTTATTTCTTGCCCTTACACTTGTTCTTTCCAAAAATTGATGATATCTCTAGACTCGCTATGACTCAAATATTTATAGCCTTTCTATTACAATACCATGGCCCGCGACCTATGGGTGAGTCTCAAAACTATCCTATCACTTACCCATACAAGGGGATGAAGCCCCTTTGAATCCTACTTAGTTGCGGGCTCTGCTTCCACATTTCATGGAGACTTTACAATCTTTACAAAATTATATTCAAAAATTGATTAAACTAACCCAAGATTGACTCTAGGGACCTTATCCCAACATGCTCCCAACACAAATTGGATGACTTTCCCTTGATTCACTCTATTGGAAACTTGATCTTATTGCAGAGGTCATTGAACTCAACCTACAATGTTGTTATCTGAGTAGAACCCTGTACCACAACCTGTTGCACTTCCTCTACTAGATTTTCTATAGTTGGGCCTTCTACTACTAGGCGCATCGTTCTTTATGTCTTCTGAAGTGTATTTAACTTTTCGTGGACTGGCAAAGTAATTTGACTTGCATCCTCTATCCATGGTTGTATTATGGCCTTTAAAACAACCTCTTTCCTTTGTAGCTCTTCAATTTGTGATTGCAGTTGTTTTCCTTCCTGCAATTGAGCGAGGTGCTGGACTAGCACCAAAGTGTGCGCAGTCGCCCTGATTTCATCAAACCTTCGTTGTGTCTCCTGGATATCTGTGCCAAGTTTCTGCAGGTTTGGGTCCTCCTGCAGAGTCATCAATAGCTCCATGGCCTATTCGAATATCAACATGCAGCCTCTGACTACTGCATCCAAAGTGCCCATGCTATCCTTAATGGTTGCTCTGTTCTTCTCCTGGACCTATGGTGGAGTGGTTGGCTACAATTTTAACTGTAGCTCTAATATCTTCATTTGGAAGTCAAACTTGACTCTACCTATCTCATCTTTTGATTCACAGACTGCAGAAGCCAATTTCCAAATCTTCGTTGTAGTTGCAATGTCTTCCAAAATATTTAACTCTAGGACTGAATTGCATGCTTGTGTTATTGTTGTTTCCAGTCTCTGACTTCATTCAGACATATCTTCCTTTTATTTTAGAGCCTAAGGCTTCTCACCAAACATATGCTCATTGTTTACCTAAAATTTGTTGATCACTGCAAGTGCGCACAACTCTCTAATTCTAATCTCATCTCACACCCCCTAATGCAATGCATGTAGAGTCTAAAGTGGAAACACAAGTACGTTCACCCCGATGTCTTTGATCTTGCTCAAATAAGTGCGGTCTTCCACTATTTCCACGTGAACTGATCCTTCTAGTAAGGAGATGACTATGACATCTAGATTCCTTTCCATCTCCAATAATTCCATGCTCCCTTGTGCTAGGCTCACTTGCAGCCCGCTCACCTACCCTACACTCACTTGAAGCCAACCTGTTTGGATCTACAACTTGTGCAGATCCTTCTAGATGCTCCCTAGTGTCTGCATGTATTTCTATTGAAGTTTCTGCCACAACTCTGTTGTGGTGTCTCTGACTTTGTCCCCAATTTCATCAAGATCCCCTTTTGTGAGGATCATTGGGTTAATGCACGATTGTTTATCTTATTTGTGCTTCTTCCTTGGCCCAACAATTGTCTCCTTGCTACGCTTCTTCAATGTGAAGGAAGTGCTCTGCTCCTCTCATCCATCTTTGCCCTACTGAGACAGTTCCTTCTCCTCAGTATTCTAGGAATCCAATGCTTCAACTTCCTCTATATCAGTGTGCTCTGTCTTAGCATGCTCTTTTGTAGCACACTCTTTTTTATTAGCTGCTTTAGCAACAAATACTTTCTTTCTCTACTCAACCAATGCTCACGTCACTTTTCTTGTTGATTCTTTTCACTTCTGTGCATATGTTGTCTACATAGTAGGTCTTTCTCTACCCTCACTGATACCTGCACCAACATCCATAGGTTGTCACCACTCTGTTTGCCAACTTCCCGCAATTTCCTCCACATATGTTTTTGAAACTAAGTACGACAACTTGTACCATATATGCTTAGGATCCTACCTCGCCCTGATCGATACATTATCTAAGTCGGCCTTAAACTCCGTGAAGGCCCTCAATTGCTCGAGAAAGGTTGGAGACAACCTTCATCGCTGACGGATTACCATGCAGAGGTCCATTTCAACCAATATGAAAAAAATCTTGGATTCCTTGATCCTCTCCAGATCCTTTGTCACCTACAACAAAGTGAACTTCGCTGCTTCTGGTAAATCTTATTCCTGTAGAGGAAACAAACTATCCTCTGGAAAGTGCCATGCTACTAGTAAAATTAGCAATAGGAGCCAGGCATAGTGAAATGCCTTACTATCCTCTTGTACTTATTGACAGTTCCCAAGGAATTCCTTACATAAATATTGCGATGAGTTGTACTGTACTCCCTTCATGCATTATGCGGCCAATGACACTAATGGCATTGGAAAACTGCACCACCTAGTCTTGAATGGAGCATATAGAGTATCTGTGTGGCTTCTTGACCAATCAAAATTTATTTTTCATCCTCTCAGCCAACTCCTTTTCTCCACTTTTTCCTCCAAATTCCTTGGCAAGGTTCTCTACTGTATAAGGTAGCTTTGTAATCCTATGGATGAACATATTGGTTATAGGGATGGGTTCACCGAGCCATAAGAACCAATCATGCACCAACACGAGTAGCTGGCACACACACACAATGTTGATAATCGACCATTGGAAGTGCGGTATGCAAAGCATGTGTGGTAAATTGGCCTGCTCGATTCCTCTGACCCATTTCATGTGTTCAAGCCGCATAACCCCAGTTTCTTCATAGTAGATCTTTGTCATGTACTTATTAGTAGCTAAATGAGGGAATTTCTCATGGTCAGCGAGATCCCAATCCTCCATCTTTAGCATCAGGATGTGTGCTAAGATCGCACCATAAAAAATGACTTGTTCTAGTAACAGTGGCATAGAGATCATAAATTTTCCTAAATCCAAGTGTTTGGTTACTTTCATTTTCCCTTTCCACAAAGGGATATACTATGATAGCCTAGTGATAGGCTTGCCCTCCTCAGCATCTAATTCCTCCATGCCATTGCGGAGTTCTTCTGCCTCGAAATCCATGATTTTCTTTGGCTTCTTTGGCTTATCCTTCTTCTCCTTCTACCGAACCTCCGGTTCTTCCTCGATGAATGCCTTACTGGTACAAGTTTCTTCTGCTTCTCCTTATCATCTGATTACTTCGACCTAGGTGACCTCAGCACCATAGGCACAAAGGGAATAGCTTCCATGCTCGTGATTTCAGGGGTTGCCATGTTAGAGATAGTAGCTTCAGAACTAACAACCTCTACGGGATTCGTTGTAGTCATTAGGTCAAAAAAATGTTCATGGGATACTACAGATAGGTTTGCGAATGATGATCATGACAAGAGTTATTACCAGTCTTCGCGCTTCATAAACTTAAAGAAATAATGCTCACAAACAATTCTTAGAATGCAATGTGTTTCTCTATAGGATGAAGTGCCATATTTATATGGGTTTTCAAATTCAAATCGGACCATTCCATCCATTTTATGATCATAAATGCATCTTCGGCGGCATATCTCGAAATATTTTCACCACAAATGGTGCATGCCCGCTCCTCCTAACAAGATTTCTGCCATGAAATAGTGAATAATGACTCTAACAGCTAGTTTTAGAACCATCTACATGGTAGCTCCCCCTGTGGCACATCCAGCGTAGCTTCACTTGTCACACTTCTTTCTTCCATCATGCAACCTCCTTACTATATTTTTCTCCTCTTTGGGTAGCGTAGTTTATAGTCTTGCAATCCATTACACTTGTCTAGATTACTAAGACTATTCTTCTACCATGTAGTCATTGCATAGTGGTAGGATCCCATGCATACAGCTTCAACCTAATTCCGTTCACTTTCTGAGGGAATCGCTCCCCATTCATCTTCGCAAGTTGAACTATGCCACCCTCCATGATCTCCTTAAGAACATATGGCCCCAACCAACACATTTGAAATTTCCCTAGAAATTTTGTGAACTTTCTATCATATAAGAGCACTAAATCATCCACCTTGAAAGTTCGTAGCTTAATATTCTTATCATTCCATGATTTCTCACGTTCCTTTTGTACTTGTTGGTGAAATCCTGCAAGAAACTGGTCCTCTTCTAACTCCATCAGTTGCGTGAACCATTCATCCAAGGTATTGCGATCCTTCGTCTCTGTCAAAGTTGCAATATGTAGACTTTGCACAATGTACTCCATAGGTATCACCACTTCAATCCCATAGACCAACCTAAATGATGTTTGGCATGTCAAATTCTTTCAAGTCGTCTTATATGCCCATAGAACTATCAGTACATGCATATCTCAGTCATTCTTTTGTGCATTGCAAACCTTTGTCAATGCATTCTCCAATATTTTGTTAGATTCTTCCACTATTCCATTTGCCTATGGGTGATAGGGTGTGCTCTTTTGGTGGTATACCTGGAATTCTTCAAGCATCGCGTTGATCATTTCATTCAATATGTACCCCTATCACTCATCAATATCTCAGGGAATCCAAACCATGTTAAGACATATTCAAACAAAAACTTTGTAGTGGTGGTAGCTTTACAAACCTTCGCTGGCTGCACTTCCACCTATTTGGTTAAATATTATGTTGTAGTAATAATAGACCATGCACCTATCTTCTTTCCTGGTGGTTGTATTGGGCCTATGAAATCAATAACCCACTTATCAAATATCTGCAATGAAACTTGAGGATTTAAAGGCAATTCGTCTTGTCGTGAAATCTTTCCCAACCTTTTTCAAGTATCACACACCTTACAGTACGTCTTAGAATCCTTATGCAATGTCAGCCAACACAACCTAGCACGCAAAATCTTATGTGTAGTTTATTTTCTTGTGTACTGTCCTCCTGTTGCTCCTCCACGTGCTTCGGTGAGGATACTAGAGCATTCAAATTTTGGAACATACCTTCACAGTATTGCATCTATTCCCATCATGTATAAGTGACCCATAATCACTGATAAATTTGCAGAGCGAACAACTAATTCCTTCTTTTGCTGAGTGGAATATCCTTCCAGAGATGTACCCGTGGTTAAAAACTGAATGATATTAGCAAAATGGTCATTCACGACATGCACTGTAAAGAGATGTGCATCCAACAGCCCTTACTCCAAACTCTTTGGTGCTTCATGCATTTCAATCCTTGGTAGGTGGTCAGGTCCAGCATTTAGTCTTCGAGGCTTCAGAGTCACTTCAATGTCATATTCTTGAAACAATAGTAACCATCAGTAGATCCCCCCCCCAACACAAGCTTATTAACCAGGTACTTTAGCATGGAGTATTTTGAATACATTTTAAAATGTTCACCCAAAAAATAATGCCTAAATTTTTGTAGCACGTAGACCATCGCCAACCCTTCATGCTCTGTAGTGGAATAATTATTCTCATCCTTTGATAACATTCCGCTCACGAAGCCTATCAGATGATCAATTTCTCTTTCTCCTGACAGTGTTAATGTCGCACCTAACACAATGCAAGACACATCTACGCACACATGGAATTCTTTCTTAGAGTCTGGAAACACAAAAATGGTTGTAGTCACCATCATTTCCTTCAAGACATCCAGACTCAACTAACGTTCTTCATCCAAACAAAACATCACATATTTCTTCAATAATTTTTCCATTGGCATGGTTAAATGATCATATGGCATGATAAAATTTCTATAATACCTAGTGTGCCCCAAGGTCACACACAATTGTTTTACATTCTAGGGAGCTTCCAAATTCACAATCACAATGATATTTGTAGCGTCCACCACCAATCCCTTCTTACATACGACATGGCTGAGAAAAATTCCAAAGGGCACACAAAATATGCACTTCTCCAAATTCAGTGCGATCTGATAGCTTCGCACGTATCCAACATAAGGCACACACTTGCAACATGGAACTTGATCAACCCAAGCATAGCCCAATCATCAAAATAAACCTCCAAAAAATTATGAATAAACTCTTTGAACATTGCGATGACAACCTAGGAGAAGATTGCAAGCGCGTTCTTTAATCCAAATGGAATTATTGTATACTTAAAGAAACCCCACTCGAACACAAAGGTTGTCTTGCTTCGATATTCTGGCGCAATCTTTATTTGATGGTATCCCAGAAATCCATCTGCAAATGAATAAGTCTCCTGTCCTCCAACATTCTCTAATACTTCATCTGTAAATGGTGTTGGAAATGGATCATGCATGCATGCATCATTCAACTTTCTTAGATCTACGCATATCCTGATTTTTCCTTTTTGTTTCTTCTCTTGGACAACCATTGGGCTTACCCAATTAGATTCCTCTACTGGTTCAATAATATCGACATCCAACATCTTATCAAGATCTTGGCAGAGCCTTTCTTTGTACTTTGGATTGAGCCAATAAGGTCTCTGCTTAATGGGCTTCACATCTAGTTTCAACGTAATCTTCATAACACCTAAATATCCTACGATCCCTTTCAAATCCAATTTTTTTGGGGAATATATGCTGGTACTCGTGTAGCAGTTCGGCCACCTTACCAATCGTATCTTCATCCCAATAGTCTCTTATCTTCGTGAACTTAGGCTCTGCTTCAGATCCAATATTTACTTGTTTAGTTTTCAAAGGTTCTGATATATCTGGGTTCTCAGCTTTCGGTCCTTGACTTTGCGATGTCCTTCTGTCTCTGGAATTTTAATATTCCTTACATCTTCTTCTTCCTCTTCAGTAGTAACATCGTAACATTCTAGTGCATGGCGCAACTGTGTACTCCAATCTGGCTGAGCCCATTCTACTGGTTCCTTAGGCGTTCTTAATATAGCTGCTTTTATCTCATGGAGCGCTTCATCAATGCATTCAAACCCATCGTCAATGTTGAAAGTAAATAAGAAACTCTCCCTTAAGATATCCCATTTATTTGTTCCATTGTGAAGCTCCATTTCCAAATACTAGTTCATCAAGATTGTATCCAGGGCATGACAGAAAATGTACATCCATTCTTGTTGTGGTTCCATTCCCCGGGCCTTAGTCCATCGTGCAAGATGGTCATGTGGATCATCCTTCCCACTGTATTTTTCTGTCATCTGGGTATTAGCATACATAAACCTTAGTCTCATCATTACTATGTATTCCTTCCATCTAGCAAAGCTTTCCTTTTGCGTACCCCACCAATGGGAAGAGGTGCTAATGCGCAGTGCCAACTCTAGTCCTTGGAAGCAAAGTTCTTCTAGTACTTCCCTTTCAAATTCATCTAAAAATAGATCCATAACATTCAAACCATCATAATGTGGAAGCTTCCTTACCTCAGTTGAGACACACCACAGTGATTTGGTCAGCCTATTGCAACGGAGCATAGATACTTCATGTAACTGATTCTGCCAGTGTTCAAGCTTTTCATCTGAGTCTGAGGTGCAGGAGCTATCCCTGTCCCATGCAATTCATCCATCAGCCATAAGATTGATCCAATCTTCATTCTGTACTATGATCTTGTATATCTGATCCAAATCATCATATTCTTCCACAAAGTCATGAACAGGTTCAGTATAATGCTCTGCTTTAGTAGGGTCTAGTGGTACTACAACTTGGAGTGACTTCCTTTCAAATGTCATTTTCTATTTCTTCAAGTTGATTACCACATCCACATCAAAAGCCCAGTCAATTCCTAGTAGTGCGGGCTATGGGTTACTATCATCCACTCTTTCAATGACCTCAAAATTAGGCAGTGTGCATGCGCTCTCAATGTCTACCATTACACCATATAAGCACCCCATCAAAATAATCTTCTGTTGATTTTCCATGCACAACTAGATACAATACCACTGTAGTGCAGGTCTCCCCATCCTTTCCCACATCTTCTTAGGTAAGACATTTGCATTAGATTTGAGATCCAAGATTACCTGGTCCATTTCATATTCTCCTATCTACGTATTCAGCCTCATCTCGCGCCTTGTTCTCTTCTTATGCTTACCAATTTTTCTAACAGTGTGTTGTTTAGTAGGGGTATTTTCTTTACTTGTGCACTTGTCAATTAACTCTTGCAACTATTCTACTACTTTCTTATCACACAGTAACTTCATACATGTCTTTAGAAATGTAGATAATAGTGAAGGATCTACCTCTTGTGTCGTACTAGTTTCCAACATTTTCTCCTCGCTTCCTGAAGGTGGAGGCCTCAACAAAATTCTTCTTTTCTTCCATGAAGGTTTCCTTAGCGTGATTAAGGTCAAAGCCTATTTCCTTCTCAAAAACCTTAACCACCCACCCATTAGTCTCAGGCTGCTTGCCCTTATTTGCACCAGTGGCCATACCACTTCTTGTCACTATATTTATGCTCTGGTTTTCTTCGCAGGCCTCTTCCCTCATCATTTGGATGTTCTACATAGGCTTCTGTGGATGCGTATTCTTTTCTTGTACATTTTCCATAAGGACCAGACATTTCTCTATCACATGGTCAAACTATCTGTAATACTGACATGATGAATGTGTGGGGTTTTTGCAATCCCACGCGAAGTGTCTTGCTTCACCACAGTTATAAAAAATAATCTTCCCACATCCTTATTGAGTCAAATTATAGCATTATAATTTGGTTAAACATAAATCATAAACTCGGGTAGGTAAGCTTGTGAGATGCATGAAAAGTATATGCAGGCCTAATATTGTAAGTGTTGATTAATCTAACTAACCAACCATACAAAACCAGTGACTCTTTCCTGCATCAATCACTTAGTAGCAAAGGCTATAGAGTGGATAAAACTTCCCTCTACAACTCTTAAAATTGTTGATGATGATTAGGAAAAGGTATAGAAACAAACTTACAGAAAATTCATAAATTCAATCAACATGAGAAATCAAATCTTCATTAATTGAATTCCACACATGAACATGAAACTAATTCAATTAATCCAATGCTGCTGATATATATTTGAAAGATTACATTAGCCGTAGAAAATGAATTTTCTACATAACAGAAATAAAATACATAAAGACTAAACTATGGGAGTTGTGAGCAAAGGGGGCCCTCCCTTACTCACAACCCCTTCAAATTAGAAGAGCTTTCTCACTGCAATGGAAAGAACATATATATTTATATTAATATGAAAATATAGTTGAGTACAATCTAATACATAGTCAGTGTTGAAACCAACCCATCACTCTAACAACTCCTATGAATGAAACTAGGATAGAATTTATACATTTACAAAGCCCATATATGGCTCGAAATAAAGGAGATTGCTAATCTAAGCCATCGGCTAACAAATCTATTACAATATATTGTTTCTAGCCATACTGGGTCTAATCCATGACTGAAAGCATGGATTAGATGAAACTCATTACATGGCTGTAGCTATTCCTCCAAATGGCCAACGAGAGAAGACTTATTAATCTGGGTAGTGTTGTTGGTAAATCTGAGAAGGACAATAGGATAGCAACCATATGTGATATATTCCCTGCAAAACCCATGTTCCCATTGGACTTATATATTCATGGAACATGGCTAATCACTGATTTTGTTGCAGGAAATCTGCGCAGTTACAAGAAATCCACAATTGCAGGAAATCCAGAGTATTTGCAGGAAATAAGATCACACAACTGTCTGGAGGAATTATGGGCTTGTTTCTGAATCAAAGAAAATATACACAGGAACTCAAGATTAGTTGGCATGGTAATAAAATAAAAGAAAATAGCTAAGGAATACTCAAAGTTAAGGTAAAAGGCACTTTTTAGTATTAAGTTGCATACCTTCAGCTTACGACACCCTTTTGGAAAAAACATAAGTATTATAATCGAGATAGGAATAGTAGGGGTTAAAGATATTCAAAATGGGAGAGGGAATGCATAGAAAAAGGTGTTAAAATTGGGCAAAACCAAGCCTTGACATCTCCCCCACACCTAAGTCCTTGCATGCCCCTTATGCAAGTAAATTTGTTGTATCTCCCCCCAAAAATAAAGGAAATCATTCCTTATTCTGAGCTACATCTACTGCAACCAACTAATCTGCTACCTCTGCCAACTGGTTCAACTGGTTATCGTTGAATTCTGGAGGAATTTGAGCCTTGTACAGTTCATTCTTATTTTTCATATGGTTGATCTTAGCCTGCTTCATTTTCATAATTTAGGCCGTTTTCTGGACCCGCCCTTCATTCTCCTTCTGGATACACAACATTTTCTCCTTCAGGGTCTTGTTCTTGTTTCTCAAAGCTCTCTCTAAAATGGTGTGATTGATGATAATTTCTTCCAATTCTTGTAGAGACCATCTCTTCTGAGGGGTTACTTCCCCTCCTTGATGTCCTTGGAGGGATTGAGGGAACGCAAGGTCCTCCTCTGCTTATTGTTCCTATTTTGTGTTATTCCTACTTCCATGTAGCGGGGAGTCCTGAAAGAACATCGCTTCCTCACCAATAAACTCAACTGACTCGATCTTCTCTTTACCTTTGGATGGGTTGTGGTGTTTCTCCTTCTTATCTAGTGTCTTGGGCAATACTTCTGCATCTGCAGTATCTTTTATTTCCAACTGAACAACCTGGCTTCTGGTAAATCTTTTTTCCAAGGTGGAAGTACCATTCTTCGACTTGGGCTTTTGGCCCACAATCTCCCCTGTCACCACCACCTCCTCATCTTTTTCTGCTTCCTTCATCTGTAGCCTGAGGGTTTGAGGCTTCTTCTTCTTCTTTGGTTTTTCTTTGGGTTTCTTCTCAATGTCTTTGGAGAGTCAAGGCCATCTCTCTTTTCCTTCTTTACTAGTGGCTTCTGAGTCTATGACTTTTTATTCGTTTTTTTCCATTGGTTTTTCTGTGGTATACTCTGAAGGGTCAGAGTTTTTATCCTCTTCTTTCCCTTTTATTTGTAGTCCATGCATCTGCAAAATTTTCCTCAGTTTATCTACCAGTGCTTCCTTCATAGAATCTAAGGAATCAAAATTCTCATTCCATACAAAATTGTTTTTGGCCACGAAATCCTCCCATATCCTCTTTTTCTCTTTCAAAACCTCCACCAAGATCATTTTCACCAGCCCATGGTGGTAGAGGCTTTCCTCTAAATTGACCACCCTTTCCTTGGTAGTTGTCAACAACTTCATCACCGACATCCTCAAGTAATAGGGAAAATTTAACAACTTGTCATGGAAATGAGCGAGGAGACGAATATGAAATAGGAATGCAAGCCCAAAGTAACCTTCGCACGTGATGTATTTTTGTAGGAAAAATAACAAGTTTCATTACTTACTCTTTAAGAAATGCTGTGAGATTCCTTTAGTCTAGTCAGGGTCCGAATGCTCTCTGCGGAGAAAGGGTGCACATAAACTCTTGTTGAAAAGCTGGTTCTTGAACTAGCATTCTCTGAACTGTGAAATCTTGCATGCTTGTGGTACCAAACCCTCAGTCAACCTAAATTGAACATCCCCAACTTGAGCCTTATCGTCATTCAAGTTTACGGTGAAATATTTTGTTACCTCCGAGTTGTGGCTACTGAATCACTAGAAAAATGGAAGCCACCTTACTCTTTCCAATCTCACCTTGCTATGAGGGTCAACGTCTAGCAACTCAGGCCCTTGCAGCTCAAAGTGGATGGGGACACATAGTTTCGACTTGGTGAAAGACTGGAAGACAGGGCGTATGCACTTCTCTCGAAATATCAGCTTAAGCTTTGTAATAGACTCGTGCAACAAGGAAGGGCTTATTATAGAAGGTGATTACAAAGCACGAGATTTTCGAGAGATGGGTCGTTATCATAATTGTCATCATGATTCAACCTGCAGCAAGATATAGGGAGTACGTATAATGGTGGTGTTAGAACCATGGAGATCATGCGAGGAGATGGAGTCATAATGCACCAGATTACAACCGCATTTTTCCACAAGGGTGACCATAGCTAAAAAATCATGCAAATATTTACAAATAAAAGTGTTAATTACCCTTTACCTCAAGTGTCCCATCACCGGCTGTACTTTACTTTTATACCTTCCAATGGTCTAGTACTTCGAATTATACATGCATGTATTTGAGATGATAACCCACCTAATAATTAAATCAGATATATGATTTCATAATTCATGAGCTCGACTAGTATTTAAAAATCTATCAGTTCTTTTAAATAATTTTAAATTAATGCTCTGTCCATGCTTTTTGTTTTTATTTTTTAGAAAACTAGGGTGTCGCTGTAGGAAATGGAACCAGGACTATTGAAATTTTTGCAAGAAATGGGACCGCGACTGCTGAGTCTTCTGGAAAATCGAACCACGACTTTCGGAACTTCTGCAAAAAATCAAACCATGACTTGTGGAGCTTCTACAGGAAATTGAACCACCAATTAACACTTCTCCCTCGCTTGAGTACAATTCACTACACATGAATAAAAGGTGTTAATTTTGAATGTACAATGAGGTCACTGGATTACTAGCAATTGAGGTCAATTGTTAACCAATGTGAGGCCCATCACCTTTAATGAGAGCGAGGACCAAGATACCTTGATGCATCCTATCAGGTGTGAATTAATGTGTTGATGTTAAATCCCCTTGTAGGATCCAGTAGTCAAGGAGCCATAGTGATTACCCATTGCTACTAGTTAGATAACCTATCATTAGGGCATACAAGCTTCAAGGCATCATAAGGATTTGATCTTGCACCCAGATGACTTGCTGATGTCGATGGGCCAAGATTGTTGGAAGGAGGGCCTTAAGAAATTCCACATCCGTCCAGCACGATAAATCCATATTTAACTGAAAAAAAAGAAATTTATTGAGAGAACCTACTCACCTATAACTTTAACGAGCCTAGGACAGTCCATGCTCACCAGATTGCATTTTGAGAGAGTCTGAAATACCTCGAAAGGAAGACTCTGGGGGGTTCCTTTTTCGTAATTAGTCCATTAGGCCCAGAAAAAGGAATAAACCTATACCCAATAGGCATTTCTCTCACATTTTATAGAGCACGAGGAGGAACAAAGTAAGCTCATTGTGTTAGCAAGAAATCAAGAAGAGATAGTGGAAGGAATGATTCCATCTCTCACCATCTCCAGCTCTCTTTTCTTCAAAATGTCTTCCACAAATTCCTCCTTAGATTGGGGTTTCTTATATAACTTGAGTCTGTGCCAATTCACCAAGAAGGTAACATTCCCATCATCAATGGTTTTAACTTGAAAATATCCATTATCAAAGACTTTCTCAATTTCATAGGGGCCCAACCAATGTGTGTTAACTTTTCCTTTAAAGTTCTTAAATTTATAATCATATAACAATGCCTAGTCTCCCTCTTTGAACTGATTATTTTTAATGTATCTATCATGCCATTTAGCTCATTGTTGCTGAATCAAGTCAGCATGCTGAAAAGAATCCTACCTAATTTCATCCAACTCATTGAGCTAAGGATTCTTTGCTCCTAAGCTTCATCAAGGTTTATTCCCAAATCTGTTGCCATTTTAAAATTTTAGATCTAAAGTTCAATGGGAAATAAAACTCGCTTTCCATACACCAATTCATATGGAAAAACGCCAGTGGTATTTCTCCATGTAATTCAGTAGGCCCATAATGCTTCAGGAATTCGGTCAGACCAATCCTTCTTATGTAATTGCACTGCCTTGGTAAGGATTGTCTCCAACACCTTATTTGTTGACTCCACCTACCCATTGGCTTGTGGGTGATAAGGAGTGGACATTCGGTGAGTAATCTGATATTTCTGCACAATTCCCTGCATAAGCTTTGATACAAAATGAGTACCTTGATCAGTGACTATTTCTCTAGGTACCCCAAATCTTACAAAAATATCAGAAAAAGAAAATATACCACTGTTTTCTTTGTTTCTCTAGGTAATTGTTACACAAAAATATCGTCACCATGATTATTTGCAGTCAGTATGGGTCCATCATCACTTGTACTGTCCTCCTAAGCAAGTCTCAGACCTCAGCTCTTCAATTCAAGCTTTGGAAATGGGAGAAAGACATTAAAAATCAATGTAACTCTGGTTTCGCACTTTCTCTCATTGTCACATGCGGTCCTGCACCTTCCGTGTACAAAAACTGCGGACCTGCCTGCTCTGTCCCTAATGGTGTAGGTGCGGATCCCTGTGAAAGTCAAAAGGCGCAAGTTTTATCTTAAAAAACTCACTTTGGGTTAATTCTAGAGGATTCTAGAAGGAACTTTGACATGGATTGTTCGCTCTGTGGTGGTTCATGCATCCCAAAAGAGAAGGAGCTAATCCCTTCATGAGAGGAGCTATCCCTTTGAAGGAGGACCTAATAACCTCCCTCCATTGCACTATAAATACAGGCATTGGGCTGGTTGCTGAGGAGGTTAGAAGTTGAACATTTTTGAGGGTAAATGCTGGTGAAATCAAGACTTCTTAGTTGAGCTTAAGAGGAGAGATCACATACCTTTTTGGCTTCATTGGGGAGTGAGTAAAACTTGTCAAAGTGTAGGAGACTTCTTGCTGGACCCTAGGAGGAGCTTGTACAGTGTCAAGGCAAAGGTTGTAAAGTTCTTCTTCTTTTGAAAGAATACAATCAAACTCATTTTTCTCAACAAGTATTTTATGTTATTTGTTTCATGGACTCCTTGACTTTCATGTTAAATATGTTTTATGATTTTGGCTTTTTAGGTGCTATTTAATTTGTTTGCCTTGTTTGTGTTTGCAGATTCGCGACAAAGGAGCTCATTTGGATCAAAGGAGAGAGGGCATCCACAAACATGCATTGGACCTAAGGTAGGCCCTAAAAACACTTGTTTTCCATTGTTTATTAAAGCATATTTAGAGAAAGATAGTGTCTGGTTGGTTTGCTTGTCATTAGGTCTTCTTTAGATTCTAGGAAGGTTTATCTTGTCCACAAGATCGACTTATTCCATGTGACAAAATGGAGACTCCACTGGGGACTTGATTGTTTTCCTTGTTTTTACTTTGACCTGAGAAACTATGTTTTTGTTTCTGTTTTTGGCTTGTTGCGTGTAAAATTTGGTAGAGTTTGTAGATCCAGGGTTATTTTTTGTTTTTCATAGCTTTGGGAGAGGACCACACCCTAGCCGTTTGACACAGTGCGTACCTACCCGCAGCTTGGCTTTTAGCACAGAGTGGGACCGCACCTGTGTCAACTATGGGCTTACGGAACCTGTCAAAATTTTGAAAAACCTAAGATTTCCTCTGTTAGTCAACTTAGTTTTTGTTTAGAAATTGTTATCCACTGCCCAGACCTGCATATAACTTGTCAGAGGCTTTCCTTAGATTGATTTCGTTAGTGTTAGGGTTTTAGGTGAAATTCATAGGAGTTTTGCTTGTTGGGCTTGTTTTTCATTTTGGTTGTGTAGTGGCTCTGAGCTTAGAAGCTGTAGGGACTTCAGATCACCTTAGTGTCTACCAGCCTTCTTATGAGTCTGACCATTTATGAAATCTCCCCTTGTTGAGGAATCCGATTTGAGTTTTCTCTTTCCAAAACTTCGAAAATCTTGTGTTTGAAAGTTTGGATTTTCATTTTCAAAAAGAAAACAAAATTGTTTGTTCTTGACTTATTTGTGATTCTGCATAAATTGGTCCTTAGCTTACATCTAGCTAAGTAAAACATCCTTAAAAAAGACATTTAGTAGGCTTTGACTTCAAATAGGTTTTTGTAATTTATAGATCTCAAAGTTAGTTATTTTCATTAGTTTTGAGTGTTTTATAAGAAAATATAAAAATCTCTTTTGGAAAAAGTTTGTTTTGTAGTGATTGAGTGCTTTGAAACGAAAAAGGGAAATTTTTGTGAAATAACTAATTGTCTCGTTTTGAGTGCATTGGAAAAGGACAAAAGCTCTTCTTTTAATTTGTTTGATTGAGAAAGATTTGTGTTTACAAAGTATTTGCATTCTCAAACTCTTTCTTAGTTTAGAAGTTCATCGAAGAGAAAAAGATTGTTTAAATCATCTTAGGTGCATTTTTAGTGATTTTGAGTCGAGTCTTCATACCACGCGTTTCATCTCTGCACCTTTGGACTTAAACAAAAACCAATAAAAAATAACCCTTAAAGTAAAATTCATCTAGTAACATTTTTATTTCTAGGGCTCTGATACACCAACTTAGCTTAGGCTAGCGTCTTGGAGTAGGAGAGTAATTAACTCTCCAAGACAGTAAAAACAAACAAGTAGCTGTATCTTGTGGTAGGGAAGAAATCTAATTGTTGCATTTATGCTCTGGGAAAGCTCCTCTTAAAGGAGAAGCACGAGATCGTGTCCGAACCAGTGTGGGAATCAATCCTTCCTCATTGGGAATGACGCCAGATACTCACGTATTAAAAATGGTAAACCTCGGATTAACCATTGTCAAGGAGCCTGGGGTCACTTGTTGGTAAACCTTGGATTATGTCAAGGAGCCTTCAAGGGGATTGAGCTTGCTACTCTGCCCTTGCGTGCATATCGGATTGTAGACTATTCCCCCAGGCGTATTTGTCTTAGTTGGTAACCATAGTGGCCATATTCTTTAGGACTGTTCCTGAGGTGACAGTGGTGGGAAGATCCCACTGTACCTGGATCAGACGTCGGCTAGACTCACTTGGATTTTCTGGGGGGTTCTCTTCACTCGAGACGGTTAAGTGGAGGAACTTGTGCCAGTCTATTCATTAAGCAGGTTGCCAGGGTAACTGTGCGACCATGGATTTCATCACCAACTAGTGTTTTCAGTATGGAAAGTTACTATTTGTGTGTGTTTGATCTCCTAGATTCTTTAGGCGTGTGATTCAAATTCGTTTGGTTCTTTAGAAAATTTAGGTGGTTTTCATTGAGATTTTACTTTGTTTGCATGTGAAGTAGTTAAAATTCTTTAACTGTGGCTGAATTACCAAGGCAGTCCCATAGACTTCGGGGCCAATCTCCTGAGTTTGTAAACGTGGCTGAGTTACTGAGGAAGTCCCGTAGACTTTGGGGCCAACCTCCTGAGGAAGTACCGAGCCAGCTTGAAGGCTTGAAAGTCCTCGTAACTCCTAGAGACAGTAGAGTTGGGTCACCTGAAGAAGGAGAATCTTCTTTAATAGTACATCTTGATTTTCAACCGTTAGTAGCAGATTATAATCCACAGTCAGTGTCTGTTTCCGAAGTTACTGGTAGCTTTTCATCTACTAGTGATATAGGTGAGGAACCTGAAATATCCGATCCTGAAAGTGAAATTGCTGCTACTCCAACATCGGGGTTTGTTTCTCCAACTTCTAGTGGTCCTGGTTCACCTAGGGTAGAAAGACTAATCACCCAAGATCTTCCTTCTGGACTTATTGCTATTGAAGAACTTGCTCCGGAAGAAGAAGTAGGCATCCCTATCCCTAAAAATCAACCTGTTATTGAGCTAAGGGAGCATGAATCAATTTTTTACAGTCCACCTAGGAGCAGTTCTTGGTATCTTTCTTTGACTAATTTCTTAGAAAACTTAGGGTTAAGTTTTTCACCACCTCGTGCTCCTTATCACCCAACACCTAGAGGTTATTATACTCCCGTAAATATGTCAGGACAGTCATCCATGTTTACTCAATCGCTTGAATCCTTTTTGTACGACGGTCCTTCTGTTCCCTCTGGGTATCAGTCCCTTTCTGGTACTTTTTCGGGAGCATCTCCTTAACCCATTGAGCAAGGGTTATTAACTGGAAGCAATGGTACTAAGCCGTTGAGTGTAGAAGACATTCTTATGATGTCAGGTTCTATTCCCAATCCTAAACCTCAAGGTGGCTAGTTACCGCCTGGGGGGCAGCCTCAATTAACGCCTGGGGGGCAACCTCAAGGTACACAATTTGCATCTGGGGGGCAACCTCAAGGACAGTACATACCTATGGGACAGTACGTTCCTCAAGGTCAACCCCAGACTCAATATGTACCCCAAGGTCAACCTCAGTATCAATTTATACCTCAAGGTCAACCCCAGTATCAGTACGTGCCTCAAGGGTATCAACCCCAAGGTCAGTACTCGAACTAAGGTTTCCAACCACCCTCCGGTCAAACGTATGTTCAAGGAATGAGAAATGTACCTTTCAATTATCAATCCTACCCTCAACCCGGTTATGGTCCTCAATATTCTCAACCTGTTATGGGTTAGTACCCCGAAATGAATATCGCAAACTCAACAGGTGTTGCAGCCAAGTGTAGAGTTGTCATCTCAAACTCGATAACCCTTAGTTTCTGGTTCGCCCCAGCAACCAGTCCAGTCTAACATTCAAACTTTTGTACCTTCGGTAGTTTCTCAGCCTCGGCCTAGTACACCTCATACTCCGCCTCAAACGACTGCTACAACTGCCGCAACATCTGTTCAATCTACCCCACCTACTTCTGGAGTATCGACAGCTCCGGTTTCTACTGTTCCTGTATCTACTCCTCAGACATCTTTACCACCGTCTGGATCTACGATTCAAAATTCGGTTCAGATGCCTGTAGGACAACCTGGTTCAAGTACGGTTGTCACAAGTCAACCACAATTTACTTATCATCCGTACCAGGGACAGTACCAATTCGGTCCTGCTGTGCAGTAGCCAGTCTATCAGTATCAACCATATCCTGGGTACACTTATCAACAACCTCAACAACCCCAGTACGGTCCGGTTAATCTTGGTTTTCGGGGAGGATACAATATCCCAAACGCAATTCCTATTCCTAGTTATCCTAGATATCCTCCTCCTGGGGCTGGTCTCATGACCCAGAGTTTTAAGGATCCTAATCGGCAGTTACCATTTATCGCAACTTTGGATTTGCCTGACTTGTCACGCCTAACGAATGATCCCATTAATTCTCCTCCGTTTTGGCTGCCAATGGCGAATAAGTTGCTCAGTGACATTCCCAAGTTCGAAGGTAAATCAGGAGAGGACCCATCGAACCATGTGATGACTTACCACCTCTGGTGTGTGTCTAACTCCATTTCAGATGATTCAATCCATCTTAGACTTTTCCAGTGCACTCTAATTGGTCTCGCGGCCAAGTGGTACATTGAGTTACCGTGAGGCACTTTTTATAATTTAAGTCAGTTAGCTACCTCGTTTTTAACTCATTTTCAGTTGCCAGTCTGATATGACAATGGCACAGAATTGCTAACTTCGTTAAAACAATCGACGTCTACCTATATTTTAGATCATATTCATGAGTGGAGACGTCGATGGCATTTAGTGAAGGTATTTATTCCGGATCATATTTTGGCCAAGTGGTTTGTAAAATCTTTGTTGCCAAAAATCACTGAAGATGTAGCTAAAGCCGGAGTTGTTACTAAGGAGCAAGTGATTGCTCAAGCACAGTACCTTGACTTGGTCTATACTCAATCAGGTACGTTACATGAGAAAATCCCTGATCTTCCCAAGAAAAATCAAATTGTTGCAGCTCCTTCGGGATCTCATGCCGTCGATGGTATAATTGGTGCGGTTAACACTAAAAGTAAGAAGAAATCTTCCAAGAATTCTTCTCCTATTATAACCTTGCCTAATTCCCCAATAGGAGATTCTTCTGTAGAGATTTCCGCCGATATTCATGTTGTAGAGTCATCTACAGCCAAATCAAAATCCGGTGGAAAGAAGAAAGGAAAGAAGAAGAATAAAACGGACAAAAGTTCAAAGGAGAAACTTGAAAAGGCGAAATCCAATGATGAAAAGCACAAACCTCGTTATCCTTGTCTCATTTGTGACGATGAACATTTTACGAGAGACTACCCTCATCGTGCAGAGGTTGTGAAGATTGTCAAGGGTTCCCAAACTCCTGTTGTTTTGAAGGATCCTTTTCTGGCTCAAGACAGTAAGATGATAGTTTCATCCTCGAGTGCCAATGAAGAACCCATACTGATGATGTCCCATGTTAGGATTGCGACTCGATCGCAAGATTATGGTAGTAAAAGTCCTGTTGATGGTAAAGAAGCAGAATCTTCTCATTCTAATCCATCAACCTCAGCTCCTGGTTCCGATCCACTACAGATCGAGAAACCTAATCCAGACTTGGTAATCAAACTACCCGCCAAGGGTATACTTCGAAAGTCCGCTTTCAATCCACATGCGAGAGCGGCTCAGAATTATAACATTGTTGAGGATTTAGCTGTTTCACCCTCAGCAATGTCAGCTTTGGAAGTGCTACAATCATGTCCAACACAACGTAAATTACTTCTGTCAGCTATAGGAGCTGTTGACATTCAGGACTCGAACCTAATAATTTTCGATCTAGAAAATAGTACACCGCGTTTGCCTCATCAAATGGCTTTCCAGATTCCAGTGATAGTCAAAAACAACCCTATTCATCGGACTGTAATTGATGAGGGAGCCTCAACGTGTATTATGTCAATACAGTGTTGGAGATTGCTTGGTTCTCCTTCGCTAAATCAATCCCCGATGATTCTAAAGGCCTTTGATGGCCGTGGGTTTCATCCTTTTGGAATTCTACAGGATTTTCCTATAGGGGTTGAAGGAAAAACCGTTAGTCTAGATGTGGAGGTGGTTGATGCCCCTCTAGATTACAACCTTCTCTTGGGTCGAAGTTGGTCTTACGCTATGACAGCAGTCGTTTCATCGGTCTTTCGAGTAATAAAGTTTCCACATAATGGAAATATCATAACAATAGACCAGCTGGCTTATTTTTCATCCGACCCAGCCTCTTCTGAGAGTATTCAACATGTCGGTAAAACGACTATCCCATAAAAGGATGTTGGAGTAGGACTAGTTAAAGATGTCGGTTTACTGGGAACTTTTCCTTTTCCTCCGATAAACACATCATCTTCATTTTCAACCATTCATATGATTACATCAGACACCATTGTTTATGATGATCCTTGGATCATTCCTTCTGAATCTGAGATAGACTCATTTGGTAAAGACATGCCTTTGAGTCCATATGAAATTGCCTATGAAGCTGTGTAGTCTTTTGCCGACCCATTTTCAACCGAAAATAACTTAATGAATGTGGTCCGTGAGGAATCACTTTTCACATCAAGCTCGGATTTAATCACGTTTTCTGAACTTGTTCACTCTGATGAGAAAATTCGTGAAATCCTATGTGTAGATGATTTACCATGGGAAGATCTCCATCACAGATCTTCGTTTTTACCTAAGATTGATCGTTTTGAAAATGATTTCTCATCAATTTTTACAACTGAATATGTCAAGGAACCTCAGAATCCAATGAAACATCCCGAGTCAAAGTTAAATTTGGGAAACATCTCTCGAACTATTCCTATTGACATTTCGGTTAAGCCCGCAATTGTTGAGAACATTCATATAGGTGCCTCATGTACAAATGACGAAATTCAACTATATAAGGCCCTATTTCAAGAATTCTGTGACATGTTTGCTTGGTCCTATGAGGAAATGCCAGGGATTGATCCCGTGATTGTTGTTCATCAGATCAAGACTTACCCGGACGCTAAACCCGTCCGGCAACGTTTGTGCAGATTCACCTGTTAGCTACCTATACCAATAGGTTTCATTTTTCATGATTAGCAGGGGAAGTGCCAATATGATCTACTTTGGTGATGCAAAGATCTCATATTCTTACGGAAGACACATATCTACAATTGGTTGATGCTGTCCTACTTTTGAATGGGTGATCCAACAGTCTAAGCTGGGTCATGCCATATTTCAATTTTTTGTTGTAGACTAGAGAAAGAAATCTGTCCAAACTGTTCAAACTTGGCAGATAAGCAGCTAGGTAGAGAATGAAGGTGCCCAACTGCTTAATCAGGGGCCTTGGAAGTAATAAGGCTAGCCTTAGATAGAAAATCAAAAGAAAATGCCAAAGGAAAAGGAAAAGGCACATGAGGGTTTGCAAGTCTAAGTGCACCCTCCTTGAAGTAACAAAAAATGCTAGGCAAATAGAATGGGTAGGTAGATGGGGTTGCAGAAGCATGATTTCTTTCATATCACTGCCCTAAGCAAAGGTAATACATGGCCAGTGCAGATATTCCTATTAAGAAATTTTGGAGCAACAAAGTGGAGCATGTCTAACTTCCCAATCATCCCCCATCATATTCCTTGCTAACATCCCAATACCACCTTTGTTCATGAGAAAAAACAAACTCATTGATTGATCCTTGTTGCATAAAGAGCCACATTTCTTGTGTAAAAAATCTTTTCATTTTGATCTACTCTCCTAACTAAGTTTGTTCCCTAACAACTTAGCCTTTGCCTCCCCCCATTCCTATTCCCCTCCAATACTAACTACTAACTCTATCTATACTTAACTCCCTATGTTCCCCTTTCCCTATTACTATAGCATCATTGTGTATAAAAACCCCAAAAAAAATAAGTATATTCCCTTCCCCTAAGCAATATAGCCTAATAGTCCTAAAGGGTTGAAATACAAAGAAATCAAAGCACTAAGGCAAGACTGCGCTAATATAGTGTCTTGGGATTAAATCAAGATCCGCTTGGTTTATAACCCTAAACCCACTTTTGCAAAAAAAATCAAAAACCCATTTCCGCCAGCAGAAAAATTGTAAAACCCACTTATGCCGCCTATCCAAAGTTTTTGGTGACAATGCGCATTTCACAAAAAACAAGAGAAATTATTAAAATAATGCCGCCATATTGTGCTACCATGTTTGCAACCCGTCAACCGTTGGATCTGGGCTTTCCCATCCTACGGCCCACATTGATATCAGACCGCCCCCGATGGCGGTACTTTACCTCCCGAAAAATGTCAGACCATGACATCAGGGCAGTGCCACGCGTCGCTCCCAGGTTGTATCGGGAGGCCACCTGCCAATACCACCCCCATACCATAAGCAGTCCGATGGAACCACTTATCGCTTTGGTTTACCGCCTGCCCACGTCACGCCCACGCCATGCCCACGTCATGCCAAGTCAGCGTCGCGTCAGCGCCCGGCTGCCATCGCTCCGACCTGTCCACCACCTCATCAGTCCCAGTGGACCACTCACAGGCCACCACATAACCTTTCCGTACCCCACCCCACCTGATGACGTCATGCTGACGTCATCCAAAAAACGCGCCAAAAGCCCAAAATGTCCATATTTTCGCCAAAATTCGCGTTTTTTCTCATTTTTCACCAAAAGTCTACTGTGCTCTCTGCATGTATTTTACTATGTCCTCACCGCCAACCTGCAAAAAATTGACTTAAAGACCGTGGGCGCCCTCAATTCGCCTGCATTGCCACCATTGCCAGAGTTTACCAGGTATTTACCAAATTCTCCCCTCTGCATCTGGTTTTGTGCATAATTCACCAAAACAAGCGAAAAAAGAGAGAAAAACACTGTAATTTCCAGCAAATTCTCGGTGACTACCTTTATCTCTAACTGCAAGGCCAAATTTACCTACAAACTGTCCGCATTTAGCCTAATTTCCACCAATTTACAGTATGTTTGCGCGTTCGCAAACTGAAACCTCTGCTGCACAAATTCACCAGGGAAACAACTCTTCAGTCCCAGTATTTTCTCATTATACCTTTTCAGGAGCATTTCAACTTGTTTTCACTATAATTCACCTTGTTTCCCCTGCAAATTACCTTGCTTCTACAGAAATCGTTGCTCTGTATCATTGTGCCCAGAAAAATAGGTTCTAATACAATTCAAAGTACCAAAACCATGGAGACACCAGTCGTATTGAATGTGACACCTCTAAATGCCCCACAAAGAGAGCTAGAGTGGCTGCCCTTGGCTGACAGAGACTACCAAATGGCAGAGGGAATCCCAGAATATAGAAATTACCACATTCATGTACTCAATGACCTTAAAGCCAAACATCTCAGTGGGAATGATATCCTAGGGATTTGGGACTCCAATTTTCCCATTTTCAATCTCCCTGAAGTCAATATCCTCCCAGACTTGATACACAGATGCAGTGCCAACTATGACCCTTGTCAGAGAGTTGTCCTCAATTCCTCAGGCTCAGTTTTGTTCCATGTCACCCCTGAGGCCATAAATGAAATGCTACACTTTCAAACTTCAAAGCCATTGACTCCTCTCTCCATGATGGACTTGGTAAAGAAAGGGGGCAAGCTGTCTAGTGCCCAAATTTTAAAGATCAATCAATTATTCATTCAACCACGCTCTGAAACTGTGAGGACTCCTCCCATAGGAAATGTATATTTCAATGAGTTGGGCAGGATGCTTGTGGATATGATCAGTTATGTCCTGGGTTACAGGACATCTGAGGATGCTGATGAAACCATTATGGCGATGTTGTCCATCTTCTCCCTTGGAAAGCCTCCTGCTGTTCACTATGATTATGTTGCCTACATTGCCAATAAGATTCATGAGCAATTGATGAATCTAGAGAGGGAAAGGATATTTAGATATACATCTTATATCTATCACTTATTCCTATTCTATCAACCTGATAGTTTCCCTATTACTCTCAAGAGGCTTGATGCCCAAGGGAACCAAAGGTCTGTAGTGTTTTGGTCTTCTGTTTTCCATCATATATCTTTTTCACCATACAACTACTGTGAATTCATAGACCTGATCATCCATCCAGCCATGTCCTTGCTGTTGAGGGCCCCTCCTCCAAGATTAACAGATGAGATGCAAAGGATTCTCCAGCTCTCAAAGGCCTACAGCATTGGAGATTGGTATTTCTACCAACACCATACAGTGATCAGAATATATGGCTGTGAGCTAGCCCCATATAGGCTGCCAAGATATGTCCCTATGAGACTCTTTGCCTTAGAATATTTCAGGCAGTTTGGAAATGTAGACATGGTCCATTTCCACAGCAAAAACAAGAAGGTACAACTAAAAGTCAGAAATCAACTACGCCCATTCATTTATAATAAAAGAGAAGAGGCATGGCAAGAAGCAGATAAGATCCTGCAACGCCTTGGATTGCAAACTAGTTTCCTTTGGATACCCTATGATCCAAATCACTTCATTAGCCTTAGAAGGGTCAAGTATAAATTGGCTACCTATGATCATGTCAGGCTGCCCCATATTGAAAAATATGCCAATCTGTTAAGATGGAAAGAGGGCACATTAGAAGAAGCAAGTACTAAAGAGGAAATACTACAAAAAGAAGCAAAGAATCTTGAAAAGGAAGCTGGCTTGGAAAATTGTGGGCAGGTTTCCTCGTCTTATCAAGTGCAACTTGGACCAGCTGCCTCATCCTCTACAGCCCCCCAACAGGCAGCTAAAACTACTCCTCAGGCAGCTAGCAAAGGTAAAGAAAAAGAGATGGAATAGGAATTGCCACCCCCTACAGCAGAACGGCAGAAAGAGCAGCCCAAGCAGCAAGAAGAAACAACTGAGGCCCCAATATCTACAGAGCAGCAGGCTCAAAAAAGTGTGCCTCCAAGGCAGGAAATAGTAGTGGATGCCTCGATGCTCCAAACTCCACTAAATGAAGAAAGAAGCAGGAAGAGGGATAGAGAGCTGGAAACTCCCCTCACTACATCCACAAGTCAACAAGGGGAGAAAAGGCAAAGACTAAATCCTCTTTCTGAAGAAGAGATGCCTATTGGGCAATCCTTAGGTATGGCCCCCCTAGCATGGAAGCATCTGCCAGTTCCTTCCAACAGGAACAAGAAAGAACACTTGGAGGAGAGGTCAGCTCCTCAAGCCAGCAAAGGAGGGCAGAAATTGGCATAAGATAGCAATTCATTGATATCAAGAAGAGGAATGAGCCAGTTAGACTCCAGCTGTACAATCACTTGCTCAAAATGGCTCCCACAAACCAGTAGAGGCTTATGTCAGCATATGACATAACAGAGGGAAAAATGACTATGAGTCATTTCATGCCTACTATGTTGCAGCCACAGTCAGCTACAGATTACATAAGAACCAACCTTGAGGTACTTGCAAAGGACATCCACCCAATGGTCCAGATAGAGCTTCACAAGCAAACGGGTGAGATGGTCTATTCAACTCTTGCAGACAAGACCTTCCTGGCACACAAATTGCAAAACAGTCCGCATAATACAACTGCTCAACTTGAATTGGAGAAGGCCTCTTCACAAGCCAAAGACAACAGGATTAGGTCTTTGGAGGATATTATTATAGAGCTTGGGCATGACCCCAAGGATCCCAAAGCTGTACAGGCACTACTAAAGGAAAGAGATGCAGATATAGCAGCTTTGAGGAAAATGGTAAAAATTCCAGCAACCCTTCACCCCCAAACAGAAGAGGTTGCTCAGCAAAGGAAGGACCAAGATGTAGCAGCCATGCTGCTAACACTACACAAACAGTTGGTGCAAACAGAAGGGAAATTGGTAGAAACAGAGGCTGCATTACAGTCAGCCCTGCAAAAGAAAGAAGGAGGCCAGACATCTCAGCCCCCTCAGCCCGTGATCAACCTTGAGGAGCCCCCTCAAATTATCACTCCTCCCACATGAGAGACTGCTGAAATAGGTCCATCAACATTAGCACCAGCAATAACATCAGAACAGGCTCCAAGCCTTGATATGCAGAAGATGATGAAGGAGATTCAAGTTCTAGAGGCCCAGATGGCAGAGCTAAATGAAGCCAAGGAGAAATTGGCCACAGTTAATGAAAAATATGATAAATCTAAGCAAACTGTAGCTGAAAGAACAAGGGAAGTAAGAGCTCTTGAGAAAAAGATAAAAGAACTAGAGAAAGAGCTCTCTCTTGACAAAGTGGTGGCTGAGATTAAGAAAGTCCTGTGGGCCAATATTGGTCAATCCATAACAGACCAATGGCAATACATAGAAACCATTCATGAGCACATGGACCTCATAGGCAGGGCACACAAGGAAAGTCAGAGAGCAAGGGCATCTCTAGACACTATGCCTGAGATAGCCAATAGGATGATCAATGTCCTGAACAACCGCACAGGCCATCAGCTGGCAGCAATAGGAATCAACAATAGAACTGACACCATCTTACTGATAAAGAGGGTCCTCACTTTGAGAAGTCTGGTGCAAACATTGGATAGAAGATGCCAGGAAATGCAAATAGAGGTGAACAAGTTCACAGAAAAATTCACAACATTGCATAACAGAGGCCTACCCAGCCTACTAAACAGTGCAGGTAGATTGCTATCCCATGAAAATTATGCCAAAAGGGTAAACACATTTGCTACAAATCAGATCACTGCAGGATCAAGTACCCCAAAGGAAACAGGGCCTGCATCTGGGTAGAGCCTCTATGACATAATAGAAAATTTGTTTTTTATCATGAATGAGATCAGACATCTGTTTGAAGTGCCTCGTAATTACTACAAATATACTGAGGCAGATGAAACACTAGGCACAATTTTGAGACATCAGTTGCCTACACAGGAATGGTGGACCAGCATGATACAGACATTGCTGTGAACAAACAGGTTTTCATCAAATTTTTACATCAAAATACAAATCATCATGTTCATACAGGTGATACATCCACTATGACTGTAAAAGAGTGGACTGAGCCAACTCAGCAAACCAATTCGGCCACTAAAGCAACCTCGACAGATGCAGATGACAAGGCTGAGAAAGCTACAACAAGACAGAATATTAAAGGCATATCATTCAGAATAAATGCAGAGTGCTCAACTGACTCAGTGGCCTCCAAAAGTCAAAAAGGCTTCTGACAAAACTGAAGGGTATTCATTGTATATTTAGGATAGCAATAACTTTCTTATCTGCTATTTCTGAAAGTTGGCGAGCACAGTTATTGAACAAATGACTCAGCGTTTCAGATATTTTGTAAAAACCGATTGTATATATATCCCCTCGCATAAGCTTGCTGGGGTTGTTGATTTTCTCTTCTAGAGAACCTATGCTGTAAATTTCAGAGTTTTAATACAGGGAGCTGATGGAATTTCCAAAGTTCTGAGTTGTTTTGATGTGTTGTGGTGTGATTGCTTACTGCTACAGGATTCCTGCATATTTCATGGCACAATAAGTTTCTTGAACCTTCTTGTTATGTATTTCATTCTTTCATAATCCGTTCATGCTCTATATTTCACAGTTTAATAGCACAGAAAAAGAATAGTTTCAGGATTTGTTCATTGAATACCCTGAACTCAATCTATGTTGTTATGAATGTTTTCCTCTAGTATTAGTTATGAAAGTGTAATTCTTAATTGCTTCACCTTCAGACTAAAACTTCACAGTGAGTATTATTCAGGAATTCAAATCTTCTCCTGAGTGATATATCTCTTTCTCACATCACCAGCTTAGTGAAAAACTCTTAGTTGCCTTTCACTGGCTAGACATATTTCATCTTCACAATTTTAATTTTGTTTCATGATATATCTATAAGGCCCTGCAGTTTAGCAAATATTACTCAATATCTCAAACAACCCATAATCACAGACTCCATTGCCCAATGGACTGAACCTTCTGAAGACCTCATCTCAGCTACTGGAAGACATCATTCAACCAAAATTGTAAACAAAATCCTCACCTCATAACTAGCCTAAGATCACAAAAAACAAAGTTAAAACTGAAAGAGAGAGCCCTCTCTGATTGCAGGTGGGCTAGAACCTACAATCCAAAGCTTGGTTAGTGGTTACCCCGGCCATATTCCCTCAGGAGTCAAAGGGAACAACCTGGGAGTTAACATAAATGGCGACTCCACTGGGGACCTGAATGAAATTCATAAACCCCCTGTCTGATTCTTAATACTGTAGATAAAGCCTGAGTGACAGCCAGATAGCTTTAGAAACTGCCTCTGCTTTGCATTTGCAGGAGTATATAAAAGCTGCCTCAGTCAATCTTTATTCAGTCTTAAGTTCCATACAGTTGTACTATGCCTGATCAGTCCTTGTCAAATATCACTATCTCTTAGAAAATTCTCCTAAAGAAAATCATAGAAACTGGCTCCTAAGAAGAAAACGCGCTATACAAGGTCAAACCCAGATCCTGATCCATCACCTGAGTTCCAAAATCCAAACTTGATTTCAAGAATCCTTAAGAGACACAAATCAGAAGGGACTCTATCAGATTCAAGTTCTGAAGCAGGTCTTCAAACTGACATTCCAACCCCTGCTAAGGTTTCTCTACATCCTCACACCACTGTGCCACAACCTCCTAGTTCTTCATCTACTTCACAAGGTATCCTTTCAACCACTCCATCAACTACACATACCCCTCTCATCCCCTTTCCTCCACTTGTCCCATTCATTCCTGTTATCCCTATTGTCCCACCAAACATGGCTAATAGATATGTTCCACTGCAGTTACCTGCCAATCCAGGGCATATGCCTCAAGATTACCAAAGCAAGATTTCATATTTTGATGGTAGTGGCTCTTATCCAGCCCTTCAACATACTAAGAAAATGCAGGACTACTTTGAAAATTATGAGATAGATGATGATGGGGTTAGAATGAAAATTTTTGTGCAAAGCCTAACAGGGGATGTAAGATCATGGTTTAGGTCGCTCCCAGCAAACTCCATAGCTGACCCTGAAGCCCTGTATTAAACCTTTATCAACATATGGGAGAAGAAAAAGGATCCACTTCATATTTTATCTGAATACAATACTATCAAAAGAGGTCCCCAAGAAACGGTCTTGGATTATTGTGCTCGGTTCAACAGTGTCTACAATGCTATTCCCCAAAATCTCAGACCCCCACCTGATTTACCTCTATACACCTTTCCTGATGGGTTTGATTCAGATATGGCATACCAATTAAGAGAAAGAGCTCCTCGGACTTTAGCTGAGATGCAAGACATAGCAGTTAGTGTAGAAGCCAACCTGATAGCTAAGAGGAATAGGACCAGAACTGAAAGAAAGACTACCTTCAAAGAAGATCCTTAAGGCTGGGATCAAAAATTAGATGCAATAATCACTGGTATGCATAGATTAGGTGACAGAGTAGAATCAGTTGAGAGGAAATCATCATGGGAAGCACCACAGAATAATCCTATCATGAATCCCAATTTTAGAAGAAATCAAAATCTTAATGTTGGCAAGGCCAGCCCTGAACCAGAAATTAGACCTCCATTCCAAGAAAACTATGTTGAAGCATCTACTTCTAACGAGCAGATAGATGATACCCACATCAATTTGATGGGCCTCAACGATGATCAACAAGTTTTTCTGAGTCAAGAAGATCATGAAGAGGAAGACATAAGCCAGTTCCAAACTAGATCAGGTGAATCATTTGATTTCAAACAAGGCTATGACACAGTTGTTTATGAAGTTCATAAGCAATACAAATTGAGAAGCAGAACTGTAAATGTGCCACAACCTGAGAAAACAAAAGATAGCCTGCAGCCTAAGAAAGCTATTGTCACAGAGCCTATTAACAAAACTGATTCAATTACGAATGAAGTAACAGTTGAAGAAGTAACCGAATCATGTCCCTCAAATCAAGAACCAAAGGTTACACCTCCTTTACAACACAATCCAAGTAACACTTTTCAAAAGGGGAGTAAAAAGGACAAACCTCAAGATCAGATTGAAAGTCAAGAAGAAGCCTCTAAAAACTCAATTGAGAAAGAAAAAGTGGTCAAGAAGAATACCAAGATCCAATCTGAAAAACCTTTTGACCTAGAAGCTGAAATTGGAAAATTTAAGATAGCCATTCCTCTGTCAGAGCTAGCCAAGCATAACATTTACAAACAACAAATCAAGAAGTCCGTTCAACTGACCCAAAACATAGATGATGTCAATGTGTTGGATGATACCCCAGAACTACTTTTCGGTCCAGAGGTTGATGCAAAGACAGTAGCAACTGGAATCTTACCTTTTTATGTCAGCTTGCATGTTCATAATAAGATATTACACAATGCAATGTTTGATTCAGGCGCTTCTCATAACCTTATGCCTAAGTCAGTAATGGAGAGATTGAATCTAGACATCACAAGACCATATAAGGACCTATTTTCATTTGACTCAATCCAAGTTAAGTGTTTAGGCTTGATAAAAGATCTATGTGTGTCCCTTGTCCAGTACCCAAATAAAACAATCTTAATGGATGTTGTAGTTGCTGATATCCCACCCAAATATGGAATGCTGTTATCAAGATCATGGGGAGCCAAACTCCAAGGTTCCCTGCAATTGGATATGTCATATGCCACTATCTCTGTTTTTGGGCAGCCAAAGAGGCTATACAGAGAATCACTCATGAAATACATGGTGAGCAGTGAAGAAAAACCTCAGAATTTCCCTATTTATGCGGTCCATTCAGACATGGATTCCTTCATTCTGTTTAATGACAATATAGGTCCAATATGTGATGACAAATCTGTCTTACATGAACAAGGTCTGCATATGGATGAGCAATCAAACTCCCAAGAAATCAAGATTGAGAAATCAATTGATGAGACAATTCTAGAGGAAAAACCAATTGAAAAACAAGATCTCCACCTCATAATTCCAAGTCATAGAGAGGCTCTCAAATCTCCCCTAAATCAAGAGATCCTTTGGTTCCTTGAGTTTGATGGATCAGTCAACAAATTAGGGGCAGGAGCTGGAGTGTGGATTCATAACAAACAAAGCAACCATGTAGAAGGTCGAGCCTATAGGCTTAATTTCAGATGTACTAATAATATGGCAGAGTATGAGGCTCTTCTGCTAGGCCTCAAACTGGTAAAATCCTTACAGGCCACAAAAGTTTCAATCATGGGAGACTCAGACCTAATTATTCAACAAGTAAAGGGCAACTTTGTCACTAATGACAAAAGACTAAGATCATACAGATCTGCTGCTATTGAAATACTTAAGGCTTTCACTGAATTTCAGATGACCAAAATACCTAGGACCCACAACCTTCATGCACACAGTTTAGCTACATTTGCCAGTACATGCAAATTGCCTTTTGAACGCAACCATTGTTTTACAGCTGAGATAAAACACATACCCTCTGTCCCAAACAATGTTAAAGATTGGCAAGTGTTTGAGGATGACACACAGATAAACAATTTCTTAACCTTACAACATGAATTTTCAGGCTTGAACATTGATGTTGATTCTGTGAAGGACACACAGCCACTGAGTGAACAGGACCAAACAACTATATCACTCAAAACACCAAATCAAATACTCTATCCAACAACCTTTGATAAGGAAAATATACAAGAACTTAAACAATTGCATTTTGATGAAATAACTGATGCAGATGCTGAGGTCATACAGCTAAAAGACAATTTTCTACCAACAGGCCTAACTCCATTGGAGGACATTTTCGACTCAAATAATGTTCCTAGAAAGGCAACCATGCAACCCCTTAATGCTGCCATAGAAGAATGCAACATTGGAACTACTGAAAAACCAAAGATAATAAAACTATCTGCATCTTTACCCCCTAACCAGAAGCCTAAATACATTGACCTCTTTAAAGAGTTCCAAGATGTGTTTGCATGGAGTTATGAGGATTTGAAATCCTACGACACTTCCCTTATTCAACTCACCATCCCTCTCAAGCCTAATCAAAAGCCATTCAAGCAAAAATTGAGAAGAATTAATCCGATGCTTCTCCCTTCAATTGAGAAAGAGGTTCAAAAAATGTTTAAAGCTGGTATCATAGCACCAATCAGGTTTTCAGACTGGATTTCAAATTTGGTCCCCACAAGAAAGAAGACTGGTGAGATTAGGCTTTGTGTTCATCTAAGGAATTTGAATCAAGTATCCCTCAAAGACAATTATCCCTTACCTAAAATGGATCATATTCTCAAAGAGTGGTGGGGGATTCAAGAATCTCATTACTTGATGGATTTTCAGGTTTCAATCAGATCCTAGTCCACCCTGATGATCAAGATAAAACTGCATTCACAACCCCATGGGGGACTTTCAAGTATGTCAAAATGCCTTTTGGGTTAAAAAATGCAGGAGCTACATTTCAGAGAGCAATGGATATTGCTTTTGCTAAAGAGATTCATGAGTTCCTTGTTATTTACTTAGATGACCTCACACCTTTCTCAAAGTCTGACCAAGAACATCTGAAACACTTGAGACAAATATTCATAACATGTAGGAAATATGGAATCTCCTTAAACCCCAAGAAGTCTCTCTTTGGTTTGGAAGAAGGCAAGCTATTGGGTCATATCATTTCAAAGGAGGGCATTAGAATTGACCCAGACAGAATACAGGCCATCTTGCAAATGCCCCATCCAAGAAATATAAAAGAATTACAAGCCTTTTTAGGAAAGATCAACTTTCTAAGGAGATTTATCCCAAACTTAGCAGAATTGATCAGATTACTAAACAACATGCTAAAGAAGGATTTAAAAGTGAAGTGGACAGTAGAAGCAAATCAAGCTTTTGAAGGTATTAAATTGGCCCTCACCCAAACCCCAGTCTTGACAAATTCTCAATTTGACAGACAATTTATCATTTTCTCTTTTGCCTCCCAGCATACCATTACTGTTGTCCTATTGCAGAAAGATGATCAAGGGAATGAAAAACCCATTGCCTTCTTTAGTAGAGCCCTTAGAGATGCACCTCTGAAATATCAAATCATGGAAAAGCAAGCTTATGCTTTGGTCAAAGCCATCAAATACTTTAGGATCTACATCCTATACTCCCATGCTATTGCTTATGTACCAAATCCCATTGTGAAAGACATACTGACTCAAGAAAACTTAGAGGGAAGAAGAGGAAAATGGATTGCTAGCATTTTAGAATTTGACATTGAAATAAGACCTACAAAACTGATAAAAGGGCAAGGTTTGGCTAAATTAATGTCTGAAGAAAACCTCCAAGCCTTGGACATTAACCAACTGGACAATGAATCGGAGTTGGCAACTCCAAAGATCAATGCAGCCTTTGAACAATCCCTGTGGTATTCTGATATCTGTTATATATTGCAAAACCTGTGTGCTCCCCCAGGATTGTCCAGAACCAAATCCAGATTTTTAAAAATGAAAGCTTCAAGATTTTGTATTATAAATGGTAATTTACTATGGAAAAATCATGAAGGTATACTGCTGAACTATTTGAATATGGATGAGAGTAACAATGTTATGAAAGAATTTCATGCAGGTGATTGTGGTGGACATTTATACTGGAAGTCCACTGTGGATAAGATATTAAGGGCAGGTTACTATTGGCCCACTCTCTTCTCTAATGTTAAAAATTTTACCACTTCATGTCACAAGTGTCAAGTGTTTGAGGTAAAAAGAAAGTTACTACCACTTCCCTTAAAACCTATTGCAACAGACCGGCCTTTTCAGCAATGGGGCTTGGATTTCATTGGGGAAATTCATCCTCCATCTTCAGGCCAACATAGATGGATCCTGACAGCCACAGATTATTTTACTAAATGGATTGAGGCTGTCCCATGCAGACAAACAAATGATTCTACTATCATCCAGTTCCTTGAGACTAATATCCTTCCTAGATTTGGTTGTCCTTACAAGATTATAACAGACAATGCTGCTGCTTTTAGATCCAAGAAGATGGTGAACTATTGCCACAAATTCCACATTACTTTGGGCCATTCTACTGCATACTATCTTCAACGCAATGGGTTAGCTGAATCATCTAACAAAAGTCTTATCAACATCATTAAGAAGGTACTAGAAGAGAATAAGAAAAATTGGCACAAGAAGCTCGTAAATGCCTTGTGGGCAGACAGGCTAACAACCAAGAGATCTATTGGGGTCAGCCCGTATGAATTGGTTTATGGAATGGAAGCCAAATTCCCTTCATCCTTAGGGGTCCCTGTCATGAAGCTACTTCAAGAAAGTCAAGCTGAACCAAATGACATGCAAAGAAGAATAAACCAGATAATATGTTTGCAGCAAACCAGAGATCAAGTGTATAGCAGAGTCCAAGTCCTGCAAGAGAAACTGAAGAAAGCCTTTGATAGAAGAACCAAGGCGGAAGATTTCTTCATTGGGGATAAAGTGCTTAAATGGGATTCAATAAGAGAAGACAAGGGAAAGCATGGAAAATTTGACTCCCTTTGGAGAGGGCCTTTTGTTATTCAAGCAGTACAAGGAAATAACACCTATTTTTTGAAGAATTTGGATGGCACTGAAGCTGAAGAGGGCCCTGTAAATGGCCGGATGTTAAAGCACTATTTTGACTACTTTCCATGTATATAGCATGGCTTTGCCCTGTACATTATCAGTTGTATATAGTTTTTCTTCCAGCATATAAATAGTTCAGTTTAAGAAGTTTTTGTAAATAAGCAGGAAAAAGCTTGTATTTCAGAAGTTCCACAATGATGACAGATTCCAGTTTTGAAGTCCAAAGAGGAATTTTTCAAGTTTTGAGAAGAAGTCAAAAGCCAAGGCATTCTGACCTGCTGTTCTTGGTCTTTCAAGTAGAAAAACCATCCCCAAGTGGAGCCACTGTTAGCTACCTATACCAATAGGTTTCATTTTTCATGATTAGCAGGGGAAGTGCCAATATGATCTACTTTGGTGATGCAAAGATCACATATTCTTGTGGAAGACACATATCTACAGTTGGTTGATGCTGTCCTACTTTTGAATGGGTGATCCAACAGTCTAAGCTGGGTCATGCCATATTTCAATTTTTTGTTGTAGACTAGAGAAAGAAATCTGTCCAAACTATTCAAACTTGGCAGATAAGCAGCTAGGTAGAGAATGAAGGTGCCCAACTGCTTAATCAGGGGCCTTGGAAGTAATAAGGCTAGCCTTAGATAGAAAATCAAAAGAAAATTCCAAAGGAAAAGGAAAAGGTACATGAGGGTTTGCAAGTCTAAGTGCACCCTCCTTGAAGTAACAAAAAATGCTAGGCAAATAGAATGGGTAGGTAGATGGGGTTGCAGAAGCATGATTTATTTCATATCACTGCCCTAAGAAAAGGTAATACATGGCCAGTGCAGATATTCCTATTAAGCAATTTTGGAGCAACAAAGTGGAGCATGTCTAACTTCCCAATCATCCCCCATCATATTCCTTGCTAACATCCCAATACCACCTTTGTTCATGAGAAAAAACAAACTCATTGATTGATCCTTGTTGCCTAAAGAGCCACATTTCTTGTGTAAAAAATCTTTTCATTTTGATCTACTCTCCTAACTAAGTTTGTTCCCTAACAACTTAGTCTTTGCCTCCCCCCATTCCTATTCCCCTCCAATACTAACTACTAACTCTATCTATACTTAACTCCCTATGTTCCCCTTTCCCTATTACTATAGCATCATTGTGTATAAAAACCCCAAAAAAAATAAGTATATTCCCTTCCCCTAGGCAATATAGCCTAATAGTCCTAAAGGGTTGAAATAAAAAGAAATCAAAGCGCTAAGGCAAGACTGCGCTAATATAGTGTCTTGGGATTAAATCAAGATCCACTTGGTTTATAACCCTAAACCCACTTTTGCAAAAAATATCAAAAACCCATTTCTGCCAGCAGAAACATTGTAAAAACCCACTTATGCCGCCTATCGAAAGTTTTTGGTGACAATGCGCATTTCACAAAAAACAAGAGAAATTATTGAAATAATGTCGCTGTATTGTCCTACCATGTTTGCAACCCGTCAACCGTCGGATCTGGGCTTTCCCATCCGACGGCCCACATTGATATCGAACTGCCCCCGATGGCGGTACTTTACCTCCCGAAAAATGTCAAACCATGACGTCAGGGCAGTGCCACGCGTCGCTCCCAGGTTGTATCGAGAGGCTGCCTGCCAATACCGCCCCAGTACCATAAGCGGTCTGATGGAACCACTTACCGCTTTGGTTTACCGCCTGCCCATGTCACGCCCACGCCATGCCCACGTCATGCCAAGTCAGCATCGCGTCAACGTCCGGCCGCCATCGCTCTAACCTGTCCGCCACCTCATCAGTCCCTGTGGACCACTCACAGGCTGCCACATCACCTTTCCGTAACTGACCCCACCCGATGACGTCATGCTGACGTCATCCAAAAAACACGCCAAAAGCCCAAAATGTCCATATTTTCGCCAAAATTCGCGTTTTTTCTCATTTTCACCAAAATTCTACTATGCTCTCTGCATGTATTTTACGACGTCCTCGCCACCAACCTGCAACAAATTCACTTAAAGACCGTGGGCGCCCTCAATTCGCCTGCATTGCCACCATTGCCAGAGTTTACCAGGTATTTACCAAATTCTCCCCTCCGCACCTAGTTTTGTGCATAATTCACCAAAACAACCGAAAAAAGAGAGAAAAACACTGTAATTTCCAGTGAATTCTCGGTGACTACCTTTATCTCTAACTGCAAGGCCGAATTTACCTACAGACTGTCCGCATTTAGCCTAATTTCCACCAATTTACAGTCTGTTTGCGCGTTCGTAAACTGAAACCTCTGCTGCACAAATTCACCAGGAAAACAACTCTTCAGTCCCAGTATTTGCTCATTATACCTTTTCAGGAGCATTTCAACTTGTTTTCACTATAATTCACCCTGTTTCCCCTGCAAATTACCTTGCTTCTGCAGAAATCGTTGCTCTGTATCATTGTGCCCAGAAAAACAGGTTCTAATACAATTCAAAGTACCAAAACCATGGAGACACCAGTCGCATTGAATGTGACACCTCTAAATGCCCCACAAAGAGAGCTAGAGTGGCTGCCCTTGGCTGACAGAGACTACCAAATGGCAGAGGGAATCCCATAATATAGAAAGTACCAAATTCATGTACTCAATGACCTTAAAGCCAAACATCTCAGTGGGAATGATATCCTAGGCATTTGGGACTCCAATTTGCCCATTTTCAATCTCCCTCAAGTCAATATCCTCCCAGACTTGATACACAGATGCAGTGCCAACTATGACCCCTGTCAGAGAGCTGTCCTCAATTCCTCAGGCTCAGTTTTGTTCCATGTCACCCCTGAGGCCATAAATGAAATGCTACACTTTCAAACTTCAAAGCCATTGACTCTTCTCTCCATGATGGACTTGCTAAAGAAAGGGGGCAAGCTGTCTAGTGCCCAAATTTTAAAGATCAATCAATTATTCATTCAACCAAGCTCTGAAACTGTGAGGACTCCTCCCATAGGAAATGTATATTTCAATGAGTTGGGCAGGATGCTTGTGGATATGATCAGTTATGTCCTAGGTTATAGGACATCTGAGGATGCTGATGAAACCATTCTGGTGATGCTGTCCATCTTCTCCCCTGGAAAGCCTCCTGCTGTTCACTATGATTATGCTGCCTACATTGCCAATAAGATTCATGAGCAATTGATGAATCTAGAGAGGGAAAGGATATTTAGATATACATCATATATCTATCACTTATTCCTATTCTATCAACCTAATAGTTTCCCTATTACTCTCAAGAGGCTTGATGCCCAAGGGAACCAAAGGTCTGTAGTGTTTTGGTCTTCAGTTTTCCATCATATATATTTTTCACCATACAACTACTGTGAATTCATAGACCTGTTCATCCATCCAGCCATGTCCTTGCTGTTGAGTGCCCCTCCTCCAAGATTAACAGATGAGATGCAAAGGATTCTCCAGCTCTCAAAGGCCTACAACATTGGAGATTGGTATTTCTACCAACACCATACAGTGATCAGAATATATGGCTGTGAGCTAGCCCCATATAGGCTGCCAAGATATGTCCCTATGAGACTCTTTGCCTTAGAATATTTCAGGCAGTTTGGAAATGTAGACATGGTCCATTTCCACATCAAAAACAAGAAGGTACAACTAAAAGTTAGAAATCAGCTAGGCCCATTCATTTATAATAAAACAGAAGAGGCATGGCAAGAAGCAGATAAGATCCTGCAATGCCTTGGATTGCAAACTAGTTTCCTCTGGATACCCTACGATCCAAATCACTTCATTAGCCTTAGAAGGGTCAAGTATAAATTGGCTAGCTATGATCATGTCAGGCTGCCCCATATTGAAAAATATGTCAATCTGTTAAGATGGAAAGAGGGCACATTAGAAGAAGCAAGTACTAAAGAGGAAATACTACAAAAAGAAGCAAAGAATCTTGAAAAGGAAGATGACTTGGAAAATTGTGGCTAGGTTTCCTCATCTTATCAAGTGCAACTTGGACCAGCTACCTCATCCTCTACAGCCCCCCAACAGGCAGCTAAAACTACTCCTCAGGCAACCAAAAAAGGTAAAGAAAAAGAGATGGAACAGGAACTGCCACCCCCTACAGCAGAACAGCAGAAAGAGCAGCCCAAGCAGCAAGAAGAAACAGCTGAGGCCCCAATATCTACAGAGCAGCAGGCTCAAGAAAGTGTGCCTCCAAGGCAGGAAACAATAGTGGATGCCTCGGTTCTCCAAACTCTACTAAATGAAGAAAGAAGCAGGAAGAGGGATAGAGAGCAGGAAACTCCCCTCACTACATCCACAAGTCAACAAGGGGAGAAAAGGCAAAGACTAAATCCTCTTTCTGAAGAAGATATGCCTATTGGGCAATCCTTGGGTATGGGCCCCCCTAGCATGGAAGCATCTGCCAATTCCTTCCAACAGGAACAAGAAAGAACACTTGGAGGAGAGGTCAGCTCCTCAAGCCAGCAAAGGAGGGCAGAATCTGGCATAAAGCAGCAATTCATTGATATCAAGAAGAGGAATGAGCCAGTTAGACTCCAGTTGTACAATCACTTGCTCAAAATGGCTCCCACAAACCAGCAGAGGCTTATGTCAGCATATGACATAATAGAGGGAAAAATGACTATGAGTCATTTCATGCCTACTATGCTGCAGCCACAGTCAGCTGCAGATTACATAAGAACCAGCCTTGAGGTACTTGCAAAGGACATCCACCCAATGGACCAGATAGAGCTTCACAAGCAAACGGGTGAGATGGTCTATTCAACTCTTGCAGACAAGACCTTCCTGGCACACAAATTGCAAAAGAGTCTGCATAATACAACTGCTGAACTTGAATTGGAGAAGGCCTCTTCACAAGCCAAAGACAATAGGATTAGGTCTTTGGAGGATATTATTATAGAGCTTGGGCATGACCCCAAGGATCCCAAAGCTGTACAGGCACTACTAAAGGAAAGAGATGCATATATAGCAGCTTTGAGGAAAATGGTAAAAATTCCAGCAACCCTTCACCCCCAAACAGAAGAGGTTGCTCAGCAGAGGAAGGACCAAGATGTAGTAGCCATGCTGCTAACACTACACAAACAGTTGGTGCAAACAGAAGGGAAATTGGTAGAAACAGAGGTTGCATTACAGTCAGCCCTGCAGCAGAAAGAAGGAGGCCAGACATCTCAGCCCCCTCAGCCAGTGATCAACCTTGAGGAGCACCCTCAAATTATCACTCCTCCCACAGGAGAGACAGCTGAAACGGGTCCATCAACATCAGCACCAGCAACAACATTAGAATAGGCTCCAAGCCTTGATATGCAGAAGATGATGAAGGAGATTCAAGTTCTAGAGGCCCAGATGGCAGAGCTAAATGAAGCCAAGGAGAAATTGGCCACAGTTAATGAAAAATATGATAAATCTAAGCAAACTGTAGCTGAAAGGACAAGGGAAGTAAGAGCTCTTGAGAAAAAGATAAAAGAACTAGAGAAAGAGCTCTCTCTTGACAAAGTGGTGGCTGAGATTAAGAAAGTCTTGTGGGCCAATATTGGTCAATCCATAACAAACCAATGGCAATAGATAGAAACCATTCATGAGCACATGGACCTCATAGGCAGGGCACACAAGGAAAGTTAGAGAGCAAGGGCATCTCTAGGCACTATGCCTGAGATAGCCAATAGGATGATCAATGTCCTGAACAACCGCACAGGCCCTCAGCTGGCAGCAATAGGAATCACCAATAGAACTGACACCATCTTACTAATAAAGAGGGTCCTCACTTTGAGAAGTCTGGTGCAAACATTGGATAGAAGATGCCAGGAAATGCAAACAGAGGTGAACAAGTTCACAGAAAAATTCACAGCATTGCATAACAGAGGCCTACCCAGCCTACTAAACAGTGTAGGTAGATTGCTATCCCATGAAAATTATGCCAAAAGGGTAAACACATTTGCTACAAATCAGATCATTGCAGGATCAGGTACCCCAGAGGAAACAGGGCCTGCATCTGGGCAGAGCCTCTATGACAGAATAGAAAATTTGTTTTTTATCATGAATGAGATCAGACATCTATTTGAGGTGCCTCCTAATTACTACAAATATACTGAGGCAGATGAAACACTAGGCACAATTTTGAGACATCAGTTGCCTACACAGGAATGGTGGACCAGCATGATACATACATTGTTGTGAACAAACAGGTTTTCATCAAATTTTTACATCAAAATACAAATCATCATGTTCAGACAGGTGATACATCCACTATGACTGTAAAAGAGTGGACTGAGCCAACTCAGCAAACCAATTCGGCCACTAAAGCAACATCGACAGATGCAGATGACAAGGCCGAGAAAGCTACAGCAAGATAGAACATTAAAGGCATATCATTCAGAATAAATGCAGAGCGCTCAACCGACTCAGTGGCCTCCAAAAGTCAAAAAGGCTTCTGACAGAACTGAAGGGTATTCATTGTATATTTAGGATAGCAATAACTTTCTTATCTGTTATTTCTGAAAGTTGGTGAGCGCAGTTATTGAACAAAAGACTCAGCGTTTCATATATTTTGTAAAAACCGATTGTATATATATCCCCTCGCATAAGCTTGCTGAGGTTGTTGATTTTCTCTTCCAGAGAACCTATGCTGTAAATTTCAGATTTTCAATACAGGGAGCTGATGGAATTTCCAAAGTTCTGAGTTGTTTTGATGTGTTGTGGTGTGATTGCTTACTGCTACAGGATTCCTGCATATTTCATGGCACAATAAGTTTCTTGAACCTTCTTTTTATGTATTTAATTCTTTCATAATCCGTTCATGCTCTATATTTCACAGTTTAATAGCACAGAAAAAGAATAGTTTCAGGATTTGTTCATTGAATACCCTGAACTCAATCTATGCTGTTATGAATGTTTTCCTCTAGTATTAGTTATGAAAGTGTAATTCTTAATTGCTTCACCTTCAGACTAAAACTTCACAGTGAGTATTATTCAGGAATTCAAATCTGCTCCTGAGTGATATATCTCTTTCTCACATCACCAGCTTAGTGAAAAACTATTAGTTGCCTTTCACTGGCTAGACATATTTCATCTTCACAATTTTAATTTTGTTTCATGATATATCTATAAGGCCCTGCAATTTTAGCAAATATTACTCAATATCTCAAATAGCCCATAATCACAGACTCCATTGCCCAATGGACTGAACCTTCTGAAGACCTCATCTCAGCTACTGGAAGACATCATTCAACCAAAATTGTAAACAAAATCCTCACCTCATAACTAGCCTAAGATCACAAAAAACAAAGCTAAAACTGAAAGAGAGAGCCCTCTCTGATTGCAGGTGGGCTAGAACCTGCAATCCAAAGCTTGGTTAGTGGTTACTAGTGGGCTCCAGTATTGTAGCAATAATGCTACAACTCCTGGAGCTTCCTTCTCTAATTTTATCAACCCGGTAGTTCGTAACAAACTTGGAAGCGACGGTGATGTATGCACAAGTACTAGCTCTTGTCGCAACTGTCACTTGGTCAGCTGGCACAAGTCCGCTAGGGCTCAAGCCAACTTCTATATGTTCTTAGAAGAAGCTCTTTAAGTGATGAATGAAAGCTATCTCAAATGAAATTAACCTACTTTGCAAGAATGAACTGAAAGCCAACAAAACATGGAAACCCTAGTAAACCCTAAATTGACCAGCTTAATCCTTACGATGCAATGGTGGGAATGCAACTTCTAAAAGTGATGCCATTACTTCTATTGAGATGAGATGCATGAGTCTAAACCACTTTCATCTGAAGAGAACATGTTTTTGTATTTTTTCTCAAGTGGTTGGAGTTATTATGACTGTGCTTCTTACTGGGTCTTGACTGTGCAGGGGTAGATCAAGGGGAGGAAGGCTTGGAAAAGGTCAGGAGGACTTTGAGAGGGTCCAAGGGATCCCTAACATCATTCCACAGAAGTTCACAAAGTTCAGATGCTTGGCAACGGTGTTTGCAAGCTTCTACAGGATGTCTGCAGGGGATTCTACAGGAAGTGCAGGATTTCTACAGGAAGTCTGCTAATTTCTACAGGATGTTCTGCAATCGGAGTTTTGGGTGATGGATGAGTGAATGAGCTATATGGGTGGATAGGGAGGATGAGAGGGGAGCTTGTGATGGCTTATGGACAGAGAGATGAGATGGAGAGGGGGTGTGTAAAGCTGGTTGGTCGATAGGAGGGTAGAGGCAATGAGAGGCCGAAAAGATAAAACAACGTGGATGATAGAAGAGTTGGGAGGTAAATGATCTAACTGGGAGGTAAGTAGATGGCTTAGGCACGACTGAGAAGGATAAGGAAATGATAGAGTGGTGTTGCGCAGTGTAAATGAAACAAATCACCTCTGTCTTGCGTATAACCAAAATGTCATCAACCTACTCTAACTGCTTTATTAGAAACCAAAGAACAACAATGTAGTTTAAGGGAAAATCGTGCATGGTGATGAAACAAAGAGTTATTCCACAAGATCTAAATTCATGGACACTTCTACAACTGAAAATATTACGTTAAAGCTTGCATGAACATGTACAACTGTGTTTTTGGTGGGTGGCATGGGCTGCAATCCCAATCTCTAAACAGAGGTGGCAGTGAGTGTGCAATCAACCCTTTTTTGGAGCTCTGATCACTCTAATCTCCTTACTCTAATCTAAACTACTGAAAGCAACTTTGTTCATAACACTAACCTATGTAACCACACCAAGAAATCTGAATCAGCAAATTGTGTTTCCAAGTGCATGTAAAGGACAAGAAATATAGTGCTGAAGGAAAGACAAGTAACAATACAAAGAAAGGAGGCCTATTGCTCTCAGGTTGGGCCCAACCCTGAGAGCTATAGCTCCTCTAAGAACTCAGAACTGAACTTGAATCTCCCTGCCTTTTATTAAAAGATCATAGTCATAAGTCTAACAACATGCCAAAAATGGCTTACAAAAAGCAAAACAGAGTTATAGCTCGTAATTCAGAATCTGCAACAAAGGTTCAAAAGTTCCCATCAAAGGCTACAACCTCAATATTTATACATTATGAGGGCCAAGCTAGCCTCCTAAATTAGTGGGGCTTGGCTGACCAACTAAAAGTAAACTGTTGTTCCCTTAGAATCCGTTGGCTGCCTTCTAGCTCGGTGGTGATAGCTGTTGGAGCTCGGAGTTGGGGTGGAGATCACGAGGAAGGTCATTCAAGGCTGTGGACAACCTTCCTACAAAACCGCAATGCCACCTTGGCTGTCTCCTTGCCTTCATCTGCGTGGTTTTGCTCCATTTAATGTCAAAAAACCTGAAATAAACATGTATTAGCCACCTAGGAATAGTGACTGCCCTCCTTCCTACAAATAACATGAATATACTAAGAAATGATGCATAAGTGATGAAAAAATGAAGGGTTGAGCAAGGTAAGTAGGCCAAATGAGCCCAAAATGTTACCAAAATTTGGGGCTCATCATCACCCCCCAGCTAAAATATTTTCTCATCCTTGAGCAACTAGTCCAACTCCTCATCCTTCATTGCCTTTACTGCCACCCTTACATCCCAAGCCTCTGTAGTAGTGTCCTCCTTGCTGATATGAAACCCAACCTTTCTGTTCACCTCTTCCCACTGTTCATTATCATCCTTCTCTGTGCTGCCTTCCATTAATCCTAGCAGCAGTGGTGGGCTTAGTTTGAGGCCAATCCAGCTGGCCTGGAGGTTTTGCATGGATTTCTTATAGAGGGCCACCCGTACTAGAGCTTCCCTCATCCGAGTTGGGGTATGGTACTCTCTGATTTTCAGACTGTGGGCCAATGTATCCCATCGGCGGGTGCAAGCTTGGACAACGTTGTCTCCTAACAATCTCTCCATGTCCTCAAAATGCGCTATGGCTTGGGCCTGCTGATCCATATATCTCAATGAAGCTTGAGGGTCAGTGGACAAGTGTTGGTGTGCCGAGATTAGTGCAACTGGATCCCCTGGTTCTGCTCGAATTAGCAATGGCTCATTCAGCTCTCGGTTCATGACTGCTTTGGCTTCTGCTGCTCTTTTGTCCTCATGGTTCAACCATGAGGCAAATGCCATTAATTGCATATCTCCTAAGGCCGTATTGGGATCCCATGAAATTACATGAGGCAGGGCCAAATTATGGAGGTAGAACTCCGCTAATTTGGCCTTATCCTCTGATGAACTAGTACTGCATACTTCAGTGAATTGCTGTGGGTCTTCGAGCTGAGAGATACCTCTTTGCGCCAAGGTATTGATTTGAAATTGCAACCATTGGTCTTTCAGGTACAGGCCATAGGATTTGGCCGGCTGTTTGCATTGTATAGCATCCATGGCCCAACTGGCCATGTAGGCCAATTGTGCCTCTTTCTGCTACAGCTGTTGTCTGAGAGCTTGCACCTCAATTTGTGCTTGCTGTTCTGCTTCCTGTAGATGCAAGGTTGACTCCCCAAGACCGGTTTGTAGTTCCTTTTTACCTTGCTGTTCTGCTGTGGTGTCATTGGAGGGTGTACCTGTTCCTGTCCTCAGCTCCTGTAGCTGCAATCTAAGCTTTTCGTTTTCTTCCTGTAGGAACACTCTTTGGCAGTTTGCCACGTGTTTAGCCATGGCTAATTCACTTCTGGCCTCCTTAAGTTGCTCTTGCAAGGGGCCTATGTCCGCCACACCCTTTGACTTGGCTATTTTCATCCACGTGTGTGTACGTACTCTCTCTTCCTCCAATGCAAAGAACAGTGGCACAGTGAATTTCTGAGGTATAATTTTGCCAGCCTCTAAGAAGTTGTAATATGAACTCAGACTTGGCTAAGGGCTAGGCTCTGGAATATGCTCTTTCTCCACTTCTTTTGGTGGCTCTGCTTCGCCCTCCCTCGGTGGTGATGAGGGTGCTTCTCCTTCCATTCTCTCTGTTTTTTTAAGCCTGGCTAAGGTTTCCTGTAGAGCATCCTCAGCATCCTGTAGCCGAGCTTTTGAAGTCAATTGGTCTAACCTTTCTTTCCAAGTAGTTTTCTTCGGGCTCCCCCTCTCATAGGTGACTGATATCCTTGAGGGGGACCTCTCCTTGGGCGAAGTAGGGGCATCATCTATAGTGATTGGGCTGCTGGATGGAGGCTGTGGCTTGCCCGTTTTTATTCTCACACTTCTCCTAGCTTTAAAGTATAGAGGGGTCTCCCTCTTTCTCTTCTCCTTGGGCTTAGGAGGTGTACTAAGGGCGGCCAGCACAGCTGTTGCCTCCCTTGCAAGAATGTCAGCTTTCTTCTCCTTGGGTTTCGCTTTTTCAGGGCTTCCTGTAGAAGACCCTGTTTCAGTTGATTTCTGGCTTCCTGTAGAAGTCGGTTTCGGTTTTCCTGTAGAGACAGGTGGCACCACTTTAGGTTGCTTTGCTGAGGGTGTTTTACTTTTTGACTTGGTTGCAGCTACTGTCGAGGTGCCTTTGCTGACGTGGACCTACTCAGCCTTGTCCACTCTGCTTTGTAATCTTTTCTCTCTTGCCGTCAAAATGGGTGTGTCATCCTTCTCCTTGGCACCCTTTTTCTCTTGTTTCTTCTCTTGCTTTTTCTTCTGCTCCGTGGTTGTGGTCTTCTGGCCTTTTTCTTTCTTCCCTGCGAGCACTGACTCTTTCTCCTCACTGCTAGATGAACCGAGCTCTTCGGTCAGCATCTTTATATCACCATCCTTGGTCAAATTTCTGAAGGCTTCCCATGAGAGAGGAACCTTGTATGTGTGGAGCGCATCCTCCATGAGGAGTTTAATGAGTCCATGGTGTGCTACCTGGTCTAGTGTGCCTTCTTTCAGCTTGGTGGCACATTCAATCATAGACTGTAGTAGAAAGTAGGGGATACTCAGTTTGTTTTCTACAGGTAGGTCCATCTGGTGCCTTAATTCCGTGAGTAACTGAAAATGGTACCCATATACAATGCTAAAACGACCTTCGCAGGTGATGTACTTCATAATCTGGAGGCTAACTTCACTCCACAGTGGCAGTAAGCTGGTTCTACGAACCCCATTTTTATCTTCTGAGAATTCCTCCTCTAGTGGAAAGAATTCTTTCTTAGCCTTCTGGCCCAATTTCCTTTCTTCTTTATCCCATGGTAATCCCATTGGGAGCTCAGTAACTCGGCTGATGAATTGTGGGGTGCGTCTGAGACTCAAACCCCTGAAGTTAACGGTGGCCAATGTCTTGGATTTCGGCTTCAGAGCTTGCAAAAACTCCTTTGCCACCTCATCGTCATAGCCCTGCAACTTGTCGCAGAACGACATCCATTGCGCTTGCGTGAATAGCTCCACCACCTTAGGATTCTCTCTTAACTTTGTTGAATCGGTTGGTTCCCTTCTGATGAACCCACCCGGCATGGTGAAAAACTGCTGCGTTAGCTGGAGGTGGCGAGTGCGGAAGAAAATTGGCCTACTGGGACAGAGCGTAGAATTACGCCTCTGCCACGCATACAATTCACGAAAACTTATCTCCCGAGGACCTTAACACAGCTTAATTATACTGACATCCTGTAGGACGACAATTCATGCAACGACAGACAATACTTGCAAATTTTTTTACGACCAGACTGTAGAACGTCGACTCTGCCACCCTCGAAACCAATTGCATGGAAGGTTCAGGCTTACCTTTTTAATCCGCCACCTTTTGACGTGAGGAACCCAATTTCTTGTAGAAGCAGCTTTCCTGTAGAAGTAGCACACGAATTCTGGAGGATACTGCAGTGGGTTTGCGCTCTCTGTGCTGCTTAACAGGCGTTCGAACGGCCGAAGACTTGGAGTGTCGAGCTTTAGAGGAATCCGGATGCTCACTCAACTTTGAAATGACGAATGATAAATGCGTGGGGTTGCAATCTAGCCGATTAGATTTGAATCCGGCGGAATCGGTGGCGCGGGGGTGAGCTGTCCCTGCCGGACCGTTGGACGACGTCACTCCATCATTCTTCTGCAAGTTCCCTTACTGCCGCATCATTCCCCGCAGATCCGCCGTCGTCATTTCTGTTACAACTCATTTCTCCCCGACTGGATGGCTCTCACGTGTGCACTGTCCGTTCCTTTTGCCACGACCACCACTTACCATCCGACTAGACCATCTGACTGGTCAACGTGGCCCGTCGATTGGCGATACAACCGCTCAACCCATTCACTTCACACTTGTAAACATTTTCAAAGTAAAATTCATGCAATTCGACGGAAGAAAGGGTCGAGGCACTTACCTGTGCGGCCGCGACACGATTTCTCAGGCTCTTGGACGACGATGACTCGATTTGTTTGCTGCTGCTTGATTGCACAGGCCCAGAGGTTCCTCTCCACAGGCCGCTGATGATGAATCTTATGATTCGGCTGCATGTGCCTGCGTTTTCATTGCATGTTGCAGGTGCTTGAATGGTGTACACTCTAGTTGGCTTAACTGCTACGGGACTCCTGCAGGATGTCCTGTAGCAGTTTTTCCTCCTCGGGTGCATGCTGCACGATGAAGACAGTGGCCTCACGATCACGCTCACAGGGCTCTTGGATAGCTGGGATGGATATGGTATGGCATCTCAGCGTTTTTTTCATTTAAAAATTGCTTTCTCTTGATAACTCAATGATCTGCTTTGATGGTGCAGATATCTTCATTGCATGTCGACAGGGGTGGTAGAAGGAGGTGACAGCAGTGTGTGAGGGAGAAGATGGTAGCTTGCATGCGTCTATACCGGACCTTGGTCATTAGATCTCCTCATACAATCAGTTCTGGGCCGTCCAAAACTTCTACAGGAAGTTTCCTGTAGAAATACAGAACTTCCTGTAGAAAGTTTGTACTTCCTGTAGAAGACTAAGCTGTGATGAAATCGTGCCCATACCTTGGAGAAGATGAGTATTCTTGGAGGAGGTGCTGGTGGGGTCTCCTGGCAGCATGATAAGGATCCTTGACTTTGAGTTGAGAGACCTCCTCTCCTTCATCGAACACCTGCAACCTGCATGCATTTCCACATTATAAACTTGATGTCCCTGTCTTTTTTGCTTATTGTTTTTTTCTTTTCTCTCTTTTTTTTTTTTTTTTTGAAAGATAGCAGGGGCTCCTCAATGAGGTTTTCACCCTTGCCATCCGCCTTAAGCGCCTCAGAGAGGTTTTCACTCAAGGATCTTTTTTCAAATCTTTTTTTTTTTTTTTTTGAAAGACAATAGGGGCGCCTCAATGAGGTTTTCACCCCTACCACCTGCCTTGGGAGCCTCAGAAGGGTTTTCACCCAAGGACCTTTATTAATTTTTTTTTTTTTTCTTTTTTTTTTTTTAGATCTTTCAGGGTATGCCCAAGGTAGAGGCAGAACCCTTCTCTATGACCAGCACTGACTTCTCCACAGTTTTGATGAATTCTTGTCTTGAGAGAGGTTTCATGTAGATCTTCAGTCGATGCCCATTGACAAGCATGGGGATGGCTTCCTCATCAATGGTCTGAATAAGAACAGATCCATTGTCATGACATTTTTCCACTGCATATGGTCCCAGCCATCTGGTTCTCAGCTTCCCCTTGAAATCTTTGTGCCTGGAGTCATACAACAGTGCCCAATCTCCTGGCTGGAATTGCTTGTCATTGAGGTGTTGGTCATGCTACACCTTTCTCTAAAGTTGAACCACTTCTGAGTGAAGGAGGGCCTGCATTCGGTGCTCGTCCAGTCCATTCAGCTGCAATAACCTTTCTTGTTGTGCATGGCTGAGATCTAGGTCCAGCTGAGCTGCCATCCTCAAAGTTTTGTATTCAAATTCAATGGACAGCAAAGCTTTCTTCCCATAGACCAGCTCATAAGGTGTGAAGCCGGTTGTGGTCTTCCAGGTGGTGTTGTAAGCCCATGTGGCCTCAACGAGGCGATCTGCCCAATCTTTCCTACTTCTGCTCACCACCTTAGTCAAAATCCCTTCCAATGCTCTGTTGGTGACTTCCACTTGCCCATTTGCCTGTGGATGATAGGGGGTGGAAGTCCTATGCTTGATTTTGTGATGAGCTAGTAGGTTTTCAATTAAGTTGGATGTGAACTGGCTTCCTTGATCGGTGACTAGCTCTCTTGGGTAGCCAAATTTGTAGAAGATGTTCTCTCTTAAGAACTCAGCCACCTTTCTTCTGTTGCTGCTTTGATTGCCTTAGTTTCTGCCCACTTTTTCAGGTAGTCAGTGCACACAATGATGTAAGACCTTTGCCTCGAAGGAGGGATGATTGGACCCACAAATTCCATACCCCACTTCTCAAATGGCTCAAGAGTCACTTGAGGTTGGAGAGGCATCTCATCCCTTTGAGTCGGTTTCCCCATTCTTTGGCATCGGTCACATTGATTGATATACCTTCTGACATCTTGATGAAGTGTGGGCTAATAGTAGCCTGCCTACAGGATTTTGAAGGCAGTCCTCTTTGCTGCAAAATGTCCTCCACAAGGCCCATCATGACAGGTGAGGAGGATATCAAAGACTTCCTCCTCCCTTACACAACACCTTAAGATCTGATCAGGGCCAAGCTTGAACAGGTTTCCCCCGATCCAAGTAAATGAGGCACTTTTTCTGATGATTCTGCTCTTCTCTCTTGAGGATAGGTGCGGAGGGAACTGTGCTGAAACAAGGTAGTTCGCTATATCAGCAAACCATGGAGAGAGTACTGAAATAGCAAACAGATGTTCATCGGGCATCTGATCATCCACTGTTCCATCCTCATCTACAGACAAGTCCAATCTAGATAAAAAGTCAGCAACAACATTTTCTTTACCTGGTTTGTCAACAATGGTCAAATCAAATTGCTGCAACAAAAGTAACCATCTAATAATACGAGCATTCACATCTGGTTTATTCATTAAATATCTAATTGCAGCATGATCCGTATGTACAAATGTTTGATAGCCAGTGATATAATGTCAGAACTTGTTCAGTGCATGGACCACAGCCAAGAATTCTTTCTCCGTTACAGTGTAATTCAGTTTAGCTTTGGATAAGTTTTTGCTAACAAAGTAAATGGCATATGGAAGTTTTTGTTCAACTTGTCCTAAAGCTGCCCCTATGGCTTTGTTCGATGCATCAGTGTGGATGTGGAAAGGTAGGGCCCAGTTTGGACCTCTCAAGATTGGGGCAGACACCAACTTGTCCTTTAATTCATTCAAAGCCCTCTGACAATCGTCAGTCCATTTAAACTCCACATCTTTTGCCAACAAGCCAAACAATGGTGAGGCTAGCTTGCTGAAGTCTTTAATGAATCTCCTGTAATACCCTGCTAATCCTAAGAAACTCCGAACATCCCTTACCTTTTGGGGAGGTGGAACCTTCTTGATGAGAGCAATTTTGTTAGGATCCACTTGTAACCCTTGGCAAGAAATGGTATGGCCTAGCACAGTCCCTTCAGTCATCAAGAATTCACATTTTTCAGGACTAAGGGACAGGTTCATCTCAATGCATTTGGTTAGGACTTTTCCCAGATTGGACAATGCTTCTTGGAAGTCGAACCCATACGAAGTGAAGTCATCCATATAGATTTCCACTGCATCATGGACCAGCTCCGAGAAGATGCGCAAGACAGCTCTCTGGAAGGTAGCAGGAGCATTGCATAGCCCAAAGGGAAAAACTCGGTAGGCAAAGGTACCCCAAGGACAAGTGAAGGTGGTCTTATCTTGGTCTTCCGGGCTGATTTGGATTTGGTTGTACCCGCTAAACCCATCTAGGAAGAGAAGAAATTCTTTCCTGCCAGTCCATCCAACACTTGATCTATGAAAGGTAGAGGGAAATGGTCTTTCTTGGTAGCTTTGTTCAGTTCTCAGTAGTCCACACAGATTCTCCACTTCCCATTTTTCTTGGGAACCAACACTAGAGGGGACACCCATTCGCTATCTGAGATGGGGTAAATGAATCCAACATCCAACAGTTTTTGCAATTCTTCCTTGACAATATCCTTAAGGGCTGGATTCATTCTCCTCTGGGGTTGCCTAACTGGTTTACAATCCTCTTTGATGTAGATGTGATGGGTACAGACCGAAGGATGGACTCCTTTCATCTCCTTATAGCTCCAAGCAAAAGCATCTAGATGACTGGCCAACAGGCTACACAGCTCCTTTTCCTGAGAAGGAGATAGGGAGGAGCTGATCTTTAACATCCTCTCAGGGCCGAACTCCACATTCTTGACTCTGGGAGTGACAGGGTTGGTTGCAGAAAGGTCCACTAAGGTGCTGGCTCGGGCAACCTCCACCAATTTCTCTAAGGATAGTGCATTGGGAGGTGGATTCTGGATCAAGGTCTCAATCAAGTCATCCTCGGTTGGGGGGTCTCTTCTAGTGGTGTCTAGGGTGCACAAAGGTGCTGAGTACACCTCATCCTCTTCTCCTTCCTCCAACCAAAGTGGTAAGTCATGCTCCAATGAGGGTTGGGCAGGAGGGTATAAGACTAGCTGCTTGGACATAGGACCATTTTTGATGGTCATGTTTCCTGCACGACAACTTATGTAAGCATCTGCAGTGGCTAACCAAGCCCTTCCCAAAATAAGAGGATATCTAGTGAGCTTTGCCTTTGGTTGCAGCACCAAGAAATCTGCAGGATATTCCCAAGAGTCAAAAGAGACCAAGACATCCTCCACAATCCCTTCAGGAGTCACGGTGGAGCGATCTGCTAGTTGCAGGACTGTCGAGGTCTTCCTCAAGGAACCCCGAAGGTTGAGTTTGAGCATGGTATCCCTGGTCATCACATTAATGGCAGCCCCCAGATCAATCAAGGTATGAGGTATGATGGTGCCATTGATGTGGACATCTACTACAAGACTCCCAGGATCTAGATACTTTGGGCAGATGACTTGTCCTAACATAAGGTCAGACAATTGTCCTAAGACATTGATGGTTGAAGCATCTCTCTTTCGCCTGCCTGGGTGTTTGAAACACTTTTCCTTAACCAGTTTGTTGTATATTGGCACATCCTTGATGGCTTGGAGAAGTGGTATTTTCACACACAACTGCTTGAGCTCTCCTAGAAGCTCATCCTCCTCTGGGTTGGGTTGTGTGGTGGCTGTTAGTCTCTCAGGAAAGGGTGGAATGGCCTTTGGTTCACTTTCCTATTTGTCTTCCTCGTCCTCTGGGGGAGGAGGTTGGCGATCCGGAAGAGTCTTTCCAGATCGAAGATTGATCTCCTGGATCTCCACAGCATAGGTAGGGCATGATGTTTCCCGAGTGTATACCTGTTGGGCCTGTCTATTGTTGGGGTTCGGGTTCGGTTGAGCAGGTATTTCAGGTTGCCTTGGAGGAGCAGGAGGTAATGGTTGAGGTTGAACTGGTGGTGGAGGCAAAATGGCGGGAGGAGTCTTGTACTGGGGCCTCCACGCCGACTGAGGTGCATTCCACTGAGGCTGTGGCTGGGCCTGTGAGTGATATGAATGAGTAGTGGGTTGAGTGTGGTACTGAGGTGGGTAAGACCATGGAGGAGGCACAGACCAAGAAGGATGAGCAGGGGGGCCCCAGGAAGGCATAGGAGTAGATTGGTTGGGGCTGTAATAAGCTTGGGGTGCCCCTTGCATCCCCTGCTGGTAAGGTCTAGGTCCTTGTGGCCTCCTTTGGTCGAGGAAATAGAGAGGTTCAGTGGGGGCTTCTGTCCCTTGGTACATGTCTTTAAGCCTAGGTAAGGTTGGACATTGATTTGTGGGATGGTCCTCCTCACAAACGAAACATACTTCAACCGAATGCAATGGGCATTCGTTCTTAGGGTGTCTCCTTGTACACCTAGGGCAGAAGATAGCCAAGGCCCTCTCAGCTTCTTCCTTCTTCTGCTGGATCCTGAATGTGTCAAGTTGCATGGCAATGGTCTGTCTCACCTCACTCTTAAGATCTTCTAATTGATTTGCAAACTCATGTTTGGAGAAAGGAATACCAGCTGAGAGGAGGTTTCCTCTACCTCGTTTCCGGGCTGCCCTAGAGTGGTTTCTAAACACAGTCTTTATGTCCTCATAAGGCAGTTGGTAAATATCTCCTCCAGCTAACATGTGAAGGGTATCTAAGAGGTCTTCAGGGACTCCTCGGAGCAGGACCAACTTGAGAGATTCAGGGTCAAGTGTGCACCTGACACGTTTATAACTAAGTTGGAACCTTTCCTCATAATCCTCTAAGGACTCATCATTTCCCATGGTCATCCGAAAGATTTCTCCCTTGGTTTCCTTGGACTTACAGTAGTCCCGGTACTTGGTATTGAAAGCTTGCTGCATCTGAGCCCAAGTGGTGATACTATTCCCAGGTAAGCCCATGAACCAGCGCAATGCTGCATCCTTAAGAGTTGAAGGGAAGAGTTTCAACTTCTGCTCATCTTCAGTATAGTCATAGGTTCGACAAAGGACAACAAACTCAAACAGGAAGGTATCAGGATCTTCAGTGGTCAGTCCATGAAAGTGAGGTAAAGCAGAGGGGCTAATGTTCTTCATTTTCATGTCTCCATTGGTCTCTCGGATGGGGAAGGCACCTTCTATTCTCTCATCTTCTCCTCTATTGTCAGCCATAGCTTCAGATGGAATGGTCTCTAATTCTTCTTCTGCTATAGGATCTTCGTATATCTCAGGAGGTTCACCTATAGGTTCTTCTGGATCACTGTCACCGAAGAAGAGAGAAGGGTGACTCAGTGATGTGGTGGGGGTGTTGGGAAAGAATTTGCCTGTTTTATCTTGATTCCTACGAGGCATGAAATGGAAAGACTTTTTTGATTGCTTTTGTTTTTTTTTCTCTGGTACCTGCAAAAACTGAAACAGATTGATCTACAACTATCTTGCTGAAATGAAAATGTAGAATTGAAATGAAAGCAGGAAAGAACTAATCTACTTTGCTCAAATGGAATTGCAGAATGGAAATGCTAATCTATGCTTGCAAAATTGAAATTGCGGAATTGAAATGTTAATCTAGGAAAGCAGGAAATTTCTATGCTACTTTTGCAGAATGGAAATGAAATAAACTACTTGGCAGAAGGCGAGAGTAGGAAAATAGAAGAAAAGCAACAATTACTAATACTCTGACGCTTCCCCGGCAACAGCGCCAAAAATATGGTGGGCTCCAGTATTGTAGCAATAATGCTACAACTCCTGGAGCTTCCTTCTCTAATTTTATCAACCCGGTAGTTCGTAACAAACTTGGAAGCGACGATGTTGTATGCACAAGTACTAGCTCTTGTCGCAGCTGTCACTTGGTCAGCTGGCACAAGTCCACTAGGGCTCAAGCCAACTTCTATATGTTCTCAGAAGAAGCTCTTTAAGTGATGAATGAAAGCTATCTCAAAGGAAATTAACCTACTTTGCAAGAATGAACTGAAAGCCAACAAAACATGGAAACCCTAGTAAACCCTAATTTGACCAGCTTAATCCTTACGATGGAATGGTGGGAATGCAACTTCTAAAAGTGATGCCATTACTTCTATTGAGATGAGATGCATGAGTCTAAACTACTTTCATCTGAAGAGAACATGTTTTTGTATTTTTGCTCAAGTGGTTGGAGTTACTATGACTGTGCTTCTTACTGGGTCTTGACTGTGCAGGGGTAGACCAAGGGGAGGAAGGCTTGGAAAAGGTCAGGAGGACTCTGAGAGGGTCCAAGGGATCCCTAACATCATTCCACAGAAGTTCACAAAGTTCAGATGCTTGGCAACCGTGTTTGGAAGCTTCTACAGGATGTCTGCAGGTGATTCTATAGGAAGTGCAGGATTTCTACAGGAAGTCTGCTAATTTCTACAGGATGTTCTGCAATCGGAGTTTTGGGTGATGGATGAGTGAATGAGCTGTATGGGTGGATAGGGAGGATGAGAGGGGAGCTTGTGATAGCTTATGGACAGAGAGATGAGATGGAGAGGGGGTATGTAAAGCTGGTTGGTCGATAGGAGGGTAGAGGAAATGAAAGGCCGAAAAGATAAAACAACGTGGATGATAGAAGAGTTTGGAGGTAAATGATCTAACTGGGAGGTAAGTAGATGGCTTAGGCACGGATGAGAAGGATAAGGAAATGATAGAGTGGTGCTGCGCAGTGTAAATGAAACAAATCACCTCTGTCTTGCGTATAACCGAAATGTCATCAACCTACTCTAACTGTTTTATTAGAAACCAAAGAACAACAATGTAGTTTAAGGGAAAATCGTGCATGGTGCTGAAACAAAGAGTTATTCCACAAGATCTAAATGCATGGACACTTCTACAACTGAAAATATTACGTTAAAGCTTGCATGAACATGTAAAACTGTGTTTTTGGTGGGTGGCACGGGTTGCAATCCCAATCTCTAAACAGAGGTGGCAGTGAGTGTGCAATCAATCCTTTTTTGGAGCTCTGATCACTCTAATCTCCTTACTCTAATCTAAACTACTGAAAGCAACTTTGTTCATAACACTAACCTATGTAACCACACCAAGAAATCCGAATCAACAAACTGTGTTTCCAAGTGCATGTAAAGGACAAGAAATATAGTGCTGAAGGAAAGACAAGTAACAATACAAAGAAATGAGGCCTATTGCTCTCAGGTTGGGCCCAACCCTGAGAGCTATAGCTTCTCTAAGAACTCAGAACTGAACTTGAATCTGCCTGCCTTTTATTAAAATATCATAGTCATAAGTCTAACAACATGCCAAAAATGGCTTACAAAAAGCAAAACAGAGCTATAGCTCGTAATTCAGAATCTGCAACAAAGGTTCAAAAGTTCCCATCGAAGGCTACAGCCTCAATATTTATACATTATGAGGGCCAAGCTGGCCTCCTAAACTAGTGGGGCTTGGCTGACCAACTAAAAGTAAACTGTTGTTCCCTTAGAATCTGTTGGCTGCCTTCTAGCTCGGTGGTGATAGCTGTTGGAGCTCGGAGTTGGGGTGGAGATCACGAGGAAGGTCATTCAAGGATGTGGACAACCTTCCTACAAAACCGCAATGCCACCTTGGCTGTCTCCTTGCCTTCATCTACGTGGTTTTGCTCCATTTAATGTCAAAAAACCTGAAATAAACATGTATTAGCCACTTAGGAATAGTGACTGCCCTCCTTCCTACAAATAACATGAATATACTAAGAAATGATGCATAAGTGATGAAAAGATGAAGGGTTGAGCAAGGTAAGTAGGCCAAATGAGCCCAAAATGTTACCAAAATTTGGGGCTCATCAGTTACCCCAGCCGTATTCCCTCTGGAGTCAAAGGGAACAACCTGAGAGTTAACATCACCCATGAAAAGCTGTTGTAATTAAAGCAGAAGTTGAAAAACTATTGAAAGCAGGTTTCATTTATCCGATCCCGTTAACGGATTGGGTATCGAATATTGTTCCAATTAACAAAAAACAGGGAAAAATAATAATATGCATCGACTATAGGGACATTAATCGAGCCTGTACAAAACACAATTACCCAACACCCTATATCGATCAAATCATTGATGATTGTGCCGACAACGAAATATCCTCCTTCATGGAGGGTTTTTCCGGATACAATCAAATCAATATTCTACCTGTCGATCAACCAAAAACGGCTTTCATTTGTCCATGGGGGACATTTGCTTATTGCAAGTTACCTTTTGGGCTTAAGAATGCCGGAGAAACTTTTCAAATGGCGATGTCTTATGCGTTTCACGACATCAAGCACATTGTGCAACCCTATCTCCATGATTTGCCTGCTCATTCATTACATCGAGCTGATCACCTCGTCCATCTACGAGCAATCTTTATGAGGTGTAGGCATTATCGGATTCGGTTGAACCCACACAAATGTGTCTTTTGCATAGAAATGGGTCGATTGCTGGGATTTGTAGTTTCGAAAGCCGGCATTTGCGTTGATCCCTCGAAGGTCGAAGCTATCATCAAATTGCCTCCTCCTTCGAGTCTTCGCCAACTCCAAAGTTTGCAAGGGAAAGTAAAATTTTTACGATGATTCATTCCTAACTACGCCGAGGTTACAAAGGGTTTTACCCAGTTGTTGAAGCAGAATACTTCATTCTATTGGGATGAGATAGCTCAAAAATCTTTTGATGCACTCAAACACGCGTTGACCCATGCACTGTTGTTGCATCCTCCCAAATACAACCAGGATTACTTCGTGTATCTCGTCGCCTCTCATTCAGCCATTGGAATGGTCTTAGTACAGGAAGATGAATTTGGAACTGAACATGTGATATATTACCTTAGTCGAACTTTAAATCCAACTGAGCTAAAATACTCACATGTGGAGAAATTGGCATTGGCAGCCGTTCAAGCTGTCCAACATTTTCGTCACTACATTTTACTTGTAAAACTACAGTAATTTCAGATTGCAACCCTATGATCTACATTTTGACCAAGCAATTGCTAGGGGGCAAGTACTCTAAATGAATCATTATCCTATAGGAGTTCGACTTGGAATTTGAGAAATCCAAGTCTAAGAAATCTTTAGTTTTTGCGGAGTTAATGTGTGACTTCCCGCGTGCTGACACGGAGGAGCCCATTACGGACAAATCCTTGTTTCTAGTCAGCACTTTAGATCCGTGGTATGGGGATATCATCGTTTATCTCCAAACCCAATCCTTTTGGCCAGAAATTTCAAGGTCAAAACGTCGAAAAATTCGATTCCAATCCCAACAATTCAGGATTATTGGAGACACTCTTTATCACCGTGGGGCGAACTCTGTTTTTCAACGTTGCTTAACTCACGAGGAAGCTGAAAGGGTTTTAAATGACTATCACTCTGGAGCATGTGGCGATCATATGTCTGGGTTTGCCACGACCCAAAAGATATTGTGCGTTGGCTACTTCTGGCCGTCTTTATTTAAAGATTGTATTACGGTGGTCCGAAAATGCCACAACTGCCAAATTTTTGATTGAAAGATGCGCGCTCCACTTGCTAATTTCGATTGGTCCTTTTGCCAAATGGGGTATCGATTTTATTACATGTAACCCTCACTCGGTGGGGGGGCATGTGTATATCATCCTTGCGGTAGATTATTTTACTAAGTGGGCCGAGGCAATGCCTACATTTGAGGTAGACGGCAAGACAGCTGTAATTTTCATATTCAATCATATAATTGCTAGGTTTGGTGTCCCGCAAGCGATAATCACTGATCATGGGCGCCATTTTCGAAACGTTATGATGACCGAAATTACAGGCCAGCTTGCTTTATGTCACGATAGTTCAACCCCTTATTATCCGCAAGCGAATGGTCTGGTTGAATCCATCAACAAAGTTTTAGTTGTCATGATCCGACGAATCATTGGGATTCATTGGTCGAATTGGCACAACATGCTATTTTTAGCTCTTTGGGCATACCAAACTTCAGTAAAAACATCAACAGGGTTCACTCCTTTCCAACTAGTCTATGGTTTGGAAGTCGTGTTACCCATTGAATGCGAAATCTCGTCACTGCAAATGGCCATCGAGTTACTTCCAGCCACTTTAGAAGAGGAAAAAAGTTTGTTATACTTGGCTCAATTAGATGAGAATCGACGCGATGCTGCATTGGCGATCGAGACTCACGCGAAACGCATGAAAGCTCAGTATGATCGAAATGTGACCCCTCGAAATTTTTCGGAAGGAGATCTAGTCTTTGTTTACGATCAAGCTAATGATAAATTAGGCGCTAGAAAATTTGTTCCTATGTGGCATAGTCCCTATGTCGTCAAGCGAAAGCTAGCCACAGGGGCCTATGAATTGGTAGACTTTGACGGGGACTCTTTGGGTAAACCCAGAAATGGTCTTTACTTGAAGAGGTATTATGCTTAACAGATGGGTATGGAGATTTTTAGTTAGGATAGTTTTTCTTTCTAGTTGGTGTGTTTAGTTTAAACAATGTGCTTAGATTAGAGAGTGTTTTTTCGTCATTATTCCTGCTTATCTTGGTTTTACTCTTGATATTGCAGATGTCGATGCCTCTCCAAACATACATTGGTTTCGCTGATGGTGCTTGTCATAATACACGGAACATCTCTTCCGCAGATTGGGTTATCTATTCGCCCTCTAACGAGTTAGTATCTATGCATGGGGTAAGCCTTGGTCAAACAACGAACAACATTGCCAAGTATAGTGCAGTGATTGAGTTATTATCTAAACCTATTTCATTTGGGATTCGGAGTTTGATAGTGAGGTTAGATTCTGAACTCGTTGTATTATAGCTTAATAGAGTGTATGCCATTAGAAATCCAGTGTTATTAAGATTATTTTTGAGAGTGCGTCTCTTAGAACGTGAATTTGATTATATTGAATATCAGCATATTCCAAGATCTTTAAATACATTAGTAGATGCAATTGCCTCTTGAATGTTAAATAGACATTTGCAATAATCATACATGTAAATTTAAAACCATTCCATAACATGATTTACGAGATAAGCCGGTAATAGTGATATATATATAGAAGTATGTCAAAAAACACATCGTCCTTGATCATAGGTTGAAAAACACCTTATGATTGGCAAAAATAATAAGTACAAAAACCAAAAATGTCACATGTGCCCACAATAGGCGATCATCCTATCACTGGTGATGATCTCTATAAGAAACCACTGCACGGGCCACCTTGCAAAGGAACCTCGTAAAAGGTCTCGGGACCCCAATCACATAGCGCTGAAGTCGACGAGGAATGTCATCTATGGTGGTCTCCAGAATATCTCCTGTCAAGTGCTCGAGATGACCCTCCAACTCGGCCAAAACCTCTGTTGATTCGTCATGTGGGGCTGGCGCGGGTGCAACTGGTTGCTTCCTCTCGTAAGGCCGAAGAGCAGCTGGTCGCTGTGGACCCACATCTGCATTTGAAATTTTTTACTATCAGTTTTGAGACGATGGAAAACTAACAAAAAATGAAAATAGGAAAATTGTTGAAAAGGATTTTACCTGACTCATCCCACTGCTCTCCTGGTGGAAGAACCATGTCTGGTTCACCACAAAAATCTATCCCAGCGTAAGGGAAGTCCTGAATAGAAAAGACCTGGTTTTCTAGCCATTGGAAATACTCAGGTTTGAATCGAGCAACCTCTGTCCTCTCGTCCGGGTGACGGGCCATAACTGCGACCCATCGCATCTCTCGAGGAAGCCCAGCTCCAACAGTAAGGTGCTGCGGGATCATCATAGGAACCCTCTCCAGGCCAAAACTCACGACCAAAGCCCCATAACCAAAGGTCTTTACTCGTCCGTTCTTGGCCCTGGTCAGTTGGCCTTTCACATTGGCCAACACAGCATCGCACCAGTTGAAGATGGTGCCTCGAAAGCAATCAACTGCCATACGCATCTGGGATCCGGTGGCAATATGTAATGTGGCAGCTCCGCAAAGTCTGGTGACAGTGAACGCAATCACCATGAGCTCAGGATGGGATATGGTCTTTATGTCTATCCCTTTGTCTCTAGCCTGGCTGTTGCAGTACTCTAACCTGAGGCTATCGACAGACTGGCCACCTGCCCTAGCCCCAAACAGAGTCAAGTCTTCGCCTCTCTTAGGCAAACCAGTCAAGAAATATATGTCTGCCAGCTCGATTTCGAGCTGGTGGCCGCCAATGAAGAAGCACTGGTCCTGTACGCTCCATCTGTCAACCATCCACTGTAAGAAATCCACCTGAGCCCTCATGCTAGGAATGGCCCAGAATTTGTACAAGCCACACGCCCTCAAAGCATCAAGTGAAGGCTGATGATTCCATGCGGTGGCATCCACGTCCTCATGCTCTCGTTCACGCCAATATAGCATGATGTACTCTCTGCATCAAGTATAAGGATAAATTAAATTGCTAGAAATTATCTTTATTGGTCCATTTTTTAGAATTTTTGGGTTAAAAACCCTTGCGACGGGGACCGCACCCTCCAGGTTAGACACAGTGCGTGGGACCGCACTTTGTCTACATGGAAGGTGCGGACCCCGAGCTTTTTCCCAATGGAGAAAAAGTCGGGGTCCGCAGGCCAGCAGTGGTAAACCTGCGGGCCCCCGTGCGCGGGTTTTATGCCTAGAAACCCTCCCAAAAATGAAAATAAATGACTAAAATAAAAAATGAACGGTTAAAAATGAAGAGTAGGATGATGTGGATTACCTGGAAAAGACGGCGTTCGATTCCAGCGGTTGGATTTTCCGCAATCTTCACGGGAATTTTTCTGAGCAAAAGCACTATTTTCTCACCCAAACTCAAACAGTAAAAATGAATTGAAAAAGGCCCTTTTTATAAGTTTTTTGAGTAAATAAATTGCAAATTTGTTTATGTTTCACTTTGGAAAGGTATTTTTGCGACATTTTTATCCATTTCAAACAGGTATGAGTAATGTTTGTGTTTTTGTGCAGGATAAAGGATTATTCAAGCGAAATCTATCATTTTCGACGAAAAACATTTAGAATCACCTTTAAGCTCTTTTCTAACTCCTGAAACATGAAAAGATTGCTGAGTGTTTCTTTTAAACTCGTTAAAATGGAATTAAAAGAAGGTCCACTTACAACTCTTTTCCGACTGTAAAAACATGAAAAGATCGCCGGATTTTTGTCGATTCAAATTCTATATTGGTTATAAAACGACGTGTCATTGATCGCTTTTTTACCTTTTTGGGTCAAAGGCACTAATGACGAAAAGTACTCCTTGATCCTAAAAGATCAAGCGGTTCTCTCAAGTATTATTTTATACTTTTTCTGGCTTGGGAGACACAAATTTACGAAAAAGGTCAACCCTGGAGTCTTCTTAAGTTTTTTCAGACTCTCTAAAATTGAAAAAAGCCGAGTTTCTCCTATACTGGACTTGTTAAAATTTCACAGTAAAGGACCTGTTCAATTACAAACAGGAACGAACCACTCCTTCTTAGGGTTCGAATTTAAACTAAGTTGGACTCATCCGAAGGATGAGCTTATAATCAAGCAAATGTTATCCTCCTCAAGCTTGTCAAAAATAAAGAGGTACTTGCTAGAAATGGTGGGGGAAAAGAGAGAAAAATGAATCTGTTTGTCATACTTTGTAACCACTCTTGAACATGACACTTTTGTTCACCTGGGTTAGAAATCCTTTTCCTAATAGTTGATCAAACCACATTGAAAGTCTTCAGCCGATTTCTGGGTATTAACTTTGGGTCAATTGTCACCAAACCATCTGTCGTGTCGTTATGTGTTCAATAGGTCACTGCCAATAAGCCATTCATCTGCAAAATATCTGTTATCCATCTTGACCATCCCTGAGTCAGTCCTTACAACTAAATTTCTTCAACTTGATCTATGATTTCATGTTGTGGGCTTGCCTACGACCGATCGCTTTCTATCGACATCAGCTCATTATCTAGAAAGATGATCTTCAAATCGTCAGTACCATGAGATCTGCATGCCTCAATGGCAGATTTCTCGTCGTTGACGACAATTTACATCATTGACTTTTGATCAAAGGATTTAGTGACATGTTTGACATCAACACATTTATTCGCATCTCATGGATTGTACTGGGTACTTTGAGATCCATTGACATCACTGGTGGTTTCTCTCACACTTGTTAACAATTTACATCATTGACTGGTAATCAAGTGGTTTCTACCATGTTCGACATCAACACATTCATTCGCATGGATAGAATCGTACTGTTTCGGGAAGTAGAAATGAAGACCTTGGATCTGGTTTCCACAATCCAAGCTGCGAGGGATTTTGTATTCATTATATAATGGACTATTCATAAACAGATGGTTGCGTCCATATTGTTTCCACCTGAGTCTATACTTGTGATGTTTTACAAGATCATTCCTATATCAGAGCAGTAGTTAGTTTTCTAGTCAGTTTTGATCTGAGTATGGGAATGCCTACCTCAACGATGATATGATCTCATATATATATATATATATATATCTTGCATTGAATGTTTTTACAAGTTCCAACCGGGCTCTCCACAAGATGATCCTCGAAATGATAAAGTACTTCACTCTTCCTAAATGATCAATGAAATCCTCATCTAGTACAAACTTCGCACTTTAGGGGGCAATCTGTTACACAAAAATATCATCACCATGATTATTTGCAGTCAGTATGGGTCCATCATCACTTGTATTGTCCTCCTAAGCAAGTCTCAGACCTTAGTTCTTCAATTCAAGCTTTGGAAATGGGAGAAAGACATTAAAAATCAATGTAACTCTGGTTCCACACTTTCTCTCATTGTCACCTACGGTCCCGCACCTTCTATGTACAAAAATTGTGGACCTGCCAGCTCTGTCCCTAACGGTGTAGGTGCGGGCCCCTGTGAAAGTCAAAAGGCACAAGTTTTATCTTAAAAAACTCACTTTGGGTTAATTCTAGAGGATTCTAGAAGGAATTTTGACGTGGATTGTTCGCTCTGAGGTGGTTCATGCATCCCAAAAGAGAAGGAGCTAATCCCATGATGAGAGTAGCTATCCCTTTGAAGAAGGGATTTATCCCTTTGAAGGAGGACCTACTAACCTCCCTCCATTGCACTATAAATACAAGCATTGGTCTAGTTGCTGAGGAGGTTAGAAGCTGAACATTTTTTAGGGTAAATGCTGGTGAAATCAAGACTTCCTAGTTGAGCTTAAGAGGAGAGATCACATACCTTTTTGGATTCATTGGGGAGTGAGTGAAACTTGTCAAAGTAGAGGAGACTTCTTGCTGGACCCTCGGAGGAGCTTGTACAACGTCAAGGCAAAGGTTGTAAAGTTCTTCTTCTTTTGAATTAATACAATCAAACTCATTTTTCTCAACAAGTATCTTATGTTATTTGTTTCATGGACTCCTTGACTTTCATGTTAAATATGTTTTATGATTTTGGCTTTTCAGGTGCTATTTAATTTGTTTGCCTTGTTTGTGTTTGTAGATTCACGACAAAGGAGCTCATTTGGATCAAAGGAGCGAGGGCATCCACAAACTTGCATTGGACCTAAGGTAGGCCCTAAAAACACTTGTTTTCCATTGTTTATTAAAGAATATTTAGAGAAATATAGTGTCTGGTTGGTTTTCTTGTCATTAGGTTTTCTTTAGATTCTAGGAAGGTCTATCTTGTCCACAAGATCGACTTATTCCATGTGACAGTAATGTTCTTGCCTCCACCCACTTCATAACGTAATCAATACAAACTAAAATATACTTCTTACCTTTTGACATAGGGTTGATGGGACCTACAAAATCAAGAGCCCACCTCTAAAAAGGTTCTATGAGAACCTCTGGCTACAAAGGAATCTCATCTGATTGTATAAGCCACCCTATTCTCTGGAATATGTCACACTTCTGGATATATTCCCTTGCATATTTGAAAAGACTTGGCCAATAGTAACATGAGGGAAGGATCTTGTAGGATGTTCAGTTGTCTGCAAAATGTCCTTCACACAATTCATCGTCACAAGCTCTCAAAATTTCATAGATCTCATCTTCCTGGACACACCTGTAGATAATCAAATCAGGTTGAGTGAAAAAAAGATCCTCCTAATGTAAGAGCAATCAACATTTTTTCTAATAATTCTCTTTTTCTGATTAGATGAAACATATGGAGGAAACTTTCCTATAGCAAGGTAATTTGCCATGCCTGTAAACCAAGGTTTTTTAACAGAAATAGCAAACAAATTTTCATTAAGAAAGCTATCATTAACAGGAACATACTCACCTATATGGTTGAGTCTAGATAATAAATGAGCTACCTGTTGGAAACCAACTCACAAAAATATAGAAACAATAGATCAATGCCTTAGAATTCAGCCTCTTCGAGGGGAAACCTCCTTTACATTACACAAATGAACAATTCTTGGATGACGCAAATGGCTAAACCTCCCTTCTATATATAGGAGTCCAAGCGGTCACAATGTAATCAAGCCAACATAAGAATAATAACATAAGGGCACAAAAATAACAATAGTGGGTTTCTATGGGGCATACTAATAATATATGGGGACAATAATAACAATAAGGGATACAATGACAATAGTAATGGGGGAATCACTATTATTATAGGGGCCTACATGCCCCTCTCCTTCCGAAAATCATTTTCCTCAATGCTTGAGTAGTTCTGGATGCTTTTGTATAAAATTCTCATCCTCCCATGTGGAATCTTCAGTGCATAAGTTCTTCCACTTGATTAGATGCTCTAAAATTGATCGATTTCGTAGCTATCGAGTTCTTGTTTCTATTTCTGCTTTCGGTTCCAATATGATTTTTCCTTCCTCGTTAAACTCTGGAAATATTGTTTGAACTGGGAGCTTTTCACCTATAACCTTCTTTAAACATGAAACATAGAAAACTAGCTACACTCGGGAAGCTACAGGAAGCTCCAATTTGTATGCCATAGTACCAATATTTTGCAACACCTTGTACGGACCATAATACTTTGGTGATATTTTATTATCCTTCTTAGCTTGCTTGAGGGATATTTGTTTATATGGTTGTAGCCGTAGGAGTACCTAGTCACCTACATCAAAACTTCTTTTGCTGTGATTTTGATCTGCCTGTTGTTTCATTCTATTCTACGCCATCGTGAGGTTATCGTTTAAGAGTTGCAAAACTTATTGTTGATGCTCGATGTGATGTTCCACTACTTGAAGCTTAGAACTTTCTCTTAAATATGATGTGATAGATGGTGGATGATATCCATAAAGTGCCATAAATGGAGTCATTTTTGCTACAGTATGGAAGGAAGTGTTATACCATCATTCAACCAAAGGAAACCATTTGACCCATTATGTCTGCTTATCAGATACAAAGCAACGAAGATATCATTCCAACCATTTGTTTACTATCTCATTTTTCCAATCAGATTGAGGATGATAAGATGAAGTATGAGCTAGCTGAGTACCGAGACAAGAAAATAATTTTGTCCAAAAATTTCCATTGAAAATGGGATCTCTATCACTTACAATAATCTTTGGGTTTCCATGTAGCTTTTGAATTGTTTCCATAAATGAAGTAGAAACTGTATTGGCTTTAAATGGATGCGATAGTGCACAGAAGTGTGCATACTTGGTAAGTATGTCAACTACCACCATGATAACACTCTTTCCTTCGGACTTGGGTAAACCTGTGATAAAATCCATTGAAACCTCCTCCAAATGTTGGCTTGGAATGGATAAAGGTTGTAATAGACCCGGGGTCTTAATTGTTTCAACTTTGTTTTGTTGGCAAACCAAACATTCCGCCACAATATTTTGAATATTCGATTCAAGGGCATCCCAAAAAAAATCCACCCTGTGGTAAGTTTTTTAAAAATATTGAGTGCCCTCCTAATGGAGAAGTGTGAAATTCCATAAGAATCTTTTGTTTGAGTTGGGAATTCTTTCGTAGGTATAAGTGATCTTTGTACCACAACAAATCATTTTTCCAGCTAAATGTATCAGATGTACTGGGATCTTGTTGTAACTTTCAAATGAGTGCCCACACTTCTTCGTCATTCTTCCATGCCTCCCTTGCTTCATTTATCCAATCTGGTTGGATAATAGAAATGGCACACAACAATGCTTCCACATCCTTATCCTTTCTTGAGAGTGCATCTGCCACAACATTTTGCTTCCATTTTTTGTAGATGATTTCAAAGTCACAACCCAACATTGTTGTGACCCATTTTTGTTCCTCTTGAGAGGATAATCTTTGTTCTAAAAAGTATTCAAGACTTTCATGATTCGTTTTTACCTTGAAGTGTCTTCCCATTAGGTAGGGTCGCCATTTCTTAAGTGCATGTAGTATTGCCAACATTTCCTTCTCATAAATAGCTTTTTTTAAATACTTTCCCTTGATTGGATGACTTTCAAAAGAAATGTGTCTTTCATCTTGCATTAAAACAACACCAATTCCATTTCCTAAAGCATCACAGTCCACAATAAAGGTTTTTGTGAAGTCTGGCATAGCTAAGAATGGTGCTTGGCACATTGCCTCTTAAAATGTTCGAAGGCCTTTGTTGCTTCTAGAGTCTATGAAAATGCATCTTTCTTCAATAATGTTGTTATAGGTGCTACTATTCTCCCATAATTCTTAAAAAACTTGCGATAATACCCTATCAACCCGAGAAATCATTGCAGATGCTTTATGGATGTGGGGATTTTCCATTCCATAATGGCTTTAATTTTTATAGGGTTTACCTTAACACCTTCACGAGATACAATATGACCCAAATATTCCACCTCTTGTACTCTAAAGAAACATTTGGAGCTTTTTGCATATAATTGTTTCTCCTTCAATAGTTTGAGCACCTTGTCAACATGTTCAACGTGATCCTTCCAAGACTTGTTGTAGATTAGTATATCATCAAAAAATACTAACACAAATTTTCTAAAACCTTGAAATGTAGAAGGTGCATTGGTAAGGCCAAAAGGCATGACAAAAAATTCATAATGACCCTCATGAGTTCTAAATGATGTTTTCGGAATGTCTTCAGTCTTCATTCTGATTTGATGATATCTTGAAGGAAGATCCAACTTGGTGAAGTAAATTGATCCATGCAATTCATCCAATAATTCATCAATGACAAGAATGGGAAATTTATCTTTAATAGTGAGCTTGTTGAGCTCCCTATAATCTGAACACATGCACCATGATCCATCCTTATTGTGCACCAATACTACTGGAGCAGAGAAAGAACTTTTACTAGGTTGAATTATACTAGCCTCAAGCATTTCTGCAACCACACATTCAATTTCACTCTTTTGGGCATAGGGATATCTGTATGGCCTGATGTTTTGAAGAACGCTTCCTGGAATCAAATGAATAGCATGATCATGATAATGAATAGGTGGGAGACCTTTGGGAGTCTCAAATACCTTGGAATGATTGTCCAAGACTTTTTGTATATCTGGAGAAATAGATGATTTCGATGTGGGAACCTCTAGCTAAAATAATTGTGTAATTACACCTCGTTGTTCCTTTTTTAGAAGATTTTTCATACCATTAGAGTTGATTATCTTTCTTGGTTTCCCTGCAATACACCTTAATTCAACTTCCTTTCCCACCTAACAAAATTTCTTGAAACGTTATTGAAAATTAAAAGCTATTGTACCCAAGGATTGTAGCCATTGGACTCTTAGTACAACATCAACACCACCCATTGGAGTGGAAAGCATCGGGCTATTCAATACATATTCTCCCATGGTGTTATAGACATTTTGTGCCTTACAGAATTGAGCATGAAATGTCCATAATCTAAGGGATCCAAAGTCCCTAAACATGTTGTTCCTACCCCTAGAGGAACAAGGCTAACAAACCACAGCAATTCACAGAAGTTCTCAACCAGAAACTGATCAAAAACAAGTCAATTCAGGATCATTTCAGTGGCTACACTAGCTGTTTGCGCTGAATGTCAAAGCCAACACTGGCTACCTACGTTGAATGTCAAAGGGAACACTGGCTACCTGCGCTGAACGAGAGTGGACATGTGGCAAGTTCATTTCTCAAGGTGTCAAAGCCCAGGAAGCTTCCAAAATGACACTTGCCTCAGGGAATTCGACTGGTGATGAGTAAGAGGTTCCAAATCTCCAAGTGGAAGCAAGAACCTCCAAGTGGAATCAAGAACTGACAGAGGGAGAGGACACTAGTCAGATCTCAAGCTGACTCATCCTCTCTCCAAACATCTATATATGGATCTCTCCTCCATGAGATCTGGAGGCTGGAATTTTGTTATTGCAAAGAATTGCTATTGGTTTGAGATTGGAATCATTAGGTGCTTAATGCTTTGAAGGGAGTGAAGATAGGAATTCCATTTGCTGGGAAGGAGATGCTAGATTGGAGCCCTCTGGGTTGTATCTCTTCCTGAACCTTGTTATTCATCAATAAAGCTATCTTGGTTTCTCCTATATGCTGATGTATTCTTGATGTATGATTGCATTAGTATGTTTAGTTTATTTCTAATCCTGAACTAGTTATGAATATGAATCCATGTCTTGTGTAGTGTTCTCTTCTTGTGATCTTGCAGAAACCTCTTGAAGCTGGGCGAGCGAGAAGGAAAGTAGCTGGGAACTCTCCAAGAGAAGAGTAGCCGGATCGAGGGACAAACGGAAGACACCGGTTAGTCCATCCATCTATCTCTTCATTCTTAATTCATAAAGGAAGAATACTAGAATAGCTGTCTCTGTTTGTTGCTAAGGCACTGTCACACCTTAGGTGGATAGGATCGTCCTGCATAGGCATTTTTCCCCACAACAAATTGGCAACTCTACTGGGGAGATCTGTTTAGTCATTTTATTTTTGTTTCTATCATTGTTTGTTTCATAGACTCGACAGCAACAATCGAACTGCATCTGCTTTTCCCGGATGCAAAGTAGACAGTTGCTGCTTTGATCCAATCACTGGACTTGTCTATGATCTAAACTATGGACTCACAAATGATTTGATGATCCTTTGTGATAGATCTTAGTACTCCCTCAAAGCATCCCTTTGATTACACCTTGCTTGTTGCTTTTATTTGGCCTGAAACAATAGATTAAATAGCAATCTGTGACCCAGAACCAGTGGGAAACGAGAGTTTCTCCTTCAGCACAGACCCAGTGAAGGGATTCTGCATTTCAACGCAGGTCCCGTGAAGGCTACCTGTGCTGAATGTCAAAACCCCTGTGTTGAGGTTGCGCTGAACCAATTTTCCCTTGTGCAGCTGGGGTTCTCTGCTCTGTTTTGCCTTGTTTTGATCTCTGATTTTTGCAGCCTGTAACCAGCATAGGTACTAGTCTCATAACTCCTTTTCTCTGCTTAGATTCCACCTCCTTTTGTACAAAAATACTGTGAGTGTTTTTATGTGTTTGTGGCGTCATTTACAGTTTTCCTTTGCATGAGTGAAATAATCATCCTGTAGCCCTTGATTCAGATCTGTTGATTGTGATCTTAGGAGAGAGTTCATTGGCTGTTTACAGTTGATTATACATTTACTTTTGCTTATTGGTTTGGGTTTGTCTCTTTTAAGTGTCGAAACAAGTATTAATTTCGAAAATCGTTAAGTGTTGTAATCTCTTCTACCCTCTCTGATTTCGAAAAAGTAAACTTGTTTGTATTTGTCATTTAAAAGAAAATTCAAAGTTGTACAAAAAGCTTTCTTTTGTAGGCATCAATACTAAGAAAGAGGAAAACAAACACCTGCATTGTGCATTTGCATCTTGATAGTTTGCATGTTTGATTTAGGAAAAGTGCATTAGAGTGTGTTGATTGCTCTTTAAGAAAAGATGGTGTCTTTCTTTTCCCTCAGTAGCTAGGATTTTCAAAGTTGAAAAGATATAAAGCTTGCTTATCATCTTTAGACTGCATTTAGGAATTGTATCATACATCTCGTGGTGAACCTTGAAAGGCAAACTTCTAAAAAGATCAACCTAAAATAAATTGAATGAACTTAACAACGCTTTGCAACATAACGCACAACATAGAGGTCTAGGCTAGAGACGTGTTCCGGCGTCGTAAAACCTGGTGACTGTCGATCTCGTTGATGGTGGGTGATTCCTCCTGAGGGACGATAGCACCAGTACGGATTGTGCTCCCATGTACCGTCGCGTATATATTGGGAGACCCCTATAGGAATAAAACCTTTATCCTTAGGAAGCCATGTCGGCCGCCCTACTGATCGCAATGCATTGAACACAGCATTCAGGAAGATCGACCGCCCGTACCCTAAAAAGTATTCTGCAGTTTTGCGAAAAGTTTGGCACACCCTCTGCCTAGAACTCCAGAGCAGTTTCAGACTCTATAACAGAAAAAGTCCATCCGAGCATTTGTCACTTCAGGCTCGTTAAAACATCGAAGGAGACTAGAGTCATCTTTAGCTTTTTCTCGACTCTTTAAAAGTGAAAAAGCAATTTGTGTCTAAAAGCGTCTAAAAATTTCATTTAATTCGGAAACACACTTTCCATTTTTGTATTTTGGTTGATCGAGTAATCCGCAATCGTGGAAGAAAGTCAATTGAAACCTCGTCGTTCGCGGAGGCTTACGAGTCAACCATCTTTGTCTCCGGAATCGAAAACAGTATGGACAAAGTGAACTCGTTTAACCGGTTTGAAATCTCCTATCAAAGTTAGAATAAGTGTTCCAACAACATCTGAGATTCCAGTTACTCCAAACATTTCTGGAAACCCTGCCTCTATAGAAGAAGTTCAACAACCACAGAGGGACAGTAACATTGATCCTAGTCTGGGAGCAAATACTTGCGTTACTGAACCAGTTCCATCTGTAACTGGTTCAGAGAGTCTTGCTCCTCAAACAACTGTTGCTGTCGATTCAACCCCTTCTTCGGCACCAAAAATATTTTACGGACCTGACGGTCTTCCCCTTCCACCTGGTTTGATTGCGATAGAGGAAATTGTAGAGGATCCGCAAGCAAGTACTCCAACACATTTTGGAGTAGGGGTCACTCTATTTCCTTCTACATCAGAAGTTAGTCTACCACAAGTGGAAGTTCCTGTAGAATCGCTAGGCAATCTATTGGATAGACTCAAAATTTCTGAACAACCGTCAACATCTAGGACTATGTCGAATGACACAGCGACAGCAGAACTCCCTGCCGTCACTCCGACAATGTTTTCCGGCACACCATCTGTCCCAACTAGCTCACAACCACTAGAAGGAGTCCACCCAGGGACTATTTCGACAGTGTGGTCCGTTCCAGTTTGTTCCTTCGGAATAATATCCGGCAACTCTTATGTTGAGACTCACCAAATTGATCCATTTGGAGGTCAATTTGGGCAATCCAGTCCCCAAGGACAAACAATCCCCTTGAGTTCCGGATTGCTACCGTATGGGGGGCAGTATGCCCTTTCACTACCCCCTCCGGGAGGGTATCCATACGGGAGTTCACAATAGTATTCAGGTTATACTGGAATTACATCAAGTGGTTGGGTACCTATGCTACCTCAACAACCAAGGGTTGTGTATTCTATGCAACAATGTGTACCTATGTCGAACATCCCGACCACACCGGCTATTGTGACAGTGTCGCAAGTTCAAATGTTGCATGTTGTATGCCAACCTCAGATTTGTCAGGTTGTAATGCAATAGCCCCTTGACCCTGTGACTCAACCACAATCGCCTACTGGTGGGGCGACACAGGTCCAAATGGGTACAATTACCCCACACCTTGGTCTAACGGTTAGTATAGCACAGCAGAACATGGCTTCACAACCGTGGCTGGTGCAATACCAACAACCACAATTCCAGCAAGTGTACCAAGGTTCTGAGCAGCAGATCTTTGCGAACAGTGGACAACCGTATATTCAAAACGGTCAAAACCAACCGCTTTACAGTGGTCAAGTCCACCAACCGTATCAGTCATACCAACATCAATTACATTATGCTGGTATGCAAAGGCCCACTGCTCAGGCGATTCCTTCGTATCCTGGGTATGCTTCACCTAACCTGAATCAACAGTTACCATTCGTGGCAACTTTAGAGTTACCCGATTTACACCGGTTAACCAACGATCTGATTGCTTACGCCCCTTGGTGGCCAGCGATTCCTCACAAACTTCCATCTAACATTCCTAAATTCAATGGAAATCCAGGTGAAGACCCATCGAATCACGTGATGACTTTTCATCTGTGGTGTTCATCAAACACCCTAAACGATGATTCAATAAGGCTTTGCCTTTTCCAGAGGATGTTAACGGGTCCAGCGGCAAAATGGTATATTGAATTACCTAGAGCCTCGTTCGACAATTTCAGCTCCCTAGCCACGACTTTCTTAACCCATTTTCAATTACCAATAAGGTATGAAACGGGAACAGAAATCTTAACCAACTTCAAGCAAACAACGGCCACTCACATATCTGATCATATACATGAGTGGCGTCGTCGTCGAAGGATGGTAAAAATGTACATTCCCGATCAGTTATTAGCTGAATGGTTTATCAAGTCGTTACTTCCTGCCATAACGGAAGATGTGGCCAAGGGGGGAGTCATAACGGAAGAGAAAGTTATTGCTCGTGCACAATATCTAGACTTAGTCTACACTCAGTCTGGCACGCTCTACGACAAAATACCTGACGCCCCTAGACCGGAATTCTCAATTCCTCCTCCTCCTAAATCAAATAGTGACTCTCATGCCGGCGATGGTGTGATTGGCACGACAAACACGAAATCGACAAAGGCTTCGTCTAAGAAAGCCCGTAAGAATTCAGATCAAAATGCAAAAGAAGAAATTCTTGCTTCGGAAGTAAATGCCGTATCAGCAGATAAAGGCAAAGAAACCAATCAACCAGGAAGCAAGAAGAAGCAAAACAAAGGGAAGAAGAAGAAACAGGGTGAGTCATCCCCTGAGAAAACTTCTTCAAACCCTCCTGGGAAAGGAAAACCAAAAAATCCATGTTTTATATGTGATGAGGATCATTGGACACAAAATTGTCCATACAGAGCTGAGCTCAAGAGGTTCTTCAAAAGTTCGCAAACCTCAGCTGTGTTAACTGATCCGTTTCCCAATCCAGGTCAAAATCTGGTTGATAGTGGAAATGCTTCCCCGTCGCAAGTGCTAATGTTGTCAATCTCCAAGCAACAAAATGATGCTTTGATTTTGACAAGGAACAAAGATTACGGGAATCCGCAGCTGTCGAACGACAAAGGTAAAGATCAACCAAGTAGTTCATGCCAAAGTAGCACAGAATTATAATATAGTAGAGGACCTGGCCCAATCGTCGTCCGCTATGTCGACACCTGAGGTATCGCAAAATTCCCCCTCCCAAGAGCAAACTTTATTATCAGCAATAGGTGGGATTGGCCCAGTGGATTCCAATCTTGTGGCCTTTGATCATAAAGGATATGACCCTCAGTTACCAGCTCAACTAGCTTTCCTTATTCAAGTGAAAGCCCTCAACAAAACTGTTCATCGAACAATTATTGATGAGGGGGCATCTACGTGTATTATGTCGATGAGTTGCTGGAAGAATTTAGGCTCACCACCCTTGTCGAAATCGTCAACGACGTTAAAAGCATTTGATGGACGATCATACACTCCATACGGGATTTTAAGTAACTTGCAAGTTGAACTAGGGGGAAAAACAGTAGGAATTGATGTTGAAGTAATTGATGGAAACCTCGATTACAACATCCTACTGGGAAGGCCCTGGATATATGCCATGGCCGCAGTTGTGTCAACCTACTTCAGGAAGATTGCATTTCCCTTTCAAGGAGGAATTACGGTCGTCGACCAACAAACTTTCCTCCCCGACAATTCACAAGTTACGGGAACCATTCCAATGATCCATGGAAGCAATCATTCGCTTCAAAATATTGGAGTAGGTCTCCTACAAGACCCTGCCTTAATGGGCACTTTTGCCCTACCGCCTGCAAGTAATCTGGCGAAAGTGGCCACAGTGGAAACCTACAATATGAAATCTTCTATATCTAATGGATTCGGAAGATTCCTAAACATTTTGTCAGCGTGGATCATCGCCCTAATAGAAATACTGTAAATACAGTGGGCTCCGAGGACGGTTCTTATCTCGTGTCAACCTCGTTAAAAAATGAAACAAGGAGTCATGAGGACAGTTCTTTTACTGTGTCAACCTCATTAAAAAATGAAACAATCCCCTTTCCAAATCTCAAAGGTAAACCTTCATTCCAACCACCAAGTTGAATGCAATGAAGCTTGGGGGGGCATGCACCTCAATTTGCGTTATTATGCTGGGGGCATGCAAACTTATCATGAGCAGTGTTACCACAGGGTTCAAGCTCGTTAAAAAAAAAATAAAAATAAACCCGCATCGAGCAGTTTTAGCACACAGTTCATGCTCGTTAAAAAATAAATGCAAGATCCGAGCAGTTTTAGCACATAGTTCATGCTCGTTAAAAATTAAACATAACACCGAGCAAATGTTTCCACCCGCGTTTAAGATCATTAAAAAATGAACTATCCCGGTAAATAACCACTGTGAATGTAATATCATCAGCCATTAAAGCCTTGGTCGTGTTTGCACCGTCACCTCCACTTTTCCATTGGCCGATCGTTCACCTCCATATGATTGTTTACCCATTTTGAGGAACAGCTGCGGAGAGTGATTTCACCTAGCCATCCTTGTGACACTGCCGTGATTGGAAAATTCCAACCTGTACCTGGAATCAGCTGCTAACCCTGTTTATCACTTGTTCCTCAAAAGACGAGTCTTCTTTAAGCTCTTTTCAACTGACTCGTAAAATATGAAAAGATAGCCGAGTCCTTGGCCTTCCAGCTCGTTAAAGGGACAGGAAGTGCTATCCCTCCTCTAGATTTTAATCTTTTTGGACCTGAGGGATTATTGCACAAAAAGATCGAGCGCTTGTTTTATTCGGCTCGTTAAAACTATCGAAAACTCATCCCTTCTGTATTTTTTTATACTTTTTCGGACTTAAGGGATTAGATGACGAAAAAGGACTTTTGGAGTTAACTTTATGTACCTTTTCAGACTCTCTAAAAATGAAAAGGACCGAGTTATCCTTGTCGTTAGACTCGTTAAAATCATTAAATAGCGACAAACTTGTCTTTAGACGAGAACGAGTTTCACTATCGCTAGGCTCGTTAAAACATAGCGATGGGCTTGCCCGAAGGGCAGGTTATAGAACAAGCATATGTTATCCTCCTCAAGCTTGACAAAAATAAAGAGGTACTAGTCAGCAATGACTGGGGAAAAATTGGGAGAAACTAAAGAAAACTTCGATGGTAGAAAGTCGCTCTTGAACATGACACTTTTCCTCCGTACCACAATCGGGTTGGGTTGTTTCATTCACCGGTCACATCCATGGTCTCGCCATACCATCCATATTTGGGGTAATGCTACCGATCCATCGCATCAGTGTCGCCACATGTTCAAGAGAAGTCGTTCAGAAAATTCAACCGTGTCCCATCCACTGCCATACATTATCCTTCATCCTTTCATGACCGCCACCCCGAATCATATGTCATAGATCGTTTTCACCTCCATTAAAATCATTAGCTCCGTTCTGTGTCACTGATGTGGGATTCATTAAGGCCCTCCTTTAACGGATCGCTTCTTGTCGACATCAGCTCATTATCCAAGAAGTTGATCTAGGAACAACCCCTTCAGTACTTTGAAGCTTGCATGCCTCAATGGCAAGTTTCTCACTTCCGGCGACAGGTATACATCAATGACCTTCGACCAAAAGATTTTGCGTGGTGTTCGACGCCAAGTCCTTTATTCACACCACGTGAATTGTACTGCAGTACCTTGAGGGTCATTATCATTATCGTTGATTCCTCTCGCGCTTGTTAACGGTTTACATCATTGACCTGTAATCAAGCGATGTCTTTCCATGTTCGACTCCAGAACATTTCTCACATGGATCGACTTGTACTTAGAGTGAAGATCGAATGAGTTTCAAGACCTCAGATCTAGTTTCATCCATCCGGGCTGCGATATATATTCAGGAAAGATAAAGACATTGACATGTACATCATTGCAGCAGATAATCATCCTACTCAAAGGATGATAATTTCATCAAAATTATCAGTCTACCATAAGACGATTGTCTGTTCTATGTACAGAAAAATGAATTTATAAAGCTGAGCATGGGAATGCCCGCCTCAGCTAGATCATGAAAGCAGTATGAAAAATAATTTATTGTATTGTATTGTATTACAGGGCTCCACCCAGCATTGGATGAACTTCGGATCCCCCTGATAAAGAATTTCACCCGATAAACAACCTCATACTTTAGGGGGCAACTATTATAGACATTTTTGTGCCTTACAGCATTGAGCATGAAATTTCCATAATCTAAGGGATCCAAAGTCCCTAAACATGTTGTTCCTACCCCTAGAGGAACAAGGCTAACAAACCACAGCAATTCACAGAAGTTCTCCACCAGAAACTGCTCAAAAACAAGTCAATTCAGGATCATTTCAGTGGCTACACTAGCTGTTTGCGCTGAATGTCAAAGCCAACACTGGCTACCTGCGTTGAATGTCAAAGGGAACACTGGATACCTGCGCTGAACGAGAGTGGACATGTGGCAAGTTCATTTCTCAAGGTGTCAAAACCCAGGAAGCTTCCAAAATGACACTTGCCTCAGGGAATTTGACTGGTGATGAGTAAGAGGTTTCAAATCTCCAAGTGGAAGCAAGAACCTCCAAGTGGAATCAAGAACTGACAGAGGGAGAGGACACTAGTCAGATCTCAAGCTGACTCATCCTCTCTCCAAACATCTATATATGGATCTCTCCTCCATGAGATCTGGAGGCTGGAATTTTGTTATTGCAAAGAATTGCTGTTAGTTTGAGATTGGAATCATTGGGTGCTTAATGCTTTGAAGGGAGTGAAGATAGGAATTCCATTTGCTGGGAAGGAGATGTTGGATTGGAGCCCTCTGGGTTGTATCTCTTCCTGAACCTTGTTATTCATCAATAAAGCTATCTTGGTTTCTCCTATATGCTGATGTATTTTTGATGTATGATTGCATTAGTATGTTTAGTTTATTTCTAATCCTGAACTAGTTATGAATATGAATCCATGTCTTGTGTAGTGTTCTCTTCTTGTGATCTTGCAGAAACCTCTTGAAGCTGGGCGAGCGAGAAGGCAAGTAGCTGGGAACTCTCCAAGAGAAGAGAAGCCGGATCGAGGGACAAACGGAAGACACCGGTTAGTCCATCCATCTATCTCTTCATTCTTAATTCATAAAGGAAGAATACTAGAATAACTGTCTCTGTTTGTTGCTAAGGCACTGTCACACCTTAGGTGGATAGGATCGTCTTGCATAGGCATTTTTCCCCACAACACATGGATAGCTTGATATTATGGCACCTTCTAGAGCAATTTATGGTTCCTCCACTTGCAACCATCACTTGCAACTCTGGTGCTGGATATAAGAAGCAATTCGATTCCTTTGCTATCTTAAAATGAATAAAATTATGGGTACTTCCTGAATCAATCAACACTATTACCTTTTTCTTCTTGATATGTCCTTCTATCTTGATAGTTTGAGGAGTCACTGGTAGTTCCAGCCAATGCATTACAAGATATGGTCAGATTCATTTCTTCTTTGTCTATGGTTTGTTCCTGGAGTATATTGTCTTCTTTTGACATTTCTTCTTCCTTTTCTTCCTCCTCTTCACAATCTATGTAGAATAATTTATTCTCAGCACACTAATGACCTTTTGTGTATTTGCTATCACAACTATAACAAAGCCCTTTTGCTCCTTTTTCTTCCAATATTTGTGATGTCAACCTTGTACGTTGTGGAAGGCTAGGGACAACAACACTTCAATCTTTATATTCGTGAGTGGTAGGCTTCCTCGTTGCCATAATTTTGCTTTCCATTTTTCTTGCTAACCTGAATGCCTTCTCCAATGAATTAGGTTCCCAAAGGCAAACCTCATGTTGGATATTATCCTTTAAAGACCCTATGAACACATCAATCCTATGCTCCTCTGGAATATCTTTGACCCTTATATTCAATTTTTGGAAGTCCTCAATGTGCTCCATCATTGAACCCTTTTGTTTGAGATTTATCAATTGGCTAAAAAAGGTGTTGCTTTTTGTATCCTTATAATGTGCTATAATTTCTTTCATAAAAATTGCCCAAGTGACAATTTGTTTATGAGAACAAAGCCATCGATACCATACAAACTGATTTGGTTCCAAATATAAAGTTGCAATACATACCTTTTGTGTGTTTTGTACATTATGGAGATTGAAAAATTGTTCCATCTATAGTATCTATGTTCCGATATCCTTGCCATCAAACTTCCTCATATCGATTTTTGGAATGTGGTGGGTCTTCAATCCAACATTAGAGTCCATGATATCATGACTAACATTTCATTTGTTCTCATTGTGAGTTTCCTTTACTACCCTTTCACCATTAGTGACGATTTCTTGTAGCAACGTATTCAAATTCATCCGCAATTCTTCCATCTTATCATCCATTCCATTAATCTTAGCTTCTATGCCTTTCTTTAAACCATCCATCTTAGCTTCCATGCCATCCATCTTAACTTGCATGTCATTATATTATCTTCCATGCCATTCATCTTGCCTTAATTTACCTTTAGTGAGAGTGAAATTAATTTACCTTTAGTGAGAGTGAAATTTGTTGTACCTGGTCTTGTAATTTTGATATATCATGTTGCATTTCTTCCCCTTCTTCACGAGTCATGCTAGAGATTTCAGGTTGCTTACTAGGTGTCTCCATTTTCTTTCTTCAGGGCATTAATTAATGCTAAGAATTCTTCACTATTCCCTTTGAATTCCTTCAAACTAATTTTTCAAACCAATCTTATGCAAAATTCAAAAAAACTACACACTTGTTTTTCACTTTGTAAGAGCTCGATATTGAATCTCTCTGTAACTATAGATCTCAAATATTGGAAATATCATCCTGTGGTAGCCCTTTGAGTCCTCTTTCTAACCACACAAGTTGGATCAAGATTGGTTTCTCCAACGAACTCCCACAGTGACCTGATTATAGAATAGTTCAGTAGAGAGAACTTATACGATATTCCAGTTGTCACTGTTTCGACCTTAGTACCTAAAACTACAATGTGTCCTCTTTCTGAAACTTCTTGTGACATTTCAATCTGATGCTCAAAACAAAAGTTATGATGATTTTCCTTAGGTCACCTGTTTGGAATGTAATTCAGGAGTCTGAAAACATGCCAACTTCCTCAGATCATATCGCCACAAATATAGTGAAACGAGCTCTGAAATTTTGACCCAAAGTTTATAACTATTTTTATCCAATTGGGTTTTTTTTAGCTTTTGAAACATCACAGAAAAAATGTTATAGTGAAAATTCCACGATCACTTTTTTGGAGCAACGAAACCCTAGAATCCAAAGCTCTGATACCAAATGTTAGGAAACCAACTCACAAAAAGATAGAAAAGATAGATCAATGCCTTAAAATTCAGCCTCTTCTAGGGGGAAACCTCCTTTACATTACACAAATGAACAATTCTTGGATGACACAAATGACTAAACCTCCCTTCTATATATAGGAGTCTAAGGGGTCATAATGTAATCAAGATGACATAACAGTAATAACATAAGGGCACAAAAATAACAATAGTGGGTTTCTATGGGGCATACTAATAATAATATGGGGACAATATGGGTACAATAATAACAATAAGGGATATAATGACAATAGTAATAAGGGAATAACTAGTATTATAGGGGCCTAACACTACCTAATTTTCCTTTTCAAGCCTATCCAATACTGTGATGTCAAATTACTCCAGCAACAAAATCCACCTAATAATCCTGCCATTAGTAACTGGTTTATTCATGAGATATTGAATGGAAGAGTGATCGGTGTGTAGAAAAACTTCATAGCCTATGATATAATGTCTAAACTTATTAATACCATAAATCACAACAAGGAATTCTTTTGTAGTTACCATATAATTCAGTTCTGCGGGAGTTAAGCTTTTACTAACATAATAAATAGCATGGGTTACTGGATCTTCCTTTTGTCCCAACACTGCTCCTATGGTTGAATCGGAGGCATCAATGGAAATATGAAAAGGCAATTTCCAATCTAGGCCTCTCGATACCTATGCTGAAGAAATTGTTTCCTTGAGTGTATCAAATGCAACTTAACACACATCATCCAAATGAAATTCAACTTCTTTAGTCAAAAATTTAAATAATGGAGAAGCTACTTTTGTAAAAATTTCATAAAACCTTCTATAGTAGCCTGCATGTCCAAGAAAAAATCAAACTCCCTTCTGATTGGTTGGTGGGGGTAGCTTTGCAATGACTTCAATCTTTGTCGGAACAAATTTTATTCCTGCAGTAGAAACATGATGACCCAAAACAATACCTTCGTTCATAATCATAAAACATTTTTCATTACATAATGAGAGGTTAGTTTCTCTACATCTCTACAAACATTTCTCAATATCATGTAAAGATTCTTCAAAAGTATCACTCATGACAGTAAAGTCATCCATATAAACTTCTACACAATCATGCAAAAGATCAGAAAAAGTACCAAGGACTGCACACTGGAATGTGGCTGGTGCATTGCATAGACCAAATGGTAGTACCCTATATGCATAGGTGCGCTAGGGACATGTGAATGTAGTATTTTCTTGGTCTTTCGAAGCTATCCTAATTTGATTGTACCCACGGAATCCATCTAGGAAGGAAAAATATTTTTTCCTTGCTAAAGTGTCCAACACTTGGTCTATAAAAGGCAAGGGAAAGTGATCTTTCAAGGTGGCCTTGTTTAGTTCCCTGTAATCTACACACACTCGCCATTCACCATTATTTTTGGGACAATATCCAATGGAGATACCCACTAGCTATCCTAGATAGGATAGATGATCCCTACATTTAACAATTTCTACAATTCATCTTTCACAATTTCCCTTAAAGTGGGGTTCATCCTCCTTTGTGGTTTTCTCATGGACCTGGCTTTCTCTTCTATATAAATATGATGAATGCATGTGTTCGGTTGAATTCATCTTATATCTATATATTCCCAAGAAAAAGTATCTGAAAAGTTTTTCAATTCTTGAATTAACGTTTGTTCCTGTTCAGGGGTTAAGGAAAAATTAATATTCAAAGGTTTTTCAGGAAAAAGTTCAACCACCGTACTCCCCCATTCACTCATGGAATATGCGGTAAATGTAGATAATAAGGATGAATGTAATTCAATTGTTGTACTATATTCATGAAAATCCTACAGATTAGTAATGAGATCTAAATTATTACTAGACTTCCCTCCTTCTTGGTGCAAAAAATCAAGATTAAATACAACAATTTATCAAATTTTCTTCTAAATTCTCTTTAAGGCTCATGGCTTGGGAAATTGTCAAAACTGGTCTAGCACATTCTCAATCATACTCTTCTTCTTCAACCAAATGTGTATTTTCTGATCTCAAGAGAGTTTGAGTGTGGGGATACAAATTAATGTGCTTTGTTTCAGTCCCATGAGTGATGGTCATATTTTCGGACCTACACCCTATATAATCATTTTTCATGGCTAACCATGGTCTCCCAAGATCAAAGGATGACCTCCTAAGTTAGTTTTAGGTTGAAGAACATAAAAATATGCAGGGTAGTTCCAGGAATCTAATGAGATGACAATGTCTTCTAATACCCCCTTTGGCTTTACCTTATACCTGTCTGTTAATTCTAACATGGTAGGAGTAGGCAATAAGTCAAAGGTTCGTATTCTAGATAAGGTCTCCATAGTCATCACATTAATGGTTGCACCTAAATCAATTAAAGGATTTTTTATAGGTTGTCCATCGATAAAGGTGGTAACCATAGGGATTCCAAGGTCAACATTTTTTTCAGTAGCAAATCAAGTAGACATTAAACTTGCAAGCTTTCCACCTACTTGAATTGTAGAGAGTTCTTTCTTTTGTCTTCCTGGTCTCTTGGCACATAGCTCCCTTACTGTTTTAGTATATATTGGAAGATCCTTAATTACTTGTAGCAATGGGATCTTAATGCATACATTTCTTAATTCAGACACAAGATCAATCTCAGGCTTCTTTAGTCTCATTTCCAACCTCTCTGGAAAAGGAGGTTGGATTATATGGGATGAGGAAGGTTCTTGTGGCCTTGAAGTAGGTTGTTATATTGGTATAAGTGTGGTTTCACCTTCAGGAATTTCTAGTGAGTCTTCCACTACAATCTCTTCAATTCTTCCAAATTGATTCACCACTTTTCCTGACCATAGGTGGATTTCCTGCAGCGACACAGGAAATTCTCGTAAGATAAGAACAAAAATTTCCTGCAGTGGATGTGGTGCAATATAGTAGGTAGGAAAAGTGGGATAGTCAACCAATCCAATGTTGCGAGCAGATTGGATGGTTTTATTATTGGGGTTAGACATCGGCTGGGCAGGAAGTTGCATAGGATGAAGTAGATTTGGTGGGGCACAAAACTGAAGTTGATGTTGTTGAGGTTGAATCATTTGTTGTTGTGTAGGCTGTGGAGGATAAAAGTTTTGAGAAGGAAAATTGTGAGTGGTAGGGTAAGAAAATTTCCCCTACCAAGGTTGTTGTTGATGCCAGGTCTGCCAGGGCATTAGAATATTCTACATCTGAATTTGATTATAAGGAAGTTGAAAATGTGATTAAGCCATACCTGCAACACATGGTTGTCATGGTCTTTGAGGTTCCATTGCATAAAGTGCGTTGATAGCTCCTTGATATGCTAGATATGTTGCTTTGATTTCAGGAAGAGAAGGACATTGATCAGTGGAGTGTTCTGCTTCACAGATTCAACATATCTCTATGATATCTGTAGGACATTCCCTTAAGGCATGCTTCTTCCTTCATTTCTAACAGAACACGGCTAGGGATTTTTCCATTTCCTCATGTTTTTCCTGTTTCTTCTTAACCTGCAAAACATCCAATTGAGAATATAATGTGCTAAGAATATCATTCTTAAAATTTTCAAATAAACTACCCATTTCAGCTCTGGTCACTCCAGCTCCGGAAAATGACTTGACAAGCCTAGAACCAATATCTCTTCTTCCTCATCCAACTTTAGAATTTCTTCTTCAATATCGACGAGATGTCTCACACACTTCATCAAAGCCCAACTTTGATATGTCACCTCCTCCCATCAGATTCAAGATCTCCAAAGATTCAGGTCTGATTGCTCTGAGAAAAATTGTTCTTTTAGTATCATTGCTCAATTGATTGATTTTAGACCTCTGCAGATTGTAATGAAATCTCTCCACCAAGTCCTCAAGGCTCTCCCCCTCCTTCTGAGTCATGCCAAATATCTCTTCTCTGAGCTCCCTGGTCTTGCAATTATCTTGATACTTTCTTAAGAATACCTTTTTCATTTCCCCCCAAGTTGTAATGGAGTTTGAAGCCAACCCCATGAACCAGCTGAGAGTTGCATCCTTCAATGTTATAGGAAACAAATTCAGCTTCTAAGCATTGGAAGAATAGTCATAGCTCCTACATAACACATCGAATTTGAATAGAAAGGCATCAGGATCTTCAGTGGGAACCCCACGAAAGTTAGGCAAGGTTGAAGGAGGAATATTCTTCATCTGAGTAGCTCCACTATCCTCCTTGATAGGGAATTCGAATGTGACCAAATCTTCTTCATTCTCATCATATCCATCTGTGTGACTAGTCCCCTCTTCATGGGCCATTCTAGACCAAAAGGATGTGGGGGCTTTGTAGAACGCAAATCCTGCGGAATCAATGGTTTGGATTTCTAGTTCTTGAACATGATTACAAAGAATTCCTTTTCAGGGAGACCACTGAGCAGAGATGTTGTTTTTGTTGTGATAGGAGATTCAAAATGGGAAGAAACAGAAGATTTTCCTACAGAGGTTGCTACAGTAGAAGTAGGAAGATGTTCTGGGCTCTTTTGAGGACCACAGACCTCCTGATCAGACTCTTCTTCTCTTGTTGTCTTATTTCTTGCTAACTTATTTTTCCTTGCCAGTGTATTATTAAATGAAGTGGTGCTCACACCACCACAAAAGACATTTGTAGATGTTGGACCTAATCATCTACTATGAAAACAAATTCAAAAGAAACTACCTACCAAACAATGAGGACATGGCTTTGGCGAATTTTTTACCTCCTCTGGTGTGTGGGCTTTTCCCTTCATCTTACCACTTCGACTCCACCGGTCCTGGAAAATTTCAAACAATGCATGTAATAAAAAAACACTTAAGTATTATCCCTTTAGCACCTCCCTGAGAACGACGCCAAAATGTTGAGTCAAATTATAACATTATAATTTGATTAAACATAAATCATCAACTCAAGCAGGTAAGTTTGTGAGATGCATGCAAAGTATATGCAAGCCTAATACTGTAAGTTTTTATTAATATAACTAACCAATCATACAAAACCAATGACTCTTTCCTGCATCAATCACTTAGTAGCAAAGGCTATAGAGTGGATAAAACTTCCCTCTACAGCTCTTAAAATGGTTGATGATGATTAGGAAAAGATATATAAACCAACTTACAACAAATTTAGAAATTCAATCAACACAAGAAATCAAATCTTCATTAACTAAATTCCCCACATGAACAGGAAACTAATTCAATTAATCCAGTGTTGTTGGTATATATTCGAAAGAGTACATTAGCTGTAAAAAATGAATTATTGTGAGAAAATGGGGCCCTCCCTTACTCACAACCCCTTCAAATTAGAAGATCTTTCTCACTGCAGTGGATAGAACATATATCTTTATATTAATCTGAAAATACAATCGATTACAATCTGATGCATAGTCAGTGTTGAAACAAACCTAGCACTCTAACAACCCCTACCATCGAAACTAGCACATATTTTATACATTTACAAAGACCATATATGGCTCGAAATAAAGGAGACTACTAATCTAAGCCATCAGCTAATAGATCTGTTACAATATATCATTTTTCGCCATACTGGGTCTAATCTGTGACTGAAAGCATGGATTAGATTAAACTTGTTACATGGTTGTAGTTGTTCCTCCAAACGGCTAATGAGAGAATACTTCTGAATATGGGCAGTGTTGTTGGCAAATCTGAGAAGGCCAATAGAATAACAACCATATGCGATATATTCCCCACAAAACCCATGTTCCCATTGGACTTAGATATTCATGGAACATGGCTAACCGCCAATGTTGCTGCAGGAAATCCGCACAATTACAGGAAATCCGTGACTGCAAGAAATCCAAAGTGTTTTTAGGAAATAAGATCGCACAGATGCCTGTAGCAATTATGGGAATGTTTCCAAATCAAAGAAAATGTGCACAGGAACTTGAGATTAGTTGGAATGGTAATAAAATAATGAACTTCTAGATATGGAATACTCAAAGTTAACATAAAAGACGCTTTTTAGTATTAATTTGGAAACCTTCAGCCTATGGCACCCTTTTGGCAAAAACATAAGTATTATAACTGAGATAGACATAGTAGGGGTTAAAGATAGTCAAAATGGGAGATGGAAGTATAGAAAAAGTTGTCAAATTTGGGCAAAACCAAGCCCCAACAGTCCTCGACCAGTTCCTCCACCTCTTCCTCATCCTCGACCTTAGAATCCTCTACGTGCTACTCCTGTGCCCTGATACTGAGGCCGATTTTCAGCCTACACTAGGTAGCTAGGGGTTCTATCCATCATTAGCTCATAACTCCTATAATGGCATTTGTCATGTCCCACAGATTTACATAAATTTCACAAAAACTACTAAGGGGTCTGTACAAACTTCTGTATTAAATGGAAATTATCACTCGCATGTTGTCCTATAACCTGATAGATAGCGCACCATAGCGTAGCTCCCGTGCTTGGCCCAATGTTATTCTATGGTTTCAGGGGAACATGCCCTCCCCCAATAATATAGTTCTTATAAATTAGGCAATGGTCCTTATCATGTCCATGACTCTTGCACTTCAAGCACTAGAATTTAGCATGCACCTCTGGTTGGGATTCCTTTCCTTTCTTCAGGCTCTATAACTCCAAGTTCAAGATTTCCAACTGTGAGTGAATATGTTGCACTCTAAGGTTTGTATCCCGTATGGCTGAGGCATTTAGCCTCATCAAAATTTCTAAGGCTATCATATTGTAATTGGTTTAGAACAGGACCAATGAGGAGGGGCCAAGTGGCAAGCCTATAGGCTGCCATCTGTCCCTCCACAAAGGACTAGCTGGGGATTTACGAAAATTTTTATGGAGGCACCTGTGTTCGATCTTGTGACCTCCCCTCCACGACCAAGACTCTCTATCATCTCCACTATACATTGGTTCTTGATCGGTATATCTTTCCACATATACTTAACATGTAATGAATTTAAGGTTGGCAGTTAAGCAGGGGCCAGCCCGCAGGCCAACCCTCCCCATGCGAACATGCCAATGTGACAACAAACAGTTAACAAGCGACAACTCCAACAAACCTTAACCCTCACTGTTATGTAACATGTGAATGCACAATGGTGATAGAAAATGGTTAAAGGGATGTATTTTACCCAAATGGAGGACAGTGTTGTAAAATAAAGCGTTAACATTTATTACATGCCATGTGACACTCTGAAAACCGAGTTAGTTAACTGTGCGGATTTTTACGTTAAAACTAGATTAATGCTTAATTAATCTAAGATTAAGTCTACTTAATCCGTAGTTTAAATCGGTGGTGATTTTTGTGAAATCACTAAATCCGACCTTTTCTCCAAGTTTAGCGAGCTTAACTAGACTTCCTCCAGTTTTTGAGGAGGATTTCTAAGGACAACCTATTTGAGTCATAACTAGAGCATGTTTCGACCAAATGGAGCCTAGGAAAAGGTGTTCCTAGCTAATTTCAACATTCTAAACACACTCGACCAGGTTTTAGGAGCAGTAGAGCTTTGTAAACATCATTTTTTTCCATATTGAGGTAATATAGAGTCCCAAGCGATGGAAGCTGGACCAAGGAGATGTAGCCCAGGAGGGGTGAACTCGTTCATCCAAACACTGTGTTAAGTGTTCAATTGATCTTTTGTTGTAATTTTTGTTGTTGTTGTTCAACATTGTTCTTTTTATGCTATTTTTCTCATGAATGTTACATTAAAACTTGATCAAAATTACCTATCTACATTCACAAACAACCTAAGGAAATCTATGCACAGGAAGCAATGGACAAGCATTTGTTTATAAATATGTAATTGAAATTAGCACATAAAAACTAACATTCAATAATAGATCAATTTGGTATCAGAGCAAAGGTTTATTTTCTTGATTTATTGAGTTTTGTGCAAGTAGGGTTTTAATGGTTGCAAAATTGTGATGCTTACAAGGTTAAAGTTGTAGAAAGGAGAAGGGAAATTGTTGGTTGCAACTCCTGAGGTAATTCCCACAAGAAGGAGAGCCACAAGGCCAAAATATCCACCACCCAAAGTTCCAATTCCAACTGCACTTGAAACACCTCAAGTTTTTCGTTCAATTGAGATTGAAGAGGTACAAGTAGTACCCGAAACTGAGCTTGGATCCACAACCGTCATGTCAGGAGCAAGAGAGAGTGAAGGTCTTTCAGAAGAGGAATCATTCAGGAAAGCTTTCTATGACTTTACTGATATGGTTAGAGTTCTTTATGAAGAGAGGAACACTAGAATTACTGGAGAGAGTTCTAAGCCTCCACGTGGAGAAGGAAGCTCAAGAGACAAAAAGATGATAAGAAGGATTCAAAGGGAAATGGAGGAAAACCTTCTCCATCTCCTCCATCTTCATCATCTTCCTCATCATCTTCATCATCCTCAACATCTCAAACATCTTCCACTTCCACCACCAAAACTGTCCATACTCATTCCGAAACCCCAAAAGGAAAAAATTTCTTACTCAAATAAGACATTAACTTTAAACTTCCCATGTACAGTGGTGAAGTGAATTCATAAAAGTTAGACAATTGGATTCGACAATTGGAGGTATACTGTAGAATTTAGAACCTTCAAGAAGATGACATAAAGATCCAGTTGACTTCATTGAGGCTAGAATGAGGAGAATTAGTCTGATGGGAAGTAAAGACTCAAGAGGAAATTCGAAATCATGGTAAGATATCCATTTATTGGGTTGAATTTGTTTCTGCAATTAAAAGATAGTTTTACCCTTTAGCCTATATGAAAAAATCCATTATGAGTTGGCAGAATTTTAGGCATCTAAAAGGCCAAACAGTCCAAGAGTATACCTATGATTTTAGAAAGAGGGCTTTGTTGTTAGGAGTAAACTTGAATTCCCAAGATACACTATTGAAATATATTGGGCGTTTAAATTCCTATTTGAAACATACTATCCTTATGTTCAATCCAAGAAATTTGGATGAGGTATGTGTGCAAGGCACCCACCTTGAAGTAAGGGGAAAGAACATTCAGGAAGAGGGTAGTAAGAAGAAGCCTTTTAAGGGTAAGGAGAAAGAGAAGGGGGGGAATGGAAGGGAAAGAAGAATGCAACTGTGAAGAAATAAGGTGAGAAAACCATATGCCAACATTGTTCCAAAGGTGGGCATGATGAAGCCCATTGTTGGAAATTACATCTTGAACTAAGGAATAACAAACAAAACAATAAGGGAAGAAAAAGATTACTGCTACCACACAACATGACCTTGGATCAGATTTTGGTGATGAGACCAAGATTTCAGCCATGGTCACAAAAGGGAAAGAAGTTGTTTTAAGCACTAGTTCCTCAAATAGTCAAAATAATACTCCAAATGAAGAATCAATAATAGAGTTGTTTCATGTAACGTAATTTCAAATCATACAAAATTGATGCATTATCTGATAGTGGGTCATAATCAAACTTAATTTCAGAATACTTGGTCAAAAATCTTAACCTTGAAACTATACCTCATCATAAGCCATATCCATTGGCTTGGATAGTCAATAATGCAAATTTACAGGTTACAAGGAAGTGCTTATTCAAGTTCGCCATTACTGAAAGGTTCATTGATGAAGAGATGTAGTTCCACTTGACATCTCAAGAATCATTTTGGGTATTCCTTATTTGTATGATAGGAAAGCAGTATTTTATCACCATGAAAACAAATACTTTGCTCAAGAATGGGGTGGAGTACGTTGTGATAGCCCATCGCAAAAAACTGAACATTTCTTTGGGAAATTGAAGAGACTAGTAAATGAAAGTAAATTTTGTGCTTCTCATGATCAAGAAAAAAATGATATTGATTATGAATCTTTTGAAGTTTGTGATGACAAATTGAAATCAGATTTGTTTGATGTGGTAAGAAAGCATTGTGAGATGTTTTAGGAACCCAAGGGGTTACCCCCCAAGAGGGGAATTCACCATGAGATACAACTACAGCAGTATGCTTCAATTCCAAACATTGGCATGTATCGGATGTCGATTATGGAGAGCATGGAAATCAAGAAGAAAATTCAATTGATACATCACACAGTGTAGGAACATATGGAAATGAGTCAAAGCAGCTACAAGGCAAGGAATGACAAACATCACGTTGATCATATATTTCAAGTTGCAGATGAAGTTTGGTTATATATTAGCAAAGAGAGACTTTAAGAGGAAGGTAAAAAGATTAATTCAATCTGTTATGGTCCTCTTACAATTCTGGAAAATATTGGTAACAATGCATTTAAGCTTGATTTTCCTCCTTATATGCAAATATACTATGCTGTTAATGTTGAGAATTTGAGATTGTTTGAGCCTCATTTGATTGATGACCAAGTAGAGAATGTTAAAATGCCATCAATAGATGATTTCTTTCCATAATATCTTGATGAACTTTAGCAGAATCTCATACTTGACAGTAGAACCAGGACTTCGAAAAGAGGGGATGCCGAATACCTTAGAGTGGGACTCAAGGTACAAAATACTTCTAAAGCCAAATGGTTGCAGGTCAAGATTGTGAGGGAGTTGTACCATCACCTGCTAAACAATTGATAGTATCTTTTGGGGTCCAGAAGGCTTCTAGTGGGGAGGAATGATTAGGCACTCAGTATATAGCTCAAAACATCAAAGTTCTTAGAATGGCTCAAAGCCTAATCGACCGCATCTGTCTTAGAATAACGATCCTAATGCAACTCGTTTCACTAAAAACTGAGTTCGTATGAGGAATTTATTGAGTTTTTCTCACTTTTCTAAATAGGAGAAATTTTAAAAAAAATTGCACAGTCGCTATACGGTTAGAAGACTGTACTGCTAACATGGAAGGTGACTGTGCAGGGTCAACTTTGGTTAACGGATCAATCAGATCTTGCCAAGTGTCAGATTGTTATTGGTTGATGATAGGTGGTGACACAACATGTTTTAATTGGTTTAGAATAAGACAAATGAGGAGGGGACAAGTGGCAAGCCTGGAGGTTGCCACATGTCCCTCCCCAAAGGACCGGCTAGGGCTTTACCAAACTTTTTATGGAGGCATCGGGGTTCAAGCCCGAGACCTCAACTCCGAGACCAAGACTCTCTACCATCTCTGCTATACATTGGTTCTTAACCGATATAGCTTTCCACATATACTTAATGTGTAATGCGTTTAAGGTTGGTGGTTCAGAGGGGGCCAGCCTATAGGCTAGCCCTCCCCATGTGAACGCGCCAACATGATAGAAAATGGTTAACAAGAGGCGGCTCCAACAAACCTTAACCCTCACTGTTATGTAACATGTGAATGCACAATGGTGATAGAAAATGGTTAAAGTACTACGGTTTATCCAAACAGTAGACAACGTGGTAAAATAATTTGTTAACATTTATTATATGCCATGTGACCGTTGCTATATGTATTAATGCACAATGTATGGAAAATGACGGAATCCTCAGGGGTCTTCCCGGGACCCTTGGTAGACTGTAAGATTATATGCAGCTATCAAAAAGATACATGCATGTCCATATTCGATAACTAACTATCAAAGAAAGACAAATTCATTACGTCGAGCCTTCGTGTAGAGTTGCTAGAGAGTGTAATGCAGCTAGGCGGAAGTTCCCTCAGCCCACTCCAGATCAAGTACTGCACATAGAAAATAAAAGCGTAGTCGCAACATAAAATCTTGATAATAAATGCATGAATATACAAAAGACATCTAGTTACACATAACTAATCCACTCATGCTAAAATACATTGAATAAACATATAAGTATAACTGCAGTTCTATATTAATGTTGAAAGAGTGATTACAACCATCGGTTGCATCAACCTTCCCTTACTCCTCTAGCTCGTCCCTCTCTATCCCTTCTTACCAACTTCTTATGCTTAAGTCTGAGACTCTATTCGACAATCAAGTAAGCTCTCCTTTCAAATGGTCTGACCTCTTTCATAATAGCCCTAGCTCTGATTATGTAGCATGTGAGGTTAGGGTTTCCAAGTTTCTCCATGAGTTCCTTAGGTAAAAGCAATGATGTTGCCATTCTTTTGAGCTCTTTCTCATTTGCATACTCCATTAGGATTAGAAATCCCCCAAATAGATCGAACTTTGATGTTTCCTTGCTTTTTTGAGTTGAGTTAGGAGAGAATATAGCGATATTTCTTAGTCAATCCACTCCTTTGACCCTTAGATCCTCATTAGGGTTCACTAATGTTATCCCTAAGGTAACAAGTAGAGTTACTTAGGTCACTAACGTACACTTAGGCTTGTTGAGAAGCTTTATAAACCAGGTTGTCAGTGTATAGGCAACATTACATTGGAAACAAGGCTTGTGAACTTGGTCATTGCTTTAGTCATCATTTCTTTCCCCTTTGAGGTGATGAGGAGGTCATTTTACTATATAACATGCATCGAGCTACAGAGCCTCTACCTATGCTAAGACTCAAGGACACTTAGACTCCAATGCCTAACTCCTTACTCCATTCTTCGCTAGAGCTTACTTACTTAGCTCCTTTTTATATAATCCCATGGTTCGTGAGCCATGGGTGGGTCTTTACAGCTGACTTTACACTTTAAAAAATAAGGGCAGACAACCCTTTATTACTCTTGACACCTTTGTGCTTCGTGACTACAAAATGCAAAGACTTTACAACTTTATTACAAAATTGTCCCAAAACATGGGCTTTTAGCCCCAAAACTGTCCTTGGGGGAACCTATTCCCAGCAAGCCCCCAACACAAACATGGTGACTCACCCTCGAGTCACTCTGTAGGTGTGGAAATCTTGGTGCAAAGACCACCCAGCTCGACCTATATGACAGCTACCTTGACAGTGCATTGTGCGGCCGCTTACATCGCTTCTTCAACCATCTACTTGGTTGCTAGTCCTAAACTGTCAGCCTGAAGCTTCTACTGAGTTGGTTGCAGATTAGCAAGCTTTCCTTCAATGAAGTTCCTGGCCGAATAAGCCTCATCCAACTAGGGCTTGAAGCATGCCTTCAACACTACCTCCTTGTGTTTCGCTGCATCTACCTGTTATTTCAATTGTTTGGCCTCCTGTAGCTTTGCCAATCTTTGCGTGACAGCGATGGTGCACGCTGTACCTTTTACTTCGTCATAGCACTGTTGCAGTTCTTGCACCTTGGTCTCTAGCCATTGTACATTAGGGTCCTCCTATAGGCTCGTCATAACCTCGAACGACTATTCAAACAGTTGTGTGCAGTCTACTACTGCACTGTTTACCACCGTTATTGCCTCTGTGACAAGGTTTCATGTTGCTCCTTTATTTTTGGTAGAGTTGAAGGCTGGTTCTTCAACTGTAAATATGTAATCTATACGTTCAGCTCCAACTAAACGTTAGCCAACTATATGCGAGCATTGCACACCCCTTAGGAATCTTGTAGACCTGTTCATCTACCTTCTCCTCCTCAGGAATGGCCAATTCGGGGACCACTCGGTAAGATTCCCTCATGGACTTGATCATGCACATATTTGTGTTAGTAAGTTCCACCATGGAAGTAAGGGTGGTGTCCCATTGCAAGGCCATCTATTCATTATTAATCTTCTTCTCACTGATCACTTGCAGAGCGCAGTGTTCGCGGGCCCTTAGCTCCACGATCACTCCATCCTGTAGTAGGTTGAGTGCCTTGCTAGGGAGTGTTGCCAAGTTCAACCCTACTCCCTTGAGGGCACTAATAGTGGGCCTGTCAGCTTCATTTTCTATGGTTAGTCCTCCATCTAGCAACACTATCACATGGGAGACCTTCGCGCGCAGCATCTGGGCAACTTCTGAAGTACCAATACCAAGGTTGGTGGACATCATGCCAGCATGTGATTTGTAGGTCTACAACTCCTACAGACCTGTCTAGATGGCCCCTAATAGTATAAGTTGTTGCTCAAACTGTTGTAGTTCCTTTGCAATGAAATCCCGCACCGTGTCTCCAATGTCATGAAAATCCCACTTTGTGAGGGTGATTGAGTCCAACGATGCTTATTGGCCTTGGATTTCTTCCTTGACCCCAATTTTTCTTGTTCCCTTTGATGCTTGATGTCGTCTAGTGTCGGCTGTGGGTCCGCGCTATGCTGCTCTATTTGCTCGACTATTTCTTCCTCTGTTTCACGCGAAGGTGACATTGCGCCTTTGTTAGAGTCATGCTTCATTTCACTTGTCTGTTTTACCATCTACTGGATGGCATCGTGCTCCACCTGGGCCTTGTCAGAAACCTCCTTCTTCCTTTTATCGACTAGCTATGACATATTGATCTTGGCCTCCTCCTTTTTGCGCTGTGTGGTGGTCTTACTTGAGCCCACCGCCAAGTATGAGGCAGTGAGCCACTCTGCCATCCAATGCTCAAGAACTGAACCAATTGCGTCATTCATTGCCAAGCAAGGCAATTCATACCATGTCTATCTAGGGTCCTTCCATGCCCTGATCAATGTGTGGTGAACACTTGCCTCGATCTTCGCGTACTCCTGCAGTGTGGTAAACACAGTAGGCGACAATCGTGGTTTGCGATTGATAGCCATGTGGATGTTCATTTCCTTCAAGATCCAAAACATCTTGCTATCCTTGATGTGCTGAGCATCCTTGGTCATCCACAATGAGGCATACTTCGCTGCTTCTGGCAGCTTCGGTGCGATCGAGGGGAATTGATTGTGTTCTGGCAGCTCTGAGGCTACCATCACAATTGATAGAAAGAACCACGCATAGTGGAAGGTCTTGCTGAGCTCTTGCACCTCATAGCAGTTGGCAAGGAACTCATTGCAGAGATAACACACCCAATTAAACTAGACTCCTTCGGTGCATTGGGCTATAAGAGCAATGACTAGTGTTGGCACTTCATCTGTGCGACACTTCCTCATAACCTTTCCTGCCAAAATATGTGTGGCCACCTTGACCGCAGGGTCATAGATACTCGAGATGGCATAACCTTGCAGGTTCTTCATGAGCTTAAATTTCTCATTCATGGCCTCTGCGAGGGCCTCCTCGCCACCATTTTTTCCAAACATGTTGTGGGGAAAAATGCCTATGCAGGACGATCCTATCCATCTAAGGTGTGACAGTGCCTTAGCAACAAACATAGACAGCTATTCTAGTATTCTTCCTTTATGAATTAAGAATGAAGAGAGAGATAGATGGACTAACCGGTGTCTTCCGTTTGTCCCTCGATCCAGCTTCTCTTCTCTTGGAGAGTTCCCAGCTACTTGCCTTCTCGCTCGCTCAGCTTCAAGAGGTTTCTGCAAGATCACAAGAAGAGAACACTATACAAGACATGGATTCATATTCATAACTAGTTCAGGATTAGAAATAAACTAAACATACTAATGCAATCATACATCAAGAATACATCAGCATATAGGAGAAACCAAGATAACTTTATTGATGAATAACAAGGTTCATGAAGAGATACAACCCAAAGGGCTCCAATCCAGCATCTCCTTCCCAGCAAATGGAATTCCTATCTTCACCCCCTTCAAAGCATTAAGCACCCAATAGTTCCAGTCTCAAACCAACAGCAATTCTTGCAATAACAAAATTCCAGCCTCTAGATCTCATGGAGGAGAGACCCATATATAGATGTTTGGAGAGAGGATGAGTCAGCTTGAGATCTGACTAGTGTCCTCTCCCTCTGTCAGTTCTTGAGTCCACTTGGAGGTTCTTGCTTCCACTTCGAGATTTGGAACCTCTTACTCATCACCAGTCGAATTCCCTGAGGCAAGTGTCATTTTGGAAGCTTCCTGGGTTTTGACACCTTGAGAAATGAGCCTGCCACTTGTCCATTCTCGTTCAGCGCAGGTAGCCAGTGTTGGCTTTGACATTCAGCGCAAACAACTAGTGTAGCCACTGAAATGATCCTGAATTGACTTGTTTTTGAGCAGTTTCAGGTGGAGAACTTCTGTGAATTGCTGTGGTTTGTTAGCCTTGTTCCTCTAGGGGTAGGAACAACATGTTTAGGGATTTTGGATCCCTTAGATTATGGACATTTCATGCTCAATGCTGTAAGGCACAAAAATGTCTATAACAGTTGCCCCCTAAAGTATGAGGCTGTTTATCGAGCGAAATGCTTTATCAGGGGGATCCGAAGTTCATCCAATGTTGGGAGGAGACATGTAATACAATACAATACAATACATTATTTTTCATACTGCTTTCATGATCTAGCTGAGGCGGGCATTCCCATGCTCAGTTTTATAAATTCATTTTTCTGTACATAGAACAGACAATCGTCTGATGGTAGACTGATAATTTTGATGAAATTATCATCCTTTGAGTAGGATGATTATCTGCTGCAATGATGTACATGTCAATGTCTTTATCTTTCCTGAATATATATCGCAGCCCAGAAGGATGAAACTAGATCTAGGGTCTTCAAACTTGTTCGATCTTCACTCTAAGTACAAGTCGATCAATGTGAGAAATGTTCTGAAGTCGAACATGGAAAGACATCGCTTGATTATCGGTCAATGATGTAAACCATTAACAAGCGCGAGAGGAATCACCGATAATGATAATGACCCTCAAGGTACTGCAGTACAATTCACGTGGTGTGAATAAAGGACTTGGCGTCGAACACCACGCAAAATCTTACGGTCGAAGGTCATTGATGTATACCTGTCGCCGGAAGTGAGAAACTTGCCATTGAGGCATGCAAGCTTCAAAGTACTGAAGGGGTTGTTCCTAGATCAACTTCTTGGATAATGAGCTGATGTCGACAAGAAGCAATCTTTCAAAGGAGGGCCTTAATGAATCCCACATCAGTGACACAGAACGGAGCTAATGATTTTAATGGAGGTGAAAACAATCTGTGACATATGATTCAAGGTGGCGGTCATGAAAGGATGAAGGATAATGTATGGCAGTGGATGGGACATGGTTGACTTTTTCTGAACGACTTCTCTTGAACATATGGCGACACTGATACGATGGATCGGTAGCATTACCCCAAATATGGATGGTATGGAGAGACCATGGATGTGACCGGTGAATGAAACAACCCAACCCGATTGTGGTACGGAGGAAAAGTGTCATGTTCAAGAGCGACTTGCTACCATCAAAGTTCTCTTTAGTTTCTCCCAATTTTTCCCCAGTCATTGCTGACCAGTACCTCTTTATTTTTGTCAAGCTTGAGGAGGATAACATATGCTTGTTCTATAACCTGCCCTTCGGGCAAGCCCATCTCTATGTTTTAACGAGCCTAGCGATAGGGAAACTCGTTCTCGTCTAAAGACAAGTTTGTCGCTATTTAATGATTTTAACGAGTCTAACGACAAGGATAACTCGGTCCTTTTCATTTTTAGAGAGTCTGAAAAGGTACATAAAGTTAACTCCAAAAGTCCTTTTTCGTCATCTAATCCCTTAAGTCTGAAAAAGTATAAAACAATACAGAAGGGATGAGTTTTCGATAGTTTTAACGAGCCGAATAAAATAAGCGCTCAATCTTTTTGTGCAATAATCCCTCAGGTCCAAAAAGATTAAAATCTAGAGGAGGGATAGCTCTTCCAGTCACTTTATCGAGCTGGAAGGCCAAAACTCGGCAATCTTTTCATATTTTACAAGTCAGTTGAAAAGAGCTTAAAGAAGACTCGTCTTTTGAGGAACGAGTGATAAACAGGGTTAGTAGCTGATTCCAGGTACAGGTTGGAATTTTCCAATCACGGCAGTGTCACAAGGATGGCTAGGTGTAATCACTCTTCGCAGCTGTTCCTCAAAATGGGTAAACAATCATATGGAGGTGAACGATCGGCCAAATGAAAAGTGGAGGTGACGATGCAAACACGACCAAGGCTTTAATGGCTGATGATATTACATTCACAGTGGTTATTTACCGGGATAGTTCATTTTTTAACAAGCTTAAACGCGGGTGGAAACATTTGCTCGATCTTATGTTTATTTTTTAATGAGCATGAACTACGTGCTAAAACTGCTCGGATCTTGCGTTTATTTTTTTTAACGAGCATGAAATTTGTGCTAAAACTGCTCGATATTATATGGTCAAATTTTTTATTTTTACCATGACTAGCTTTGCCCTTTTCAAAGATAGTACTGTATCCTCAATTTCTGCATCAAACTAGTTAGAAATGAATAATATTTCCATGAAAATGAGATTAGAACCCTAATATTTCGCTTTGAACTACGTAAAAAGCAATTAAAAGGTGTTTTTACCTCTCATTTTACCATTTCATTTGAACTTGGTTTGTTGGAGCTTTGGAGGTGCCTCTTCCCCCTTGATTTTCACCAGCTGATTCCGGGAGATTCTGCGGACGATTTTCGGCGCCGTCTGGACCAGGTAGGAGCTAAACTCTAGCTCTTTCTTTTCATGGTTTCCTTTTTCCATTCTGTGCCTGTTTTCTTGTTCCCATGAGCCCCTGGGGTTTTGCTAGGGCGCTCTGCCATCAGCGCAGGCAGTCCATTCGAAACCTGCGTTGAATGTCAAGCTGCATGAAGGCAGTTTGACCTTCAACGTAGGTGGGACACCAGCCAGTTGCGTTGATCATAGAAAAACAGTTCTATTGCACAGTTTTTGATGAAATTTTGCCAGTTTCTCATCAAATCCAGGATCTTACTCTTTCTCTTGTTTGTTTTGCAGGGACTTTTGAGCAAAATGACCCTCACATGGCGAGAACGAGAACATGAAGAAGAGGACATGATTGCCCTCCATGACCCTGTCACGGTGAACGCGCTGCGGAACTGTGGCCTGCTGAAGTTCTTCCGTATCTCTAGTATGAGAGCACAGATCTCTTTACTGCAGTATATGCTTGATGCTTGGGATCGTATTAAACAAGTATTTCAGATCAGGAGAAAATCCATCCCTTTGACTGTGGTAGACATTTACTTCTTGACTGGTTTGTCGAGGTGGGGTGCCCCCATTTCTTTGTCAGGTTCGGCCCGAGGGAATGACTCCGTGAGAGATTACGTCTGCCAGTATTGCAGGGAGGGATCCCAGCCGAGCAGAGATGGCAAGGTTGTTATCCGTGAGATTACCGACAGGTCTCTCAGGTCCATTCTGTATACTATTGGTAGGATGGCCGGTAGCGCATCTCTTCATGTTGCCAACAGATCTTATGTGCAGCACGCCTTGGAGTGTCTCCAACCGAAAGTATTAAACTAGTGTGATGTAGTACTTCTTCAGATGAAAAGTCAGTTGAACAAGGTAAAGGACGGGAAGCTGAAGAACTTTGGATTTGGTTCTATTCTGACTGCCTTTGCCTTGGAGAAAATACCACTGATGCAGCCTCAGTATATCGCACTCGACTTGCCTTCTCCTACCGAGCCACGCATGCAGAGATGGGTTGATCACATGTCTAGGCATGCTGGTCAATCTCATATTTCTTTCACTGATACCTTCTTCAGGTGGTTCGAGCGTCAGGAGATGGTCTATTCCGAGTATCCATATGTTGGTATGGATTTCCGAGGTGATCCGGACTTGGTATTGCCGGACGGCGAACAGTGGGGCGCTATTGGTAAAATCTTTGACCATATTACTGTTTACTGTTCTTATTTATAATGTCCTCATGCTTTATCCTATCAAGACTTTAATCAAACTCATGTGTGCATGCAGATGTTGGTCCTGTTCGTCCAGAAGTTCGCCCGAGAGCGCCAGTTGCTGCCCCAGCAGGGGAGACCGCTGGGAGGGTTATTCTCCGCGACCTTGATGTGGATGAGACTCTTACAGCTGTGCAGGAGCCGGTTGAGAGCCTTACTCTCGACATTCCTGATGTGAGGATTGACGAGTTACCTTTACATTTGCAGCGACATACTACTGGTGTGCCTAGACGATGGACTCGTCTCTTGCGCATGATTGCACAGGCCGTGACGTGCTATCATGAGCATCACTAGGCTAGGGTGCCCCCTAGCATTTTTGAGTTTTTGGGTCATGCGACCGATTTTGTCTTGGTTACAAAACATTATGTATGAACGATAAACAGCTTATATATATATTTTGATTTTTGAGTTTTATTTTGGTTGAGTTATATGATCCATATGTACAACATTGATGATGTGTCTCTTTTTATAAATGTCACAAATGTCTGTCTAAAACATAGTTTGCTAATGAGCCGGTTAATGTGTTTAAGTTTCTGGAAATATGCTAGTATTGAATTGAATCAAATTGTCTTTCCAAAATCTTAACCCTTAGGAACATGCGATAAATAGCTGGATTGCAAACGGAATATATACCATTCTGTTGTAGTATTACGAGTTGTGAGTCTAGCCTGACAATTAGTCGGCGTATACCATGGGTGATGGCATCAGAGAGTAGTTCTATCAACGCGCTATACTCAGAGATGTTATTCGTTGATTGCCCAATACATACTCCTCTGAAACTTACTAACTCGTCGCTTGGATCAAAAAATGGCCCAGGCTGCGGAGGACAGGTTCCGCGAACTACGACTCGTTCCGTCGGCATATCCAACACATGTCTCCAGAAGGTTTGACATCTGCAATAAATATAAAAAGGTGGATTACTCGACCAAAACAAATACTTTAGCGAAAACAAAATACAACAAAAGCATACAGGTTACTATTTAAGCATAGTAACGCTTGAGATACAACCCATTACGGGGTTGTGCCAGTGGAATTCCGTCATAATCCATTAACTTGTAGGCTCCTTTTGCTAACACTCGTTTAACAATATAGGGGCCCATCCATAAAGAATTAAATTTACCTGCTCCCAATTTATCGGATTCTTGGTCATAAAGCAAGACCAAGTCACCTTCTGAGAAGACACGGGGTTTGACATTTTTGTCGAACCGTGCCTTGACTCGTTTCTTATGGGATTCGTTAGCCAAAGCGGCATCACGACGGGTTTCATCCAATTGGATTAACTCCAAGAAACGAGCCTCTTCTTTCGAAGTTCCGGGGAGGAGATCAATTGCGAGTTTAAGAGACGAGATTTCACACTGGATTGGCAAGACTGCTTCCAGGCCATACACCAGTTGGAAAGGTGTGAACCCGGTCGCGTTCTTTACCGATGTTCGGTAAGCCCACAAGGCTGAGTACAGGATTAGGTGCCACCTTCTTTTGTGAACCCTGATCATCCTTTGCAACATATGCTTCAGGACCTTGTTGATTGCTTCAACTTGTCCGTTGGCTTGCGGATAATACGGGGTAGAGCTGTCATGAGATAGCCCTAGCTTGGCAGCTAATTCAACCATCATGTGATTGCGAAAATGCGACCCATGATCTGTAACTATGGCCTGTGGTACGCCGAACCTGGCGACTACATGATTGAAAAAGAAAAGGGCAGCTGTTTCACCAGTGTTATCTAATGTAGGCATCACCTCGGCCCATTTGGTAAAATAGTCAACGGTGACTATAATATACCCATGACCCCCGGTCGAGGTGGGGTTACATTGCATGAAATCGATGCCCCATTTGGCGAAAGGCCCAACAGCAACTATTGGCTGTAAAGGTGCGGGTGGTCTTCTGGTTTTGCTATCAAAAATTTGACAAGCATGGCAACTTCTGACTGCGGTATGCAATCTTTGAACATGGTTGGCAAGAAGTACCCTGCTCGTAAGATTTTCTATGTTGTAGCATATCCATATTGATGCCCCCCACACGCGCCTGAATGACACTCATTCAGGGCTTTTTCGGCCTCTTCATGGGTAAGGCACCTCCTCAGAACTGTATCGATACCACGACGGTAAAGCGTATCACCGACGATCATGTAGTCTTTCTCTTGGTATCGTATACGTTTCTGTTCTGAGTGAGAGGTGTTAGGCCTGAATTTTTGGGTTTGGAGATAAATTATTATATCTCCATACCACTCATTGCTTGCAGATATCAGAAACAAACTTTCATCCATGATTGACTCTTCTGATGTTTCATCGTTGGACGACGATGGGAGATCGCACAATAATTCTGCGAAAACTAAAGCTTTCTTTGATTTGGATTTTACAAATTCCAGATCAAACTCTTGAAGGATTGCTATCCATTTTGAATATTTGCCCCCCAGCAACTGTCGCGACAATATATAAGTCATGGGGTTCCAATCTGATAGAATGGTAGTTTTCCGAAAGAGGACATAATGTCGAAATCTTTGTATCGCTTGAACAATAGCGAGTGCTAGCTTTTCAACATAAGAATATTTTCTTTCTGTATCATTTAATTTTACTTAAATAATATATAGGATGTTCAATTCCATCGACTTCTTGAACTAAAACCATCGCAATGGTCGTATCTGATGCAGCCAGATACAGGTTAAAATCTCTTTGATAGTCCGGGGCATACATTAATGATGCTTTTACTAGAGAATCTTTCAGAGTGTCAAAGGAAGCTTGCGCCACCTGATCCCAGACAAAAGGTACATCATTTTTCAAAAGACGAGTATAACTTTTAGCAAGTTCTACGTAATTTGGAATGAACCTCCTTAGAAAGTTTGCTTTCCCTTGGAGTTTCTGAATCTGAAGCAAATTTGAAGGTGGAGGCAAATTAATTATTGCCTGAACCTTACAAGGGTCGAGACGAATCCCATCTTTAGAGACTACAAAGCCAAGTAAACGACCAGAACCGACGCAAAATACACATTTGTGCGGATTGAGTCTTATCTTGTAGTGTCGGCAACGTAGAAATATCGCTCTTAAATGCTACGGATGATCAGTCCGCTTTCGCGAATGAGCCGGAACGTCGTCGAGATAAGGTTGAACGATGTTCTTGATGTCATGGAAGGCATAATTCATTGCCCTCTGAAACGTCGCCCCTGCGTTCTTTAAACCAAAGGCTAATTTTCGATAAGCGAATGTGCCCCACGGACAGATGAATGCAGTCTTTGACTGGTCCTGTGGGCGGATATTTATTTTATTATACCCGGAAAATCCATCCATAAATGAAAAGATTTCACATCCGGCGCATTCATTAATTATCTGGTCGATGAAGGGTGTAGGGTAGTTGTCCTTTGGACAAGCTTGGTTTACATCCCTATAATCGACACACACTCTAATTGTCCCTTGTTTCTTCATAACAGGGACAATATTCGATACCCAATCGGTTAGAGGAACCGGGTAGATGAAACCAGCATGGAGGAGCTTTTCAACTTCTGCTTTAATGGCAGCGGCTTTCTTGGGGTGCACCTGCCGAAGCCGTTGTCTTACTGGTTTGACATCAGGATACATCTTAATTTCATGTTCAACGATACTCGAGTCAATGCCTGGCATTTCATCATATGACCAAGCAAAGAAATCTCTGAATTCGTGAAAAAGAGCATTATATATTTCCAGTTCTGAAGGGGAACATCCTTTGCCGACATAAATATTCTCTACAACATTTATTTTAGTCGAGATATTTATGGCTATAGTCTCTTCAATATTGGATAAGTTTCGCTCGGAATCCACCGTATTTACAGTATTTGAGAGGAATTCAAAAACTGAAGGGTGATAAAGGTCATGCTGAGTATCTTCTTCATATTCCGGAAGAAGGGAACGATGGTGGCAATCATTCCATGGTGCCCCCTCAATCAACATTGATTGTAGAATTCCTTCGTCAGTCCCATGTACTTTCGACCAAGGATCTAATGGGGTACCATATTCTCTAGACCTATCTACCCAAACGCTTGACGAGCGTTGATTTGGGTTCGCCTCCCATGCCTGGAACATTGATTGCTACAATATTTCTATAGGGCTTGGGGGCAAAACCATTGCATGATCCATGTCAATATCGTCTCCTGAGATCTTCGTGGAAGATATCATGTTGCAGGCTCTTACCAATGCTACTTCCCCTATATAGATTGGAGGTGGAAGTGCGAAAGTTCCCATTAATGTGGGGTCTTTCAGTAGGCCTACTCCAATGTCTTGAAGCGAGTGGTTGCTTCCATGGATCATGGGAATGCTTCCTGTAACTTGTGAACCATTAGGGAGGAAGTCTTATTGGTCGACGATCGTAATTCCCCCTTGAAAAGGGAATGCGATCTTCCTAAAATAAGTAGACACAACAGCTGCACATGGCATATATCCATGGTCTTCCTAGTAGGATGTTGTAGTCAAGATTCCCATCGATGACTTCAACATCTATTTCTATTGTTTTTCCTCCCAGTTCAACTTTCAAGTTATTAAGGATACCGCACGGGGTATATGTCCTTCCGTCAAATGCTTTCAATGTCATCGAAGATCGCGACAAGGTTGGAGATCCTAAAGTTTTCCAGCAACTCATCGACATAATACATGTAGATGCCCCCTCATCAATAATTGTTCAGTGAACAGTTTTGTTGAGGGCTTTCACTTGAATAAGGAAAGCTAGTTGAGCTGGTAACTGAGGATCGTGTCCTTTGTGGTCGAAGGATACAAGATTGGAATCCTTAGGATCAACCCCACCAATAGCTGATAACAAAGCCTGCCTTTGGGATGGGGAATTTTGTAGTACTTCAAGAGTCGACATAGCGGATGGCGATTGTGCCAAATCTTCCACTATGTTATAATGCCACGCCGCTCTGGCGCGAGGATTAAATGCCGACTTGTGTACTACTCCCTTTGGCGGTTTTATTGTTAATTCAGGAATGATGGGCGGTACGACTTCTGTCGAAGTTGTTGTCGAACTACTTGGTTGATCTTTACCTTTGTCGTTCGACAGCTGCGGATTCCCATAATCTTTGTTCCTTGTCGAAATAAAAGCATCATTCTACTATTTTGAAACCGACAACATGAGCACTTGCGACGGGGAAGCATTTCCACTATCAACCATATTTTGACCTGGATTTGGAAACGGATCAGTTAACACAGCTGAGGTTTGCGAACTTTTGAAGAACCTTTTAAGCTCAGCTTTGTATGGACAATCCTTTGTCCAGTGATCCTCATCACATATCTGACATGGATATTTCCTATTTCCAGGAGGGTTTGAAGAATTTTTTCCAGGAGATGACTCACCCTGTTTCTTCTTCTTCCCTTTGTTTTGCTTCTTCTTGCTCCCTGGTTGTTTAGTTTCTTTGCCCTTATCTGCTGATACGGCATTTACTTCCGAAGCAAGAATCTCTTCTTTTGCATTTTGATCCGAATTCTTACGGGCTTTCTTAGACGAAGCCTTTGTCGATTTCGCGTTTGCCGTGCCAATCACACCATCGCCGGCATGAGAGTCACTATTTGATTTAGGAGGAGGAGGAATTGAGAATTCCGGTCTAGGGGTGTCCGGTATTTTGTCGTAGAGCATGCTAGACTGAGTATAAACTAAGTCTAGATATTGTGCACGAGCAATAACTTGCTCCTCTGTTACGACCCCTCCTTTTGCCACATCTTCTGTTATAGCAGGAAGTAACGACTTTATAAACCATTCAGCGAACAGCTGATCGGGAACGTATGTTTTCACCATCCTACGATGACGACGCCACTCATGTATATGATCGGATATATGAGTGGCCGTTGTCTGCTTGAAGTTGGTTAAGATTTCCGTTCCCGTTTCATACCTTATCGGTAATTGAAAATGGGTTAAGAAAGTCGTGGCTAGGGAGCTGAAATTGTCGAATGAGGCTCTAGGTAATTCAATATACCATTTAGCCGCTGGACCCGTTAACGTCCTCTAGAAAAGGCGAAGCCTTATCGAATCATCATTTAGGGTGTTTGATGAACACCACAGATGAAAAGTCATCACGTGATTCGATGGGTCTTCACCTGGATTTCTGTTGAATTTAGGAATGTCAGATGGAAGTTTTTGAGGAATCGCTGGCCACCAAGGGGTGTAAGCAATCGGATCGTTTGTTAACTGGTGTAAATCGGGTAACTCTAAAGTTGCCACGAATGGTAACTGTTGATTTAGGTTAGGTGAAGCATACCCATGGTACGACGGAATCGCTTGAGCAGTGGGCCTTTACATACCAGCATAATGTAATTGATGTTGGTATGACTGATACGGTTGGTGGACTTGACCACTGTAAAGCGGTTGGTTTTGACCGTTTTGAATATACGGTTGTCCACTGTTCGCAAAGATCTGCTGCTCAGAACCTTGGTACACTTGCTAGAATTGTGGTTGTTGGTATTGCACCAGCCATGGCTGTGAGGCCATGTTCTGTTGTGCTATACTAACTGTCGGACCAAGGTGTGGGGTAATTGTACCCGTTTGGACCTGTGTCACCCCCCCAGTTGGCGATTATGGTTGTGTCCCAGGGTCAAGGGGCTGTTGCATTACAACCTGAGAAATATGAGGTTGACATACAACAGGCAACGTTTGAACTTGCGACACTGTCACAATAGCCGGTGTGGTCGGGATGTTCGACATAGGTATAGACTGTTCCATAGAATATACAACCCTTGGTTGTTGAGGTAGCATAGGTACCCAACCACTTGATGTAATTCCAGTATAACCTGAATATTGTTGTGAACTCCCGTATGGATACCCTCCCGGAGGGGGTAATGAAAGGGCATACTTCCGCCCATACGGCAGCAATCCGGAACTCAAGGGGATTGTTTGTCCTTGGGGATTGGATTGCCCAAATTGACCTCCAAATGGATCAATCTGGCGAGTCTCAACATAAGAGTTGCCAGATATTATTCCGGATGAACAAACTGGAACAAACCACACTGTTGAAATAGTCCCTTGGTGGACTCCTTCTAACGGTTGTGAGCTAGTCGGGACAGATGGTATGCCGGCAAACATTGTCGGAGTGACGAGAGAGGCTTTTGCTGTCGCTGTGTCGTTTGACACAGTCCTAGATGTTGATGGTTGTTCGGACATTTTGAGTCTATCCAATAGATTGCCTATCGATTCTACAGGAACTTCCACTTGTGGTAGACTAACTTCTGATGTAGAAGGAAATAGAGTGACCCCTACTCCAAAATGGGTTGGAGTACTTGCTTGTGGATCCTCTACAATTTCCTCTATCGCAATCAAACCAGGTGGAAGGGGAAGACCGTCAGGTCCGTAAAATACTTCTGGTGCTGAAGAAGGGGTTGAATCGACAGCGACAGTTGTTTGAGGAGCAAGACTCTCTGAACCGGTCACAGATGGAACTGGTTCAGTAACGCAAGTTTTTGCCCCCAGACTAGGATCAGTGTTACTGTCCCTCTGCGGCTGTTGAGCTTCTTCTATAGAGGCAGGGTTTCCAGAAATGTTTGGAGTAACCGGAATCTCAAATGTTGTTGGAACACTTGTTCTAACTTTGATAGGAGATTTCGAACCGGTTAAACGAGTTCGCTTTGTCCATACTGTTTTCGATTCCGGAGACAAAGATGGTTGACTCGTAAGCCTCCGCGAACGACGAGGTTTTAATTGACTTTCTTCCATGATTGCGGATTACTCGATCAACCAAAATACAAAAGGGGAAAGTGTGTTTCCGAATTAAATGAATTTTTTAGACGCTTTTAGACACAACTTGCTTTTTCACTTTTAAAGAGTCGAGAAAAAGCTAAAGATGACTCTAGTCTCCTTCGATGTTTTAACGAGCCCGAAGTGACAAATGCTCAGATGGACTTTTTCTGTTATAGAGTCTGAAAAAGGCCAAAAGGAACTGCTCTGGAGTTCTAGGCAGAGGGTGGGCCAAACTTTTCGAAAAACCGCAGAATACTTTTTAGGGTACGGGCGGTCGATCTTCCTGAATGCTGTGTTCAGTGCATTGCGATCAGTAGGGCGGCCGACACGGCTTCCTAAGGATAAAGGTTTTATGCCTATAGGGGTCTCCCAATATATACGCGACGGTACGTGGGAGCACAATCTGTACTGGCTCTATCGTCCCTCAGGAGGAATCACCCACCATCCACGCGATCGACAGTCACCAGGCTTTACGACGCCGGAACATGTCTCTAGCCTAGACCTCTATGTTGTGCGTTATGTTACAAAGCGTTGTTAAGTTCATTCAGTTTATTTTAGGTTGATCTTTTTAAAGTTTGCCTTTCAAGGTTCACCACGAGATGTATGATACAAATTCCTAAATGCAGTGTAAAGATGATAAGAAAGCTTTATATCTTTTCAACTTTGAAAATCCTAGCTACTTAGGGAAAAGAAAGACACCATCTTTTCTCAAAGAGCAATCAGCACACTCTAATGCACTTTTCCTAAATCCAACATGCAAACTATCAAATGCAAATGCACAATGCAGGTGTTTGTTTTCCGCTTTCTTAGTATTGATGCCTACAAAGAAAGCTTTTTGCACAACTTTGAATTTGCTTTTAAATGACCAATACAAACAATTTTACTTTTTCGAAATCAGAGAGGGTAGAAGAGATTACAACACTTAACGATTTTCGAAATGAAGACTTGTTTCGACACTTAAAAGAGACAAATTCAAACCAATAAGCAAGAGTAAATGTATAATCAATCTGCAAACAGCCAATGAACTCTCTTCTAAGATCACATTCAACAGATCTGAATCAAGGGCTACAGGATGACCATTTCACTCATGCAAAGGAAGACTGTAAATGATGCCACAAACACATAAAAACACTCACAGTCTTTTTGTGCAAAAGGAGGTGGAATCTAAGCAGAGAAAAGGAGTTATCAGACTGGTACCTATGCTGGTTACAGGCTGCAAAAATCAGAGATCAAAACAAGGCAAAACAGAGCAGAGAACCCCAGCTGCACAAGAGCAAACTGGTTCAGCGCAACCTCAACATAGGGGTTTTGACATTCAGCGCAGGTAGCCTTCACGGGACCTGCGTTGAAATGCAGAATCCCTTCACTGGGTCTGCGCTGAAGGAGAAACTCTCGTTTCCCACAGGTTCTGGGTCACAGATTGCTATTTAATCAACTGTTTCAGGCCAAATAAAAGCAACAAGCAAGGTGTAATCAAAGGGATGCTTTGAAGGGTACTAAGATCTATCACAAAGGATCATCAAATAATTTGTGGATCCATTGTTTAGATCATAGACAAGTCCAGTGATTGGATCAAAGCAGCAACTGTCTACTTTGCATCCGGGAAAAGCAGATGCAGTTCGATTGTTGCTGTCAAGTCTATGGAACAAACAATGATAGAAACACAAATAAAATGACTAAACAAATCTCCCCAGCGGAGTCGCCAATTTGTTGGGGGGGAAAATGCCTATGCAGGACGATCCTATCCACCTAAGGTGTGACAGTGCCTTACCAACAAACAGAGACAGCTATTCTAGTATTCTCCTTTTATGAATTAAGAATGAAGAGAGAGATAGATGGACTAATCGGTGTCTTCCATTTGTCCCTCGATCCAACTTCTCTTCTCTTGGAGAGTTCCTAGCTACTTTCCTTCTCACTCGCCCAGCTTCAAGAGGTTTCTGCAAGATCACAAGAAGAGAACACTATACAAGACATGGATTCATATTCATAACTAGTTCAGGATTAGAAATAAACTAAACATACTAATGCAATCATACATCAAGAATACATCAGCATATAGGAGAAACCAAGATAGCTTTATTGATGAATAACAAGGTTCAGGAAGAGATACAACCCAAAGGGCTCCAATCCAGCATCTCCTTCCCAGCAAATGGAATTCCTATCTTCACCCCCTTCAAAGCATTAAGCACCCAATAGTTCCAGTCTCAAACCAACAACAATTCTTTGCAATAACAAAATTCCAGCCTCTAGATCTCATGGAGGAGAGATCCATATATAGATGTTTGGAGAGAGGATGAGTCAGCTTGAGATCTGACTAGTGTCCTCTCCCTCTGTCAGTTCTTGAGTCCACTTGGAGGTTCTTGCTTCCACTTGGAGATTTGGAACCTCTTACTCATCACCAGTCGAATTCCCTGAGGCAAGTGTCATTTTGGAAGCTTCCTGGGTTTTGACACCTTGAGAAATGAGCCTGCCACTTGTCCATTCTCGTTCAGCACAGGTAGCCAGTGTTCTAGTTGACATTCAACGTAGGTAGCCAGTGTTGGCTTTGACATTCAGTGCAAACAGCTAGTGTAGCCACTGAAATGATCCTGAATTGAATTGTTTTTGAGCAGTTTCAGGTGGAGAACTTCTGTGAATTGCTGTGGTTTGTTAGCCTTGTTCCTCTAGGGGTAGGAACAACATGTTTAGGGACTTTGGATCCCTTAGATTATGGACATTTCATGCTCAATGCTGTAAGGCACAAAAATGTCTATAACAAAACATGATGACCTGATTTGCCCCTATGTATGGTAGCCGCGTGATACTATGGATCAATTTGTCGGTGATGGGGATTGGCTCCTCCAGCAACAAACACCCATCATGCACCAAGCATAGCAACTACTTGATGACCAATACTATAATGGTGTGATTGTAGTGTGACACCCATAACAAGTTGAGCAGACTAGCCTTGTCTACTCCCCTGAGCCACTTCCACAGTTCCAATGCAGTCATCCTGGTGGTTGTGTCAATAACGCGATGCATTAGCTACTTTGTCGTTAAGTGAGGAAACTTCTCATGGTCAGATAAGTCCCAATATTCCAATTTTAAGAGAGGAACCTACCCCAAGTGCAATCCTTCAAAGACAATCTTGTCTGGTAGTAAAGGGGTGTGCAAGGCAACCTTGCTCTCATCAATGTCCTTTGGCACCTTGGTCTTGCCCTTGCATGGAGGAACGTACTTGGGAAACTTAGTGATAGGGTCAACGCCCTGGACTTCAACTCCCTCCACTTCTACCCCCAAGTCCTCATCATCCATCGGGATGTCCTCAATTTCTTCCTCCTCCACCTATAGGTTAATGGTTTTGACCTTTTCCTCTGTGGTGGGCTTGCCCTTCGGTGGGTTTCTTCTTGGAGACACACACACCGGTATTGCAACGTACTTTCCCTTCTTATCCTTCGCACTCTCCTTGGTCGGGGTCAACTTCGGTCTAGGTGTCTGTGGTGATTTGGGGACTTCAGCTAATACCTCTGCAACCTCTGGAGTATCTCCCTCTATCTCGCCAACAACCTCTTGCACAGACCCCTCGGTCGTCACTGCTTGAGTTCTCATAGCTTCCGCGGGCATCGACATGATGCTATGCAACAACTCCTGTGTCTCTTTTGGCAACGTCTCAAATACAGAACTTTCTAGCAAACCTTCAAATTTTTCGCGATTCATGTGCACCTGAGAGCTCAGCAACTCAATTCTCAAATTTCCAAGTGTTTTTTGCTGGGTAGCCACCTGTAATTTATAAGGCATTTTGAATTCAAATCCGACTGTTCCCCCCACATTCAGTTCATTAATTCTAGATTGGTGGCAGATTTCCAAGGATCTTACCCATAAAGTTTGTCTTAAATGTTGGCTACCTTCTCCATTTGCCCACATTCCTACCATTAAATCATGAAAAGTGACTTTAAGAGTCACTTTTCGGCTAACCTATGTGATTTCTCCTTGGGTAGCGTAGCTATCTTCACACTGTTGCAAACCTTGTGACATTTTCTCATTCCACACAATCCTACAATCACGCAGTTCCCCAATCCAAATAGTGTAGTTTGTAGTCCCGCACCTCCTTTTAGTTGCCTAGAGCGCTAAGACTATGCTACCCTTGTATGGCGTTAAACGACTGCCATTCACCTTTCCTAGGAAGGGATCTCTATTCAATTTAACCAATTGAACTACTCCACCGTCAGTAATCTCCTTAATGACATAGGGCCCTAGCCAGTGCATTCTGAACTTCCATGGAAATTTATAAAACTTACTATCAGATAACAAAACCAAATCATTTACCTTAAAGGTGTGCAACTTAATGTGCTAACCATGTCATGATGTTTCTCGCTGCTTTTGGACCTGTTGGTGAAGTCTAGCTAGAAATCTCTCTTCCTAAAGCTCAGCAAGCTGTGTGAGCCTCTCTTCCAGGGCTCTGTGATCCATCATACCCATGAGTGCTGCTATGTGTGGAGTAGGCACAATGTATTCCATGGGCATCACTACTTCAACACCATATACGAGCCTAAAGGGTGTCTGTCGAGTCAACTTTTTGCATGTCGTCTGATAGGCCCATAGTACTGCGGGTATGCATAGGTCCTAATCACTTCACTGAGCATTGCAAACCTTGCTTAGTGCATTCTCCAACACCTTATTGAATTATTTCACCATCCCATTAACGTTTGGGTGATAAGGCATGCTTTTCTGGTGATATACCTAAAATTCCTCCATCAGCACGCTGATCATTTCATTCAGAAAGTGCGTACCATGATCACTCATCAAAATCTTTGGACACCAAAATCACATCAGTACATACTCAAAGAGGAACTTCATAGTGGTCACACCAGTGTAGTCCTTCATAGGTTATGCCTCTACCCATCGAGTCAAATACTCAGTTGCGATGATAATGTACTGCACTCTTGTCTTCTTCCCTTGGGGCTGAATGGGTCCCACAAAATCTATCGGCCATTTCTCAAAAGGTTGTAACAACATCTGCAAGTTTAGAGGTAGCTCATCTCTCTACAATGGCCTACCAGTCCTTTGACACACATCGCATGTATTACAGTAAGCTTTTGAATCCTAATGGAGGGTTGGCCACCACAACCCTACACGTAGAATCTTTTGTGATGTCGCCCTTCCTGCATAATGCCCTCCCGTGATGCCCCCATAAGAATCCATGAGGATACTGCTCCTTCCAAACTCTGGTACATATCGTCGTAATACCTCATCAGAACCCATTTTATACAAATAACTAGTAATGACAGAAAATTCTTCCGTGCGCACCACTAACTCCTTCTTCTACTGGATGGTGTAGCCTTCCAGGGCGTTTCCTATTGTTAGGAAGTGTATGATGTCTTCAAAGTGACCATCCACGAAGCACACGACAAATAGCTATGCATCAAGCAATCCTTCCTCCAAATTAATGGGCTCTTCCCCTATTTCGATGCACGACAGATGGTCTGGTCCCGCGTTCAGTCCTCTAGGCTTCACAATAACTTCAAAATCATATTCCTAAAATAATAACAACCATATATAGATTCTCCCCCCCAACACAGGCTTACTGACCAGGTATTTCAACACAGAATGATCCATATACATCTTAAAATGTCCACCCAGTAAACAGTGTCTAAAATTATGGAGCACGTATACCATGGCTAACCCTTCACACTTGATGGTGGAATAGTTCTTCTCAGCCTTGGATAAACTCTTGCTTGAGAATTCTATAGGATGGTCCAATTCTCCTCTGCCAGCCTATGTCACTACTACTGCCAATGCTATACATGATGCGTCTACATGTACATGAAACTCCTTCTTCCAATCTGGGAAGACTAAAATTGAGGCGTGACCATTTTTCCTTTCAATACATCCAAGATTTTCTGACAGTACTCATTCCAACATAACATGACATCCTTTTTCAACAACTTCTCCATAGGCGTGGTGATCTAGGCATAACCCTTGATAAAATTCCTATAATACCCAATATGTCCTAAGGTTGTGTGCAGTTGTTTCACACTCCTCAGCTCCTCCACGATAAGTATCACTGTGATCTTTACGGGATCTACCATCAGTGCCTATCTACAAACACATGACCTAGCAGAGTCCTAAAAGGAACACAAAACAGACATTTCTTCAGATTTAGCACAATATGGTACCTTCGACAAGTATCTAGCATCAGGCACAGAATTTCCACATGGCGTTTTACCAACCCAAATACAATCCAGTCATCAAAGTACACCTCCAAAAGCTTATGAATAAATTATTTGAATGCAACAATGACTACACACAAAAAAATCGTAGGTGCATTCTTCAATCCGAAAGGCATTACAATGTATTGAAAACATCACCATTCAGTCATGAAGATCATCTTGCTTCTATCTTCAGGTGCGATTTTGATCTGGTGGTACCCAGAGAACCCATCAGTGAAGGAGTATGCTTCCTGGCCACCTACATTATCCATTACCTCATCAGTGAATGGAGTCGAAAAGGGATCATGTACGCAAGAATCATTCAACTTCCTGAGATCTACGCATATCCTTCTTTCATCCTTCTACTTCTTTTCCTGTACCACCATTGGGCTTACCCAATTAGATTCTTCTACGGGTGTTGAACCTCAAAATTACCCTCTCCTTTGACAACTTTTCTCACCTGTTTCCCTTGCTTTTCAATAATATTACAGATCCCAATCGATGATAAATGATAGGTATTGTCTTAAGGAAGGAATTAAATGATTGGCATGTTAAATTTTTATGTTTTTCTATTTGAATAATTTTTTTCAAATTAGCTAGAGAACACATCTTATTTTGCAGCAAACTGTGTATTCTGTAGCTACTTCCATGGTCTGGCAGGTTCCAGGTGTCAAATTAAGAATCCGGCCAGCATCTCTAAAATTGTCTCCACATGGATTCTATCATATTCAATTATCCTAGATCGACAAGGAAGCAAGCTCAAGATCATAGTCAAAGGTGGAGTCAAACATATGATACCCAAAAGCAATAGGACTCTTCGCCTACTCTTTTGTGGTTAATTAATAAATCTAACAGTTCTGTTGCAAACATCTTGCTCGAATTTAAGTCACTTGTAGCTGATTAGATGTTTACACAGTTCTATTATAATACGTATGAGCCAACTGTAACTAGTTTTCCTCAAAGACAGTTATGATTATTTCCTTTTAAACACTGGTTATACAGAACCGAGGGGGGTTTGGAGAATCTTATGTATTAAATTAAGACTTCCAGCTCTGTATTTTGGAGACTTCGTTCTTTTCTATAATATAAGTCATGTGTTGACCAATGATCATTTAAGAGAGCATTTTCAATTAGTTAGCAGCTCAACCCAGTTAGTTGCAGAGGGCCCCTGCACTGAAGGAGGTTTTTCTTTCCATTCGTTTTCTGTTTAGTCTTAATTTCATTACTTTTCTTTTAGCAATGTTTCTAACTTAGGTTGATTTATTTTAGTTTTGATCAATAGCATAATGTTAAAACTCGATTTTACAGTCTTGCTCTTCCAACAAATTTCATGAAAGGAAACTATTTTGTTTCTAAACATAACAAGGTTGAAGTAATGAGAATGCACTATTGTCTAGCTTACTCACTATTTTGTTATTTATTTTATAGGAGAGATTTGTCAATCCATTGTGTTAATGAATTTTTTTGATCACCATTTCAAGTTGATACTCATCCTAAACAAAATGGTTAAATATTCACTTCACACAATGGTTGAAATCAATTAGTTACCTTTTGCATGTTTCATTTAGTTCTCTAGATCATAAAGTACAAAAAGTTGCTTGTATCCCATCTCAAGAAGGTTATCTTTCAAAATTGAAGGTTAGAGTAACTAGAAGTACTTTAGTTGATTTCATTCTCTATATTTATTTCAACATGCATTACAACTTCATCCTTAATTTTAAGAATTAGATTCATGACTTGGGATTAATGATGAAATAGGACACATGCTCTGTTTTTCCTTTCTTTAAATTAGATTTTGACTAGTTTTAGATCTTGTTTGACCTTTAGGAAGTTGAGATTCAGTTTCTCATATTTCAGATTGTACATCATTAGGAATCAAAGAATAGAAACCCCCAAAACACTATAAAAATTCCAAACAATGAAGTAAGAAAGGTTAAATAAGCACATATTGTGCACTACACTTCATCAGCTTACAAACCTTGGTTGATAATTTATGCAAGAAATTTAGGACACTAAATTGAATAAACATTTTGGTGCCATTTTCGGGGAAGTGTAAATTATGTAACTTTATCTCTTACATTCAAAAAAAATGATATGCGTAGAGAAAGAGGCTCTAGGGGTAGATTTATAGTTAGAGGCATGAGTTCCATTCCTACAACACCACCTACTCCACTAAGACTAAGAGGAGATACACCTCCATCTCACACTCCTAGCCATAGAACTCCTCAAATTCTAAGGTCAGAAATTCAATCAGGAGGATCTCCTACTTCATCTACTGAGGCAGTCCTAGAGGAGGGAAATCTTGGATCTCCAAGAGAAGGAGTAACCTTTTTCACCTCCACAGGGGTGCATATTTTAGTTGAAGAATTAAGAATACCTAGTGAGGAAGAAGAAGTAGAACCTTTCTCCCGCATACCATTAATAGAGGAACCATAGGAAGAGAAATTAACCTTACAGGTTGAATCTTATACTGACTTTGAAGAAACTATAATGGAAAAATAAGGAGAGGATGAAGAATTCACATTTTTTGGAGGAGGAAGAGTTAGAGGAAATAATGGAGAAGATAGAGGAAATAATAGAGGAGGTAGAGGAAATAGGGAAATTGATAATTCTTTTGGATTCCCTATAGTTGAGGAAGAAAAAATTGCCACAATGAAAAATATCTCACCTTCTATCCTCCAAAATTTCCATGGTTAAAAAGTGAACATCCTGAAACATTTTTATTTCAATTTGAAGTCTTGGGAAGAACCTATTATTATTTAGAAGACTCTCAAAAACATAAGTTGTTACCTTCAATGTTGAAAGGAGCTGCTTTGAAGTGGTTCATGGGGTTGGTCACTCAGTCCATTAGAACATGGAATGACATGAAGAAAGTGTTTTTGGACAGGTATTTGGATTATTGCATGCCTACCAATCACAAGGATGAAGTGTTCAAAATGATGCAAAGAGAGGATGAAGATTTAGAGGATTTAATTGAGATATTCAACTATAAATTGAAAAGAGAGAAGATGGGTAAATTAGATGAAGATATCTTAAATTCTCTTTTATTAAAAGCGATTAGAGATGAGTGGATAGATATCCTTAACATGATTGGGAAGGGAGATATCTCTCAACTCCCATTAAGTGACATAGGAGAATTATGTGTTCATCTCTCAAGAGGAAAATCCAAAACTGAAAAGGGTCCAAGAGATCCTTCTCTTGTTAGAGTGAATAAATATGCAATTGGATCAGTGAGTAGGGCAGAAATTGGGAATATGCTTGATGAATTCAAAACATATATTCTAGGGAGCCTTAGTGAGCAAACAGACACCCTTAAGTTACAAAACAAGCAGAAAATCAAGGCTGATGCTTTAGCTATTTTCTGTCCCAAATGTAGAAAAAACACGCTTTAAGAGAATTCCCTTTGGATGCGAAAAACATAGATACTTGTGTGATTTGTTCAGAAAACCATGAGACGAAGGGTTGTCCTTCAATTTTAGGTCTTAATATTGTTTTTCAATAAGAAACAATTCCAAATTCAATAGAATTTCTTTGTTTTGTCTCTAGAAGAGCTTGGAAGGGGCCACAAAATCAGGGATTTAACAATCAAATGTATCTTCAGCCCCCACCAAGTTGGAATTCTTGGTAGAAACCTTGGCCTCAATCTCAACCTTAGTCTCAAGGAATACAAAATCCTTATGGAAGATTTTCTCAATATTATCAATATCCTCCATTATATCCTCCCCCACAAATTCCACAACAAAATCAGCAGCCACAACTTCAAAATCAGAATCCTCAACTTTCACTACCATTCCCGCAACAAGTTCCACAACAAAACCAGCAACCTTGACTTCAAAATCAAAATCCTCAACTCTTACTACCATTTCAACAGAGACCAAATCAGCTACCTGCCCAACCATTACCAAACCCCAACAATAAAAATCCTCAGAATACTTACATGGTGGAAGGACAACAATTTCCAACTTACATGATCACTCCTCTAGATCTTAGTGATGTTCAACTAAGATCGAGTAGGATATTAGAAATGGAAAAGCCTTCTGTAGTTATTCAGGAACAAGACATTTCCGAGGAAGATTCTCTACAACCAATAAATTTTTTGAAGGAACTTGTCTCCAAAACCAAAATACTGAAAATGAAAAACAGAAAGAACCAGTGAACTCAACTCCTGTCATTGAGCAACCAGTATCTACTTATGCACCTCTGTTTCCCAAAAGATCGCAAGTTGATAGAGGGGTAGAAAAGAAGATTATGTTGCCTAATTATGATTTTCTAGATGAATTGAAAAATGTCTGTCTCAAAATCCCTTTGTTACAAGCCATTAAGGAGATTCCAATCCTAGCTAAAACAATAAAGGAGTTGAACATAAAGAAACCAAGAAGAAAAGCAAAAAAAACAAAAAGAATTCACTTGGTAGGAAAAATAGCACACATAATGATGGGAAAAATTGCCATACAAAAATATGTAGATCGAGGAAGTCCAATTGTGAAAACACATATCAATGGAGTTGAAATTCCGAATACATTGATTGATTTAGGAGCAGAAATAAACATCATGAGCAAACAAACCATGGAATAGCTCAAGCTTCCTAATCTTCTTTACACGCCTACATTACTGCAATTAGCAGATAAATCTGTAATCAAACCAGATGGTGTGTTAGAAGATATTTCAGTGTCCTTACATTCCTGGGAATACCCTATTGATTTTATGATCTTAACCCCTAAGAACAAACTAGGAGGACATCCACTTATATTAGGAAGACCTTGATTGGCCACAGCTAAAGTTTCCATTAGCTGTAGATCTAGTGACATGTATATTTATGATGGGAATTCAACTAAGAAATTCACTCTATATCCTCCAGCAATAACAATCACAGAAACAAATGACAAAGAATGGATTGATGATGAAAATGACATTCAACCTCTCTTTACTACTTCAGACATTAGTGAAGATAGTCAAATCTTGAATACAATGGAAAGTTTTGAATCATCTCCAGAATATGAACATGTTCAATTCCAAGAAAAATCCAATATTGAATATTTGTCATCTAGGCAGATATCTCTTTATTATATGGAAGAATTTGGTAGCTCTACAATTAAAATCTTTCCACGAAAAACATTGAACATAAGAAATAACTTTGAGAAATTATAATGGGAAAAGCTAATCAAAACATTACAAAAACATTTTGCTGCATATGCATGGGAATATATTGACATGAAAGGAATTAGTCCTAAGACTTGTATGCATCACATCTATATTGAGGAAAATTGTAAACCTATCAGGCAACCTCAAAGAAGGATGAATCCAAATCTTAGGGAAATTGTGAAAGAAGAGCTGCAAAAACTGCTGAATGTAAACTTCATTTACCCAGTTTCAGATAGCCAATGGGTTTCCCCTTTAGTGATTATGCCCAAAAGGAATGGTAAATGGAGGGTATGCATTGATTATCGAGAATTGAATAAAGCTACCCTTAAAGATGATTTTCCTATGCCCTTATAGATCAAGTGTTAGATACATTAGCAGGTAAGAAGTATTTGTCATTATTGGATGGTTTTAGTGGTTATAATCAAATTCATGTGGAACCTAAGGATCAAGTTAAAACACATTTACTTATCCATGGATAACCTATGCCTATCGAGTACTTCCTTTTGGATTATGTAATGCACCTATAACATTCGAAAGAACAGTACCAGGAATTTTTTCTAATCTAATACATGATTGTGTAGAGGTACATATGGATGACTTTACAGTCTATACGAATACATTTGAAGAAGCTTTAGAAAATCTAGAAAAGTTTCTTAAAATATGTAAGGAAGAATACCTTTCACTAATCCATGATAAATGTTTTATGATGTTTACAAAAGGGATTGTTTTAGGACATCACATTTCAGGAGGTGGAACTAAAGTTGATAAATCTAAAGTTGAAGTCATCTCTAAATTATCAATTCCAAATTGTCAAAAGGATGTTAGAAGTTTTCTAGTATTTATAGGATACTATAGAATATTTATAGAAAATTTCACTAAAATAGCATCCCCACTCTTCAAATTACTCTCCAAGGATTGTGAATTCAATTGGGATCATGATTGCCAGTTAGCATTTGAGACTTTAAAAGAAAAAATTTCTGAAGCACCCATCTTTAGAGGTCCAAATTGGAAACTACCTTTTCACATTTCAACATATGCTTCAAATACAGCTCCAAGAGATGTATTAGGACAAAAAGATTTTATTCCCTATGCCATCTACTATACAAGTAAGAATTTGACTCTCACCGAGTTAAATTATACTATAACTAAAAAATAATTTTTAGCTGTTGTTCATGCTATCAATAATTTCAGATATTATATAATAGGCTGTGAAACCTTTGTTCATACAAACCACTCTGTAATTAGATACTTAATGAATAAACCTATTACTAATGGCAGAGTTACAAGATGGCTATTACTCTTGCAAGAATTCAATATTACTGTGCTAGATAGACATCGAAAAAAACACAGTTGCTGATTTCTTGTTGAGAATTCAAAATATCAAAGATGAAACTCTGGTTGAACATAAGTTTCTTGATGAATATCTTTTTGCAGTGATTACTCAGACCCCTTGGTTCGTAGATATTGCTAATTACTTAGTCACAGGGAAATTACCTTCACATTTTTTTCCTAGAGATAAAATAAAAATCATTCAAATAAGTGCAAGATACTCATGGATCACTAATGAATTGTATAAAACAGGTCTAGGTCTCATGATCAGAATATGTGTTAGGGAAAATGAAATGCCTGAGATTCTCAAGGCATGTCATGATGAACCGTGTGGTGGACACTTTTCTGACAAGAGGACAGCCTATAAAATCATTTCTTTAGGATATTATTGGCCATCCATCTTCAAAGATGCCAAAGAATATGTCAAGAGGTGTGACAACTGCCAAAGGGTAGGAAAACCTGCTTCTTCAAATGAAATGCCACTACAAATTTAGGTACTCATTGAACCCTTTGAAAAATGGGCCTTGGATTTTGTTGGACCAATTAATCCCCCACCTAAGCAAAATAAGTATATATTGGTGTGCGCTAATTATGTCACTAAATGGGTAGAGGCTAAAGAATTACCTTTTGCTAATGAAAAATTTGTAGTTAATTTTATTTTCAAGGACATCTTCACTCGTTTTGGTGTTCCAAGAGAAATTGTGACAGATCAGGGATATCAATTTACATCTAAAATTGTGAAGAGTCTTGTGGAAGATTACAAGATCAAACATAGGAAATCTACGCGCTATCATCCACAAGCAAATGGTCAAGTTGAATCTAAAAATAAGGTGATTGAAGGAATTCTCACTAAGATTGTGCATCTACATAGAAGAGATTGGGCAGAAAGGCTTCCTGAAGCCTTATAGGCCTATATAACTACATGGAGGAACACGAAGGGAAATACACCCTATGAACTTGTTTATGGGAAACAAGTCCTATTCCCTATAGAGTTTCAAATCAAAACCTTCAAGATGGCAGTCCAATTGGGACTAGATTTATTAGAGGCACAGAAACATAGATTGGAGCAACTCAATGAACTTGATGAAATCAAGAAAGATGCAATTCAAAGAACTAGTATAGTCCAACAACAAAGGGATAAATGGCATGAGAAATATATCAAGGAAAAGAAGTTTCAAGCATGAGATTGGGCACTTTTGTTCAATTCAAAATTCAAAGATTTTCAAGGGAAGTTTTAGACTCATTGGCTTGGGCCATATTAGATTGAAGATGTCTTTAATAACGGAGTAGTAAGGATAAGGACAGTAGATTAAAGCAAAATACCTCTTCTTTTGAATGGTCATCAGTTGAAGATATATGAAAAGCCAATTTTCAAGTTAGGAGTTCATTAAGATTTTCCAGAATAACTCTGAAATGAAGCTAGTGAAGAAGAATTCTTCTTCTCCACTAACTTAGCCTTTATTTTTCATATATATATATATATATATATATATATGAAATAAAATAAAAAATTGTATGAGTTTGAAAACCAATCATTGATTGGCATACTTATATAGAAAATATAGGGTGAAAATCAGAGGCTTCTGACATCCTATATTTTCCATTTCCTTTCTGTAATAAGCAGTGAAAAAAAGCTACATTCATTTGTAGTTTAGAGTATGCATATTCATAGTCTCATTCCATCTCATTTTGTTTTCATTTTATTTTACAGATCCATTTCATCTCACTGTCATATTTCATTTACATTTTATTTTTACAGTTTTACTTCATCTCACCCTATTTCCCATTTTATTCTACATTCCATTCCATCTCACTGTCATAACCCATTTCTATTTCATTTTTACACTCATATTCCATATCCATACTTCAATTTTCCCTCTTTTCACATTTTGCAGTTGATTCCATTCTACAGCTAATCTGATTCTGCAGCTACAACTTACTTATCAGCTCTGGCACAATTGTACAGCTCACAAATAAATCATGAATTCAAGAAATTGAAGAATCCAGTTTTGGAGACTAGACATGCTAAAAGGTACCTAGAGATCAACACCAAAAGAGCTATCAAGCAAAAAAGTTAAGTTCTAAAGGTAAAATGCAAAATTTATTTCAAACAGTAAGTTAACAACATAAGGCATGTATAATATGGATAATCATATGTCTCCTTAACGATTCATCATTTGATTTGACTGCCACTTCATCATACCACATCTCCGCCACATCTTCCATACTTGATACCAAACGGTCCATAATAACTTCATCATACCACATCTCTACTACACTCTCCATACTCTGTACCTAAATGGTCCCTAATAACTCCATCTATTAACGGTCATGGCTATGATGTGACCAACTTGTCCATGTCTCTCCAAACCCTCACCATCTACTTATTCCATGCCAACTCGTAGTTCTTTTTCACCATGCTCACAGTTAGTCCATTTCATAGACCAAGAGAGTAACTCTGAAGGTTAAGAAATTTTGTGAAACAGAAGCCATGGGACTCATTTTAGGACAGAGCCAGTAGGAGCAAAATATATGGAAGGATACCCACAACTCAAGGAAATGTTGTAGAAGGCTAGATGGCTCAACTTCATTGAAAAATTTGATGGTTTTCACAAAGAGATCACAAAATCTTTTGCCAGATCATTTGATGGTACAAAAGTATAAATTGGAGACATTAAGTTTGCAGTAACAAAATCCTTCATAACAGAGGCTACAGAACTACCAAGACATGGTTAAAGATGGTTCAAAAATAAAGAATTCCATAGTGAATCATGGAAAGTAATCCTTAGGAACCCAGGTATGGATGTCTCAGTGTTTAGAAAAGAAATTCCTATGTCATCACTTAAAAGTAAATGGAGAAGGATGCTTTTGTTATTACATAAATTTATTACTTGTGAGGGGAGATTCGGGTGCATGTATGTCTACCATATACATTTATTGATGAACTTTCTAGAAAATGGAGAAATCAATCTTCCTTTCTTCCTGCTAAATAGTTTAAGAAGCATGGCTTCAAATGTATAGAAAAAGATAGAATTGATAGATGCAACCATGTACCATCATGGGTTGGTAAAGATACTATTTGAGTTTCATTTGAAAAGAATAGGAGATACTTGGGAAATTTTTCTGATAAGAAACTATTTCCAAGAGGCACCAGAGTCACTTGAAGAAGGTAATGTCAAAAGGAGTAGGAGAAAGAAGACCGGTATAACCATTCAAAGCAAATCTAAATCCTCAACACAGAAAAATGATGAAGAGCTAGTCTATGAAAAATTGACAGAGATCAGGAACCAAATCAAGAAAAAAGGGAAGATGAAAAAGAAAGTGGGTGAAACTACTGTAAACAAACTTGAATCTTCATTACAAAAATATGATGAAAAATTAATATCTTAAGAATTGATAGAGATTAGGAAACAAATCAAGAGAAAAGAAAATATAAGAAAGGAGAAAAAGGGTACAAAGGAGGAGAACGTAAGTCCTCTACAACTTAGAAGGAGATCTAGACTCTGAGGTATGGGAAAGAAGATATCATCAAAGGGGATGGAGTTCATAAATTTAGAAGAAGAAACCCCAGTACCATCTCCTGATAATGTTCTATCTACACACCGTCCTCAAATTGTCTTGAATAGTATTTTGAAGGCAACCCCAACAGAAGATCTCCAAGCATAGACCTAGTGCAGAAATAAATATATGACTATATAGAATCACTGGAGAAGAAAAGTGCCTCAATGGATCCAGAATCCTCTGTCAATTTAGAACCCTTTTTCAATCCTCAAGAACCTCTAATTGACTCTCTCAAATAGAAAATCTATGGATTAGAGATAAAGAACAGACATATCAAGAAAGAAAATGAAACCTTGAGGGAACAATGTAAACTGGACAAGGTTATTCATGATAATATAATTTTGCATCTAGGGCTGTGCTATAAGAAGAATAGGAAGTTGAAGAGGAAGAATAGATGCTTGAACAGAATAGTCATCAACCTTAAATATAGGCTTCTTATGAAGAAACCCAGAATGGCAGTCACTTCAAAGAAGAGAAAAAGAAGAAAATTGGATGTATTAGCAGAAGTGTCTGAGCAAATGCAATAGGAAAGAAGAATTCACATTTTTGGAAAATTGCATGAGGATATGCAATGATTTTGCAGTGGGGGTATGTTGAACCTCAAAATTACCCTCTCCTTGATAGCTTTTCTCACCTTTCTCCCTTTCTTTTCCATATGATTACATATCCCAATCGATGATAAATGATAGGTTTTGTCTTAAGGAAGGCATTAAATGATTGACATGTTATATTTTTATTATTTTTCTATTTGAATAAATTTTTGCAAATTAGCTACAGAACGGATCCTATTCTATAGTTAACTGTGTATTCAGTAGCTACTTCCATGGTTTGGCAGGTTCCAGGTGTCAAATGAAGAATCCAGCCACAGGGGCATCTCTAGAATCGTCTCCACATGGATTCTATCCTATTCACTCAGCCTAGATTGACAAGGAAGCAAGCTCAGGATCATAGTCAAAGGTGGAGTCAAACGTGTGATACCCAGAAGCAATAGGAATCTTCATTTTCTCTTTCATGGTTAATCAATAAATCTAATAGCTCTGTTGCAAGCATTAACTTGGATCAATCATCTGTGTTAACGGTTCTGTTGCAAACACCTTGCCGAAATTTAAGACACCTGTAGCTGATTAGACATTTGCACGGTTTTGTGGTAATATGTATGAGCTACCTATAGCTAGCTTTCCTAAAAGAAAATTATGATTATTTCCTTTTAAATACTGGTTACACAGAACCGAGGGGGGTTGAGAGAATTTTATGTATTAAGTTCAGATTTCCAACTGTGTATTTTGTGGACTTCATTCTTTTCTATAATATAAGTCGTGTATTGACCAATGATCATTTAAGAGATCATTTACAATTAGTTAGCAGCTCAACCCAGTCAGTTGCAGAGGGGCCCTGCACTGAAGGAGGTTTTTCTTTCCATTCGTTTTCTGTTTAGTCTTAATTTCATTACTTTGCTTTTAGCAGTGTTTCTAACTTAGGTTGATTTTTTTAGTTTTGATCAATATCATAATGTTAAAACTCGATTGTGAAGTCTTGTTCTTTCAATGGATTTCATGAAAGGAAACAATTTTGTTTCTAAATAGAGTAAGGATGAAGTAATGAGAATGCACTATTGTCTAGCTTACTGAGTGTTTTTTTACTTATTTTCTAGGAAAAAATTGTCAATCCACTGCGTTAATGAATGTTTTTTATCACCATTTCAAGTTGATACTCATCCTAAACTAAATGTTTAAACATTCACTTCACACAATGGTGGAAATCAACCAGTTACCTTTTGCATGTTTCATTTAGTTCTTTAGATCATAAAGTACAAAAAGTTGTTTGTATCCCATCTCAAGAAGGTTATCTTTCAAAATTGAAGGTTAGAGTAACTAGAAGTATTTCAATTGATTTCATTCTCTGTATTTATTTCAACATGAATTTCAACTTGACCCTTAATTTTAAGAATTAGATTCATGACTTAGGATTAATGACGAGATAGGATAGATGCTTTGTTTTTTCTTTCTTAAAATTAGATTTTGACTAATTTCAGCTCTTGGTTCACCTTTAGGAAGTTTAGATTTAGTTTCTCATAGTTCAGATTGTACATCATTAGGAATCAAAGAACAGAAACCCCCAAAACAATATAAGAATACAAAATAATGAAGTAAGAAGGGTTAACTAACTACGCTTCATCAGCTTACAAACCTTGGTTGATAATTTATGCAAGCATTTTAGGACACTAAATTGACTAAACAATGGGCTCAATGATGCCTATCACGAGAATATTGTCTAGCTTTATGCGAATCTTCTCCTTATACTTTGGATTGATACGGTAAGGTCTATTCTTAACCAACTTCGCATGGGTTTTAACGTGATCTTCATAATGCCCAGGTCTCCTATTATCCCCTTTAGCTCCGTAAACTTGGTAGGGAACAAATCCTAGTATTCACAGAGAAATTCAGAAACCTTATCTACTATCACATCATCCCAGTAATCTCCAATCTTCGTGAACATTCTCTCTATCTCCATACCAATATTTACCTATTTTGTTTTTAGTGGCGCAATTATATCAGGATTCTCGATCTGCAGTCCCTCGACCTCGCGGTGACCATCAGTTCAGGGATAATAATCTTTCGTGGATCCTTGTCTTCTTCTTCAGCAGTCACGTTATATCATTCCAGTGCATGGCTCAGCTAAGTGGTCTAATCGGGTCAAATCAGATCCAAAGGATCCTGCGGTATCCTAAAGATTGCTTCTTTAACCTCTTGTAGCACTTCATCAATACAGTCAAGCCCATATTCAAAGCTGAATGTCATTATGAATCCTTTGTACAAAACATCCCATTCACCTGTTCCATGGCGGAGCTCTGTTTCCAAGTACCAGTTCATCAGGATGACATCCAAGGTGTGATAGAACAAACGCACCCATTCAGGTTGGGGCTTCGCTCCATAAACCTTAGCCCATTTAGCCATGTGTGCATGCGGGTCATCCTTCACATCATATTTGTCTGTCATTTGTACCTTTGGCTTCCCAAAGCACGTTCTCGTCATCCTCCGACACATGCCAATCATAAAAACTACCCTTGTGCATACCCCACCATCTTGCAGGCATAGTGCATAGTGCCCAGTCCAAAGCCTGGAAGCGTTGCTTCTTTGGTACTTCCCTCTCAAATTCATCCAAAAATACATCTACATCATTCAAGCCATCATAAGTGGGTATATTTCTTACCTCTGATGATACACATTGCAGCAACCGGGTCATCATGTTACAACTTATTGTGGTTACTTCATGTAGTCAATTCTGCGAGTGCTCTAGTTCTTCATCAGAGTCTAAAGTGCAGGAACTCTCATGATCCCACTTAATTCGTCTGCCCCCTGTTGGATTCACCCAATATTGGTCTCGCATTTTTATCTTATATATGTAGTCCAAATCGTCATCACTTTCGTAATCGCATACTAGTTCAGTATAGTGAGATGCTTAAGAAGGATCTAGGGGTACTATTACACAAAGCCATTTCTTTACAAATATCATCTTTCGCTTATTTAGGTTGATTACCCCATTGATATCAACAGCCCAGTCAATGCTAAGGAGAGTTGGGTAGGGTTTGCTATCATCGACAATTTCTATCACTACGAAGTCACCCAATGCACTCGTGCCTTCAATGTCTACAGTTACTCCTTGCAGTCGTCCCATGGGGATGACCTTCTGCTGATTTTCCATCCTTAACTGAATCAGAGACCACTGCAACATGAGTCTTCCCATTGGCTCCCAAGTCTGCTTTGGTAAAACATTCATGTCTGACCCTAGATCCAGAGTAACCTGATCCATTTGATATTCTCCTATCTGTGCGATCAGTCTCATCTCACACCCTGTCCTTGCTTTATGCTTACCAATCTTCTGTACAACACGCGGTTCACCCAAAGTGCTTCCGGCGCATCTATTTATAAGTTTATGTAACCCCTTCAAAGCCTGGTTATTGCACAACAACTTCATGCAGGTCTCTAGAAAGGTCCTAAGCATAGAAGGGTCCATTTCCTGATCAGGCTTATCCCTGGTCCCTGAGGTAGAGGCCTCAGTGAAGCTCTTCTTTGCTTCCATGAACGTTTCACATGCATGCTTCAAATCAAATTCAATCTCCTTCGTTGGAGCTTTGTGAACCCATGCACTGTCTTCAGGTTATTTCCGCTTATCATCACCCGTTCCAATTCCACTTCAGAGCACTATATTCACATTCAGATCCTCTTCATAAGGCTCAGACCACATCATTTGCAAGTTCTGAGTCAGCTGCAGTGGTAACACCCCTTTGTCGTGTATTCTTGCTATCAGTGTAGGAAAATACTCTATTTCATGATCAAATTGAGTACAATATTTGCACAATGGACACGTTGGGTTAGTGCATTCATGGGCATAGTGTCCTAGTCCTCCATAGTTGTAGCAGATTAGCTATCCCCGACCTCTGCCAAGTCCTCCTCCACCTCGGCCTCGTCTGTTCCCCTGAAAGGCTATCCGCGCCATCCCAATCAGGAGGTTGCGTTTTCGCTTGGAATCTATAGGCGGGTGTTCTATCCATCACCGATTCGTAACTTTGGTAGTTGTGCTCATCATGCCTTACCAACCTACAGAAGTTGCAGGACAGTTTTTGTGGTGTTTATACAAACTTCTGCAGCAAGTGACAATTATCAATTGTATGTTTCCCTACTACCTAACATATAGCGCACCACAACGCAGGCCCCGCACCTGGTCTTGCTTGGGCTTCTGGCCTCAAAGGCATTGGTCCTCCTCCTAAAATATAGTTCACAAAGACCGGGTAGTGGTCTTTGTCATGCCCCTAACCTTTACATGTCGTGCACCATATCTCTTCACACACCTCTGGTTTAACTGTTATGTCCTGCTTCAAACTTTTCATTTCGAGGCAAAGATTTTGCAACTGTGGATGGATCTGTTGAACCCCAGAGTCAGATCTTGCATCGGTGTTTCATGTAATCTTATTGCAATCTCCAAGGCCTCTGCCTGGGTCGTAATATTCTATTGTGATAGTGCAACCCTTATGTGAGGCAGGAGTGAAGCCACGAACCATTTGCGGTGTTGTCCATTTGTTAAGCTCATATTAGCTTCACAAATTTTACACTTCAATCTCTGATCCAATTCCCAAGGTGTCTCACCTGGTTTCATCACAATTTCCTTGAATCCCACAATTGATTGTGCCTCATATTTAGGCCTACTAAACTCTTTATTTAACGTGGTATGGATCTCTACCAACCGAGTGTTTCAGTTATCATTAGAGTACTTGATGTATTGAGTTAGCGTGAGATCCTGCAAAGCACTAACCAATGTTTCCTTCTTCATTTGATCATCTGTGATGCCCTGAGCTTCCCATACAGCTTTCACGATGAACCAAAACTAGTACGGGTCCTCATTTCCCAAGCCCTTAAATAAAGGTAGTTTCACTGAATTTTCCATGTTGAACTACAGTGGAGGTGGTGGTGGTATGGACGAAGTCAATCGCGAGAATCCCTGTCTTATTAACTGAACTATACTTCGCGAAGAAGCTTGTGCTACTCCCTCTTCATCACCTAACAATGGTGAAATCAGGGGCTGTATTCAGGACCCTTTATTCCTTCATTTCTACAAGTCTTTCCACTTCGCGTAGCTCTGAACATCAAGGTAGCTGCATAACCCTTTTTACGCACACTAACATCTTAATCCAGGTATTCAAAATTTTCAAGTACTTACCTCACAGACCTTTGAAAAAGCACCGCTCCACCTCATTGTAACTAACTGAGGTATTGACCGTGAATTTAGTCACGAATCCTCCAATAATATGATCGAGCCAATGATCAACAACATGAGTGATCTTATCCTTAGAGGCTTCTAGTCTTTGTACTAACTCCGGGGTCCAGACAATAGGACTGTCAAGTCTCCACCTTCCTTGGCTATTCACTAGCTTCATGATCTACTCGTATAACTCAACTAGAAAGGAACAAAAAAAGATCTCATGTATTTCTGTGTAGAAGTACCTATCCAACCATTATTCCTTTGTCAGTAGTGGATCTTTATTCTCCTACACTGTGAATTCATGGATCTTCCTATCCAACCAGTCCTTGACCTCTTTCTTAGATGGATTCCAGTGATACAACATCACACATCTCTTATGCAGATTTTTGTCCTAGAAACGGAACCATTTATTGGGTTTGTGGGGTCTGATCTAGGTTCAACGTTACTTAGCTAAACACATCCCTACACTACTGGCCCTTTCGACATCAATCCATGGAGCGCAGAATGAAGTCTCACCTGCAGCAGTATGGGGGGATGCTGGAACCAAGTTTCCACACCTTGAGATGGTCGTGATGTCGGTTTTTACCCTCTATTCCTACTTTTGTGCAAGTCACTAAGCTTTAGGGCTCTATTAGTCTCCTCTTTATTCCACCCTTTAGTACCTCCGCGAAGGTGTACGATTGACCTTTGTGCAGCCTTAACCTGCAATCCAGGTACTTTCGTGCTGTTATGACAACGTATTGTATAGGTCCCCAAGTTATCTTAAAGGTTTTACTTATCTTACTAATCAACCACAGTTAGTGCTGTGTAAACTGATATTCTTGCTTGCATTCAATTAACCAATATAGCCACACAGGTTCTCACATCACATAAACATTTTATATTAAACCCAAAATGCAATATAACCAGATGCATTAACAAGAAATAGATACACAGAATTTCTAGAATACTTCTCTTTATTGATATCTTCATATTAATACAGACTTTATCTGCCCTGTGCACACAACTACAGGGGTCCGCGCACTTAGATACTGACTTCCACCCTAGGCCTCTGCGCACTCAGCTGTGTACTTCCACCCTAGGCCTTTGCACACTTAGCTGCAGAGCCTCTACCTATTCTAAGACTCGAGAACACTTAGACTCCAATGCCTAACTCCTTACACCATTCTTTGCTCAAGACTACTTAGAGCTTACTTATGTAGCTCCTTTTTATACAATCCCATGGTCCACGGACCATGGGTGGGTCTTTACATCCAACTTTACACTTTACAAAAGAAGGGCAGACAACCCTTTATGACTCTTGACACCTGCACACTCCGTGACCATGAAATGTGGAGACTTTGGAACTTTATTACAAAATTGTCCCAAAACATGGGCTTTTAGCCCCAAAACTATCCTTGGGGGAACCTGTTCCCAACTGTCAACTTATACCTTTTCTGCAACTTAGTCAAGTATGCACGATTATTCTTAATATTTTGTTCTTGGAGCTTCTTAAGTATATTTTTAATTTTTGAATCTCCCAATGTTTTAGTGTCAAGTCTCCCATCGCTTTTGATAAATCTATTGCTACATCAGTGGTCTTTGTATTGACTGTAACAGTTTCTGCTATAGAAGTCCCTGTTGTTTAAGTAGTCTTTGTTGTTTTTCTTTTTCCTTTAACAGTGTCTCCATTTCGGCTTCCATATTTTTTATCTGGAGATTTTGTTCAATTATGATTTTGAATATATTCTCTTTTTCTATCTTCAATTGACCAACTTCATTAGCCTTTGGATTTTTGTATTAGGAAGCTCTAGTTGTTTCCTTAATGCTTGAATATCAACATTCTTGTTCTTGATCTTTTCTTCAACTGATTTAAAATCATTAGGATCATATCCTATTTTTATTACCAAATCTTCCAATGACTTATTTCTTGTATCTTTGGCCAGAGATAAAACTTTCTCCATCTATAATTGTGAATGCATGCTATTCAATGAAGCTTGTAGTTTTGGAGTTGCCATAGATGAACTGGTCAAAGTAGAATATATCATTTCTCCATCCCTCTTATGTAGGTCAATCTGATCAATGGCATGATTATGTTTGGTGTCAAAAGAAAAAAATGATGTCTTATAATCTTCTGCACCTCTATGGACTGGAACTTTAGGTTCGAAGAAAGCTAGTTGAAATTGTCCCTTTTTAGTATCGAGTGCAGACATAAGTCGATGGTTAGTAGTAGAAGTCTGTTTCCAGAATTTGGAATATGTGGTGGCCTTCAGTGCTTCATTATTTCCTTTAGTATATTTGTACCTAGAAAATATGTTCTATTGTTTTGTAACCTAAGAAACAAATGATATAGGAAAATATGTGGAAATGTCCTCAATCCTTGGAAAGGTAGAAGCATGAGAACCTTTCAATATCAATGTTGTTTCCTCCTATGGAATTTCTACTCAAAAAGGATCCTCCTGAGTATTAGGTGTCCATTTTATTTTAAACACTTGGAAGTGTGTCTCTTGAATTTCTGAAACTGAAGGAGACAAACTTTCTCTTGGCCTCTTATCTCCTTCTCTAGAGGAATTGGAGTTTTTGAAGTTGCTTGAATATCAATTTGTTCCTTTGCCTCTTGCAATGTGTTCTCTTGCCACTCCTCTTGATTTTCATATTGTTCTATTTCTAGGCTAGGTGTATGTGCATAAGGTGTAGTCTTATGTTTGACTATTAACTTAGAAATAATCCCCAAGGGATCATAAGACCATGTGAAGCTCAATTTGAACTTCATTTTCTTTAACAGAAGATATACCTCCTTTGTTGCTGCTTTGGTCTTGAAAATAAATGGTCCAATATGTTCGTTTAGTTTAAAATGAGATTTCTTATTGTTGGATACAAAATGTAGATCATGCATGTTCATCATTTGTCTGATATATTCCGGTGCAAAAATTGTAATTGGTACATATTTTGGAAACCTATAGGGAGGAATCTCACATCCATAGATCCAAATTTCTATGTAATTTTGATATAGGTACCATCATCCAATCATATTTTTCTCAGATAGGTGGAGAATTATTTTTATTTCAAGTGAAATTTTGGGTATAATATCACTACTGAGAAGACACAATGTTGTATGTAAAAATTGATTTACATAATCACTGAAAGAATACTCCTCTGTGTTCTTTCTTATCAGTGAAGTAGAATGAATAATAGACTAAAGATTCCCCTGTGCATCTAATTTTTGTAGTGTAAATTTGAACCTATCTTATTGGGAAAATAGAAATAAATACCCAAGGATTGATTGATGCTTAAAAGAACCTTTAGTAGAAAAAATAAAAAAAATGATCATGAATGCTCTTTTCTAGAAATTGACTGTAGTTGAAAATGACTGATGTTTTATCACCTACTGAAAATACTAATAAAAATGCTAGAATTACCACACGAACCCACCAATCACTATGGTAATGTAATAGACACGAAACCATGGAAATGGCTTTCGTAGACATTTATGGAAATATTGAAGAGTAGGGTGGATTGGTTCATGGTAACTCAGAGTTCTCAGTTAAAAATGATTCAAAGATATTGGCTCTTTGAAGGAATGTGAGTTTTTGATAAATATCCATGAGAGAATCTACAGAAAAATGATGTAGAGGGGTTGTAGGTTTAACTTGAAGGATTTGACATATTCACTCAAGAGTGACAGTAAACAAGATGTCATTATTTTGGGAAATTACAATCCTTTGACTAGGTAGACACTTTAAATGACACCGGGTGACAAATTCCGTGAAGTAATGGGTTTGAGGAAAGTTGAATTGGGGTAGGAGCAAGTCCTATATGTTCAATTCATCGTTGTCATCTAAGAATTTCTGATTCACTCAGTTGTGGAGTTCATAAAGATTGAACTCACACTAGGTTTTAGAGATTTTGTATTACTTGTAAACTAGGGGAAATTCATATAAATTAACTACAAGGGGAAACACTGGGTTTTATATCACTAATTTGGACTCATGATGACATACTGAATTATGAATTTGTAGACAGGTGAATCAAATTACTGGGAACTATTGATCGCTGGTGTAGTAAATGCTTGTCAGCTGATACAATCTGAATGATAGAAATGTTTTCACAAAAGAATAGGAGGAAGGGAGTTTGAAGGGAAACAAGATGTTTTATAAGGGATTTGAATGAATTAACCATTTTGGCACAGCTAGTTAATGCACTTAGACATTGGCAAGAAGGATTTATTCATTATAATGGTTAATTAGGTATAGACAGGGAAATTTATTAATGTAACGATAATATGATGTGGACAAATGAGGGAATGACAAGTGGAGAGACTTGAGGAGGTTTGGAAGTAGCTGTGAGAGTGGAGCAGATAAGAGAGCGGTTTTAAGGGGGTTAGGTGGTTTTCCGCTTTGGAGAGGGGGGCTCGTAATGGCTATGGGGAGGCCATGTAAAGATAAGAAAAATTTACAAAATAACTTTTCAAACCCCCACTCCCTCGTTGGTTAAACATTGATAGCATGGGGGGTGGTCCAAAGTTCATCCCCCGCCGTTGATCCAAGCAAGGGTGATATCCACCTTTTATTCTCACTTGGGGTCTATCATAAGCTAACAAAAATGTGAAATCAATTGACTTTATTAACAATATATTAATTAATCATTGATTATTTAACATAATAAATATTTATACAATAATGGAAATATAATGCAGTGACATTTAAACAAACGTGCCTATACTTTGGGACTATATTTTATTTTTCTCATACATATATATATATATATATATATATCCCATTTTATTTCTTTTTTCTATTTTTCTTCCTTTTCTTTTTTTATTTCTCTTTTCTTTTTGTATTTTATTTTCTATATATTTTTTAATTTTTTCTATTTTTCAACATAAAGGAAATGGAAAACATAACCTGGTGAAAATAAGTTACAACATTGCCTCCATCTGGGGACTGCTTCCCCCTGTGGGATGTAGAGAACTTGCAGATCCATGTGTGTTATCCTCAGGCTATGGATTCTTTGCTGTGAAAATCACACTTGACAATGAAACTTAAAAGAAAATTGAAAATTTACAATGAACTATGACTGCAAGAATTTTTGGTACTGAATATAATGTTTGAGATATTTCCCATTGACTAGAAATGAAGATTATTGTCCTTCCAGATTTTGAAAAATAAAAGTATTGTTACCCTTTACTTTTGCAATGTTGAATGGTCCTAACGACAAATTTTCAAATTTTCCATGCTTGCTTTTCTCCTCTCTTTTGGTATCCCATCTTAAAACTAAATCACCTTCTCTGAAGTCTCTTTCTCTAGCCTTGCTATTAAATAAAGTTTTCATCTTATTTTTATATTTCCGTAGTTTGAATTGAACTTCATCTCTATCTTGATTTAACTCAATGATCTGATTGATTCTTCTTAAAAAATCATCAACTTCCTCATATGATTCCTACAGAAATTTCATGACTGAAAATGCTAGTTGTGTGGGAAAAATTGCCTTAGTTCCATAGAAAAGTTGAAAAGGGTACTTGCCAGTAAATCTTTTAGGTGATACTCTATTTGGCCAAATTGTATATTTGAGATGACTATCCCAACTTCTTTTATGATCTGCCAATACTTTCTTAAGGAACTTAACCAAACTTTTATTTGATGATTTTTCTAATCCATTACCTTGAGGGTAATAAGGTGTAGAATGATGTAATGAAATCTGGTATTTCTGACAAAAATCTATCATTTTAATACTGCTGAAAGCTTGTGCATTATCTGTAACTATTTTTTTTGGACAATCGAGTATAGACAATATGTTCTCTTCAATGAATTTGATGACTATTGTATTTGTTGCATTGTTGATAGAAATTGCTTCCACCCACTTGGTAAAGCACTATGTAGTAGTTAAAATCCATTTGTGTTGGTTACTTGATGCTAAAACTATTTCACCTATGAAATCTAATATCCATTGTAAAAAAGGTGCTTCAACTGATACTGGAATAAGAGGTGGTGCTTCTAATATCTACTTACCAGCAAATATCTGACATGGAATACAACTTCTTACTTTAGCTCCAACCTGTGAAAATAATTTATTCCTATAAAAGCTCGCTCTTAGAACCTTGTATGCAGTTGCATTCCAAGCATAATGTCCTACACAAATTCCTTCATGAAATTGTTCAATAACTCCATCTGTTTCACTTTCAGTTGGACATAATAAAAGGATATTGAGAGGATCTTTCCAACACAAATTGGCATTTATGATACAATATTTCATGGCTTTAAGTCTAAACGATCTAGATTGATTCCTTGTAAATTTAGGAGGGTACTTTAAATCTCAAAGAAAATTATCTATGTCTTTGTACGAATATGAAAGTAGGATTTTTTCATCAATTTGTAAAGGAAGAGGAACATGATCTGAACTGGAAGAAGGTTCTTGTGGATTCTTCTCACTTGAATTTTGAGAATGTTCTTGTGGATTCTTCTCACTTAAATTATGAAAAATGGTAATGTTACCAAGAACCTTACAATTTGATTCAACAAAAATTTTAATCAAAACCTTATCTGTTTACCAATTTGGTAGGTCTAATATCGAGATCAAATTCAAGTATCTTCGCAATCCATCTTCCCCTTTTTCTATCTGTATGAGGCTTTGTCAAAATTGTTTTTACTACATGGTTTGGAACATAGGAAATCATAGGATAATGTAGGTGTTGGCTTGAGGGGTTATAACCCAGGTTCAACTTTAATTAGCCAAACAAACCCCTACACTACTGGCCCTTTCGGCACTAGCCCGCAAAGTGCGGACCGAAGTCTCACCCAAAGCAGTATGGGGGGATGCGGGAACCAAGTTTCCACACCCTGAGATGGTCATGATGTCTGTTTATTCCCTTTATTCCTGCATTCATGTAGGTTATTTTTCCCTAGGGCTTGTCAGATGAGCACTCTATTCCGCCCATCAATACCTCCATGAAAGGGTACAATTGCCCTTTCTTGGAAATAATACCGAGAGGGGGGGTGATTCAGTATTAGCAAGTCAATAATATTTTCATTTCCATACTCAGATTCATATATGCTACTTCAGTTAATGGAACTTCCATGTATACACAACTTTTATTAAGGCAACCACCGTATATCCTGCAAACTTATGATTCAGTTAATTTTTCATATGTTGACATTTAATCAGTGCATCAAAACCATATAAACAACAACTAGGTGCAGTAAAATAGAACAATCAATCACACACACATGAACACAAGATATAAGGTTGAAACCTAATGTGGGTGAAAACCACCTGCTGCAATCGACTCTATCTTCTTTTAATAAGAAACTTCTTTTTACAATTTTTGTACTGGTGTAGTCTTATACCAGTACGCAAGCTTCTACCTACAGAAGGATACAACCTTCTCTCATTCTCCAGTTTCTCCTAGAAGGGAGCTACAACCCCCTAGCTCTTTTACTAACTGATGTGTTTATTACTATGTAGGTGCGTGCCTACAAAAGGCTACAACATTCTCTTTTCTTTTAGGGACCATGTTTCATAAATGTTCAGACTAGATCCAACAATAACATCAATCAACCATCAATCATATCTACATCAACCAATCTCCTTTGCACCAACCAAAACTGAATCAATCAATTACTTCTCAGAATGTTGTAACCCGAATACAATGACAGTAACCAGAACCTACTACACTGCAACAACAAACAAAAGTAGCTAAAGCATATTTAATTAGTTATACGCTAGTTCAATGTGTCGAACTTGCGTAGATACACCATTATCTCAAGGCGAACCTGTGTATACACTGTTTATATATGCATAACCAACATGTATACGTGACTTTGTTAAAGTGAACCTGCATATAGATATATAAATGATGATTTAAACTTTACAATAATTATAGACAATAGTTATACCCAAATCATCATATTTACAGATTACTACATACGCTAATTATTCAAATAAAAGATCAAAACCACACAAAGATACTTCTCTTCAAGCCTTAAGATCTTGACCCATCAATAGAACTTATCCTTCATCAAGCGCTCAGGTTCATCCTTGATTCAGATCTAGCTGTGCACCATAACCCAATAACCTGTATTATAGATCTTTCTCTTCATTAGATATTCAATTCCTGAGTACTCTTGCCTAGTGATCTTCTCCTCCTTTTATATTCTTAGGCCTTACTCAATACCATGATCCAAAACCATTTAGAATCAATACCTTGGACCAAATACATGGGCTCAATACTTCGGACAAGATACCTTGGACCAATACCATGGATCAAAATACCATGGAAAAAAACTAAGTTTTCGAACATGTACGCGCCTTTCCTCTCGTGAAAGTGCATGTGTGTTATAGACATTTTTGTGCCTTGGCTCTAACCATGAAATGTCCATAATCCAAGGGATCCAAAGTCCCTAAAAGTGTTTTTCCTGCCCCTAAAGGAACAAGGTCAACCAATGACAGCTTCTCCCAGAAGTTCTCCACCAGAAACTACTCAGAACTAGTCAAATCAGGATCAATTCAGATGCTCCACTAGCTGGTTGCGTTGCAAAGCACCCAAATACACTGGCTAGGTGCGTTGCAATGCATTTGAATGCACTACCCAGGTGTGCTGAGCGGGAAATGACAAGTGGTAGAGTCATTCAACGAGGTGGAGAGACAATGGAAGCTTCCAGAATCTTCTCCAATGGCACTTGCCTCACTGAATTCGACCAATGATGAGTAAGAGGCTCTTAGTCTCCAAGTGGAAGGAAGAACTGACAGAGAGAAGCCACAAGTCAAAACATAAGCTGACTCATCCTCTCTGCTTACATCTATATATGGATCCCTCATCCCAGAGATCCAGAGGCTGGAATTTTGTACTTTGCAGAGAATTGTTGTTGGTTTGAGATTGAGATTAGTGCATTGGGTGATTTATGCTTTGTTGGAGGTGAGGAAGGGATTCCTTTGCTGGGAGGTAGATGCTGGATCAGGACTCACTTGGTTGTATCTCCTCTTGGATCTTCTTATTGCATCAATAAAACTATTTGAGTTTCTCCTACATGCTTGTGTAACAGTGATGTTTTGTTATATTTGCATGTTTAGCTTAATCTGATCCTAAGCTTTTTATGAATGTAAATCTATGTCTTTGTGTAGTTTCTCTCTTCTGTGATCTTGCAGGAACTTGGTGAAGCTAGACCAGTAAGGGAGCAGATAGCTGGAAGCTGACAAAGAGGAGAGCGATTGGATCAACAAACTAGCGCAAGACACAGGTTATTTCATCCTTCCTCTCTGTTTACATTTCATAAAGAAGAATACTCAAGTAGTTTTCCTTGTTTGTTGCTAAGGCACTATCACACCTTAGAGTGGGATAGGGGCATTCTGAATAGATACTTTTCCCAACAACAAAATGGCGACTCCACTGGGGATCGTGTCTAGTTAGTTTATTTGTGTTTCTTTTGTTGTTGGCTTCATAAACACAAAAGTAGCAATCGAACTGCATTTGCCATTATCAAATGCAAAGTAGCTGCTACTTCAAATTCACTCACTGGATTTGTTTATGATTTGAACAGCAGATCCACAAATGCTCTAATAGCCCTTTGTGATAGCTCTTAGTCCTCCTTTAAATCATACATCTGATTGTACCTTACTGATTGCTTTTACTCGGCCAAAATCCATAGATTAAACTGCAAACTGTAACCCAGAACCCGGATAGAAGTCTCGTTTCTGCCCCAGCGCAGGCTCTGTGAAGAGGTTCTGCATTTCAACGCAGGTCCCGAGAGGGCTACCTGCGCTGCAATTCAGTTTCTCTGTGCAACTGGTGCGTTGATCAGCCCTTGCCTTGTGCAGCTGAGGTTCTTTGTTTCTTTTTGTCCAGTTTGATCTCTGATTTTTGCAGCCTGTTATCAATGTGTGTACCTTTCTGAAAACCCCTTTTCTCTGCCTTAATTCCGCCTCCTTTGTACAAAAAGACTGTAGGTGTTCTTTGTGTATTTGTTACATCATTTACAGTTTTCCATTGAAAAGTAGAATAGTCATACTGTCGTCCTTAGATTTGGATCTGTCGTAAGTGTCGATTTTGATCTTAGGAGAAAGTTCCTTTGCTGTTGACAGTTGATTATACTTTTTACTTTTGCTTTGGTTTGAATTTGTCTCTTTCTAGTGTCAAAACGAGTGTTTATTTCAAAGTCATAAAGTGTCGTAATCTTCTCTACCTTTTTGATTTCGAAAAAGAAGCTTGTTTGTGTTTTTCACTTGAAAGCAAATTCAAATTTGTACATCAACTTTCTTTTTAGGCATCAATATTAAGAAAGTGAAAACAAATACATGCATTTGTGCATTTGCATATTGATAGTTTGTATGGTTTGATTTAGGAAAAGTGCATTTACAGTGTGCTCTTTGCTCTTTGAGAAAAGATTGTGTCTTTCTTTTCCCCTTGTAGCTAGGATTTTCATTGTTGAAAAGAGATAAATGCTTGCTTATCATCTTTAGATTGCATTTAGGAATTACATCTACATCTCATGGTGATCCAAAAAGGCAAACTTCTAAAAAATATAAACTTAAAATAAATTGAATGAATCTAGCAATGCATTGGAACTTAACGCACAACATAGAGGTCTAGGCTAGAGACGTGTTCCGGCGTCGTAAAGCCTGGTAACTGTTGTCCTCACTCATGGTTGGGTGATTCCTCCACTGTGAGACGATAAGTGCCAGTACGGATTGTGCTCCCATGTACCGTCGAGTATATATTGGGAGACCCCTATAGGCTTAAAACCTTTAATCCATAGGAAGCCGTGTCGGCCGCCCTACTGATCGCAATGCACTGAACACAGCATTCGGGAAGATTGACTGTCGTACCGTAAAACGTATTTTGCAGTTTTGTGATTGGTTTGGCACACCCTCTACCTAGATCTCCAGAGCAGTCCCTTTCGTTCCTTTTCAGACTCCTTAACGGAAAAGGTCCATCTGAGCACTTGTCACTTCAGGCTCATTAAAAATCGAAGGAGACTAGAGTAATCTTTTGTTTTTTCTCGACTCTTAAAAACTGAAAAAACAAGTTGTGTCTAAAGTGTCTAAAATTCATTTAATTCGGAAACATACTTCCCCTTTTGTATTTTAGTTGATCGAGTAATCTGCAATCGTGGAAGAAAGTCAATTGAAACCCCGTCGTTCGCAGAGGCTTACGAGTCAACCGTCTTTGTCTCCGGAATCGAAACCAGTACGGACAAAGCGAACTCGTTTAACCGGCTCCAAATCTCCTATTAAAGTTAGAACAAGTGTTCCAAAAACATCCGAGATTCCGGTTACTCCAAACATTTCTGGAAACCCTGCCTCTACAGAAGAAGTTCAACAGTGACTAGTTTGAGAGTAAACACTTGTGTTACTGAACCAGTTCCATCTACAACCGGTTCGGAGAGTTTTTCTCTTCAAACATCTGTCGCTGTCGATTCCACCCCTTCTTCGGCACCAGAAATATTTTACGGACCTGACGGTCTTCCCCTTCCACCTGGTTTGATTGAGATTGAAGAAATTGTACAAGATCCTCAAACAAGTACTCCAACGCACTTTGCAGTCGGGGTCACTCTATATCCTTCTTCATCAGAAGTTAGTCTACCACCAGTGGAAGTTCCTGTAGAATCGCTAGGTAGTATTTTGGATAGACTCCAAATGTCTGAACAACCGTCAACATCTAGGACTGTGTCATCTGACACAGCGACAACCGAACTCCCTGCCATCACTCCGACAATGTTCGCTGGCATACCATCTGTCCCAACTAGCTCTCAACCGCTAGAAGGAGCCCACTCAGGGGCTATTTCAACAGTTTGGTCTGTTCCTGTTTGTTCAACCGGAATAATATCCGGTAACTCTTATGTTGAGTCTCAACAAATTGATCCATTTGGAGGTCAATTTGGGCAATCCAGTGACCAAGGACAAACAATACCCTTGAGTTCCGGATTACCACCATATGGGGGGCAGTATGCCCTTTCATTACCCCCTCCGGGAGGATATCCATACGGGAGTTCACAACAATATTCAGGTTACACTGGAATAACCTCAAGTGGTTGGGTACCTATACTACCTCAACAACCAAGAGTTGTATATTCAATGCAACAATGTGTACCTATGTCGAACATCCCGACTACACCAGCTATTGTGACGGTGTCACAAGTTCAAACGCTGCTTGTTGTATGCCAACCTCAGATTTCTCAGGTTGTAATGCAACAGCCCCTTGACCCTGTGACTCAACCACAATCGCCAACTAGTGGGGCGACACAGGTCCAGACGAGTACAATTACCCCACACCTTGGTCTAACGGTTAGCATAGCGCAACAGAACATGGCTTCACAACCGTGGCTGGTGCAATACCAACAACCACAATTTCAACAAGTATACCAAGGTTCTGAGCAGCAGATCTTTGCGAACAGTGGACAGCCGTACATTCAAAATGGTCAAAATCAACCATTTTACAATGGTCATGCCCACCAACCGTATCAGTCATACTAGCATCAACTACATTATGCTGGTATGCAAAGGCCAACTGCTCAGGCGATTCCATCGTATCCTGGGTATGCTTCACCTAACCTGAATCAACAGTTACCATTCGTGGCAACTTTAGATTTACCTGATTTACACCGGTTAAGAAACGATCCAATTTCTTACGCCCCTTGGTGGCCAGCGATTCCACACAAACTTCCATCAGATATTCCCAAATTTAATGGAAATCCGGGTGAAGATCCATTGAATCACGTGATGACATTTCATCTATGGTGTTCATCAAACACCCTGAATGATGATTCGATAAGGCTTCGCCTCTTTCAGAGGACGTTAACGGGTCCAGCGGCAAAATGGTATATTGAATTGCCTAGAGCTTCGTTCGACAACTTCAGTACCTTAGCCACAACCTTTTTAACCCATTTTCAATTACCGATAAGGTATGAAACGGGAACGGAGCTACTTACCAACTTCAAACGGACAACGGCCACTCACATATCTGATCATATACATGAGTGGCGACGTCGTCGCAGGATGGTAAAAACGTACGTTCCCGATTAGCTATTAGCTGAATGGTTTATCAAGTCTTTACTTCCTACCATCACGGAAGATGTGGCAAAGGGGGGAGTCGTAATGGAAGAGCAAGTTATCGCTCGTGCGCAATATCTGGACTTGGTCTATACTCAGTCTGGCACGCTCTACGACAAAATACCTGACGCCCCTAGACAGGAATTCTCAATTCCTCCTCCTCCTAAATCGAACCATGACTCTCACGCCGGCGATGGCGTGATTGGCAAAACAGACACGAAATCAACGAAGGCTACATCTAAGAAGGCCCGTAAGATTTCAGATGAAAATGCAAAAGACGAAATTCTTGCTTCGGAAGTAAATGCCGTGTCGACAGATAAGGGCAAAGAAACCAAACAACCAGGAAGCAAAAAGAAAGGCAAAGGGAAGAAGAAGAAACCGGATGACTCATCACTTGAAAAATCTTCTTCAAACCCTCCTGGAAATAGGAAACCAAAAAATCCATGCTATATATGTGATGGGGATAATTGGACCGCAGATTATCCACACAGAGTTGAGCTTAAGAAATTCTTTAAAAATTCGAAAACCTCAGCCGTGTTAACTGATCCGTTTCCTAATCCAGGAACAAATCTGGTTGATAGTGGAAATGCTTCCCCGTCTCAAGTGCTAATGTTGTCGGTTTCGAAACAGCAAAATGATGCTTTGATTTCGACAAGGAACAAAGATTACGGGAATCCGCAGCTGTCGAACGACAAGGATAAAGATCAACCAAGTAGTTCGACAACAACTTTGACAGAAGTTGTACCACCCGTCATTCCTGAATTAACAATAAAACCGCCGAAGGGAGTAGTACACAAGTCGAAATTTAATCCCCGCGCTAGAGCGGCGCAACATTATAACATAGTGGAAGATTTGGCCCAATCGCCATCTGCTATGTCGACTCTTGAAGTACTACAAAATTGCCCATCCAAAAGGCAAGCTTTGTTATCAGCCATTGGTGGGGTTGATCCTAAGGATTCCAATCTTGTATCCTTCGACCACAAAGGATACGATCCTCAGTTACCAGCCCAACTAGCTTTCCTTATTCAAGTGAAAGCCCTCAACAAAACTGTTCATCGAACAATTATTGATGAGGGGGCATCTACATGTATTATGTCGATGAGTTGCTGGAAAACTTTAGGATCTCCAACCTTGTCGCGATCTTCGACGACGTTAAAAGCATTCGACGGAAGGACATATACCCCATATGGTATCCTAAATAACTTGAAAGTCGAACTAGGGGGAAAAACAGTAGAAATAGATGTTGAAGTCATCGATGGGAATCTTGATTACAACATCCTACTAGGAAGACCATGGATATATGCCATGGCAGCTGTTGTGTCGACCTATTTTAGAAAGATTGCATTTCCCTTTCAAGGAGGGATTACGATCTTCGATCAACAAAACTTCCTCCCCAATGGTTCTCAAGTTACAGGAAGCATTCCCATGATCCATGGAAGCCCCCGTTCGCTTCAGAATATCGGAGTAGGCCTACTAAAAGATCCTATACTAATGGGAACTTTCGCTCTTCCACCTCCAATCAATCTGGCGGAAGTAGCGTCGATAGGAACCTGCAATATGATATCATCCACAAATATCTCAGAAAACGATATCAACATGGATCATGCAATGGTTTTGCCCCCAAGCCCAATAGAAATATTATAGCAATCAATGTTTCTAGCATGGGAGGAAAACCCGAATCAATGCTCATCAAGCGTTTGGGTAGATAGGTCTAGAGAATATGGTACCCCTTTAGATCCTTGGTCGCGAGTGCATGGAACTGACGAAGGAATTATACAATCAATGTTGATTGAAGGAGCACCATGGAATGATTGCCACCATCGTTCCCTTCTTCCGGATTATGAAGAAGATACTCAAGATGACCTTTATCATCCTTCAGTTTTTGAATTCCTATCAAATACTGTAAATACGGTGGATTCCAAACGAAACTTATCCAACATTGAAAAGACTATAGCCATAAATATCTCGACTAAAACAGATGTTGTAGAGAATATTTATGTCGGCAAATGTTGTTCTCCTTCAGAACTGGAAATATATAACGCTCTTTTTCGCGAATTCAGAGATGTCTTTGCTTGGTCATACAGAGAAATTCCAGGCATCGACTCGAGTATCGTTGAACATAAAATTAAGATGTATCCAGATGTCAAACCGGTACGACAACGGCTCAGGCAGGTGCACCCCAAGAAAGCCGCTGCCATTAAGGCAGAAGTTGAAAAACTTCTCCATGCTGGTTTCATCTACCCGGTTCCTCTAACCGATTGGGTATCGAATATTGTCCCTGTTATGAAGAAACAAGGGACAATTAGAGTGTGTGTCGATTATAGGGATGTAAATCAAGCTTGTCCTAAAGACAACTACCCTACACCCTTCATCGACCATATAATTGATGAATGCGCCGGATGCGAAATCTTTTCATTCATGGATGGATTTTCCGGGTATAATCAAATAAATATCCGCCCACAGGACCAGTCAAAGACTGCATTCATTTGTCCGTGGGGCACATTTTCATATCGAAAATTACCCTTTGGTTTAAAGAACGCAGAGGCAACGTTTCAGAGGGCAATGAATTATGCCTTCCACGACATCAAAAATATCGTTCAACCATACCTCGACGACCTTCCGGCTCATTCGCGAAAGCGGACTGATCATCCGCATCATTTAAGAGCGATATTTCTACGTTGCCGACACTACAAGATACGACTCAATCCACACAAATTTGTATTTTGCGTCAGTTCTGGTCGTTTACTTGGCTTTTTAGTCTCCAAAGATGGAATTCGTCTCGACCCGTGCAAGGTACAGGCAATCATAAATTTGCCTCCACCTTCAAATTTGCTTCAGATTCAGAAACTCCAAGGGAAAGAAAACTTTCTGAGGAGGTTCATTCCAAATTACGCCAAACTTGCTAAAGGTTATACACGTCTTTTGAAAAAGGAGGTACCCTTCGTCTGGGATCAGGTTGCGCAAGCTTCCTTTGATGCTTTAAAATATTCCTTAATGAAAGCATCATTAATGTACGCCACCGATTATCAAAGAGATTTTAACCTGTATCTGGCTGCAGTAGATACGACCATCGCAATGGTATTAGTTCAAGAAGTCGATGGAAGTGAACACCCTATATATTATTTAAGTAAAAACTTAAATGGTACAGAAATCAAATATTCTTGTGTTGAAAAACTAGCGCTTGCAGCTGTTCAAGCGATACAAAGATTTTGACACTATGTCCTCTTTCAGAAAACTACCATTTTGTCTGATTGCAACCCCATGACTTATATATTGTCGCGACAGTTGCTGGGGGGCAAATATTCAAAATGGATAGCCATCCTTCAAGAGTTTGATATGGAATTCGTAAAATCCAAATCAAAGAAAGCTCTGGTTTTGGCAGAATTATTATGCGATCTCCCATCGTCGTCCAACGGTGAAACATCCGAAGAATCAATCGTGGACGAGAATTTGTTTCTGATATCTACAAGCAATGAGATATAATAATTTATCTCCAAACCCAAAAATTTAGGCCTAACACTTCTCACTCTGAATAGAAACGTATACGATACCAAGCAAAAGACTACATGATCGTCGGTGATACACTTTACCGTCATGGTATCGATACAGTTCTGAGAAGGTGCCTCACCCATGAGGAGGCCGAGAAAGCCCTGAATGAGTGACATTTAGGAGCTTGTGGGGGGCATCAATCTGGATATGCTACAGCACAAAAGATCTTACGAGCAGGATACTTCTGGCCAACAATGTTCAAAGATTGCATAACCGCAGTCAGAAGTTGCCATGCTTGTCAAATTTTTTATAGCAAAACCAGAAGACCACCCGCACCTCTACAGCCAATAGTTGTTGTTGGGCCGTTCGCCAAATGGGGCATCGATTTCATGACATGTAACCACACCTCGACCGGGGGGCATGGGTATATCATAGTCGCCGTTGAATATTTTACCAAATGGACCGAGGCGATGCCTACATTAGATAATACTGGTGAAACAGCTGCCATTTTCTTTTTCAATCATGTAGTCGCCAGATTCGGTGTACCACAGGCTATAGTCACAGATCATGGATTGCATTTTCGCAATCACATGATGCTCGAATTAGCTGCCAAACTAGGATTGTCTCACGACAGCTCTACTCCGTACTATCCGCAAGACAACGAACAAGTTGAAGCGATCAACAAGGTCCTGAAGCGTATGTTGCAAAGGATGATCGGAGTTCACAAAAGAAGGTGACACCTAATCCTGTACTCAGCCTTGTGGGCCTACTGAACATCGGTAAGGAATGCAACCGGGTTCACACCCTTCCAACTGGTATATGGCCTAGAAGCAGTCTTACCAGTCCAGTGCGAAATCTCGTCTCTTAAACTCGCAATCGATCTCCTCCCCGGAACTTCAGAAGAAGAGGCTCGTTTCTTGGAATTAATCCAATTGGATGAAACCCACCGTGATGCCGCTTTGGCTAACGAAGCCCATAAGAAACGAGTCAAGGCGCAGTTCGACAAAAATGTCAAACCCTGTGTCTTCTCAGAAGGTGACTTGGTCTTGCTTTACGACCAAGAATCCGATAAATTGGGAGCAGGTAAATTTAAGTCTTTATGGATGGGCCCCTATATTGTTAAACGAGTGTTAGCAAAAGGAGCCTACGAGTTAATGGATTATGACGGAATTCCACTGGCGCAACCCCGTAATGGGTTGTACCTCAAGCGTTACTATGCTTAAATAGTAACCAATATGCTTTTGTTGTATTTTGTTTTCGCTAAAGTGTTCGTTTTGGTCGAGTAATCCACCTTTTTACATTTATTGCAGATGTCAAACCTTTTGGAGACATGTGTTGGATATGCCGACGGAGCGAGTCGTAGTTCGCGGAACCTGTCCTTCGCAGCCTGGGCCATTTTTGATCCAAGCGGCGAGTTAGTAAGTTTCAGAGGTGTATGTATTGGTCAATCAACGAATAACATCGCTGAGTATAGCGCGTTGATAGAACTTCTCTCTGATGCCATCACCCATGGTATACGCCAACTAATCGTTAGGCTAGACTCACAACTCGTAATACTACAACTCAATGGTATATATTCCATCCAAAACCCAGCTATTTATCGCATGTTCCTAAGGGTTAAGATTTTGGAAAGACAATTTGATTTTATTCAATACCAACATATTTCCAGAAACTTAAACACATTAACCGACTCATTAGCAAACTATGTGTTAGATAGATATTTGCAACATTTATAAAAAGAAACACATCATCAATGTTTTACATGTGGATCATATAGCTCAACCAGAATAAAACCCCGAAAATCAAAATATATATATAGCTGTTTATGGTTTACATATAATGTTCTGTAACCAATACAAAAATCGGTCACATGACCCAAAACTCAAAATGCTAGGGGGCACCCTAGTCTAATGATGCTCGTGATAGCAAGTCACAGCCTGTGCAATCATGCGTAAGAGACGAGTCCATCGTCTAGGCACACCAGTAGTATGTCGCTGTAACTGCAAAGGTAGCTCGTCGATCCTCACATCTGGAATACCAAGAGTAAGGCTCTCAACCTGCTCCTGCACAGCTGTGAGAGTCTTGGCCACATCAAGGTCACGAAGAATAACCCTCCCGACAGCCTCTCCTGCTGGGGCAGCGGCTGGCACTCTTTGGCGAACTACTAGACGAACAGGACCAACATCTGCATGTACACAAGAGTTTGATTAAAGTCTTGATAGAATAAAGCACAAGGACATTATAAATAAAAATAGTAAACAGTGATATGGTCAAAGATTTTACCAATAGCGCCCCACTGCTCGCCGTCCGACAGTACTAAATCCGAATCACCCCGGAAGTCCATGCCAGCATATGGATACTCGGCATAAGCCATCTCCTGACGATCAAACCACCTGAAGAAGGTATCAAAAAATGAAATCTGAGACTGGCCAGCATGGCTAGACATATGGTCAACCCATCTCTGCATACGTGGCTTAGTAGGAGAAGGTAAGTCGAGTGCAATGTACTACGGCTGCATCAGTGGTATCTTCTCCAAGGCAATGGCGGTCAAAACAGAACCGAACCCAAAGTTCTTCAACCTCCCGTCCTTTATCTTGGTCAACTGAATTTTCATCACAAGAAGTACAGCATCGCACCAGTTGAATATTTTCGGTTGGAGGCATTCCAAGGCATGCTGCATATAGGATCTATTGGCTACATGAAGAGACGCACTACCAGCCATCCTACCAAAAGTAAACAGGATAGACCTAAGGGACCTATCAGTGACATCACGGATGATGATCTTGTCGTCCTTACTCGGCTGAGATCCTTCCCTGCAATACTGGCGGACATAATCTCTCATAGAGTCACTCCCTCGGGCCGAACCTGACAAAGAAATGGGGGCACCCCGCCTCGACAAGCCAGTCAAGAAGTAAATGTCTACTGCAGTCAAGGGGATAGATTTGCCCCTAATCTGGAAAACTTGATTGATAGGATCCCAAGCATCGAGCAAATACTGCAGTAGGTTGATCTACTGTCTCATGCTAGAGATGCGGAAGAACTTCAGCAAACCACAGTTCCGCAGCGCGTTCACTGTAATAGGATCATGTAGGGCAATCATGTCATCTTCTTCATGTTCTCGTTCTCGCCATGTAAGGGTCATTTTGCTCCAATATCTCTGCAAAAACAAACAAGAGAGGAGATTAGATCCTGATTTTGATGAGAAACAGGGAAAAATTCCATTAAAAACTGTGCAAAAACTTTCCTTTCTGCGCCCAACGCACCTGCACATGTGTTATAGGTGCATTGAATGTCAAGTTACCTTCATGATGACCCACAGTCAGCACAGGTTTCGATATGCCCAGGGTGCGTTGATGGCAGAACGAGCCCATCAAACCCCAGGGGCTCAGAAAAGCAGAGAATGAAGCATAGAATGCAAAAAGGAAACCATGAAATGAAAGAGCTCAGGTTTAGCTCCTACCTGGTCCAGACGGCGCCGAGAATCATCCACAGAATCTTCCGAAATCAGTTGATGAAAATCAAAGGGAAAGAGGCACCTCCAAAGCTCCAACAAACCAAGTTCAAATGAAATGGTAAAATGAGAGGTAAAAACACTTTTTAATTTCTTTTTACGTAGTTCAAAGTAAAATATTAGCGTTTTAATCTCATTTTCAAACAAATGTTATTCATTTCTAACTAGTTTGATGTAGCAATTGAAAATGCAGTACTATCTTTGAAAAGAAAAGCTATTTATGGTAAAAAACCAAAACAAGACCATCTTATCGAGCAGTTTTAGCACATAGTTCATGCTCGTTAAAAAATAAACATAAGACCGAGCAAGTGTTTCAATCCGCGTTTAAGCTCGTTAAAAAATGAACTATCCACCGGTAAATAACCACTGTGAATGTAACATTATCAGCCATTAAAACCTTGGTCGTGTTTGCACCGTCACCTCCACTTTTCCATTGGCCGATCATTCACCTCCATTTGATTGTTTACCCATTTTGAGGAACAGCTGCGAAGAGTGATTTCACTAGCCATCCTTGTGACACTGCCGTGCTTGGAAAATTCCAACCCTTACCTGGAAGCAGTTGCTACCCATTTTATCACTCGTTCCTCAAAAGACGAGTCTTCTTTAAGCTCTTTTCATCTGACTCGTAAAACATGAAAAGACTGTCGAGTTTTGGCCTTCCAGCTCGTTAAAGCGACCGGAAGTGCTATCCCTCCTCTAGACTTTAATCTTTTTGGACCTGAGGGATTATTGCACAAAAAAGATCGAGCGCTTGTGTTGTTTGGCTCGTTAAAACTATCGAAAATTCATCCCTTCTGTATTGTTTTATACTTTTTCGGACTTAAGGGATTAGATGACGAAAAAGGAACTCTGGAGTTAACTTTACGTACCTTTTCAGACTCTCTAAAAATGAAAAGGACCGAGTTATCCTTGTTGTTAAACTCGTTAAAAACATTAATAGGGACAAACTTGTCTTTAGACGAAAATGAGTTTCACTATCGCTAGGCTCGTTAAAACATAGCGATGGGTTTGCTCGAAGGGAAAATTATAGAACAAGCATATGTTATCCTCCTCAAGCTTGACAAAAATAAAGAGGTATTGGTCAACAATGACTGGGGAAAAATTGGGAAGAAACTCAAAGAATCTTTATTGGTAGCAAGTCGCTCTTGAACATGACACTTCCACTCCGTGCCTGAGTCGGGTTGGGTTGTTTCATTCACCGATCACATCGCCATGGCCTCGCCATACCATCCAAATTTGGGGTAAATGCTACCGATCCATCACATCAGTGTCGCCGACATGTTCAAGAGAAGTCATCCAGAGAAGTCACCCGTGTCCCATCCACTACCATACATTATACTTCATTCCTTCATGACCGCCACCCTGAACCATATATCATCAGATCGTTTTCACCTCCATCAAAATCATTTGCTCCGTTCCATGTCATTGATGTGGGATTCATTAAGGCCCTCCTTTGATGGATCGCTTCTTGTCGACATCAGCTCATTATCCAAGAAGTTGATCTAGGAACACCCCATTCAGTACTTTGAAGCTTGCATGCCTCAATGGCAAGTTTCTCACTTCCGGCGACAGGTATACATCAATGACCTTCGACCGAAAGACTTTGCGTGGTGTTCGACACCAAGTCCTTTATTCACACCACGTGAATTGTACTGCAGTACCTTGAGGGTCATCATCCTTATCGGTGATTCCTCTCGCGCTTGTTAACAGTTTACATCATTGACTGGTAATCAAGCGATGTCTTTCCATGTTCGACTTCAAATTTTTTTTCACATGGATCGACTTGTACTTCGAGTAAAGATCGGACGAGATTGAAGACCCCAGATCTAGTTTCATCCATCCAGGCTGCGATATATATTCAGGAAAGATAAAGACATTGACATGTACAGCATTGCAGCACAGATGATCATCCTACCAAAAGGATGATGACTTCATCAAAATCATCAGTCTACCATCAGACGATTGTCTGTCCTGTGTACATAAAAATGAATTTATAAAGTTGAGCATGGGAATGCCTGCCTCAGCTAGATCATGAAAACAATATGAAAAATAATGTATTGTATTGTATCTTATTACAGGTCTCCTCCCAGCATTGAATGAACTTCGGATCCTCGTAATAAAGCATTTCACCCGATAAATGGCCTCATACTTTAGGGGGCAATTGTTATAGACATTTTTGTGCCTTGGCTCTAAGCATGAAATGTCCATAATCCAAGGGATCCAAAGTCCCTAAAAGTGTTGCTCCTGCCCCTAAAGGAACAAGGTCAACCAATGACAGCTTCTCCCAGAAGTTCTCCACCAGAAACTACTCAGAACTAGTCAAATCAGGATCAATTCAAATGCTCCACTAGCTGGCTGCGTTGCAAAGCACCAAAATACACTGGCTAGGTGCGTTGCAATGCACTTGAATGCACTACCTAGGTGCGCTGAGCGGGAAATGACAAGTGGTAGAGTCATTCAACGAGGTGGAGAGACAATGGAAGCTTACAGAATCTTCTCCAATGACACTTGCCTCACTGAATTCGACCAGTGATGAGTAAGAGGCTCTCAGTCTCCAAGTGGAAGCAAGAACTGATAGAGAGAAGCCACAAGTCAAAACATAAGTTGACTCATCCTCTCTGCTTACATCTATGTATGGATCCCTCATCCCAAAGATCCAGAGGCTGGAATTTTGTACTTTGCAGAGAATTGTTGTTGGTTTGAGATTGAGATTAGTGCATTGGGTGATTTATGCTTTGTTGGAGGTGAGGAAGGGATTCCTTTGCTGGGAGGTAGATGCTGGATCGGGACTCACTTGGTTGTATCTCCTCCTGGATCTTCTTATTGCATCAATAAAACTATTTGAGTTTCTCCTACATGCTTGTGTAACAGTGATGTTTTGTTATATTTGCATGTTTAGCTTAATCTGATCCTAAGCATTTTATGAATGTAAATCTATGTCTTTGTGTAGTTTCTCTCTTTTGTGATCTTGCAGGAACTTGGTGAAGCTGGACCAGTAAGGGAGCAGATAGTTGGAAGCTGACGAAGAGGAGAGCGATTGGATCAACAAACTAGCGCAAGACACAGGTTAGTTCATCCTTCCTCTCTGTTTACATTTCATAAAGAAGAATACTCAAGTAGTTTTCCTTGTTTGTTGCTAAGGCACTGTCACACCTTAGAGTGGGATAGGGCCGTTCTGAATAGATACTTTTCCCAACAACAATGTGTATGCTATACATGCCTTTTGTTCTGCTAACCCGCGTGTATATGTAGCTTGGTTAATGGGGAACCTGCGTATACCTATCTTTCTTCATTTTGTGAGCCTGAACTATGATATGTTATCTATGTGAGTTGCCATCAAGGACAACACCTGTGTCATAGTGCCAAATCTGTATCATAATGCCAACAATCTCCCCCTTTGGACTTGATGGCAACCCCAAGTCACTCTCCCCTTTTGTCATCAAGGGCAAAGGGTTATGCTCCCCCTGAGTACATGTTGAATGTTCTAAAACACTGAAGAATGTTGATTGAGCTCCATGCTCGAGTCCATGCTCTCCCTAAAAATAAGCAAGGTCTACGAAAAGATGTTCTAAAAGAAGAACATGACTCTATACATCATAAATGACCTTCCTATCACCAATGACTCATACATACATCCATCTCCCAACCAAGTGGGGATATACCAAGTTTGACTCATCCACCCAACCAAGTGGGTATATACCAATTGTTTATACATGGCAGAACAAGAATATTACATCATCCATCCCATGCATAGTGGGGAAACAAAATAGGTCGTTTAATGACCTTGACATTAAAAGATATACATGACATAGAGACCAAATATATGAAACAAGACTATGATAGTTATCAGTAACATCTGTCAATCACCATCCAAACTAGCAACCATGATCTCCCTTGAACATGTTCCACCTACATAAAAAACAATTGTGAATTTGTACCAAGATCTTCTAAGATAATGCCAACAATGCATTATTAGAAGTATATTCTCCCCCTATGCCAGATGATCACTGTCAGACCTATATTAGACTCATTTCATCCTGAGTCTGGCCCACTATTTTTCTTCAAACCAACATATACGCGATTGTATCCATAACAACCAGTGTATGTATGTGGATATTCTTCATGAAACTCGCGTACAACTACTTTTCTTTGAAATAGATAAGTTTTAACAACAAGATGATGCGTCAACTACTCCCATCTTTTGTCTGAGATATTCAAATGTCTATTTGGGTAGTGGTTTGGCGAATATATCAACAACCTATTCTTTGGAGGGAACATACTCCAATTTGACCTTTTGTTCAAGCACTTGTTCACGTAGAAAGTGATATTTGATGGGTATGTTCTTGGTCTTGGAATGCATGACTGGATTCTTTGAAATATTGATTGCACTTGTATTATCACATAGAATGGAGATGGGTGGATTACATGTGATCTGAATGTCTTGCAATGTTTGCATCATCCAATGGAGTTGTGTACAACATGATGTAGTAGCCACATATTCTGCTTCAGCTGTAGATAATGCAATTGAACTTTGTTTCTTGCTAAACCAAGACACTAATCTGGAACCCATATAGAATGCACCACCACTAGTACTTTTTTTTTCATCCATGCTTCCTTCCAAATCTGCATCTGTATATGCATGAAGTGTAAGATTTGTATCCCTAGGATACCATAAACCAAAATTCTGAGTTCCTTGAAGATATTTGAAGATCCTTTTGATTGCCTGAAGGTGTGATTCTTTTGGATTTGCTTGGAATCTTCCAACTATTCCCATTGCATGCATGATGTCTGGTCGGGTACCTGTTAGATAAAGAAAACTGCCAATCATGGATCTATAGGTTTGTTGATGTACTATTGTTGATTCATCATTTGAGCTGAGATTGCATCCTGTTACCATGGGGGTACGTATAGGTTTAGAATCTTTCATGCCATATTTTTTCAAGATTTGCTTGAGATACTTGGTTTGTGATAAAAAAATACCATCTTCCTTTTGTTGAACTTGTAGACCAAGAAAATATGTGAATTCACCAAGCAGGGACATTTCAAATTCTTGCTACATTACCAAAGAAAAGTTTTGACTCATGGCTTCTTCATTGCTACCAAAAATGATATCATCAACATACACTACAAGTATTAGCAATTTATCATTATCAATCTTTTTATATAGATTGCTGGTGAGCACCAGTATTGCAACAATAATGCTGCAACTCCTGGGGCTCCCTACTTTACTTTTATCAACCCGATAGTTTGTAACAAACTTGGAAGCGACGGTGCTATATGCACAAGTACTAGCTCTTACTGTAGGTTGTCCCTTTATCCGCTAGCGCAAGTTCGCTAGGAGCTTAAGCCAACTTCTATGAATTCTCAAAAGAAGCTTTTAACTGTGATGAAAGAAAGCTAACTTGAAAGAGGCTATTCTACTTGTAGAAAGAGAAGGAAAACTGAAATGTAACGCAAACCCTAGCAAACCCTAATCTACCCATTAACCCTACTGTTGCAGGAAAATAGATCAAAACTAATGAAATGAGTTCCATTGACTACTAAAAAAGTAAATTTCATTTATTCAAGCTACTTCTGAAGAGAAATGAGAAGAAATCATCTTTTTGTACTTTTGAGTATTTTTATGTGGAATTATTATGCTTGTGATTTGACTGGTTGTGACTGTGTAGAGGGTTGGTGGCAAAGGAAGATGGATTTTGGCTTTTGCAGAAGGTGAGGAAGGTGTGGAGAGGTCCTAAGAAGCCCCTAGTACCCTTTTGAAGACTTCCATTGTGATCAGACTTCGAAAAATATCTCACAAGGAATTGTACACGAGGCTGCAGGGGATCTACGGGAGGTTATACAGGAGGAGGCCGAAAGTGATTTTTTGGAGGTTTGTGTGTGGAAAATTGATGGAAAAAGGGAGATGAAGGCTGGATGAAAGTATCGAGGGGTCTAGAACTTTTCAAGGGAGATCAAGGATGAAGGAGATGGTTAGATTTGTTCAAGGGGCAAGAAAGCAACTTTGTGAAAAAATGCAGAAATTAGGGCAGATTGGTGAGATGTGGTAAAGGAGTGGGGAAATCTAGGAGAAGTGAGTTGGTACTCGCTATTTGATGGATTTATGGTGGGCTGGAATGTTCTATAAGAGATTTGCACACTTACTTCCCAAAACTTACCAAAGCAAGAACCAAAAAACAGAGTTTTGTTTATTTTACCCAAAATTCTGACCTAAACCAAAAAAATGTTGAACAGTACCATATGAACAGAAAAGCACGCAAGAGAACTATGATAAAAGGATATGAAATGATCTAAGCAAGTGAATCTAAACAAATATCAACTCTTCCAAATCAAAGTATCACACTAGCATTTGCATGAAAGAGCGAAACTGTGTTTTTGGTGGCAGCAGTAGTGCATTGACCTCAGATCATGGTCCCAAGGAGGGAGAAAGGAGATGAAGACTTGCTGGTAGCCTTATTCGATCTTTTTATGTCACTGTAGCAACTTACTTAAGCAACTTGAAGCAAAAACAACTATTCTAACCATCAAAAGCAACCTAATATAATGAAGCAAAATGAGTATATGTAGAAGAAATTAACTCGTAATGGAAACAAAAAATATAAATACACAAAGGAGGTGCTGGGAAACTTGGGTTGGGACCTAACCCAAGAGTTTCAATCCTCTGGATTAGATCAGTGCTGGTTCAAAACTTGGTGCATCTTCATTTATAAAAAAATAGTAATTACATCACATAAACAATGTCTCAAAAAGAGCTCGAAAATGAGCTGAGTATAATGCTGCACAAAAGTGAGAAAATATACTAAGAAATGGCTAATATCTAACTAAAAACAACTGAGGCCCTAGGCACCCCTATTTATATAAATGGAGTCCCCCAACATCCCTCCTAAAATCAAGGAACTCAGCTTCCCAGAACTGGAGATAAACAATAGTCCTTCTTTACTTGCTCGGCTGCCCCTTGGAAAGTGGACCTTTGTGCTCCGAGTTTCTGATGGAAAAATCAAGGTAAGGGTTCATAAATGAAGGGGAAACCCTCCTACAAATCGACTCCCTTGTTCTTCCTCAAATTTGGCTGCCAAATGCTCATTAAACCTTTGATTTTGTCTCAAAATTGACCAAAAATATGCATAAAGCACACATTAGACTTTTTGGCATAATGACTAACCCAATTCACTCTATTAGCATAAATATAACAAAAAACATGCAATAAAATAATGAGAATGGTGGATTAAGTCGAATTAAGAGGCTAAATGAGCCCATATAATTACCCATTTCTAAGGCTCATCATCACCGCTTACTGAATGGGTTTCTCATCCTCTGAGAAACTAGTCTATCTCCTCATTCATGATGGCTATGATGGATTCACTAACATCCCATGCTTTTGATGTGATATCCTCGTCTTTATCATGGAATCGTGCCTTTCTATCCACCTCCTCCCACTATTGTCTTTCTTCTTCCTCTGTTTCCTCTTCTTTTGTCTTCTCTGCCTCTGTAAGCTTTGCTTCCTCAAGCTCTGTTTTGGTTTCCTTCTCATCTGTTTAGTTTCTACCTTCTCTTCTTTAGTCTTTTTCTTCTCTGGTTTAGCCTTTTTCTTTTCTGTTTTAGTTTTTTCCTTTTCTATTTTGGGTTTCTTCCTCTCTGCTCTGGCCTTTTCTTCTTTGTTTTAGGTTCTTCCTTCTCATCTTCCATTTTGATTTCCTCCTCTACTTCTTCGTAATCTTCCCCTGCCATATTTATAAAAATATCCCAAGCTATGGGGATTGTGTAAGTGTGGAGGGCATCCTCCACCAGCAATTTAATGAGCCCATGGTAAGCGAGTTGGTTTGGAACCTCTATATTCAATTTGGTGCTACACTCTATCAAGGATTGGAGGAGAAAATATGGAATACTGAGTTTTCTAGATGTAGGCAAGTCCATGCCATATCTTAGTTCATGTAACAGTCTAAAATGATAATCATAGACTATACCATATCTTCCTTCACATGAGATATACTTCATGATCTGATAGCTGATATCACCCCATGGATAAGGTATGCTTGCCCTTCTGATCCCATTCTTATCCTCCACAGGATGTTCATTAGGCTAGAAAAAGGTCTTTTTAGCAACTTGTCCTAGTGGTTTTCCTTCTTTGCTCCAGGGGAGCCCAAGTGGAAGACTTGTAATTCTGCTGATGAACTCTAGTGTAAGTTCTATGGTTAGAACCCTGAAACTGACTGTAGCATGGGTTTTTGAGTGGGGTTTTAATGACAACAAAAATTCCTCTTTGACTTCATCATCACACCCATGAAATTTTTCAAAGAAACACATCCAATTTTCCCTGGTAAAGGGGGCCACCACTTCTAGATGTTCATGCAATTTAGTTGAATTCAGAGGCTCCTTCCTCATAAAACCCCGAGTCATGATGTTCAGTGACTACTAGAAATTCTCAGACGAGGAGGAAGGCAACAAATTCTCAAACCCAAAAACAGAGGAATAGCTGAGGCTTTTTCTGGCACCAGAGAGAGTTTTTTGTGTTTCTTCTTTTTAACAAAAACAACTTGTAATTTTCCTACCCTTCAAACCCTATTCTCAACCTTAATTTAATTCTCGGGCTTTTTGAGGAGAACAATATCTTGATAAAACAGAGAGTATATAAAATAGTGCTTTTTTCTCACAAAATAAACAGACCACCGAATGCAAATTCACTGTTTTACAGGCTTAATTTCCTATGGTTGCATCACTTCTTCATACAGGAGAATACCACGAAGGAGAAAGAGACAGACTTTCAGTGCAGAGAGTAAAATGGAGAGACTGTATATATATATTTCAAAAAAACACAGGCAGACTTCTGTTTTCACTTTTTCTTTTTCTTCAACTCAATTCTTCGCTTCAAATCCCACCACCTTTTATAGATATATGAAATGCAGAGTGGGTTCTCTGAGCCTACCTTTTTTGAGCTCGAATTTGGCATAAAAATCCCGAATTTTCCCTCTGTAGAGCTGCTCTCTGGGCTTCCTGTAGAAAGGCTCCTGTAGACTGTGTTTCTGCTCCTGTAGAATGCGATAATGCTCCTGTAGAGATCGATAAGTGGGAGGGTTTTGAAAACTAGCAGAAAGCAACTGTTTCAATGTTTTGAGGGTGGTAGGTGAGTTGTTGCAGCCGAGAACTCGTCGATGCCAATGAAAACAAAAGGTGGTGGATGCTTCTACTGTAGTGCACTTAAACTGATGACGTGATCTGCAGTGACGAGGTGAGGTGGCAGGATGGGTATGTTATCCCCATTTGGACCGTTGGTCCCTACTCCAGTGCCATTATGAAACTTCATGTTTTCTTCCTGTAATCACTTCCATCATTTGCGTTGGACATTGCCACTGCCTGCTTTGAGATTTCTGCGAGTTGACGGAACGCACGTGTCGAGTGTGATGAGCCCCAAAAATGAGTAATTATATGGTCTCATTCAGCCTCCTAATTTGAATTAATCCACCATTATCATTATTTTATTACATGTTTTTTATTATATTTATGCTAATAGAGTGAATTGGGTTAGTCATTATGCCAACAAGTCTAATGTGTGCTTTATGCATATTTTTAGTCAATTTAGAGACAAAATCAAAGGTTTAAATGAGCACTTGGCAACCAAATTCATGGAAAGGATTTTTAGGAAGGTGTCTTCTTCATTTATAGGCCCTTACCTTGAATTCTCCACCATCAACTTAGAGTTCAAGGGCCACCAAATCGATTATCACAAGGGTAGCCGAGCAAAGGCTAGTAAAGTTGCTGTTAACTACAAGTTTCGGCAGCCAAGCTCCTAAAGTTTAGGAGGGCTGTTGGGGTCCCCAATTTGTATAAATAAGAGGGCTTAGGGCCTCATTTGGGTTGGCAGAAGTTAGCTAGTTGGCAGTTCAATTTTAGTCATTTTTTTAGTCATTTTTTAGTCAGTAGGTTAGCACTCTAGTGCTACTCTGTTTTTGCTCATTTGTGGAGCCTTTGCTGTAAACATTTCTGTGATATGGTTATTTTATGAATAATGGAGATCAGTTTCATTTTTCCTCAGTTCTGAGCTTCTTTTTGGGAGCCTATAGCTCTTGGGGTTGGGCCCAACCCAAGTGCCAGGACCTCATCCGTGCACTGTTATATGTTTTTCTGTTGTCTTTAATTAATTTCTGCTAGTAGGTTACAATCTTGTTTGGTCATTTAGTTCATTTTTGTTGATAGAAATAGTTGCTTATGTTTTAAGTTGATTTAACAGGTTGGTAATGGAAGAGATATTTACAAAAAGGCTATCAAGCACCCCTGATCTCACCTCTCCCTCTGTGGGACCATGCGCTGAGACCAAGGTGTCCTTGCTGCCACCAAAAACATTGTCTTCGCTTCATCATGCAATCATTAGTGTTAGATTCTCATTTGCAGAAGTTGATACCAGTTGTGGTTACATGCTAAGGTTCATGATTTCTTAGTTTGCATAGCTTTTTCACATGATTTCGTTGCACATAAAATTCTGTTCATTTTCTTTGCTGATAACTAGGATAGATTAGGTTAAAATAGCTAGGTCCTTTGTTTTTCTAGTCTTTCTTCGATCAGTCTTGAGAAATAGTGTGCAGAGAATCTGTAATACCTCTTTAACTACCCTTACCCCATCAATGCAAACTGCTTCATCCTCTAACTCAGATTCTTTCCTTTCATTTGCCACATTGTCTCACTTTGCCCTAATTTCTACATTCTTGTGCATCATTGCTCCCTCCATCCTTGAACAAATCCAATCACTCCTTAGCCTCATTCACTAGGTCCTAGACCCCTTAACATGTTTATCCAACCTCCATTTCCACTTCCCCACTGTTTATCCTCCATCAACCCTCCAAAATCCTCTTTTCATAACATCCTGTAGAAATTACAGAACATCCTGTAGAACCCCTGCAAACTTCTTGTAGAAGCTCACGAAAGCGGTTTCTTGAGATCTGATCACTGTGAAACTCTCTGGAAGGGTGATAGGGACCCCTTAGGCCCTCTTCTAACCTTCCCAACCTCCTACAAGAATTTCCTTTCACCAATCCACCTCTGCGCAGTCAAAAACAGTTAAAGCACATGCACAATAATTATGCCAACTTACTAAAAAATACAAAAAGATGTTTCTTTTCAGATTTCATTTCAGAAGTAGCTTAGTCACATGCATTTTACCTTTCTAAGAGTAAATGGCATTCCTTTCTGTAGATTTCATCATTTTTCTTGCACCAGTAGGGTTAGTCGTTAAAACTAGGGTTTGTTAGGGTTTGCATTTCCTTTCTGCTTTTCGCTTCTTTCTGCAAGTATATTGGCCTCCTTTGAGTTAGCTTTCGTCCATCAGTTAGAATGCTTCTTCTCAGAGCTCATAGAAGTTGGCTTAAGCTCCTAGCATCCTTGTGCCAGCTGACCAAGTGATAGCTGTGGCAAGAGCTAGTACTTGTACATACAACATTGTCGCTTCCAAGTTTGTTATGAACTACCAGGTTGATAAAAGTAAAGAAGGGAGTCCTAGGAGTTGTAGCATTATTGCTGCAATACTAGATCCCACCATTATTTTTGGCATCATTGCCGGGGAAGTGTCAGAGTATTAGTAATTGTTGCTTTTCTTCTATTTTCCACTACAACCTTCTGCTAAGTAGTTTATTTTATTTCAATTCTGCAAGCGTAGATTATCATTTCAATTCCACAATTTCAATTCTGCAAGCGTAGATTAGCATTTAATTCTTGCAATTTCATTTGAGAAAAATAGATTAGTCCTTTCCTGCTTTCATTTCAATTCTGCATTGTCATTTCAGTAAGATATTTAGTTGCAGTTTAATCTATTTTAGTTTTGTAGGTACAAGCAGAAGAAAAGCAAAAATCAACCAAAAATATTTCCTTTCATGCCTTGTAGGAGTAGAGATAATTCAGAAAAATGATTGCACAACACCCCCACTGCTTCACACAGCCAACCTTCTCTCTTCTTCGATGGCTGTGATTAAAGAATGCTTAGATGGACATCAAGACATATTTGAAGAACCTCAAGGGAATAAGAAGAAGAAAACATTCCTTTGGAGCAAATGGCTACAAGTAGAAATGTTGGGAGTAGTACCTTATCCAAAAACAAATTTTCAAATCAGATGGAAGATTTCAAGAGCGAGATGAGGCAGTTTCTTGCCATGCAACTGGATACCTTCCAGATCCAAAGGAAGAAAGAGGAAGCCAAGAGGGTTTTGGACATCTCTTGTCCTAGGTGCACTAGAAAGCTTCCTAGGAACGAATGTCCAATGCACTCCCTAGAAGTGTGTTTCGTCTATGAAGAATACCATCCTACGAATCAGTGCCCTTCCTTTCCTGGACTTAAAGCTGCATATCAGAGAGCCAAAGGATCCACTGAATCACTCTATTTCATGAACCAAAGGAGGCCACATGGACCCATACCTTACCAGGAGGGAATGCAAGGGACATCTCATACCTATTACAACTCCTATCAAGCCACTTCCATACCTTCTTGGGGTCCCCCTGCTCATCCTTCCTGGTCCACACCCCCTCCTTGGTCGTATCCATCTCAATATCATTCTCAACCGACTGCTCATCCATTTCACCCCTATGCTCAGCCACAGCCTCAGTGGAATGCACCTCATCATGGGTGGAGGCTCTAGTACAACTCTCCTCCCGCTCCTTTGCCTTCACCACCTACCCAACCACAACCCCATCCACATCCATCTCAATTATACACCCCCATTCAACTACCTGTACCACCATTTCCAAACCCGCACATTGGAGTAGCTCAACCCAATTGCAAATTTGAGGTATAATGCTTCCAAACAATTCCTCTTGAGCTCAATGATATTCACCATAGCTCCAGAAGAGTGTTGGAGAAAAGAGATTATATTGACAGCATTGAAGGCTTACATCCAGCAAAATAAGATTCAAAAGAAAAGATCAAAGAACCATGGGCTGCACTTGATGAAGAGAAGGCATCAAAATCAGAGATCGAGAGAGTTCCCTCATGGTTACCATCAAATATTCCATGTATTCAAGAGGAAGATCAACAAAAAGAGGAAGATGAGAAGGTCATGGTAGAAGGTGAAATGAAACATGATCCAGATTAGCAAAAGGACCAAGGATATCAGAGCTATATTAAGATATGGTTCCAGACGGTCACTAAGTTGCAGCAGTACTCCCTTCCTCAGCTATGTTTGATCCCTTCAAAGTCAAATCAATTGGTCTCTGAAATCTGGATCCCTGTCAAAGCATGCATTTCGAGCCTCCACCTCATTTTGTCTCTAATCTCGATGTGCACATGGCTCCATTGGAAGTATTCTTATACTTGAAAATGATTTTGTTTTTCAAGTAGGGTAGGGTAGGAAAAAAAGAAAAAAATGAAAATAAGAAGAAAATAAAAATCTAAGGTGAAAACCTCCTCGGAGGCACGTCATATTGGTTTATTGATTGAAAACCTCCATGAGGCACTCAATGGGTTGGAAAGAAGAGAAAATAAAAAGAGAATAAGATACCTGGGTGAAAACCTCCCTTGGAGGCGCCCAGGGCAAGCAATTAGGGTGAAAACCTCCATGAGGTGCCCTAGTTGTTTTAAAATAAAAATAAAAAAAGAGAAAAAGGAAGAAGAAAAAGTAAACCTAATTTCCATTGAATAATTGCAGGTTTCAGCAAGGAAATTGTAGGATAGGAGGATCGCTTAAAACAAAGACAGAGGAAGTTTTGCGCTTTCTACAGGAAGTTCTGTGTCTTCTACAGGAGCCCTACAAAAAAACCAAAATTGATCTCCGAAGAGAACCAGAAGGCTAGGAGTATGTCCATGAGGCCTGCAAGCATCCATGTTTCCATCCCTCACCCTTCTCCATCATTTTTTCCATCTCATTGTGCTTCTTTCCTAAAAACTGTGTGTTCTACAGGAAGTTCCTGTAGAAATTACAAGATTTCTACAGGAAGCTAGAAATGGATTTCAAAAAGGCAGTTTGGCGATCATGATAGCTTCCTCACGGGTTCATAAGTCCTCTTACAATCCCCAAACCACTCTCCCATCAATTCCATGCCTGCATCACAGCCCAAGCTCATTTTTTCTTACCATGAAAAAAACTGCAGAATGCTTGGAAGCAAAAATACATAGTGCTGAAATTTGTTTTTTCCCTAGCTTGAAAACCGTGCATCCATTTCCAAAATTGTTACATGGGGAGTTGTATAGGGATGATGGAAACATGCCCGAGCAATTTTAGCCAATTCTGGTGCACGGTTTTGAAGAAATCAGCCCCTATCACCTTCATCCATTTTTGCATTTTCTCCATATCCCTGCATCTGTTTCAAAACTTGTTTCATGGGGAGATGCATATGGGTGATAGTAACCTACCCAAGCAGTTTCAGCCAATTCCGATGCACGGTTTCTGAGAAATTGACCTTTGTAATATTTATCCATTTTCAGTTTTTCTCGAAATCTGTGCTTCCATTAACAACAATTTTCCTATGGGAGGTGCATAATGATGATAGGAACATGCTCAGAAAGTTTCAGATCGATCTAATCTATCGTTTGGGAGCTATCGAGAAAACAAGTTGTTGTCCTGTGAAAATTCTGCGTCAACAGCATGAGGGTGCAAATCTGAACGTTGAAGCCAGCTCCTGCAGCGTGGATCCAGCCAGAGGATACATGCACAAGAAAAATAACCACACATCAGACAACAAAAAACTTATAGCATAAAGTATCCAGGCATGCGGCAAGGGAATGTGAGCATGCAGTAGCAAAAAAGGACCCAGCAGCACATCAACTTACAGGTATGTGTCTAAAATAGTTCCTCTATTTGCATCAATAAGATTTGAAAGTGCATAAGCGAATGAAATGGTGGGATTAAGCTGACGGTGCCTTGTCCAGTTCTCTAGCGTTCAGCCAGAAATGATGCAGCATACATGTATAGATAACTCATGTGAAATTAAAAAAACAAGTAGTGTTGGCCGTTTGAACTCCAGTGCAACTGATGTCAAGTGATTAACAAGAAGAGAACATACAGTTCATAATAGCACTGCAGTTTTCATGTGGCCACGTACACCTGGCCACCTCACTCCCTCACCACGAATCACGCCGGAATTAAATGATGCTCGGCTGAAACTCTCACCACTCTTTGTTCAATTGCGGTCACAACTGAAGCACGCATCCACCACTTCCAAATCAGTTAAGCAGTGGTCCTCTGCAAGATTCCTATCGATTTTTCGAGATTTTTGCCATTTTTTAAAACCCTCCTACTTATCGGGTTCTACAGGAAGCGCAGTTTCATTCTATAGGAAGGCTTCTACAGGAAACGCAGAAAATAGCCATGCAAAAAGAAAACCTGGGATTTTTAGCGAATTTCAAGCTCAAAACGAGGTAGGATCGGGTAAACTTCTTTGTGCATGATTTGTTGGTGTAAAATGGTGAATTGAACACAACATTAAATTGAAAAATGAGAGTAAAAGGTCTGCCTATGCATTAAGAACAGTGGAAGTCTGCCTGTAGGATTCACTGGGTTTACCCATTTTTTTCTTCTGCATCTGAAATCTCCTCATCAGTTTTAAAAAAGAAAATAAAAAAATTCCCTTGCAAGGAAAGACATGCAGCAATAGAGACCAACCTGTGCATGTGGAAAAACTTGAGTTTACATATCCATCAATGTGTTGAAAAAAAAACCAATGTCCTTATGCTCTGCTCTGTAAAAAAAATTCTTTCATAAACAGACAGACCAATTCTAGGTGACAACAGTTTAACACAAGGGAATTACTACCATTTGATATTGTAAGGAGCACATGAAAAATTCCTTATTTGGTCTCAGAAAAAGAAGAAAATTCAGCTATCCTCTATCGCAGTGAAATGATTGTTTCCCTTAACAATTTTCTTTTTTTGGTTAAAACACAAACTCAACACCATGCCAACTGAAGAAATTGAGAAGAACATTGATGAGGGAGCACAATACATTCAAGCAGAGGGAAAAATAGAGGAAGAACAGAAGGAAAAAGAGGAATTTGACATGACTGCTGAGCATGAGACAGAAAAGGACACAACAACAAAAACAGAGAGGGCAGAAAAGGAAAAAGGTTGGGAAGAAAAAGGCTAAGAAAGCCCAAATGAAAGTTATCACAACCAAGGCAACCACACAAAAATTAAAAGGAAAGACACATCTAGCCAAGTAGACCGAAACAGTTGGAACAGTTTCTATAGGAAGCATGAACACAGTTTCTACAGGAAGCATAAAAACAGTCGACACATGACTTTTTATAGGAAACACAGAAACAAAGCAGCAAAAGGAGAAATCACCTGAGATTTTGGCCAGGGGGGCAGTAGCTGTGCTGACTGCCTTAAGCATATCTCAAAAGAAAAAAGGGAAGCGAAAAAGGGAGCCTTCCATGTATTTTAAGGCAAGAACGAGCATGCGGATAAAAACTGGCAGACCCCAGCCACAGCCAAAAGAGCCAATTACGATTGTGGACACCCTAGCTAAACAAAAGGAAAGGACTCCTTCAAAGGAATCCATCACCTATGAACGGGGAAGCCCGAAAACGTCCACCTGGAGAGAAAGGATTAAAATGTTGGACACAAAGACCTCTCTACAGGGTCCTGAGACTGTTCTATAGGAAACTCTAGCTAGGCTAAAGGAGACCGAAGAATTGGAAGGAAAGGCAGCTAAATCATCACAAGAGGAAGAAAAGGCTGAGAGCATTGTGGAACCAAGCCCCCAACCCAGCTTGGGCTTCTACTATAACTTGTTAGAGGCCAAAAAGATCATTCCCCAAAAATTCACAGTGCCACTTTTCTTTGCACTAGAAGAAGAGAGAGTGAGGACCCACACTTGGATGAAGATCGCCAAGTCCAAGGGTGTGGCAAATATAGGTCCCCTGGAGGAACAACTCAAAGAGGCGAGAAAGGAATTGGCTATGGTACGGCATGTGGAAAGCAGCCAGCGGGCCAAGCTACAAGAAGAAAACAAGCTGCTTAAACAGCAGCTACAGCTACAGGGACAGTATAAGGAAGACAGGCCCCACATCTTGGGAGAACAATAGCAACAGGAAAAGCCTCCAACAGACAAAGAAACCTTGGATGAACAGCAAAGGAAGGATGGGTTGCAGGCTGAGATCGAGGCACTAACAAAATAGTTACAAGAAAAGGAGCACAGGAAGTGGGAAGAAGTAGAGAGAAAAGCATGGTTTCATGACCGAGAAGAGGACATCACTTCAGAAGCTTGGCATGATAGGAAGGCCACCAGGGCCATCAACGATAAAGAGATAGATTAGTTTCTCAGACGATGAGAAACACTTTCAGTAGGGGGTGATGATGAGCCCCAAAAATGAGTAATTATATGGGCTCATTCAGCCTCCTAATTTGACTTAATCCACCATTATCATTAGTTTATTGCATGTTTTTAATTATATTTATGCTAATAGAGTGAATTGGGTTAGTCATTATGCCAACAAGTCTAATGTGTGCTTTATGCAGATTTTTAGTCAATTTTGAGACAAAATCAAAGGTTTAAATGAGCACTTGGTAGCCAAATTCATGGAGAGGACTTTTAGGAAGGTGTCCCCTTCATTTATGGGCCCTTACCTTGAATTCTCCACCATCAACTCGAAGTTCAAGGGCCACCAAATCGATTATCACAAGGGCAGCCGAGCAAGGGCTAGTAAAGTTGTTCTTAACTACAAGTTTTGGCAGCCGAGCTCCTAAATTTTAGGAGGGTTTCTGGGGTCCCCAATTTGTATAAATAAGAGTGCTTAGGGCCTCATTTAGGTTGGCAAAAGTTAGCTAGTTGGCAGTTCGATTTTAGTGATTTTTTTAGTCATTTTTTAGTCAGTAGGTTAGCACTCTAGTGCTGCTCTATTTTTGCTCATTTGTGGAGCCTTTGCTGTAAAAATTTCTTTCATATGGTTATTTTATGAATAATGGATATCAGTTGCATTTTGCCTCAGTTATGAGATTCTTTTTGGGAGCCTGTAGCTCTTGGGGTTAGGCCAACCCAAGTGCCAAGACCTCATCTGTGCACTGTTATATGTTTTTATGTTGTCTTTAATTAATTTCTGCTAGTAGGTTACAATCTTGTTTGGTCATTTAGTTAATTTTTGCTGATAGAAACAGTTGCTTATGTTTTAAGTTGATTTAATAGGTTGGTAACAAAAGAGATCTTTAGAAAAACGCTATCAAGCACCCCTAATCTCACCTCTCCCTCTATGGGACCATGAGCTGAGACCAAGGTGTCCTTGCTGCCACCAAAAACACTGTCTTTGCTTCATCATGCAATCATTAGTGTTAGATTCTCATTTGTAGAAGTTGATACCAGTTGTGGTTACATGCTCAGGTTCATGATTGCTTAGTTTGCATAGCTTTTTCACATGATTTCATTGCAAATAAAATTCTGTTCATTTTCTTTGCTGATAATTAGGTCAGATTAGGTTAAAGTAGCTAGGTCCTTTGTTTTTATAGTCTTTCTTCAATCATTCTTGAGAAATAGTGTGCAGATCATCTGTAATAGCTCTTTTCCTACCCTTACCCCATCAATGCAACCTACTTCATCCTATAACTCAGATTCTTGCCTTTCATTTGCCACATTCTCTCACTTTGCCCTAATTTCTACATTCTTGTGCATCATTGCTCCCTCTATCCTTGAACAAATCCAATCACTCCTTAGCCTCATTCACCAGGTCCTATACCCCTTAACATCCTTATCCAACCTCCATTTCCACTTCCCCACCATTTTTCCTCCATCAACCCTCCAAAATCCTCCTTTCGGAACATCCTGTAGAAATTACAGCAGCCTATAGAACTGCTGCAGAATTCATGTAAAAGCTCACGAAAGTAGTTTCTTGAGATGTGATCACTGTGAAACTCTCTGGAAGGGTGCTAGGGACCCCTTAGGCCCTCTTCTAACCTTCCCAACCTCCTACAAGAATTTCCTTTCACCAATCCACCTCTACACTATCAAAAATAGTTAAAGCACATGCACAATAATTCTGCCAACTTACTCAAAAAAGAAAAAAGATGTTTCTTTTCAGATTTCACTTCAGAAGTAGCTTAGTCACATGAATTTTACCTTTCTAAGAGTTAATGGCGTTCCTTTCTGTAGCTTTCATCATTTTTCTTGCACTAGTAGGGTTAGTCGGTAAAACTAGGGTTTGCATTTCCTTTCCGCTTTTCACTTCTTTCTGCAATTAGATTAGCCTCCTTTGAGTTAGCTTGCATCCATTAGTTAGAAAGCTTCTTCTTAGAGCTAATAGAAGTTGGTTTAAGCTCCTAGTGGACTTGTGCCAGCTGACTAAGTGACATCTGCAGCAAGAGCTAGTACTTGTGCATACAACACTGTCGCTTCCAAGTTTGTTACGAACTACCGGGTTGATATAAGTAAAGAAGGGAGTCCCAGGAGTTGTAGCATTATTGCTGCAATACTGGAGCCCACCAGAGTGCACCCACTAAGCAATATTTGAACTGGCCAAAGGTGGCCATTTAGCTGGCCATAAATTTCGCTTAATCGTAACCATCTCATTTGTCCATGAAGTTTTCAAATCATACGATGCAATAGAGGAATGGGTTTAGACACTTACTTGGAAGTCCAATGCATTTTTCGTGGGGTGTTGTGGCCTTTCCTTCTGCTGCATGCCTTCGTTTCTATGGATGAATGCTTGTCTGGTTGCTGATATGTGGTTTTTCTTTGTGCAGGTTCCTTTCTGGCTGGATTCAATCTTCAAGAGTCTACTTCAACCTTCAGATTTGCACCCCTGTGCTATTGATGCTAGACTTTTGTAGGACAGTGACTTGTTTTGTCCATAGCTCCAAAATGGTAGACTAGATTGACCTGAAATTTTTTGAGCATGTTTCCATCATCATTATGCACCTCCTATAGAAAAATTACGGTCAATGGGTGCGTGGAATTCGAGAAAAAATGAAAATGGCTGAAGGTGATGGAGGCCAATTTCTTGGACACTGTGCACTGGAATTGGCTAAATTTCTTGGGCATGTTACTATCAACCATATGCATCTCTCCATGAAACAAGTTTTTAAATGGATGCACGGATATGGAGAAAATGCAAAAATGGTTGAAGGTGATGGAGTCTGATTTCTTGGAAACCGTGCACTAGAATTGGCTGAAATTGCTTGGGCATGTTCCCATCATCCCTATACAACTCCCCATGAAATAGTTTTTTAAATGGATGCACGGTTTTCAGGTTAGAAAAAAAACAAATTTTTGCTCTGTATTTTTGTATCAGAGCATTCTGCAGTTTTCTGGACAGTAAGAAAAACTGAGCTTGGGCTGTAATGCAGAATTGGAAATGATGCAAGAGAGGTTTGAAGATTGTGGGGGGATCTATAAACCCTTTATGAAGCTTCCATGTTCACCAAAATTCTTTTAAAATCCATTTCTAGCTCTCTGTAATTTCTACAGGAGTGTCTGTAAAAAACATAGTTTTCAGAAAAGAAGCACAGTGAGGTGGAAAGAATGTAAAAAATGATGGAGAAGGGTGAGGGAAGGTAGGATAGGTGTTGTTATTGGTTTCAGATCTTTCTTGGCACCTGTTGCTGCTTCCTGAAGTTCTCCTGCAAACTTGCAATACAACTGGAAATTCATTTTTTTTTCTCTTTTCCTTTTTCTCTTTTTTTTTTAACAACTAGGGTGCCTCAAGGAGGTTTTCACCCTAATTCCCTGCCCTAGGCACCTCCAAGGGAGGTTTTCAACCAAGGATCTTATTCTCTTTTTCTTTTCTTTTCTTTCCAACCCATTGACCGCCTCATGGAGGTTTTCGATCAATGAGCCAATCTGAGGTGCCTCCGAGGAGGTTTTCACCTTAGATTTTTATTTTTTCTCTTATTTTTATTTTTTTTCCTTTTTCCTTTTCTTTCCTACCCTACCCTACTTGAAAAAAAAAATCATTTTCAAGTATAAGAATACTTCCAATGGAGCCATGTGCACATCAAGATGATAGAAAAAATGATGTGGAGGCTTGAAATGCATGCTTTGATAGGTATCCAGATTTCAAAGACCAAATGATTTGACTTTGAAGGGATCAAGCATAGTTGAGGAAGAGAGTACTACTGCAACTTAGTGACCGTCTGGAACCATATCTCAATATAGCTATGATGTCCTTGGTCCTTTTGCTGATCTGGATCATTCTTCATGTCACCTTCTACCATGACCTTCACATCTTCCTCTTTTTGCTGATTTTTCTCTTGAATACATGGAGGATTTGATGGTAGCCATGAGGGAGCTCTCTCGATCTCTGATTTTGATGTCCTATCTTCATCAAGTGCAACCAATGGTTCTTTGATCTTCTCTTTTGCATCTTCTTCTGCTGGATGTGGTCCTTCAATGATATCAATATAATCTCTTTTTTACAATACTCTTCCTGAGCTATGGTGAATATCATTGAGCTCAAGAGGAGTTGTTTAGAAGTGTTGTACCTCAACATTGTAATTTGGTTGAGCTACTTCAATGTGCGGATTTGGAAATGGTGGTATGGGAAGTTGAGTGGGAGTGTATATTTGAGATGAATGTGGATGGGGTTGTCGTTGGGCAGATGGTTCCCCACTATATACATGTTGAGCCTGCCTTGTTTGGATTCAGGTTCAGTTGAGTAGCCATTTGGGGCTACCTTGGTGGAGCAGGAGGCGATGGTTGCGGTTGAGCAGGTGGTGGAGGAAAAAGAGCGGGAGGAGTGTTGTATTGGGGCCTCCACCCCTAATGAGGTGTATTCCACTGAGGCTACGACTGAGCATAGGACTAAAATGAATGAGTAGCTGGTTGAGCATGATATTGAAGAGGATATGACCAAGGAGAGGGTGTGGACTAGGAAGGATGAGCAGGGGGACCATAAGAAGGTATGAATGTGACTTGGTTGGGGTTGTAGTATGCCTGAGATGTCCCTTGCATCACCTACTAGTATGGTCTGGGTCCATGTGGCCTCCTTTGGTTCATGAAATAGAGTGGTTCAGTGGCACCTTCGCCCCCATGATATGCAGCTTTAATTTCGGGTAAGGAAGAGCACTGATTTGTAGGATGGTCTTCTTCACAGACTAAACACACTTCTATAGAGTGCAATGGACATTTGTTCCTAGGATGATTTCTAGTGCACTTGGGACAAAAGATGCCCAAATCCCTCTCTACTTCTTCTTGTTTTCTTTTGATATGCATGGCAAGCATCTTCCTCATCTCGCTCTTGAAGTCTTCCAGCAGATTTTCAAATTCAACTGTAAGGGATGAGTTGGAAGAAAAGGTACTGCTCCAAACATTTCTTTTTTTAGCCATGGGCTCCAGAGGAATGTTTTCTTCTTCTTCTTCCCTATAGCTTCTTCAAATATGTCTTTTTTTCCACCTAAGGGTTCTTCTTGATCACAACCATCGAAGAAGAGAGAAGGTTGGTTGTGTGAAGTAGTGTGGGTGTTGGGAAAATTTTTTCCTGAATTATCTCTATTCCTATGAGGCATGAAACGAAACCTTTTTGGTTGATTTTTGTTTTTTTTTCTTCTTGTACCTGGAAAACCGAAATGGATTGAACAAAAAATTGCAACTAACTGAAATGAATCTTTCTGAAATGGAAATTGCAGAATTGAAGTGAGAGAAGGAAATGCCTAATCTACACTTGCTAAAATGGAAATTGCAGAATTGAAATGAAAGCAGGAAATGTCTAATCTACTCTTGCTGAAATGAAAATTGCAGAATTGAAATGAGAGTAGGAAATACCTAATCTACACTTGCTAAAATGAAATTGCAGAATGGAAATTGCATAATTGAAATGGAATAACTACTCTACTTTTTCTTAAATAAACTAATTAGCAGAATTTTGCAGTAGAAAATAGAAGAAAAGCAGTAATCACAAAGTACTCGAATGCTTCCCCAACAATAGCACCAACAAGGTGGTGAGCACCATTATTGCAGCAATAATGTTGCAACTCCTGGGGCTCCCTACTTTACTTTTATCAACCCGGTAGTTCGTAACAAACTTGGAAGCGATGGTGATGTATGCACAAGTACTAGCTCTTACTACAATCTGTCACTTGATTAGCGGCGCAAGTTTGCTAGGAGCTTAAGCCAACTTCTATGAATTCTTAGAAGAAGCTTTTAACTATGATGAAATAAAGCTAACTTGAAAGAGGCTATTCTACTTGCAGAAAGAGAAGGAAAACTAAAATGTAACGCAAACCCTAGAAAACCCTAATCTACCCATTAACCCTATTGTTGCAGGAAAAGAGATCAAAACTGATGAAATGAGTGCCATTGACTACTAAAAAGGTAAATTGCATTTATTCAAGCTACTTCTGAAGAGAAATGAGAAGAAATCATCTTTTTGTACTTTTGAGTATTTTTATGTGGAATTATTATGCTTGTGATTTGACTGGTTGTGACTGTGCAGAGGGTTGGTGGCAAAGGAAGATGGAGTTTGGATTTTTCAGAAGGTGAGGAAGGTGTGGAGAGGTCCTAAGAAGCCCCTAGTACCCTTTTGAAGACTTCCATTGCGATCAAACTTTGAAAAATCACTCACAGGGAATTCTACAGGAGGCTGTAGGGGATCTACAGGAGGTTCTACAGGAGGATCTACAAGAGGAGGCCAAAAGTGGTTTTTGGAGGTTTTCACATGGAAAATTGATGGAAAAAGGGAGATGAAGGCTGGATGAAGGTTTCGAGGGGTCTAGAACTTGTCAACAGAGATCAGGGATGAACGAGATGGTTGGATTTTTTCAAGGGGCAAGAAAGCAACTTTGTGAAAAAACATAGAAATTAGGGAAAATTGGCGAGATGTGGCGAAGGAGTGGGGAATCTAGGAGAAGTGAGTTGGTGCTAGATATATAATGGAGGGATTATGAGCTGGAATGTTCTACAAGAGAGCTGCACACTTACTTCTCAAAACTGACCAAAGCAAGAACCGAAAAACAGAGTTTTGCCTATTTTACCCTAAATTCTGACCTAAACCAGAGAAATGTTGAACAGTACTTTATGAACAGAAAATCATTCAAGATAACTATGATAAAAGGATATGAAATTATCTAAGCAAGTGAATTTGAACAAATATCAACTCTTCCAAATCAAAGTATCACACTAGCAGTTGCATGAAAGAGCGAAAAATGGGTTTTTGGTGGCAGCAGTAGTGCGTTGACTTCAGATCATGGTTCCAAGGAGGGAGAAAGGAGACCAAGACCTGTTGGTAGCCTTCTTGGATCTTTTTATGTCATTGCAACAACTTACTTAAGCAACTTGAAGAAAAAACAACTATTCTAACCTTCAAAAGCAACCTAATCTAATGAAGCAAAATGAGTATATGTAGCAAAAATTAACTTGTGAATGGAAACAAACATATAAATACGTAAAGAATGTGCTGGGAAACTTGGGTTGGGCCCTAACCCAAGAGATTTTGACCTCTGGAGAAGATCAGTGCTAGTTCAAAACTTGGTGCATCTTCATTTATCAAAAAATAGCAGTTACATCACATAAAAACTGTCTCAAAAAGAGCTCGAAAATGAGCTGAGTACAATGCTGCACAAAAGTGAAAAAATAGACTAAGAAATGGCTTACATATAACTAAAAAGAACTAAGGCCCTAAGCCCTCCTATTTATACAAATGGAGTCCCCCAACATCCCTCCTAAAATGAAGGAGTTCGGCTTCCCAGAACTGGAGATAAATTGCAGCCCTTTACTTGCTCGGCCGCCCCTTGGAAAGTGGACCTTTGTGCTCCATGTTTTTGATGGATAATTTGAGGTAAGGGTTCATAAATGAAGGGGAAACCCTCCTACAAATCCTCTCCCTTGTTCTTCCTTGAATTTGGCAGCCAAATGCTCATTAAACCTTTGATTTTGTCTCAAAATTGACCAAAAATCTGCATAAAGCACACATTAGACTTTTTGGCATAATGACTAACCCAATTCACTCTATTAGCATAAATATAATAAAAAACATGCAATAAACTAATGAGAATGGTGGATTAAGTTGAATTAAGTGGCTAAATGAGCCCATATAATTACCCATTTCCGAGGCTCATCAATTGCTATCAGCTGATCCTTTTGAAAAGCCTTGTTGATGGAGGTATTTGTCAAGATGGTAATACCAAGCCCTTGGAGCTTGTTTTAGACCATAGAGAGCCTTTCTGAGTCGGCATACAAGTTTTGGATCATTTCCAAGGATGAATCTGTCTGGTTTCTCAATATATACTTCTTCTTCTAAGTCTCCATTAAGAAAGGAAACTTTTACATCCATTTGGTATACTTTGAATTTCTGAAAGCTAGAAAGAGTAAGGAACATTCTTATGGCTTCAAGTCTAGAAACATGTGCAAAAGTTTCTCCAAAATCTATACCTTCTTGTTGAGCATATCCTTTAAAAACAAGTTCGGCCTTGTTTCTGATAACATCAACATTTTCATTCAGCTTGTTTTTAAATATCCATTTGGTTCCTATGATATTCTTATCATGTGGTCTAGGAACTAATTCCCAAGTATTATTCTTTTCAATTTTCTTATGTTCTTTATTCATGGCCTTCACCCAACATTCATCTTTGCATGCTTCACTTACATTTTGAGTTTCGATGGAGGAAAGAAATGCAGATAGCTTGAAGCTTCTGTAATAGTTCTTCTTGTCTGCACACCTACCTCTTTCTATCCCAAAATTTGAGTCTCTGGATGATTTTATTGAACATACCTGGATGGAGTCTTTTCTTCTATCATTATCTGTTCTTCTGGTGCTTCATTGGCTTCTTCTTCAGAAATTGTCTGATTTGATGTGGAAAGATAATCCTCATCTTCTTCACATTCTTCAGTTTTTACCTGCTTTGGATTTTTGCCTGCTTCATCAATCACAACATCAATACTTTCAATAATTTTCCCAAGTCTTTTATTATAACACTTATATCCTTTACTTCGGGAAGAGTAACCAAGGAGAAAGCCTTCGTCTGCTCTAGGTTCAAACTTGCCAAGTTTTTCATCAGTCCTTTTGATGTAACATTTGCTTCCAAAAACTTTGAATTATTTTATAGTAGGAGTCTTACCATACCAAAGTTCATGTGGAGTTTGAGTGCTGTTTACCCGAACGTTTTCTATGTTGACGATAGTGACGGCAGAAAATGTGGCTTCATCCCGGAAGGTTGCAGGAGTTCCAGACTCATCTAGCATGGCATGAGCCATTTGTTGAACAGTTTTGTTCATCCTTGCTACCACTCCATTTTGCTGAGGAGTCCTTGCAGTGGAGAATTCTCTTTTTATTCCATGTTCTTCACAAAAGTTGAAGAATTCATCTGAGGTAAATTCCCCTCCTCGATCAGATCTGAGGCATTTGATTTTGCGATCTGATTCATTTTCCACAAAATATTTAAAGGCTTTGAACTTTCCAAATGCCTCATCTTTATGCTTTAGAAGTCCTATTGAACACATTCTAGAAAAATCATCAATGAACAATATAAAATATTCTTCTCCACGAGGTGACTCCTTCCTTAATGGACCACATAAACTGGTATGAACAAGCTCAAGAGGCTTACTAGCTGATCCTTCCTTCTCAAGGAAATGTGCTCTAGTTTGCTTAACAAATTGACATGATTTTCATATTGTATTTTCTGCAATGCTGATATCAGGAAGATCACGAAAAACCTGGAATTTGCATGCTTTCCTTATTTGTGGGAAGCTTAGATGCCCCAATCTTCTGTGCCATAGCTAGTGTTCATCATTTTTTATTAGATAGCATTGTTTTTTTCCTCCCATGAGTATGTATAAGTTGTTTAGAGTTCTTATGCCTTTGATCACGGTTTCTCCTATATCAAGCTCACGAAAAACACATCCATTTGATCGAAATACTGCTTCATTTCCTTGATCACACATTTGACTGACACTCAATAGGTTATTCTTTAGACCATCAACATACATAACATTCCCAGCTTTAACCTTTTCCTTTAAGAGAACAAAACCTTTACCTTTTATGACAGTAAGAGTGTCATTTCCAAATGAGACCTTCTTTTCCTTTTCTAAGGCATTGTATGACTGAAGTTTTCTTTATCACCTGTCATGTGTTTCGAGCATCCACTGTTGATGCACCACTAGTTTTCATGTCCTTTCGCATACAAGGCTATACCACATCTTTCTGTTTTTGGTTCTTTCTTCCTCCATATTTTGGGACTCAATGAAGTTTTCTCCTTCTGAGATGTTTCTTGAAATTTACTCCTGCATTTAGAATCTTCATGACTGAAGTTGTTACAGATAGAGAATTCTATTTCATTTTCAAGAAGTGAAATGTTATTATAGGTCCTTTTAATGATCCCTGTCACATTCCTTTGATTTCATGCTTCTCTAGTCATGATAGTTTTGTAGGCAACACATTGAGCAGCTTTGTGTCCAAATTTATGACATGAAAAACATTGGCCATTAAAGAAGTTCCTGCGATTATCGAATCTACTGACCTGGTGATTGTAGTTTCCATTGACATTCATTCTTGAAGAAAATTGAGTATGATTTACCTGAGGTTGGTTGTAACTTCTATTCATCCTTGAAGTAGATTGAACCCGATTTACTTGGTGATCTGCTTTATGCCTTTGCTGACGATTGTCAAACTGTTCACTTCTCTTTGTTGCATCAAGATAGCTTTTAGTGGAGATAGATGGCTTTTGTGCTTGAGATGCTTCTTCAGTATATCCAAGACCTATCTTTATCAGAGGAGAGCACTGCACTTTGATAATTTCATGTAAAGTTTTTGATCCTTTAGCAAATCTCAGATTGAGAGCTTTTGTTTTCTCAATATCTTTTCTTAGACCCACAATTTCACATTCTAGTTTTTCATTGTGTTTTTCTCTTTCAGCAAGTTGGAATGTCAAAGTATCTATAATCATATTCTTTTCTTCTAAACAAACTTTGAGTTTAGATATTTATTCATAAAGGTCATATTCATCTAAAGCATCCAAGAAATCATCATCTTCAAAAGCCATTAGAAGTCTATAGTCATTAATATTTTTATCTTCATCACTATTTGATAAACCATCACTATCTTCATGAGTATAGTAGCTCTTCTTACTTACACCTTGTTTTCTATTACATTTTTCTGATTCCTTACCTTTATCAAGCTTATCTTTATGAGGAAATTTGGTAGCATAATGACCGACTCTTCCACAAGCAAAACATTTGAAAGGTAGTTTACTTCTGAATCCCCTGGAACCCCGTTGAAGGTTCTTGACAAAGGTTGCTTCTTCTTCTCCTTCTGAAATATGTCCTGATTCATGGAATTCTTCTCTTCCTAAAGCTTTGAATGTGGATTCTCTCATATCTGATGGACCTCCTTTTCTCATTTCGAAGGCAGTTAAGATTCCGTGCAGCTATGTCATAGTAATAGTCTGAAGATCTTGCTTTTCTTCTTTGGTAGATACTTTTGATTCAAACTTAGTAGACAAAGATCTTAAAACCTTTTCAACTAATGTAACTTCTTTTATCTCTTCACCCAAGTTCTTCATGCAATTAACAATCTCATCTATGCGTAAGAAGTAACTAGTGATACTTTCATCATTGTGCATTTTGAGAGTTCATATTGAATTCTAAGAGATTGTAGTTTTGCACGTTTTACCTGATTGTCTTCTTCATAGCTTAGAACGATCTTGTCCCATATTTCTTTGGTGGTTTTGAGCTTCATAACTTTGACAAATTATAATTGTGACAGACTCCCTAATAATGCATTGACAGCCTTGGCATTGGTTTCATATTGCTTCTTACCTGCCCTATCTATAGGAATTGCTGATGGAAATATATATCCTCCTTCCACGATTTCCCAGACATCTGTTCCAAGAGATTGAAGATAGGTTGTAGTCCTTACCTTCCAATAAATGGAGTTTCTCCCATCAAATATTGGTGGTCTAATGGATCCCTCTCTTTTGTAGTTACTCATGATGATAGATCTTCCTTCAAGCGATCAAGCTTCTTCTAAAGGACCTGATCGAATACCAATTATTGGAAAAATTATTGAGAGGGGGGTTGAATCAGTATTAGCAAGTCAAAAATATTTCATTTCCATACTCATATTCATATACACTACTTCAGTTAATGGAACTTGTGTGTGTACGGAACTTTTATTGAGGCAACTAGCGTATATCTTGCAAACTTATGATTCAGTTAATTTTTCATATGTTGACCTTTAATCAGTGCATTAGAACCATATAAATAGTAACCAGGTGCAGTAAAATAGAACAGTCAATCACACACACATGAACACAATATATAAGGTGGAAACCTAATGTGGGTGAAAACCACCTGCTGCAATTGACTCTATCTTCTTTTAATAAAAAACTTATTTTTACAATTTTTGTACTGGTGCAGTCTTATACCAGTACATAGGCTTCTACCTACAGAAGTCTACAACCTTCTCTCATTCTCTAGCTTCTCCTGGAAGGGAGCTACAACCCCCTAGCTCTTGTACTAGCTGATGTGTTTACTAGTGCATAGGTGTAGGCCTACAGAAAGCTACAACCTTCTCTTTTCTTTCAGGGACCACGTTTCATAAATTTTCAGAATGGATCCACCAATAACATCAATCAACCATCAATTATATCTGCATCAACCAATCTCCTTTGCAACAACCAAAATTGAATCAATCAATTACTTCTCAGAATGTTGTAACCTGAATACAGTGACATTAAGCAGAACCCAAACTAGAACCTAGAACACTGCAACAACAAACAGAAGTACCTAAAGCATATTTAATTAGGTATATGCTACTTCAATGTGTCGAACCTGCATAGATATGCCGTTATCTCAAGGTGAACCTGCGTATACATTGTTTAGATATGCAGAACCGGCGTGTATGCGCACCTTTGTTAAAGTGAACCTACGTACAGATCTATAAATGATGATTTAAACTTTACAACAGTTCTAAACATCAGCTATACCTAGATCATCATATTTATAGATTACAACATGCACTAGTTATTTAGATAAAAGATCAAAACCACACAAAGATACTTCTTTTCAAGCCTTAAGATCTTGACCCATCAATAGAACTTATCCTTCATCAAGCGCTCAGGTTCATCCTTGATTCAGATCCAGTTGTGCACCATAACCCAATAACTTGTATTATAGATCTTGCTCTTCATTGGATATTCAATTCCTGAGTACTCTTGCCTAATGATCTTCTCCTCCTTTTATAGTCTTAGGCCTTACTCAAGACCATGGTCCAAAACCATTTAGAATCAATACCTTGGACCAAATACCTGGGGTCAACACTTTGGACAAGATACCTTGGACCAATACCATGGATCAAAATACCATGGACAAAATACCATGGACCAAAACTAAGTTTTCCAACATGTACATGCCTTTACTTTCGTGAAAGTGCGTGTGTACGCTATACGTGTCTTTTGGTATGTGAACTTGCATGTACATGTGGCTTGGTCAATGGGGAACTTGCGTATACCTCTCTTTCTTCATTTTTTGAGCCTAAACTATGATCTATCATCTGTGTGAGTTGCCATCAAGGACAACACCTGTGTCATAGTGCCAAATCTGTATCATAATTCTAACACCCCTTACGCAGCCCTAACTTATGGCTTAGGTACATTCGCGTTGTTATGGCATCGTACCATGCAGATTCCTAAACTAGTCTAAGTGTCTTAATTATCTCACTAGATAATCACAGTTAGTATCCCATAAACAAATATCCTTAATTGCATTCAGTTATCCAATGTAATTGCATTTATTTGTGCATCATATAAGAATTAAAGAGGTAATTCATACATAAAATTACAAGATGCATTAATAAAAATAAAAGACACAGAATATTAGAATACTCCTCTTTATTGATATTTCCAAGTAATTACAGACTCTATTTTCCCTGCACACTTAGCTGTAGGGGTCCACACACTTAGCTACGTAGTTCCTCCCTAGGCCTCCACGCACTCAGTTGCAGAGCCTCTACCTACGCTACAACCTGAAACTTAGACTTCTTACTTCAGATCTATGACTCTCTTATCTTTTGTGTCTCTAAAACTACTTAGATCTTGGCTCTTTTATACAATCCCATGGTCCGTGAACCATGGGTAAATCTCTTACAGCCAAATATACTTTACAAAACTAATGGTGGACAAGCCTTTATGACTCATGACACCTTCGCACTCCGTGACCACAAAATGCAGAGCCTTTACAAGTTTCTTACAAAATTTGACCAAAACATGGGCTTTTAGCCACAAAATTGTCCTTTGGGGATCCTGTTCCCAACAGGCCCCCAACAAAAACATCGTGACTCGCCCTCAAGTCACTTGGTAGGTGCAGAGATATTTGTGTGGAGTCCTTCCAGCTCGACCCATATGACCACAACCTCGGCCATGCACTGAGCTGCTGCCTACTTTGCGTCTTCCACTATCTACTCGGTCACTGCTCCTGTGCTGTCAGCTTGAAGCTTTTCTTGCGTTGCCTGTAGAGTCACAAGCTTTCTTTCTATATTCCCTATTACTACGTAAGCCTCATCCAGTCATGGCTTTAGTCTTGCCTTCAGCACTGCTTCCTTGTGCAATGTTTTGTCCACCTATTCCTTCAATTGCTTAGCATCCTGCAGCTTGGCTAGCCTCTATGTCAGTGTGATGGTTCGCGTTGTGCCCTTAACCTCATCATAGCACTGTTGTAGCTCGTGCGCTTCCGTCTCTGGCCTCTGTACATTGGGGTCCTCCTGCAAGTTGGTCAGGACCTCAAATGACTATTCAAAAAATTGCATGTAGTCTGCTACTACACTGTCCACTGCCGCTACTACTTCTGTGACAGTGGTCACCCGTTGTTCCTTCACTTCTGGCAGAGTTGAAGGCTAGGCCCTCAGCTATAACTCTATAGTTTATAGGTTCAACTCCAACTAAACCCACACCATCTCAGTCCAAGTGTTGCACACCCTTTCGGCCAAGTTGTGGATGCGTACCTTGACTGGCTCCTCCTCCGGAATGGCCAACTCTAGGATCATTCGGAATGCCTCCTCAAAGACCTCCATAATCTGCTTGCTCTGATTGGTTGCCTCATTCTCACCGGTAATGGCAGCATTTCTCTGTAAGGTCATCTGCTCGTTCTTGATCTGTTGTTCACTTTCACGGGACCTCAGTTTTGTAATTACTCTATCTTGCAAGAGGTGGAGTGCTTCACGTGGGAGCATTGCTAGGTTCAAACCTACTCCATTTAGGGCATTGACAGTGGGCCTATCAACCTCATTCTCTATGGTCAGTACTCCATCTAACAACACTATCACACTGGAAGCCTTCGTGCGCAACATATCGGTAGCCTCTGAAGTGCCAGTAGCTAGGCTGGTAGACACCATGCGAGTCTAGGATGTGTGGGTCTGCAGCTCCTGCAACCCTATCTGGATAGTCCCCAGGATGATCTGCTGCTGCTGTTCAAATTGTTGCAGGGCCTCTGCAGTGACATCCTTGATTGTGTCGTTGATATCATGTAAATTGCCCTCTGTTAATGTGATGGGTTCCACCAAGGTCTTGGTCGCCTTTGATTTCTTCCTAGACCTTCCCTTATCCAACTCCCTTGGGCACTTGATGCGGAAAAATGTCTCCTAAGGGTCCACACTGTGCTGTTCTATTTCTTCCCCTATCTCAGGTGAAGGAAACCTCATGCCTTTTTCAGAGCTCCGCTCTGTCCCACCTGTCTGCTTCCTTGTCTACTGCATGGCCTCGCACTCCACCTGAGCCTTATCAGCGGCCTCCTTCTTCCTCTTTTCGACCAACTATCTCATCTTAAGCTTGGTCTCCTCCTTTTTGTTCTATGCGGCAGACTTGCTCCCACCCATCACCAAGTTTGTGGTAGTTCGCCACTCCACCATCCATTAATCAAGCACCACATCAATGGCGTCATCCTTTTCTAAATAAGACAAGTCATACCATTTTTGTGTAGGGCCCTTTTGTGCTGTGATGGATACTCGATGGAAGTCAACTTTGAATTCAGCGTAGCCTTGTAGGTTGGTGTAGACTGTAGGTGAAAATTGTGGCTTGCAACTGATAGAGATACAAATTTTCATTTCCATCAAGATCCAAAAGATCTTGCTATCCCTGAATTATTGTGCATCCTTGGTTTCCCACAACAAAGCATACTTCGCTGCTTCTGGGAGGTCTGGCACGACCGAAGGGAACTGGCTATCCTCTGGCAGCTCCCACGCTACCAGCAAAATTGACAACAAGAGGCACGTGTAGTGGAACATCTTGCTGAGCTCTGCTGCTTCACGATAGTCCACCACGAACTCTCTACGAAGCTAGTCTGACCAGTTGAATTGGACTCCTTTAGTTCACTGTGCTGCGAGCGCAATGACAGGCACTGGCACCTCATCGGTGCGGCATTTCCTCATCACTTCTCCTGCAAGGATCTACATGGCTACCTTCATATCAAGGTCACAAATGCTAGATATAGTGTATCTGCATGGCTTCTTAACCAACTTAAATTTTTCCTTCATAGACTCCACAAGAGCCTTTTTGCCACCTTTTCTGCTAAATATCATGGCTGGATTATGTCCTGTATATGGCAATCATGTTATTTGGTGAATCAACCTGTTTGTGATGGGTATCGTCTCCTCTAGCCATAGACACCCATCATGCACCAAGCACAGTAGCTGCTTGATGACCAAAACTGTCACCGGGGTGCGGTTGTAGTGCAGAGCCTATTGGGTGCTAAAAGGTGTCTTTTAAAACTCCTAATTGCCTCACATTAATTATCAACCTGGGTAAGCCTTTTTGTTTCAAGAGTGTACACAATATGTGCAAGCTATAAATCCAGAGAGTAATGCTTTTTAAGTTGAACTATAAAACTTGATACTATAATAACTGGATTCAATCATAAATCTCAAGCTGTACTTTTAAAGGAAATAATACATCTAAGCATCAATACTTAATCTAAAGCAAAACCATAATCAAATCTAAAGCAAGCGATTCAATTGAAAATAGCATCAACCAAGAGCATAGTAGTAATAACCAATCTCTTCTTAGCTGATTCAAACTAAATCACACTCAATCTACTAAGCAATCCAAATAGAAATGATGTCAACTGAGAGTTCAATAGCGATAACCAAACTCTTACAGCTGATTAAATCAATAGGATTCACTGTCTTAATGGCTAAATAATTTAATCTACAAGAATCATAAATAGAATCAAATGACAAAGTTGCGAAGCACATAAGGTCAGAATTAAAGAAAGGTAAACTAACTGCAGTACATGAAATCGGAAAATAGAAAGTAAGATAAAATAGCAAAGAATGGAAAAACATCAAACCAATTAACCTCGCGTGAATTAGAAATATATAATGCAGAGAATCATAGTTTGATCCACTATGGGCCGAGCCCTAGCCACCAGAAAATACTGTTGAGCTACTTCAAAGAATACGAATGAACAACAATGTAGATTATATATTACCCATTGAATTCAATCCTCATTACAGAACGATGTGTCCTTCAGAATAACATCATGTATATTACAATTGAGGTCCCCAATGAAAATTTAAATCCCTCCATTATATCTCCTCCTATGCTATCCTATCTATCTCTAATCTAATCTCTAACCTCTAATAATCCATCCCCCTCTTTAATCTCTGTTCTCATTTAAATACACAGAGAGCAGAGAGAAGCTACAACAGATATGATTACAAAATGATTCCCATAACAATATTGGATTGTTCAAAAAAAAATTAATTAGCAAGATCATATCTGAAATATCTTTCCATCAGCATTCAACAGGAATAGGTCGAATTTGGTATTGCAACTAAGATAATTTGGAAACCATCCGCAACAGTGAATATGAGAAAAATGTCTTTAGAGAACCTTCTGTTTCTCTTAATACAGACCGAATTTGGGAAAACTAATTAACACAAAACTAATTCGGTTCGTTCTGAACAAAACCCATGTTTTGGATTTTCCAGATTCTTCTCCATTTGCCTAAAACGTCCAATGCAAAATTGTCACTTCTTATTCCAGCGAATTTCTGAGTTGGAATATTTAATGATGAGCTGGAGATCAAATCTACAATCTGTAAAATATCTTGGAGGCTAAAATGGTGAGTGATATTATAAAAATTTTATTAATAAATCATCATTGGTAAAATCATGTATAATAATCATCAATTTATTAAAAATAAAAGAGAAGAAATAATATTTATCCATAAGATCATAAATAATTATAAAATGGAATTATATGATAAATCATGATAAATGATGTGATAAAGAATGGTATAAATGGATGAAATAGGTGTTAGAAAGTGATAATAATAATGACATATTAGCAAGGCAACACACCCCCAAGCTGAATATATTGCATGTCCTCATGCAACCAAAGCCTCTATATTAACCAAGCTATATAAAAAAAATGTTCATCCCAACTCATGAAATTGATGGAACAAATGAATTCTTCCTCAAATAATGAATATTTAATTTTAGCAATGTTGATGAAGGCCTAACAATTTTTACATTGACGTTCAACTATATGTATGCAAAGTTGCAGCAAAATATGATATAAGTAACAACAAACTTCATTAACCATTTCCTCAAAAACTACAAACTAGATTTTGCTGAAATTTTGCAAGTAGATTTCTATTATATTAATACTTCTCTAATCCAAAAATCAGATCATTTTGATGCAGGGATCATGAGATATAAGCAAAATGGTTGTAGGTGACAGTGCATGATTTCTAAAATTTGACAAACTAATTTAACTTGAAATTTTCTGGGTTTGTGTATTTTAATGATACCTCTTTGTTTTCCAGAAATCACAAGAATTCAATTCATAGTTTTAAATATATATGCAAATCAATTTCTGCACTGTATGAAAATGAAATTGTATGACTTAAATGAGAAAGAAAGTAGAAAACATCTATCATTTGTAGCAATTCCTCCCCCAAACTGGAGAATTAGCATGCCCTCATGTAATGCTAGAAAAAAATTTAGGTGGTTGCTACAATCTAATGAAATTTATGCTTGGTGTAAAACAATATGGTATAAGGGAGGTGTTGAAAATAAATAAGAAGATCATTGGATGATAAAGAATATTAATGGCATGGTCATATTAAATAAATAAATGAAAAGAATACTCCCCCAAATTGAAAGAATTTGTCTTTCAAAAATGGGAAGTGTTAAAGATGTGGAATGAATGATGATAAATAATGCTCAATGGATTTTCATGAAATTCTCATAGATTTGTAATAAATCAGAAAATTATGCTATTTTACCTCAAGTTTTACCTCCAAAAAGAATGTGGAATGACATGTATGGACTAGCATTTGTTGAAGTTGATGTAGGCTGAGTTGGTGTTGAAAGTGATGCAAAAGGTGGAATCCAGACAAGCACATCATGTTTAAACAATTGTTCACGTTCACGAGTTTCTTGAGCCTCTTTTTTTAGTTGCAATAGTGTGGCATTGCTACGAATAGAGTTTCCCCCCATACTTGTTGTTCTCCTGTAAACAAATCATTATTTTGCATGCAAATTTCTTGAATCCACGGTTTTAGTTTTGAACAGCAACAGATAAACTATATGAAAAAATACCAATCAGAAAACACTTTTGTATAAATGCAATACTAATATTTTTTCAAATCAACAAGTTATGGCAGAGTGCAGTAATTATATCACATTCTATCCCATAATGCATACCTTCCCCCTCCAATTGGAAAAGGGTGTTCATGACCATAAAGCATAGGAAAAGTGTTGTTCTGATGGTAAGGCAAGGTAATGAACAATACGACAGTAAATGAAGTAGAGTACACATATCAATGATAGGACGACAAGAGGTATGGTTATAATGAAAGTAGAGTGTGTAAAGATAGTTATGAATAAGAGATAGGATACTTTGGATTGATGATAAGTTATGCAAAAAATAAAAGGAAAACAATATGCCAAAAAGATGCTTTGTTGACGATATTCTAGCCGAAAATGATGCGATTGATCAGAAAACAATTTCTCATGCAAAAAGGTTCAAAACAAGGAAAAATTAAGGAAATAAATTCTCTGATAAAAAGAGAGAAATAAGAAAAGAGTATTATAGTAATAATTGATGATAAGATATAACTTCAGTACCATAAGCAGAGCCTTTGCTACCAGCAGGCGTCCATAGCCTCGGCAGGGTTTCTTTTTAACCCGTATGAGCCAGGATCCTCAATTTATAAATGGAGAGTTCCAATTTTATTCTACAGAAGAGATCAGTGTGCTAGCATGGTAACCAGATAACCACACTGTCATTCACTGGGATGTAGCAAAAGTGATCAGGCCAGCTTATGACGAGACCTCCTGTTCCAAGGATAATTTAGCTATCCAATAGATCATAACCCTAGTGTGGTGCCCATAATGGGAATGTCACTTCGTTACAGCCTTATGAACATGGTAGCCTGGCTCGTAATGAGATCCCCTATCCTCCATCTGCAAACAAAATTTTGTTGTTATTACACATTTTTATGATAAAAAGAGGCAGGCTCAATACTTCTTAAGAGTAGGGATGGTGGAAGAAGTTGAACATGTCAATAGAAAAAAAATATACCCATAATCTCATTTATTACAGACAGAGAAGATTATAACCAGGAAGGGTGGAACCAGCATGGTACTAAGATGATCAATCAATATCATGTATAGCAGAAAACGATGCAATAAAGTAGTATATAAATAATTGTGTCTCTTTTCTTAAAAAAAAATCTCTCATCTAGAAGCTGTCTTGTTAAGGATCATAATTTTAAGGGTATTCACCAGCCTCATTAGACTCCATAATTATTGTCCTCATAAAAATATTGTACTTCATGCCATGAAAGGGAATCAGAAAAATGTGGTTGAGATGAACTAGGAATAATCCCGCAAAAGGAAGGAGGTCCTATTCACAACACAAAAAACTTTACAAGAAGCAAAAATGTTGTTCCGAAGAGGGAACAACTAAAACAATGAAAAAAAGAGTTGTTCCCTAGAGGGAATAGCAAAAACTCTAAAAATGTTGTTCCCTGGAGGGAACAACAAAACTCTAAAAAGTGTTGTTCCCTTGAGGGAACAAAACAAAAAAAAACACTCAAAAAAGGTGTTGTTCCCTTGAAGGAACAACAAAACTCGAAAAGTGTTGTTTCCTAGAGGGAACACCAGCTATGAATTAGAAAGATATAACACAAAGAATAACAGTTTGATCGACCAGGGGCCGGGCCCTAGCCACCAGTGAATACTGTTGAGCTACTTCAAAGAATATGAATGAACAACAACATAGATTATGTATTAACCATTGAATTCAATCCTCATTACAACACGATGTGTCCTTCAGAATAACATTCTGTATATTACAATTGAGGTCCCCAACGAAAAGTTAAATCCCTCCATTATATCTCCTCCTATCCTATCCTATCTATCTCTAATCTAATCTCTAACCTCTAATAATCCATCCCCCTCTTTGATCTTTGTTCTCATTTAAATACACAAAGAGCAGAGAGAAGTTACAACAGATATGATTACAAAATGATTCCCATAACAAAATTGGATTGTTCACAACAAATTGATCAACAAGATCATATCTGAAATATATTTCCATCATCATTCTATAGGAACAGGTCAAATTTGGTATTGCAACTAAGATAATTTGGAAACTGGCTGCAATAGTGGATCTGAGAAAAATATCTTCAGATAACCTTCCATTTCTCTTAATACAAACTAAATTTGGGAAAAATGCTCATTACAAAACTAATTCGGTTTGTTCTGAACAAAACCTATGTTTCAGATTTTCCAGATTCTTCTCCATTTGCCCGAAACATCCAATGAAAAACTGTCACTTCTTATTCTAGTGAATTTCTAAGTTGGAATATTTAATGATGAGTTGGAGATCAAATCTGCAATCTAGAAAATATCTTGGAGGCTAAAATGGTGAGTGATGTTACAACAAATTTATTAATAAACCATCATTGGTAAAATCATGCATAATAATCATCAATTTATTAAAAATAAAGGAGAAGAAATAATATTTATCCATAAGAGAATAAATAATTATAAAATGGAATTATATGATAAATCATGATAAATGACGTGATAAAGAAGGGTAGAAATGGATGAAATAGGTGTTAAAAAGTGATAATAATAATGACATATTAGCAACCCAATAGAACCCATAGAAGGTTGAGAAACCCTGCCTTTTCTACTACCTTGAGCCACCTCCGCTGCTCCAATGCAGTCATTCCCATATTCGTATCAATGATGTGGCACATCAGCTTCTCAGTTGCCAAGTGTGGGAACTTCTTGTGATCCACCAAGTCCCATTCTTCATGTTTTAATAGCGGCACTCATGCCAAGCACAGTTCGTCGAAAACAATATCGTCCAGTGTTAGAGAGGTTTGTAGGGGAGTCTTGCTCTCATTGATGTCCTTTTGTATCTTGGTCTTAGGCTTGCGCGGAGGGACATACTCCAGAAACCGAGTAAGAGGGTCCACACCCTGGGTTTCTAACTCCTCTACTTCGATTCCCACATCATCATCGTCCATCAGGATGTCTTCATTGTCATCCTCCTTCGGGTCCAAATTTATAGCTTTTCCATTCTCCTGTGCAGTTGGCTTCGGTGGGTTTCTCCTCGGTGATGCACGCACCATATAGCATGGTGATTTCCCTTCCTATGTTTCATGGTTTCTTTGGTGGGGGTCGGCTTCAGTGTCAGTGTTCTCAGTGATTTAGGGACTTCAGCTAGCACCTTGGTGACCTCTAGAGCAGCTACTTCTGCCTCCATCTCATCTTCTGACATCGATTCTTCTCCTTCAATATCTACAGCTTCTATGGGCGCCAACATGATTTTCTGTATGAACTCTTCTATCTCCTTTGGCAATGTCTCAAATACTTTACTAGCTATCAGAAGCTCATAGTGCTTGTGATTCATGTGTGCCTGAGAGATTAAGAACTCAATTATCAAAATTCCAAGTGTTTTTCCCTAGACAACCACTTGTAGTTTATAGGGCATTTTGAATTCAAATCTGACTATTTCCCCCAAATTCAGTTCATTAATGCTAGATTGGTGGTAGATTTACAAGGATCTAAGCCATAAATTTCATCTTAAATGTCAACCGCCCACTCCATTTGGCTACATTTCAACCATCAAATCATGAACAGTGACTCTAACAGTCATTGTCTGGCCAACCTACGCAATTTCTCCCTAGGTAGCATAGCCCTTGTTGCGCTGCCATGAACCCTGTGACACGTCCTTTCTTCGCTCCATCCTCCAATTGTGCAGCTCCCCAACCTGGGTAGTCTAGTTTATAGTCCCGCACCTCCTTTCAGCTACCTGGAGTGCTAAGACTCTGCTATTGTTATATAATCACATGGTCAGACCACCAGTGTATGGATTCAAGCGACTGCCATTCAACTTTCCTGGGAAGGGTTCTCCATTCAATTGGACCAATTGTACCACTCCTCCATCGGTAATCTCCTTAATGAAATAGGGCCCTAACCAATGCATTCTGAATTTCCCTGGAAATTTATCAAACTTACTATCATATAACAAAACCAGGTCATTTATCTTAAAGGTGTGCAACTTAATATGTTGATCATGCCATGCCTTTTCGTGTTACTTTGGACCTGTTGGTGAAATCCAACTAGAATTCTCTCTTCCTCGAGCTCATCCAGCTATGCGAGCCTTTCCTCTAGGGCTCCATGATCCGTCATAGCTATGAGCGCTGCTATGCATAGACTAGGCACAATATATTCCATAGGCATTTCTACTTCAACACCATAGATAGGCCTAAAGGGGGTTTTTCCAGTCAACTTCTTGCATGTCGTTCGATAATCCCATAGTATTGTAGGTATTCGTAGGTCCAAATCACTTCACTTAACATTGCAAACCTTGGTCAGCGCATTCTCTAGCACTTTATTCAATGCTTCCACTGTCCCGTTAGCCTGTGGGTGATAAGGTCTGCTCTTCTAGTGGTATACATGAAATTCCTCCGTCAACGCGCTCTCCGTCTCATTCAGAAAGTGTGTACCGCAATCACTCATCAAGACCTTTGGACATCCAAATCATGTCAGTACATACTCAAAGAGGAACTTTGCGGTAGTCACCCTTATCCAATACTTCACAGGCTGAGCCTCCGCCCAAAGAGTCAAATACTCTATTGTGGTGATAATGTACCTCGCCCTTGTCTTTCCTTGGGGCTGAATGGGTCCCACAAAATCTATCGCCCATTTCTCAAAGGTTTACAACGTCATCTATGGATTCAAAGGCATCTGATCCCTCCACGATGGCCTGTCAATCCTTTGACACACATTGCATGCCTTGTAAGACGCTTTTGAGTCTTGATGGATGGTTTGCCACCATAACCCTGCACGTAGAATATTTTGCGTCATTGCTCAACCTGCATAATGTCCTCCCATAGTGCTACCATGAGCATCCACATTGATGCTACTTCTTTCAAACTCAGATACATAATTTCGCAATATCTCATTAGACCCCATTTTGTATAGATGCCCAACTATGACAAAGAAATTTGTCATATGAACCACTTCCTTCTTCTGCTAGACAGTCCATCCTTCTGGGGTATTTTGTGTCATTAGGAAGTGTATTAGATACTCAAAATGACCATCCGCGACGTACACTACAAATAGCTACATGTCAGGCAATCCTTCCTCCAAATTAGTGGGTTGTTCCCTTATTTTGATGTGTGACAGATGGTTTGGTCTTGCGTTCAATCATCGAGGCTTCACAATAACTTCAAAATCATACTCCTAGAATAATAACAACCATTTGCAGATTCTCCCCCCAACATAGGCTTATTGACTAGGTATTTGAATGCAGAGTGATCTATTTACATCTTAAAATGTCATCCCAGCAAGTAATGCCTAAACTTTTGGAGCATGTATACCATAGCTAACCCTTCACACTCGGTGGTGGAATAGTTCTTCTCTACCTTAGATAACCTTCTGCTTGCAAATGCAAAAGGGTGGCCTAGGTCTTCTCCACTAGCTTGTGTCAGTACTACTCCTAGCGCTATATATGATGTGTCGAAATGTACATGAAACTCCTTCTTCCAGTCTAGGAAGACTAGGATCAGTGCAGTGACCATCTTTTCTTTCAATACATCTAGGCTCTACAATCTTCATTCCAGCAGAACGTGGCATCCTTCTTCAACAATTTCTCCATAGGCATGGTGATCTGGACATAGCCTTTGCTAAATTTCTGTAATATCCCGTATGTCCCAAGGTAGCGCGCAACTGTTTCACACTTCTTGGTGCTTCCAAGTTTAGTATCACCATGATCTTCACGTGGTCTACCATCATCCCTATATGCAAACCACATGACCCAGCAGGGTCCCAAAAGGAACATAAAGCAAGCACTTCTTCATATTAAGCACGATATGATATCTTCGACAAGTGTCCAGCATCAGGCACAAGCTTGCTACATGGCGTTTCACTAGCCCAAAAACAATCAAATCATCAAAGTATACTTCCAAGAAGTTATGAATAGTCTCTTTGAACGCAGCAACAACTACGCGTGAAAAAGTCGCAGGTGCATTATTCAACCCAAACAGCATTACAGTGTACTGAAAACAACCCCACTCAGTCGCGAAGGTTGTCTTGCTCCTATCTTTCAACACGATTTTGATTTGGTGGTACCCCGAGAACCCATTAGTGAAGGAATATGCCTCCTAGCCACCTACATTTTCCAACACTTCATCAGTGAATGGATTCAGGAAAGCATCGTGTATGCAAGTGTCATTCTGCTTTCTGAGATCCACGCATATCCTTATTTCATCCTTCTGCTTCTTCTCCTATACCATCATTGGGCTTACCCAGTCAGATTCTTCCACAGCCTCAATACTGCTTGCCACGAGCATCTTATCTAGCTCTAAGTGGACCTTTGCCTTGTACTTCAGATTGAGACGGTAAGGCCTTTGCTTAACTAGCTTCACATCGGGCTTCAACGTTATTTTCATAATGCCTAGGTCCCCAGTTATCCCTTTTAGATCTGTAAACTTGATAGGGAATAAATCCTAGTATTTGTGGAGCAATTCAATGACCTTATCCATCATCATGTCATCCCAGTTGTTAGCCTCCTGCTGCAGCAGGTTAATCATCTTTCATGATCGACATTTTTACATGCCAAATATGTCATACTTTGCTTGTTGCAATGCTCCATATTTGATACAGATGGCCAGAGAAGTATCCGTGAAAGTGAGCTAATCTAAATGCCACTGCTTTGTTCCAGTCTTGATGAGTAATCCATTTTGATCAGTTTTCAAGCATGAGAAGGCCAAACAGCTTAATCTTGGCTTCCCTGGGTTTCAATTTCATGTTGTAGAATATAGAGAATGAACATGTGTCCAAACATCTTAATCTTGGCAGATTTGTAGTTAGGTAGAGAAACAAGGGTGCTCAACAGCTTAATCTGAGCCCCTGGCTGAAATAAGTGCAGAAGTAGATAGGAGCACAAGCAACAAGAAAGAATGAAAAGCTGGGTATGCTAGTTCAAGTGCACCCAAACCAAAAGAAGAGAAAATGCTAGGTGAGTAGGTCGGGTAGGTAGCTTTGTGGTTGCAGAATCATGGCTTGTGATCCATTTCATATTGTCAGGTGTTATATCTATCATATCACAAGTTGAAGGCAGTTGTTCCATTGGAGGACTTCAAGCGAGGCATGACTAACTTCCCCTTCTTCCTCTTTCCCCAAATCACTCACTAACTTCCCCTAAAGAGGTCAAGATTTGCTTGATACCTCTTAGATTCATCATTCTCCATATCATTTGCCTTGGTGGAGATCTACTTCACTCAAGGAATGTTCACACTTCTTCTATCAGTCATTTTCCCCCATTGATAGCCTAAGACATCATTCTTAGTGCTTTTCCTCATCATTATCATATTCACTACTAACTTTATTATGTAACTCCCTATCTATTTCCCCTTACCCTACTAAAACTATGTATATAACTCCCCTGTATACTTATCCCTTCCTCCTGGTTGAAAAATAACCATATACATCCTTGGGAATTGCTAAGTTTATCAGAAACTCAGCAAGAACCCACACTGTCCCCCTCTAACCATCTTCTAGATGCATTTCGGACTCCTTCCGATGCATAAAGCCCTTCATCACTCCATAAAACCCCTCTAATGCTTTTTGATTCCTTCACGAAGCGTAAATTCCCTTCATATGTATAAAAAACCATCTTTTTGGCCTTGTTTCTACCTTTTCCAAGGCACAAACCCTTCTAAAGGCCTAAAATCCTTCTCAAATCCATTGAAATCCTCCCAAGTGCCTTTGGGCTCCTTCCAAGGCATAAGAATACAAAAACCAAAAAATGACAAAATTCTCCCTTTTTGGCTATTGGACCCCTTCCGATGCCTTAGAATCCATCCGAAACACCAAAGGCTACCCCTCCGAATTCATTTTTCCTTTGCATTTTAATAAAATGCATGCTCCGATGAGAAAAGGATCTATTTGGTCCCCCTCCGATGCGATATCGCTATCGGGAGGGGGCAGTGGCATATTATAAGCGAAAATGGCTAAGTCTCAAGGCATGTGCCCTCCCTCTGATGCGATATCGCTGTCGAAGATCGGGCGATAAGATGTGTTTACTCTATGTTGCATTGCCGAAAGCCCGGGCCAGACCCGATTTCAAAATAATAAAGGGCTTGCAAAGGCATTTCGGGTCCGATGGGTTTCGGCGTTTCTATGTGGCAGCCCCATGACCCCGCCGATAGCGAAATGCCGACGTAATCTCTGCCGTCCATCGCCTTCACCAAATCAATGGCCCATGTTTGATCGGTGATCACCCCTTATGTTTGGCTCCGATATGGCGGAGCCGAAATATTATCAGGGCGGGTTTGTAAAAGCTTTCGGGTCTGTAAGGTCCCCGTGCACAGCGAAAAGGGAGGTCTCCGATATTCCGGAGCCGATAATTTATAAAGGGCAGTTTTGAAAGGCATTTCGGGTCCGCAAGCTATATCGCTCCATCAGAGGTTTTATGTGTTGGGACCAATGGTCCGCCCTGATGTGATTTAGCGCCAGCCATTGGATTGGCCCGCGCCGGATCCAACGGCCAGCATTTAATCTAATGAACAGTGCCATGCCCACACATATTTTTCGCGATTTTTGCTTGTAAAATGGTCATTTTTCCTGTTATAAAGGAAAAGGGGCTATTTTTCATATTATTCATATATATGCCGCGTGTGCCTCTTTGTCAAGGGAACAGAGTCATTCTTTAATCAATTTCGATCGCCCTAGGCCCAGATTAGCTCCAAACGCAGGGTTTTCACCTCGGCAGGCCTTCAATGACCCTTTACTCATCCAGTTCGTGATTTTAAGTGTTGCTAAAGCATTTTGAGTCGGCCAAGGGCCGATAACCACCCAGAAGTAACAAAGCGCCTCGCAGCAGGTACTTGGGCCAAATAACGGCCACTAATGAGATGATGTGACAGTTTAGAGCATTTTTGAAACCAAGAAAGATCAGGAAGTGGCAAAGAGTATCAGGGAAGCGGCAGAGAGTATCAGTCAAAATCTTCCGAAGCAGATGAAAATAGAAGGACCCCAGTAGATTCAGCAAAGCATCTGATGAGCCCCAATTTTTGGTACAATTTGGGCTCATTTGGCCTACTTGCTCTGCTCGAACCATTCATTTTTATTGCTTATGCATTCATTTCTTGGTTTATTCGTGTTGTTTGTAGGAAGAAGGGTAGGCATTCTATCTACGTTACTAATGCATGATGCTTTCAGGTTTTTGCTATTAAAAGGGAGAAAAGACCACGAGAAAGGAGACAAGGAGACAATGAGGTGGCACTGCTGGTTTTTAGGAGAGGATGTCCACGGTCTTGGGGACCTTCCTCGTGATTCCCACCATAGCTCCGAGCTCCAATCCATCTCCCCACCGAGCTTAGAAGCAGCCAACTATTCTATAGGAACAAGAGTTATAACTGTTCTACAGGAACAGCAGTTATGACTGTCCTACAAGATCAGCAGTTTAAACTTCAGTTGGACAGCCGAGCTCCTAAAATCAAGGACACCTGTTGGATGATCATTTTGCATAAATACTGAGGCTGTAGCCTTGGAGAGGAGATTTTTGAACTTTTGTATTACTCTTGTAATTGGGAAATACGAGCTACAGCTCAGTTTTTGTTCCTTTTGTAAGCCAATTTTGGCATGTCATCAGACTTTTGTTTATGAATAAAGGCAGGCAGATTTTGATCTCATTCTGAGTTTCTAAGGGAGCTATAGCTCTCAGGTTAGGGCCCAACCTGAGAGCAGTAGATCTCCTCGGTGTTGTAATGTGTTTTGCATTTCGTTCCAGCACTTTGAGTTTTTACTTTCACATGCAATTCGAATTTACAGTTTGTTAGTTTAGTCTTTTTCATGAGCTTAGATAGGATTAGTTTATGGTGAATTTGTTTTGGTTGCTTAGATTCGATAGGAGGATAGTTATAAATTATTGTAGCTCCAGCAAAAGGTTGTCAAGGCTCACTGCCATCTCTGTTAGGGATTGGGGTGCAGTCCATAACCAACCACCAAAAAAAAACGCAGTTCTTCTCACTTCCATGCAAGCTGCAACATAGACATTTTCGTTGAAGATCCATCCATGCACTTTTGACATTGAACCATACTTCTACATTTCACTTCCATGCATAAGTTTCATTTCTTGGTTTTCCATTGCTACTCATAGGTTTCATGGCACAATTATCATAGGTTCATGAATTTCTCATTTTTGGTGCATAAGTCATTTGTTTCATTTACGCTGCTCCTTATCATTCCACCTTCTTCTTCTTCTTCTTGATCTCTCCTCAATCCACCTACTCAGCCTCTTTCCAACTCATCTACCCTCCAACTCATCCATTATTCACTTAGCTCCATTTACTTCAACTTTCGTTGATCCCATCCTTCCAACCATCAAACCACTGCATGCACTCGTCCTTCCTCTGACTCCTCTGCTCCTGAGCCATCACCAGCTCCATCTCCATCTCACCTATCCTTCCACACCACTCCAACACTCCACCATCTCCCAAAACTTCCATGGCCAAACATCCTGTAGAATTGCACAGATTTCCTGTAGAAACCCCTGAGTTTCCTGTAGGATCCCCTGCAGACTTCCTGTAGAAACCTGCAAACTCGGTTGCTGAGCATCCGAATGTGGTAAGCTTCTATGGACTGATGCTAGAGACCCTCTGGGACCTCCCTTAGCCATCCTGACCTTGCCCATGATTTCCTTCCATTCCAACCGCTCCTGCACAACCAAACCCTAATCAAAAGCATCATCACAATAAATCCAACCACTTAATGAAAAAATACAAAAACATGTCTTTTCAGATGCAAGTAGCTTAGATGCATGTATTTTAGTTCACTACAAGTAATGACATTATTGGTAGTTGTCTCATTCACAATTTTGCATAGTTAGGGTCTAGCTAGTTAAATTAGGGTTTACTAGGGTTTTCATGCTTTATTGGCTTTCAGTTACTTTCTGCAATTAGACTAGTCTCCTTTGAGTTAGCTTTCGTCCATCATTCATAAAGCTTCTTCTGTGAGCCTATAGAAGTTGGCTTGAGCCCTAGCGGACTTGTGCCAGCTGACCAAGTGACAGCTGCGACAAGAGCTAGTACTTGTGCAGACAGCACCGTCGCTTCCAAGTTTGTATGAACTACCGGGTTGATAAAATTAGAGATAGGGAGCCCCAGGAGTTGTAGCATTATTGCTACAATACTGGAGCCCACCATCTTTTTGGCGCCGTTGCCGGGGAAGCGTCAGAGTATTAGTAATTGTTGCTTTTCTTCTACTTCCTTACTCTTACCTTCTACTAAGTAGTTTACTTCATTTCCATTCTGTAAAAGTAGCATAGCATTTCCTGCTTTCATAGATTAGCATTTCCTGCTTTCATAGATTAGTATTTCCTGCTTTCATAGATTAGAATTTCATTTCTGCAAGCGTAGACTAGCATTTCCATTCTTGCAATTTCCTTTGAGCAACGTAGATTAGTTCTTTCCTGCTTTCAGTTTAATTTCACAGGTTTCATAGTTAGTTGTAGATCAATCTGTCTCAGTTTTGCAGGTACCAAAAGAAAATCAAAGCAAAAGCAATCAAAAGGAAAAGAAAGTCTTTTCCATTTCATGCCTCGTAGGAACCGAGATAGATCAGGAAAATTCCTACCAAACACCCCCACCACATCACTGAGTCACCCTTCTCTCTTCTTTGGTGACAGTGACCCAGAAGAACCTATAGGTGAACATCCTGAGGTATCCAAAGACCCTATAGTAGAAGAAGAGTTAGAGACCACTCCATCTGAAGCTATGGTTGACAATAGAAGAGAAGATGAGAGAATTGAAGGTGCCTTCCCCATCCGAGAGACCAATGGAGAGATGAAAATGAAGAACATTAGCCCCTCCGCCTTACCTCACTTCCATGGGCTGACCACTGAAGATCCAGACACCTTCCTGTTTGAGTTTGCTGTCCTTTGTAGAACCTATGACTATACTGAAGATGAGCAAAAGTTGAAAATTTTCCCTTCCACTCTTAAGGATGCAGCACTACGCTGGTTCATGGGCTTACCTGGGAATAGTATCACCACTTGGGCTCAGATGCAGCAAGCTTTCAACACCAAGTACCGAGATTACTGTAGGTCCAAGGAAACAAAGGGGGAAATCTTTCGGATGTCCATGGGAAATGATGAGTCCTTAGAGGATTATGAGGAGAGGTTCCAACTAAGCTATAAGCGGGCCAGGTGCACACTTGACCCTGAATCCCTCAAGTTGGTCCTGCTCCAAGGAGTCCCTGGAGACCTCTTAGATACCCTTCACATGTTAGCTGGGGGAGACATTTACCAACTGCCTTATGAGGACATAAAGACTGTGTTTAGTAACCACTCCAGGGCAGCTCGGAAACGAGGTAGAGGAAACCACCTCTCAACTAGTGTCCCTTTCTCCAAACATGAGCTTGCAAATCAATTAGAATATCTTAAGAGTGAGGTGACGAGCTTGCCATGCAGCTTGACACATTCAGGATTCAGCAAAAGAAAGAAGAGGCTGAGAGAGCCTTGGCTGTCTTCTACCCTAGGTGCACAAGGAGGCACCCTAAGAACGAATGCCCATTGCATTCGGTTGAAGTGTGTTTTGTTTGTGAGGAGGACCATCCCACAAATCAGTGTCCAACCTTACCTGGGTTTAAATCCATGTACCAAGGGACAGAAGCTCCCACAGAGCCTCTCTATTACCTCAACCAGAGGAGGCCACAGGAATCTAGACCTTATCAGCAGGGGATGCAAGGGGAATCTCAAGCTTATTACAGCCCCAACCAATCGACTCCTATGCCTTCCTGGGGTCCCCCTGCTCCTCCTTCATGGTCCATGCCTCCTCCATGGTCTTATCCACCTCAGTACCCCACTCAACCTACTTCTCATTCATATCACTCACATGCCCAGCCACAGCCTCAATGGAATGCACCTCAGTCGGGGTGGAGGCCCCAATACAACACTCCTCCTGCCATCTTGCCTCCACCACCAGTTCAACCTCAGCCATTACCTCCTGCTCCTCCAAGGCAGCCTCAAATTCCTGCTCAACCGAACCCGAACCCCAACAATAGACAGGCCCAGCAGGTATACACTGGGGAAACCTCATGCCCTACCTATGCTGTGGAGATCCAGGAGATCAATCTTCGATCTGGAAAGACTCTACCAGATCGCCAACCTCCTCCACCAGAGGATGAGGAAGGTAAACAGGAAAGTAAACCAAAGGCTATTCCACCCTTTCCTGAGAGACTAACAGCCACCACACAACCCAACCCAGAGGAGGATGAGCTTCTGGGTGAGCTCAAGCAGTTGTGTGTAAAAATACCACTTCTCCAAGCCATCAAGGATGTGCCGATATACAACAAGCTGGTTAAGGAGAAGTGTTTCAAACACCCAGGCAGACGGAAGAAAGATGCCTCAACTATCAATGTCATAGGACAACTGTCTGACCTTATGTTAGGACAAGTCATCTGCCCAGAGTACCTAGATCCTGGAAGTCCTATAGTAGATGTTCACATCAATGGCACTATTATACCTCACACCTTGATTGATCTGGGGGCTGCCATTAATGTGATGACCAGGGATACCATGCTTAAGCTTAATCTTCAGGGTTCCTTGAGGAAGACCTCGATAGTACTGCAATTAGCAGATCGCTCCACCGTGACTCCCGAAGGGATTGTGGAGGATGTCTTGGTCTCTATCGACTCTTGGGAATACCCTGCAGACTTCCTGGTTCTGCAACCAAAGGCCAAGCTTACTGGATATCCTCTCATTTTGGGAAGGCCTTGGTTAGCTACTGCAGATGCTTACATAAGTTGTCGTGCAGGAAACATGACCATCAAAAATGGTCCCATGTCCAAACAGCTAGTCCTATACCCTCCTGCCCAACCCTCCTTGGAGCATGACTTACCACTCTGGTTGGAAGAAGGAGAGGAAGACGAGGTGTACTCAACACCTCTGTGCACCTTAGACACCACTAGAAGAGACCCCCCAACCGAGGATGACTTGATCGAGACCTTGATCCAGAATCCACCTTCCAGTGCATTACCCTTAGAGAAATTGGTGGAGGATGCCCAAGCGAGCACCTTAGTGGATCTGTGTACAACCAACCCTGTTACTCCCAGAGTCAAGGGTGTGGATTTCGGCCCTGAGAAAGCATTGAAGATTAGCTCCTCCCTATCTCCTTCCCAGGAAAAGGAGCTGTGTAGTCTGTTGGCCAACCACCTTGATGCTTTCGCTTGGAGCTATAAGGAAATGAAAGGAGTCCATCCTTCGGTCTGTACCCATCATATATACATCAAAGAGGATTGTAAACCGGTTAGGCAACCTCAGAGGAGAATGAATCCAGCCCTTAAGGACATTGTCAAGGAAGAATTGCAAAAACTGTTGGATGCCGGATTCATTTACCCATCTCAGATAGTGAATGGGTGTCCCCTCTAGTGTTGGTTCCCAAGAAAAATGGGAAATGGAGAATCTGTGTGGACTACCGAGAACTGAACAAAGCTACCAAGAAGGACCATTTCCCTCTACCTTTCATAGATCAAGTGTTGGATGGACTGGCAGGAAAGAAGTTCTTCTCTTTACTGGATGGGTTTAGCAGGTACAACCAAATCGAAATCAGCCCGGAAGACCAAGATAAGACCACCTTCACTTGTCCTTGGGGTACCTTTGCCTATCGAGTCCTTCCCTTTGGGCTATGCAATGCTCCTGCTACCTTTCAGAGAGCTGTCTTGAGCATCTTCTCGGAGTTGGTCCATGATGTAGTAGAAATCTATATGGATGACTTTACTCCTTATGGGGCCAACTTCCAGGAAGCATTGTCCAACCTGGGAAAAGTCCTAACCAAATGCACCGAGATGAACTTGTCCCTTAGTCCTGAAAAATGTGAATTCCTAATGACTGAAGGGATCGTGCTAGGCCATACCATTTCTTGCCAAGGATTGCAGGTGGATCCTAACAAAATTGCTCTCATCAAAATGGTTCCACCTCCTCAAAAGGTCAGGGATGTCCGGAGTTTCTTGGGATTAGCAGGATACTACCGGAGATTCATTAAAGATTTTAGCAAGCTAGCCTCGCCATTGTTTGGCCTGTTGGCAAAAGATGTGGAGTTTAATTGGGCTGACGATTGTCAGAGGGCTTTAAATGAATTGAAGGACAAGTTGGTGTCAGCCCCAATCCTGAGAGGTCCAAACTGGGCCCTACCTTTCCACATCCACACTGATGCCTCGAACAAAGCCATACGTGCAGCTTTAGGACAAGTTGAGCAAAAACTTCCATATGCCATTTACTTTGTTAGCAAAAACTTGTCCAAAGCTGAGCTGAATTACACTATAACCGAGAAAGAATTCTTGGTTGTGGTCCATGCATTGAACAAGTTCCGACATTATATTACTGGTTACCAGACCTTTGTACATACTGACCATGCTGCTATTAGATATTTAATGAATAAACCAGATGTGAATGCTCGTATTATTAGATGGTTACTTTTATTGCAGCAGTTTGATTTGACCATTGTTGACAAACCAGGTAGAGAAAATGTTGTTGCTGACTTTTTATCTAGATTGGACTTTTCTGCAGATGAGGATGGAACAGTGGACGACCAGATGCCTGATGAACATCTGTTTGCTATTTCAGTACTCTCTCCATGGTTTGCTGATATAGCAAACTATCTTGTTTCAGCACAGTTCCCTCCACACCTATCTTCCAGAGAGAAGAGCAGAATCATCAGAAAAAGTGCCTCATTCACTTGGATCGGGGGCAATCTGTTCAAGCTTGGCCCCGATCAGATCCTAAGGCGTTGTGTAAGGGAGGAGGAAGTCTTTGATATCCTCCTCACTTGTCATGATGGGCCTTGTGGAGGACATTTTGCAGCAAAAAGAACTGCCTTCAAGATCCTGCAGGCAGGCTACTATTGGCCCACACTTCATCAAGATGTCAGAAGATATGTCAGTCAGTGTGACCAATGCCAAAGAATGGGGAAACCGACCCAAAGGGATGAGATTCCTCTCCAACCTCAAGTGACTCTTGAGCCATTTGAGAAGTGGGGCATGGACTTTGTGGGCCCAATCAACCCCTCTTCGAGGCAAAGGACTTACATCATTGTGTGTACCGACTATTTGACAAAGTGGGCAGAGACCAAAGTAATCAAGGCAGCAACAGAAGAAAAGGTGGCCGAGTTCCTAAGAGAGAACATCTTCTATAAGTTTGGCTATCCAAGAGAGCTGGTCACCGATCAAGGGAGCCAGTTCACCTCCAACCTGGTTGAAGATCTCCTAGCTCATCACAAGATCAAGCATAGGACTTCCACCCCTTATCACCCTCAAGCAAATGGGCAGGTGGAAGTCACCAATAGAGCATTAGAAGGGATCTTGACTAAAGTGGTGAGCAGCAGCAGAAAGGACTGGGCAGATCGTCTGGTTGAAGCCACATGGGCTTACAACACCACTTGGAAGACCACCACCGGCTTCACACCATATGAGCTGGTCTATGGGAAGAGAGCTTTGCTGTCCATTGAGTTTGAATACAACACTTTGAGGATGGCAGCTCAGCTGGATCTAGATCTCAGCCATGCACAACAAGAAAGGCTGCTGCAGCTGAATGGCCTGGATGAGCACCGAATGCAGGCCCTCCTTCACTCAGAAGTGGTTCAACTTCAGAGGAAAGTGTGGAATGATCAACATCTCCATGACAAGCAATTTCAGCTGGGAGATTGGGCTTTGTTGTATGACTCAAGATACAAAGATTTCAAGGGGAAGCTAAGAACCAGATGGCTAGGACCATATGCAGTGGAGAAATGCCATGACAATGGATCTGTCCTCATTCGAACCATTGATGAGGGAGCCATTCCCATGCTTGTCAATGGGCATCGTTTGAAGATCTACAGGAGACCTCTCTCAAGACAAGAGTTCATCAAAACTATGGAGAAATCTGTATTGGTCATAGAGAAGGGTTCTGCCTTTGCTTTTGGCATACCCTGAAGAAAAAAAATGAAAAAAAAAAGAAAAAAGAAAAAAAAAAAAGAAAAAAATAAATAAAGATCCTTGGGTGAAAACCTCTCTGAGGCGCCCAAGGCAAGTAGTAGGGGTGAAAACCTCATTGAGGCGCCCCTATTGTCTTTCAAAAAAAAAAAGAGAAAAGGTTGAAAAAGATCCTTGAGTGAAAACCTCTCTGAGGCGCTCAGGGCAGATGGCACGGGTGAAAACCTCTTTGAGGCGCCCCTGTTATCTTTCGAAAAAAGAAAAGAAAGAAAAGAAAAAGAAAACACAATAAGCAAAATATGGTAAAATTGCATGCAGGTTGCAGATGCTCTATGGAGAAGAGGAAGCCCTTCAACTCAAAGCCAAGGGTCCTTATCATGCTGTCAAGGAACCTCACCAGCACCTCCTCCAAGGGTACCCATGTTTTTTCAAGGTATGTGCAATTTTATCATGGTTTGAATCTTCTACAGGAAGATGCTGTCTTTCTACAGGAAGGTGCAGTCTTTCTACAGGAAGGCGCGGATTTTCTACAGGAAAGTGCAGACTTTCTACAGGAAGGCCAAACTTTCTACAGGAAGCTCTGTGTTCTACAGGAAACTTCCTGTAGGAGTTTTGGATGGCCAGAATTCATCTTAAAAGGAGATTTAGCGACTATGGATTGGTTTGGATGCATGCAAGCCTCTGTTGGCATCCTTGCACATTGCTGTCACCTTGCTCCACCATCCTTGTCGTCATGCGACCAAGTTCCCTGCACCAACAAAGAAGATCGATGAGTTCTCGCGGGAAGAGCCATTTTCAAAGTTAAACAAATGCTGGGATCTCATACCGCAGGCATGAAAAGCTCCGGGAACGCGATTGAAAGGCCAGAACCTCCGTCGTGCAGCATGCACCCAAGGAGAAAGGACTGTTATGAGACCCCTCGCGGGAATCCTGTAACAGTTCAACCTGCTCGAGTGGATACCATTCACAGTACCGCCATCTGAAATGAAACGCGGGCGCATGCAAGAAAAACATCCACTCCATCGTTGGCAGCCTATAACCATGAGCCTCCGGGTCTATGTAAGTTGCATGCAGCAGGTAGATCCACTCACCATCGTCCAAGAACTGGAAAAATCGTGTGCAGCCACGCAGGTAAGTGTCTCAACCCTTCCTTCCATCAAATCGCATGAATCTTCCTTTGAAATTGTTTGCAAAGCGTAAAATTGAATGGTTGAGTGGCCGTATGGCCAGTCGACTGGCCACGTCGGCTAGTTAAAGTGTAATTGGATGTTTGGGTGGCGGCCACGACAAGAAGAATGAACGGCACGCACGTGAGAACACTCTCGTCAGAGCATGAGTTTAACAGGAAATGGCGGCGGCAAATCTGTGGGAATGGATGCGGCAGCAAGTGAATACGCAGGAGGATGATGGATGACGTCGCCCAACGGTCCAGCGGGGACAGCTCATCCCCCGCGCCACGGATTGCGCCGATTCAAAATCTAATCGGCTAGATCATGCGCATGCATTTATCATCCAACACTTCAAACTCGGGTGGCTATTCTGATCTCCTCTGCACTTTGATACGCCGAGCTGTTGGCTACCAGAACGCCGGTAAAGCACACCTCGAGCGCGGGCCAACTACAGTCCTCCCCGAGAATTGCGCACTGCTTCTACAGGAACGCAGTTCTACAGGAACGCAGTTCTACAGGAACGCAGTCTACAGGAACGCAGTCTACAGGAACGCAGTCTTCTACAGGGAAGCGGGTGCCTCACGAAAAAGGTGGCCAATTAAAGAGGTAACCCTGAACTCTTCATGCAACTGGTTAGTAGAAGTGGCAAGACCATCGTCCACAGTCGGGTCATAAAGATATTGGTGGAATTATTGTTTGCTGTACCTATGCTGTTGTTCTACAGGATGTCGGTATAAGTAGACTGTGTTGAATTTTGTGGATTATGTGCATGCTCTGCCTTAATAGACCAAGTCTTTTTTGCATTTGCCACATTTAATTAAACCGACCGTGTTCATCATGCCGGGTGGGTTTATAAGACGGGAACCCACTGATTCAACTAAACTAAGGAGAAACCCGGCAGTGGTAGAGCTCTTCACCAGAGCACAATGGATGCCTTTTTGTGATAAGCTGCAGGGTTACGATGATGAAGTGGATGAAGAATTCTTGCAGGCTCTGAAGCCCAAATCTTAGACACTGGCCACAGTGAACTTGAGAGGTCTAAGCCTCAAGCTCACCCCAAAACATATCAGTCGGATCACAGAACTTCCTATGGGTCTGCCGTGGGATAAAGAGGAGAGAAAGCTGAGTCAGCAGGCAAAGAAAGAATTCTTTCCACCTGAGGAAAAATTCTCGGAGGACAAAAATGGGGTGCGAAGAACGAGCCTGTTGCCACCATGGAATGAAGTCAGTTTGCAAATCATGAAATATATTACTTGTGAAGGCCATTTCAGCATCGTGTATGCATATCACTTTCGGCTGCTCATTGAATTGAGGCACCGAATTGACCTTCCTGTAGAACAAAAACTGAGCATCCCTTATTACCTCCTGTAGTCTCTAATGGAGTGTGCCACCAAGCTGAAAGAGGGCATACCAGATCAGATAGCCCACCATGGGTTGATCAAGCTTCTTGTGGAGGATGCATTGCATTCATATAAGGTCCCCCTCTCATGGGAATCCTTTCGGAATTTGACAAAAGATGGGGACATTAAAATGTTGATCGAAGAAACGGGTTCCTCCAGTAGTGAGGAACACGAAGCAGTGGCCGAGGAACAGAGGGAAGAAGGCCAAGAGACCCCGACAACAGTACAGAAGGGAGAATAGAGGAAGAAGCATGAGGGAAAGGAGGACAAAGAAAAGGGTGGCACACCTATCCTGTCAGCAAGGGAAAAGAGGATGAAGAGCAGAATGGACAAAGCTGAGGTGGTCCACGTCAGCCCAAGTACCTCAACAGCACCTGCAACTACAGCAAAAAGCAAAACTCAGGCAGGCAAGCAAGCAGAGGTGGAGACACCTGTGTCTACAGGAAAGCAGAAACAGGCTTCTACAGGAAGCCCGAAAATCATTGAGAAACAGGCTTCTACAGGAAGCCCAAAAACAAAAACAAAGGCTTCTACAGGAAGCCCGAAGATCATTGAGAAGCAGGCTTCTACAGGAAGCCCAAAAGCAAAGACCAAGGCTTCTACAGGAAGCCCGAAAATCGTTGGAGAACAGGCTTCTACAGGAAGCCCAAAAATGGAGACAAAGGCTTCTACAGGAAGCCCGAAATTGCAAAAACAGGCTTCTACAGGAAGCCCGAAGACAGAGACAAGGGCTTCTACAGGAAGCCCGAAATTGGAAAAAGGGGCTTCTACAAGAAGCCCGAAAGTCATTGAGAAACAGCCTCCTACAGGAAGTCTGAAGACAGAGAGAGGGCCTTCTACAGGAAGCCCGGGAGTGGCTAAAGTCGGGTCTTCTACAGGAAGCCCAAAAGCGGGAAAGAAAGAATCTTCTACAGGAGGCCCGGAAGTGGGCAAAGCAGGGTCTTCCACAGGAAGCCCGAAATCTGAAAAGGAGGGGCCCTCTACAAGGAGCTCTGAGAGAGCAAAATCCAAGAAAGAGAAGGCTGGCATTCTCGAAAAGGAGGCAGCAGCGGCGCTGGCCGCCCTCAGTACACCTCCAAAACCGAAGGAGAAAAGGGAGAGGGAGACCCCTCTACCATCTGAAGCCAGGAGAAGCAAGAGGATGACCACGGGCAAGCCACAGCCTCCACCCAGCAGCCAAACCATTTTAGGGGATGTCCCTACTTCACCCAGTGCAAGAACCCCCTCTAAAACATCAGCCACTCCTGAGAAGGGAAGCCCAAAAATAACTTCCTGGACACGAAAAATAGGCCAGTTGCCTCCCGAAGCCCGGCTCAAGGAAATAGGAAAGGGGGAAGAAGCATCACCTTCGTCACCACCAGGGGCAGCAAAGGCAGGGCCGCCAAAAACGGGAAAGGAAGAAGCGCCACCCTCGGTAGAAAAGGCAAGGCCACCAAAAACAGGAAAGGAAAAGCATGCTCCGGGCTCTAGTTCTCGGCCAAAGACGAGGAGCCAGGCCAAAGTTGCTCAAGGATGAGAAAATATTTTAGCTGGGGGGTGATGATGAGCCCCAATTTTTGGTACAATTTGGGCTCATTTGGCCTACTTGCTCTGCTCAAACCATTCATTTTTATTGCTTATGCATTCATTTCTTGGTTTATTCATGTTGTTTGTAGGAAGAAGGGTAGGCATTCTATCTACGTGACTAATGCATGATGCTTTTAGGTTTTGGCATTAAAAGGGAGAAAAGACCACGAGAAAGGAGACAAGGAGACAATGAGGTGGCACTGCTGGTTTTTAGGAGAGGATGTCCACGGTCTTGGGGACCTTCCTCGTGATTCCCACCATAGCTCTGACCTCCAATCCATCTCCCCACCGAGCTTAGAAGCAGCCAACTGTTCTACAGGAACAACAGTTATAACTGTTCTACAGGAACAGCAGTTATGACTGTCCTACAGGATCAGCAATTTAAACTTCAGTTGGACAGCCGAGCTCCTAAAATCAAGGACACCTGTTGGATGATCATTTTGCATAAATACTGAGGCCGTAGCCTTGGAGAGGAGCTTTTTGAACTTTTGTATTACTCTTGTAATTGGGAAATACGAGCTACAGCTCGGTTTTTGTTCCTTTTGTAAGCCAATTTTGGCATGTCATCAGACTTTCGTTTATGAATAAAGGCAGGCAGATTTTGATCTCATTCTGAGTTTCTAAGGGAGCTATAGCTCTCAGGTTAGGGCCCAACCTGAGAGCAATAGATCTCCTCGGTGTTGTAATGTGTTTGCATTTCGTTCCAGCACTTTGAGTTTTTACTTTCACATGCAATTCGAATTTACAGTTTGTTAGTTTAGTCTTTTTCATGAGCTTAGATAGGATTAGTTTATGGTGAATTTGTTTTGGTTGCTTAGATTCGATAGGAGGATAGTTATAAATTATTGGAGCTCCAGCAAAAGGTTGTCAAGGCTCACTGCCATCTCTGTTAGGGATTGGGGTGCAGTCCATAACCAACCACCAAAAAGAAACACAGTTCTTCTCACTTCCATGCAAGCTGCAACATAGACATTTTCGTTGAAGATCCATCCATGCACTTTTGACATTGAACCATACTTCTACATTTCACTTCCATGCATAAGTTTCATTTCTTGGTTTTCCATTGCTACTCATAGGTTTCATGGCACAATTATCATAGGTTCATGAATTTCTCGTTTTTGGTGCATAAGTCATTTATTTCATTTACGCTGCTCCTTATCATTCCAACTTCTTCTTCTTCTTCTTGATCTCTCCTCAATCCACCTACTCAGCCTCTGTCCAACTCATCTACCCTCCAACTCATCCATTATTCACTTAGCTCCATTTACTTCAACTTTTGTTGATCCCATCCTTCCAACCATCAAACCATTGCATGCACTCGTCCTTCCTCTGACTCCTCTGCTCCTAAGCCATCACCAGCTCCATCTCCATCTCACCTATGCTTCCACACCACTCCAACACTCCACCATCTCCCAAAACTTCCATGGCCAAACATCCTGTAGAATTGCACAGACTTCCTGTAGAAACCCCTGAGTTTCCTGTAGTATCCCCTGCAGACTTCCTGTAGAAACCTGCAAACTCGGTTGCTGAGCATCCGAATGTGGTAAGCTTCTGTGGACTAATGCTGGAGACCCTCTGGGACCTCCCTTAGCCATCCTGACCTTGCCCATGCTTTCCTTCCATTCCAACCGCTCCTGCACAACCAAACCCTAATCAAAAGCATCATCACAATAAATCCAACCACTTAATGAAAAAATACAAAAACATGTCTTTTCAGATGCAAGTAGCTTAGATGCATGTATTTCAGTTCACTGCAAGTAATGGCATTATTGGTAGTTGTCTCATTCACAGTTTTGCATAGTTAGGGTCTAGCTAGTTAAATTAGGGTTTACTAGGGTTTTCATGCTTTATTGGCTTTCAGTTACTTTCTGCAATTAGACTAGTCTCCTTTGAGTTAGCTTTCATCCATCATTCATAAAGCTTCTTCTGTGAGCCTATAGAAGTTGGCTTGAGCCCTAGCGGACTTGTGCCAGCTGACCAAGTGACAGCTGCGACAAGAGCTAGTACTTGTGCATACAGCACCGTCGCTTCCAAGTTTGTACGAACTACCGGGTTGATAAAATTAGAGATAGGGAGCCCCAGGAGTTGTAGCATTATTGCTACAATACTGGAGCCCACCAGCATCATTAAGCCGTTATGGCTCCCCAACTTAGAGTTATGGCCATGAGGCCAGTACACGACTCAAAGACCTCTCTACACTCATTTCAGAGGCTGCAGCCTCATGTGTAGCCCTTGTTTACATGACTTGAGATGCCAGCTGCCCCAGCGCAGCTGTTTTAATATGTTTTATGCATTTATTTCCAGCATAGATTAGTTTCAGTGACAATGATTGCACAGATCTCTTTGATCTGTTTTGAGAGATATTTTTGAGATATTTTCCCCCTTGACACCTGTTCAAGGGAGGTCTGTAGCTATTTTTCTTTATATACCACCCTCTGCACTGTTTTAAGGGTGTGGTTGGTTAATGTACTCGAGGAGAGACTCGCACTGTATATCTAATATTTTCTATAATCAAAGACTGCTTACAAGCTTGGAGAATGGACTGTTTGATGTGTTGTTAATGGTTCCAAAGAGTGAATGATGGAATTCTTGTGCTGCTATATGAATCAATAAGTGTTCCTAACCTCTGTTATTTCAATTTCATATATGCTCAAGTCACAGAACAAAGGATTGGTTTAGAATTTGCTTAGCTGCACTCTATGCTCAGTTTCTGTGGCTTTTTAATGTTTTCCTCTTGATTTAGGCATAAATATGAATTCTTTTATGGCTCATGTTTGATCTATTTCACATATGAATGACTGTTATCTAAGAATTCTTAGCTGCTCCTAGATAGAGCTCATTCATTTTCCCTCTGCTATCCTGATTTGAGAGATTCTTTGTTGCCTCTCATTCCTTAACCTTCAATCCATCTCCATTTTCCTTGAGTATTGTTTCATGAGTAGCTACCTTGCTCCTCATTCCTCTTGTGACCAAGAAAACACACCAGCAGTCTTACTCCATGACTCCATGCCCAATGGTTTGAAACTTACCACACTATGCTTTGCCTCTCTACTTGAAAGCATCATCCTTCCCACCAAAACTTAAACAAAACCCCTGAACTCAAAAACTAGCCTAAAATCATCATCAATAAAGCTAAATCAGAAAGAGAGAGCCCTCTCTGATTGCAGGTAGGCTAGGACCTGCAATCCAAAGATTGGTTTGTGGTTACCTCAGCCGTATCCTTTAAAGGAGCTTAAGGACAACCTGAGTGATAACATAATGGCGACTCCAATGGGGAACATCCTCAGATAATTTCACAAATCAGGTTGGAAAGCTCCATTGGGAAAGAACCAGACCTTCAAAAGTTTCTTTCTAACCCATACATTCTTAGAAAATCCCCAAAAAACAAGCCAGAAGCTGGCTCCCATGAAGAATTCACGTTATACAAGGTCAAATCCAGACCCAAATCCCACAGCTACCTTTGAAAATCCGAATTTGATCCAAAAAAACCTCAGGAAATTAGATCTAAAGGAGGATTTTGCTGATTCTACTCATGTGATAGTTCAGCCAAACTGTGGCCCAACCCCTGTCAAAGTTTTATTTCGTTCAACCCCTATTTCCCCTTATTCTTCATCCACTCCTTCCACACCTCCATTCACTGCACATACTACCACTACTATCCAAGTTGTTCATGTTGTCCCTCTTATCCCTGTGAATATGGCTAACATATATGCACCTTTGCAATTACCTGCTAATCCTGGAGCTATGCCTCAGGATTACCAAACTAAAATCACATATTTTGATGGCACAAGTGCCTGCACAGCCCTTCAGCATACAAAGAAAATGCAGGATTACTTTGAAAGCTATGAGATTGACGATGATGGTGTGAGAATGAATATTTTTGTCCAAAGTTTGACAGGCGATGTCAGAACTTGGTTTAGAGCACTCCCTGCTAATTCCATAGAAGACCTAGAAGCCTTATACCAGTCATTTATCAATCAATGGGAGAAAAAGAAAGACCCCTTGCACATACTAGTTGAATATGATACAATCAAAAGAGGTCCACAAGAAACAGTCTTGGACTATTGTGCAAGGTTCAATAGCGTTTATAATGCTATCCCACAAAACTTAAGGCCTCCACCTGACCTTGCCTTGTATAAATTCCCTGATGGATTCAACCCAGATATGGCCTACCAGTTAAAATAAAGAGCCCCTAACAGCCTTGCAGACATGCAAAACGTGGCTGTCACTATGGAGGCAAATTTAATTGCCAAAAGAAACAGAGCTAGAACTGAGAGAAGAACCACCTTCAAGGAAGAGCCCTCAGCCTTAGATCAAAAGCTAGATGCTATTATCAATGGCATGCACAGGCTGGGAGACAGAGTAGAGAGTGTTGAGAGGAAATCATCATGGGACGGGCAGCAAGCTAACACTGTCAGGAACTCGAATTTCAGGAAAAATCAAAATCCAAACGCTGGTAGGTCTAGCCCAGACCATGATATAAGACCTCCTTTTCAAGAAAACTACACAGAGGCATCCACTTCTAATGAACCCATAGAAGACACTCACATGAACTTAATAGATTTGAAGGGTGAGCAACAAATTTTTCTAACCCAAGAAGACCAAGATGACCATGAGATAAATCAATTTCAGACTAAGTCTGGTGAGTCTTTTGACTTTAAACAAGGTTATGATTCAGCTGTTTATGAAGTCCACAAACAGTATAAGCTGAGGACAAGAACCATAGATGTGCACGAAAAGGTTAAACCAAAGGAGGGCAAACAACCCAACCAGATTAGAGGTAAGGCTATTATAACATAAATAGCTGATATAACTGTCCCAAACTCGCACCAAGTGACTGTAGAGGACATAAAAAACATACAACCTTCTGTTGATCAGCCTCTACCACCTTCTTCCTCGAAAGAGAACTTGAACAGTGTTCCAAAAAGCCCTCTTAAAACTGAAAAACCGCAAGCAATCAATTCCCATAACATTGATAAACAAGAGCAAATCGCTGATAATTCAAATGAAAAAGAAAAAAATTCTGTCATCAACACCAAGACTCCATTGGAAAAGCCATTTAATTTAGAGGCAGAGATTGGAAAACTTAAAATATCCATCCCCCTCTCAGAACTTGCCAAACATGATGTGTATAGGCAACAAATTCAAAGATCACTTCAGATGCTAGAGGTCAAGGATGATGTAAATGTTTTAGATGATACCCCTAAGCTATTGTTTGGTCCCAAAGTTAATGGAAAATCAACATATGGATCTGTTCCACCCTTTTATGTCAGTTTGCACATTCATGACAAAGTCTTGCACAATGTTATGTTTGACTCAGGTGCCTCACACAATCTTATGCTCAAAGCTGTAATGGAGAAACTAAACCTTGATGTCACAAGACCCTACAAAGATCTATTCTCCTTTGACTCAACTCAGGTCAAGTGTTTAGGCTTAATCAAGGACTTATGTGTCTCCTTAGTCCAATTTCACAGCAAGACAATCCTAATGGATGTGGTGGTTGCTGACATCCCACCAAAGTATGGCATGCTCTTATCAAGATCTTGGGGAGCAAAACTCCAAGGATCTCTCCAATTAGACCTCTCTTATGCCACTATATCAGTCTTTGGGCAACCTAAGAGACTGTATAGAGAAACACTGATGAAGTATGTGGTAAGCAGTGAGGAAAAGTCCCAAAACTTTCCAATTTACTCAATCCATTCTGATATGGATTCTTTTATTTTGTTTAATGACGAAACAAGTCCTCCTACTGATGATAAGCCTATGGCTTTAGTACAACAAGCACACATCAATGAAGAATTGGTTGCACATACCCATGATACTGTCACAACAGCCAATGCAACCAGCACACAAGAAAAACCTCCCGAAACACGAGACTCGGGTCTGCCCAATCCTAAAATGACTGAAACTCTTAATACTAACCACAAGCAAGAAATCACATGGTATTTAGAGTTTGACGGCTCTGTTAACAAGTTAGGAGCAGGGGAAGGAATATGGATTCACAATACACATAACAACCATGTAGAGGGTCATGCTTATAGACTGAATTTCAAATGCACCAACAAAATGGCTGAGTATGAGGCACTCCTCTTAGGCCTTAAGTTGCTCAAAGCTTTAGGAGCTGCCAAAGTTTCCATCCTAGGTGACTTAGACCTAGTAATCCAACAAATGAAAGGCAACTTTGTTACCAATGATAGAAGGCTAAGAGCTTATAGGACTGCTGCCACTGCAATACTTGATACATTCACTGAATCCAGGCTTGCCAAGATTTCAAGAAATCATAACATTCATGCTCACAGCCTAGCCACTTTCACTAGTACATGCAAGCTTCCCTTTGAGCCAAATCACCATTTCACTGCTGAAATAAAACATAGGCCTGCTGTCCCAAATAACATTAAAGACTGGCAAGTGTTCAAGTATGACGCTCAAATATAAAATTTTCTTACCTTACAACATGAATTTGCAGGCCTAAACATTGATGAGGATACCATGGAGGACCCACAACAACAAGCATTAAACAAAAATCAGCAAGCTGCAATAGCTGTAACAGCCAGACAGATCCTAAGCCCAACAGTCTTTGACAATGAAAACATTGAAGAGTTGAAACAAATGCATTTGGAGGAAATAGATAAAATAGAGGCTGAGATTATTGATCTAAGAGACAATTTTCTCCCGGTTGGCCTCACTCCACTAGAAGACATGTTTGATGCAAATGATGTGCCCAAAAAGCCAAAAATGCAGCCTATAAACACTGCCATAGAAGAATACAACATTGGGACAACAGAGAGGCCCAAAATGATCAAACTGTCTAAACCTTTGCCTCCTGATCAAAAACCAAAGTATGTAGATTTGTTCAAAGAATTCCAAGATGTCTTTGCTTGGTGTTATGAGGACTTGAAGTCCTATGATACCTCAGTAATCCAACACACCATTCCCTTAAAACCAAATCAAAAGCCTTTCAAACAAAAACTTAGAAGAATCAACCCCGTGCTCCTTCCCTTGGTTGAGAAGGAGGTAAAGAGGATGTATGAGGCAAGAATCATAGCACCCATCAGATTTTCTGAATGGGTGTCAAACTTAGTTCCCACAAGAAAGAAAACAAATGAGATCAGACTTTGTGTAGATCTCAGAAATCTAAATCAAGTCTCCCTAAAGGACCACTATCCTTTGCCCAAAATGGATCACATTCTACAGAGAGTAGTGGGGTCATCATGAATTTCCCTACTCGATGGCTTTTCAGGTTTCAACCAAATACTTGTTCACCCAAATGACCAAGACAAGACAGCATTTACCACACCGTGGGGTACATTCAAGTATGTTAAAATGCCTTTCGGCCTAAAGAACGCTGGTGCCACCTTTGAAAGGGAAATGGACATTGCATTCGCCAAGGAAATCCATGATTTCCTAGTTGTCTACCTTGATGACTTAACACCTTTCTCCAAATCTGATAAAGAGAACCTCAAACACCTAAGGCAAATATTCATCACATCTAGGAAATATGGCATTTCCTTGAATCCCAAGAAGTCTCTCTTTGGCCTTGAAGAAGGCAAATTACTTGGACATATCATCTCAAAGGATGGTATTAGAATTGATCCGGAAAGGATCCAAGCCATATTGCAAATCCCATATCCTAGAAATATAAAAGAATTGCAAGCATTCCTTGGGAAAATCAATTTCCTAAGGAGGTTTATTCCAAACTTGGCTGAGCTAATAAGAATGCTAAACAACATGCTCAAGAAAGATGCCAAGGTAAAGTGGTCTCTAGAGGCCAAGCAAGCATTTGAGGGCATTAAATCAGCCTTAACTCAAGCCCCAGTCCTCACAAGTCCAAAATTTGATAGGGAATTTATCATATTTTCATTTGCATCTGATAATACTATAGCTGCTGTCCTTTTGCAAAAGGATGATCAAGGAACTGAAAAGCCAATTGCATTTTTTAGCCAAGCCTTAAGAGATGCACCCCTGAAATACCCAATCATGGAGAAGCAAGCCTATGCCCTTGTTAAAGCAATCAAGGAATTCCGAATTTATATTTTATATTCACATGTGATTTCTTATGTGCCAAATTCTATTGTAAAAGACATATTAACCCAAGAGGGGTTAGAAGGCAAAAGAGGAAAGTGGATTGCTAACATTCTTGAGTATGACATAGAAATAAAACCAACCAAGCTAATAAAGGGACAAGGGTTAGCTAAACTAATGTCCGAAACAAACTTTCAAGCCTTAGACATCAACTAGCTGGACAATGAACTAGAGCTGGCAACTCCACAGATCAGTGACACCTTTTTGCAATCCCCATGGTATGCTGATATTTGCTTTGTATTGTTAAACCTGTGTGCTCCCCCAGGATTGTCCAAGACCAAGAAGAGATTTTTAAGAATGAAGGCTTCGAAATTTTGTGTCTTAGATGGTGCATTATTTTGGAAAAATCATGAAGGTATATTGCTTAACTGCTTAATTGTGAATGAAACTAACAATGTCATGAAAGAATTCCATGCAGGGGACTGTGGAGGACATCTATATTGGAAGTCCACTACTGATAAAATTTTAAGGGCTGGTTTCTATTGGCCCACTTTGTTTGCAGATGTAAAGAAGTTTGCCACCTCATGCCACAATTGCCAAATCTTTGAAGGCAAGAAAAAGCTGCTCCCTGTGCCTCTTAAACCCATCTCAACTGAGAAGCCTTTTCAACAATGGGGTCTTGACTTCATTGGAGAAATCCATCCCTTTTCCTCAGGCCAGCATAAGTGGATCTTAACAGCTACCGACTATTTCACTAAATGGATTGAGGCCATTCCATGTAGGCAAGCCAATGACACCACCATTATCCAATTCCTTGAGTGAAATATCCTTTCTAGATTTGGCTGCCCTGAGAAGATCATCAGACAATGCCGCTGCTTTCAAATCCAAAAAGATGATCAATTTTTGCCATAAATTCCATATCACTTTAGGCCATTCCACAGCCTATTACCCTCAAGGTAATGGCTTAGCCGAGTCATCTAATAAGAGCCTAATCAGTATCATTAAGAAGAACTGGCATAAAAAGCTCACCAATGCCCTTTGGGCAGACAGGCTTTCAACAAAAAAATCAATTGGGATGAGCACTTTTGAGCTTGTCTACGGTATCGAAGCCAGATTCCCATCTTCTTCGGGCATTTCCATTATGAGGCTGTTGCAGGAGGTTCAAGCTGAACCAAATGATATTCAACGAAGGATCAATCAGACCATTCACCTTCAGCATACCAGAGAACAGGTGTATGACAGAGCTCAAATGTTACAAGAAAGGCTGAAGAAGGCATTTGAAAAGAGGGCTAAAGCTGAGGATTTCTTTATTGGCGCCAAGGTTCTAAAGTGGGACTCAAGACGAGAAGACAAGGGAAAGCATGCCAAGTTTGACTTTATGTGGAAAGGCCCTTTTATCATCAGCGCTGTGCAAGGCAATAATACTTATTTCCTCAAATCTGAAGATGCCTCCGCACTTGAAGAAGGCCCGGTTAATGGCCGAGTATTAAAGCATTACCATGTTCCCATCTACTGAATGCAACTCAGGCCAGTGTATATATTTGTATATTAGTCTTTGTTTAGACTCAACGTTCTCTTTTTATGTTTGAATAAAGCAATTCGATTGCTAGGACAAAAATGCAGCACAGTTTTGAGTTAAAGGAGCAAAAAATGCAGCATTACAGTTCTCTTTTCTTTGAAATATTTCAAAGAAAGTATTCAATTTTGATACCTGTGCGCAAATAAGAGATAGATGGCTTCCCAAAGCAGAGTTCAACGCTGTTCTGAGCATTCGGTGTCAAAAGGGTAGCGCTGTTATTTATAACAGCAAGTTCTATTAAAAATGTTGCATTCAGGCTTCCAGTTCTTCAGTCAGTAGTATCAAAACAGAGGATTTTTTTTAGCGTTACATCTACAGCCTGTTCAAAGACAAGAAAAGAAGAGCTCCAGTTTTGTTCCCTTTTTGTGTTTAGTTCACAGGGTAGTTCTCAAGCAAAAGTGTATGCAATATAAAGCACGCAGAAGAAAGCAGGCGATGCTTTATTTTTCACAGTGTTTCAGTTAAGGAGGAGTGCTGCATTCAGAGGTTAAAGTTCTAGTCATTCAGCAGTTAGCACAGAAGAAATTTTCAATTAACAGCAACTACAGAGGATCAAGGCATTCTGACCTGCTGTTCTTGGCTCGTCAAAAGGAAAATCCATCCCCAAGTGGAGCCACTGTTAGCCTCCTGCTGCAGCAGGTTAATCATCTTTCATGATCGACATTTTTACATGCCAAATATGTCATACTTTGCTTGCTGCAATGCTCCATATTTGATACAGATGGCCAGAGAAGTATCTGTGAAAGTGAGCTAATCTAAATGCCACTGCTTTGTTCCAGTCTTGATGAGTAATCCATTTTGATTAGTTTTCAAGCATGAGAAGGCCAAACAGCTTAATCTTGGCTTCCCTGGGTTTCAATTTCATGTTGTAGAATATAGAGAATGAACATCTGTCCAAACAGCTTAATCTTGGTAGATTTGTAGTTAGGTAGAGAAACAAGGGTGCTCAACAGCTTAATCTGAGCCCCTGGCTGAAATAAGTGTAGAAGTAGATAGGAGCACAAGCAACAAGAAAGAATGAAAAGTTGGTTATGCTAGTTCAAGTGCACCCAAACCAAAAGAAGAGAAAATGCTAGGTGAGTAGGTCGGGTAGGTAGCTTTGTGGTTGCAGAATCATGGCTTGTGATCCATTTCATATTGTCAAGTGTTATATCTATCATATCACAAGTTGAAGGCAGTTGTTCAGTTGGAGGACTTCAAGCGAGGCATGACTAACTTCCCCTTCTTCCTCTTTCCCCAAATCACTCACTAACTTCCCCTAAAGAGGTCAAGATCTGCTTGATACCTCTTAGATTCATCATTCTCCATATCATTTGCCTTGGTGGAGATCTACTTCACTCAAGGAATGTTCACACTTCTTCTATCAGTCATTTTCCCCCATTGATAGCCTAAGACATCATTCTTAGCGCTTTTCCTCATCATTATCATATTCACTACTAACTTTATTATGTAACTCCCTATTTATTTCCCCTTCCCCTACTAAAACTATGTATATAACTCCCCTGTATACTTATCCCTTCCCCCTGGTTGAAAAATAACCATATACATCCTTGGGAATTGCTAAGTTTATCAGAAACTCAGCAAGAACCCACACTGCCCCCCTCTAACCATCTTCCAGATGCATTTCGGACTCCTTCCGATGCATAAAGCCCTTCATCACTCCATAAAACCCCTCTAATGCTTTTTGATTCCTTCACAAAGCATAAATTCCCTTCATATGTATAAAAAACCATCTTTTTGGCCTTGTTTCTACGTTTTCCAAGGCACAAACCCTTTTAAAGGCCTAAAATCCTTCTCAAATCCATTGAAATCCTCCCAAGTGCCTTTGGGCTCCTTCCAAGGCATAAGAATACAAAAACCATGAAAAACCTTCAAAAAATGACAAAATTCTCCCTTTTTGGCTATCGGACCCCTTCCGATGCCTTAGAATCCATCCGAAACACCAAAGGCTACCCCTCCGAATTCATTTTTCCTTTGCATTTTAATAAAATGCATGCTCCGATGAGAAAAGGATCTATTTGGTCCCCCTCTGATGCGATATCGCTATCGAGAGGGGGCAGTGGCATATTATAAGCGAAAATGGCTAAGTCTCAAGGCATGTGCCCTCCCTCCGATGCGATATCACTGTCGGAGGTCGGGCGATAAGATGTGTTTACTCTATGTTGCATTGCCGAAAGCCCGGGCCGGACCCGATTTCAAAATAATAAAGGGCTTGCAAAGGCATTTCGGGTCCGATGGGTTTCGCCGTTTCTATGTGGCAACCCCATGACCCCGCCGATAGTGAAATGCCGACGTAATCTCTGCCGTCCATCGCCTTCACCAAATCAACGGCCCATGCTTGATCAGTGATCACCCCTTATGTTTGGCTCCGACATGGCGGAGCCGAAATATTATCAGGGCGGGTTTGTAAAAGCTTTCGGGTTTGTAAGGTCCCCGGGCACAGCAAATGTCGGAGCCGAAATATTATCAGGGCGGGTTTGTAAAAGCTTTCGGGTTTGTAAGGTCCCCGGGCACAGCAAAAAGGGAGGTCTCTGATATTCCAGAGCCGATAATTTATAAAGGGTAGTTTTGAAAGGCATTTCGGGTCCACAAGCTATATCGCTCCATCAGAGGTTTTATTTTTTGGGACCAATGGTCTGCCCTGATGCGATTTAGCGCCAGCCATTGGATCGGCCCGCACTGGATCCAACGGCCAGCATTTAATCTAATGAACAGTGCTGCGCCCACCCATATTTTTCGCGATTTTTGCTTGTAAAATGGGCATTTTTCCTGTTATAAAGGAAAAGGGGCTATTTTTCATATTATTCATATATATGCCGCGCGAGCCTCTTCATCAAGGAAACAGGGTCATTCTTTAATCAATTTCGATCGCCCCAGGCCCAGATTAGCTCCAAACGCAGGGTTTTCACCTCGGCAGGCCTTCAATGACCCTTTACTTATCCAGTTCATGATTTTAAGTGTTGCTAAAGCTTTTTGAGTCGGCCAAGGGCCGACAACCACCCAAAAGTAACAAAGCGCCTCGCAACAGGTACTTGAGCCAAATAATGGCCACTAATGAGATGATGTGACAGTTTAGAGCATTTTTGAAACCAAGAAAGACTAGGAAGCGACAAAGAGTATCAGGGAAGCAGCAGAGAGTATCAGTCAAAATATGCCGAAGCAGATGAAAACAGAAGGGCCCCAGCAGATTCAGCAAAGCATCATTAAGCTGTTATGGCTCCCCAACTTAGAGTTATGGCCATGAGGCCAGCACACAACTCAAAGACCTCTCTACACTCATTTCAGAGGCTGCAGCCTCATGCGCAGCCCTTGTTTACATGACTTGAGATGCTAGTTGCCCCAGCGCAGCTGTTTTAATATGTTTTATGCATTTATTTCCAGCATAGATTAGTTTCAGTGACAATGATTGCACAGATCTCTTTGATCTATTTTCAGAGATATTTTTGAGATATTTTCCCCCTTGACACCTGTGCAAGGGAGGTCTGTAGTTATTTTTCTTTATATACCACCCTCTGCACTATTTTAAGGGTGTGGTTGGTTAATGTACTCGAGGAGAGACTCGCACTGTATATCTAATATTTTCTATAATCAAAGACTACTTACAAGTTTGGAGAATGGACTGTTTGATGTGTTGTTAATGGTTCCAAAGAGTGAATTATGGAATTCTTGTGCTGCTATATGATCAATAAGTGTTCCTAACCTCTGTTATTTCAATTTCATATATGCTCAAGTCACAGAACAAAGGATTGGTTTAGAATTTGCTTAGCTGCACTCTATGCTCAGTTTTTGTGGCTTTTTAATGTTTTCCTCTTGATTTAGGCATAAATATGAATTCTTTTATGGCTCATGTTTGATCTATTTCACATATCAATGACTGTTATCTAAGAATTCTTAGCTGCTCCTAGATAGAGCTCATTCATTTTCCCGCTGCTAACTTGATTTGAGAGATTCTTTGTTGCCTCTCATTCCTTAGCCTTCAATCCATCTCCATTCACCTTGAGTATTGTTTCATGAGTAGCTACCTTGCTCCTCATTCCTCTTGTGACCAAGAAAACGCACCAGCAGTCTTACACCATGACTCCATGCCCAATGGTTTGAAACTTACCACACTATGCTTTGCCTCTCTACTTGAAACCATCATCCTTTCCACCAAAACTTAAACAAAACCCCTGAACTCAAAAACTAGCCTAAAATCATCATCAATAAAGCTAAATCAGAAAGAGAGAGCCCTCTCTGATTGCAGGTAGGCTAGGACCTGCAATCCAAAGATTGGTTTGTGGTTACCTCGGCCATATCCTTTAAAGGAGCTTAAGGACAACCTGAGTGATAACACCAGTAATCTCCAATCTTCACGAATTTGATCTTTACCTCCATACCAATGTTCACTTCTTTCATTTTTAGCGGCACGGTTATATCCAGATTCTCAACCTGCAGTGCTTCAACCTTGCGGTGACCTTCTATTTCATGGATGTTAATCTTTCGTTGATCGTCGTCCTCTTGTTTAGTAGTTACATTATAACATTCTAATGCATGGCTCAGCTGAGTAGCCCATTCAGGCTGAATCGGGTCTAAAGGATCCTACGATATCCTAAATATTGTTGCTTTCACCTCTTGTAGTGCTTCATCAATACTATCAAACATGTATTCAAAACTGAATGTCATTATGAATCCTTCACGCAAAATATCCCATTCAACTATCCCATGGCAGAGATCTATTTCTACATACTAGTTCATCAGTAAAATATCCAAGGTATGACAGAACAAGTGCACCCATTCAGGTTGGGGCTTCTATCCATAAGCCTGAGCCGATTTGGCCAAGTGCACACATGGATCATCTTGCCCATCATACTTGTCTGTAATTCGCACCTTCGGCTTCCCAAAGCATGTCCTCATCATCCTCCTACATTCACACCAATCATCAAAGCTTCCCTTATGGGTACCCCACCATCTGGAGGGAGTAGCGCATAATGCCCAGTCCAACACCTAGAAGAGTTGCTTTTCTAGTACCTCTCTCTCAAATGCATCCTGAAAAATATATACATCATTCAGGCCATCATAAGTAGGGAGATTTCTTACTTTTGACAATGCACAGCATAGCGACCGGGTCATCATGTTACAACTCAATGTGGTTACTTCATGTAATTGATTCTGCCAGCGCTCTAATTCTTCATCAAATTTTGAGGTGTAGGAACTCTCGCGATCCCATGTAATTTTTCCAATTACAGTGGGATTCACCCAATATTGGTCTCGCACTATTATCTTTTATATATAGTCCAGATCATCATCACTCTCATAATCGTGAACTGGTTCAGTATAACATGGTCCTTCAGCAAGATCTAGGGGTACTATTACGCAGAGTGATTTCTTCTCAAATATCATATTTTTCTTCTTTAGGTTGATTACCCCATTCATATCGATAGCCTAATCAATTCCCAGGACCATAGGATAGGGGTTTATATCATCCAAACTTTCTATCACTTCAAAATCAGCTAGTGCACTCACACCTTCAATATCTACATTCACCCCCTACAGCCACCCCATGGAGATGATCTTCTGCTGATTCGCCATCATTAGCTGAATCGGACACCATTGCAGTGCGGGTCTCCCCATTCGTTCCCAAATCTACCTCGATAGGACGTTCGTATTTGACCCTAGGTCCAAAATAACCCGATCCATTTCATACCCTCCTATCTGTGTGGTCAGTATCATCTCCCATCCCGTCCTTGTTTTATGCTTACTAAGATTTTGTACTACGTGCGGCTCAGTAGGAGTGTTTCTGGCGCATCTATTTATGAGCTCATGTAGCCCCTTCACAGCCTTGCTATCATGAAATAGCTTCATGCAGGTCTCCAAGAATGTTGTAAGCATAGAAGGGTCCATCTCCTAATCAGGCTTGTCTTTGCTTCCTGAGGTGGAGGCCTCAGTGAAGCTCTTCTTCGCTTCAATGAAGGTTTCTTGTGCGTGCTCCAAATCGAACTCAACCTCCTCCGCCAGAGATTTGTGCACCCATGTACTATCTTCAGGTTGTTTCCCCTTGTCGTCTCCTGTTGTGATTCCACTTCGGAGCACTATATTCATGTTCGCATCCTCTTCCCTCGGCTCAAACCTCATCATCTATAGGTTCTGAGTTGGCGGAGGTGGTAGCGCCCCTTGGTCTCATATCCAAGCTATCACCGTAGGATAGTCTTCCATTTCATGATCAAACAAAGTTCAATACTTGCATGATAGACATGTTGGGTTAGTGAAATCACATGCATAATGTACTGGTCCTCCGCAATTGTAGTAGATCAACTGTCCTCGACCTCTGCCAGGTCCTCCTCCACCTCGACCTCGTCTGCACCCCTGAAATATTGTTTGCGCCATCCCTGCACTCTGTTCACGGGGCTGCATTTCTGCCTGAACCCTATAGGCAGGAGTTCTATCCATCATTAATTCAGAACTCTGAAAATTATTCTCATCATTCCCTATCGACCTACAAAAGTTGCAGAACAGTTGTTGCAGTGTTTGTACAAAATTCTGCAACAAATAAGAGTTATCCATGGCATGTTTTCCTGCTACCTGACATATCCATAATGCAAGCCCCGCATGTGGTCTTGCTTGAGCTTCTGGCCTTAAAGGCATCGGCCCTCCTCCTGCTAGGTAGTTTGTAAAGATCAGGCAATGGTCTTTGTCATGCCCCTGACCCTTCCATTTCAGACACCATACCTCTTAGCACACTTCTGGCTAAACTATTCTATCCTAATTCAAGCTTTGCATCTCAAGCCAAATATTTTCAACTGCGCATGGATTTGCTAAACCCCCATATTTGGATCTTACATCAGTGTTTCATGCAACCTCATTGTGATCTCCAAGGCCTTTGCCTAAGTCATTATCTTTTGTTGTGATAGTGCAACCCTTGGGTGTGGCAGCAGAGAAGCCACAAACCACTCGTGATGTTGTCTGTCTATTAGGTTCATGTTAGCTTTGTGGATTATACACTTCAACCTATAATTGAGTTACCAAGGTGTCTCACCTAGTTGCATCATGATTTCTTTGAACCCTACAATCAACTGTGCTTTAGATTTAGGCCTATTGAATTCTCTATTCAATGTTGTCTGGATGTCTGCTACTCAAGCATTCGATTTATCATTAGCGTACTTGATATACCAAGTTAGCGCGTGATCCTACAGAGCACTAACCATTGTCACCTTCTTCATGTTGTCATCTGTACTTCCTTGAGATTCCCATACAACTTTTACAATGAACCAGAATTGGTTCAGGTCGTCATTCCCCCAGCCTTTCAACAAAGGCAGCTTCACTGAATTTGACATACTGAACTGTGGTGGAGGTGGGGGTGGTACGGGTGAAGTTGCAGGTGATGGTGGTGAAGTTGGAGGTGGCTTGGGTGGAGGTGGTATTCATGAGAATCCTTGTCTTATTAATTGAATAGCACTTCACAGAGAAACTTGTGCTATCCCTTCTTCGTCACCTCGTGAAGGCAAAATCAATGTACTATATTCAGGGCACTTATTTCCTTCGTTCCTATAAGATTTTGTGCTTCGCATAGCTCCAAACATAACGGTAGATGCATAACCTGTTTTTCGCACAATGGCATTTTAATCCAAGTATTGAAATATTTCATGTAGTTACCTCATATTCCTTTGAATAAGCATCACTTCATGTCACTATAGTTGATTAAGGTGTCGACTGCGAATTCAGCTACAAATCCTCCTATGACATGATCGAGCCAATGATCGACAGTGAGGGTGATCTTGTCCTCAAATTCTTCCAATTTTTGTACTAGCTCTGGGGTCCAAATAATAGGATCGTCAAGTTTCCACTTTCCTTGGCTATCTGCTAGCTTCGTGATCCACTTGTATAGCTCAACCAGAAAGGAGAAGAAAAAGACTTCATGGATCTTTGTATATAGGTGTCTGTCTAACCAGTTTTCCTTTCTTAGTCGCAGGTTTTTGTTCTCCTGCGCCGCGAATTCATGGATCTTCCTATCCAACCAGTCTCTAATCTCTTTCTTAGTCAAATTCCAGTGATATGACATCACACATCTCTTATTCAGATTGTGGTCCTAGCAACAGAACCATTTTTTGGCTTGAGGGGGCCTAACCCAAGTTCAGTGTTAATCAGGGAAACAAATCCCTACACTACTGGCCCTTTCGGCATTAGCCCGTGGAGCACTGTTATAGACATATTTGGGAGCTTCAACCCCAATCACATATATCCACAAACCAAGGGCTTCTAAACCCCTAAAAGTGTTGTTTCAAACCCTAAAGGATCAAGGTCAACTAATTACATCATTTCCCAGAAGTTCTCCCTGAAAAACTGCTCAGAACTAGTCAAAACTGGACCATACACACTGCTCCATGCTGAGGGTGTGATGCATCTCACCTACTACACAAAAAGGGTGCATTGCATACTGAAAATCCCTTCGGTAGGGTACTAAGAGCAAGAGCATACAAATGGCAAAAGCAGTTTGCTAGGTGGAAACTCAAAGAATCTTCTAGAAACTGCTCATATGACACTTGCCTCTCTGAATTTTCCCAGGGATGAGTAAGAGATCATGAAATATCCAAGTGGAACCAAAAACTATTAGTGAAATGACACTAATCAAAATCCTAGAAGCTAACTCACTCTCCTACAAACATCTATATATGGATCCCTCATCCTAGAGATCCAAAGGCTGGAATTTTGTAATTTGTAAGGAAGTGCTGTTGGTTTCTCTTTGAGACATTATGTTGTTGGGTGATCTTGATTTTTATGAGGTGAAGAGGGCTTTCATGCTAGGAGTATGATGCTAGATTAGACAGCATGGTTGTAATTCTCTCTTCTACTAGAAGTCTAGGCTAGAGACGTATTCGGCATCGTAAAGCCTGGTAACTATCGTTTTCATCGTAGGTTGGGTGATTCCTCCTCTTTGATATGACAAGTGCCAGTACGAACTTGTGCTCCCACGTACTATCAAGTATATATTGGGAGACCACAATAGGCTATATCCTTTATCCTTAGGAAGCCATGTCTACCGTCCCATCGATCGCACTGGACTGAACACAACATTCGGGAATATTGACTGCTATACCATATAAAGTATTCTGCAGTTTTGCGATTGGTTTGGTAATCCCTTTGTCTAGATTTCTAGAGTAGTCACTTTTGTTCCTTTTCAGACTCCTTAAAAGAAAAGGTCCATCTGAGCACTTGTCACTTTAGGCTCATTAAAAATCGAAGGCGACTGGAGTCATCTTTAGCTTTTTCTCGACTCTTAAAAATTGAAAAAGCAAGTTGTGTCAAAGCGTCATAAAATTTATTTTAATTGGAATAACATCATTGTTCCCACATTGGTCTGAGGTTGAGAAAAATGGAGCCCACCTATCAAGGATTTCCCCTTGGGGGGAATCCTAGTCCTTTCTCTTCTTGGGGAGATGTTGGTGCTCCACACATGGCTACATTGTTCCTTCCAGGACTCACAATTGGCCTGCCATTATGGCTTTCCTCAACCTTTGTCATTCAAAACACCACAATTCCTCAGTAATCAAATCAGCAACCAGATGATCCTGAAGTCGCTCCCCCACCTTCTACTTTGTTTGTTTCTCCCTCTCCTTCTTCCTCTTCACTTGGTAAAACTAGTAACACTAAAAACCAGGTAACTGAGAAGAAGAAGAAAGGGAAGGAGAAGAAGAAGAAGAAGCTAATGACGAAAGGGGGAAACCATGCATCGTCTAGCGAAAATCCACACAGTGCACCTTCCAAACCTAAATCTCCATGTGTCATTTGCAAGGGAGACCACTGTCATTGAGATTGTCCCTGCATCCCATGGATCTTGAGGGACTGGTCTCCCTGCTTACACAACCTGGTGTCTTCAACCTTTGATGATCATGTTGAGAGCACACCATCAACTAGTGAAAACGAAGTCAATGGACAAAAAGGAAGATCTAAATTTCCTTGTAGACTGTGTGAAGGCGATCATGCCCTCCACCATTGTCCTTTCCTAGATGAAGCTAAAAGAGTCTTGGATAACCATCCTGCTTCACCGCAGCGACTTCCTCCTGGATACAAGAAACTCTTTCCAAGTCCATCGCTAGTTGAAAATCTGATTGACACACCTTTGTTGTTGGTCGAAGCATCTATCATTGAAGATAAACCCTATGAGTCCACACCAGACCAAATTCAACAGGTTGAGACAGCAGTTGACCCAGTCTTGTCTTCAGAAGGTCCACCTTTAGATGATACAGTCACCAAAGAGAATGAGAATGACACTGTTCAAATTCTTTTTGTTAACACAGAATTCGATGAACATGGGGGCAATCTACCCGTTCCTTTACCGCAGGAAGGAAGTTGGTTAGAGATTCATCCGACCATTTATTTGGTCCCTCCTCCATGCAATCTAGTCATTTCCTTCGATTGGAATCTACTAGGGAGACCCCGCTTACCATCTAATGTACCATTCTGAATCATAGTACAAGCTTACAGAATGATCATGGCTGGTACTATCATAGATGAAGGGGCTTCTATGAGTATCCTTTCCTCAACTGCATGGAAGCGCTTGGTTTGCCATCGCTTATGCTTGAGATTCGAAATCTATCAGGCTTCAACAAAGGAACCAATCGACCGCTAGGGATCCTTCCAAATTTTCCTATAATTTTGAGAAGGAACAACATTCATCTAAACATGATGGTAGTCCAAGGGCCTCTAGATTACAATCTACTCCTTGGGCATGACTACATTTAGAACATGGGAGCTATTGTTTCCTCACTCTTTCGAGTGATGTGTTTTCCGTATGAAGGTAGAATGGTCCAGCTTGTTGACCAACTTTCATTCCCTGGTTCAAACACAACTACTAGTAAAATACCTTACCTAACTAGTCTTTTTGCACAAAGAATGTCTCCTCAACCTCTAGTCCGTCCACCTGATGAGCGTGAGTGATCTGGTGAATGTGACTAAACCCAGGGGGCATGCGCCCTGGTCTGCTTCGGTAGGAAAACCCCAGATATAAGATGTGTTTCCTTGTAGCATATATGACTAGTTTGACACACCCGTCCGTTTAGGAAAATGGGATTAGACTGGGAAAGGATTTCCTCATCGAAGGTTATGTGATTGGAAATTCCCGCCATTCACCTTTGTCTGTTTCGAACAGATCCAATGAAGTGTTTTGTCTCCAAATGCAGACAAAACAATCTCGCTAATGCAAGAACTTCCATATGGTAACCTGGAAACTTTACTCTTCTTTATACTTGGGGGCATGCAAACCTTTTTGCGCAAGTGAAAAGAGACCAGCGTAACTCTAACCCCGTAGTTTTTGCTAACTTCAACTGCTTAAGTTAGGTGATTGGTTTGATCAACCATTCGCCTTTTGAAAGGGCCAAATGGCACCAAAAAAGTAAAGGAGATTGTTTCCCACTGAGATACTATCCACCCTAACCTTAGTAGTTCTTTGACCACTAGGACAGTAGTTGTTCCTAGCTTACATACAAAAGGCTCTGGAGCAAAGTTTCGTATGGGGCAAGCTCCCTAAAAAATGAACCTACTAATGAGAGAGATCCTTATTATATGACTGGCACGAGCATGTTTACGCGAAGTTCAAGCTCGTTAAAAAATAAACCTAGCAATGAGCATATGTTCCCCCAGAGTTCAAGCTCATTAAAAGATGAACCCACCTTCGGTAAATAACCTTTGTGATCGCATAGCTATCAGCTTTTTAACCTTGGTCTTGTTCTTATCATCACCTCCACTCTTTTTTAGCTGATCATACGCCTCCATTTGATTATTTACCCCTTTTAGGAACAGTTGCGACGAGTGATTCTATTAACCACCTTCTTTACACTGCTGTGATTGAAAAGTTCCAAACCTTACCTGGAACCAGTTGCTATCCAAAAACATCACTCCTTCCTCAAAAAACGAGTCTCCTTTAAGTTCTTTTTAGACTCATAAAATATGAAAAGATTACCAAGCAATTGGCCTCTTCAGCTTGTTAAAGTGATTAGAAGTGCCATCCCTCCTCTATATTTTAATATTTTTGGACTTGAGAGATCATTACACAAAAAGATCGAGCGTTTGTCTTGTTCGGCTCGTTAAAACTATCGAAAAGTCATCCCTTTCATATTATTCTATACTTTTTTGGACTTAAGGGATTATATTACGAAAAAGGACTACTGGAGTTGCCTTTCCATCTCTTTTCAGACTCTCTAAAATTGAAAAGGACCAAGTTATCTTTATTGTTAAACTCATTAAAACAATAGTGACAAACTTGTCCATGCAGACAAGAACGCGTTCCACTGTTGCTAGGTTCACTAAAACATAGCGACATGTTCTCCCGAAGGGAAAATTATAGAACAAGCATATGTTAACCTCCTCAAGCTTGACAAAAATAAAGAGGTATTGGTCAATAATGACTGGGGAAAAGGGGAAGAAAACTTGAATAAATTCATCGGTAGCAGGTCGCTCTTGAACATGACACTTTCCCTCCATCACCATGATTGAGTCGGGTTGGGTTATTCCGTTCACCAGTCATATCACCATTGGTCCTATATACCATCCATTTTGGGGTTAACACTACCAATCCATCCCAGTGTCACCAATATGTTCAAGAGGAGTCACTCAGAGAATTCACCAACCCAGCTAATGTCTCATCTGCTGCAATACTTGAATGCTCCATTCTTTCATGACTGCCACCCTGGACCTTGTATCATCGGATCGTTTTCACCTCCACAAAATCATTTGCTCTGTTCCATGTCGTAGATGTGGGATTCATTAAGGCCCTCCTATGATGGGTCACTTCTTGTCGACATCAGCTCATTATCCAAGAAGTTGACTTAGGAACAACCCTTTCAGTACTTTGAAGCTTGCATGCCTCAATGGAAATTTTCTCACTTCCAGTGAAAGGTTTACATCAATGGCCTTCGACCGAAAGATTTTGCGTGTTGTTCGAAATCAACTCATGTATTCACACCATGTGGATTTTACTGCAGTACCTTGAGGGTCATTATCATTATCGGTGATTCCTCTCATGCCTGTTAATAGCTTACATCACTGGCTGGTAATCAAGTAATGTCTTTCCATGTTCGACATCAAAACATCTTTTCACATGGATCGACTTATACTTTGGGTGAAGATTGAACGAGTTTGAAGACCCCGGATCTATTTTCATCCATCCAGGCTACGATATATTCAAGAAAATAAAGACATCAAATGTACATCATAGCTACATAGATAATCATCCAAGCTAAGCAATGATGGCTCTACCAGAATCATCAGTGTGCTACACAGACGATTGTCTGTCCTATGTACATGAAAATGAATTTATAAAGTTGAGCATGGGAATGCCCGCCTTAGCTAGATCATGAAAATATTATGAAGATAATGTATTGTATTGTATCTTATTACAGGTCACCTTCCAGTTCGGAAAACCTCGGATCCTCATGATAAAGAATTTCACCCGACATCAGAAGATTTATGACCTCATGCTTTAGGGGGTAACTGTTATAGACATATTTGGGCACTGCAACCCAAATCACATATGTCCATAAATCAAGGGATTCTAAAACCCTAAAAGTGTTGTTTCAAACCCTAAAGGATCAAGGTCAACTAATTACATCATTTCCTAGAAGTTCTCCCTAAAAACCTGCTCAGAACTGGTCAAAACTGGACCATACAGACTGCTCCATGTTGAGGGTGTGATGCATCTCATCTGCTACACAAAAAGGGTGTAATACATACAGAAAATCCCTTCTATAGGGTGTGATGAGCGAGAGTAGACAAATGGCAGAAGCAATTTTCTAGGTGGAAACTCAAAGAATCTTCTAGAAACTCCTCATATGACACTTGCCTCTCTGAATTCACCCAGGGATGAGTAAGAGATCATAAAAACTCAAAGTGGAACCAAGAACTATTAGTGAAATGACACTAATCAAAATCCCAGAAGCTGACTCACTCTCCTACAAACATCTATATATGGATCCCTCATCCTAGAGATCCAAAGGCTGGAATTTTGTAATTTGTAAGGAAGTGTTGTTGGTTTCTCTTTGAGACATTTTATTGTTGGGGGATCTTGCTTTTTATAAGATGAAGAGGGCTTTCATGCTGGGAGGATGATGCTGGATCAGACAGCTTGGTTGTAATCCTCTCTTCCACTACTTCTATCAATAAAGCTATTTGAGTTTTCCTCATATGCTTGTATATATGTGAACCTTGTGTTGATATATGCATTTGTATGGTTAATGTACATCTGATCCTACATTGTTTACGGTTATAGATCTTTATGCTTTGATGGTATTTTACTGCTTTGACTCTACATGTGTTCTTTGAAGTGGGATAGTTGAGAAAGGAGTGGCAAAAGCTCTATCAAGGGAGAGAGGAAACGAGCAAGGAGACTAGCGAAAGACTGAGGTTGGTACTCTCTGCTTCTCTCTCATTTATCTATCATAAAGGAAAACACAAGTAACTTTGGTTTGTTTGTTTCTAAGATAGCTACCCATTTTAGTGGGACTAGCAGCTCTGAATGGACACTATTTTTACCGATAACAAGCACAGGCCGAAGTCTCACTCGAAGCAGTATGGGTGGATGTTGGAACCAAGTTTTCACACCCTGAGATGGTCATGATGTCAGTTTATTCCCTTTATTCCTGCCTTCACGCAGGTTACTTCGCCCTAGGGCTTGCCAGACAAGCCCTTGATTCTGCCCTTCAATACCTTCATGAAAGGGTAAGATTTCCCTTCACACAGCCCTAACCTGTGGCTTAGGTACTTTTGCACAACTATGGCATTGTACTGTGCAGATTCCTAAACTAGTCTAAGTGTCTTACTTATCTCATTAGATAATCATAGTTAGTACCGCGTAAACAAATATCCTTAATTGCGTTCAATTATCCAATGTAATTGCATTCATTCACACATCATATAGGCATTAAAAAGGGAATTCATACATAAAATGACAAGATGCATTAATTGGAAACAATGACATAGAATTGCAAAAGACTCTTCTTTATTGATATTTCCAAGTAATTACAGACTCTATCCACCCTGCGCACATAGCTGCAAGGGTCCACGCACTTAGCTGCGGAATTTCTCCCTAGGCCTCTGTGCACTCAGCTACAGAGCCTCTACCTACACTACGACCTGAAACTTAGACTTCTTACTTCAGAGCTATGACTCTCTTAAATTGTGTGTCTCTAAAACTACTTAGAGCTTGGCTATTTTTATACAATCCCATGGTCTACAGACCATGGGTAGATCTCTTACAGCTGACTTTACTTTACAAAACTAAGGGAGGACAACCCTTTATGACTCATGACACCTTCGTGCTCTGCAACCACAAAATGCGGAGTATTTACAATTTTCTTACAAAATTTGACCAAAACATGGGCTTTTAGCCCCAAAACTATCCTTTGGGGATCCTGTTCCCAACAGTAGGACATAAATCCTGAATGATTTTAGGGCTTGGACAAGGGTATATTCTTTCTTCTCTATGATGCCATATATCAACTGAACATCTCTCATTACTTTGCTAAAAAAGGCAATGGGCTTCTCATATCCATCATCATTTTTTTATAGTAGAACAACAGCTAAGGTAGTGTCATAGGCAAAGGAAAATATACTAAAGGGTTTTGAGTAGTCTGGACTAGCTAGTATTAGGGCTTCTGAAATAGTCTTCTTGATCTGGGGAAAATAATCTCTAGCCTGTACTATCCATTTGACTTCATGATCCTTTTTAAGCATATTAGTAATATCTTTGACTATCTTAGCATAATTAGGTATAAATCTTCTCAAGAAATTATTTTTCCTAGAAATGCTTGAATTTCCTTTTTATTTCTAGGTAAAGTAATTACCTCGATTGCTGAGACTCTTTTTGGATCAATAAAAACTCCTTCCTTTGAGATTATGTGTCCCAATAGCTTCCCTTCTTTCATTGCAAACAATGATTTTTTGGGATTAAGTGAAATCCCATATTTCCTACACCTTTCAAAAACTTTCCTCAAGTGCTTCAAATGTTTCTCATTAGAATTAGAAAATACAGTTAGATCATCAAGATAAATGACAATGAATTTATTTATCTTACCAATAAATGAAAGATCCATTTATCTTTGAAATGTTGTTCCAACATTGATTAGACCAAATGACATTCTAGCATACGTAAATGTACCCCGAGTTGTAAATGTTGTTTTTTCTCTGTCTTTTGGACTAACCAAAATCTAATTATATCGAGAGAACCCTGTTTGGTCAATTTAGTGATGTCTAAATTGAAACTTTTTAAATGTCAACCCGGGGCTCGTAAGCTGATGAAGTGATGTGTACTGTATGTACTTAGGCAACTGTTTCTTAAGCTTTTGTCGTTTTTAACTTTTTAAGTTTGTTTTCAAATATATTTCTCCTACTGTGATGTGATGGAAATGAAATAAAGCGAGTGAAGTGTGTGCGATTGTGATGAGTTCTAAATGATTTCTTAAGACTTAAAAGTATTCTACAAGAAAGCTTTGAACAACAACTGAAATGAAATCAACTCTTAGAGGAAAATGAAGGCATCAAATAAAAGACTAATGACATTGGCCCAGTATCTCTGCTGCTGCAAGAAAATGAAGATGAAATCTATGTCAAATCTAGCTAACAATAAAAAATAAGCAATGTGAAACTTGAAGTAAATCTACATAAAAGAAAGACTAGTCACAAATACTTTAACTTCTTCTTAACCTCTTGTCTTTTAACTGAATATATCATGTGAGAAACAGTTAAAAATAAGCCAAGCAATTATGAGTTCTTGAGCAACTAAACCAAGCTATGCTAAGTGATATTTTGGTCCTCAATAAAGATATTAAATTATGGAGAAGAAACCATCAATATGTAAACAACTTGATGTCTAAAAGAAGAAAGCAACTATGCACATTAAAGAAATGATAGTAAGGAAATAAAGGCTGCAAAACAAAGAAGGTCAGCAACATAGACAAGATGATCACAAGTGTCACTAGTTGTGAAAAAGAAAAGAAAGAAACTGTCCCGGGCACGCCTAAGAAACCTGCATAACACACTGATCAGTCATGGAAAAGTGCAGAAATATAAATAAGCAGAATTCAACATTTATATACAGCTATTGTACATGATCGAAACGCAGCAATCAAAGGCATTTTGTACAACTATTATACATAAAATGAGAAAAAGAAATGCAGGAAATTAAAAAGCACTATACAGGCCTTAAGTAAACAGGGGCCCTCTGCCTACTCCAGCCGGCTCAATGATCAGTTACACGCTCAAATGGAAAACAGTCTTCTCATATATTATGCATCAAAATAGAAGTACAGTGGGGAGTTCAAAATTACATATCAGCGGCTAACTATCCAGCGTTCAAAGATGCTTTATTTATAACAGAGGAAAGCAAACTAACTTAACGAAAACTAAGCTATTCAAGCAGCTGTGTAAAAACACGTAATCTTCCCGCGTCCTCGGATTTAGGCAACGGTCGTTGTGGGCATTCAATATGTTGTTGGATTCATGTTTCCCACTGTCTTCGTGGCTGAGGAAGATGCCACCTGTTCTTCACGTGCTCTAAAACAGAACACGCAGAGCCGTGCCACCGCCAATGGCCTCTGTTGACCAGATTTGCCTTTGCGTTGACTACGGGTTTTTATGACCAGTTTGGGTGAGCTGGAGGGACACACACCATGTCCTTGGTTCCACGAACTTTCCCATGTGGCTCTTCTTCCCGGAGGACACCTGGAACATATCGTTTAATAAAACAGCTGCGGAATCTGGGGTTGGCTGTGGAAACCGGGATCAGCTGCGGAAACCCTGTGTGAGCTGCGGAAATGCAGCACTTTGAACCAAAATTCTAAACCAACAACACAGTGATTAGCATAATTAACAAACCATGTAAAAAGTCCTAAAATACAATGATTTGAGCAATTTGATGGAGGGAATGAGTGGCAAAAGAAGGAAATGAATAGGAAAAGGAGGCTGAGAGGATGTGTAAAGGAGTGCAGGTTTGAGGCTCAACATACCCCCACTGTGAAGGTGTTGCATGTCCTCATGCAACCAAAACTTTGTCATTGTTTTTCAATCCATGTGCTCAGATGCTTCTGCCAAAACATCCAGCCTTCTTCTCTTTCTCCTTGATGCCAAAATGGTCCTCGGTTTCTTGACTAAACACCTGAATTTCAAATTGATCAATGCCCTGCTCAGTTCTTACATTTTCTCTTCAATTTTCTGTTCTTCTTCTGCCAGAGTCCTAAGTGAAGCATGGTATTGTCATGGACAATTTTGTCCACCTTGCTTTGTTCTTTCAATGCTTCGTTTTCTTGTTTAATATGCTAGTTCAGGACTTCTAGCTCAAACACCTCCTGTTTTAAAGATTGGACCTGTTCATCAAGAGGCAATATAGTGCTTGGACCTGCAACTGATTGGTCCAAGGTCTCCAAATAATTGTATACCTCCTGCTGGTCAGCGTCAGTTTCAGGTGTTCTTCTTGGCCTGAACTCAAATTCTTGAGGACTGTTTTCTCTTTCCTGCTGAAAGGGACTTTCCTCTCGTGGAGGACTTGGCTCAATGATTAGCTGTGTTGGAGTCTTTTCAGGTGTGCCTTCTCCCAAGAAATCAATGAAATGTGATTGTTTTTCTTTAGTCACACTCATTTTTTCTTTAAGTCTACCGCTTCTTCCCACTTGTATACTAGTGCTCTTTTGCTGACTACTCTGTTTTTCTTTCTGTTTCTTCTTTGAGAGAGCAGTAGCTTGGAGTTGTACTAGTCTATCAGCCAAGGTTTGAGAGTCTTCTTCTACTGATGGTTCAGGTGATGGATATGATTCTTGAACAATTGTTTTCCCTTTATCCTTTTTCTGTTTCTTAGTTTTATCTCCCTTTTCTTCTTCTTGAGCAGTTTCCTCAGTTTCTTTTGTAGGAAGATCTTGGGCTGTAGCACCTCTTTCTCTTCTCCTACTTCTTTTTGGGACTCTAGGGGAACTGCTAGAGGCTTAAGTTACTTCTTGGAAATGGTTTTTGGTTAGAAACTTTTCCCATGTATCCTTGTTACTCTTTAACTGCTCTTCTATGAGAATTTTAATGAACCCGTGATGATACAAGTGAGATTCAATATGGCCTACATGCTTTTGGACAGTGAAACTCATTTTCTTTAGGCTTGCTAACAGAAAATAGGGTAAATTGAGGGCATGGCCATCCATGAAATTCATCATAATTCTTGCATGGTACATATACATAGTGCCAAAGCGGCCCTCACATGTGATAAAATTTTGAACAAGTAACAACAATGCAGTCCATTCTTCCTTAATTACATGTACAGGAATCCCCTTAGTGAATATTGAAGTGTCCATACCTGGGTTCTTAAGCATGTCTTTCCATCCTTGGTCTTCCAGCCCTCTGTTCTTAAACCATCTGTCTCCCTTTTGAGGTAGACTGGTTGCTGTTGCTATGGTGTTCTCTGTTATTGTGAATTTCAGGTCCCCTACTTCCACGGTTTGTCCATTAAAGGATCGAGCAAATGCCTTCGTTACCTCCTTATTATACCCTCTGAATTTCTGAATAAACTTCATCCACTGTGCTTTCTTTAATGCTTCCTTCGTCTGTGGATACCCTTCTAAATATTTCGGACCCTCAGGTTCAGCTCTAAGCAGCTTCCCCATCTTCGGATTTCAACTTCGGCTGAAGCTTTGACTGTGTGTGGATGCTCAAGGAGGATGCTCACGGGAAAAACAGGTGGATTACGGCTGTAAGTGGAGTAGCCGTAACGTAATGCAAGGCGTATTGCAGAACAGTAATCGGGGTTTGAAACAGAGAACAGAGCTGTGGAGTTTGCAGCGTAAATGAAAGTGGAAATGGTGTGAGTACGAGGGAGTAGAAGACAAACACGAGAAATGAGTTTGATGCATGCAGAGATGGAGTGATAAGTGAACGGAATAACGGCCGAATCCTTTAGAGTCGGGTGAATTACGCACACGTCTCAGCATTGGCTGCGGAAATGACGGTAAGGAGAGCCATGGTACATTGGGTCACGTCACAGAGGTACGGCCAGTAATGGAGGAGCAGCCTCATTTCGAATTTTGAATTAATGATGATGAGGGAACCGTTAGAAAGGTATGAGGTGGATGAAGCATTATCGTGGAGGAGGAGTGGGATGATCTTGCCAAATCATTGCATTTAGTGGCTCCGTTCACGATTTAATAACTATGCATAACATGACATTAAATTGTTGTTTGGAAAAGATTTCGATCATACCTTCATAAGTTTGCCATTTGTTGATTAAGGTTGCTGATCCATTATTGCTTTCTTATGTTGCAGATGCCTCGTATCCTTGCTACCCATGGTGATGATAATACCTCTGACTGTGATTTTTGAAAACAGAGTGCTGCTGTAGAGACAGAGTGTGCTGGCTGCGGAATCATTTCGAGCTGCGAAAACTGGTGCGAGCTGTGGAAACGGTTCCCAGCTGCGGAAACTAAGACAACTCCCCTTTTTACTACACAAATTTAGTTAGAAAAACAACTTAACTGAATGAAATAGTCCTGAGAGGGAATTTTATTAATGGAATGGAATGAAATGGAAATGGAATGGAGTGAAGTGGAATGGAGATGAAGATGAGATAGAGGTGAAGATGGAAATGACAAGTGAGGTGGAGTGAAGATGGAGAGAAAGAGATTTTTTTTTTTTTTTTTTGGAAAATATAGAGTGTCAGGTGTCCCTGATTTTCACTCCATATTTTCTGTATAAGACCGCCAATCTGAGATTGGTTTTCAGGCTTATACACATTTTTTTTTTCTTTTTTCTTTTTTTTCTTCTTTTTTTTTTAGTAAGAAACAAAGATTAGGCTGATGGAGGAGAAGAATTCTTCTCCACCAGTCTCATTGCAGAATTCTCTTGAAACATTTTGATAAAGTCCTCTTTTGAGAGTGGCTTATGATAAACTTTCAATCGGTGGCCATTCACAATGAGAGGAGTTTGAAACTCATCAATAGTTTTGACTCGAACTGCTCCATTGCTAAAGACTTCATCAATCTCATATGGCCCAAGCCAATGAGTTTGAAATTTTCCTTTGAAGTCTTTAAACTTTGAATCAAACAGTAACGCCCAATCTCCCTTTTGAAACTTCTTCTCTTTGATATATCTGTCATGCCACTTAGTTCTTTGGTACTGAACTAGATCGGTCCTTAAAATTGCATCTTGTCTTATTTCATCTAGCTCATTCAGCTGCTCCATTCTGTGCTTTTGGGCTTCTGATAGATTCATCCCCAACTGAACTGCCATCTTGAAGGTCTTGACTTGGAACTCAATGGGGAGCAAGACTTCTTTCCCATAAACAAGTTCATAGGGAGAATGTCCTGTTGTGTTCCTCCATGTAGTTCTATAGGCCCATAAGGCTTCAGGAAGCCTTTCTGCCCAATCTCTTCTGTGGAGATGAACAATTTTGGTGATGATGCTCTCAAGAACTTTGTTTGTAGATTCCACTTGACCATTTGCTTGCGGATGGTATGGAGTAGATTTTCTATGCTTGATTTTGTATTCCTCCATCAGCTTCTCCATCAATTTAGATGTAAATTGACTTACCTGATCTGTCACAATTTCTCTTGGGACACCAAAACGAGTAAAAATATCCTCAAAAAGAAATTGAACAACTGAATTTTCAGTGGCAGAAGGCAATGCCTTGGCTTTTATACATTTAGTAACATAATCAGTGCAAACCAATATATACTTCTTTTCTTTAGATGGTTGATTAATAGGTCCAACGAAATCTAAAGCCCATTTCGCAAAGGGTTCGATGAGTACCTGTGGCTGTAATGGCATTTCATTTGAAAGAGTTGGTCTCCCTACTCTTTGGCAGCTGTCACACCTTTTGACATATTGTTTTGCATCTTTGAAGAGAGAAGGCCAATAATATCCTAAAGAAAGGATTTTATAGGCCGTCCTCTTGTCAACAAAGTGTCCACCACACGGTTCATCATGACATGCCTTAAGGATGTCAGGCATTTCATCTTCCTGAACACATCTTCTGATCACACAATCTAGCCCTGTTTTGAACAATTCATTAGAAATCCATGAATACTTTGAACTCTCCTGAATGATTTTCCTTTTCTCATTAGGAAATAAGTGTGGAGGTAGCTTCCCTGTAACCAAATAGTTAGCAATATCTGCATACCAAGGAGTTTTAGTAGTTACTGCAAATAGATATTCATCTGGAAACTTATCCTCTACGGGAGAATCTTCGTTAGTATTTTAGATTCTAGACAAGAAATCAGCTACTGTATTTTGTTTTCCTGGTCTATCTAACACAGTAATATTGAATTCTTGTAAAAGTAAAAGCCATCTTGTGACTCTGCCATTAGTAATAGGTTTGTTCATGAGATATCTAATTGTAGAATGATCAGTATGGACAAAAGTTTCATAGCCAGTTATGTAATGTCTAAACTTGTTAATTGCATGAACAACGACTAAGAACTCTTTTTCAGTCACAGTATAATTTAACTCGGTAGGAGTCAAATTTTTACTGGTGTAATAAATGGCATAAGGAACTAAATCCTTTTGACCCAACATAGCTCCTAGAGCTGTATCTGAAGCATCTGTAGAAATATGGAAAGGAAGTTTCCAATTTGGCCCTCTCAGAATGGGTGCTTCAGATATTCTTGTTTTTAGAGTTTCAAATGCAGATTGACAGTCAGGATCCCACTTGAATTCACAGTCTTTTGTAAGTAATTTGAAGAGCGGAGATGCTATCTTGGTGAAGTTTTCAATAAATCTTCTATAATATCCGGTAAACCCAAGAAAACTTCTAACATCTTTTTGAGAATTTGGAATAGGTAACTTGGAGATGACTTCAACTTTTGATTTATCAACTTTAATTCCATCTCCTGAAATATGATGTCCTAAAACAATCCCTTCAGTAAACATCATAAAACATTTTTCATGACTTAATGAAAGATTTGTTTCCTTACATCTTATAAGGACTTTTTCCAAATTTTCTAATGCCTCTTCAAATGAATTACCATAAACTGTAAAATCATCCATATAGACCTCTACACAATCATGAATTAGATCAGAAAAGATTCCTAATACTGCCCTTTGAAATGTTGCAGGTGCATTACACAATCCAAAAGGAAGTACTCGGTAAGAAAAAGTTCCCCATGGACAGGTAAATGTGGTTTTGTCCTGATCTTCAGGTGCTACCTGAATTTGATTGTAACCACTAAAACCATCCAAAAATGAGAAGTACTTTTTGCCTGCTAAAGTATCTAATACTTGATCAATAAAGGGTAAAGGAAAGTGATCCTTCAAGGTTGCTTTGTTCAATTCCCTGTAATCAATGCAAACCCTCCATTTACCATTCTTTTTAGGTACTATAACCAAAGGGGAAACCCACCGGCTATCTGAAATGGGGTAAATGAAGTTTATATTAAGTAACTTTTGGAGCACTTCTTTCACTATCTCCCTAAGGTTTGGATTCATCCTTCTTTGAGGTTGTCTGATTGGTTTACTGTTTTCCTCAATGTATATGTGATGAATGCAAGTCTTAGGGTCAATGCCTTTCATATCAGTATACTCCCATGCAAATGCAGTAGAATGTTTTTGCAAGATTTTGGTTAGCTCCCCTTGTTGTGATTTTTCCAAGTTTCTGTTGATATTCAATGTTTTTCCTGGAAAAATTTCAATGGCAGAACTACCAAACTCTTCCATAGAGAAAAGAGACATTTGTCTAGATGATAGACACTCAATGTCAGAATCCAACTAAAATTGTGTGGAGTCATATTCTGAAGATGGTTCAAAATTTTCTAATGTGTTCAGAATTTGACTATCTTCACTAACCTCAGAAATGGTAAAGACAGGTTGTATAGTATCTTCATCATCAACCCACTCATTATCTCCTATTTCTGTAATTGCTTTTGCTGGAGGATACAGATTGAACTTCTTTGTCGAATTACCATCAGAAATATACATATCCCCAGACCTACAACTTATGGAATCATCAGCTGTGGCTAGCCAAGGTCTTCCTAAAATAAGAGGATGTCCTCCTAGATTACTCTTGGGAGTTAAAATCATGAAATCCACTGGATATTCCCAAGAGTCTAGGGAGACTGGAATGTCTTCTAATACACCATCTGGTTTAATAATTGATCGATCTGCCAATTGCAATAAAGTAGGTGTAAAAATAAGATTAGGAAGTTTTAGCTGTTCCATAGTCTGTCTACTCATAATGTTAATAGCAGCCCCTAAATCAATCAAAGTATTTGGTATTTCTACCCCATTGATATGTGTTTTGACAATTGGACTACCAGGGTCTACATATTTCTGCATAGTAATTTTTCCCATCATGATATCTGCAATTTTTCCTACCAGGTGGATCCTTCTAGTATCTCTTGGTTTCCTTCCTGGTCTTTTAAGGCTCAACTCCTTTATTGTTTTTTCTAGAATAGGAATTTCCTTAATGGCTTGTAACAAGGGAATCTTGATACAGACATTCTTCAATTCATCTAGAAAATTATAGTCAGACAACCAAATTTGTTTTTCCACTCCTTTGTCAATTTGTAATCTTTCTGGAAAAGGAGGTGTGGATAAATATGTAGGTTGCACAACTATGGGAGTTGTGGGGGTTAATTCTTTTTCTTTTCCTTTCTGAGTGTTTGGGTTTTGAAGAGATGCTTCAGAACCCTTATTGGCTTCAAGAGACTGTTCCTTGGAAATGCTTTGCTTTTGATCATTTATAGAAGGTTTATCTAAGACTCTACCTGATCTGAGTTGTACTTCATTGAGAGGAACAATCATATAGGTAGGAAATGGTTGACCTTCCAACATGTAAGAATTTTGAGGATTCTTATTATTGGGGTTTGGAAATGGCTGAGAAGGAAGTTGATTTGACTTCTGTTGGAATGGAAGCAAGAGTTGAGAATTTTGATTTTGTTGAGAAGGTTGTTGTTGTGGAAATGGTAATGATAGTTGTGGATTTTGATTTGGAAGTTGTGGAGCTTGTTGGTTTTGAAAAGATGGAGGATATTGGTAGAATTGAGCAAATCTCCCATAAGGATTTTGCATACCTTGTACCCATGATTGAAAAGGATTTGGAGGTTGGGACCAAGGTTGTTTCCAAGGATTCCAATTTGGTGGGGGTTGAAAATTCATAGAGTTGTTAAACCCTTGATTTTGTTGCCCTTGCCAAGGTCTCCTTGCAACAAAACAGAGAGATTCGAGTGTATTTGGATCTTCTTGAAAGACAGCTTTGAGCCCAGGGATTGAAGGACAATCCTTGGTCTCATGATTCTCTGAACAAAATACACATGTCTCTACAACTTTTGCATCCAAGGGACATTCCCTTAGAGCATGTTTCTTTCTACATTTTGGGCAAAAGATGGCCAAAGCCTCAGCTTCTGCTTTCTGCTTATTGTGAATCTTAAGGGTGTTTAATTGTTCACTAAGACTTCCTAAGATATCAGTTTTAAATTCATCAAGCATATTGCCAATCTCAGCCTTACTTACTGATCCAGTTGCAGATTTGTTTGCTCTGATGAGAGAAGGATCTATAGGCCCTTTTTGAGTTTTTGACTTCCCCCTTGAGAGATGGACACATAGATCTGCTATATCATTGAGTGAAAGTTGAGATATATATCCCTTTCCCATCATGTTCAAAATATCTATCCATTCATCTCTAACGGCTTTTAATAGAAGGGCTTTCAAGGTCTCCTCATCTAAGTTACTCATTTTTTCTCTTTTCAGGTTGTATTGAAATCTTTCAAGCAAATCCTCCAAATTTTCATCTTCTTTTTGCATCATTTTGAATACCTCATCCTTGTGATTGGTGGGCATACAATAGTCCAGGTACCTATCCAAAAATGTTTGTTTCATATCATTCCAAGACCTAATGGACTGAGTGAGTAATCCCATGAACCACTTCAAAGCTTTTCCTTTCAATGTTGAAGGAAACAGTTTGAGTTTTTGAGAGTCATCCAGATAATCATAAGTTCGACATACGACTTCAAACTCAAATAGAAATGTTTCAGGGTCCTCATTCCTTAACCCATGGAAATTTGGGAGGATAGATGGTGAGATGTTTTTCATGGTGGCTCGGGAGTCCTCATCGACTATAGGAAACCCAAATGAGTTATCTCCATCCCTATTTCCTCCAATGTTACCTCTACCTCCTCCATTGTTTCCTCCTCCTCCTCCTCTACCTCTACCTCTACCAGCTCCTTCCTCTGTCATAGTAGTTTCCCTAGAGACTTTAGAGTCTTTTGGTTCTTCTACAAAGGGTGAATGAGAAGGAATTTCTCCCTCTTCTTCAGATGATTCTACTTCTTCAATTACAATTTGTCTTTCTGTAGAAGGAAGGAAAGAATCTCTTTCTAATTCAAATTCGATAGAAGGTGTGGGAGAGTCGACTTCTGCCTCTTGAATTCCAGGAATCCTAGGGCTAGGAGTGTGAGTTGGAGATGAGGGAGGTGTCTCTTGTCTATTCCTTGAAGTAGATGGACTTGTAAAAATCGAACTCTTAGCTCTAGCTAAAAACCTTCCCCTAGAATCTCTTGCTCTATGCATGTCATTTTTTATTTTCCTTCAAGTTGAGGTAATAATTCTCTTTCTGATCTTCCAGATCACTCTAGGTGCAAGAAGAGAGCATACTCAAGAAACTATTAAACCAATAACTTTCTCTTTTCTGATCCTCCAGATCACTCTAGGTGCAAGAGGAGAGCATACTTTGAGAGGTTATTAATTTTCCTTCCTTGAAATTTTCTTGTTTTTTTTTTTTTTAAGAATTGGCTACCTAATTTCACTTCCCCGGCAATGGCGCCAAAATGTTTGGTCAATTTAGTGATGTCTAAATTGCAACTTTTTAAATGTCAACTCGGGGCTCATAAGCTGATGAAGTGATGTGTACTGTATGTACTTAGGCAACTGTTTCTTAAGATTTTGTCGTTTTTAACTTTTTAAGTTTGTTTTCAAATATATTTCTCCTACTGTGATGTGATGGAAATGAAATAAAGCGAGTGAAGTGTGTGCGATTGTGATGAGTTCTAAATGATTTCTTAAGACTTAAAAGTATTCTACAAGAAAGCTTTGAACAACAACTGAAATGAAATCAACTCTTAGAGGAAAATGAAGGCATCAAATAAAAGACTAATGACATTGGCCCAGTATCTCTGCTGCTGCAAGAAAATGAAGATGAAATCTATGTCAAATCTAGCTAACAATAAAAAATAAGCAATGTGAAACTTGAAGTAAATCTACATAAAAGAAAGACTAGTCACAAATACTTTAACTTCTTCTTAACCTCTTGTCTTTTAACTGAATATATCATGTGAGAAACAGTTAAAAATAAGCCAAGCAATTATGAGTTCTTGAGCAACTAAACCAAGCTATGCTAAGTGATATTTTGGTCCTCAATAAAGATATTAAATTATGGAGAAGAAACCATCAATAGGTAAACAACTTGATGTCTAAAAGCAGAAAGCAACTATGCACATTGAAGAAATGATAGTAAGGAAATAAAGGCTGCAAAACAAAGAAGGTCAGCAACATAGACAAGATGATCACAAGTGTCACTAGTTGTGAAAAAGAAAAGAAAGAAACTGTCCCGGGCACGCCTAAGAAACCTGCATAACACACTGATCAGTCATGGAAAAGTGCAGAAATATAAATAAGCAGAATTCAACGTTTATATACAGCTATTGTACATGATCGAAACGCAGCAATCAAAGGCATTCTGTACAACTATTATACATAAAATGAGAAAAAGAAATGCAGGAAATTAAAAAGCACTATACAAGCCTTAAGTAAACAGGGGCCCTTTGCCTACTCCAACCGGCTCAATGATAAGTTACACGCTCAAATGGAAAACAGTCTTCTCATATATTATGCATCAAAATAGAAGTACAGTGGGGAGTTCAAAATTACATATCAGCGGCTAACTATCCAGCATTCAAAGACGCTTTATTTATAACAGAGGAAAGCAAACTAACTTAACGAAAACTAAGTTATTCAAGCAGCTGTGTAAAAACACGTAATCTTGTTGCATCCTCGGATTTAGGCAACGGTCGTTGTGGGCATTCAATCTGCTGTTGGATTCATGTTTCCCACCATCTTCGTGGCTGAGGAAGATGCCACCTGTTCTTCACATTCTCTAAAACAGAACACGCAGAGCCATGCCACCACCAATGACCTCTGTTGACCAGATTTGCCTCTGCGTTGACTACGGGTTTTTATGACCAGTTTGGGTGAGCTGGAGGGACACACACCATGTCCTTGGTTCCACGAACTTGCCCATGTGGCTCTTCTTTTCGAAGGACACCTGGAACATATCGTTTAATAAAACAGCTGCGGAATACGGGGTTGGCTGCAGAAACCGGGATCAGCTGTGGAAACCTTGTGTGAGCTGCGGAAACGCAACACTTTGAACCAAAATTCTAAACCAACAACACAGTCATTAACATAATTAACAAACCATGTAAAAAGTCCTAAAATACAATGATTTGAGCAATTTGATGGAGGGAATGAGTGGCAAAAGAAGGAAATGAATAGGAAAAGGAGGCTGAGAGGATGTGTAAAGGAGTGCAGGTTTGAGGCTCAACAAACCCATCTAACATTGAAATTCTAATTGAACCTGAGACATTTTGAAGTAATTAATCCATCTTTAGTAATGGATAATTATCTTTTAATGAAAAAAAAAATATATTTATAAAGTCAACACACAGTCATATTTCACCATTTTTCTTCCTGAACGGTACTAGGTTAGCTATCTATTCAAAATATATTAAGGGAGCAATTATTTTTGCATCCAATGTTTCTTTAATTTGTTTTTCAATAATTGGAAGAAAGACTAGATTTATTCTTCTTAACTTTTTCTGAAAAGGTTTAGCTTCTAGTTTGAGAGGAATTTTATGTTGAATAATAGTTTTCTCATAGGTTTTAAACTCTTCATATGGCCATGCAAATATGTCTTTATAATTTTTGAAAAGATTTACATATTTGTCTTTAATTTCCTAAGGCGATGATGCTGAAATTTTAACATTTCTAATTTCTTCAGAAGTTCCAATATTAAAGTCGTGAAAATCCTCTTGTTGTAAATTTAATAATGAGGCTTTTGAGACATCATTATGATCAAAGAGTTTTTCAAGGGGAACTAGTCCTTTTGGAATGTAATTATTAGATAATTGAATGATATTGTGATTTGTTATTTTTTGTTCTAACTTTAAGTTTTGATTGTCTTCATTTGATTTACTTTCATTAATTTGTTCTTCTTCGATATGAAAAGATGAGAATTCATTTACTTTTTGTAATAAGATTTTTAAGTGTTCATCATCTTTGAAGACCTGCCAGTGTTTAAGGTTATCAGGAATGGAGGACCTATATTTTGCTTCAATATGGTAATGTAATTTCATAGGATTGAGAGTTTTAAAAGAGATGGTAGAAACTGCCAAGGCATCAGCATAAAGGTTTTATTCTCTTAGGATCAAAGTGATATTAAAATATTGAAAGTAATTTTCTACACAATCCCAAACTTCATTCCTATAAGATCTAAGCCTGGGGTGCTTAGTTTGACAAAGGTTTCTAATTTGTTTTACAATTAACTCTGAATCACCAAATACAATCAAATTCTAAACCTTTAGGCTTTTAGCTAACTATAATCCTAAAAGTAAGGCTTCATATTCTACTACATTGTTTGTAACATCAAAGTCTAATTTAAAGGATTGAGTTATGTTTTTCTTATCAGGAGAAATGAGTACAATTCCAGCCCCAACTCCATCTTTGGAAAATGCTCCATCAAAATACATTTTCCAAATATCAGTATTTAAAATTGGAGGGGTATTAACAACTTCTTGAATTCTAATATGAGAATTTGAAAGATCATTATCAACTAAAGTAAAGCATCCAAAATCTTGATCAATAGCATAAATTGGATGATTGATGGCTTGATTTTCTTTACAAACTATGTTAATAAATCTGACCTCTCTATATAACCTTAAATGTTCACCTCCATAAACTGGGATTGTAGCAAAAGACATGTCCATTTGTAAACTCCCTCCCAATTTTTCACAACAAGATCTAGACAATAACATTCCAAATTTGGGTGGAATATCTATGACCACTATATCTAAGACTATACTCTTGATAGGGATTTGGGCGAGTGTTACAACTAAATCCTTAACTATTCTGAGGCAAGGTACTTTCTTAGAGTCAAAAGTATATAGACCATGATATGGTCTAGTAATTTGTAATTGATGTTGATCCATGGTTGCATTAGGCATTAACTTATGAGAAGCCCTAGAATATAACATGCAATTATATAAAAGGTAATCATGAATTTTCAAGGTGACATAGAAGGGAGGTATAGTTTCATCAATCATATCAGAGCTAGGACCAAAAACTACTTGAGGTTTTTCATCTTGCAAACTTATGACATATTCTTTTGCATCAATACTTGAAGATTGAATCCATTTTGAAACTTGATTTTTATAACCTAGATTTTTAGAGAGTTTAGATAATGGAATTGGAATTTTAACTCTTTCTAATTCGTTTTCAACATTAAAAAATGTTGGAGTAGTTTTTTAGAATTATTTTGTTATGGTAATTGATCATGTGTTTCACTTGGTGATGTTTGTGTTTCAAATGTTTTAACTTTAGGTTCATCAAATCTTACCTTTTTGGTTGGTCTAATAGGTCCTGTTCTAGGCCTTAAGACATATCTTCTATTTGACTTAGCAATGAGAAACTCAAAAAAAACTTTATATTTAGAAATTTGAGAGCTTTCTTTATTTTGGGCAATGACTCAATCTTGATTTATTGGAAAATTTACATTATGAGGTGAGGAATCTTCAAACAGATTGATATCATTTGTAACAATAGGAATGTTTTCTTCAAGGTCTTGGAGGTTGGATTTGATGATCATTATTTGGTCTTTGAAAAATTTGAGGTTGAAAGGGTCTTTTATATTGAACATGTGGTCTATTTGCAACTGGTTTAATACCTCTAGTTTGTGATTCATCTTAGAGATTCTATTAGAAATATTTCTAAGGAGAGAAGTTATTTCATCAATTTTGGTTCCTTCGTCTTTAGGTTTTTATAATGATGCACCTTCTTCTCTATATTTCATCCTCTTTTCATCATTTCAAACTTTTTCTCTAAGTTTACTAGATGCTGGCCTATTACCTTCAACTTAAATTGCATTGGTTTCCATATCTTATAAAGTTTTAGACTTCCTTTCTCTAAGCATAACAAAAAAATCATATTCAAATACCTTAGATAATCTAACTTTGGCAATAGTTACTAGAGGTCTACAGTCCAGGGGAATTTTGTTATAACATTTATTAAATCTCTTGATGGAATCATCAATAGGCTCATTTTAGTTTCTTTTAAACTCTTCAAATTCAGTTAAATAGTAAACAACATCTTTCTTAATTCCCCATTGATTCTTAATTTTTTTTATTAATTCAGCCCAAGAATTTATAGTATTGGGTTGTAATTATCTAAACCAAATTCCAAATTTCCTTCTAATTAATGGACAAAGAGTCTAGTATAAACATCTTCATGCTTGATATTCAAATTATCAGCAAAATATAAAAATGCATCTAGATGATTTTAGTAGATGGGCTTCTTTCTCCATTGAATTTGGGTAAATGTTTCAAATATCCATTAGGAAAAGGATGGAGTTGAGATATAGGAGGAAGGACTAGTGTTGCATAATGAGTTGCCATAATTGGCCAAAGAGGAGCCATTGAATGTGGTGATGTATGTGAAGATGAAGATGAAGGCGAGGAAGAATAAGATGAAGATGAAGAAGGATGCTGAGAAGAAATTACTTGTGATGAAGATGGATGATAAGAGGTGGAAGGAAGTTTTATGAATTGAGAAGGGAGAACTAATTTTTGAACTTATGGGATAGATTTGACTTCTTCTTCAGAAGAAAAAGGATTGGTATAAATAGTAAAACCTTCCTTGTGTTTGATATAAGTAGATGGGTAAGTATTTGTCACAAAGGAAACAAAATCAGCTGTTTTGAAATCAGGCAATTCAGGCCCTAATTAAGCTTCTCTATCAGGTGCCTGTGAAGTAGGAATGGAAAGGTGAATTGATTCAAATTGATGGACGAATAAAGTTGATCAAAGATTAACTCCTTTAGATAATAGTTCTAATGACTTTGGTGGTAGAAGTGATAATTCTATAGGAATTGGGATAGGTTGAAAAGGATCAGGTGATGATACAATTTCTGATTGAAGAGATACAAGAATAGAAGAAAAATCTTCTAATTTGTGTTTAGAAGAGGTGATTCTTACTACCATTTCACGATCTGATAATGGAGAATGAAGCTAAAAGTTAGAATGAGAGCTAGTGTGCTTGCATGAAGCCAAGGTTACTTAATGGAGTTGCCAAGTGAAGGATTTTAGCCAACTAACTTCTTATTCACCTTTAAGAAGAAAGTTTTATCATTATCCCAGGGAAACTAAACTTCAAATTTTCATTCCCCAACAACGTCACCAATATAATGTTTTCCTTTATAGATAGTTCTAGGCTAAGGAACTGTGTCAAAGTATCTAAAATGTTTTTCTAATTTGGGTTTGGATGACCATTTCTTTAAACTGTTAAACAAATGAAGATCCTAATTATTTCCAATATAATAAAATGGTTGATTCTTCACCTTTAACAAAATTAATATTTAATATGTTTATGAAAGGTAGAATTTTAAGATGATATATATGATTCTTTAAACATTCAAATAAAGTATTTAACTTGTGATATATATATGATGCATGTAAAATCCTTTTACAACCAAACTAAGCCAATTTAAAGATGACATGAAGCAACCATTAAATTATGTAGAGGAATTAACTCATACAAATAGTTTTAGTTAATTAATATCTTTAATTGATTATAAATTTGCAGGGGATTTCAAAAATATTGATATTCAATCTCATCTTACCCATATTTCCTCTTAACTTCAAACATGTGTAGAAATAAATAAAGATGAAAACATAATAATAAACTAGAAAAATCACAGGAAAACACAAGTTTCTTCAAAATGAGTCTAGAATCCTTCTATTAAGCTCAAAAGATGTTCGGAGAATTACAATCATGCTTAATGGCTTATCACAAGGGTTCAATTTTTCATACTTCAAATTACAAATTATTTATAGAGTTTCTTCTCAAAATATTTGTACTTGAAAACAAAATTTATTACAAATTATCTTTTCTAAACTAATTTGGAGTTCTTACAAAAATAGAACTAGAAAAGATTAAATCTAAATTGTTTTGACATCTTGCACATAATTCAAGGAATGCCAATGGTGATTGTTGGGCCGAGGAAAAAGTATGATTTATCCTCGTAAATAGCTTAATTAAGAATTTGTCTTCACATGTTTCTCTTCATTTTATGAATAAAAATAAAGGAAACAATAGAAGAAGTTGGGTAAAATCGATTAGTAACAAATTAGATAAATATGGGCACGGAAAACTAACTTTCACTATCTTTATATGCAGGGACACAGATTGGACGATTGTTGTTCAATCGATAGAACAACCATAGCCAGTAAACGAAGAAAGATAGTGTCTTGAATATGGAAGACAACGGGAGACTAGGAGGACTGTCGAGCTGTAAAAATGGTCTCTTTCACCTCTAATTACCTCACATTACTTTGTCAATCCAGGAATGTTTTGTTATTTCAAAGAGTGTCTTAGTCTAAGGCTATCATTTGCTAGAGTAATGCTAGTAGTATAGTGCTAAAAAATATAAGAGTAAATGGGTTCTTTTTTACAGCAAACTACTTTTAAAGACTAAACCATTCATTGAGAAAACTAAGCAATTTATCAGTCAAGGGTTCAATAACAATAACTCATCCCTTTGTAAACTGATGGGACCAAAGGAAACCAGGGAATAGGTCCTTGATCTGGGAGCCAGACAATAGATGTCACTGCCCACTATAGTCTCAGAGTGTTCTTCACACCAAAGCAACAATAATGCAAATGACAAGAAATGGAACAACAACTAGGAAACTGTAACAACAATTAAGTTTAATAAGCAGCAACACCTTAGTCTACAAGATCAAATGCAACAATCGTGTCCTACAGAAATCAAATGGCAATCCTCTACCTTTAAGGATGAATCGAACAACATAGAGAAATAAAACAATACTAATTAATAATGGACTATAGAACAGCGCTTGAAAGCCACACGTACATGCACACGACACACCCTAATAGTAATATGATCTTGGTAATCCAGTTATCAATCTTAGTTATAAAGAATACGGCTGTATTTTAGAATGGAACAACAACGTCCATAGATTCAACCATCGCAAGGAAATATAATTTCTAAGATGAATTTAGTAATACCAACAGTCAAGTGTTACAACACAAATACTCTATAATTGAACAACAACGGTATCCTGTAAAATTGAGTTATATCAGTACTTAAGGAAACAACAATGCGATGCAGAGTTATAATGTCTCTATCTCAGAAAACGATATCACTTAACAGATCAAATGTAACAGGGCTGTGATATAAAGTAACAGAACATATTAGATTACCTAATAAAGCTGATGAGCAAACCACGCATAAACCAAAAGTAATAGTACAAGAGCAAGTGTTCCTCCAGGGTCGGGCCCTTAGCCTCCAGGGGTACACCGCTTGAAGTTATTCTAGGATCAAAGATGAAATAGCAACCAAGTTTGTATTAATGCATTGAACATAATTACAATGGATCACTTCTCCACGAGAGTCGATGATCAAAGTCTTAAATTTAAGAAAAGTTACATAGAAGTATCATAGACTATCCTCGGGCTAACAATGCTGCCCCTTTTTATAATGGTGAAGGAGCAGATGTCTAGGTGAAAAAATAGTTAAATCAGCGATCCCTCGGGATCAAAGGGTCCTGAGGGATTCGCCGAACCGTTGGCTCTCAGTTATCTCTTTACTTTCTTGCACTGAGCCGATATCTCCATTTCCTTTCCTTGGCTGATATGCTTTGATTTGGTTGGCCTTGTTTGCATGTGGTTCCCCATCAAAGGGACAGCGGTTAACCTAGCCTTGTCCTTTCCTTTAGAATGGAAGTCTTTTGTTTTTCCCTCTTCCTGCATAAGAAAATGAAAATTGTCAGTATTTTCGTTTTGCACATTAATCTTATAGGCTTTATTACAATTCCTTATCATCTACCTAGTTCATGATGCAAAAGGTTTGTAAGTTTTAATGAAAAGATGCTGAAATAATCACCAAAAACATACCTTCTTTAGTACTGCACACACCCCCCTGCTTACCCTTTTTCATGCCCTCATGAAAACATTGTAGTTGACATGTAAGGCAGTGAGAGAGTAGGCTGGAGATGGGATCTCATGTGGAGGCCTAAATCCATGATGCATAACTAGGTGTTCAAAAAAATGGCATGTCTGACCCTCAAGCATCTCATACAAGGCTTGGTATCCAGGTGCAGGGTGCCAAATAATTGGACTCTGGAACCTATATCCTAACTAGGATGGCCCTGGCCTCAAAATGATTTCGCCATAGAGGTGCAAGCGATTGGCGGCTAACTTAAAATTTTCATAATTAAATGGTTCCCTGAGCTAGATATTCGGATTAGAGTTCTGATATCGAAATTTAGCCGCATCAATGACAAGGTCTTTAATAGTGAGAAAGTATTCTATTCCCTGTCGTTAGCTTTCTATATGAATGGGTCCTAATGCTTCAATTATGCCTGGATTCCCCATGAGGTTCCTATGTTCCCTCCACAACTGCACTGGATTCCTAAGCTCAGCTCTTACCCACAAGCCTAATCCATTTTCTTGTCTTTGGAAAGCATTATAGGCTTTAAGCCATTTAATTTGATTAACCCCAAATGAAATAAATGCCTGCAATTGAATATCCCCAACAAAAGGGCTGGGGTTCTGCTCGATCTCCTAGTCTAACACAAGGTTATGCAAATATAATTCACATAGTAATCTTTGAACCTTTACCTCGTAGTGCTTACAACAATTTATAAAATCATCAATGGTATTAATTTGTATAGGGGCACTTGCTTTGACAACTTTTATTTTCAATTGCAAATATCGGTCCATTAAGAACAAGGCATAATTCTTAGCAGGGGCTCTACATGCTAAGACGTCAGTGTACAAGGAGCATAAGGTATCCATCTGCTTGATAACTATATCTAACCTATGAGTTACCTTCGCGACTTTTTCTTCTTCCTTTTGCCACCCTTCAAAGGCCTGGCTTTCGGATAAATTGACGCTCCTTGGTTGTTGTTGTAGTTCTTCATACCTTTCTCAAGGAACTATTTGTTCTATGATTTTTTCTGCTGCTTTCTGAGCTTGTGTCAAACCCTCTCGTAGGGTTACCATCCTCGGATCACTATCCCACATGGTGGTGGTGAGTGGGAGGTTCACCTGAATCTTCTTATTGCATTTTTTAATGGGTCGTATTCCTTCAGAGGACTGTGCCTCTGTCTGTACTTCTTTGTCACAGGCCAATACATTATCTGGTTGTACTTCAACATGGGTAACAGTCAAATGCTATTCCTTTTGATTTTGAATAGCAGAATACTCCTCAACAACATTTGGAACAACAGGCTGCTTTTCAACAGGGTTTTGAACAACAGGATGGACTCTGGTCCTCCAAACCTTTGTCTTGAAGGGTTTTGCTGTAATGGTTGCATGTCCCCCCCCCCGAACTCCTTTTCACCCTTTTTCTTGTTTTCAAAATCCTGATCTGCTGTCGAAGTTGAACTATTACATTCAATAGTCTTTGCTGTTCTGTCCATAATCTCTTAATTTCCTCACTTTCCTTAGAAGGAACAACAGACTGTTTACTGCGGCCTGGACTATTATCTCGATCAATTCCCTGGTTTTCTCCTTGGGGTGCTTCTTCATTGCTCTTCTCTAGTTGCTCAGGGGCAAGAACCCTAGCTGGTTCTGTTATTTCTTGAGTGACTTCTTTTTCCGCTTCCCATTCTTCCAGAATTTCTTCTGGTGTAGTATAGTTAGGAACTGATTGTTCCTATTCTGCATCACTTCACTCTCCTGTCATATTTTCATCATGAACAGGCTGACTCTCCTTTTCTACCTCCTCGTCATGTAAATCTTCATGTGCATTTTTATCTTGAGCATACTGTTCTTTTGGTTCCTCTTCAACATGGAGGTCTGGTGGGCTGAGAGGTTGGCCATATTTTCCCATATTAGCCAAAATTTTGGCCAATTCATCTTCTCTCAATGGATTCTGTAATGTGTTTCCTTCATGCTGTTTTGTTTCCTCCTCCTGCTCAGGTTGCTTGGTTTCTTCCTCCATTTCTCCTTCCTCATTTCCTTGCATTCCTTTCTCATTTTCTTCTCCTTCTTATCGTGGGGGTTGCTCATCCCCTGAATCATTTACCTCTACTGGTTGGCTGGTAACTCCTTGGGAATTTTCCAGCCTCCCTTTAATCCGTGGTAATCAAACCGATTTCCTTTGTTTTTCTTGACGCTCTAGTGTACTGGTGGCATGCTTACATTTTGGGGATGGTGTGGTCAATCCCCCATCTATCATGGCGATTAGCTCTTCCCAGCTACTTTGTTGTTAGGTAAAGTTATGGCTAACTATTAACCGTATTAACCCATGGTGACTGACGACTGATTCTACATGCTGTGCCTTTTTCATGCTCTGTGCAACATCATGAAGTAATGAATTTAAAAATGCAGGTAAGTTTACAGAGCATTTTTGCTTTAATATGACTAAAAGTTTAAGGTGTCGTGGTCTTACCACGTCTTTCCTGCCTTCACAGGTGATGTAGCTCTGAATAGTCTTTGCCAATTCCGCCCATGGCTCTCCTAATGCTGCTGGTAGAACCCCCTTTCCTCTAATTGTCAGGTTCTAGCCTTCCTCTTGGAAGATTTCTATGATCTTCTGCAATATCTCCTTCTTTAACGTCCATAGAGTTCCAGCGGCTGGCAGTCCCGATACCTCTGCGATTATGTCATTGGTGACTACTATATGTCTCCCCCTTACTGTGGAGTGATCTTCTTGCAAGTTCTGTAAGAATTCTATTGCTACAATCTAATTGGATTCCTGTAAGCGATTGAGATAAGTTAACCATCATGCTCTTGCCAGGATTTCCCGTGCAGCATCAGAGACTATCAACACCTGTGGTTCTCTCCGAATTTATCTTCCTCCCATGCTTTTGATTTCCCTGTAAAACCTCAGAATTGACAATGGAATAGCAAGCTGTTCACGCTGTTAAAACACAGAGAAACTAATAGACATAGGACTCGCTCAAAATCTAAAGGGCTTTACTAATGCTGCAGAGCATACTATGAAAATGGCTTAGGAACAGCAAGCCATGCAAAAATAAAGGAAAAAAATAAAAAAATAGTATACCGTTAAGCCCTTCTATTCCTAACTACACACTTTCCCGAATAGCGGTTTGACACATAAACCAGCAAATAATGAGGTTAACCTCCTCCCCCGCAATGTGATAGGTCGTCCTGACCGTCAAATAAAGGAGCGATGTGTCGATCTGTCCTGGAACAGAGTCATAAAGGAACAACGTATGGCAATATTCCATGTTTACAAAAGTAGTAGGTTACCGAAATCGAGGTGTAAAGTCAAATCGCTTAATAAGTAAGAGACTGTTGTGATATGATGCGAGGCTGGGAAGATAGGACAGTTGTCGTGCATACAGAGTCTCATGTGGTCATTGTCAAATTTTCTGTCATGATTGGTGATAATAGATTTACATGTGTTCAATGGGTCGGGAAATAATATACATACTCTTATCTGACTTATTACAAAGGTATAAGAGACAGAAGGATGTTAATAATTACCTATTGGTGTATAAGTAACATGACTTCAATACCATTAACAGAGCTCTGTTGTCGACAGGTGTCCATAACCTTGGCAGAGTTGTTTGTTTCACCCATGGAACCATGATTCTTTGTGTATGCTTAGGAAATGTTGTGTGATGTCAAAATGTAGGCCATTATGCTGGCTTGGTGACCAGTTAGCCATGATGCCATTCATGAGGAAGGAGCTAAAGGTGGGTAGGCCGGCTCGTGATGAGACCTCATGTTCCAAGGGTTCTTTATTTGATATACCTTTTGGACCATATCCTTGTTGTGGTGGCCATAGTGGGAATGCCACTTCACTTTCTTCCTCATGATCATGGTAGGCTAGCTCTTAATGAGACCCCCTATCCTGCATTTGACAACTTATATAAACAAGTCATTAAAACATCATTTTTCGCTCTTTTTTCTTTCTTTTTCATAAAGTACTTTCCCATTTATACACAAAGGGTGGTTCAACACTCCTTAAGAGTAGGAATGGTGGAAGAAGTCTTAACATCTCAATAGGAACATGTAAACCCTTTGCTCTTATTCCTGAATAATAATCAAAGAGAATTTAAAAGGAACCAACATGATAAAGGTAACCAATCAGAGCAGAGTTAGTGGAACAATGACAGCAAAAGATAATGGGTAAGTGTGTCCTTCCCTCTGTCCTCTTACCAATTCAGAGCAATTTCTTATAAAAATAGCAATTTTATAATTCACTGATTTCAGTATGTTGTCATTTTGTATCCATTGCATAAGTGCATAGCTGTGTTCCAAAAGACTTGAAAGAATAGGAACAGTAGGCATCCTTAATTTAGAACAGCAAGGGGAGCAAGCATAAGTAAAAGGAATACGAGGATGTTGTTATTTCAAAAAGGAAGAGCAAAAGAATACAAGTGGTGTTCCTTTTGAAAAAGGAACAACAAAGATCAAAAATGTTGTTCCTTTGGAAAAGGAACAACAGAAAACACAAATGTCGTTCCTTTGGAAAAGGAACAACAAAAATAAAAAATGTTGTTCCTTTGGAAAAGGAACAACAGAAAACACAAATGTCGTTCCTTTGGAAAAGGAACAACAAAAATAAAAAATGTTGTTCCTTTGGAAAAGGAACAACAGAAAACACAAATGTCGTTCCTTTGGAAAAGGAACAGCAAAAATAAAAAAAAAATTGTTCCTTTGGAAAAGGAACAATAGAAAACACAAATGTCGTTTCTTTGGAAAAGGAACAACAAAAATAAAAAATGTTGTTCCTTTGGAAAAGGAACAACAAAAAACAAAAGTGTTGTTCCTTTGGAAAAGGAACAACAAAAGCATAAGGTAAAAAAAATAACAACAAAGTTAAAGAAAAATGAATGGTTGATCCAAAAGGTGTTGTTCCTTTGAAAAAGGAATAGCAAAACGGAAATGTTGTCCCTTTGAGAAAAGGAACAACAGAAAATAATAAAATTACTGCTGCTTCGAGAAGTAACAGCAAAGTGTTGATACAAAAATATATACAAAAATGATTCAACAAAACAAAGAAATTATGTAAGAAGTGTAAAAAGAGATAAATCACTTAATGAGTCACAGGTGAGGAAGACTTCTCTCCCTCCCCCAAAATTTCCATATCAGAGTCTTTGTGTAGCTACTGGCAGAAGGACTCCCTAGTGAGTGGTTTGCGATAAAGTCAAACTCAGTGGCCATTCGCCTTGAAGGCATATCCAGAACCATCAATAATGATTAGAGTAAGAGTACCATTGTCATGTACCTTTTGGATTTCATATGGTCCCAACCAATGAGTCTGAAGTTTCCTGGGAAAGTGCTGAAACCTGGAATTGTACAAAAGTTCCCAGTCTCCTTCGTGGAAGACTTTATTTTTAATGAGAGCATCATGCCATTTAGCTTGCTGCTGTTGGATCAGTGCAGTGTTCTGAAGTGCAGAGAGCCTAATTTCATCCAGCTCATTGATCTGCTGTAATTGATTAATCTATGCCTCGGTTAGATCTAAGCCAACTTCCTCTGTTGTTCACAATGTTTGGATTTCGAATTCTATGGGGAAGATGGGTTGTTTTCCAAACACTAAATGATAAGGTGAGTAACCGGTGGTACTTCTCCATGTTGTTCTGTAAGCCCACAATTCTTTTGGTAGTCTGGCAGCCCAATCACGTCTATGTGATGCAATGGTTTTTGTTAGGATTGCTTCTATTATTTTATTGCTACTTTCTACTTGACCATTTGCCTGTGGGTGGTATGGAGTAGTGATTTAATGCTAGATATGATAGTTTTTGAGTGTTGCAGCTATTTTATTCCCAGCAAACTGTGGTCCACCATCCGTAATTATATCTCTTGGAAGGCCGTAGCACACAAATATATGGAATAGGAACTGTATGACAGAATCCTCTATATCTCTCGGCAATGCCTCTGTTTCAACCCATTTGGTGACATATTCTGTTGCCACCAAAATATATGTTTTCTGGTTCGAGGATGGGTTAATTGGTCCAAGGAAATCGAGGGCCCATCGTTCGAATGGTTCAATGACTAGCTGTGGGTTTAGGGGAATTTCATCGGACTGAACAGGGCGTCGTGCTCTCTGGAAACTGTGACATGCTTGGATGAATTTTTTTGCATCTTTAAAAATTGTGGGCCAATAATACCCTGTTTGCAGCACCTTATATCAAGTTCTGCAATCGGCGAAATGTCCGCCACATGGTCCATCATGGCAGGCTTTTAAAATGTCAAAGATTTCATCTTCATGGATGCATCTCCTGATATGCATATCTGCCCTTGTGTGAAACAGGTAGCCCCCAATCCAAGAAAACCGAGCACTGTGCTGAACAATTTGTTTCCGCTTATTGGGGGTTAGATGTTTCGGTAGTTTACCTACTGCTAGGTAATTGGCAACATCAGCATACCAGGGTGTTTTAACAGCAATAGCAAACAAATGTTCATCTGGGAATCGATCTTCAACTGTTGTTGCGTCGATTGGCTTTGGCATTCGTGAGAGAAAATCAGTTACAAGATTTTCTTTTCCATGTCGATCCTTGATTGTAATATCAAATTCCTGCAATAAAATCAGCCATCTAGTTATTCTGCCATTTTTGATAGGCTTGTTTGCTAAATATTTTATGGCAGAATGAACTGTATACATGATAACAGGAAATCCAGTAATGTAATGTCTAAACTTATTGACAGCATGTATTACAACTAGAAATTCCTTTTCAGTAACAGTGTAATTCAATTCAGCAGGGGATAAATTTTTGCTAATATAATAAATTGTGTATGGTTTTTCATCCTCTTCCTGCCCAAGGACTGCTCCAATGGCTGTATCTGAGGCACCTGATGATATCTGAAATGGCAAATCCCAATTTGGTCCTCGAAGGACTGGGGCTATGGACACAAGCTTCTTTAGATCTTGGAAAGCATGTTCACATTTTTCTGTCCAAAGAAAATAAATATTACCTGTTAGTGCATACAGAGGTGCAGCAATATGCGAAAAATGTTCTATAAACCTTCTATAATAACCAGAAAATCCAAGAAAACTGCGTACCTCCATTTGAGTGGTAGGAGTGGGAATTAGCAAAATTATTTGGATTTTGGCTGGGTCTACCTGAATGCCAGCTGCTGAGATATAGTGTCCTAGAATAAGTCCTTCAGTCATCATCATATAGCATTTTTCATGGCTTAAACAAAGCCTAGTAGCAATGCAGCGTTGTAGGACCTTTTCAAGTGTGTCCAATGGTAGATTGAAATTGTCTCTATACGGTGTAAATTCATCCATGTATAATTCAAGTCCTTCATTTATTAAGTCTGCAAAAATGCTGAGGATAGCCCTTTGGAATGCGGCATGAACATTGCATAAGCCAAAAGGTAGAAATCTGTAGGCAAATGTTCCCCAAGGACAAGTAAAACTGGTTTTGTCTTGGTCTTCAGGGGTAATCTGGATCTGATTATATCCACTGAAGCCATCTAGGAAAGAAAATAATTTTTTTCCTGCCAAAGTGTCTAATACTTGATAAATGAATGGGAGAGGGAAGTGGTCTTTTTGTGTTGCTTTATTTAGCTCTCTGTAGTCCACACAAATTCTCCATTTCCCATTCTTTTTTGGTACCACCACAAGTGGAGAGACCCATTTACTATCGGAGATAGGATAAATGAAATTGACATCTAAAAGTTTTTGAAGTTCAGCTTTTACCACATATTTTAGATGAGGATTAAGTCTCCTTTGGGGCTGGTGAACAGGTCTCGCATCTTTTTCTATGTAAATGTGGTGTGTACATAATTGGGGATCAATTCCTTTCATATCAGGGTAGTCCCATGCAAATGCTTCTTTATATCTCTTCAATAATTGGATGAGCTTTCTTTCTTGTTCGGAGGTGAGGTTGGTATTAATGTTTAAGGTCTTTCCCGGTTCAATTCCACAATTTTACTATTTTCAACAGAGGTAATAGGTATTGTTTGGTCATGTGTTTCTTTAAGAGGATCTTCTTTTAATTTGTTATCGAATGCTGCCTATATCATGTGACATTGTGTGCGGGATCTGAGTTCAGTTTGACTAATAAAATTATTAATGGCATCATCTTCTATTTGGTCTTTAAAATCAAGTGCCTCTTGTATAGTTAATGGAGATCTAATGGTATCAGTAAGGTATGATACAACGTGCCTATTAGTTTTCATTATTGTGACACTTAGCTACACTGGAGGATATAAAGCTAATTTCTTGATATTTGCTCCTCTGGTTATGGTCATACTGCCTTGTTGGCAACCAATATAAGCATCGATAGTTGCAAGCCAAGGTCTACCTAAAATCAATGGATGTCCATCAAGTCAGTTTTTGGGATTTATTATCAAAAAATCGGTCGGATATTCCCAGGATTCAACATATACCATGACACCATGTAGTGTGCCTTCTGGCCTAACCACAGATCGATCAGCCAGTTCTAGTAAAGTAGAGGTGGGTTCTACAGATGTAATGCCTAGATTTTGGCAAGTAGTAGTTGTTAAGATATTGATTGCAGCTCCTAGATCAACTAAGGCATTGGGGAAGGTTTGACCATAAATTTGTATGGTTACTGTTGGATTTCCTGGGTCTTCGTATTTAATGGGTGTTTCTTTTCCTGATAATAAGTCAGATAGAGTGACAACTACTTGGACTCTTGGATTGTTTGTTATATTCCTCCTTGGTTTCTTTACGCACAATTCTTTGATAGTCTTTGCATATATCAGGATGTCTTGAATGGCTTGGAGGAATGGAATTTTTATGTACAAATTTTTTAATTCTCCCAGAATGTCAAAATCAGGATATTGTGTAGGTCAAGGTATGATTAATCATTCTGGGAACGGGGGAGAGGATGTGGTTGCTTGATTATGAGTTTGTTGTTTGTTCACATCCTCTTATTGTGATGGTTGTTCTCTAGGTAATGGATTTTCAACATAAACTGTCTTGTCTCCCTCGGTTTCAATAATACGCCCAGATCTTAGCTGAAGATCATTACACTCCCTCAGATCATCTCCTATTTCTAGTGTTTCTACTATTTGAATAGATTGGATCGGTCTGTTATTTGGGTTTGGGTTGGGTTGGGTTGGGAGTTGCGGCCTCAGGTTAGACTGGGGGTTTTGTTGTAAGGCTCACAGTGTAGGTTGAGGGAGCGGAATGGTTCCTCCTGGCTGATGCATCGGTCTTTGCCAGTTTGTCTGCTAGGCTTGACTTTGTGAAGTAGGAGGGTTCCATTGTGCTGGGTATGCGTTAATTTGTCAATATGGTGGGGCATAGGGAAAATTCAGCGAATTAGATTGGCTTGCTTGATTTGGTCACGGGGTTGATGAAGGGAATGACTGTTGTAACCAATTCGGTAAGGGGGGTTGATTTTTCCACATATTATATTGTTGAGCATGATATGGTGGAGGCTGAAAAGAAGAAGTTGGGTCTAAAAACATACAAGATTGTCACGCCTGCCACTGACAGTGCTGATTGAGCAGATACACCGATTCTGGCTCTTCTTCTGCTTCCTTGTATACTACTTTTAATCCGGGAAGTGAGGGACAGCTTTCCATAAGGTGGTCTTTTGTGCAAATGGTGCAAATTTGGATTGCATCAAGTGGACACTCCTTATGGCTATGTTTCTTCCTACATCGGGGACAGAAGATTGCCAAATTCTGTTCTGCCTCCACTTGCTTTTGTTTGGCCTACATAATATCAAGTTGTGTTGTTAGTGTCCCTAGTATATCAGTTTTAAAATTTTCCAATAAATTTCCAATTTCTGCACGCGTTACTCCTTCTGCCGAAATTTTATTATCTCTTACAAACCAATCATGTTCTGCCAGTTTTAGTCTTGTGCTACCTCTCAAGCTCCTGATACATAAATCAATAATGTCAGCAAAATTTTCCTGATAAATATCTCCTTTTCCAATAATGTTTAATATTTTAATCCATTGTTTCTTCATACCCCTAATTAATGTTGTTTTTAACACATTATCAACTAAAGGTAGTGATGCATAAGGAGATATTTGAAGATTATACTGGAAACGTTCCACATACTCCTCTAATGTTTCATTTGGTCTAGCTACCATTAGTAATATTTCGTCTTTTAGTTCTCTAGACATGCAATAGTCTTTATATTTTTTTAGAAAAGATTCTTCCATTTGATCCTAGTTATTTATAACTCTGCCACCTAATCCCATAAACCATCTTAAAGCAGCTCCTTTTAATGTAGAGGGAAATAATTTCAGTTTTTGGGGGTCGGTGGTGTAATCATATCCCCTACACAGTACATCGAATTCAAATAGGAATGCATCTGAATCCTCTAATGTAAGACCATGGAATGTAGGGATATGCTGAAGAGGAATTGCTTTCATAGGTGCATTCGCTGCAGTATCCACTATGGGGTATTGCAATGTAGAGGTTTGGGTGTTTGGCTAGTTTTGGGCCATTTGGTCAAATATATGCCAATAACCTTCTGGGATATCTAGGAGGGTATTCCTAAGTTGAGAGGGAATGGCTTTAACAGGAATGGTTTTAATATGCTTCCATTATCTGGGATAATGAGAGTGCCTAATGTATGAGGAGATTGAGTTTCTTCAAAAATGATTTTTGCAGCACTTCCCTTATCTGGGCTGCTTAATGGCTGAGTTGTCCCAAGAGGAGACCTCGGTTCCTCAGTTTCCCCTGTTTCTCCTCTTCCTTCAGAAAGATTGTTGAAATTCCCTTCTTGCAATAGTTCTGGAGTAGAATTTTCAATTTCTTGAAAATCTTGGTCTTCAGTTTGATTATGCACCTCAGCAAAGGCTACAGATGGTGATCCTGTGGCCTGAAGGGAACTAGTAGGTTGTCTGGAAATAACTTTTTTGGGTCCTACTGAAGGCTGAGATTTTTCTTTCTTAAAAATTTCCTCTATAAACGTGGATTGCCCAAGGGTCACCGGCCCCTTAGCTTTTTCGGGCTTGGGTAGAGGTTTGGAATTCTTTTCTGGCTTTTTCTACTTAGTCATGCACACACAAATCAACTTCTAGATTCTACCCAAACAAAACAATGACAAATCAAAGGATCCTGAGGGATTCGCCGAACTGTTGGCTCTCAGTTATCTCTTTACTTTCCTGTGCTGAGCCAATATCTCCATTTCCTTTCCTTGGCTGATACGCTTTGATTTGGTTTGCCGTGTTTGCATGTGGTTCCCCGTCAAAGGGACAGTGATTAACCTGGCCTTGTCCTTTCCTTTGGAATGACAGTATTTCGTTTTTCCTTCTTCCTGCATAAGAAAATGAGAATTTCTAGTGTTTTCATTTTGCACATTAATCTTACAGGTTTTATTACAATTCCTTATCATCTACCTAGTTCATGATGCAAAAGGTTTGTAAGTTTTAATGAAAGGATGCTGAAATAATCACCAAAAACATACCTTCTTTAGTACTCCACAAGGACCAATGCTATTCTATGATGAAATGCTATCAAGTTTTACAAAATCCTTTGGATCCCCTCATCCTGAGAATTCGCTTCTATCCATTTACTTTTCCAAATGTTATATAAAGTCGTAAGGCAAACTGAACAGCTAGTTAGGAATTCACAGATTGTAACTATTATTTTTGGACATATAATACTTTCATTACGGTGATGTTGTAACTCTGTTATTAACTTTAATAAAGAAGACTGCATTTAATTCATAATCATATTCTGAATATCTAACAACGGGGAATTCTAGAGACTTTGGGCCTAGTCAAAAGGAGATATATTGCTTCAATTGTGTTATAATTTTTTCTGTTTATTCTTAACTATTTATTATTATTAGTTTGTAAAGTTAGCACCATTTTGATTATCATGAGGATTGATGATTCTGGTTTGCATTTTTTCTTCAGTCAAGATTCTAGATTTAGTTCTATGTTACATATCTATGATACTCTTTATTGAATTTGTTATGTTAACTTCAGCATTAGATTTTTGTTCATTTTAAGTAACGATATCACAAATTTCTAAGCTAGAGTTGATTTCGTTCCATGAGATGTTTATATGGTTATTTTTTGTTCAATTTTTATAGCTTTCCTTTATGTTAAATGAATTAACCTCTAAACTCACTACATATATAGTGCTGACACTCTTGAAATATAAAGACTTTCACTGGGTTGATGATTAATGTAGGTATTAAGACTGCTTGTAATAATACATCTTAGTGCACCAACATTTTGGCATTGTTGCTGGGAGAGTGTTTCAAAGTGATTTCTTTTTAGCTTGCTGTAAAATAATTGTTTTAAAAACGAGAGGTAAGAACGTGTGTAACCAGCAAGTAAAGTGCTTACTCCTCATCCTGCTTTTCAGTAATTGCATAGAGGTTAAATAGGAATAGGTTTTTTAATGAATGACTAGGAATAAAAAGATAGAAAAAGATCATAACCCGCAACCTGAATCCACAAAACCCAAGGGATCGGTGAACCTTGGAGAACAACTTTTATAGACAAAATTGAAAGAAACGAAGAGTCTCAAGCATTAGTAGGATTCCAGACTTATCTAGAAAAATCTCTATTGTAATCCCTCAGGCAGCAGGCTCACCATTTGCAGCTTATGCTAACATTCATAGCCAATTTGGAGGATCTGAACAGAGTTTTCAGGTTACAAAAAATTTACATTTTGATCCTCTACAAGAGGGAAAATTGTGCAACTTAAGAGAAGGAGAGGGAGAAACTAGTGGAAATACTAAGGCAGGACCACAATTGCCTGAAAAAGGATCTCATGTGATCCTAGATATAGGCAATGCTACAAAACCAACTCGATTTCGGAATCCTCTGCTTACCAGAAGAGCACCCCTAAAATCCTCGAACGATATTGGCACATTTCTGACCAAATGGCAAACCAGGTACCTCAATGTCAAACCTCGACATTGGAATACCCCATAGTCAACCAAGTGGCCAATGCCCCTATGAAAACTATTCCCTTGTAAAGCATCACAACTTTTCATGGGATGATCATAAAGGATCTAGATGCCTTCTTATTCAATTTTTATGTCCTCTACAGAGGGTATGACTATACCACCGACCCTAAAAAATTAAAACTATTCCCTTCTACTCTAAAAGGAGTAGCTTTGAGGTGGTTCATGGGTTTAGGCGAACATACTATTAACTCTTGGGCTGACATGAAAACTTCTTTCCTCACAAGATACCAGGAGTTTTGCAAGACTAGGGAATTAAAAGATGAAATGTTTAAGATGGTTGCAAAGGATAATGAAACGCTAGAATAATATGTCGAATGGTTTCACTATAATTTGTAGAGATCCCCTCACACCACTTTACCAAAAGAAGTCATGAGGGTTATCTTAATTAAGGGAATGAAATAAGAATGGATAGAAACTCTAAATTTGATGGGAAAAGGAGATATTTCTCAAGAATATTATGATGAAATCATTCACTAGTGTATCAGGTGTTCACGAGGTAGCACTCTCACCGGGTCAAGAAGTCGAGATCCTATGACTAGAGGAAGCAAACCACACAATGGAGGTGTAACAAGAATGGAAAACGATAATCGCTTAGAAGGCCTCAAGATGGACATCTTGGGTACCCTTACAACACAGCTAGATGTATTGTAGGCTAAACAGAAACAAGCCTTAGCAAAACAAAACTTGGCCATTTTCTGCCCACGCTACCGGAAGAAGCAAAACCAACGGGAGTGTCCATTGGACATGGTCTAGACATGTGCCATCTGCACCAAGGATCACACCACTGAACAATTTCCATCACTTCCAGGGCTAAAAGTAGTTTTCAAATAAGAAGAAGAAGATACAGAACCAATATAATTAATGAACCAACATCGACAATGGCAGGCCAAATCCATAGGTATGTCACAAGACACATCCCACTTCTTTCCTTCTTCATCATTTAATTAGCAACAGAACCCTGGGGCAGGATGGCAAGGTCAAACAGCTTAATCAAATTATAAATCCTAACCATTTCCTATGATGCCTTGGTAAACTTAGTCCCTTCAAGGTAATGGCTAGCCGAATTCTGCATTTACTCCTATTTGGAAAGGTAATCCATATCCATCCCAATGGCCTGCCTCTACTTCACAAAATCCGAACTGGTCTCCTAATTGGTAGTAAAATTTACGGATATCCAATACACCTATGGGAATAGATCCTCAACCTAAACCTACATTATCAACCCCATATCCATTACAAAAAAATCCTCATCCCCTTATGCGTCCTTAATTTCCAGCTCAACCGAATCTGAATCCCAATAAAAGACGAGTTCAGATGGTACAAATTGTCGAAAGCTCAGACTATGAGATTGAAGAAAAATAATGTAATGAACCTAGATTGATGTCAGGACACATCATCACCCCTGGGGAGAACAGAGACCAACCATCAATTGAGTTAGAAACCTCACTTATACATACACCATCGACTGTGACTGACACAGAAATAAAATAAGGAGAAGATACGGATGAGAATAAAGACCCTGGAAAACTCATAGTTACTTATCCCCCGTTCCCTGAAAGGTTAACAATACCTAAACTAGTTGTTTATCCAGACTTTGATCTTCTAGGGGCACTGAAAAATATTTGTATTAAAATTCCTCACCTCCAACCCATCCAAGATATTCGTATTTTTTCTAAAATAATTAAAGAGATATGTGTGAAGAAGCATGTGAGGAAAGAAAATTCACCCACTATTCACGTTGTAGGGAGCTTGTCTGATTTGATCTTGGGAGGGGAAACTCCAGTAAAGTATGAATATCTTGGGAATCCCATAGTTACAGTTCAAATATATGGCTACTCCTTTCCAAACACACTAGTTAATTTAGGTGCATCCATTAACATCTTAAAAGTAGAAACCTGTAAGACACTTGGCATTACAGCTCTAGAACCAACCACCACCTTGCAAGAACGTTTTGATCATTCGGTAGTAAGACTAGAGGGAACTTTACAAGATGTTACAATTTTTATTGATTCATGGGAGTATCCAGTAGATTTTCTCATTATAAACCCAAAGAGTCGATTGGATGGGCACCCTCTAATTTTGGCCCACCTTGGATGGCAACAGTTGACACTTATATGGGCTGCTAAGAGGGTAGCATGACCATTGCTAACGGGGATGCTATAAAAAATCTTGTTTTATATCCTCCTGCAAAACCAAATATGCCCATTGTAAAAATACATAAATAACCACCCTCATACCTGGAAGAAAGCATTTGTTCACCACTTACAGTAGCAGAGGCACTTGAAATCAAGAATCAGAGTGAAGATGATGTTATCAACAACTTTATAAATCAACCATCTAATGTGAATAATGTGAAATGTCAAATGTGAAAAGAAATTACTGACAATGAAGCCTTGGAATACCCCATGAAAGATACGGATGATCAGCATATCCATACAACTATTCTTCATAACAACAAGCCTATTGAAATTGAACCATGCAAGGTTTTAAACATTAATGATAGCCTGGATAGTGACCAACAACAAAAACTCATTCATGTCCTATAAATATAAAGGGTATTTTTCCTGGGACTATCCTGACATGAAGGGCATAGACCCATAGTTATGTACACATCATATCTACACCGAAAAGGATGCGCATCCTATCTGACAGCGTCAGAAGAGATTGAATCCAAATCTCAAGGACATTGTAAAAGAAGAGCTACAGAAGCTGTTGGACGTAAATTTCATTTATCCCATTTCGAATAGCAAATGGGTCTCTCCATTGGTAGTTGTCCCCAAGAAAAATAGGAAGTGGCATATCTGTGTGGATTATTGGGAATTAAACAAGGAAACACAGAAAGATCATTCCGTCTTCCATTTATTGATCAACTCCTTGATACTTTGGCAAGGAAGCAATTATTTTCCTTTTTAGATAACTTCAGTGACTACAATCAAAGTCAAATTTCCCTTGAAGACCAAGATAAAACAACCTTCACCTATCCGTGGGGTACATTCGCTTATAGATTGTTACCATTTGGCTTATGCAATGCCCAACTATGTTTCATAGAGCTATACTCAGCATTTTTTCTAATATGATAAATGAAGGACTTGAAGTTTACATGGATGACTTTACCCAGTATGGGGATGACTTTGACCAAGTGCTACAAACATTAGAGAAGGTTTTGGAATGATGTATTGCTACCAGACTATGTTTGTTGAGTGGTATAAATGCAATATTTAAACCAAAATTTAATTTGTCAATATGGGTAAGTAAACTTAGAGGCGTAGCACAATATATGCTAGAATACGACCTTAGGGATCTATTATATAAAAGCCAAGCTCTTGGAAGAAATTCAAAAGAAACATCACTCAAGAAAAATAAACAAGACTCTTCAAAGAAAATTAAACACACTCCATGAATCTACTTATGGCTCCTCTTCTGGGTTGAGTTAACTCCTGTAGTAAGTCTTCCTCAGTTGTCCAGGGGACAATGGAACATAGGCCCCATTCAAAAGAATGTGATTCAAGAAATAAAGAATGTGAAACCCCTTAAAACATCATTTCTATGTTGCAAACATGAAATTAAACTAGAAATCACACAACAACTTCATTCCAACTAATCTAAGGAGATAATTGAATATTTTAAGAAGAATCAAGATAATAATGCATTGCTTCTCTTAAAGGCAATTCAATACTTTAACTGTTAGAGAAATATGCAATAAGAACCAATATATAATTCATGTTGTTTGGCCCGATCTTATTAAATACTTCCTTATAATATATGCAGCATTTAATTATAATGAAGAATTCTATGAGCGTTTTGTCAACAAGATTCACAATTTCCTTGTGTTGATCCTGACATTTGCTTGCAAAAGTGCAGGAATACAAGTTTTTCTACAAAAGTACAAGAATCCGTCTCATATAATATTCAAGGGCAATCATGAATATGTTAAGTTAAGTGAACTAGAATTCTTGATCGGCAATTATTTCACCATTACATTATGGAAATAAACTTTGTTATGCAAAAATGAGGTCAGGGTAAACCTTTGTCAGAATAAATAAGAGATGCAGTTAAAACATTCACCGTTTATTTTAGTTCAGCCTTTATCAAAATACATCCAAAAGCATTGATATTAAAATTGAATAACCAGAGTAGTAAAATAAATTTTTTTGACTGAAATTGAAAATGAAATGACTGAAAGAAGAGCTATGAAATGAAATTGCAAAGTTATCTAAGATCACACTCACACCAAGCAACTAAAATGTAGCAAAAGAAAGTTAAGAGGTTTGGGGGGGACGGACTGGCTAGTGGGCCCAACCATCTAGCTCGTTGCCCTTGCAGAAATCAAGTCACAATCTTCAGAAGAATATGGAGAAATAAAATTACTCAGAAGTGATTGCCAAATAAACTCATTTCAGAGTAGAAACCAGAATTCAGAATTTAATGCGAAGGAAATTCATTTCAGAAGTCTTGTTACAGATTCATTAAATAATGCAATGTTGGCTCCAATGGCCCACTCTAGGGATCATCCCATTGGTGTGTAGTTCCTCCTTCCCTACACAACAAGATATAATTCCATGTTTTGCAAATTAAATACAATTTACAAAATACAAACTGCCATCCTCCTCCAACCTACGTAGTTCCTCTCTTCTATATTGGTTTTTACATGATAGTTTCTTTAGCAAATAACATGGGGATTGAATCCAAATTGATATTCATCAATATAATATCAGTACAACCATTTAACCATTGAAGGAATGAATATCTTGCACGAATTTCCCAAAACTGGTCGTTTTCTACAGTTCTGAAAAATTGGTTATTTTTAACAAAATTCCTCCAAAGAACTTTGCATATCTCAACCATTATGAATTTCCGAAAACCGTTTGGAGGAAATATGTCTTGTTATATTCTCAATAGTAACCTCTCTCATAATTTTTTATTTCAGATCCATTTCCTCAGAAACCGTGCCCAAAAATGACTGTTTGAAATCTGAGATGCTAAAATTCTGGAAAAGCAGTCTATTTTTAGAAAACTACCTCAAAGATCGTTATGTAACTTTTATACCATTACGAATTTTAGATTACTGTTTGAGGCTTTGTCAATTTGCTATACTGGGACCAAAACCCATGTTTCATAATTTCTCTATTCGCCTTCCCTTGCACGTAAAATGAGGTGGAAGTTGGCAGTTTGGAAACTGCTGTAAATTTGGGGTTAAGGCATTAATTATTGCCTAAACATAAATCCATACGACCTGGATGCATCTTAGCTTATGTGGAAGTGTTCAAACAATATTTTGAACAAAAACCTCTTTCATATTTCCCTAGAGATGTGTCAATGCATGAAAGCCCCAAATTAGTGTAGGCAAGTTGGTGGAGGCATGTTGGTGCAGGCAGAGCTAGCGCAGGCACAACTAGTATAGGAACTGCTACTACAGGAATTTTAGCACCTACCACAAAAGAGCCTGACATTAACGAAATTTTCACATTAAATTAACAAAACAAGAAGAGTTCATAGATCAACAACTGTCAGCTCTAAATGCCTCTAAATGATAACTTAATAGTGCGTAAAACGACTAATAATGATTATAGAAACTTAGTACAGACATAAAATTATTCAGGTAAATCATGAAAATTTGGACAAAATGGAGGCTCAACTATGTTTAAGCAATTTCAAGTGTCACATGATGATGACATAAGGCATAATCCTGGGACATTACATTTCTGCAACAGGGATACCGGTAGATCCAACAAAGATACCAGTAATTCTCTTACTACCTACAACCTGTACTCAGTCTGAGGTATGTAGCTTCCTTGGATATGTAGGCTATTATCTTTTATAGAAAAAAAATTCACAAACTGTTGCGCCTTTATATGCTTTAATAGGAAATGTTGAATTTAAATGGTCTGACAAATGTGACACAACTTTTACAGATTTAAACAAATTAGTTTCGACAGCACTAGTATTACGTGGACCTAACTGGGAGCTTCCCTTTTATATTTCCACAAATGCATCAGATGCAACAATAGGCATTGTCCTCGGCCAAGAGGAGGACATAAAACCTTATGCTATATATTATATCAGCAAAAATCTTACTGCCACTGAACTTAATTATACAGTAACAAAAAAGGAATTCCTAGGTGTCATTTATGCCATAAATAAACTTAGACATTATATAATTGGCTATCAAGTTTTTATGTATACTAATCATTTCGCCATTAGGTACTTAGCTAACAAACCTATTAAAAATGGTTGAGTGACTCATTGGTTGTTTCTTTTGCAAGAGTTTGATATCACCATCAAAGATCGTCCGAGGAAGGAAAACCCAGTCGTTGATTTTCTGTCTCGAGTTCCAAAGATAAATGATCCATTGGTAATGGATGACCAATTTCCAAATGAACATTTCTTTATCGTAGAAGTGAAAATGTCATGGTATGTAGATGTAGCAAACTATTTGGTAGTAGGAAAGTTTCCCATGCACTTGACAGCAGGGGAAAGGAAAAAGATTATCCAGTGTAGAACCTATTTTTCTTAGATTGGTAGATATCTTTTTCATACAGGGTCTGATATTTGTATATGTAGATGCATTTTTGAGGATGAAATTTATGATATCCTGAAGGCTTGCCATGATGAGCCCTGTAGAGGACACTTCGCAGATCGTAGAACATGGCATAAGGTACTACAAATGGGCTATTATTGACCCACTATTTTTAAAGATGGTAAGAAATATGCCCAGGCTTGTGATAGTTGATAAAGGATGGGTCGGCCTATTCAATATGATGAAATGTCACTGCAGCCCCAATTGGTAATAGAACCATTCAAACGATGGTCATTTGATTTTGTTGGCCCATTTCATCCGCCATTAATCCCAAAGGCCTATATATTGGCTGCCAAATATTATGTAACAAAGTGGGTAGAAACAATAGATCTGCTAAGAGCTATAGAAGAAGCTGTAATTAATTTCCTTTTTGGGCTATTTATGTGGTATAGTTTACCTCAAGAAGTGATAACAGATGGAGGAGGGAAATTTGTGGGACATAAGATTACAACCACTCTAAGGAAACACCACATTGCACATAGTGTCACCTCCTTGTATCATCCTTAGGCGAATGGGTAGGTTGAAAGCACCAATATGGTCATCGAAGAAATTCTAACCAAGACAGTCTCAACACATCGGCAGGACTTGGCTCCTAGACTACTAGACGCCTTGAGGGCCTATTGCACAACTTGTCGAAACACTACTGGATATTCTCTGTACTAACCTATATTTGGAAAAGAACCTATCTTTCCTATTGAATTTGAAATAAAGACTCTTAGAACAACTCAGGAAGTGGGATTGGATCTGACAGAGGACCAAACCAAATGACTTCAACAAATAAATGAATTGGATGAGGCTCGACTACTTTCTCTACAATGCACCACAATTATTTAGCAGCAAAGCGAAAAGTGGCATGACAATCTTATTAAAAAGAAGATGTTTAGAAAAGAATATTGGGAACTCCTCTATGACTCCAAATTCCAGGAATTTCTGGGCAAGTTACAGACAAGGTGGCCTGACCCTTATGAAATCCAAGAGGTACATAACAATGGTACTCTCACTCTGACTGCCATTGACAGGTCTGGCCATTCTTTCAAGGTCAATGGGAATCGGGTACATCTTTATCACAAACCACTCACCAAAGAGTCTTTTTGTCAACAGGTATGTGATGACCCCACTATGCAAATTTTAGCTGCAGGGAGTGATGACCCGACAGATTTGCTCTCATAAAAATGTATCTTTCTTCAACTGTAAATAATGTATATGTTCTTTTATGGTTGGTTTTAATATAGTTAGGCATCACCATGTAACTATGAGGATTTCTCTTGTTTCTGGATGTGTTTAGGAATTGTTGTTCAATTAGTTGAATGAATGTTGTTTAATTGATTGAACGATTGTTGTTCAATCGATTGAACGATTGTTGTTCAATCAATTGAACAACACTTTGTGTGTTTTTTTGTTCAATCAATTCAATAACACTTTGTGTGTTTTGTTGTTCAATTGATTGAACGATTGTTGTTCAATCAATTGAACAACACTTTGTTTGTTTTGTTGTTCAATCAATTGAATGATTGTTGTTCAATCAATTGAGCAAAACTTTGTTTGTTTTTCTGTTCAATCGATTTAACGATTTTTGTTCAATCAATTGAACAACATTTTGTGTGTTTTGCTATCATCGATTGAATGATTGTTGTTCAATCAATTGAACAACACTTTCTGTGTTTTGTTGTTCAATCGATTGAATGATTGTTGTTCAATCAATTGAACAACACTTTGTGTGTTTTGCTATTCAATCGATTAAACTATTGTTGTTCAATAAATTGAACAACACTTTGTGTGTTTTACTGTTCAATCGATTGAACGATTATTGTTCAATCAATTAAGAAGAATCTCTCTGTTTGTGTGTGTTTTGTTTTTCCAACAATTGAACAATTGTTGCTCAATCAATTGAACAACATTTATTTGTTTGTGTGTGTTTTGTTGTTCAATCAATTGAATGATTGTTGCTTAATCAATTGAACATAATTTATATGTTTGCGTGTGTTTTTTTGTTCAATCGATTGAACAATTGTTGTTCAATCAATTGAACATCACTTTTTGCATGTTTTTCTATTCAATCATTTGAACAATTGATGTTCAATCAATTGAACAACACTTTTTGTGCGTTTTGATATTCAAATCAATTGAATGACTGTTTTTCAATGAATTGAACAACGCTAATTTCTTTTTGTGTGTGTTGTTCAATTGATTGAACAATTGTTGTTCAATCAATTGAACGATTGTTGTTCAATCAATTGAACAACCCTGATTTTTCTTTTGTGTGTTTGTTGTTTGATCAATTGAAGAGTTGTTGTTCAATCGATTGAACATCCATTGTTTGGTAGAATGAATAGATGTGACTTATTTTTGTTGTTTCATCATTGTCATTCTTTTTTCCATTTTCTTTCTCTTCTATGTTTTGAATAAAAACCATATGGTTGGATTTGTGCCTAAGATAAAGAAAAATAGTAATTTTAATACCATTATGACTTATGAAACCTTTTTATGGTAATATTTATTCAAAAGCTGATATGGTGCATCTCTATAATGATTGGTTGAATATCTTCCCTTTGGACACATCATAAAAAGATTTATTATTTTAATACCATGTTGGTTTATCTTTCACAGTTTCAAATGGATAAATCCCTTTGATATGATGATATGGGGGTAAAAGCATAACTTTCATTGGCATTTTTTTACTTCTTATGCCATCCCTAACTCTTAAGGAGTAAATGGGCCTCCCTCTCTTTATAATAAAAGCATCAAAATATGAAAATGCAACAAACATTGTATTAAAGAGGATAGGGGATCTCAATATGAGCCAGCCTACCATGATCATAAGCATGTAACAGGTGACATTCCATTATGGTGACCACACCAAGGTAATGACCTTCTTGATACTTAAAATTGTCAAAAGTGTAGGGGGTCTCATTACGAGCCAGCCTGATCAGTTTGTTATATCCTGGTGAATGGCACTATGATTATCTAGTTACCACACTATCATAGTGGTCTCTTTGTAGCAATAAAAGGAGAATCATCTAAATAATAAAAGGAGGACTTTGGCTCATTTGTGGGGTCAAAAAGCAACCCTGTTGAGGGTATGAATGCTTGCTGGCAGAAGTGGCTCTGCTTGTGGTATTGAAGTACTATGTTACACTACCAAATGCTCTCTATCCTATTACCACATATGGATTCATTTCTAAAGGAAAATTTCCCATTTGAAGAACATTTCTAATTTAATTAGCCAACATGCATGGTAACCTATATTGTATATGCATTGTATCATTATTTTCCAATCACTTTATTGACAGACATTAATATTTGTCGTCGGTCATGTGTTTTTCACTTTTCCACCTAAGGTAAATATCTATTTACATAATGATATAAATCTCTATTTTATTTTACAAGAATTTCAAATCTTTTGACATGTACTGCTTTGATTGTCGTTGTCGTATTTTACGTCGCTTTTTTTTTTCCCCTATGAAAAAGTCATAATTTTATTCATAAATTGATAAAATTACATTTTGTAGATGCCGATGGCATATGCATATGGCTGTTCCTGTAATAACAGGCAGCATAACAAAAGAAAATAACACTGAATAGCAGATGAATAATCCTGTAAGGACAGGTTCAACAGAGTAACAAAAAAGTAAAAAAATAAAAAAATGTTGCCAGCAAGCCTATTCTTTTCTTCCTTTCTTCTTCTCTACCCGGCGCCATCCTCCCGAATCGACTGTGGGTGTAGTTGTAGCCAGCTGGTTTCCCATGGTGTTCATTTGTTGTTCTTTGTCTGATTCTGAGCCCTCCGAGCTATGGGTTCTCTTTATGCCACTAACTTCCATTTGCAGCTCTTGATGTAGATCTGTAATGATCAGCCCCGTATGAGTAGAGAGATTTTACGTCGCTTTTATTGATTGGTTGTGTGCATTTATGATTTACCAACGCTTTCTTCCTTTTTCCAATGTTTGCTAGGCATGGATGCCCTTTTTTTGATTGGAGAGGGGATGGTATGCATATTAACAACATGTGTGACAATTTATGGATAGTTTGTGTGATGATTATTAAAATGATTTATGGTTAAAGGACTGCATGATGAATGCACATGTCGAATAATTATCAAACCATTTCTGATTGGAGGAAAGAAGGAAACCATTATGAATAGCATGCGAATTGATTATGATCCTACACCAAATATTGCTGATGAGACAAATAACATAATTGTCTTTGATATTAACACTCAAAATAGCATCATTTTTCTGTCAATAGCTTTAACATTCTCTGGTGTTGTTCCATACTGTGAAAGTGTGAGAGAAGTGCATGCAAGTGAACCAGCCACAGAAAAATAATAGCCATGAGAGGAAAATCCATTTGAAATGAACCCACAGTGCTCACGGTATCAGACCAGGCTTGTGTGATTCTTGAGCATGCCAACTGGCTATAATACTTGACCAAATTACAAGGATTTCATGAGGAAATGGCACTTGAATTTCTGCACAATTTACAGAATGGCTGCAGCACGGTGAAAGATATGAACATAATGATCTCTGAACTAGTCATAGCTGAAGTGTCTGGACTTCCAGTAGAAGGAATGAGATGGAAAAACAAATGTGTTCTTTTGCAGGATACAGTCATGGTATTTCAGGACCCGGATGAGAAATTGGTGCGAAAAGGAAAAGGGGTTAACCCCACAACTTTAAGACATCCATGGTAGGAATTGGTTGCCATTGTGTAGATGTATATCATGTGCAACAAATGACAAGACGTGGTAAAACCTCACCAACTTAAACTCTTAGCTATTTTGAAATAGAAAATTACAGTTAACTTGCCATTTTATTTAAATTTTGTATTGCATGATGTTGCTCATCGGGCCAGAAAGGAAAAGGACCCACATACAATCATTAGCCATCATGGGCTGATCAAATTAATCATCATTAATGGACTAGCCCCACAATGGCTAACTTGGGATAACCTTGTAAATCCTACTTTGACCCCACCTATGGAAAACACAACAACTGAACAACAGGGGCCAAGAGTGACAGGTCTAAAAAGGACACAAAAAAGGAAGAATCGCTCTTTGGCCTCAGGCGTGGTAAAAAGAATACTTACTACAAGGATAAAGTTGTAGCGGCACACCCCAATCCAAATAGGCGAGGTAGGGCCGTCTCACATGCCCCCTCCAAGTCCATAAGATGATTCTTTGCAAGACTATGAGGAAGAGGTTGCCAAAGTACTGGAGAATATGTGGACATTCGGTGAAGGGAGGGAGCTATCTGAGAATTCTAAAGGGAAAAATGATGCCCCCAACCAGTTTTCCCCTACTAGTAGTCCTAGTCATGATGAAACCCTATTATTTACCAATAATTTTGAAGGACAGAGGGAACCCATTCCTTCTATGCAGAAGCCCCTTGAAGTAGAAACGCATGCGAGGAAACCATTAGGGATGGAAATCAAGCATATGCTACTAATCCATTGGAACCCCCAACTAAGGAAAACCCTACATAAGAAACCATGGAGGGTGAAAATCAACCAGGGGCACTATTTTTATGAAGTCCCCAAAGGACGAGGCTCATATAGAAGAAGACCCTGAAAATGATAATTTCTCAGGAGACAACATTCCATTGGAGTCTCCTGAGAGGGAAGTTCATCAAGAAAGAGACCTAGAAGGTGAAAATCCATGAGGAGACATGGTTCCATTAGAACCCCATCCTGATATTGACACAATTCCACCAGAACCTGAACCTGAAGTAAATACAGTTGTACCACCACCAGTCAAAGGCCTTACGACAAAGAAAACATACAAGGAGAGACTCGGGAATTTTCTTAAAAAGTACAAGAAGCAAAATAGTTAAGCAGCTAAGAGAGTGGTTGAAGGAAGTAGTTAGGGTCAAAAAATTGAAAACAGAATTGGAGACCATAGGGACCCAAATAGAACATTGCTCTAGGGAAGATATTGAAACCCAAACTGAGACCCTTTTAGTTTATTCAAAAGAAACCCAAATAAGGCAATCTCTTTTAGAAAATAGTGAAATGCAGACAGAAGACCCTTTTTTTTTCCCACAGGAAACCCAAATGGACTTCCCACTATTGATGCTATTGTCCAAACAAATTTTGGAGAGAATATTTAGGATGACTACCATATGACCCAAGGAACAACTGAAGTTGTTGTTCAAACTGATACTGAAGAAAACACCCAGGACGATTGTTGCATGACCCGAGAAGCAGTCGAGGCTGCTATTTAGACTAACCCAATGGAAACACAGGATTATGAGGTCTAGACAAAGGATATGCCTAACTACATTCCCCTAGTAAGGGAAGTAGTCATTAAGAAATTGCATAATGAACTAGCCAAGACTCAGCAGGAATTGACTCGGAATAAAGAGGAAGTAGTGCCCCTATGAGTACACCAGGAATTACGAAAGAAATTTGAGGCACTCATGGTCATAGAGGATGAGACTTTTGCTAATTACAAGGATGAACAGAGAAAGTCGAAAAAGCATAGCTTAAGTTGCAGAAGGGTAAGGAGAAACTAGAGACTATTTTCTCTCTTTGTTCAGATGCCTTCTCACGCTGAGCTCCTGCCACCAACTATGCACTTTTCCTGCTAGAAAGATACCTCTTATTGAAGGTTAAAGCCATTAAGGCTGGTAAGTTAGTGGAAATTAAGACCACCCCAGAATTTGTCAAGTGTTTCAAATAATAGAATGAATAGGTACAACGCCTCTTGTGTGAATTGTACATGCATAAGTTTTTCTTAGAGGGTGACTTAAATAGTAATCCTAGAACCTTCATAGGGAATATCCAATTCCAAGCATTTCTTTCCTTTGCCACTAATCAGATTAAATGGGCTAAATCCCATAATAGTTTTCAAAAGAGAGAATATGGCATAGACTTATGGGTTAGGGGAGAACCCACAAAACCCCTGCACCTCTCTGTCCAGCACAAACAGTTCATGAAACAAACAGGTGTTGTGGGTCAATTTGGACTACTCCACATAGACATCATACAAGCATGGAAGGAATACTTCCAGGAAATCAAAGAAGAAGCTTTTCTGTAGACAGAAAAAAATGGGGAGCCTCCAACAATAACATCATGAATAGAGAGTTGTTTGGATTCCGAAATTTCAAAGTTGCCTCCACTCGCTTACACTAATACAACAACATTGTCCTAAGTATGGGCCGTAATTGGATAGGGTGCTGATATAGAAGTCCAATTATCTAGTATCCTCCAAATGGGTACCACAATGATTATAACTTTCCAGACCATCAAGTGAACCAGGCTTTTGCAGTGCTCAAATAGAAAAATGGTTTCAGTTTGTATGAGGAAGTATATCCTACTTATTCCTTAACTCATCTACACCTTAACCATCTTATTGTATGAGGACATGAAAAAAGTTAAGAAGGGGAATATGTTGGGCCGAGGAAAAGGTATTTTTCTCCTCATAAATAGCTTAATTAAGCATTTGTCTTCACATGTTTATCTTCTTTTTATGAATAAAAATAGAGGAAACAACTGCAGAAGCTGGGTAAAATTGACAAGTAAAAAATTAGATAAATATGGGCATGGAAATTTGACTTTCACTATCTTTATATGCAGGGATGCGGATTGGATGATTTTTGTTCAATCGATAAAACAACAACAACCAGTAAACGAAAAAGTTAGAGTCGTGAATATGGAAGACAACAGAAGACCAGGAGGACCAATGCTATTCTATGATGAAATCAGATCGAGTTTTGCGAAATCCTCAGGATCCCCTGATCCTATGGATTCGCTTCTATCCATTTACTTTTCCAAAAGTTATATAAAGCCATAAGGCAAACTGAACAACTTGTTAGGAATTCGCATATTGTAACTATTCTTTTTGGACATATAATACTTTCATCATGGTGATATTGTAACTATGTTATTGACTTTAATGAAGAATGTTGTGTTTAATTCATAATCATATTCTGAATATCTAACAGTAGGGACTTCTAGAGACTTTGGGCCCAATCAAAACTAGATTTATTGCTTCAATTGTGTTATAATTATTTATGTTTATTATTAACAGTTTATTACTGTTAGTTTGTAAAGTTAGCACCATTCTGATTACCATGAGGATTGATTATTCTGGTTTGTGTTTGTTGTTTAGTCAAGATTCTAGATTTAGTTGTTTTTTACATATGTGTGATACTCTTTATTGAATTGGTTATGTTAACTTCAGCATTAGATTGTTGTTAATTCTAAGTAACGCTATCACGAATTTCAAATATAGAGTTTATTGCTTTCCATGAGATGTTTATATGGTTATTTTTTGTTGAATTGTTATAGATTTCCTTCATATTAAATGAATTAGTTTCAATACCAGTTAGATTGCTAAGAGTGGTTCTTTCTATTTTCATTCTGATTTAGTTTCTTGCACAATCGATTAAGTAGACTTGAGAGTGTTTTACAAATTTCTTTCAGAATTGTTTGGATTGAATTTAGAGATATATACATTAGCAATTGCAACAATTTCAACTTCTTTCATTATGAATTTACCTCTAAACTCATTGCATATCTAGTACTGACACTCTTGAAATAAAATACTTGCCCTGGGTTGATGATTAATGTAGGTATTATGATTTCTTTCAATAAGACATCTTAGTGCACCAACAATGACTAGAGCTATAAAGTTGTTTTGTTTCTTATTCCTAGAAACATGTTCTTTGTCCTTGAAAACTTGGTATTCTACTGTTGAAAATTTGTTGTATCTCATTCAATGAGTTCACACAACTTGTCCCATCTTGTTTCACTAGGAATATAAAATTTTAGTAATTTTCGATATCATTCATCCACTTAAGTGTATAATTAGGCTTAGTTATGAACATATGCTTGATCTCATGTTGAATTAATAATTCATAACTAGGAACTTCCATGAAAGCCTTTCCAGTAATGGTTCCTTTTATTTTAGCAAATTTAGCTTTATATATTGTTGTGTCATGCAATCTCTGCTGATATTCTTCTAGTGGAATTAATTTATCACATATACCCTGCAGACCTGAAAGTCCTTTTACATGTAATGAATCAAATTTTCTGTGAAACTTTTTAATTTGGTGTTCCAAATTATGACAGTTATTCTCTCGCTATAGCATTACATTTCTTTTAGTATGTACCCTTATCGCCTCCAAGAAAATTTAGTTCTGTTTTCAATATCATATTCTTCAAGCTCCTATTTTGTCTTGGAATTCATAACCTTGATTATTTTTGTAGCATCTCCTAGTTTGTGGTCAAGGTCTTCCTTTACTTCTGCCACTACTTCCTTTGATTTCTGTAACAACTCTACTTGCTAAAAAATAATCTCAATTGAAGGCCACAATTCAATAATTGATTCATTAATATTAAGGAAAATATTTTCTTTGTACTAAGCAATGGTCTAAGCAATCACAACTTCATTTTCATAAGTTTCTATTTGTTGATTCAACTTATAACTTTTCTGAAACTCAGTCAAGTATGCATTATCAGTCTTACTATTTTGTTCTTGGATCTTCTGAAGTAGATTTTTTAATTTTTCAATCTCCCAAACTTTCAATGTCAAGTCTCCCATGATTTTCGATAAATATGTTTCTACATCAATGGATTGTGTTTCCACTGTAACAATTGCTGCTATAGAAGTCCCCATTATTTAAGTAGTCCGTGATGTTGTTATTTTTCCTTTAACAATGTCTCCATTTCAGCTTCCATTTTTTGTATCTGGAGATTTTGTTCAATTATCATTTTGAACATATTGTCTTTTTCTATCTCCAATTGACCAACTTCTTTGGCCTATGGATGTTTTGTATTAGGAATATTTAGTTTTTTCCTTAATGCGTGAATATCAAAATTCTTGTTCTTGATCATTTATTCAGTTGCTTTAACATCATTAGGATCATATCCTAATTTTATTACTAGATCTTCCAATGACTTAATTCTGGTATCTTTTGCCAAGGATGGCATTTTCTCTATATTTAATTGTGAATGAATGTTATTCAGTGAAGCTAGTAGTTTTGAAGTTTCCATAGCTAAATTGGTCAAAATAGAATATATCATTTCTCTAGACTTCTTATGCAGGCCAATCTAATCAATGGCATGAATCTATTTGGTGTCAAAAGAAAAAAAATGATGTGGTATAATATTCTACACCTCTAGGGACTGGAATTTTAGGTTCCAAAAAAGCTAGCTGAAATTGTCCTTTTTTAGTATCGAGTGCAGAAAAATTTGTGTGATGGGTAGTAGAAGTCTGTTTCTAGAATTTGTAATATGTGGTGGCCTTCAGTGCTTCATTCTTTCCTTTAATCTATTTGTACCTAGCAAAAATGTGCCAATGTTCTGTATCCTGATAAATAGATGACATAAGAGAATATATTGAAATCTCCTCAATACTTGGAAAGGTAGAAGTATGAGAACCTCTCAACATCATTGTTGCCTACTCCTATGAACTTTCTACTCAAAAAGGATCCTCCTAAATATTATTTTTCTTTCTTATTTTAAACACTTGGAAGTCTGTCTCTTGAATTTCTAAAACTGAAGGAGACAAACTTTCTCTTGCCTCTTAGTCTCTTTCTCTAGAGGAACTATAGTTTGTGAAGCTGTTTGAATATCAATTTGTTCATTTGCCTCTTTCAATGTGTTCTCCTGCCACTCCTCTTGATTTTCCTTTTGTTCTATTTCTGGCCTAGGTGTATGTGCATAAGGCGTAGTCTTTTGTTCAACTCTTAACTTAGAAATAATCCCCAAGGGATCATAAGACTAGGTGAGGCTCAACTTGAGCTTCATTTTCTTTAATAGAATATATTCCTCCTTTGTTGTTGCTCTAGTGTTGACATTAAATGATACAATATGTGCTTTTAGTCTAAACTAATATTTCTTCTTGTTGGATACAAAATATAGATCATACATGTTCATCATTTCTCAAATAGATTCTAGTGCAAAAAATTTGATTCGTACAAATTTTGGCAACCTATAGGGAGTAAGATCACATCGTAGATCTTGATTTTTGTGTATTTTTTATAGAGGTACCAATATCTAATCTTAGTTTTTTTAGAGAGGTGGAGAATTCTTTTGATTTTAAGTGAAATTTTGGGTATAATATCATAGCTAAGAAGACATAATGCTGTATGTAAAAACGTATTTACATAATCACTCAAAGAATACTCCTCTTTGTTCTTTCTCATCAATGAAGTCCAATGAATAACAGACCGAGGATTCCCCTTTGCATCTAATTTCTGTAGTGGAAATTTGAATCTAGCTACTTGGAAAAATAGAAATAAATACACAAGGACTAATTGATTCTTAAAAGCACCTTCAGTAGAAAACTTCAAAAACTGATTATGAATGCTCTCTGCCAGAAATTGACTGTAGTTGAAAATGAGTGATGGTTTATCAACTATTGAATATACTGATAAAAGTTATAGAATTACCTCATGAACCCATAGATCACTAGGGTAGCCTAATAGACATGAAACCATGGAAATGACTTGCCTAGATATTTCTAGAAATATTGAAGAAGAGTAGGGTCAATTGGTAATTGGTAACTCAGAGTTCTCAGGTAAAAATGATTCAAAGATCTTCACTCTTTTAGGGAATGTTAGCTTCTGATAGATCTCCATGAGAAAATATACAGAAAAAAGATGTAGAGGGGTTGTAGATTTAACTTGAAGGATTTGACATATTGACTCAAGACTGACAGTAAACAATACTTCATTATTTTGGGCAATTATGACCCTCTCACTAGGTAGATACCTTAAATGAAACCAGGTGAAAAATTCTGGGAAGAAATGGGTATGATGAAAGACGAATTGGGGTATGAAGGAGTCCCATATGTTCAATTCATCATTATCATCTAAGAATTTTTTATTTTCCCAGTTGTGGAGTTCATAAAGATCGAACTCACACTAGGTTTCAGATATTTTGTATTACTTGTAAACCAGGGTAAATTTGTCTAAATTCACTATAGGAGTCAACATTGGGCTTTCTACCACTAATTTGGACTTTCCTTTGGATGACGAAATGTTGAATTATGAATTTATAGACAAGTGTATCAAAAAACTTAAAATTGATGATCGCTAGTGTAGTAAATGTTTGTCAGCTGATACAATCTGAATGATACTAGCACTACTACAAGAGAATGGGAGAAAGTGAGTTTGAAGGGCAACATGATGTTTTATAAGGTATTTGAACGAATTAACCATTTTTTCGCATCTATTTAATGCACTTAGACATTGGTGAGAGGGATTTATTCGTTATAACAATTAATTAGATGTAGGAGGGGAAATTTATTAATGTAACGATAATATGATGTGGACGAATGAGGGAATGAAAAGTGGAGAGGCGTGATGACGTTTGAAAGTCACTGCAGGAATGGAGCAGATAAGAGAGAATTTTTTAGGGAGGGGCGAGGGGGAGGCTGTTGGGAGGCCATGTAGCCACAGGTAGAATTTACAAAAAAAAAAATATACCCCCTCCCCTTCATTAAACGTCAATAGTGTGGGGGGGGGGGTGGGGGCGATCCGAAGTTCATCCCCCCACCATTGATCTGGGTGGGGATGATGTTCGCCTTTGATTATCGCTTAGGATTTATCACACACTGAAAAAATGTCAAATCAATTGACTTTATTAACAATATATCAATTAATCATTGATTAATTAAGATAATAAATATTTAAACAATAATACAAAGATAATGCGGTGACATTTAAAGAAGCGCACTATACTTTGGGACTTTTTTTTCTCATATATATCTATATATATCTATATATAGATAGATAGATAGATATATCCCATTTTATTTATTTTTTCTATTTTTCTATCTTTTCTATTTTCTTCTTTTTTTATTTCTCTTTTCTTTTTGTATTTTATTTTATATATTTTTTATTTTTTTCTATTGTTGAACATAAAGGAAATGGAAAACTTAACAAGGTGAAAATAAGTTACAAGAGGCTCATACCAAGCAAACTACCCATGGTAAAATAAGCGTATTAATGGCTAAAGTGGTGATCAAATTAGTTCAAAAATGATTATCAAAGCACACAAAAGTGCACACAGAAAAGAACTTTTACCGATTCAATCATTGTAACTTCTTAATGGCATTATCATTCTTTTCTATCCAATCTAAAGGAATGATCCATGTGATCTAGCCAACATAGTGGTTAGATGGGATGAGGTTGGTTTACATAATACCTATGTTAGGGTGTCTTTCAGAAATAATGCACATTATTTAGAGAGGTTTTGTGTGCATGAAATGACTGAGAGGTAGTGTTCACTAACAAAAATGTGGTGGAGTATGTATGCAGAGGTGCAAATGGAAGAAGGATCTGTATATGCTTTCCAAGAATAATGATTGGTACAGATAGTGTGAATACATTATCTAAAGCTAAGGAAAAGTGTTTGGAGTGGCAAGTGGTTAGATTGTAGTTCATTTTTCGTGTTGAATATTTGAAGCATAGTACAAAGAGATGTAATGTGCCTAAGAGATAAAGCAGCCTAAATCAAATGATATATCATTGAATATGATATTGTAGAGGAACAATGGATCAATATCTGAGCATGTTCCAGTCCACATAGAATTGAATGAGTCTTGTAGTTGATTGTGATCAATGCCATGCATATGAAGGTTTGTTGGTGTTGGTGTGAGAATATTAGATGTATTTCAAATATTAAAAGGAAAAGGCATAACTACTGTGTTATATGGCTAAAATGTGTTTTGTGTGGGCTAGATGCCTAATGTGGTATATGTATGTTGTTGAGAGGATTTAAGTAGGAATCTGTTGCTAAGTCTCTTAAAACTGAAAAGTGCACTTCATGAGTTGCCAAAGCCAACATAATCAAATCAGTATCCAAATGATATAAGCAATGTCGTGTGCTGGGGTCAAACCTGGGAAGATTTCCTTGAAGCTGAATATATGAATTTATTTTATGTTCTCCTTACCCATGAACATTTGAATCCAAAAGTATCACCTTTATATTCTACCATCCAGGATCTTAGTTTAATTTGATATGTATATAATATTGTAGATCAATAGCTAATAACATTCGAATCACATACTTCATACTTCTCTTTTGGGGAAATTACGTTTCTTACTGCTTCAAATTCTCTTAACATTTCCTGCTTAGCAGCCACACCAGCTACATCTTTTTTTGTTTATAAACGTCGAGAGCATAGTTGATTCATCTTTTCTCTTGATGTGACACCATAAATTCCAATATATAAAAGCTTCCTGTGGCACACTATTATAACTAGATCCTCTATATAATCAAACATGCATCGAAAGACCTCATCATAAGTTGATGAAATTAATCTAGAGGAACTTTTCATGACAAAGGATGAATTTTTTGGGGTAGTGTCATAGCGGCTACAACCACCCTCCAAAGTTTTTCCTATGCTTCGATTTTGGAGACTTCCCTCTTACCCACAAGAGCTTATGTTATATTGTTGTCAAGTAATCATGATTTGAATGACACTTATCTTTTTCATTTGTGCTTTTGTTTTCTTGTATTTAAACATAGCTAATCTTTCTAAGTCACGAGCTAACTTCTTGACTTGTTCACACAACAGTTATGGGCTTGCCTTCATAAATTGCGCAATCCTTGAGGGTAGTCAGCCTTGATGATTGGAAATTGCACATTTTAGACTAGCAGTTAGCCTTAAGCTTAGAAAATATGCAGTAATGGAAGGAAACCTAGCAGTGAGCCTAGAAACTGTGGAATCCCTCATTGAGCTGGAAAGTTACCATGTTCCCTAGAATTGCACAATCTTTCCTAGTAGTGTGCATGGAAATTTCCCTAAAAAAGAAAAATCTAAAAGAAAAAAAATCATCCCTAGAAAATAGGGATCCATTATTAGTTCCTTGAATGTGACACGTCACTATTTTTAGAAGTTTTTGCCAAGTGTTGTTTTTTCCTTGACTTTAGGCATGCACGTCATAAAACCTAATTTGCTCAAATTTAGTTAATCGACGCCTCTAGAGCTTATTTTCAAATTTGATATTAAAGCTCTAGCATTCCCAATAAGATCAAGGAACCTTCAGTGGAGTTGTCATTGCTTTTCCTGTTGAGTTTCACTTTTGTAGTCTTTTACAGCTTTTTCTATCACTTTCTGTCATTTCACTTGTTTGAGTGTTGTTTTGTTGATTGCTCTTCATGGTTTATGGAGTTTCAACTTATTTTAGCCTGTAGAAGTGTCATTTTAAGTTGTTGTTTTCCTTTCACAAGTGTCACATCAATTTTTCTATCTTTGCACCTATGGTCGTCATTACAGCGACTCTCCTCGCATACTTGATTTTCCTTCTGTTTGTTCAATTTATGCACTTGATCTACATTCATTCATTCATACTTAGTCAAATATGCATCCAAGATCACATAATTACTCATTTCTTCCTGTTTTTCACACTTCCTCCAGGCATATATGTACTTCCCTTGGCCAGAATTTTCCTTGCCTAGTTGGGCATTGCTCAATCCTAATGATCTAGATCTCTTCAACTACTAGAATTATCCAAGATATTTTAATTATGTGATGTTATCATACTTGCATTTAAAATAGTTTAAAATAACCACATATGCATGTTGGAAAGGAAATAATTTATAATGGAGACCATCAACTCAAGAACACAAAACACATTGATAACAAAGCTCACCCAGTGTGACCTACGTCTCCAGCCCCAGTGTCAAGAGTGGGGAGGCCACTTCATTAATGTTGCAAGATGTTGATGTACATGGCATGTTATTTCTCATTACAGGGATCATAATGGTTTTTCTCTCCATGATACGTTCTCAAGAACTCTCACTCACATGGGAAATTCCCTCAACAAGAGTGGCATTCTCTCCACAAGACATCCTATAGGAACTCTCACTCAAGCATGAATTCCTTCAGCAAACATGTATTCCTTTAACATGACAAGCTAAAAAAATCTCACACAATGTGGAAAAAATTATCTGTAAAGATAATGGTAATCAGGGATCTCAACAACAAAGACATCATCTCAGAAAATCAAGAAGAAAGACATGGAAAAACTTCAACATATACCTCCAATTTCGAATATGGCCAAAAAATGCAAAAATAATCTACTAAAATGGACTACACTGAATTCCTAATGACAAGTGGTGTAACATCGACTGTAAACTTGTCCAATTATGACATCATCAAATTCTCAACCCTTGGGAATCTTGAAGATTCAAAGCACACCACTTCGCTCCTTCCGTAATTCTGAGAAAAATTAAGATTCCACAAAATTCTCTAAATATTCCTTACTGTTGGACACCTACATTTATGTTTCTCAAATAGGGATTATGACTTCATGGTTGGACTCCTGGCAAGAAAATGTGAAAAAATGACTATCCACTTGTCAAATTCCATCACTCGCATCTCTGGCCCTCAAGGGAATATTTTTAGCATCTTAATATTCCCCAGTTCATGGTTCCACATCTCTAATTGGGAAGGTTCCACCCTGGTCATGGTTCCATTGGCTCCCAATTCAACCTTGGCATAGTTCCATTGGGTGCTCTTATGTCACGGTTCTAAATGACTGTGCCTGGCCTCCATCAATTGCTCTCTCCAAAATAAAATGAGAAATTAAAGTTTTTAATGTTGAAGGGTGGTGGACTTCTCCAAGCTACCACCATTGATGAAGCAATTGGGAAAAGGAATTGTGGCGGTGAGGTTAGGGGTTCCAATCTCGCCGACCCCCCACCATAGCATATATTTTTTATTTGTATTATATTTTGAGTGGCATGTTGATAATATTTCATCGTTTGTAATGTTATACATAGTATATAGTTTGTGGACGGGGTCCACTCAACGGTATTGAAATGTGGCAACAAGAATATTCCAAATTTAGTTTGTCCTTGAATTAAAATTTAGAATTAAAATCCGAATTTAGTCTCACCAACTGCTTAAAAAATAATTAATTAATTCATCTTGGATTAATTAGTTGGAGAAATTCAAGCTAGAATTCTTTGTGAAGTCATGCAACAGTTATCCCTTAAATTAAGGAGATTACCCCTTAATTAAGGAGATAAGGATGAGTTGTAATTGAGTTGTAATTAGTTAGCTTAGTTAATTGAGTTATGTCCAGTTAAATTAGTTCCAAAATATTTGAGGAACTAATTGTGAGTTTAGTCAATTAATGCATGTATGCCTCAAACTAGTGTACTCTAGATAACTGAAGATTCTCTCCTAAATAACTCATGCATGTCTATTCAGAGAAAGACCCAGTTGAGATTAAAGATAGGGAAAATGTACTATCCGTTGCAATAATTTTCATATAAGGGAAACTCCTGCATGCACAAGGAATTCATTCCTTGAGATTTGCACAATTTTACAGGGTGTAAGATCAGTGTGAGTGATTAGTGTTACACATGGTAACAATAGGATCACCCAGGAAAAACTGCGCTAGGAAATAGGAGCTTGGAGGGTAGTGTGGAGGACTTAATGAGAAGTCTATTTTGCCTATGAGCATCTGTGAGGATTGTACTAAGAGCTGGCTAGTTGTGAGAGCTAAAGCTGTGTGTAATCTTGAGATATTTCCACTTGTATGATAATACAAATAGCGGGGTTTTCAGCTGAGGCTTTCCCCTGAGTATTCTTTTGTGTTTCATGTGTATTGATTCTACTTCTAGTTATATGTGTTATACTTGATCTTGCTCAAATCTATTAAGCTTCCGCAAGTTTGATTGTAGAAGTAGATTAAAGTATTTTGCTTTAGTTATATTTCATTATCAGGTTAATCTATAGTGAGAATTTCTACATGGTATCAGAGCCAAGGTTATCAAAGCTGTGAACAATATACAAAGAAGAGAATTCAAAGTTTGAAGTTCGGAATTGCAGGTACAAATCAAATTCATCTCATACTTTAGGTTGGTCAATGGCGTTCTATGGCTTGAGACTCGAGTATGCTTTGGAATGCAACTCAAATTACATAGCATGGAAATATAGAATGGAAGCTATATTAGAAGAAAATGGTTCTAAGTATTTCACTGATTAAGAAATCCCCAAGCCATCTACAACTAATGCACAAGAATTGGCTGAATGGATGAAGTGTGTGGCGAAGGTGAGATGGATTCTTCTGGAGGGAGTTTGAGACCATATTGTCTCGAGTCTCCATGGGAAGGATACTTCATTTTCAATGTGGAAGACATTGAAGGACCTTTATCAGAATAGTAGTGACAAGAGGAAACTGGTTCTCAAGGATAAGCTTTGGAAAATTAAGATAGAGAAGGGAGATATTATTTCTACATATTTGAACAAGCTCACCACCTGTAGAGATGAGCTTGGTAGTGTGGGAATAACTATTGCTAATGATGATATGGTGAGCCTTACTCTCCTCGGTCTTCCAAAGCACTGGAATAACTACCAAGACTCCGTAAATGGAAGAGAGAAACTTTTGGATTGGGAATGACTGTGGTCGGATCTCATGTAGGAGGAGATCAGGAGGAGCACTCGAGATGGTTCTTCATAAAAGAACAATGATGAAGAAAATGTGGTCTTAGCGAGTAAGGCAAGGAAAGGGAAAGCGAAGGCTTCCCATTCCAAATCGAATTCTTCTCATGGAGGGAAGAAGGGTGATAAATCTAAAGTGAGATGCTTTAATTGTTGGTGGACTCCAGTATTGCAGAAATAATTCTGCAACTCCTGGGGCTCCCTACTTTACTTTTATCAACTCGGTAGTTTGTAACAAACTTGGAAGCGATGATGCTATATGCACAAGTACTAGCTCTTACTAAAAGCTATCACTTGATTAGTTGGCACAAGATCGCTAGGAGCTTAAGACAACTTCTATGAGTTCTCAAAAGAAGCTTTTAACTGTGATGAAATAAAGCTAACTCGAAAGAGGCTATTCTGCTTGCAGAAAAAGAATGAAAACTGAAATGAAACACAAACCCTAGCAAACCCTAGTTTTAACTACTAACCCTACTGTTGCGAGAAAAGAGATGGAAAATACTGAGATGGATGCCATTGACTACTGAAAAGGTAAAATGCATGTATTCAAGCTACTTCTGAAGAGAAATGATAAGAATTCATCTTTTCGTACTTTTGGGCAATTTTATGTGGAATTATTATGCTCGTGATTTAACTAATTGTGACTGTGCAGAGGTTTGGTGGTGAAGAGAGATGGATTTAGCTTTTTTAGGAGGTGAGGAAGGTGTGGAGAGGTCATAAGAAGTCCCTAGTACCCTTCTGGAGACTTCCGTTGTGATCAAACCTTGAAAAATCACTCGCATGAAATTCTATAGGAGGCTGTAGGGGATCTACAAGAGGTTCTACAAGAGGATTTACAGGAGGAGGCCAAAAGTGGTTTTTGGATGGTTGAAGGTGGAAAATTGATGGGAAAAGGAGAATGAAGGCTGGATGGAGGTGTTGAGGGGTCTAGGACTCTATCAATGAAGGTCAGGAATGAAGGAGATGGTTTGATTTGTTCAAAGGTCAAGAAAGAAACTTTGTGGAAAAATGCAGGAATTAGGGCCGTTTGTCGAAATGAGGCGAATGAATGGGCAAATCTTAAGAGATGAACTGGTACATGTTGTGTTATGGAGGAATGATAATTTGGGGTGTTCTACGAGTGAGCTGCAGACTTATTTTTCAAAACTGACCCAAGCAACAACCGAAAAACAGAGTTTTGCATATTTTGACCTAAAATCTGACCTAAAATCTAACCTAAAACCAGAGAAATGTTGAATAAAACTTTATGGACAGAAAATTGTGCAAGAAATACATGGTAAATGAATAAGAAATGATCTAAGCATGTGAATCCAATTGATATCAACTTCTCCAACTCGAAATCTCACACTAGAAATTACATTGGAAAGCAAGAACAATGTTTTTGGTGGCAGCAATAGTGCCTTGATCTCAAATCATGGTCCTAGGGAGGGAGAAAGGAAATCAAGGCCTACTTGGTAGCCTTTTTGGATCTTTTTCTGTTACTTCAGCAAACTATCTAGTCAACCTATAGTGAGAACAATTATTTTAACAATAAAAAACAACCTAATTAACAAAACAAGATTTAACCTAAACAACAGAAATTATCTCATGAATGCAAGAAAAAGCATATAAATACACAAAGGAGGTACTGGGAAACTTGGGTTGGGCCCTAAACCAAGAGCTTCAGCCCTCTAGGAAAGATCACTGCTGGTTCAAAACTGGATTCATCTTCATTTATAAGAAAATAACAGTTACATCACAAAACTATCTTCAAAAAGAGCTCAAAAATGAGCTGAGTACAAGGTTGCACAAAAGTGAAAAAATATACTATGAAATGGCTAACCTACTAAGGCTTGAAGCCTTCTTATTTATACAAGTGGGAACTCACAACAGTCCTCCTAAGCTTAAGGAACTCGGCTGCCTAAAACTGAAGATAACAACAACTTTACTATACTAGCTCGGTTGCCCCTTGGAATCATCATTATGGGCCTTTGTACTCCGAGCTGCTGATGGAGAACTTGAGGAAGGGGTCATTAATGAAGGATACACCCCTCTTATAATTCTTCAGCCCTATTTCCTCGAGTTTGGCTACCAATCTTCTCATAAATGTCTGGTCTTTGTCCAAAAATGTCCAAAAATCTGCAATAAACACTCATTAGACTATGTGGAAAAGTGACTATCCCCATTCACTCTATTGACATAAATATATTCAAAAGCATGCGAAAAACTATGAAGAATGGTGGATTAGATGAAAATAACAGGCAGAATGAGCCCATATAGGTACCCATTTCTGGGGCTCATCATCACCCCCCTGCTGAATGGGTTGCTCATCCTCTAAGCAATTAATCTAGTTCTTCATCTTTAATAGCTTTAACAGCTTCCCTGACATCACAAGATTTTGATGTGATGTCTTCTTCTCTGTCATGGAAACCTGATTTTCTGTCCACTTCCTCCCATTGTTTTCGTTCTTCCTCCTCCTTAACTCCTCCCAACAATCCTAGCAACAGTGGAGGACTGTATTTTAGACCAGTTCAGTTGGCGTTCAAGTTTTGCATTGATTGTTTATATAAGGGCACTCTTCTCATAGCTTCCATCATTCTGGTTGGGGAGTGATACTCCCTGATCTTTAGGCTATGGGACAATGTATTCCATCTTCTTGTGCAAGCATGAAGGCAGTTATCACCAAACAGTCTCTGCATATCTTCAAAGTGAGCAATAGCTTGTGCTTGCCTTTCAACATAATCAAGGGCAACCTAAGGACTGCTTGCAAGATGTTGGTGGGCATATATGAGATCCATTGGTTCTACTAGTTCTACCCTTATCATGATGGGCTCACTTAGCTCCTTTGTCATGATCTTCTGAATTTCCACTGTTCTCTTTTCTTCATGGCTCAACCAAGAAGCCATAGCCATGAGCTGTAGGTCTCCCAATGCAGCATTTGGATCCCATGAATTCATGTCAGGAAGTGCCAGGTTGTGTAGGTAGAGTTCTGCTATCTTGGCCTTATCCTCGGCTGAACTACTATCACATAAATGCATAAATTGATTATAATTTTGGAATGGGATTGTGCGCCTTTGGGCCAATGTTTTAATTTGGAATTGGAGCCATTGGTATTTGAGATACAATGCATAGGATCTAGTTGGTTTTCTGCACTGTAAGGCCTCCATTTCCAAACTGGCCATGCAGGCCATCTAGGCTTCCTTTTCCTGCAACTGTTGTTTCAAAATTTTCACTTCAATTGCTGCCTGAGACTCTTTTTCTCGTAGCTATTTCATTAGTATTTCAACATTGGTCTGTGGCTCTTCCTCGTGCTACTGTTCCTCTACTGCCTCATTATCTGCTAGTGGACCTTCTTGCTGCTGCTAGCCTTCCAAGATAGGCAACTTGTCTCCCCCTTGAGTTTCCCGGTCCTGTAACTATTTTTTTAGTAGTTCATTTTCTTCCTGTAGTTGGGCTCTTCTAATGCCCTCTATGTGCCTTACCATGGCCAACTCCCCTCTCAACTCTTTCAACTTGTCTTCCATGTGCCCTATGTCTTCAACTCCTTTAGATTTAGAAATCTGCATCCAGGTGTGGGTTCTAACCCTCTCTTTTTCTAATTCAAAGAAAAGAGGCACAACGAATTTTTGTGGGATGATCTTCCCACCTTCTAGAAGATTGTAATATGAGCCTAAATTAGTTTGAGGGCTTGGTTCAGGTATTTCTTTGGCCTTGCATTCCTCTTATGACTGTTCTGCTGCCTTCTCTTCTAATTTTTTAGTTTCTTTCAACTTGGCCAATCTCTCCTGTAGAGAGGTTTGAGCTTCATGTAGGATTGCTTTGGAGTCCATCAATTTCATTCTTTCCTTCCAAGTGGAGGTTTTGGGACTCCCTCTCTCATAGGTGATAGAAATCTTGGAGGGAGATTCCTCCTTCTTCTCAGTAGGTGCATCCTCAATGATAATTGGTTCTTTTGATGGTGGCTGGGGCTTGCCCACCTTAATCCTAGTGCTCCTTTTGGCTTTAAAATACATAGAGGTTTGACTTTTTCCTTTTTCCTTTTTTTTTCTGGAGTGCTTAATGCAACAAGCACAATTGCTGCTTCCCTTGCCAATGTTTTAGGGGAAGTTTCTTCCTACTGTTCCTCTCCTTAATCTCCTGTAATTTTTCCTGTGTCTGTTGTTCTTGCTTTTTCCTCTGCTGCCTTTGGTGGTGTTTTCTCCTTTTCTTGCTAAGTCCCTGCCTTGCCTGTGGCAATCTTTTTCTGGGATTTCTTGGGCTCTTTCTTCTCATCCTTTGTCTTTTTCCTATTCTCTATTTTTGAGGCTGTCTTCTTTTCTGCCTCAGGCTCAACAATGGTTTTGTCAAGTTTCTCCTCTTCTGTCTATTTCTCCTATGTTTTTCCTTTTGCTTGAATATCTCGTGCCTCCTCATGAATTTCTTTCTTCGTTTCCTCTTTCTACTCCCCCTCTTCACTGCTAGATGGGCTGATGTACTTAGTCAAAGTTTTGATGTCATCTTCTTTGGACATATTCCTAAAAATTTCCCAATCTATGGGGATGGTGTATGTGTGTAGGACATATTCTACCAACAGTTTGATGAGCCCATGGTGGGCCAGTTGGTTTGGGACCCATGAATTTAGCTTGGTGCCACATTCTATCAAAGACTAGAGGAGGAAATATGGGAGGCTAAGTTTTCTAGCTGCAGGTAGGTCCATCCCATATCTCAATTCATGCAATAAGTTGAAGTGATAACCATAAATTACACTCAACCTCCCTTCACAAGTGATATATTTCATTATCTGGTAGCTGACTTCACTCCATGGAGGAGTTAAGCTTGTCCTTCTGACCCCATTTTTATCCTCTACAGGATGCTCCTCAGGCTGAAAAAATGTCTTCTTAGCAACATGTCCCAATGTTTTTTCCTCCTGGCTCCAAGGAAGCCCAAGTGGAGGACTTGTGATTCTGCTGATAAAATCAGGTGTAAGCTCTAGGGTTAGACCCCTAAAACTGGTTGTAGCATGTGTTTTCGAATGGGGTCTTAAGGACATCAAAAATTCTTCAGTCACCTCCTCATCATGTCCATGAATTCTCTCAAAGAAAGACATCTAGTTTGCCCTGGTTAAAAGGGCCACGACCTCAGGGTGCTCATGCAATTTGTTGGAGTTCAAAGGCTCCTTTCTCATAAAACCTCCTCGCATGGTGTTTTTAATGGTTTCTGAAGATGCTCAGGTGAGGAAGGAGGCAATAATTTCTAAAACTAGAAAGAGAGGGACAACTAAGTTTTGCCTTTTTCAGACCAGAGAGGGAATTTTCCATGTGCTTTCTCTTCACAACATCAACTTGCAATATTTCCCCTATTTCAAACTACTTTTATCCTGAATTTTATTCTCTGTTTTTGGAAAAAATCGATTTTTTTTTTTCCAGAACAAAGAATAAATAACATAGGGTTTTTTCAGAGAGTAGACAGACTTGCAAATTCGTTTTTTTTCACAAGCCAGTTTCTACAGTTGCATCATTTTTCTTTACAGTAGAATGTGACAAAGAAGAAGATAGAATTTGAATGCAGAGAAGAAAATGGAGAAACTATGCAGAACTCAAAAAAAAATACAGACAGACTTTTAAGCTTCACTTTTCGTTCTTTCAACACAATACTATGTTTTTTAATCCACCACCTTATATAAATATATCATATGCAGAGCTGTTTCCCGAGCCTACCTCTTTTCAAGCTCGAATTTAGACAAAAATCTCAGTTTTCCTTCTGCAGATCTACTCGTTTCCCTTCTGTAGAAATCTTTCTGTAGACAATGTTTCAGCTCCTGTAGAGCCCGATAGGCGGGAGGGTTTTGAAAAACTGGCAGAAAATTGGTGGAATATGACTGATTCACTATTCCGAAGGTGGTAGGTGAGTACTGCAGTCGAGAACTTCGTAAATGGAAATGAAACAAAAGGGTGGCGGAGGCTTAGGCCGCACTGTACTTAACTGATGGCATAATCTGATGTGAGGAGGTGAGGTGGCTGGATGGGTACGCTATCCCCATCCGAACCGTTGGTCCTATGCCAGTGGCATAATGGTTCTACATGTCACCTAACCACCATCAACTCCCTTAATCCTGTTATACGTCGCCACCACTATCGGTTTCGAATTTTTCTTCCCGAGTTGATATGCCACACGTGCTGACTACATATTTGATCAACAGTTTGAATTTGACAAGGCTCATTTGAATTCCACGAGGGTGTGTGAGCTGAACGAGGGTGGCCAGTTAGCTAGCCACTGATTCCGTTTAATCATGACAATTCCCATAGTTCATGTAGTTTTGAAATAATATTCATGCAATCGAGGAATAGGTTTAAGCACTTACTTGCTTAGTCGGTGTTGTGCTATGCATGCTTCAGACTTTGGCACTTCATTTCCTCATCGTTGTTGCTGCTGGTGCTCCACATTCTTGGCCTTTGGCTTATGCTAATGATGGTTTTATTAGGCTCTACTCCTTGTATGTTGCATGCATCCCCACTGCTGACTCTGTCTCTGGAGTATGTTTTTCAAAGGGATCAGCCGCTATAGGAATCCTGCAGGATTTCTTGTAGCTGCTTCTCCTTTTGAAATTTAGGTTGATGCTTGAGCAAGGCTAAAAGACTATTGAAGAAGGTCTCGAATGAAAGGAAATAGCAGCTGGAAGGTATCAAGTAGGAATAAGTAAGAATGTTGCTACTTTATTTGTCATCATTTTTTGTGTTTTCAGAGTGAAAGAAATAGAATTGCTATATTTGCTTATGCAAGGAAAGAAAAAGCGAGTGGAAATGTGGGTGTGCAGGGATGAAATCGAGAGCTAGGCAGATGGATGGTTGCAAGGAGGTTCACAGGCCTCATAGACAAATTTCCAATCCTCGGGTCCTTCTCTGAAATTGATTTTGGCCTTTCTGTAGTTTCTACAAGATCCTCTTGTAGAATACACAGAGTTTCCTGTAGGATGCGAAATTTTCAGAACAACTGAGACCAAGGCTTGAGAAAGGATAACAGTAATGGAGGGATGGACTATGAATGGTGTATGCAGCCTGGCTATGTCTTTTTCTTCTTGTGTAACCCTCCTGCAACCTGCAATTTATTCAGAAGAAGTTAGGTTTTTCCTTTTTTTCTTTTTTTCTTTTTTGAGACAGCTAGGGCGCCTCCTGGATTTTTTCACCCTTACTGCCTACCTTGGGTGCCTCCAGGAGGTTTTCACTCAGGGATTTTTATTCCTTCCATTTTTTTCTGTTTTTTTTTTTTTTCTCAGGGTGTGGGTGGAGTGGAGACAGGGACCTACTCCACTACCAACACTGATTTACCTAGATTCTCAATGAAATCTTGCTTGGAAAGAGACTTCTTGTAGATCTTCAATCTATTCCCATTGATGAGCATGGAGATGGATCCTTCATCAATGGTCCGGATAAGGACCAAACCATTGTCATTGCATTTTTCTATTGTGTATGGTCCCAGCCATCTTGTCCTCATTTTTCTCTTGAAATCTTTATATCTCGAGTCATACAGCAGCGCCCAATCTCCTTGCCAGAATTTTTTTTCTTTGAGGTGTCTATCATGCCATATTTTTCTTTGAAGTTGGACTACCACTGAGTGGAGAAGGGCCTACAATCTTTGTTCATCTAATCCATTTAGCTGATGAAATCTTTATTTTTGTGCATGGCTGAGATCTAGGTCCAACTGAGCTGCCATCCTTAATGTATTATATTCAAATTCTATGGATAGCAAAGCCTTGTTCCCATAGACCAGCTCATAGGGTGTGAAACCTGTGGTGGTTTTCCAAGTAGTGTTATAGGCCCAAGTGGCCTCAACTAATCGATCTACCCAATCTTTTCTAATATTTCTCACTACCTTAGTCAAAATCCCTTCCAAAGCTCTATTAGTGACTTCCACCTATCCATTTTCTTGTGAATGATAAGGGGTGGAAGTTCTATGCTTAATTTTGTGATGTGTGAGCAGGTCTTCAATCGGATTGGAGGTAAATTGACCTCCTTGATATGTGACTAATTCTCTTCGATAGCCAAACTTGTAGAAGATATTTTCCCTCAAAAACTCAACTACTTTTTCTTCCATTGCTACCTTAATCGCCTTTGTTTCTGCCCATTTGTTAGGTGATCCATGCACACAATGATGTAAGATTTTTGTTTTAAAGGAGGGTTGATAGGACCCACAAAGTCACTTGAGGTTACAGGGGCATCTCATCCCTTGGAGTAGGTTTCCCCATCCTTTGGCCTCAGTCACATTGGCTAATGTATCTCCTGACATCTTGATGAAGAGTGAGCCAATAATAACCTGCCTGCAAAATCTTGAAGGCAGTTATCTTTGCTGCAAAGTGGCTCCCATAAGGCCCATCATGACAAGTTAGGAGGATGTCAAAAAATTCCTCCTCCCTAACACATTGCCTCAAAATCTGATTTGGACAAAGTTTAAAACGATTGTCCCCAATCTAGGTGAATGGGGCACTTTTCCTCACAATCTTGCTCTTCTCATTTGAGGACAGGTGTGGCGGGAACTGTGCTGAAACCAAATAATTTTCTATATCAGCAAACCATGGAGAGAGTACTGAAATAGCAAATAAGTGTTTATCTGGCATTTGATCATCCACCATTCCTTCTTCACCTGCAGGTAGATCTAGTCTAGACAGAAAATCAGCAACAACATTTTCCTTACATAGCTTATCAATAATGGTCAAATCAAATTGCTGCAATAAAAGTAACCATCTAATGATATGAGCATTTACATCAGGTTTATTCATCAAATACCTAATTGCAACATGATCAGTGTGTACGAATGTTTGATAGCTAGTGATGTAGTGTCTGAACTTGTTTAGGGAATGGACTACAACTAGGAGCTCTTTTTCGGTTACAGTGTAGTTTAATTCTGCCTTGGACAAGTTTTTACTGACAAAATATATGGTATACGGTAGCTTCTCTTCAACCTGCCCTAAGGCTTCTCCTATATCTTTGTTCGAGGCATCTATGTGAATGTGGAAAGGTAGGGCCCAGTTTGGACCTCTCAAGATTGGGGCAATTACCAACTTACCTTTGAAGGCATCCAGAGCCTCTTGACAGTCGTCAGTCCATATGAACTCAGTATATTTTCCCAAAAGGCCAAACAATGGAGAGGCTAGCTTACTAAAATCCTTAATGAATCTTCTATAATACCCTGCTAAGCCTAGAAAACTCTGAACATCTCCTACCTTTTGAGGGGGTGGGACCCTTTAGATGATAGAAATCTTGTTGGGATCCACCTATAATCCTTATTAAGAAATTGTATGACCTAGCATGGTCCCTTCAGTCATCAGGAATTTGCATTTTTCAGGACTGAGGGATAGGTTCATTTCAATACACTTGGCTAAAACTTTCTTCAGGTTAGTCAAAGCTTCTTGGAAGTTAGAACCGTAAGGGGTAAAGTCATCCATATAGATTTTCACTGAATCATGAACCAGTTCAGCAAATATGCTCAGTACTGCTCTCGGGAAAGTGGCAGGAGCATTTCACAACCCAAAGGGAAGGACTCAGTAGGTAAAGGTACCCCATGGACAAGTGAAAATGGTCTTATCTTGGTCTTCTAGGCTGATTTGGATCTGGTTGTACCCACTAAACCCATCTAGGAAGGAAAAGAACTTCTTCCCTACCAAGCCATATAACACTTGATCTATGAAAGGCAAAGGAAAATGGTCCTTCTTGGTGGCTTTGTTTAGTTTCCAATAATCTACACAGATTCTCCACTTCCGGGTTTTTCTTTGGCACTAGCACCAAAGGAGAAACCCATTCGCTATCAGAGATGGGGTAGATGAATCCTGCATCCAACAACTTTTACAGTTCTTCTTTGACAATGTCCTTAAGGGCTGGATTCATCCTCCTTTGAGACTGCCTGACTGGTTTACAATATTCCTTAATGTAAATGTGATGAGTACAGACTGAAGGGTGGACTCCCTTCATCTCCTTATAGCTCCAAGCAAAAGCATCCAAGTGGTTGTTCAACAAGCTACACAATTCTTTTTCCTGAGAGGTGGATAGGGATGAGTTGATTTTCAAGGTTTTTTTTGGACCGAATTCCACATTCTTAACTCGAAGAGAGGTCAGATCAGTCGCACAGAGATCAACTAAAGAAGTGGCTTGGGTTTCTTCCACCAACTTTTCTAATGGAAATACACTGGGGGGTGGATTCTGAATCAAGTTCTCAATAAGATCATCGTTGTTTGTGGACCCCCCATGGTAGCTTCTACTCTACACAACGGTGTGGAGTAGACTTCATCCTCATCTTCCTCTTCCAACCAAAGAGGTAAGTCATGTTCTAGCAGAGGTTGGGTAGGAGGATATAGGACTAGCTGTTTGGACATATTCCCATTCTTGATGGTCATGCTCCTAGCTCGACAATTGATGTAGGCATCTGTAGTAGCTAACCAAGGTCTTCCCAGGATGAGAGGATACCCAGTGAGCTTTTCCTCTGGTTGAAGAACCAGGAAGTCAACAGGGTACTCCTAGGAGTCAATAGAGACCATTACATCTTCCACAATCCCGTCAGGGGTCACGGTGAAGCAGTCTGCCAATTGCAGTACTGTTGAGGTCTTTCTTAGGGAACCCGGAAGGTTGTGTTTGAGCATAGTGTCCCTAGTCATCACATTAATGCCAACCCCTAGATCAATCAAGGTGTGGGGGATTGTGGTGCCACTGATGTGGACATAGACTACAGGACTCCCAGGGTCCAAATATTTCAGATAGATTACTTGCCCCAACATCAGGTCAGACAATTGTCCTATGACATTGGTAGTTGGGGCTTCTCTCTTACGCTTGCCTGGGTGCCTGAAGCACTTCTCCTTGATCAACTTGTTGTATATTGGTACATATTTTATGGCTTGGAGAAGTGCTATTTTTACACATAATTGTTTTAGTTCTCCCAAAAGTCCAGTTTTTTCTGGGTTCGGTTGTGTGGTTCCAGTTAGTCTCTCAAGAAAGGGTGGAATTGTTTTTGGTTCGCTTTCCTATTTCGCTTCCTCATCCTCCTTAGGTGGAGGTTTTCTATCTGGGAGAACCTTCCCAGATTATAGGTTGATTTCCTGAATCTCCACAGCATAGGTAAGACATGTTGTTTCTCCAGTATATACCTGTTGGGCCTGTCGGTTATTGGGGTTCGGGTTCAGTTGAGCAGGTATTTTCGGTTTTCTTGGAGGAGCAGGAGGTAATGGTTATGGTTGAGAAAGTGGTGGAGGCAAAAGAGTGGGAGACGAGTTGTACTGGTGCCTCCACCCCTGATGAGGTGCATTCCACTAAGGTTGTGGCTGAGCATAAGAGTGAAAAGAATGAGCAGCTAGTTGAGTATGATATTGAGATGGGTACGACCAAGGATGGGGTGTGGACCAGGAAGGATGAGCAGGGGGACCCCAAGAAGGCATGGAAGTGGCTTGATTGGGATTGTAATGAGCCTGGGATGTCCCTTGCATTCCCTGTTGGTAAGGTCTGGGTCCATGTGGCCTGCTTTGGTTCATGACATAGAGTGGTTCAATGGCTCCTTCAGCCCCTTGGTACATAACTTTGAATCTGGGTAAGGAAGGGCACTAATTTGTAGGATGGTATTCTTTACAGATAAAAAAACTTCTATAGAGTGCAATGGACATTCATTCCTAGGATGCTTTATAGTGCGCCTGGGACAAAACATGGCCAAATTCCTCTCGGCTTCCTCTTGCTTCCTTTGGATTCACAAGGTATCCATTTGCATGGCAATAGTCTACCTCTTCTCGCTTTTGAAATCTTCCATCTGATTTGCAAGTTCTTTTTTAAGGGATGAACTAGATAAGGGGGTACTGGCTAAAGGTTGACTTCCCTTACCTCTCTTTCTAGCTGCCCTAGAATGGTTTCTAAACATAGTCTTTATGTCATCATAAGGTAGCTGGTAGATGTCTCGCCTAGCCAGAAAATGGAGGGTATCTAGAAGGTCTTCAAGGACTCCTCTGAGTAGAACCAACCTTAGAGATTCGGGGTCAACTGTGCACCTGACCCTTTTATAACTGAGTTGAAACCTCTCTTCATAGTCTTCTAAAGATTCATCACTTCCCATGGTCATTGATAAGATTTCTTCCTTGGTATCCTTTGGCCTACAGTAGTCCCAGTACTTGTTATTATAGGCTTGTTATATCTGAGCCCAAGTTGTGATACTGTTTCCAAGTTACCCCATGAACAAGCATAATGCTGCATCCTTGAGGGTAGAGGGAAAGAATTTCAACTTCTGCTCATCTTCTGCATAGTCATAGGTTCGACACAGAACAACAAACTCAAACAGGAAGGTATCAGGGTCTTCAGTGGTCAATCCATGGAATTGAGGTAAGGTTGAGGGACTTATGTTTTCCATCTTTGTGTCCCCAGTGGTCTCTTGGATAGGAAAGGCACCTTCTCTTCTTTCCCCATTTCCTTTAATGGTTCTGTTTTTAGTCGTGGTCTCAGGAGGAATGGTTTCTTGCTCTTCTTCTATTATAGGGTCTTCGTATATCTCTGCAAGTTCACCTATAGGTTTTTCTGGATCACTGCCACCAAAGAAGAGAGAAGGGTGACTTAGTGATGTGGTGGGGGTGTTGGGTAGGAATTTTCCTGAATTGTCTCTATTCCTACGAGGCATGAAAGGAAATCTCTTTTTGGGTGATTTTTGTGTTCCTTTTTCTACTTGTACCTGAAAAAACTGAAATGGATCGAACAGAAAATTGCAACTAACTAAAATAAACCTTGCTGAAATGAAAATTGCAGAATTGAAATGAAAGAAGGAAATGACTAATCTATTTTGTTGAAATGAAATTGCAGAATTGAAATGAAAGCAGGAAATGACTAATCTATTTTGCTGAAATGAAATTGCAGAATTGAAATGAAAGCAGGAAATGCCTAATATAAGCTTTCTGAAATGAAATTGTAGAATTGAAATGAAAGTAGGAAATGTCTAATCTACGCTTGCTGAAATCAATTTGCAGAATTGAAATGAAACAACTACTCTACTCTTGCTGAAATAAACTATTTAGCAAAATGTTGTAGTAGAAAATAGAAGAAAAGCAGTAATCACAAAATACTCTGATGCTTCCCTGGAAACGGTGCCAAAAACATGGTAGGCTCTAGTATTGCAACAATAATGCTACAACTCCAGGGTCTCCCTACTTTACTTTTATCAACCTGGTAGTTCGTAACAAACTTGGAAGCGACGATGATGTATGCACAAGTACTAGCTCCTACTGCAGGCTGTCAGAGCTGGCACAAGTTGGCTAGGAGCTTAAGACAAATTCTATGAGTTCTCAAAAGAAGCTTTTAACTGTGATGAAAGAAAGCTAACTTGAAAGAGGCTATTTTGCTTGCAAAAAGAGAATGAAAACTGAAATGAAACGCAAACCCTAGTTTTACCTACTAACCCTACTGTTGCGAGAAAAGAGATGGAAACTACTGAGATGGATTCCATTGACTACTGAAAAGGTAAAATGCATGTATTCAAGCTACTTGTAAAGAGAAATGAGAAGAATTCATCTTTTTTTAATTTTGAACAATTTTATGTGGAATTATTATGTTTGTGTTTTAACTAGTTGTGACTGTGCAGAGGTTTGGTGGCGAAGAGAGATGGATTTAGATTTTGCAGGATGTGAGGAAGGTGTGGAGAGGTCCTGAGAAGTCCCTAGTACCCTTATAGAGACTTCTGTTGTGATCAGACTTCGAAAAATCGCTCGCATGAACTTCTACAGGAGGCTGTAGGGTATCTACAGGAGGTTCTACAGGAGGATCTACAAGAGGAGGCCAAAAGTGGTTTTTGGAGGGATGAAGGTGGAAAATTGATGGGAAAAGGAGAATGAAGGCTGGATGGAGGTGTTGAGGGGTATAGCACTCTATCAGTGAAGATTAGGAACGAAGGAGATGGTTGGATTTGTTCAAAGGTCAAGAAAGTAACTTTTTGGAAAAATGCAGGAATTAGGGAAGTTTGGCGAAATGAGGCGAATGAGTGGGGAAATATTAAGAGATGAACTGGTATAGGCTGTGTTATGGAGGAATGATAAGTTGGGGTGTTCTACAAGTGTGCTACACATTTACTTTTCAAAACTGACCCAAGCAAGAACCGAAAAATAGAGTTTTGCATATTTTGACCTAAAATCTGACCTAAAACCAGAGAAATGTTGAACAGAACTTTATGGACAGAAAATTATGCGAAAAAACCATGCTAAATGAACAATAAAGGATCTAATCATGTGAATCCAACTGATATCAACTTCTCCAACTCGAAATCTTACACTAGGAATTGCATTGGAAAGCAAGAACATTGTTTTTGGTGGCAGCAATAGTGCCTTGATCTCAAATCATGGTCCCAAGGAGGGAGAAAGGAGATCAACGCCTACTTGGTAGCCTTTTTCGACCTTTTTCTGTTACTACAGCAAACCAACTAATCAACCTAAAGTGAGAATAATTATTCTAACCATCAAAATCAACCTAATTAGTAAAGCAAGATTTAACCTAAATAATAGAAATTATCTCATGAATGCAAGAAAAAGCATATAAATACACAAAGGAGGTGCTGGGAAACTTCGGTTGGGCCCTAACCCAAGAGCTTCAGCCCTCTAGGAAAGATCAATGCTGGTACAACGCTGGATTCATCTTCATTTATCAGAAAATAACAGTTACATCACAAAACTATCTTCAAAAAGAGCTCGAAAATGAGATGAGTACAAGGCTGCACAAAAGTGAAAAATTATACTATGAAATGGCTAACTTACTGAGGCTTGAAGCCTTCTTATTTATACAAGTGGGGACTCCCAACAGTCCTCCTAATCTTAAGGAACTCAGATGCCTAAAACTGAAGATAACAACAACTTTACTAGACTAGCTCAGCTGCCCCTTGGAATCATCATTATGGGCCTTTGTACTCCGAGCTGATGATGGAGAACTCGAGCAAGGGATCATTAATGAAGGAGACACCCCTCCTATAAGTCCTCAACCTCGTTTCCTCAGGTTTGGCTGCCAATCTACTCATAAATGTCTGCTCTTTGTCCAAAAATGTCCAAAAATTTGCAATAAACAGTCATTAGACTATGTGGCAAAGTGATTATCCCCATTCACTCTATTGACATAAATATATTCAAAAACATGCACAAAGCTATGGAAAATGGTGGATTAAATGAAAATAATAGGTATAATGAGCCCATATAGTTACCCATTTCTAGGGCTTATCAATTGTCATGAGATGGGACATTATGCAACTAATTGTCGATCGAAGAAGTCCAAGAAGGGATCCATAAAAGGATCAGAAGGTGAGGCATTAGCCTCTCAGTTTGAAATGCACTTTACCCTCATTGCATGTATGGTTTCATTGATGGAGGGTTGTGTTTGGTATCTTGAAAGTGGAGCCTCATTCCACATGACCATTGATAAAAGTTTATTCAATACCTTGGAGGAGAAAGACCTCAAGATGTGCATAGATATCGGTGATGACGGATTGTACAATGTTTCAGGAGTGGGCACGGTTGCTTTTCAGAGGGAGCATGAACCTCCTCTCACCTCGACAGATGTGAAGTATGTGCTTGGATTGAAGAAGAAATTGGTATCAGTCGTGATGCTCGAGGAAAAAGGCTACGATGTTGTCTTTAGTAAAGGAAACGCGTTCCTAAGACACATATCCACGGGTTAGACGAAGAGGATTGGGATTTGAGTGAAGAATATCTATAAACTAGAGGTAGATGACTATGCTACATTGAGTTCGAAAGCAGAATTGGTGCAAAGCCAAAGCATTAACGAGTTATGGCACAAGCGGTTGGGCCATTTGCATCATGGGGCCTTGAAGATAATGCAATGGATACCTACAGGACTTCCCAAAGGTAAACTTGAGCAAGTTGACACATGCAAAGGTTGTACCTTGGGAAAGTATGCCAAGTCTTCCTTTCATGATCGAGACAGTCGAGCAAAAGCGATCTTAGAGGGAGTTCAGACTCATTTGTGTGGACCGTTCTCAACGACATCCACAACGAAGAAAAGGTATTATGGGATTTTCATTGATGATTATTCTCATAAATGCTAGATTTATTTCATGCAGAAGAAGGATCAAACCTTCTCAAAGTTTTGTGAGTTCAAACCTTTGGTTGAGAAAGAATCAGGGAAGAAGATCAAGGCCTTGAGAAGCGACAACGGTGGAGAATATGTCTCTCAAGAGTTTAAGTACTTATTTGCAAAGGAAGGAATTAAACGGGAGTTGACGGTACCTCATAACCCACAATAGAATGAGGTGGCCAAGAGGAAGAACAGAACGATTGTAGGGGCAACATGGGTGATGTTGCATGACCAAGGCCTACCACTTCATTTGTCAGCCGATGCATGCAACATAGTGGTCTATTTTCATAATAGAAGCCTGCATCACATACTTGGGATGAAAACACCAGAGGAAGCTTTCTCTGGTAAGACATCAGATGTGGGTGACTTCAAGATCTTTGGCTCATCGGTATATTGCCATGTGCCAAAGGATGCACAGAAGAAGCTTAAGCCAACTGCTAAGTTGGGGATACTTGTGGGGTACACTGACACACCCCACAACTATTCGGTGTACTTGTCTACCAGTCGAAGGATAGTGGTTCGCAGAGATCTCAAGTTTGATGAGAAGAAGGCCATGCGAGTTTCCCTTGAGAGGGAGCTCGAACTACAAGCTATGGAGGAACTTCTGGTTCCTAAGGAGGAGGAGCCTCAGACTAATGCAGAGCAGCAACATGCAGAGGTTCTAGGAGTGGAGACATCCACTCAAGTAGAGTCTTCTAGAGATGGATGGAAGCGCACAAGAGAAGCTGATAGATTATTATCAGATGCGAGAGAGAATGTGGGAGAACCATCTTTTTAGCATAGACAGAGCATGTCACCTGAGAGGTACACTAGATACATGGCTCTCGTTGGGGAATGCATTGAGACAGAGCCATCTTCCTTTGAGGAAGGAGTGTAGTAGCCAATTTGGGTGATGCTATGGTGGAGGAGTATGAATCCATAGTTCAGAACAGTGTTTGGGATGTGGTTCTAAGACTGGAGAACAAGTTAGTTGTGAGTTCCCATTTGCTTTACAAGGTAAAGAAAGATGTTGATGGTAGTGTGGAGAAGCATAAGTCAAGATTTTTTTCCCGTGGTTTCTCATAGGTCAAGGGATTGACTATGATAATACTTTTGCTCCTGTCATAAGGTACTCATCTATCACATCGATGTTGGCACTATTAGCATAGATGGGTTGGAAGATCCATCAAATGGATGTGAAGACTACATTCCTCAATGGCAAGAATGAGGAAGAGGTGTACATAGAGCATCCAGAAGGTTTTGAGACCTTTGATTGTGAGTCGCATGTGTGCCGACTCAAGAGGGATTTGTACAGGCTGAAGAAAGCACCTTGTGCTTGGTACACCAGGATCGACAACTACTTCACTGGGTTGGGCTTCACAAAGAGTGAAGTGGATACGAACCTGTACCACATCATGGTGAAAGGTAAGCAATTGATCATTTTACTTTATGTTGATGATCTCATATTTACAGGTGATGATCAGTTGATCATTTCTTTCAAGGAGGACCATGCAAGAGAATTCGAGATGAAAGACATGGGTCTCATGCATTGCTTCCTTGGAATGGAAGTGTGGCAGAAGGATGGGGAGTTGTTTGTGTCTCAGGGCAAGTATGCCAATGAGATACTCAGGACATTCCACATGGAGAAGTGCAAGCCTGTGCAGACTCCTCTAGAAGGTAACTAGAGGAAGGAGGATGCTACTTTAGGAGAAGTAGTAGAAGCTATTGTGTACAGGCAGCTTGTGCATTCATTGATGTACTTAGTGAACACATGAACAGATTTGTGCTATGTGGTGAACCAACTGAGTCAAGCTATGGTTCAACCTACCAAGATTTTTTGGAAGGTGACAAAGCTTGTATTGAGATACCTCAGAGGCACATCTCAATATGGATTATGGTACCGATGGATAGAGGGAGTGAAGCTATAGGGCTTCACTGATGCAAATTGGGAAGGGAGTCCATCAGATCAGAAGAGCACATCAGGTGGAATTTTCGACCTTAGGTCGATGGCAGTTTCTTGGTACAATAGGAAATAGAGGTCAATTGCACTCAGCATAGCAGAGGCTGAATACATGGCTACTAGTCAGGCAACATGTGAGGCCATTTGGATGCAGAAAATTTTAGTTGGTTTGTTTGATAAGAGGATAGATCCAATTGTGATCTATTGTGATAATCAAAGTTGTATCAAACTCTCTAAGAATCAAGTATTTCATGACAGGTCCAATCACATCAACATTCGTATCATCTTCTTAGAGACAGTGTGGTGAGGAGGATCATGTTATTGTAGTATATTCGACCGAGCAGCAAGAAGCTAACATTTTGACTAAGGCATTGTCAAAGTGTAAATTCAAGTTCCATAGAGACAGGATCGGGGTGGCAAATAATCCCTTTCTTGTTGAGAGGGAGTGTTGAAATGTGGCAACAAGAATATTTCAATTTTAATTTTTCCTTGAATTAAAATTTAGAATTAAAATTCGAATTTAGTCTCACTAGCTGCTTGAAAAATAATTAATTAATTCATGTTGGATTAATTAGTTGGATAAATTCAAGCTAGAAGTCTTTGTGAAGTCATGTAATAGTTATCCCTTAAATTAAGGATATTATCCCCTAATTAAGGAGATAAGTATGAGTTATAATTGAGTTGTAATCAGTTAGCTCAGTTAACTGAGTTATGTCTAGTTAATTAGTTCTAAACAGTCTAAGGAAATAATTGTGAGTTTAGTTAGTTAATGCATGCATGCATCAAACTACTGTACTCTAGATAACTGAAGATTATCTCATAAATAACTCATGCATGTCTAGTCAGATAAAGACCCAGATGAGATCAAAGATAGGGACAATGTACTATCAGTTGCAAGAATTTTTCTATAAGGAAAACTCTTGCATGTATAAGGAATTCATTCCTTGAGATTTGCACAGTTTTACAGGGTGTAAGATCAGTGTTACACATGGTAACAACCACCCAGGAAAAAATGCGCTAGGAAATAGGAGCTTGGAGGGCAGTGTGGAGGACTTAATGAGAAGTCTATTTTGCCTGTGAGCATTTGTGAGGATTGTACTGAGAGCTGGCTAGTTGTGAGTGGTGCTGTTTGTAATCCTAAGACATTTGCACTTGTATGATAATACAGATAGTGGGGTTTTTAGCTGAAGCTTTCACCTGAGTATTCTTCTGTGTTTCATGTGTATTGATTTTGCTTTTGGTTATATGTGTTATGCTTGGTCTTGCTCAAATCTATTAAGCTTTTGCAAGTTTGATTGTAGAAGTAGATTAAAGTATTTTTCTTTAGTTATATTGTATTATCAGGTTAATCTACAGTGAGAATTTCTGCAGACGCGGCCCTGACCCAATCCTTTGGACCACATAAATTTCATATTATAACCATAATGCGGGGGTGGCAGGGGTGATATCCTGTCCCTTGTTTTTTGTTTTTAATATATATAGGGGTTATTAGTTGAAATTCACTAATCATAAAATAAGGGACATATGACAAATTAACTGTCTTACAATTTCTCCCAACTTCAGGAGCCAAATTCTGTGCACCAATCCCAGTCAAATTATGGCTTCCTTAAGCCTACCACTTGTCCTATTTGACCAAAAGTTTGACCAGCCCTATCTCATCCATATGAACTCAAATTTGAGTGTCATTTTCACCGTTGGAATCAGGGAGACGATCAATACAACCTGGTCTATGTTTCACTTCCATCCAACCACTTTTATTTTTTAGCTATTATGAGCCACTAATGAGTTCTAAGTGTGTCTAGATCAACCTAGATCACCTAACGCTCAAGTGGAGAGCTTCGCCTCTAGAACTGTGCTTTTCACAGTACAGGCTAGCCCAATTGGGCATTGTGCACTTCTAGGGCTCATCCTATCACCTTGGCTACTGACATTGTGCAATGTGTAGTCTCTCCTAGTCTCTATTGAGGCTGGAATGTGCATCGCACAGTCTCAAGCCTTATGCTACACCCTCTATTGTTGGTACTATGAAATGCGCACTTCCTAGAGCTAGTCTCCCTTGCTTGTTGATGAAAAATGTGCAATCACTCTCATCAGTTGACCAAATTACTGCTTGATCATCCTTTGAAGATATATTTTCTAAAGCTAATGTCTTCTTTCCATGAGTGTCATTTTTGTCCCACAGGTACCACACTTGTGAAGCAATTATCTCTAGCAGTCACTGTTACCATGGCACCAAAGAGAGCTACTTCAAAAGAGACCACTAAAAGTAGTATTGGGAAATAAGTTGAGAAAACACTAGTATACTTTATAGTATATGCAAACACTCAATTGTTTATAGAAAATGAGTCAAAACTAACATGGAAATAGGTTAATAAATCTCGTTCAGTAATGAGCCTTGAGGAAGATCTAAGGGACAAATCCAGAAGTAGCACCACTAAAAAGTAGCATTATTGTACAGGATAATGGAAAGAGAAAGGTTGTTGATAGTCTAGGGGGAGAATAAAGCTACAAGATGAAAGTGGATCCAATCCTTATGAAGGCAGATTTAATAGTAGAAGTGAAGAGGAAGTAGAGGATAAAAGGAGCATATCGGATAAAGAGATAAGATCAGAGCTTGCAAGAATCATAAATGAGATTGAAGCAATCAGAACAAGAATCGAAGGAAGGATGGGAGATGAGGAGGAAAGAAAAAGAAGAGAAGCAGAAGAAGGAAGAAGAATAAAGGAAAGTCACCATAGGAGAAAAAATAGTTCCAATACATGTTGAAGAGCAAGAACGGAACCAACCAAAAGTAGAGAAGGAGGATGAACATATGTAGGGTCAGGAGCTTGCTTAGTAGATTGAAGACTTGATTGAAGTTGCAGGTATGGAGTTGGAATTAGATGTTGGAAATACTGAGGGGGGGGTGAATCAATATTTCTTTTTTCGACTATTGTTTTACTAGTTAAAACGTATTTATATTCAGAACACAAGATGAATAACAATAATAAATGCTTTCATTAATATAATCGTTGCAGTAAAATAGATACAATATATAAGTGGTTGCAATAAGTTGCCAAGCTCCAACTCGGACTTTGGTGAGGCTCCAACCTCTAGAGCACCAACTCTATTTCGCCAAGACACCAATCTTGGACTTAGGAGCACCAACTCCCAAGGAATTCAATCCTTACATTTCCTGAGACACCAGTCCCAAAGACTCCTATCCTTCCTACTTCTGAGGCACCAGCCCCAAGGACTCCTATCCTTCTTACTTCTAAGGCACCAGCCCGAAGGACTCTAATCCTCCTTACTTCTAAGGCACCAGACCTAAGGACTCCTATCCTTCTTGCTTCTAAGGAACTAGCCCTAAGGACTCCAATCCTACTTACTTCTGAGGCAATAGCCTCAAGGGTTCTGACCCAATCTTGTCAAGGTTCATTTGATAGTAATGATATGTTCTCAGAACTTCTCTGCTAAGTTCTGTCTGTTTATAGCTTCACTATAGTTTCCAAGCTACAACATCAATGAAAACTAGTCTTCTTATGAAGTAGTCTTCACAACTCTGCACACTGCCCACACATAGTCTCCAATAGCCTTCATGCTCTATGATAATGTCTTCACACAGCTTTAGTCAGTCTACTATTAGCTGCACTAAGCTCTGCATAAAGAACAACTTCCTGTTCAAGCTTATGTTCTATGCTAGCTACTTCTCCCCTTCAATTATCTGCTGTCCTATTAGCCCTTTGGCCCTCTTTCTGTTCAGTTGGATCCTCTCACTACCATTGTCTCCTCTAGCTTATTTCCACAAAAATGTTCAATAGCGTTCAACCACATTCAACAACCTCTGTTGTCTGTTTTTCCTGCTTTTATTTGTTCCTCATGCCTCTGTCTGTTGGTTTGCTCTCTTCACTGGACCTTTGGCTTGCTCCTCGTTCTTTATGGTTTCCTCTGTATCTTCAAGCTTGCGAGCACTCCTGTGACATATTACTTCTTAAGAGAGGTCAAAAAATGCATAGAGAAATCATGTCTTATGTTAAACTACAATAACGCTCCTTTTTACAATAATTATAGGCATACCCAGAGATGGCTTTTTTCAGCGGACAACCACGTCCCAATCACAATCACTATCATCATGAATTAGCCTCCTAAACTATATTTTAGGCCTCCTGAACTATCGGGTGTGTTTTATGGTGCAGTCTTGCCTTCAAACCGTGCGCAAGCCAAATATACACATACACAGGAAATATGATAAAAAATAGGCAAAACTTGTTAAAGAGGTGGACATCAATTATATTTTACCTATGTCTATTCCTGTATTAGGTCCAGTATTTATCGCAATTGGGGCTCAAGACTTCTGGGGGTCCTTTATACATCGACCCCATGACATCGTTGATGGTCGACTGGTCGATCCTCTAGCGGATGCGATATAGTACTGAGTTGTGTTACAGTTGGACCATCAGGTCCGTGACTTACATCACAATCAGTGCTCGGGAGAGTGACATCCCTTAGTGTATTTTTGCGATGGGCGGATGCGATATAGCATTAAACCATAGCACAATGCTACAGCAGGTCCACATGTATTCCTCTATTCTTTGACTTAACCCATAACTTTGATTATGTTATATTCGCATTAGAATGGTCTGTGGGTCCTCTTATATATATATATATTGATATATATATATATATATATATATATATATATATATATATCTGTGTGTGTGTATCGCAATCGCTTAAAGCTTGCATACATCGAAATTGGGGGGTTGGGGTGATGACGCATAGCCGAACCGCCGATTAGTACTATCTCCAATATATATATGTTTGCCCTCTTCGATAGTGTATTCCACTATACTTAAGTATTTCACCCCGATAGTGTATTTACCATGAGTCTGTGCCAATACTGTATTTTCCATACAACTTAGTCTTTCTACCTTTTCCACTTCCCGATAGTGTAAATGCCATATTACTATGTTTTGGCCTCCATTTGTGCCTCCGATAGTGTATTCTGTGCATACTTATATGAACTTCGATGGCTCCTGATATGCTTTCTATCGGTTATATGTCTGCACTCCAATATTATATACTGCTCCATTAATTGCTCTTCCACTATGTCCTCCACTCTTCCTCTATGCTCCTCCAATATGGATTTGTTAAACGCTTATATATGGCATATATATATGGCTCCTTTGTAGCTTTGATAGCTCTGTTTGCTCCCAAAACCTCTATCTACTTCCTCTGTGGCTCTGATAGATCTGTTTGTTGCCTCCCATGGCTCTGTTCTTCTCTGGAATATATATGGCATATATATATGATCTGTTCTCCATACTCTGTTTGCTCCTATAGCTCTGAGAACTCAGTTTTGGCATATATATATTACATATATATATGGCTCCTCCTGTAGCTCCTCTTGCTCCAATGTGGCTCCTCTGGCTTGGCAATGTCTTTCAAAGACCTCCTTGCATATATGAATGCCTCTCTTACTCTAATATCATGTGATATGCTTTGATCTGCCTCCTTTGATAACTCCTCTTGCTTATGGCTTGGCTATCTTGATGACCTTGCTCCTGCCTCTTCATGGATCCGCTCAACTTCCCCTTGGCTCCATATCATCATATAGTATCTAGAATATTGCCATATTGACATCAATGACAACCTAGGTCAACATTGGAGCCCTAGAATGAGGATGTTGACCCAATGCCAAGTTCACCATAAGTCACCATTAAGTCTCCATCACCTCCAGCAACAATGTTTTCTCTGAGTGAAGAAGGGGATGTTTCTCCTCTTGATGATGATCCAGTAATGGACTTCTATAATGTATCTTATGATGAATTCCATAAGAGAATTGTACGAGAATGGAGAAATCATTTTCCAGATGACCATGCATCACCTGCATTCAGTAGAGAGAGGGTGATAGTGGTGGACACCAACAAAAATCGAAATGGAATTGCCAAAGCCAACTTGGCCTTTGTAGGTGCAACAATATCAAACACTCAGTATTTGATGGCTGAGAATAAGAAATTGGCACAAAACTTATAGGTTTCCTGACTAGAGATAGAACAACTCTACGCAGTAACATAGTATGTAGTCTTCGCATAGGTCTACCAAGAGGAAATGAGAGCAGTGATACTTGGTGAAGTATCAACACTTATAGAGACCATATGGGACCTCTATGATGAGCTCATAACTATAATTAAGGAAGTTGTTCACTCTCATGGTTTGCAGTAGCAAAGCAGAGACTTTGTCAAAACTATTAAGAATATACAAGCTTCCATTGTCACCATGCATGAATGGACAATGTGATACAAAGGGTCACCTCTTAACTTGCTAAAGAAAATGAAGCTACAGGTAGAGCTGGAGAAAGCAAGAGTTTGAATGTTGATTCAGAACAGCATGCAACTTTTCTCTTTCATTAGTAGTATTGAGGACTCATATGTACGCCTATATAATAGTTTGGATGTCTTAATGAATGCACACAAGATCCCGTTAGTTGGTTTTCTCATCGAAGCTAAACCCAAGAACTAATTCAGGAAGGAGATCAAAGAGTACTTGGAGCAGCTGTGACAGATTTCCACCAACGAGGATTTTGTGTTGAAAAGATAGAACATGCAGAACTACATGGATGGTATTTTCCAAATTAGAACAATGTTGGTCATGCTTCAGAAGGAGGCTGAAAATGGTTCCAAATCATTGTACTGGATCTTGTGGAGGCAAGAATTTGCTTCCATCCTAACACCATTACGCATTTTGGGGTGTCATCACACAGTACCGAGCTTGGAACTAACATATGACCAAGAAGCAACAAGTGGAAGAATCTAAGCTAGAGTTACCCCAAACTCAATAATCATGGTGTTTTGTCTTGTTAGGCTATCAAGTTGTCTCTACCCTATTTTGTCCTATATGGGTACAAGTGTAAATTGTAATATTATTGTAATTATTATAAAGTGAAATTCCAAGTCTCAATATTGGAATGTGAAGAGTCATGATGTAATGTAATGAGTCATTTTGTAAAGAAGTTCAAGAGTAATGAGGGGAGTCCAAGATTCATAAAGGGGAATGTAAATATTCACTCCCGTTGTTATAAATATATCCTCATAACTCATGTAAAAGGGCTTTTGGGAGCCAAGATTTTGGCTAGGCTTAGGCTTAGAAGGAGTTTGGAAGTATTGTGAAGAGCCTTGGCTTCTTTGTAGCATAGAGCGAGTATACTTCTTTGGAGGAGAAAGTGTTCTTGAATTTAATGTTCCACTACTAGGGCTAGTGGTCCGTCAATGGTGTATGTATGAATGGAACTTTCACTTATCATAAAATCAGAGCCAACACACTTTCATGCATATGTTGTGAATATAGTAGGATGATTCTTGTTGTATTTGCAATGTAGGTTATTTGACTTACCCTTATGCTTATGAACTATTTTATTTGGATTTGTGTGAATCTTGTTGAATGTGTGTTGTTATATTAATTCATCACTTTAACTTGTCGACTATTCCACATCTTAGCTTGTGATGTCATTATGCTCGTATGTTCCTTTCAAGTTGCATACTATTACATGCTTCCAAGGGGCACACTTCCTTTTCCTTTTGTGTGTTGGAACCTTCATGCATCGCACTTGACTTTTCGCAGGGTCACACACTTTCTCTCACCCAAAGTTACGGTACTTCTGTTGGGTCCCTATAATACTAGTGATTACCCCATTACTATTGTAGTTATACCCCTTATTTATATTGTTGTGCCCCTATTACCCCCATATTGTTATTTCTATGCCCCATATAATCCCTCTATTGTTATTTTTGTGGTTTTATATTATTATTGTTAGGTCGGCTGGATTATATTGTGACTCCTTAGACTCCTATATATAGAAAGGAGGTTTTTTCATTTGTATCATCCAAGAATTGTTCATTTATGTAATGTAAAGGAGGTTGCCCCCTCGAAGAGGCTGAATTTTAAGGTGTTGATCTTTCTTTTCTATCTTCTCTTGAGCTGGTTTCATAACATTTGGTATCAGAGCTTTGGATTCTAGGGTTTCGCTGCTCCAAACAGGTCATCGTGGAATTTTCGCTATAAAGTTTTTTCTGTGATGTTTCAGAAGTCACAAAAAAAACCCATTTGAGAAGAATTGGCGCTGAACCTTGGGTCCGAATTTCAGAGATTTTCGCGCGATATTTTCGGAGATATGATCTGAGGAAGTTGGTCTTTTTGCAGACTCCTGAATTACATTCAAAACAGGTGACCTGGGGAAAATCGTCATAACTTTCTCTCTGAGGATCGGATTGAAATTTCATAAAAAGGTACAGAAAGAGGACAGACTGTAGTTTCTTGTATGTGTGTTTCAGATCCAAAGGTCGAAACAGTGACTCGTGGCACGTCGTACAAGTTCTCTCTACTGAACTAGTCTATAAGAAAGTCACTGTGGGAGATTTCACATAACTCTTCCTTGGAGAATCCAATTTGGGTCAGACTTGTGGCATTGGAAAGAGGACATAGAGAGCTAATACAGCTCACAAATTCAGAAGTAGATGATTGGAAAGTACAGAGATACATCAGAGGAAATATCGAGCTCCTACAAAGTGAAAAAAGGTGTGTAGATTTTCTTAAATTTTTGCTTAAGCTTGGTTTGAAATTTTATTTTGAAGGAATTCAAAGGGCATAGTAGAGAATTATTATCGGTAACTGATGCCCCGAGGAAAGAAAATGAAAACACCTAGTAAGGAACCTGAAAGCTCTAGCATGACTCATGAAGAAGAGGAAGAAATGCAACATGATATATCAAAATTACAAGACCAAGTGCAACAACTGTCCCTTGCACAAAAAGGAACAGAATCTAAGATGGATAGTTTAAAGAAAGATGTAGAAGCTAAGATGGATGGTTTAAAGAAAGGTGTAGAAGCTAAGATGGACTGTTTAAAGAAAGGCGTAGAAGCTAAGATGATTGACATGGAAGCTAAGATGGATGATTTGAAGATAGATTTGAAGACAGACATGGACGAATTGAAGATAAATATGAATAAGTTGCTACAAGAAATGGTCACTAAGGGTGAAAGAGTACTAAAGGAAACTCATGATGAGAACAAAAGAAATGTTAATCATGATTCCATAGACTCTAATGTTGGATCGAAGACTCACCATGTTCCAAAAATCGATATGAGGAAGTTTGATGGCAAGGATCCCGCCACATGGATATTACAGATGGAGCAATTCTTCGATCTCAATAATGTGCAAAACACACAAAAGGTACGTATGGCAACTTTATATTTGGAACCAAATCAGTTTGTATGGTATCAATGGCTTTGTTCTCGTAAACAATTTATCACTTGGGCAATTTTTACGGAAGAATTGATAGCACATTATGAGGATACAAAAAGCAACACTTTTTTTAGCCAATTGATAAGTCTCAAACAAAAGGGTTCAATAATGGAGCACATTGAGGAGTTCCAAAAATTGAACATAAGGGTAAAAGATATTCCAGAGGAGCATAGGATTGATGTGTTCATAGGGTCTTTAAAGGATAATATCCAACATGATGTGCGCCTTTGGGAACCTGATTCATTAGAGAAGGCATTCAGGTTAGCAAGAAAAATGGAAAGCAAAATTATGGCAACTAGGAAGCATACCATTCACAACTATAAAGACGGAAGTGTTGTTGCCCATAGTCTTCCACAACCTACAAGGTTGACACCACAACAATTGGAAGAAAAAAGAGCAAAAGGGCTTTGTTACAATGTGATAGCAAATACACAAAAGGTCATAAGTGTGCTGAGAAGAAATTATTCTACATAGATTGTGAAGAGGAAGAAGAAAAGGAGCAAGAAAGGTCAAAAGAAGAGGATATATTCCAGGAACAAAGCCTAGATGAAGAACAAATAAATCCGACCATATCTTGTAATGCATTGGCGGGAATTACCACTCCTCAAACCATCAAGATAGAAGGACAAATCAAGAAGAAAAAGGTAATAGTGTTGATTGATTCAGGAAGCACCCACAATTTTATTCATTGTAGGGTAGCAAAAGAATTGAATTGCTTCCTATATCCAGCACCAGAGTGTCAAGTGATGATTGCAAATGGAGGAACAATAAATTGTTCTGGAAAGTGCCATAATATCAAGCTATCCATGGGAGAATATGTATTGACTAGCCCAATGCTTTCCATTCCAATGGGAGGTGCTGATGTTGTACTAGGAGTCCAATGGCTACAATCCTTGGGTACAATAGCTTTTAATTTTCAAGAACTTTTCATGAAATTTTCTGTGGAAGGAAAGGAAGTTGAATTAAGGGGTATTGCAGGGAAACCAGGAAAGATAATCAGCTCTAATGGCATGACAAAGCTTCTAAAAAAGGAGCAAAGAGGTGTAATTGCACAATTATGTTCGCTAGATGTTTCCACATTGGAATCATCTATTTCTCCAGATCTCCAAAAAGTCCTGGACAATCATTCCAAGGTATTTGAGACTCCCAAAGGTCTCCCACCTATGCGTGATCATGATCATGCTATTCATCTGATTCCAGGAAGTGTTCCTCCAAACATCAGGCCGTACAGATATCCATATGTCCAAAAAAGTGAAATTGAACGTATGGTTGCAGAAATGCTAGAGGCTGGTATAATTCAACCGAGTCAAAGTTCTTTCTCAGCTCCAGTAGTATTGGTGCACAAGAAGGATGGATCATGGCGCATGTGTCCAGATTATAGGGAGCTCAACAAGCTCACTATTAAAGATAAGTTCCCCATTCCTGTCATTGATGAATTACTGGATGAATTGCATGGATCAATTTACTTCACCAAGTTGGATCTTCGTTCGGGATATCATCAAATCAGAATGAAGATTGAAGACATTCCGAAAACGAAATTTAGAACTCATGAGGGTCATTATGAATTTTTGGTCATGCCTTTTGGCCTTACCAATGCACCTTCAACATTTCAAGGTTTGATGAATTCAATTTTCAAACCATTCCTTAGAAAATTTGTGTTAGTATTTTTTGATGATATACTAATCTACAGCAAGTCTTGGAAGGATCATGTTGAACATGTTGACAAGGTGCTACAACTATTGGAGGAGAAACAATTATATGCAAAAAGATCCAAATGTTTCTTTGGAGTCCAGGAGGTGGAATATTTGGGTCATATTGTATCTCATGAAGGAGTTAAGGTAGACCCTAGCAAAATTAAAGCCATTAAGGAATGGAAAATCCCCACATCCATAAAGCATCTGCGAGGATTTCTTGGGTTGACAGGGTATTATCGCAAGTTTGTTAAGAATTATGGGAGAATAGCAGCACCTCTAACAACATTATTGAAGAAAGATTCATTTTCATGGACTCCGGAAGCAACAAAGGCCTTTAAACATCTTAAAGAGGCAATGTGCCAAGCACCGGTCTTAGCTACACCGGACTTCACAAAAACCTTTATTGTGGAATGTGATGCTTCAGGAAATGGAATTGGTGCTGTTCTAATGCAAGATGAAAGACCCATTGCTTTTGAAAGTCGTCCAATCAAGGGAAAGTTTTTAAGCAAAGCTATTTATGAGAAGGAAATGTTGGCAATACTCCATGCACTTAAGAAATGGCGACCCTACCTAATGGGAAGACACTTCAAGGTAAAAACGGATCATGATAGCCTTAAATACTTTTTAGAACAAAGATTATCCTCTGAAGAGCAACAAAAGTGGGTCACAAAGATGTTGGGTTATGACTTTGAAATCATCTACAAAAAAGGGAAGCAAAATGTGGTGGCAGATGCACTCTCAAGAAAGGATGAGGATGTGGAAGCATTGTTGTGTGCCATTTCTATTATCCAACCAGATTGGATAAACGAAGCAAAGGAGGAATGGAAGAATGACGAAGAAGTGTGGGCACTTATTCGAAAGCTACAACAAGATTCCAGTACTTCTGATACATTTAGCTGGCAAAATGATTCGTTATGGTACAAAGATCGCTTATACCTCTGTAAGAATTCCCAGCTAAAACAAAAGATTCTTATGGAATTGCACACTTCTCCCTTAGGAGGGCACTCAGGATTTTTAAAAACTTACCACAGGGTTAAGAAGGATTTTTTTGGGATGGCCTTAAATCAGATATTCAAAAGTTTGTGGCAGAATGTTTGGTTTGCCAACAAAATAAAGTTGAAACAATTAAGACACCGGGTCTATTACAACCTTTATCCATTCCAAGCCAACGTTGGGAGGAGGTTTCAATGGATTTTATCACAGGTTTACCCAAGTCTGAGGGAAAGAGTGTCATCATGGTGGTAGTTGACAGACTTACCAAGTATGCACACTTTTGTGCATTATCACATCCATTTAAAGCCAGTACAGTTTCTACTGCATTTATGGAAACAGTTCAAAAGCTACATGGAAACCCAAAGATTATTGTAAGTGACAGAGATCCCATTTTCACTGGAAATTTTTGGACAGAATTATTTTCTTGTCTTGGTACTCAGTTAGCTCATAGCTCATCTTATCATCCTCAATCTGATGGGCAAACTGAGATAGTAAACAAATGTTTGGAAGGATATCTTCGTTGCTTTGTATCTGATAAACAGACACAATGGGTCAAATGGTTGCCTCTGGCTGAATGGTGGTATAACACTTCCTTCCATACAGCAACAAAAATGACCCCATTTATGGCACTTTATGGGTACCAACCACCATCAATCACATCATATTTAAGAGAAAATTCTAAGGTTCAGGCAGTGGAACATCACATCGAACATCAACAACAAGTCCTCCAACTCTTAAAGGATAACCTCGTGTTGGCACAAAATAGAATGAAACAACAGGCAGATCAACATCGCAGTGAAAAAAGTTTTGATGTAGGTGATTGGGTATTCCTACGGCTACAACCATATAAGCAAATGTCCCTAAAGCAAGCTAAGAAGGATAATAAATTATCACCAAAGTATTATGGTCCGTACAAGGTGTTGGAAAAGATTGGTACTATGGCATACAAATTGGAGCTTCCTGCAGCTTCTCGATTGCACCCAGTTTTCCATGTTTCATGTTTAAAGAAGGTTATAGGTGAAAAGCTCCCAGTTCAAACAATATTGTCAGAACTTGACGAGGAAGGAAAAATTATATGGAACCGGAAGCAGTCACATAAACAAGAACTCGACAGCTACGAAATAGATCAATTTCAGAGTATCTTATCAAGTGGAAGAACTTATCTGCTGAAGATTCCACATGGGAGGATGAGAATTTTATGCAGAAGTATCCAGAACTACTCAAGCGTTGAGGACAACACTTTTTTGAAGGAGAGGGGCATGTTGGGTCCCTATAATACTAGTGATTACCCCATTACTATTGTAGTTATACCCCTTATTTATATTGTTGTGCCCCTATTACCCCCATATTGTTATTTCTGTGCCCCATAGAATCCCTCTATTGTTATTTTTGTGGCTTTATATTATTATTGTTAGGTCGGCTGGATTATATTGTGACTCCTTAGACTCCTATATATAGAAAGGAGGTTTTGTCATTTGTATCATCCAAGAATTGTTCATTTATGTAATGTAAAGGAGGTTGCCCCCTCGAAGAGGCTGAATTTTAAGGCGTTGATCTTTCTTTTCTATCTTTTCTTGAGCTGGTTTCATAACAACTTCACTCTCTACGTTTTCGTATTCAAGGAATAACATTACCACCCATTACTCAGACTCTTAATCTAAAGGACGTGAGGTCTATTTGGGACTTCATATCAGTGAGATACCCTGAATATTGGGGGTTCTAGCACTGTCAAATTTTGGGTGCTAAAAGGAGGGCCAAATGACAAGATGAGCCCTAGAAGTTTGTTTCGAATTTCTGCACTCATTCAATGACTTCTCCCCAAATCATAACCTTGTGACCTTTTTATAGACAGAAAAATCTAAAAGTCCTGACGAGAATTATTGATGACTTGTATAATTTGAAATTCAATGGCGAGGGTCAAATAACCTTATTTGAGTGCACCACATAGTTTCTTGATTTTTGCACAAAATCACAATATCCATTGAAAGGATGTTGGTTGTAGGTTGTTCATTCTCACATTCGAAGGGCACGTATGAGAATCGTGTAACACATTTCCTAATCATTCAATACACTCTTTCGAATAATTTTTCATAGAGTTGTGTCATGATTTGGATTTATATGATCGTAAAACTCTATGGAAGAAAATTTTGAATTTGCGAAAAGCACTTGATGAATTTGTTTAGGATTTTCATGATTATTTTATTCATTTCTCCTTTGAATTTCCAGAAGATGTTGTTTATTGGTATTTCTTGGTAGATATATTTCGATATCTTGTTCACATCTTAGAAAATCAAGATGAGCTTGAATCTTTCAAACCTCTCCCAACATACCTCGGTATTAGAGCTTCTAAATCTGTGACGAATGAGGTTGTTTTTCCAAGTGACCCTCCATCGCCTTCTCATCAAACAACTCTAGTTCCGCAGGTTGGTGGGAGGATTTGAAAATTCATTTGTTGATTTACCACCATATTTTCCCACCTCACATACTCAAAATTTTAGTGCGGGTTTGGATTGTGAGTTTGATGGTTGTGATGAAGTTTTATCTCCTCATCCGCCATCCTTTGGTCCCTCGGATCCTCCGAATTGTGACATGTTGTGTTCACTTGTTTCGAATCTCTATTTTGATGTTCATAAGTATCAAGTTCTTGATGGATTTGGAGTTTAACAACCAACATGTGATATCGTTTTTTATTAGTATGTGTGGGAGTCTAAATATCAACAAGAATCTGCGATGAAGGATGACCTTCTTCCTCCCACACACCTTCCACAGTACCCTGAAATTTTCAACGATTCTGTCACTCCTGTTGAATCTTGTGAAACTTCAATTTATGTTGATGTTACTACTTTCAATCATATTCAGAACACGTGAAATGCCAAATTTTCATTTGAATTCGGAGAGGGCAAATATTTTCTGCCCGATCCTCCCAATCTCTCATCTTATCTTTCTAGAAATATAGAGTGTAAAATTTCTTTTTCTCCATCATCCCCTCTTTACAATTCCAAGATCATGAGGATGCCTCTGTTTGTAATATTGAACTTTCTAATCATGGCTCTCGTGATCTTTTCATTGGTTCATTTTATCAGAATTCTAATTTTTCCACTGTTGATCTTTCTAAGCCACTGGCCTTCGATGATCCATCTTCTGGTGAATTGGAACTCCCCCAAGCTATTGAGGCACTTCATCCCAAGCTAATGGTTATGTCAAATTCTCGTAGTCTTGAGATCAGTTCCAGTTCTGAGAAAAAATGTATTGAATGTTTCTAGGATCCTCATCACTCTGTTGCACACACTAAAAATCAACCTATTTTATAATTTTCGCATTATCCACCTGGATCACACAATCTTATCACTCAGTCATTGGAGGAGTCATACATGACGAGCATGGTTGCAAAGAAAAAAAATTCTTCTTTATTTATGTTCTCTTGTTTTCATAGTTTGTAAGTTTGTGCTTACATGTCTTTAGGTTGCAGTGTGTCTACACACCATGATGCACCCATAAAATATCTGCCATGCACGTTTCTTTCTTTATTTTCTACATGTTCTTTCAAACATTTAACATTTTGATTTGTTACATCTTATATTTTTTGTTTTTTGTTGTGTTTGTATATATTTCTTGACATGTATTCCCTCGCATACATAGGTTAGCCAATGCGCGAATGGCTGCATTGGAAGTATAGTTTCACCTGAATATGGTGTATTCACTGTTACGTTAGGAGTAGGAGTATTTGTTTTCTTTTCTTGTTTCTTTCTTTCAATGGCTTTCTTTAACTTTCTGCTCCACTTCTCTCCTTTTTTTCTTTCCTTTTCAGGCATAGGATAGCTTCTGCATGAGACCATGTTTGGCTTCTCAGACAAGCATGGTGAAGTCCAAGAGGAATTTGTTCTGCTATCAATGCTTGGCTATCTATTTATTCCCTCCCTATATGTGAATCCTGCATTTATTTTAGTCAATGATACTCTGATGGAAAATACATTACTTTCAGAGAAATTCACAAGTGAAATCACGATGCTTGCACTTTTAACTAATACTGCCTACTTTAACTGATCTTCTATTTCTGTTAATCCTTGTCAACTAAGTGAAGTAGATTAAGGAGGGGAGGAAAACCTTAACAAGTATGTCATAGGTGTATATAAATATCCTTCTCTGAAGGGATAACCTCTTCTGCACCCATGAAATAAAGAAGTGCCTATCTGCGATTCTTTGAACAAATAAAAATAAAAAAAAATGAAAATGAAATAAAGGGTGACGAAAGAGAAAGGTTTCCTGCATAGGGAAGTGAAGCAAGCAACTCTGCCAAGGTACTATTGAGGTTCATTGGCACTGGAGCAATGCTTGTGTTCTTGAAGTGACTTTGTCAGGGTACTGTTCAGGCCTACTGGCAGCGGAGCAATATGGGAGATGAAAACTAAGACTCTAACATTTTATTTTACTTGTGTATTTATATACTCCTCATCCCCAATCGAAACAACTCAGTATGACTTGGCTTGGTATGTGTGCTGTCGATAAAGAGAATGGTAGGAACTATATCTTTAACTCAAGTTAAGTGAAGAAGTTGTGACAATTGATGAACTGAAAAATACTTCCATAAGAGTTAGACCTATTTTGCATGAGACAAGATCCACACGGAGAGTTGGAGTTCTACTAGTGCGCTACCAGCATTATAACGGCTGCAACCACCCTCCAAAATTTTGTCTATGCTTCTATTTTGGAGCCTTTCTTCCTATCCACATGAGCTTATCTTGTAATTTTGTTAAGTACTCTTGTGTTTTCTCATTTTACACTTAGATGATATTTCTATGTCACAAGCGAACCTATTGACTTGGTCACACAACAGTTCTAAGCTTGCCTCCAGAAACTACGCAATCCTTGAGGGTAGTCAACCTTGATGATTGGAATTGCGTAGTTCAGACACGAATTTAGCCTTAAGCTTAGAAACTGCATAGCATTGGAAGGTAGCCCAACATTGAGCCTAGAAATTATGCAATCCCTCACTGAGCTAGAAACTACACAGTCATGGAAGGTAGCCTAACACTGAGCCTAGAAACTGTGCAATCCCTCACTGAGCTCAGAAACTGTGCAGTGCAATGAACCGGAAAATTTCCTAGTTCCCCAGAATTGCACAAACTTTCTTGACATTGTGCATGGAAAGTTTCCTGAAAAAGAAAAAGATAAAAGTAAAACAATGTCCCTAGAAAATAGGGATCCATTATTAGTTCCCCAAAGGTGGCACATCGCTATTTTGAGAAGTTTTTGGCAAGTGTCGTTTCTTCCTTGATTTTAGCAATGCACATCATAAACCCTAATTTTCTCAAATTTAGTTAATTGATGCCTCTGAGCTCATTTTCACATTCCATCTTAGAGATCTAGCATTCCTTAGGAGATAAAGTAACCTTCGCTTGAGTTTTCGTCGCTTTTTCGGGTGAGTTTCACTTTTGTCATATTTTGTCGCTTTTTCTATCGTTTTCTGTTGTTTCACTTATATGCGTGTTGTTTTTCTTATTTCTCTTCATGGTTGCTGGTGTTTCAACTTATCTAGCTTGTAGAAGTGTTGTTTTAAATTGTCATTCTCCTTTCACAAATGTCGCATAGATTTTCTTGTTTTTGCACTGATGGTTGTCGTTGCGGCAACTCTCCTCGCATACTTGACATTCCTTCTATTTGTTCACTCTTTGCACTTGATCTAAATTGATTCATTCATACTTAGTCAGATTTTCACCCACGCTCACATCATTACTCACTTCTGCTCTTTCTTCACACTTCAACTGCGTAGAGATCTACTTCCCTTGGCCATATTTTTCCCGGCTGAGTTGTGCACTCTGCAATCCTAAGGCTCAAGCTGAGAACTTGACCTCTAGAACTACATAGTGTATAATATATTCTGGCCCAACTACGCATTGTGCAATTCCAAGGCTCAGCCTATAACCTTGGCCACTGTGTGCAGTCTCTCCCAGTCTCTACCTAGGCTAGACTGCGCATTGCACAGTCTCAAGCCTAAGGTTGCACCCTTCACTGTTGGGATTGTACAATGTGTAGTTTTCACAACTAGTCTCCTATTGGGAATCACAATTGTTGTTAGACCAAAACATGCAGGTGCTAGTTAACAATCAAATCACAAGAGATAAGGATCCATCAGAAGCAATTAGTCCACATCGCAAAACACACAGGTAACATTGGTTTATCCAATTTGCATCCCCCCTAATGTGTGTCGGGTGTGTATCGAACTCGTGAAATTACATATAGACATTTAGAACTGACATGACCTATTCTTCTACAATCGTCATAGAATAATAACTTAACCTTTTGTTTTCAAGTTCTTATTTTCATGGTTCACTTCTTCTACATCTACTTCACCTTCAACTTCTTCCTCTAAGTTTGAGTCTTCATTTTGATAATCAATGACTTGAACATTCATGGATTTACCTTTGCTAGTTCCACTTAAGATAGATTAAAGTCCTCCTTCCTCTAATACATTGTTGGACTATAAATCACAAGCTTTGAAATATCTTGTCTTCTTTGAATGTTTGGAGGATTCTTCCTCTAAAGATTAAAAAAAAAAAAAGACTTTTATATTTGTTCGAGACATGATAAAAAAGAAGTTAATATAGAAGTCTTGACAAGATCATGGTGAGAAAATGAAATTTGTTAATGTAAGATCAACCAAAAATTAACTACATAAAATAAGGATACATCTATGAAAAACTACAATACATCTATAAAAAGAAAATCATGCATGAGAGACATAATTTGTGAGTTTAGTGTATATTTTAATAACTTAGCACTTGTAACAAGGATGCAAGAATATAAACCAAAAGGAAGAGAGAGAAAGAAGTGTGTACTCCAAATGGAGATCGTACCTCCATGAAATATTTTGTACTAGGCAAATCCACCCAAAAAAATCAATAAGTCCACTAAATATTTGTATTAGGCATATCCAACCGAAGAGATCACTTTTTCTTGGCTTAACCATTGAACTTGACCATAAAAATTTAGAGAAAAATGAACCATAAACCTCCTTATAGTAAATATACTTTAACTACTAAAACATTTTCATATATATTATAATTATAACAAAAATAATATTTTGTTATATATAATTAATAAATAAAATAAATTATAAATTATAAAAATTAGAAATTAATATATCACAAATTAAAATAGCGTTAAAATAAATATACACTTATATTTCTAATTATAAATATTCATATTTATTAACATAAATCCGACAGCATTCTGGGATGGGCGTAGGTAGAATTATTATACTCTAGATAACAAAAAGAGGAACCGATATGTATTGATTATGCCACTGACCAGAAAACATAATTCCACATAAAATCAATAACAATTTGAAATAATACCATCAGCTGCCATTAATGTATTATCATGACGATTTAAAGGTTTAAACAATACCATTGTCTGCCATGACCCTCCATAAATGTATTATCGCGATGACATAAAACAATACCACTGTCTGCCATCATCCTTCACCTTGAAGAATATGTAATGACAGATTGCCAATGTTATGCCCATAGCTAAATAGATGCGAGTCTGATAAGATTTTTTGAGCAAAATACTATTATTTACGGAGTGATACAAACACCGATGGAATAAATTACAAGCATTTTTCTGTGGAATTTTGCACAGTTGGCGTTGCCACAGATGATTGATTAAGTGGGCACTTCTTTAGCTTTATCAATCATTCCATTGAACCAGGCCATTATGGGTTACCATGCTTCTGTGTGTAAATATAATCTGTATGAGCAACCAGCGTCCTTTTCATTAAACAATCTTCTTCATCTATATTTTGACATGACTCCTCATCAATCTCTTCCTGTTTGGGCATTATTTAGAAAATGGAAGTATAAACAGAAATCAAAACAAATATGTTTGGGCATTATTTCGCAAATGGAAGTATAAGCAGAAATCAAAACAAATATGTGAAGCTGATGGGTAGCTAAATTAACAATCGCTTTGTTATGAAGTATTGTCTAAACTATGAAATTAAAATTTGAAATACCCTTGATCAAACTAACCCAAAGTAAAAAATTATATACAAATTACTCACCTTATTCTCCATCGCTTTAGGGTTTACGTTGGTCACTGGATTGCCTCTGCCTGCTTTATGAATTTAAAAAAGAAAAAAGTTAATGAAATTGTTGGGAATCACAAATCTTGTGATGTATTCAATAACATTCGCTAACTTGGACCTTGTTTCAGAGGACGACCCGCCAGTGCTGCACTGGTCAGAAGAAGAATAATACATATAATCACTAGGACAGCGTTATGTACAGAGCATGAACTTAGTTTCACCATCAATAAATCGAAAGCAAGCTATCACTTAACCTGGAAGCAAATACTATAGTAATGAGCAGTGCCAATGAGAGCAGCGATATATATATTCTCATGGGCATACGCGCAGATCATGCCACCAATTCCTGCAATAGTTACAGGGAGTAATATGAGCACACCTCGCCCGCTCGCCTGCAACAGATGATAAGGGAATAGAATGTTATAGAGATAACATGGAAGTGGTTGGTGTGATATGATGGTGAAAACCTTGACTGGAAGATGGGTGTGCTTAGACTTTGTAGAAAATATGAAGCCGCACATGGACAGATTATTCTGTGTAAAGGGAGAACTTCTGCTTGGTAGTGCATCGCCTTTTGTGGGTCAACGTTTTGTTTGGTTGTGTTATTATTTTCACCTCGAACCTCCACCCATTTTCAAGCAATCAACGTGTACACAACCTAACATATGATAATGACAAGGTGATCAATAAGAAAATTTGCAACTTCAAGTCAAATTTTTTTTAAATATTGTGTTTGTCCTCATCTTGGAATACCATAAACCAGACTGCAAGTAGAATGCTTAGTTGTATAGTTTAACTTCATGCAATTATATATATAACATATTAATATATAACAAAGCAATGGTATTTAGCAACCACACATCTTTATATATTATGTAAATGGATAAGCAAGATCATGTCCAATCAAACATGTAAGCTACTACTTCATGCTCACCTATGTCCACTATCATAGATGTCAACGTTTGAAAAGGTTCAACTATAACACATGGCACATGATGATGTGGGGTAGCCTTTGCGGTTATGGTAGGGATGGGGAAAATCTTAGGATTTACGCTTTATCTATGTTCATGGGATCATTAGGGGACCAAGAATGCTTTACAAAGAAACCTTTCCATTCACACTCTCGTAAAATACTAAATAATGAGTAAAATACTAAATATTGGTTTGTTTTACTCTTTTAAGGTTGAAGGCGCGCAACCTTTAAAGAATAATTACAACGTAAGAAAATGTACTTAAGCTAATAAAGTTTAATGGAGAATAAAACTTATTAGACGGCCGTTTAAATCTTATTGAAATCTTATTGGTTATATTCTTGATGTTATTAAGTAGCCATTAAGGTTGATCATGGACATTAGATTAGTTTAACGAATTACCCATTCACCATGGTTGAAACAAAAAATAGAAAATAAAATTACATATTAAACTTAAATAAATAAATAATAAAAATGTTAAATTTTGTTGATTTGGTAAAGTAATTTAGGTTTACCAAATGCATTAATATCAAGAATTTGTTAATGTAGTTAATATGAAAATATAAAGAAATTAATTGAGTAAATAAGATTTAACAAATAATATGATTAGATATTAAATATAAATTAACTTAAATTAGTTAGATTTTGGTTTAGTGATGAAACAATTTAACTTATTGGATAATTTTGTTTTGTTTTGTTTTGTAAAGCAATTTAAGTTAAAAAAAATCCACTTATATTATAGTAAGAGTTAGTTGGTGTAATCAAGTTAGATTTAGTAAAGTAAACACTTGAGAATTGCTTTCTTTTCTCATGCTTAAAGTCTTTACAACAATAATCATAGTCATTAAACCTCATCATATCATTAACTAGTATTTGAATATCAATAACGAAAATAATAATTATTCCACCCAATCATCTAAAAGAACCCTAATTAACTTTATAATATTTTACTTATAATTCACAAATTAGCTATATAAATTATTAATATTTAAAATTATAATTAATTTAAAAAAAAAATCTCATTTATCTTTTTTAGAATATATTATTCTTTTTATTATTTATAATAACTTTATCAAAAGAAAAATTTTCCAACTATTATTATTAAATAAATTATTTTATTAAAATATTACTTTCTAACTAACTTTCTAACTTTATTATTCTAATTATCCAACAAACCTTCTATTGATGATATAATAAAAATACTTTAATTTTTTTTAAGTAATTTATATTTATAATTATTGTTTTATCATTAAATTTTATTTTATAAGTTTATAGGTGTAGATAAGATGGTGATAGGTTGTTGTGTTAATGTAATATGTGGTGTAAAAACTACTTATTCTAAATTTGGTAGACAAAATTCCAACTATTTATAGACCAATTACAATTCCGAAAATAATTTTAATGACTTAAATACCTATAAATCATAACTACTTAACCTACAAATTAATAAAAAACCATTAATTTTAATTTATGAAATTTAATACTCGATTATATATATATATATATATATATATATTTAACGAAAAAATTCTATTACAAAAATGAAAATAAGATATTTTATTTAAAAGCGCAACCTTTTTTTAGTGTAAGTATTCAATAAAGAAGCTCTCTACCTATTGGGAAATTCATTCTTTGAGTAAAATGCAAGGACTAAGCATAATGGATAAAATGAGAGAACAGTATTTTTAGAACTAGATGTTTAGATTTTGTAAATGAAGTGTGTATATTTTATAATGAATATAGAATATGTAAATGTTTTTATTATTATTATTATTAATTAAGTAAATTTAAGATAACAATTATATATTATTGTGTAATTTTCTATTCTATTATAAAGATTATATATTATTATTAACAGTTACTATATAGTTTTATTAGTGTTATATTATAATATTTTTGTCCATATGGCATAAACATTAGTAAGGATAATTTTAATTAATAAAAGTTAATATATAGCTTTATTAGTGTTATAATATGATATTTTTGTCAATGTGACATAAGCATTAACCAGGGGAATCTTAGTTAATAGAAACTTTCTTATTTTGATGGTGTGTTTTGATTTTATATTTTAATAAATGTTAATGAATTTTTCATATATATAATTATGTAAATAGATGTATTTGTTTTGTTATATGTAATTTTATTATTACTTAATTATGTTAAATTAAAAGACAGTTTCAAGAAATAATATATGGATTTATAATGCATGCACTAGTAACATATTAAGATATATTTTATTATGTTTATAGGAAATCATCATCAATATTTTGATGAGACTTTTTCTTATAGGGAAAGTTGATAATGCAAGATTCCTCGATTAGAAAAAACTTTTGTTAGACATGTGTGGACCCAAACCTAATCATTGACACTAAACATGGTTTTAATATTAGACCCAAACTAGTGCTTTGAAGGACATGGTAGGGTGAAACCTCAAAAAGTTTGAAGATTAGTTTAATACATAGAAAAACCACTTTTCGTGGAAACAATGTAGTTATCTTAGTTGAAGATTGAAAAAATGTAAAATATCAATATTTTTCCTCGAAGAATAGGGCATACTTTGGGTGAAATTATTGGTTCTATTGTTTAGATGACTAAAAATACTAACATGATTACCTCATTCTCCATGTCATTATGCTTAGTCCATTTAGTCGACTAGGCCTATTATTGAAATTGGAGTGATAGGACCATGTGACAATAGATGATGTTTAATTTTGGTTTCAAAGTGTTAAGGAAGGAATTTTGTTGGAATTTGCTTCTGAATATTCATTATCTTTTTCTGAAAACTAAGAATATTTCAACAAAAAACATAGAAGAGGATTGATTGTTGAAACTAAATTTCAAATAAAGATGTAGATTTGTGTGATTGTCATCTTAGAAGAGATGTAAGATTAATGACTACACTTGGGGATAGTGGGAATTATGTGCAGAGAACTTGAGATCAAAAGAGGCATATAGTAGTACAAAACATGTTTAAAGAGAGATATTATTATCCACATAAATGAGGAGAGTATGATCATAAGTAATCAAATTTAAGAGATGTGATGCCAAGAATAAGTTTAGAAGGTTAGATTAAGGAGATAATTCCTGAAATATAAGTACAACAAAGGAACTATTCAACAAGGAGACAGGTTATAGAGATTGATAGAGTTTAAGACGAGAGGTATGATGGTTGGCACACTGTGTTGGAGAGAGAATATTCATTAGAGAAAAATATATAAAATGATAGGAGGTCCAACTGCAAAAGAAAATGTTTAGAAAAAGGTTATAAATCCAAGGGATATAGTCTTCGAGAAAAAAAAGAAAGAAGAAAAAATAAAGTTGAAACAGATGAGGGTTGAATATAAAAACACACATGACGGAGAATATAACAATGTGTAGTCTAATGAAAATTACATGCTAGAAGGGATGTCACATTTTTTAGGCACTATGGAAGATCAAGGAGCTAATGTAGAAGTTGGCACACGCAACATTGATATTCATCCAAAAGAACCAACAACCCATGAAATATCCATATTAGATTACTGTTAATAGAGTTGTATATAATAGTAACAATAATAGTAACAGAAGTAGACGTCAAAATCAAGCACATAAATAAAGTGCCAACTAAGTCCATAAGGATTCATTTTAGATTGACCCTAAGTTCAAGGATTATTACAAATATATAAGGATTCTCTATACTCCAGCTACCTTTCTTCTCCAGAAGGGATCAAAAGGATCTTGAGAGATGACTATGACTATGACTAGTGCCTCTAATATTTATAAGCATCATTACCTATACTACCCAAGTTGCTTACTACAATGCATGGTTTATTGTAGGACTGCCACCTCATATGTACACCATTGTTATATAATAATCCATCAAAACAAATCATGAGGTTCTAGTGTTTATGATGAACTTGAAGTTCCTTGGGTACAAGGAAACATTTTGATTTAGTTACTAGCCCTTAGAATTGCCCATTTATGTGAACGTTGTCTTGTGGCACCATGAGAGTAGATTTACGAGATAAGGAAAGAAAGAAGCCTATGCCAACATTTGGTGTGCCTTTTGTAAAGAAAAAAATTTCCATTTTCAAGATGGGTATCTTTTTCTGTTGAGCTATAAAGTGGTTACAAAAGTGTCATTTTAAAAGAATGTTCCACTTGATTATTCCAATTTTTTCTGTCATGAACATAATCACTAATAATATTAACTACTTGTTAGAGTAGCTACAACAACCCCAATTTTATTATAAGAACCAAAATTTGGAGTCCCCTTAACTAAATTAGGTGACAAACTCATCAAACCTTTCTTCATGCCCTAGTAAGTGAGTAAAGGAAATATTTAACTTAATCTGAAAGGAAATATTTATCTTAATCTCTCTCGAGAGTTGCATGCCACATCTGAATTTCATAGTGTAGTGTGATGCAACATGGAAATATAGCATATAACATCTTACCTTGTCAGCATATCACATTCTCTCAACATTGTCACATCTCACCTTGCGACAGAGCATTCACTGGCCAATTAATGCACTAACATGCATGGGATTTCTATAAAAACCGCCAATCCCACTCCATTTACATTCGAAGAGTTTCTCACATAGTCTTCTCACTCCTCGGCATTGCGTGAACTAATAATGTTGTCTATGGTCTAAAGATGTACTTCTCAACCTGATCCTGAAGCTCTCATGCCACATGTGAGCTAAGACCTATTCTTAGATCCTTATAATCATTTATTTGGTTAGTTATTTTAATGTTACCTAATCTCTCACACGACCTTAACCTTCTACCTTCCACCTTCATATATAGCCATAATATTTTATTTTCCTCAAACACTTAGTCACATTGCCCATTTTTTTATTTCCCTCTATTATCTTCTCTTCTACCCAAATTCCCTCTCTTTTTGTGACTCGTTCCTTTAGCAAAGTCTTGCATTGTAACCCTTATTTATTGTCTAACTTGCCCTTATGAAAAAAAATCCATTCCACGTATACAAACTATGATGTAATTTTTTGTGGTGCTACATATTAAATACCCATATACACCACAATGCAAGTTTACTTTTTAGTCTACCTGTTATCCTAGTGCAACAGGAGAAGCATTTCACACAGTCTATACTAATCAATTTTGGTGATATATACCTTATCATGATGTATGTTTCCTCATTGCAGATAATATATTCCTAGTATGGATCATCTCATTGTGCCACAACACCTTGCCTTACAATAGATTGTACAACTTTCCTGCACTGTACGTTTAATTTTTTTTTCCTAACATTGTCGCCATGATTAATGTATTTGATATATCAGGTTTATCAGATCAACAATTTTTCAACATCTCATCATCATCTGGAGAAATTAAATTTCTCCCCCGAAGAAGTGGACTAGGAAATAAATCACAAACGAAGAGGAAAACCATATTACCTCAGTTCCCACACACACAGAGATTATATGTTTTACTGAAAATTCCATGTCATTCACGTAGTAAGAATATATCATTCATTAGCCAGGAAGGAATTTCCCATGGGGGAAGAGGGCTCTGACATGTATCAAAACGTCAAAAGTTCTTGGTTAAACAATGTTGCATTGCATCTCCTTTGTGGAGAGACTATCGAATGGATTCTAAAGTGTATTAATGTTAGATATATGACCATATGAGATAGCCATGGTGAAGACACAATGACGTTCACATACCCTGGAATCGCTCAATACTATGAATTTCCTAGATATCAAGAGGAAATCATGGTAAATTGTTACGACAATTTTGGATTAAGTACAAAATACATCCTAAAATGTTGGTGGCAAGACCCAAAAGAAATTGCAGACTAAGGCCGATGGGGTTTATAAGAATAACTTGGTGAAGGAAGTATATGAGCTAATCATGGCTATATTCAGCCAACTCTATGACAGGCCTAATGTAGATACATTTGAAGAAATTCTGGTGCCATTGATGTATACTTGCACCCAAGAAAGAAGTGTAATCAAGGCATAAATTCTAGTAGCTTTTATTCAAACCGAAGTAAGTGAAGCATAAAATCCAAAAGCAAGAAAAGAATGAGAGTTTTGCATGTCATCTTATCTTCTTGATGGTGTGTGATCTAGTTTTGAAATTGAGGCATTTTGATAGAAATGAAATTTATCTCTAGGGCTTCAACCAATACACATCCACTACAATGGCAAAATCATTACAGAACATCTTATGCAAGAATAGTTGAAGCTTTTATGTTGCCATTATTTTGCATCCTCTTCGACTGTGACTCACCTTGCAAATCATATCATGCCAAGGTAGTGGTGCAAGATTTAATAGGTTGGTGTGCACCACCTAATGCCACATATATAAAATCATTAAGAGAATGCAAACCCCCACTTCAACTCCCATTATCCATCACTAACAAAGAGATTCTACATGAAGTGGCATATCCAGTGGACACCTGAGTTGGAGGCATGTTAGCATGAACAAAGAAAGCACCATGGCCTACCTACCATTTCTCTTTAGGAACATATTACATAAAAAGTTATGAAGAAGTATTGGTTGAAGTTGCCAACTTGAATACTTCAAATTTTGGGAACTCAACTTCCATAGGTACAATCCAATAGGCATGGTAGTATCTCATTTCTCTAAGTTGAAATATAAGTGGCCATATACATCGAAAACCAATGAGGATGAAGAGAAAATCAAGAATGTGTATAATATTGTAGTGTTCATGGATGCTCATAAAAATTCCAATTGATCTCAAGCAAAAAATGGTGCTAAACCCACCACTAGATAATGTACAAATGAGAAAGACACCAAACGTAAAAAGGTTGTTCAATAAAGGGAGAGGGAAAAAGAAGCAACCAAAATATAAAAACAAAAGAAGATGAAGGAATACCAACTTCTAGAAATGTAAAGGGAGAAAATGGAGAAAGAAAAAGGAGAATATCAAGTGAAAGAAGAAAGAGAAATAACACAAAGAGAGGAAGAAGAAAGAAATAAGTAGGTAAAGGATAAAGGGAAATAGGAATAAGAATGGTTAGCACAAGAGAGATTAGAGAAACATTCTCATGAAGATGAAATATAGACAACGCAGGGAGAAAAGGAAGCTGAAGACAATTTTTCAAGTATGGATCTTGATCCTTCAACCCTAATGCCAACACCACTTACAAGTGGTCATCTATCTATTGAGGAGATGTGAATCATAGCTAAATTTTGGACACCTAATCCTCTAAGGGTTGGTGTGGAAGCTGAAAAACTAATGGGAGTCCAAGGGTCGCTCCAATGTATTATAATTATGTATCCTTGTGAATAAGAAAATCGATCTAATGTTTGTATTTCATATTTCCTCCACCATGTATGTGTTTAGCATGGTATCAGAGTGGGTGATATCCTGCCCTGCTCCAACTTGAGCCACTAGTTTTATGACCTCCACCTAAGTATGCATGTTCTGAATTTCAGTCTTGTCATTCTGATGCTAATTCTCTGCCATATTCTCTGCAGATTTAAGGCCCTTAGCTATTTTTCCAACAATCTACTACACTAACACTCCCACATGAAATACGTTGGTCCTAATTTGCACAACGTTGTGTATTCTGACCTCTTCCATGAGAATCGATACCCGATTCTGCCTTGAAGATTGATTGGTCTAATATCTACACACTGACCTGTAAACAAATGTTTTTATATGCCTACTATATTTGCAATAGTTTATCTGACTTTTCCAGGCCTAGAATCTCCTTAGCACTATCCTCGATAGTTTCTCTTCCCATTCTATGCCCTGCGTCATTAGTGCGTTGCATAATTGGCAAGGGCCGCAGTATTGTGAAGAACCTTTGGCAGGAAATCGACACCTGAATTACCATCGAAGATGCAATACCAGATTCAGAAGAAAGACTGGTTTGATCTCTTCGTACGACGGGGGAGACAGGGGGTAGTTTTCCCAGAGGAGATGAATGTCCAGGAATAGAGGGTAAATCTAAATCAGGAGGAGCCCACGAGTGGCCAGTGGATCATCAATTTGATTTGATGCTGAACTAGCATATTTCTGATTTGAGCTTTCATCCAATTTCAATGTTGTTTCGTTTGTGCTTTCCTCCATTATCTCACAGTTACTTTGAACGCTTGGCTTGTTTACCATATCACCTGGCCAGATAAAATTGGGCTTCTATATATCTGTGACATTATTCGTACCATCTCCGGCACTGCTACCATCACTGGCATGAAAAACATTTCCCCAGAGTGGATCATCAATAATAGCACCAACACTTTCTTGTAGCTGGTTTTCTCCCCCAACATTATTATTTCCATTCTCCTTAGACCTTTGGTTTAAACTAGAATTTGAAGGCCCCAAAGACCACACTGATAAATTGAGCTACTCAGGAACTCCCTTAACTTTTCCTATCTCTTTCACTTTATCTGTGACCATTTTGTCACGTTGGTGCGGATAAATAAGTCCAACGTTAAGTGCCTTTCCTGTCAATTTTACAAGGCATGGTTCTATTTCAATAATTTCTCTTCATTTTCAGAGAGCACTATCCTCCTCATTTAACACGAATCCTAGTGGCCGAACTTCATCGCCACTTTGTAGCACCATCTTGCTTCTATAATACTAGTCGAGATCTGAAATCTCTCCAATTCAAAGACTACTGAAATCACAAAAAAAATCTTTTTTTTCAAAAGTCAATTAAGGAATGCACATCAATCTACTCATGGATTTTATGAAATCATCCCATATTTCACCACCCAGACTAGCACTTAGGTATCCCTACTGAGACCAAACAATATCCAACACTCAGATTGATCCGATCTCTTCAATTGTGAAGCTCAACACAACAAATCTGCAGGTAGCCAATAACAAAGAAGATGGTGATTGCAGAGCCAAAGGTAGTGAATCTTGAATTTGACAAGATAAGAAAAGGAGATCATCATGCTTATCTTAAAGGGAACACAAAGGGAAACATATAAAGGTATCTTAAATTTATTTCAATGTAACGAGTGCACTTGATGTTCCATTGAGGAGCAAAGTTCCTACAAATGCTTGGTGCATTAAAAGGCCTATTAAGGGACGATTTCTGAGAGAAATATTGAGTTCAGAAGTCAAATATTAGCTCATTAAAGGCTAGGTTCAATGAATTATAAAAGGATGAGTTCTTTAATGAAAGGATCAAGTTTTCCCTTGCTTATATTATTGGCCGAGTTTACCTCTTGGAGGGACGAATTAATATTGACTAACTAGCCAAAATTTCTCTTGCTTCATCATATCTGCGTTTGCAAAGGTACAAATTTCTTCGTGTAGAATGAGTTTCTCTTTATCCTACTATCTTGGACCAAGTTTTCAGGTTATATCAGTTTGTGGAGGTTTTCTAGCAGAGGACGAGTTGTATATCTTTCCTAGGTGTGTTATCTCTGCATCTCAAGCTTATACTCTCTTTGTTCAATGTGCACTGTAACACGTCCTCGGCTTACTCCCATTGCTGCATCTCTTACAGTGTCCTTGACCACCAAATAACTAGGTTTATTTTGAACATTCATCGTAAGACTATCTATCTTCTTCTCCATTTATCATAAAATCACTACATTGCTAAATTACTGAAGTAAAATTGATGAGTTCCCACAAACTATCGAGGACTAGGCTTGATAATGCATTAGAGTTGTTAAATACTTTGATACATTCCATTGTTAATGGGATGGTAAAAATCAGTAAAAGCACTCTTTCTGATATTAGGATTTGTCTCCAAAATGCAAAAGAAAACATTGAATTTTTGTAGCTTGAATCACAACGACAACAAGAGGAATTACAATAGTGGAGTCATCATTCTGAACCCATTTCTATTCAGAACATTGAAACAAACTCCCATAAATAGCAAGTCAATCATGTTACAGTTGATTCAAATCCAGTTCAAAATGAAGTAGTAGTTGTACATGTAGATGTAGAAATTCAACCTGCACTCCCCAATAAAATCATCAGACCTTGGGAAGAGCTTATCTATAACAGGCACAAAATAGGCCTTGGATATGGTAAGGAGGTTTCCTTTCATATTCTAGAGTACTCGAAGCCCATCTAGTTTGAGAGTGCTGGATTCCTTCATGACAGTTCACCTTCAGCTATTTCAGATTCTAGTCCTCTTCCAGAGCAGCAACAACAGAATGTTAAATGCCAACATTGTGACCAAGTTGGCCATGTGGAAGATCATTGTTTTGATCTTCGTCCATGTAAGATTTGTCATAAAACCAGTCTTTCTTTAAACAGATGCTTCAGAAATAAACCTTCAACAAGAACAAAGATTCATCTTGGATGGATCACTTCTTCGCAATAGGATTCAATAGCCAAGAAGATATTTCGCTCATACAACAGGATTTTTTCTCAAATATTGAACAATATTACAGTTGATTTTTCTCCATCATCTCACCTTCTATCTGATAGGCGGGGAAATAATGGTCATCTATAGGCTTCAAAGCCACATCAAGTGAGCCTGAGCCATAACCTGCCATACCAGATTCAAAGTTGTGGCCAGAGACAAATATGCCCCTGAGCATGCCTTAAGTTGGTGATGCCTCTTCAAAGAATTGGGGACACTTCCTCTAGAAAAACACTTCAGCTTCTTGCCAGTTTTGTAAGAGTTCCAAGAATTGCATTAAGCATTTGATAGTTGTTGATCATCCTTAAACCATAACAGGTTTAGACCTCCCTTTTTAGGTTAAGGTTCTCCCTTTTATGTGGGGCGAGACCTCCCTTTCATGGTTTAAGGTTTCCCGTTTCAAAATGTCAAGAGCACTTCCTCTAGTAGAAGACCTCAACTTCTTACTAGATCTGGAAGAGTTCTAGGAACTGCACTAAGAGTTCCATTGTTGGTGGTCATCCTTAAACCACCTCCCTTTATACCAACATTTCAGAGATCACATTCAACCTAGTGCTGTCATGCATTTTTGCACATTTTGTATCACAACTCTCTTCTTGGACTCATACATAACCCTTCGGATTAAGGGGGGGAATGTTGGACACCTAATCCTCTAAGTGTTGGTGTGGAAGTTAAACAGCCAAAGGGAGTCCAAGGTTATTCAAGGTGGATTCAATGCTTCAAGACTTCCAATATATTCTTCCACAAGTCCTTAAAGATATATCCAAAGGCTTCAAGAATGTCTCTAAAGGTTCTTCATAATTATATTCAACATTTTCTCCAACTTCATGTCTAAAACAAAAACTCTCCAATAGTTGTTTCTTCATATGTCTTCAATGTTGATAACAAACAACTCCAAAAGGTGTCCAAGTGTGTTTCACTAAGATATTTTCAATAACATCCTCAAGTTAGCTATCAATCTTCTTTAAATCTACTCTTAGAATTCTTCAAGTGTTCTCCAAGTCATCTTCAATATAGTCCTAAGTAGTGCTTTAAAAATTCCTTGAGAATGGCTCCAAAACAACTTCCTAACCTTCTTCAAAACTATCCAAGATGTCTTTCAAAAGGGTGGCTTCAAGTTTTTCGTAACCATGTTGTAAGATCATATTCTAATATATCAAGAAGGGATTCAAGGAAATGCTTCAATAATACTTTTCAATGTTCCCTTAAGATGTAACTATCATGCTTGTTGGATTGATGGGGCTTGATCCAGGTTCAGAGTTAATTAGCCAAACAAATCCCTACACTACTGACCCTTTTGGCATCAGCCTGCAGAGCACGGATTGAAGTCTCACCTAAAGCAGTATGGGGAGATGCTGGAACCAAGTTTCCACACCCTCAAGATGTTCGAGGTGTCAATTTAGTCCAACTGTGCCTATCTTCGAAGGTCACTTCGCACACTATTATGGCCTCCGATACCTTCGTGATCTTCTATAATTGTCCTTCGGGCAACGCTAACTAGGGGCTAAGGTGATTTCATGCTACTATGGCAGCGATTTGTGCTATTTCCCCAAGTTACACCGTGTGTCTTACTTATCCTCTTATATATGTTAGTCAACTTCACGTAAACAGATACTTGAACTCACATTCACTTAATATACACAGTTATATATGTTCGTGCACCATATAAACAACAAAAATGCAATTTATACCCAATATATTCGATGCAAAAACTAGGAAATAAATACACAAAATTGATGTAAAACTTCTCTTTATTAATGCTTCAATAGTTATAGACTCGACTCACCCTACGCACTCAGTTTCAGGGGTCTGCGCACTCAACTGTGAACTACTAGGCCTTTGTGCACTCAGCTGCAAAGCCTTCTCCTACTCTATGACCTAAAGACTCGACCTTACACTTCAGATGTTCCTCTATGCTTATATTCCATCATCATCAATTGCTTCTTCAATGTCTTAACAACTTAGAGCCTCACTCTATTTATACAACCCCATGGTCTACAAACCATGGGTAGATCTCTATAGCCGACATTATATTACAAAATTAAGGGTGAACAACCCTATGACTCATTTACAAGCTATACACTCCACACCCACAAAATGCGGAGTCTTTACATTAAAGATACAATTTATGACCAAAATCTGGGCTCTAAGCCCCAAAACTTTCCTTGGGGGATCCCACACCCAATAGGACCCCAACACAAACATCGTTACTCACCCTCGAGTCACTCTTTCGGTGCAGAGATCTTTACGCGAATACCTCCCAACTCTACTTGGACTGCTGCAAGGTCAGGAGTGCATTGAACGACTGCCTACTCTGCTTCCTAGACATGTTGTTCAGAAACCGCTGTAGCTAAACTGCTTTCCTGAATCTGTTCCTGTGTTATCTGCATTTTTGAAAGCTTTGCTTCAATAGAGGTTGTAATGATGAATGCCTCATCAATCCATGGTTTTACGCATGCCTTCAAAACAACTTCCTTGTGTCGAGAAACATCCACGTTCTCCTTGAGTGCTTTTCCCTGCTACATCCACGTGAGCCTTTGTTTAAGGCAAACTGTCTGTGTGGTCCCTTTTATCTCATCATATTTCTGCTACAACTTGTGTGCCTCTGTTTCTAAGCACTGTATGTTCAGGTCCCCCTGCAGAGTGGTGAGAACCTCGAACAACTCTTCAAATAGCCTGGTGAAATCTTCCACTGCACTTTTGACCTCTGCTATGGCCATTGTAATCACGCTAGCATTCTGTTCCTTAACCTCTAGAAGCGTTGAAGGTTACGCCTTCAATTGTAGCTTGGCTATCTGAAGGTTCAGCTCCAGCTGAACCTTGGCCATCTCTTCCTCGGCCTAGTGCACCCCCGCTACTAGTTTCCGAATGCGCGCCTCTGCTCGTTCCTCTGCTTGGATGGCTAGCTTCGGCACCATCTGGCAAGCTTCATTCACACAATACGAGCTTATGGAGTGCGCACCTGCAACTCTCGCATCTATGATCAGAGGGCCCCCAACATTGTCTAGTGTTCTTCTGCAAACTGTTGGAGGTCCTCCGTAGTGACATCCCTCACCGTCTCCCAATGTCATGTATATCTCCCTTAGTGACGGTGATCAGGTCGAAAGAAGTCTTTGAGGCCTTTGACTTCTTCCACGGCCCCACCTTCTCTATTGGGCACTGCTGTTTCAACTGTGTGGACACCATCTGTGGGTCCGCGCCACCTTCCACTAGATCTATTTCCTGTTCAGGTGAAGGCAACTTTTGGCCTTTGTGCTTCCTCTCTGGTACCTTCCACTACTCTTCCCCTGCCTTCACAACATCACGTGCTTCTTGCACCCTGGCTATTGTTGCTTCGTTTCTTCTCTTCTCTGCCAACTGCACCATCCACAGTTTTTCCTCCTCCTTATTCCTATGTGCAGTGAAATTCTTTGTTTCCACCACAAAGTTGGCTGGAGCGCACCACTTTGGCAACCACGACTCAAGCATAGAGAATATGAAATCATCTGTCACCAGATAAGGTAGCTCCTTCCATGCCTTCGCGGGATCCTTCCTTGCCCTGATGTACACGTTATGAAAGTTCGTCTTGAACTCCGTGAAGCTCTGCAGGCTGTTATAAACTGTTGGGCCGTGAATACAAACACTTTCTAAACACTTATTTCATCCATTTTTACTCTTCTTTATCATGTCATTTATCATAATTTATCATATACTTCTATTTTACAATGATTTATCCTCTTATGTAAAAATATTATTTCTTCTCCTTTATTTCTAATAAATTGTTGATTATGCATGATTTTATCAGTGATAGTTTTAGTAAATTGGTTGTAACATTATTCACCATTTTTAGCCTCCAGATTGAAGATTTGATCATTAAAAGTGCCAACTCAGAAATTCGCCGGAATAAGAAGTGACAGTTTTGCGGTTGAGATTTTGAGCAAACGAAGAATAATTTGGAAAATCTGGAACATGGGTTTTGTCTAGAACAGACTAAATTAACTTTATTGAAGAAAATTTTTCCCAAATTCGACTTGTATTAAGAGAAACATAGGGTTATTTGAGCATGATTTTCTGAGATTTGTTGTATGGTCGTTTCCCCAAATCTCAGCTGCAAAGCCAAATTCGCCTTGCTCTTGTTGAAAGATAGATGGCAATATATTTTCTTGTTGATCAATTGGTTGGAAACAATCCAATTTTGTAATAGAAATCATGTTGTAATTATCTCTATTGTAACTGCTCTCTGCTCTCTCTCTATTTAAATGAAAACAAAGATCAGAGAGGGGGATGAAGGATTAGAGATTTAGAATTGAGGATGGTTGAGAGAATGTAGAATTGGGAATGATGGATTCAGAATTATGATTTGAGAATTAGAAATTTAGAATTAAGGATTCATGATTCATGATAGGATAGGAGGAAAAAAGGGATTGTTGCATGTTGTAATTCTCAAAGCTTCAGCTGCTGTAATGATTTCACAGTTTGATGATTAATATATGATTTGGGAGTTGTTGTTCATTCTTCTCATCTGAAGTAGCCCAGCAGCATCCGCTGGCGGCTAAGGGCCCAGCCTCTGGTGGATTGTGCTGCTGCTGTATATTATATCTGTAGTTTATGCGTGGTTTTGCTTATCAGCTTTATTCGGTAATCTGGTATGTTCTATTATTTTACATCACGGTTCTGTTATATCTGATTTATGTTCAATTGAGTAATATCGTTCTCTATGACAGGAATGTCGTATTGATTCATCTTGACTTGGTAACGCATTGCTGTTCTTTTAATCATTGATATAACGTTGCTGATCCTTACAAAATGTTATTGCTATTCAATTACAGCATAACAGTGTTGTAACACTCTTTAATTGGTATTACTGAATTCATCTTAGAGATTATATTTCCTTGCGATTGTTGAATCTATTGACGTTGTTGTTCCATTATAAAATACAATCGTATTCTTTATAACTAAGACTGATAATTGGATTACCAAGATCAGGTTACTATTAAGGTGTGCTGTGTGTTAAGTTATTGTGTATTTGTATTTGGCTTTGAAGTGTTGTTCCATATTCTATCATTAATTAGTTTCCATTCTATTTCCATGTGCCGTCCGATTTATTCTTAGAGTAAAGACTGCTATCTGATTTTTGTAGAACACGATTGTTGCATTTATTCTTGTAGACTAAGGTGTGGTTGCTTATTGAACTTAGTTGTTGTTACAGTTTCCTAGCTACTGTTCCATTTCCTGTTATTTGCATTATCTTTGCTTTGGTGTGCAGAAGGTTTGAGACTATAGTGAACATTGACATATGTTGTCTAGTTCCCAGTTTGATGATCCTTCTTTTGAGTGCCTTTTTAATTGCATCAATTTACAAAGGGATGAGTTACTGTTACTGTACCCTTGACTGATCATTTGTTGTAGTTTTCTGAGTGAATGATTTAAGTTTCAGAGTGATAAGTTTCTTTTAATTGTAAGTAGATTTTATTTCCAGCTTTCATTTACTTTTGGATTTTAAGCACTATACTGCAAAACATTACTCTTGAGTAAATAGCCGCCTCAGACTGAGTACACTCTTGAAATAAAAAGATGTCCCTGGGTTGAAAATTAATGTGAAGGTAATTAGGAGTTAAAAAGACACCTTTTTATCGCTCCACATAAACCATGGGAAATAACCATGGCTTGTAGTTAATCCCCATTCTAATGTTCATCTCCATGAACAAGCAGAATATTTTTTTGTCTCTGATTCTTTGCGCATCTCTAGTTTCCCATAGTGAAGCATACTTCACTGCATCTGAAAGATCCTACACAATCACCAGGAACTAGCTATCCTCGGGCAATTCCCAAGCCACCAGCACTATGGACAACAGAATCCATGCATAGTGGAAAGTCTTCCCTTGCTATTGTGCCTCACGATAGTTTTCTAGGAACTCTTTGCACAAGTAATCTGTCGAGTTAAACTGGACCCCTTCTGCGCATTGCACGGCAAGCGCAACCACTGGCGTGGGCACCTCATCCACGCAACACTTCCTCATAACCTTCCTAGCCAGTATTTGCGTCGCGACTTTGACCGCCATGTTGCTGATGCTGGAGATCGTGTACCCTCTTTTCTTATCCTCCAGCTTGAATTTCTTCTTCATGGCCTCCACAATGGCCAAATCATCACTTTTACCCTCTAAGATATTCGTTGGATCCTCCCCTTTGCAAGGGAGCCAGGTAATTTTGTGAATCAGATAATCCATGATGGGGATGGGCTCCTCTAGCCACAGGCACCCATCATAAGTAGGTAGGTCTCTTACTTCTATCGATACATAGCACAATGACCTTCTCATCATATTACAATTTAGTGTAGTCACCTCATGTAACCAATTCTGCCATCGCTCTGTTTCCTCATTTGAATCTGAAGTACAGGAGCTTTCATGTTCCCATGCAATTCGTCCATCCACAGTGGGATTCACTGAGTTCTTGTTTTGCACTATTATCTTATAGATGCAATCCCAATCATCATCACTTTCATAATCGTGCAATGGCTCTGTATAGCGCGATCCGTCAGCAGGGTCTAGGGGTATAACTATGCGTAGTGACTTCTTTTCAAAAATCATTTTCTGCTTTTTTAGATTAATCACCCCGTTCATGTTAGTGGCCCAATCAAGTCCTAAGAGTGTGGGGTAGGGATTATTGTCATCAACAATTTCTATCACTTCAAAGTCTGCCAGTGCGCTCGCTCCCTTAATATCCACAGTGATTCCCTACAATAGCTCCATGGGTATTATCTTCTGTTGGTTCACCATTCGCAGTTAAATAGGAGACCATTGTAGCATAGGTCTCCCCATTCGTTCCCATGTCTACTTCGATTAAACATTCACATCTGATCCTAAATCCATAATTACATGATCCATCTCATATTCTCCAATATACGTGGTTAACCACATTTCTCTTCCCATTCTTGTCTTGTGTTTTCTGATCTTCCTCACTGTGCGCAATTCTCCTAGCGCAGTCCTAGTGCATCTATTCATGAGTTCCTATAATCCTTTTATAGCCTTACTATCACACAATAACTTCATGCATGTTTCAAAGAATGTCATGAGCATAGATGGGTCCATTTCCAGCTCCAGTCTATCTTTTCTTCCGAAAGTGGAGGCATCAGCGAAGCTCTTCTTAGCTTCCATGAAGGTTTTCCAAGCATGCTCCAAATCAAACTCCGCTTCTTTCGTCAGATATTTGCAGACCCAAGTACTATCTTCTGGCTATTTTCCTTTGTCATCTCCCATCACAATTCCACTTCAGAGCACAATGTTCACATTTGGATCTTCCTTGCACGGCTCAGACCTCATCATCTATAGGTTCTGAGTTGGGGAAGGTGGTAGTGCTCCTTTGTTGCATATCCTAGTTATCAGCATAGGAAAATCTTCGATATCATGATCAAACAAGGTGTAATATAAGCACGATGGCTATGCCAGATTCATACAATTGTGGGCATAATGTTCTGGCCCTCTGCAATTGTAGTATGTCAACTGGCCACAACCTCTTCTAGGTACTCCTCTGCCTCGACCTCATCTGTGCCCCTAAAATCTTGTTCCCACCACTCCTTCATTCTGGTCTAGCGGCCACGATTCAACCTGAACTCTGTAGGTGGGATTTCTATCCATCATCAACTCATAGCTTCTACAAGTGCGCTCATCGTGTCCCACCGACCTACAAAAGTTACAGAACAATTGTTGTGAATTCTGTGTATACTTCTGTAACAAATGGAAATTGTCCGTAGCATGTTTTCCACCTATTTGACAAATCACGCACCACAAAGTAGGCGCCATGCTAGGTCTTTCTTGTGCTTCTAGCCTTAATGGCATCAGTCCTCCTCTCGCAAGGTAGTTCGTGAAAACTGGGTAGTGGTCCTTGTCATGACCTTGACCTTTTCATTTTACACACAACACCTCTTCGCGCACTTCTGGTCTTGATGTCCTATCCTATTTCTGACTCTGCATCTCAAGACATAAATTCTTCAGCTACGCATGGATCTACTAAACTCCCGGGTTAGGATCCTGCATCAGGGTCTCATGTAGCCTCATCATGATTTCTAAGGCCTCTGCCTGAGTCGTTAACTTTTGTTGCGATACCGCACTACTTAAATGTGGCGTTAGCGATGCTACAAACCATTCGCGATGTTTCCCATCCATCAGATTCATATTAGCTTCGCGAATCATGAATTTCAGTCTCTGATCCAGCTCCTAAGGAGTCTTGTGTGGTAGCATTTTGATTTCTTTGAATCAAATAATCAATTATGCCTCAGAATTTGACCTACTAAATTCTCTATTTATTGCTACTTAGAGATCCGCGATTCTCGCATTTGGATTATCATTGGAGTGCTTAATATACTGGGTCAGCACATGGTCTTGCAGGGTGCTAACTAATGTCACTTTCTTTATAATTTCATCTGTAACTCCTTGTGCTTCCCATACGGCTCTTACAATGAACCAAAATTGGTTTGGATCCTCATTTCCCAATCCCTTGAACACAGACAATTTTATCGTGCTTGCCATAATGAATCACGGTGGTGGTCGAAGTGGTATGGGTGAAGATGGAGCTGATGGTGGTGAAGTTGATGGTGGTGTGGGTGGGGGTGGTATTCATGGAATTCTTTTCCTTATCAGATGGATCACACTTCACGGTGAGACTTTAGTGAGCTCTTCCTTGTCCCCTCGTAGAGGTGAAATCAAGGGTCTATTTTCTAGTCCTTTTAGGGCCTAGATTTACCTCAGGCTGAAAAGGTAGGATCCAAGGCCAACATAAAACCATGCTCAGCCTTGTAGCTAGCCCTACTAGGTCAGGAGAGGACTCTCTCCGGGTCAATCTCAGAAAATTATGATCGATGAGGGCTTGATATGACTGAAATATATTCTGATCTTAGGCTAGGTATATGTGCAATAGAGTTTGATTGAATAAAATGATGATTTTGTTGGCTCAGATGGAAAGACAAATTTTGGGTGCGGGGATTGAGGCTCAGTCCTGCAGAGATCTCAATGGGGCAAGGTAGGCAATTGTTTTTGGCACTTAAAATTGAATTAGATGGAAGGAAAAGATAGGTGAGGTGTTGAAGAGGGCAAGAGCAATCATGGATCCTCCCCAAAAATCTGAAAACATCAAGAAACTAAAGCAAAATTCAAGTAGGGCACTACAATTTCAATGGATTCTACTTACACTCTTGTTTGTTTAGTTAAGAAGAAATAAGATAGAGAATGGCATACATGACATATAAGAAAATTCACAATTACAAAGAAAAGCACTGTACCAAGACAAATTTCCACATGAATCCCAAAGAGTGCTGCAAACCCTGGTCTCAATTCCTTAGCCAAAATGCTGAAATGAATGTACAATGAAGCTCAATGCTTTCTCAAGAGTCCAACCATGCTAATGACTGAAAAGCAACATAATATAGACAAACATAGCTCATCCTTGCGTCTAGGGGAAAAGCACACATGTTTAGGAGCTATTTCAACTAATTCTAAACTGAGAACTAGAAATTAGGCAACATAACACCATGCCTCTAGAAACAAGGGAAGTGATTCATTCAGTTTCAAACAACCTTTAAACTGATGAATCTACCTCTACAAGTGAAAATTTAACGTATTTACATCATGATCCATCAATGTACATCAAATTACATCGCAAATTTTCCATTAGGAAAGTGAAAAAAATCAAACTAGCCAAAGCTGGGTGAAAAACAGAGCAAAACTTGGTCAAACTAGCAATTTTTCCTCTATGCGCCGTGCTTGATTCTCTATGCGTCGTGCCTGTTTGGAACCACTTTTTTAGGCCTTCCCAGTGTTCAAATGAGCTACAAGTTTCCTTGTTGGAAAGTTCTACCTGTCTACTTTCCATCCCAAGTGGAATTTTTCAATTTGGCCTCCATTCGCCCCTCCAAAAGTCCATTCTCCCAACACTTCTTCCTGTGTGTTAAAATAGGGGTAGTGAGGTCATTTTTTGAGTGTTTTTTACCTTTTTGAGAGCTCAAAACCTGTCCAAATTTCTTGGCCATTGGTAGGCAAGAATATTTTTTCATGCCAAATCCAAAGATTCTGAGTTTTTCTGCTTTGGAGGCTCCTAGAAAAGGCGAGCACCACGTGGCGCAGCACATAGGGCAGAAAAACCTGTTTTTTGTGCCAAAAATTTGAAAAATGCAAAAAGTGCTCCAAATTTTTTGAAACTTGGGCTGAGTCTCCTCTATCAAACGTGATGTTGGGCCAAGGAAGCCTCAGCCAATATCTGAACTCCTTCATCCTCTTTTTTCCTCCTTGATGCTCTCTTCAACTTTGCCTTTAAACTCCTGATTCTCGCTTGGCACACCAAGTTCCTTGACAAGTAATGATATGATAGGTTTCTAAGCATATTCTTCTCATTGATGGCCTTCTCTAAATTCCTCTCCAAGTGGATATTGTCTCTTTCAAGCCATGACTCCCTATCGTCATTAATCTCCTACTCAAGTGAAGTGAACTCCACCCTCCTTCTTTGGGCAGCTTGGCGATTCTCCTGAATGTTTTGCAACTCCATAATCACCTGCTGTTCCTCAAGCTGCTTATTTCTTTGCTGCAGGTACTGTATTTTCCATTGGGCTCTAGCCAAGTTGATATAAAAGGCATCAATGTCCGCCTGCTGCTCCTGAATGATTTCTCTAAGATTTGTGCTTTGCGGGCCCATATCAGTATCATTGCCCTCAATGAGAATGAAATCAGTCTCCCACTCACCTAATGGTCCTTCCTCCTATAGTGGCCTCTTGCCTTGGTCCTGAACCTGTTGTGCTAATGACGGAAGTGAGGCCCCTTCCACCCTGGGTGGAGATAACACTCGCTTTGCTGCTGCAAACAACTGTCTAGTGCCCTTCTGATAGGTGATGAACACCGACATGTTAGCGGTCTGTGTCTCATGGCCCTCATGCTGATAAGAAGGTCCACTTGTCTCATGTAAAGCCTCTGAAGGTCCCTGTGGAGCTCTGAAAAACTCACGAGAGATGAAGTCCTCCCAAGTGATGCCCTGTAAGCCAAGCTGATGAATGACCACAATTTTAATGAGAGAAAAATGGTAAATACTGTTGAACTGCTGCTGAGGAGTCTTGTGCTACACTAGAGTGGTCATCTTCTCTATGTTTTGGCACATGAAGTAAGGGATGTTCATCATCCTTACCCTGGTAAAATGTATCAGCAGCCTGATATGATAAGCATACAAACGTGAAAACCAGCCCTCACAGCTGAAATACCTGATGATCAATTTCATCAAAGGAGCATAAGCATCTTTGAGATACCGGAAAGGAAATACTTTGCTGAGCTGCCTCATATGGCCAAGTTTGATGTATGGTTCATAATGCTGCCGGTCAATTTTCTGCCTCTTGTTCCATTGCTCTCCAATGTTGGGAATACTGGTTGCTAGTGAAATGGATTCTGGTGTTAATATGAAAGTGACACCAGCCAGAGTGGCTTGACCATCATGTAAATGCAACATAAACAAACGAGCCAACTCATGATGAAACTGAATGCTAGCAACCTTCTCACAAAATTGATAACATGACTGATGTTGGATACAAGAGATGGCAAGAGGGTAGGCCTATAATTCAACAAGAGTGGTTGGTTCTTATCTGATATGTTTTCCACCTCTATGAGGCCTCTTGGGTGCATGTCCCTCTGTAGGTGAGTCACTGTGGGTCTCCTCTTCATAATCATATGAAGGATCAGATGCCATGTCTGCTAGTGGATAAACTGTCTTGGAGCTACCTTGATGAGAAATAGGTGAGCTGTGATGTATTGAACTATCTTGATGGTGTGTTTTGACCTTTGCCACCAAGGGAAGAGTGATACAAGGGACTGTAAGGGGAGGGAAAAATAGTGATGGTTTTAGGGACTGTTGGGATAGGGTTTAGACAGGGAATTAGAGTGTATTTTGGGAGTTTTAAGTATGAGACTAGGGTTTGGGAATTTGCATTTTGGATTTTGCGAAAGGAAACTTGGGATAGGGGATTAGTGAATTTAGGGGGTAGGAAAACTTAGGGAATAAGGAAATCGATGGAAAAATGGGGTAAGGGAGTGGTAAGGTGAGAGGATAACTTGGTAGCAAGACAGTCAATATAAAACCCTAGGTAGCAAGTTTCTTTGAAAATTTTGAAGAGATAGGGTTTGTTTTCCTTGAAACAATCACCATACATTAAACACCATAAAAAAACCATCAAATTTGGATGCAAATTAGTGACAGAGGGTCAACCTACTTGAACAAGCAATGATCCACAAGTTTCGGGTGATTGGAGCAAGTTTTGGCAGTTTTCAGGCTTTCTGGCTGTGTGCGCTGCGCATCCAACCCAATCTGCCGTGCCCAACATATGTGCCACCATCGTGTCTTTTTGCACTGAGAAATGTGGCCCAATTCACCGCGCAAGTTATGTGTGCTGCGTCTCCTACCCAGTGCACCGCGCCTAGTGACTTAGAGTGATTTTCACCCAATTTTCTCACTTTCTCACTACAACATGATTTCGCTTTGCTTTATCTTTGATCTTGGAGTGCAAATGAGATTTAAACATTTGGAGACATGATTTATACATGGAGCTTTTAAATTTTGATCTTGCAAAACCCACTTTCATAATGTTTGAAAATGACTTTGTTTTTGACTCTATTTTTGGACTTTTTTCGCTTCATTGAGCTTTGTGATGGACTAAATGACCTGAGCTTTGCTTGTTTTGCAGGTGTTGGAACTACTGGGCTAAGGAAAGAACAGGGTGATAGATGGAGTGATTTACATATGGAGAAAATAAAATTGCATAAATTTATACCATAAAAGAAAAAATACTCTGTTTTTCCTCAAAATAGAGTTTTGAGGAAAGGCACATCTCTGAGCACTTGATGATGAAATTTATTGATGTTGGGACCTTCTCATGGCCTGCTAGTTATTATTAGATACTTTGAAACATTTTTTTACGAAACCCTAATGAAACCCTAGACCTAAATGACAATGAAACCCTAAAGCAAAACCTTTGCAATCTTGAAGACAAAAGATGACTGTATATGCTTTGAAATCAACAACATGAACCAGCAGGTAAATGACATGTGGGAAACTGTAGGAAATCCACTACCGTCGGATGATCCATGCGCCTAGTGTAATGCAGCTAACTGAACAAGACACCTAATATGTAATGCAACAAGAGGATTTGATCTCTCACGGAGGGATGAAGATACCGACACTAATAGGTCCCTTACTTCCTGTTGGATACCTATAGTAATAGGTTTCATATTTCATGATTGGCCAAGGAAAGTCCAAATATTCTCTGCTTTGGTATTACAAAGATCCCATATTTCCTAGAGAACAAGAGGTGGGTAAATGGTTTCAAATGTTGAGGACCTTATTTCAATTTTGTGGATGATTCAACAGTTTAAGCTGGATCATGCCATGTTTCAATTTTGAGTTATAGAATAGAGAAAGAAGTCTGTCCAAACTGCTTAATCTTGGCAGACAAGTAGTTTAGGTAGAGGAGTAAAGGTTCCCAACAGCTTAATCTGGGACCTTGGAAGAAATAAGGCTAGAAGTAGATAGAAAAGAAAAAGAAAAAGCCAAAGAAAAGAAAAGGCAAGTAAGGGTTTGCAAGTCCAAATGCACCCTCTAAGGAGAAACAAAAAATGCTAGGAAAATAGCTGGGTAGGCAGTTGTGGTTGCAGAAAGGGTATTTTCGCCATTACACATATGTCAAGAGGTGTTTTGCCAAGGCAAAAATCTATCAATGGACAAAGTGGTGAATTCCATCAAAGTACAGCAAGGAGCATAACTAACCTCCCTCTTCCCCTCTATTCCATTACTAACATTCCCTTTCTTTAGCTGAGATTTATGAAGAGAGATCATGGTTTTATGATGGTTCTAGTTCATTCAGAAGCCACATTTCTTGTCTAAGATCTTTTCATTTTGATCTACTCTCAAAACTAAATCAACTTTACATAAACTCAGTAAAATCCCCTTCATTTGCTCCCCTCACTCATATTAACCTCTAATTCTACTATATAGCTCCCTTATCTTACCCCTTCCCCTAATAATACTAACACTATGGTGTATAAAGCCCTAAATCTTATAAATACTCCCTCCCCTTGGCATTATAGCCATACGTTCTTCAAAAGGAACCAAAGTGACCTCTGGTCACCTTGGTGAACCTATCACACCCCAGTCCCCCTTGCTACAGGCAGCTTGCTCCTCAAACTACCCTTTGCATTGAATAAACCCTTATAAAACCTCTTTTGCCTTTAAATCCTTTGCAAAAGTTACCAAAGTCAAAAACCCGCCTCTGGCGCATTTCCAAAGGTTAGCGCATTATTTGTTTTAAACAAAAACATCAAAAAACCAATGAAAAACCCACAAGCCCAAAGTTTTCCGCCGCGCATATAGCCTGAGCATGTGGATGCTCCGCCCACCGTCGGATCAGATCTTAAAGATCCGACGATCCACAATGATATCGGAGCAGCCCCCGCAGCCGTCCTTTACCGCCCGAGAAGGTGACGTTGCGTCACGTCAGGGCCTCTCCACGCGTCAAACGTTAAGGACTCTCGGAGCCGGGTCTGACAGCTCTGAGACCGTACCTAAACCGCCCCGAGAGACCGTAGCGGCTAGCCCTAACCGTAACCGCTACGGTCCTAACCGCCACCTGTTTCCCATCAATGCATCGCCACGTCACGTTCGCTTGTACTCGCCCCTGCTATTCGTCCACCTGGCCGCTGACATGGCTGCCACCTCATCGCCCCCTTGGACCAATAGTCTACCGCCACGTCACCCCATGACGTCAGCTGACGTCACCTCACCTTGACCCGCCAACGACGTCATGCTGACGTCATCACTAAAAAGCGCCAAAATGGTAAAAAAGTCCATATTAACCCAAAAAAGCCGTGTTTTTCTCACTTTTCACTCCTGTCGCCACTGTTCTCTCTGCATGACCGTTTACGTTCAAATTTCCGCCAACCTGCTGAGTTAACCCGGGCGACCTCCTCAGCAGCAACCGTGCACGCCTGCGCAACCTCTGTTCGTCAATTAACAGGTATTTACCGTTGTTCTGCCCTCCATACGACTGTTATTGAAATTTAAGTTGCTCAGAAGGCTAAGGACACCTTACAAACTATATTTGCACCGCCCATTTCCCTCTGCACGTCCACAATTGTAACTGTGAAGTCTAAAAACACCAGCCAAGCCATAATACCTGTAATTTCACTCAAAAACAGCGTTCACTGCGTATTCCCGGCAAATTCCTTGTTGACCTCAATTCACCCGCTGAAAGAGGGCATAGTGACACCCACAGTAGCCTTGACTCCTAGTATAAGCAGTATTTCAATTGTTGCTGTATAAACTCCTCCTCTGATACTTAAATATCAAGACTATTCTTACAAAAAGCACTTATGTTCTGTGCTGGAGCTTTTACAAGCCACTTTATTACAATTGTTGCACTTTGAAGAACTATGGAGACTCCTATTGCTCTAAATATCAAGCCCCTCAATGCTCCTCACCAGGAATTAGCATGGAAAGCTCTGGGAGACATGGATTACCAAATGCTGGACTGGTTCCCTATGGGAACCAAATACAATATCCAGATGATGAATGAGTTAAAAGCCCAGCACCTGAGTGGGGCAGACATCTTGGGAATTTGGGACTCAAATTTGCCCATCTACAACCTCCCCCAAGTAAATCCTATGCCAGAATTAGTCTACAGCTGCCAGGAATGCTATGACCCAAACCAAAGAGCTGTCATCAGCCCCGCAGGCTCAGTCCTGTTCCAGATTACCCCAGAAAGTATAAATGGAATGCTGCACTTCCATACTGCCAAGCAATTGACCCCCCTCTATATGCAGAATTTGGTAAACAAAGGGAGCAAGCTGTCAGGTGACCAGATCATCAAAATCAATCAATTGTTTGTCAGGCCAGGCTCTGAATCAGTCAGAACTCCTCCTATTGGGTATCACTACTTGAATGATTTGGGCAGGATGTTAGTGGATTTAATCAGTTATGTCCTAGGATTCAGGGGGATGGAGGATGTGGATGATAGCCTAATGGCAATGCTGTCTATATTCTCTCCTGGTAAGCCCCCAGCTGTACATTATGACTATGCAACCTACATTGCAGATAAAATCCATGAGCAGTTTATGAACTTAAAGAGAGAAAGACTATTCAGGTATACCTCATACATATACCACCTCTTCTTGTTTTATCAACCAGCCACCTTCTCTTTTCCTTTAAAGCCACTCAATGCCCAAGGAAGTCCAAGGTCAGTTGTGTTCTGGACCTCTGTTTTTCATCATACCTCTGTGTCACCTTATACATACACTGAGTTTATTGACTTATTCATTTATCCAGTCATGACAGTATTGCATGGTACTCCTCCTCCTAGACTAACTGATGACATGAGAAGAATTCTCCATTTGAATAAGTCCTACAGCATTGGTAATTGGTACTTCTACCAAAACCACACAGTCATCAGGATATATGGCTGTGAGTTGACCCCTTTTAGGTTGCCAAGGTATGTCCCCATGAGGCTTTTTGCCTTGGAATATTTCAGACAGTTTGGGAACTTAGACTACCTGCATTTTCAGAGCAAGAACAAGAAGTCACAGCTAAAGGTGAGGAGCCAGCTGGGTTCTTTCCTATATAACAGAAAAGAGGAAGGGTGGAAGGAGGCAGACAGTATCCTGGAGGGCCTCAGACTGCAAACCAGCTTTGAATGGATACCCTATGACCCCAATCATTCTATCTCCCTCAGGAGGACTAGATACAAATTGGGTAGCTATGCACACAAAAGACAACCCGAGATTGAACAGTATGCCAATGCATCAAATTGGGAAGAGGGTACCCTAGAGGAGGAAATTACTAATGAAGAGTTACTTGAGAGAGAGGCTAGAAATATGCAAAAGGAAGCTGACTTGGAAACTTGTGGACAGGTGCCCCTCTCCTACAAAAAGCAACTTGGAGCAGCTGCTACATCATCAACAGCACAGCAGCAAACTGCCGAGAAAGCACCACAGACAGCAAGCAAGGATAAAGGGAAGCAGGTGGAACAGCCACCTCCATTGACAGAAGAACAAGTGGATACATTGCTATAGCAGCAAGAAGAGATGGAGCAGCAGGAACTCGGGCAGCAACAGGAAGAGGAACAATTTAGTGAACAGCAGCCCTTGCAGCAAGAAAAAGTGATTAATGCTCCAAGCTCCACTGAGCAACAGGCTCAGACAATAGTGCCTCCTAGGGCAGAAACTACTGTTGATACCTCAGTCCTCCAAACCCCACAAAAGGAGGACTTAACCAGGAAAAGGGATAGAGAGACTCCCCTGACTTCATCCATCAATCGGGGAGAGAAAAGACAAAGACTAAATGACTCTCAAGAGGATGACATAGCAGTGAGGCAAGCAATGGGCATGGGCCCACCCAGTGGAGAAGTTTCAGCCAGTTCATTTCAGCATGAACATGATAGAGCCATGGGAGGAGAGGTCAGCTCCTCCAGCCAGCACAGAGAAGGACAGTCAAGCATCAAACAGCAATTTATTGACATTAAGAGGAGGAGTGATCCTATTAAAGTACAGCTGTACAATCATTTGCTGAACCTGGCTCCTACCAATCAGCAAAGACTCATGTCTGCCTTTGATGTAAGTGAAGGCAAGATGATCATGAGTCACTTCATGCCCACAACGCTGCATCCTCAATCTACCTCGGATTACCTAAGAACCAACATGGAGGTTCTGGCCAAAGACATACACCCTATGGATAAGATTGAATTACATAAACAAACTGGTGAAATGGTGTATGCCTCCTTGGCAGATGAAACGTTGGAGAACTACAAATTGAAGAGCAGCCTTGATAACAAAGCATCTCAGCTGGAATTGGAGAGAGCATCATCACAAGCCAAGGACAACAGGATCAAGTCCTTGGAAGAGGTAATTATAGAAATAGGACATGATCCTAAAGATGTTAAGGGTATCCAAGAACTCTTGAAGCTAAGGGATGCAGACTTGGCGGCCTTAAGAAAGAAAATCAAGCTTCCAGCTACCATCCATCCTCAAACAGATGAAGTTGCCCAGCAAAGGCAGGAAAAGGATGCTACAGACCTACTGATATCCCTGTACAAGGAGCTGGTTCGGACTCAAGACCAGCTAGGACAATCGGAAGCTGCGAAGGCAGCATTACAGACAGCATTGAAACAAAAAGAAGAGGGCCAACCCTCCCAGCCTCCTCCTGTAATAATCAACCTTGAGGAAGTCCAGCCAACAACTACTCCTCCTCCTCAACAGACAGGGCCTACAGTACCATCTACAGCACCATCTACAGCAACAACTACACCAACAACAGAGCCAACTCCTACTCTGGATATGCAGAAGCTGCAAGCTGAGATCCAAGTTCTTGAATCCCAAATGAAAGAGCTTGATGAAGTCAAAAGATCTTTGACCAAGGTGAATGAAAAATTTGACAAAAGCAAGCAGAATGAGGCAGCAAAGGAAAGAGAGGTGAAAGCTCTAAAAAAGAGAATAGCTGAACTAGAAAAAGAGCTTGCACTAGAAAAAGTAACAGCAGAATTGAAAGCAGTCCTCTGGGGCAACATTGGTCGATCCATCACCAATCAGTGGCAGTATATTGAGACTATGGATGAGCAAATAGCACTCATCACGAAGGCAAACAGGGAGGTACAGAGAGCAAGAGCAAGCCTTGGCCACATGCCAGATGCTGCCAGCAGAATGATCAATATTTTAAATAACAAGACAAGCTCTCAGCTGGCCACAATAGGAATTACCAACAGGACTGAAACAATTTCAGTAATTAAAAGAGTCTTGACACTAAGAAGCCTAGTTGGAACGCTGGAAAGGAGAACACAGGATATGCAGACCGAGATCAACAAATTCCTGGACAGATTTGTGGCATTACAAAACAGAGGCCTCCCCAGCATATTAAGCAGTGTAGGAAGGCTGCTTACCCTGGAAAATTACATCAAAAGGGTTGATGCGCAGGCTGCAGCACAAATAGCAAAACAACCCAGTACCTCAGCTGAAACAGGGCCAGCAACAGGGCAGAATTTGTATGATAGGGTGGATAACCTGTTCTTTATTATGAATGAAATTGATCACCTGTTTGATACCCCACCAAATTTCTTTAAGTATACAGAGGCAGATGAAACTTTGGGGGCAATCATAAGACACCAATTGCCCACACAGGAAGAGTGGAGGAATTTGACACAGGTAATCTTATCAGGCCCGAACCTGTAGGGTTGGTTTTTTCTCCAGTTTATGAGCAGTCATGCACAGGCAGAATTTTGATAGATAAAATCTACAAGGAAGAGACAGATGCTGAGCCAACTCAGCAGAGCTATTTACTCACCACAGCAGTAGTCACAATCACAGGTGACAAACCCAGAATATAGCGTACAAGCCATAAAGTCGGGTTCCCCAGCATTTAATCAAAGTATCTCAACCGACTCAGCAGATCCCAAAGGCCAAAATATCTTCTGACAGAACATTAAGACGCCTTTATCTTGTATTCAATGCGGTAATAAATTTCTGATAATAATATCTCAAAAGTTGGTGAGAATATTAAAGTCTGAGATAACTTATAACTCAGATATTTTGTAAACAATCGCAAGTATATATTCACCCCTCGCAGAAGCTGAAGGGGTTGTTGTTATTTTCCTTTTAGAAGTCTCACTTGCTGTAAGATTCTCAGAGAAGTAATACAAAGGGAGAATGGAATTTCCAAAGCTTGGTGTATTTGACGCGTTGTGATGAATGGTGAATGTTGCAGGATTCCAGAGTGTTTCATAAAACAATAAGTCTTTCTTAAATCTCTGTATTACATGTTTTCGAGTCTTTTGTTCTCTTTTGTTGTTTAAATGTTTTACACTTAATAGCAAAGTAGAAGAATAGTTACAGGATCTAATCACTGATTACCCTGAACTCAATCTGAGCTATTATCCATGTTTTCTTCAGATACAGTGAATGAAGTGTAATTCTTAATTGCTGCACTTTAAAACTATATCTTTTACAGTGATAGACATCCCCAGGGATTCAAGTTTTGCTCCTGAGGCATCTATCTGTTTCTCATACCTAGTTTGGTGGAAATACTCGAATACTTTAGTGAAAATTCTTAATTGCTTTCACTGGTTTTTTTTTTTCTCACCTGTTCGTATTATAAAACAAAAATTTTGTTGCATGAAGTATCCAAATGGCCCTGTAAGTTTCACCAGTTCACTTCAAGGTTTCTAGACACCTATACAGCCATAGACTCCATTGCCCAATGATATTTGACTCTTTGAATATTACATCATAAGACCTAAAAGAAACTCTTCAACCAAAACATAAACAAAACCTGTGCATAATAGCTAGCCTAAAACCCTATCATAAACAGTTACAAATCATAAAGAGAGAGCCCTCTCTGATCACAGTTTGGCTAGAAATAGTGATCCAAAGATTGGTTAGTGGTTACCCCGGCCGTATTCCCTTGGGAGTCATAGGGAACAACCTGGGTGTTAACATAATTGGCGACTCCACTGGGGACTTCATAAAGATTTTTCAATTACTATCTATCTTCCGAAGCTACCATCAAGCCCGAAACTAGCCAAGAGGCCTTAGGACTATTTCTGTGCCACAGGAACAGCTTTAGGGAAGAGCTGATTAGGGAATCTTCATCCTAGCTTTGAAACATATATAGCCATTCCAAAATTTTCATCCAGTCCTTGCATATATATAAACTTCTTGTACAAATTCAAAAGAAATTAGAAGCTGGCTCCCAAAAGAAACCCAAGGCACACTAGGGCAAACCCTGACCCGAATCAACCTATCATTGTTGATAATCCAAATATCATTCCAAAGAACATAAGGAGACAGCAAAAGCAGGAGAAGCCTGCTGATTCAGATATAAGTTCACACCAACCTATCCTCATTCCAACTCCTTGCAAAGTCCTTTTCCGTTCCACACCTAATTCCCCTAGTTCATCATCAACCCCTCAAAGTCCTCCTCTTCCATCTTCACCATCTGCACATACTCTTTTAACCAGCCCCCCGCTTGTTACCCATCCTATTAACCCTGTTACACCTGTAATCCCAGCTGTCCCATTTGTTCCTATTAACCCCATAAACCCCATAAACATGGCTAACAGATATGCACCTCTGCATATACCAGCCAATGCTCCAGCTCTACCCCAAGACTACCAAACCAAAATCTCATTTTTTGACTCCCATGGCCCTTTGACAGCTGTCCAGCATGCTAAGAAGATGCAAGACCACTTTGAGACCTATGAAATAGATGATGACAGTGTCAGGATGAGAATTTTTGTTCAAAGCTTAACTGGGGATGTCAGAACTTGGTTTAGATCCCTGAATGCAAATTCCATTGCAACCCCTGAGGTCCTGTACCAAGAGTTTACCAACAGATGGGAGAAAAAGAAAGATCCACTCCACATACTCGGTGAATATAACACTATTAAAAGAGGTCCCCAAGAAACAGTTTTGGAATATTGTGCTAGGTTTAACAATGTATATAATGCTATCCCCCAGAACTTAAGGCCCCCTCCTGATTTGGCCCTGTATAACTTCCCTGACGGTTTTGACTCTGATATGGCCTATCAGCTGAAAGAAAGAGATCCTCCAACCCTTGCAGAAGCTCAAAGAGTTGCAGTCACTGTAGAGGCCAACCTAATTGCCAAGAGAAACAGGGAAAAGCTGGAAAAGAAGGCTGGCTTCAGAGAAGAGCCCTCGGGTTTTGATCAAAAGCTGGATGCAATACTAAACAGCATGAAGAGATTGGGTGAAAGAGTGGAATCAGTTGAAAGAAAATCATCATGGAAGACATCACAAAGCAACCCTCCTAGAAACCCAAATTTTAGGAGAAATCAGAACCCAAACATAGGAAAAACAAGTGCTGACCAAGACATTAGACCCCCTTTTCAAGAAAACTATGCAGAAACCTCCACAGCCAATCAGCTCAATGAAGATCCCGAAATTAACTTAATGGGTCTGGATGGTAAAAGCCATGTTTTCTTAACACAAGAAGACCATGAGGAGGATGAAAGCAAAACATTCCAAACTAAATCAGGAGAATCCTTTGACTTTAAACAAGGGTATGACACTGCTGTCTATGAAGTCCATAAACAATACAAACTAAGGAGTAGGACTGTAAATGTAAATCAGCCCGAAAAGATAAAGGAGAAACAGCAGTCCAAAGAAACCATGGGCATAGAACCTAATCACAACACAAACGTGCCTACAAAAGAAGTAGTGGTTGAGGAGGTTACTGAACTACTTTCCCCACTACAACATCCCACGGCAACCTCGTCCTCCCACCCAAATCCGAACATTACCCCTCAAGACATGAGTATAAGGGGCAGGTTTCAAAGTCAAGAGGAAATCCAACAAGAAGATTTAGTGAACAAAGAAAAGACTGCTATCCGTGACTCTAAAACCCAAGTTGACAAACCCTTTGACCTAGGTACAGAGATTGGCAAGCTAAAGATAGCAATTCCCCTCTTAGAGCTAGCCAAGCATGACATCTATAAGCAACAGATCAAGAAATCCCTTCAACTCACTACCAGCAAAGATGATGTAAACGTGTTAGATGACACCCCAGAATTACTGTTTGGCCCAGAGGTAGATGGAAAAACAGTAGTCACAGGGGTTTTACCTTTTTATGTCAGCTTGCATGTTCATGATAAAATACTGCATAATGCAATGTTCGACTCAGGCGCCTCTCACAACCTTATGCCAAAAGCAGTCATGGAAAGATTGAACTTGGATATAACAAGACCATACAAAGACCTGTTTTCTTTTGATTCCAGCCAAGTCAAATGTTTAGGCCTAATAAAAGATTTATGTGTGTCTCTGATTCAATATCCCAACAAGACTATTCTAATGGATGTTGTAGTTGCTGATATCCCACCCAAATATGGGATGCTGTTATCAAGATCATGGGGAGCCAAGCTCCAAGGATCCCTGCAATTAGACATGTCATATGCAACTATCTCTGTCTTTGGGCAACCAAAAAGACTTTATAGGGAAACACTCATGAAGTATATGGTCAGCAGTGAAGAGAAGCCTCAAAATTTTCCAATATACGCTGTTCATTCGGATATAGACTCCTTCATCCTCTTCAATGACAGCGCAGACCTCTCAAACAATGACATTAGGACCGAAACACTCACACAAGAACAAAACATTGATCAAACAAGTAGCACCTGCCAAACATCAATCAGCCCAACAATACACATTAACCCTCCTCTAGTTGTTAAAGATTGTCAAACAAGTGATAAAGCTGTCCTAGAAAACAAATGGGGGAAGAAACCCCAACTCCTGCTCACATTGCCATCTCATGAACAGAACTTTAAATCTTCTGTTCAGCAAGATATCCTGTGGGTCCTAGAATTTGATGGGTCAGTCAACAAGTTAGGGGCAGGAGCTGGAGTGTGGATATATAACAAAGAGAAAGGCTATGTAGAAGGCAGGGCTTACAGATTGAATTTTAGGTGCACTAACAACATGGCAGAATATGAAGCTCTCTTGCTGGGTCTAAAGCTAGCAAAATCACTACAAGCTCCTAAACTCTCCATTATGGGAGACTCTGATCTAGTAATTCAACAAGTGAAAGGACATTTTGTCACCAATGACAAAAGATTGAGGTCCTACAGATCTGCTGTAATTGAAATATTAGAAACCTTCTCTGAGTTTGTTATCACAAAAATTTCAAGGGGCCACAATCTCCATGCACACAGCTTGGCAACGTTTGCCAGCACCTTCAAATTCCCATTAGAACCCAATAATTGTTTCACAGCCGAGGTCAAATATAGACCCTCTATTCCAAACAATGTCAAAGAATGGCAAGTATTTGAGGATGACATGCAAATAAACAATTTCTTAACTTTGCAACAAGAGTTCATAGGATTAAATATTGATCTTGATGGAGCAAGTCAATCACAAATACTTGAGGAAGCAAGTCCATCACAAATACAGTTTCAACAGTCTGCTCACCCAATGTCACCTAGAACAGCAAAACAATTACTGAGTCCAACCATTTTCGACAATGAAAACATTCAGCAAATTCACCAAATTGACTGTGAAGAGGTGAGCAACGCTGAAGATGAAATCATACAACTCAAAGACAATTTCCTTCCAGCAGGCCTTACCCCACTAGAGGACATTTTTGACTCAAATGATGTCCCCAGGAAACCAAAGATGCAGCCATTAGATGCAGCAATTGAAGAATGCAACATTGGTACCACTGACAAGCCTAAAATAATAAAACTATCCGCTGCTTTGCCCCCTGATCAAAAACCCAAATATATTGACCTCTTTAAAGAGTTTCAAGATGTTTTTGCTTGGGGTTATGAGGATCTAAAGTCCTATGATACCTCTGTTATCCAGCACACCATTCCCCTCAAGCCTAATCAAAAACCATTCAAACAGAAATTGAGAAGAATCAATCCTGTGCTCCTTCCTTCCATTGAAAAAGAATTACAGAAAATGTTCGAAGCTGGTATCATAGCACCAATCAGATTCTCTGAATGGATTTCAAATTTGGTCCCTACAAGAAAGAAAACTGGTGAGATTAGACTTTGTGTAGACTTAAGGAATTTGAATCAAGTATCACTCAAAGATAACTACCCTCTACCCAAAATGGATCATATTCTTCAAAGAGTAGTAGGGGCTTCAAGGATATCATTGCTTGATGGATTCTCAGGCTTTAACCAAATCCTAGTACACCCTGATGACCAAGACAAAACTGCATTTACTACCCCATGGGGAACTTTCAAGTATGTGAAAATGCCCTTTGGATTGAAAAACGCAGGGGCAACATTTCAAAGAGCAATGGATATTGCTTTCGCTAAGGAAATTCATGATTTCCTGGTCATTTACCTAGATGATCTTACACCCTTTTCAAAATCTGACCAAGAACACTTGAAACATTTGAGACAGATTTTCATAACATGTAGGAAATATGGCATTTCCTTAAACCCCAAGAAGTCATTATTTGGCTTGGAAGAAGGGAAACTTTTAGGACACATTATCTCAAAAGATGGCATAAGAATTGATCCAGATAGGATACAAGCTATCCTACAAATGCCTCATCCAAGGAATGTCAAGGAATTGCAAGGATTCTTAGGAAAAATCAATTTTTTAAGAAGGTTTATCCCGAATTTAGCAGAATTAATCAGATTACTAAACAATATGCTAAAGAAAGATTCAAAGGTCAAATGGACTGTTGAAGCAAAACAAGCCTTTGAAAGCATAAAATTGGCCTTGACTCAAACCCCAGTGTTAACCAATCCACAGTTTGACAGAGACTTTATCATCTTCTCCTTTGCCTCCCAACATACTATTGCTGCTGTTTTATTACAGAAAGATGACCACGGGAGTGAGAAACCTATTGCTTTTTTCAGCAGAGCTCTCAGAGATGCCCCTCTAAAGTACCAAATTATGGAGAAACAAGCCTATGCTTTGATCAAAGCTATTAAAGACTTTAGGATTTACATCCTTTACTCTCATGTTGTGGCTTATGTACCAAGTCCTATTGTCAAAGACATTCTCACCCAAGAAAACTTAGAGGGCAGAAGAGGAAAATGGATTGCCAATATACTAGAATTTGACATTGAAATAAAACCTACAAAGCTGATAAAAGGGCAAGGTTTGGCCAAATTAATGACAGAAGCAAATTTCGAAGCCTTAGATATCAATCAACTGGACAGTGAAGCAGAGCTGGCGACTCCAAAGATCAATGTAGCCTTTGAACAATCTCCTTGGTACTCTGATATCTGCTATGTGTTACAAAACCTGTGTGCTCCCCCAGGACTGTCCAGAACTAAGTGTAGGTTCCTAAAAATGAAAACATCTAGATTTTGTGTGATGGATGGAAATTTACTTTGGAAAAACCATGAAGGTATCTTGCTGCACTGTCTAATAGAGAATGAAACTAACAAAATCATGCAAGATTTCCATGCTGGAGATTGCGGTGGACATTTGTACTGGAAGTCCACTGTGGACAAGATATTGAGGGCTGGTTACTACTGGCCCATTATGTTCTCTGATGTTAAGAAATTTACAGCCTCATGCCACAAATGCCAACTGTTTGAAGGCAAAAGACAGTTGCTGCCACTTCCTTTGAAGCCCATTACAACAGAGAGACCTTTTCAACAATGGGGCTTGGATTTCATTGGGGAAATTCATCCCTCATCTTCAGGGCAACACAGATGGATTTTAACAGCAACAGACTACTTCACCAAGTGGATTGAAGCTGCCCCATGCAGACAAGCAAATGATTCAGTAATCATTCAGTTTTTGGAAAACAATATACTGGCTAGATTTGGCTGCCCGGACAAAATAATAACAGACAATGCTGCTGCCTTCAGATCCAAGAAAATGGTGAACTTCTGCCATAAATTTCACATTACTTTGGGCCATTCTACGGCTTACTATCCTCAAGGAAATGGCCTTGCTGAATCATCAAACAAAAGTTTGATAAATATCATAAAGAAAGTGCTGGAAGAGAACAAAAAGAACTGGCATAAGAAACTAGTAAATGCTTTATGGGCAGATAGACTAACAACTAAAAGATCAATTGGGACCAGCCCATATGAGTTAGTCTATGGATTAGAGGCCAGATTTCCTTCATCACTAGGAGTGCCGGTTATGAAACTTCTGCAAGAAAGCCAAGCAGAGCCAAATGACATGCAAAGAAGGATTAACCAGATAATTTGTTTACAACAGACCAGAGAACAAGTTTTCAGCAGAGTACAGATACTACAAGAGAAACTGAAAAAGGCCTTTGATAGAAGAACCAAAGCAGAAGATTTCAATATAGGGGACAAAGTTTTAAAGTGGGATGCAAGAAGAGAAGAGAAAGGGAAACATGGAAAGTTTGACTCTTTATGGAAAGGACCATTTGCTGTCCAAGCAGTGCAAGGTAATAACACCTACTTCCTCAAAAGTTTGACTGAAACTGACTTGGATGAAGGTCCTATCAATGGCAGGATGCTGAAGCACTACTTTGACTGTTCATTATGAGTGGAATCCAATGATTCATTGTATATATGCAGATGTACATATTGTTTTCTGTTTTAGATTGTAAAAAGCAGCTTTCCCAAGTGATTCACCAACCAGCTAGAGGCAAGTAGAATCAGAGGTCTTCCAAGAAAAAAGCACACAATTTTGACACATTTTTGCAGCAAATTTCAAAGACTGGGATAGGCAGTCAAAGAACAAGGCAATCTGACCTGCTGTTCTTGGTCTTTCAGAAGAAAAACCATCCCCATGTGGAGCCACTGTTGGATACCTATAGTAATAGGTTTCATATTTCATGATTGGCCAAGGAAAGTCCAAATATGCTCTGCTTTGGTATTACAAAGATCCCATATTTCCTAGAGAACAAGAGGTGGGTAAATGGTTTCAAATGTTGAGGACCTTATTTCAATTTTGTGGATGATTCAACAGTTTAAGCTGGATCATGCCATGTTTCAATTTTGAGTTATAGAATAGAGAAAGAAGTCTGTCCAAACTGCTTAATCTTGGCAGACAAGTAGTTTAGGTAGAGGAGTAAAGGTTCCCAACAGCTTAATCTGGGACCTTGGAAGAAATAAGGCTAGAAGTAGATAGAAAAGAAAAAGAAAAAGCCAAAGAAAAGAAAAGGCAAGTAAGGGTTTGCAAGTCCAAATGCACCCTCTAAGGAGAAACAAAAAATGCTAGGAAAATAGCTGGGTAGGCAGTTGTGGTTGCAGAAAGGGTATTTTCGCCATTACACATATGTCAAGAGGTGTTTTGCCAAGGCAAAAATCTATCAATGGACAAAGTGGTGAATTCCATCAAAGTACAGCAAGGAGCATAACTAACCTCCCTCTTCCCCTCTATTCCATTACTAACATTCCCTTTCTTTAGCTGAGATTTATGAAGAGAGATCATGGTTTTATGATGGTTCTAGTTCATTCAGAAGCCACATTTCTTGTCTAAGATCTTTTCATTTTGATCTACTCTCAAAACTAAATCAACTTTACATAAACTCAGTAAAATCCCCTTCATTTGCTCCCCTCACTCATATTAACCTCTAATTCTACTATATAGCTCCCTTATCTTACCCCTTCCCCTAATAATACTAACACTATGGTGTATAAAGCCCTAAATCTTATAAATACTCCCTCCCCTTGGCATTATAGCCATACGTTCTTCAAAAGGAACCAAAGTGACCTCTGGTCACCTTGGTGAACCTATCACACCCCAGTCCCCCTTGCTACAGGCAGCTTGCTCCTCAAACTACCCTTTGCATTGAATAAACCCTTATAAAACCTCTTTTGCCTTTAAATCCTTTGCAAAAGTTACCAAAGTCAAAAACCCGCCTCTGGCGCATTTCCAAAGGTTAGCGCATTATTTGTTTTAAACAAAAACATCAAAAAACCAATGAAAAACCCACAAGCCCAAAGTTTTCCGCCGCGCATATAGCCTGAGCATGTGGATGCTCCGCCCACCTTCGGATCAGATCTTAAAGATCCGACGATCCACAATGATATCGGAGCAGCCCCCGCAGCCGTCCTTTACCGCCCGAGAAGGTGACGTTGCGTCACGTCAGGGCCTCTCCACGCGTCAAACGTTAAGGACTCTCGGATCCGGGTCTGACAGCTCTGAGACCGTACCTAAACCGCCCCGAGAGACCGTAGCGGCTAGCCCTAACCGTAACCGCTACGGTCCTAACCGCCACCTGTTTCCCATCAATGCATCGCCACGTCACGTTCGCTTGTACTCGCCCCTGCTATTCGTCCACCTGGCCGCTGACATGGCTGCCACCTCATCGCCCCCTTGGACTAATAGTCTACCGCCACGTCACCCCATGACGTCAGCTGACGTCACCTCACCTTGACCCGCCAACGACGTCATGCTGACGTCATCACTAAAAAGCGCCAAAATGGTAAAAAAGTCCATATTAACCCAAAAAAGCCGTGTTTTTCTCACTTTTCACTCCTGTCGGCACTGTTCTCTCTGCATGACCGTTTACGTTCAAATTTCCGCCAACCTGCTGAGTTAACCCGGGCGACCTCCTCAGCAGCAACCGTGCACGCCTGCGCAACCTCTGTTCGTCAATTAACAGGTATTTACCGTTGTTCTGCCCTCCATACGACTGTTATGTTGGCATTATGATTCAGGTGTTGTCCTTGATGGCAAACTCATTCAGGTGGTAAATCAAGAAGGACGCAGGAAATATGTTCAGCAAGTGCGTCCCCGCAGGTATACCATACAGAACCCGCGTCCAGGGACGCAGGCCAGCCGTTCAGGAGGTGCGTCCGCCCAGTGCACACATTTCAAGGCAGAGAAAAGCACGTGGGGGTTTCTTGTGTGGTATCTAGCCGACGGTTTTTGTGTTTCTATGGTGTCGGCTCGTGGTATTGTTCCACGCTTTGGGGAGAAGCTTGCCTATATAAAGCAAAGGAGTTCATTTGGATTATGCATCATCTTGGTTGAATATCTCTTGGTGAGATCTAGTCCAAATCTATAAGGGCGAATCTTCTAATGGACTACGATCTATATGGCGCATGATCAGATCTGTGGATCTGAGTGTTTGGGTTGGTTCTGAAGTCCTCTTATCTTCTATATCTGAAGGGACGCAGATTCAGTGAAGGGAAAGTGCGCCGGGACGCAGTACAGTAAAGGCTCAGGTGCGTCTCTGAGGCAAAGGGCGCGGCGCGACTGTGGTATTGGGTGCATCTCTGAAGCGAAAGACGCGGCGCGATAATGTTTCTGTGTGCGTCGGTCGCAGAAAAGCAAAGAGGAACAGTGCGTCTGCACGCAGAACAGCATAAGGTACACTGCGTCCAGTCGCAGGCCACAGAAAGAAAATATGCGTCCCTGTCTTAAGATGATCTGTTGACTGTATATTTCTGTTCATAAGGTGTTCTGGGTTGTTTCTGTAATTACTGATCTGATATCTGTCGTAGACTGTATCTGTTGTATACTTGTTGATCATTTGATTCTTCATGAAAAGAAGTAGGGGGTTGTAGCTCCCTTCCAGGAGAGTCTGGAAAACGAGAGAGAGTTGTAGCTCTCTGCAGGTTGCAGCCTGCGTGCTGGTAAAGGACTGCACCAGTACAAAATCATTGTAAAAAGAATTTCTTGAAAGAAGATAGAGACATATTGCAGCAGGTGGTTTTTCTCCCGCATTGGGTTTCCACCTTACATCTTGTGTTCTTTGGTGTGACTGTCTATTTTCTTTATTCATGCTCATTGTTTTATGGTACTGATATACAAGAATATTTCAAAAGAATCAAATAAGGAAGATTTGGTAAATTGCTAGATAATACTGATTCACCCCCCCTCTCAGTATTATTTCCAACAATTGGTATCAGAGCAGGTCCTTCTGAAAAGCTTGATCGCTTGAAGGTAGATCGTTCATCATGAGCAACTACGAGAGAGAAGCATCAATCAGGCCACCCGTCTTCGATGGGACAAACTTCAATTATTGGAAGGTAAGAGTTACTGCATATCTTCAATCTCTTGGTACAGAAGTTTGGAACATTGTAGAATCAGGCTATGCCTTTCCTTCAGCTACTCCTACAGATCCAGCTGAGAAAAAGCAGTATGAAACAAATGCAAAAGCAGTCAGTACTCTATTAGGAAGTATATCCCAAACAGAGTTCATGAAGGTCATGCACTTCAAATCAGCAAAAGAGATATGGGACAAAATGATCACTAGCTATGAAGGAGATGAACAGGTAAAAGAAGCTAAACTTCAAACTCTCAGGATTCAATATGAGACTCTCAAGATGTATAATGATGAAAGTGTGGCTAATTATTTTCTTCGGGTAGATGAGATTGTTAATTGTATGAAAAATTTGGGTGAAGAAATAAAAGAGACTATAGTAGTTCAAAAGATTCTAAGATCTTTATCCCCAAGTTTGAATCTAAAGTATCTGCAGTAGAGGAAAAGGAAAATCTCCGTGTTCTCACTATGTCTCAGCTACATGGAATTCTAACTGCTTATGAAATGAGAAAGGGAGGTCCATCAGACAGAAGGGAAGCTGCTTTTAAAGCATCAGGCAAAGAAGATCACTATGAAGCAAGTCATGTTCCAGAAGAAGAGGAAGAAGAATCAAATTTTGTCAGAAATCTTCAAAGGGGTTCTGGAAGGTTCAGAGGTAAGCTACCTTTCAAATGCTTTGCTTGTGGAAGAGTAGGTCATTATGCTGCAAAATGCTCTTATAAGGATAAAGGAAAGGAAACAGTTAGATGGAACAAGAAACAGAGTGCAAATAAGAAAAGCTACTACACCGACGAAGATAGTGATGGCTTATCAAACAGTGATGAAGATGAACAAGGTAACAAATACAGATTGTTAATGGCATTTGAAGATGATGATTATGAGGATGCTGTAGATGTAGATAACCTTTATGATGAAATTACTAGACTCAAGAGATGTATAGAAGAAAAGAACATGATTATTGATACTCTACAATTTCAAATTGATGAAAAGGAAAAACATCTTGAAAAATTAGAAGGTGAAATTGTTGGTCTTAGAAAAGAAATTGAGAAAACAAAAACTATCAATCTCAAGTTTGTCAAAGGATCTGAAACTTTGAATGAGATTATCAGTGTGCAGCGGTCTCCACTAAATAAGACAGGTCTGGGCTATAATGGAGAAACTTCTCAAGCATCCACTTCAAAAAGCTATCTTGATGCAGCAAGAAGAAATGAGCAAGAGCACAAGGAAGATCATCAGGTAAAGCAGGGACAAACGTCAAACAGAAACTATCAGGGGCAATCCAGCTTAAGGGTGAACAAAAGCCACAACCAGCCACAGGTAAAATCTTCCCAATTTGGTTCAAGAATAGATGAAAATAGAAATTACAATCAGTTGGCTGGTAGATTCAATAATCGCAGAAGCTTCTTCAATGGACAATGCTTTTCTTGCCATAACTTTGGTCACAAAGCAGCTCAATGTGTTGCGTATAAAACAATCATGACTAGGGAAGCTCAAAAACAAAGAAGTATGACAGGGATTACAAAAAGGACCTATAACAACTTTTCAGCTCTTGAAAATGAAGTTGAATGCTCTATTTGCAATAATTTTGGACATGAAGACTTTGAATGCAGAAGCAGGTTTCCGGAAAGAAAGGTACAAGAACAAAAAAAGAACAAGCCTCAGGCACCAAAACATGGAAAATAAAGGAACCTCAAACAGAAAGATGTGGGATAGCATTCTATGCAGAAGGACAAGAAAATCTATGGTACATTGACAGTGGATGTTCAAAGCATATGACAGGTGATAAAGAAAAACTTGAATCTTATTCTAATTTAGAAAAGGGAAAGAAAGTCTCTTTTGGAAATGATACTCCTGCAACTATAAAAGGAAAAGGTATTGCTCCTTTAAAAGAAGATGTTAAGGCTGGAAATGTTTTGTTTGTTGATGGACTAAAGCATAATCTTCTAAGTGTAAGCCAAATGTGTGATCAAAGAACCGAGGTTATATTCAGATCAAATGGATGTCTTGTTCGTGATCTTGATACAGGTAAAACAGTTCTCAAAGGAAAAAGAACTCCAAATAATCTATACATATTTGATGAAGGACAACAACAATGCTATCTAAGCAAGGATGAAGAGCACTGGTTATGGCATCGAAGGTTGGGACATCTAAGCTTCTCACAAATAAGGAAAGCTTGCAAATATCAGGCAGTTCACGATCTTCCAGATATCAAAATTCCTGACAACACCATATGCAGATCATGTCAGTTTGGAAAACAAACCAGAACTAACTTTCCAGAGAAAGAAGGATCAGCCAGCATGCCTCTTGAGCTAGTACATACAGATGTATGTGGACCATTCAGAAAAAGAACACCTAGAGGAGAGGAATACTTGATATTATTTATTGACGATTTCTCCAGGTTTGTTTGGTTAGGACTTATGAAGCACAAAGATGAAGCCTTCGAAAAATTCAAATCCTTCAAAGCTTTGGTTGAAAATGAATCAGGTCACAAAATTAAGTGCCTCAGATCCGACAGAGGTGGAGAATTTACTTCAAATGAATTTTTCGATTTCTGTGATGAACATGGGATAAGGAGAGAATTTTCTACAGCTAGAACTCCTCAGCAAAATGGAGTAGTGGAAAGAATGAACAGAACAATTCAGCAAATGGCTCGTGCTATGCTTGATGAATCAGGAACTCCTGCAACCTTCTGGGGTGAAGCTGCACATGCGGCAGTTATTATTCTCAACAAGACAAATGTCCGAGTGAACAGCACTCAAACTCCTCATGAGCTCTGGAGTGGTAAAACTCCTTCGGTAAAGCACTTCAAAATCTTTGGGAGCAAATGCTATATCAAGAATACTGAGGAGCAGCTTGGCAAACTTGATCCTAGAGCAGATGAAGGAATTCTTCTTGGCTACTCTCCACATAGCAAAGCATACAAATGCTACAATAAAAGACTTGGCAGAATTGTTGACAGCATTGATGTAGTGGTTGATGAGAAAGGATACATTCCTAGGAAAATACATCGTGAAGACATTGAAGAAGATGAAAGCTACCCTCAAAGACAGAATGATGAAGAAGAAGAACCGCAAGAACAATCTCAAGACGGACCTCACGAAGAAGCAGAAGAAAGAACAAGAATAGAAGAAAAGACTCCATCCAGATATGTTCAAAAGAACCATCCAGAATCTCAGATCATGGGACAAAAAGAAGCAGGTATACAAACTAGAAGAACAGTTGCAGAAGCTTCAAGTTATTTGGCATTACTCTCCTCTACTGAACCACAAAATGTGAAAGAGGCTTGCAAAGATGAATGTTGGGTGAAAGCAATGGATGAAGAACTTGAGCAAATCGAAAAGAACAACACTTGGGAGCTGGTTCCTAGACCAAAGGATAAGAATGTTATCGGAACAAAATGGGTTTTCAAAAATAAATTGAATGAAAATGGAGAAGTAATTAGAAACAAAGCCAGACTTGTTTGTAAAGGGTATGCACAGCAAGAAGGAATAGACTTTGAAGAAACTTTTTCTCCTGTTGCAAGACTTGAGGCCATTCGAATGTTTCTTGCTCTCTCAAGTTGTCAGAACTTCAAAGTATTTCAAATGGATGTGAAATCAGCCTTTCTGAATGGAGACTTGGATGAAGAAGTGTACATTGAACAGCCAGATGGTTTCATTCTTGGAAACGATCCAAATCTTGTATGCCGATTAAAAAAGGCTCTCTATGGTCTCAAACAAGCTCCAAGGGCTTGGTACTACCGGTTGGACAAATATCTTCATCAACAAGGTTTTTCAAAAGGTTCAGCAGATAGCAATCTTTATATAAAAGTTGAAAATGACAAATTACTAATACTTGTTGTGTATGTAGATGACATTATTTTTGGCAGTAATGAAGAAGCTATGAGTCAAAGCTTTGCCTCGGTCATGCAGAAAGAATTTGAGATGTCCTTGCTAGGAGAACTGACATACTTCCTTGGTTTGAAAATCCAACAAAAGAAAGGAGGAATCCTTTTATCTCAAACCAAGTATCTCAAGCAGATTTTGAAGAAATATGGCATGGAAGATGCAAAACCAGTATGTACACCCATGGTCACAGGATGTAGTCTCAGTGCAAATGATGAATCTGCAGCAGTACATCAACCAACCTACAGATCTATGATTGGAAGTCTACTATATTTGACAGGTACCCGACCAGACATCATGCATGCAGTTGGAATAGTTGGAAGATTTCAGGCAAATCCAAAGGAGACTCATCTTCAAGCAGTGAAGAGAATCTTCAAATATCTTCAAGGGACTCAAAATTATGGCCTATGGTATCCTAGAAATACAGATCTCACTCTTCATGCTTATACAGATGCAGATTGGGCCGGAAGCGTGGATGACAGGAAAAGCACAAGTGGTGGTGCATTCTTTATGGGTTCCAGACTGGTATCTTGGTTCAGCAAGAAACAGAGTTCAATTGCCTTGTCTACAGCTGAAGCGGAATATGTTGCTGCCGCATCTTGTTGCACCCAACTTCTTTGGATGATGCAGACTTTGCAGGATTATCAAATCACTTGTACACCTCCTATTCCTATCTTATGTGACAACACAAGTGCAATCAGCATCTCAAAGAATCCGGTTATGCATTCAAAAACCAAGCACATACCAATCAAGTACCATTTTCTCCGGGAACAAGTACTTGAACAGAAGGTCAAGTTGGAGTATGTTCCTTCTAAGGAACAAGTTACTGATATTTTCACCAAACCGTTGCCCAGGGACACTTTTGAATACCTCAGGCAAAAGCTGGGGGTTGTTGATGCATCATCTCACTGTTGATCATCTTCCTATTGATGGTATAGGCTCAGGGGGAGCACATAATGCATTGTTGGCATTATGGAGAAGGAGATCTTGGAAATAGCTGCAATATGTCTCTGTCTCCTTCATGATGGATTTCTGGTTACAGATCTGGAGAAGCATGAGCATAGGGGGAGCATACCCTTTGCCCTTGATGTCAAAGGGGGAGAATGATGACGCTGAAGATTATGTGGTTGCCATCAAGTCCAAAGGGGGAGTTTGTTGGCATTATGATTCAGGTGTTGTCCTTGATGGCAAACTCATTCAGGTGGTAAATCAAGAAGGACGCAGGAAATATGTTCAGCAAGTGCGTCCCCGCAGGTATACCATACAGAACCCGCGTCCAGGGACGCAGGCCAGCCGTTCAGGAGGTGCGTCCGCCCAGTGCACACATTTCAAGGCAGAGAAAAGCACGTGGGGGTTTCTTGTGTGGTATCTAGCCGACGGTTTTTGTGTTTCTATGGTGTCGGCTCGTGGTATTGTTCCACGCTTTGGGGAGAAGCTTGCCTATATAAAGCAAAGGAGTTCATTTGGATTATGCATCATCTTGGTTGAATATCTCTTGGTGAGATCTAGTCCAAATCTATAAGGGCGAATCTTCTAATGGACTACGATCTATATGGCGCATGATCAGATCTGTGGATCTGAGTGTTTGGGTTGGTTCTGAAGTCCTCTTATCTTCTATATCTGAAGGGACGCAGATTCAGTGAAGGGAAAGTGCGCCGGGACGCAGTACAGTAAAGGCTCAGGTGCGTCTCTGAGGCAAAGGGCGCGGCGCGACTGTGGTATTGGGTGCGTCTCTGAAGCGAAAGACGCGGCGCGATAGTGTTTCTATGTGCGTCGGTCGCAGAAAAGCAAAGAGGAACAGTGCGTCTGCACGCAGAACAGCATAAGGTACACTGCGTCCAGTCGCAGGCCACAGAAAGAAAATATGCGTCCCTGTCTTAAGATGATCTGTTGACTGTATATTTCTGTTCATAAGGTGTTCTGGGTTGTTTCTGTAATTACTGATCTGATATCTGTCGTAGACTGTATCTGTTGTATACTTGTTGATCATTTGATTCTTCATGAAAAGAAGTAGGGGGTTGTAGCTCCCTTCCAGGAGAGTCTGGAAAACGAGAGAGAGTTGTAGCTCTCTGCAGGTTGCAGCCTGCGTGCTGGTAAAGGACTGCACCAGTACAAAATCATTGTAAAAAGAATTTCTTAAAAGAAGATAGAGACATATTGCAGCAGGTGGTTTTTCTCCCGCATTGGGTTTCCACCTTACATCTTGTGTTCTTTGGTGTGACTGTCTATTTTCTTTATTCATGCTCATTGTTTTATGGTACTGATATACAAGAATATTTCAAAAGAATCAAATAAGGAAGATTTGGTAAATTGCTAGATAATACTGATTCACCCCCCCTCTCAGTATTATTTCCAACATGTTATTGAAATTTAAGTTGCTCAGAAGGCTAAGGACACCTTACAAACTATATTTGCACCGCCCATTTCCCTCTGCACGTCCACAATTGTAACTGTGAAGTCTAAAAACACCAGCCAAGCCATAATACCTGTAATTTCACTCAAAAACAGCGTTCACTGCGTATTCCCAGCAAATTCCTTGTTGACCTCAATTCACCCGCTGAAAGAGGGCATAGTGACACCCACAGTAGCCTTGACTCCTAGTATAAGCAGTATTTCAATTGCTGCTGTATAAACTCCTCCTCTGATACTTAAATATCAAGACTATTCTTACAAAAAGCACTTATGTTCTGTGCTGGAGCTTTTACAAGCCACTTTATTACAATTGTTGCACTTTGAAGAACTATGGAGACTCCTATTGCTCTAAATATCAAGCCCCTCAATGCTCCTCACCAGGAATTAGCATGGAAAGCTCTGGGAGACATGGATTACCAAATGCTGGACTGGTTCCCTATGGGAACCAAATACAATATCCAGATGATGAATGAGTTAAAAGCCCAGCACCTGAGTGGGGCAGACATCTTGGGAATTTGGGACTCAAATTTGCCCATCTACAACCTCCCCCAAGTAAATCCTATGCCAGAATTAGTCTACAGCTGCCAGGAATACTATGACCCAAACCAAAGAGCTGTCATCAGCCCCGCAGGCTCAGTCCTGTTCCAGATTACCCCAGAAAGTATAAATGGAATGCTGCACTTCCATACTGCCAAGCAATTGACCCCCTCTATATGCAGAATTTGGTAAACAAAGGGAGCAAGCTGTCAGGTGACCAGATCATCAAAATCAATCAATTGTTTGTCAGGCCAGGCTCTGAATCAGTCAGAACTCCTCCTATTGGGTATCACTACTTGAATGATTTGGGCAGGATGTTAGTGGATTTAATCAGTTATGTCCTAGGATTCAGGGGGATGGAGGATGTGGATGATAGCCTAATGGCAATGCTGTCTATATTCTCTCCTGGTAAGCCCCCAGCTGTACATTATGACTATGCAACCTACATTGCAGATAAAATCCATGAGCAGTTTATGAACTTAAAGAGAGAAAGACTATTCAGGTATACCTCATACATATACCACCTCTTCTTGTTTTATCAACCAGCCACCTTCTCTTTTCCTTTAAAGCCACTCAATGCCCAAGGAAGTCCAAGGTCAGTTGTGTTCTGGACCTCTGTTTTTCATCATACCTCTGTGTCACCTTATACATACACTGAGTTTATTGACTTATTCATTTATCCAGTCATGACAGTATTGCATGGTACTCCTCCTCCTAGACTAACTGATGACATGAGAAGAATTCTCCATTTGAATAAGTCCTACAGCATTGGTAATTGGTACTTCTACCAAAACCACACAGTCATCAGGATATATGGCTGTGAGTTGACCCCTTTTAGGTTGCCAAGGTATGTCCCCATGAGGCTTTTTGCCTTGGAATATTTCAGACAGTTTGGGAACTCAGACTACCTGCATTTTCAGAGCAAGAACAAGAAGTCACAGCTAAAGGTGAGGAGCCAGCTGGGTTCTTTCCTATATAACAGAAAAGAGGAAGGGTGGAAGGAGGCAGACAGTATCCTGGAGGGCCTCAGACTGCAAACCAGCTTTGAATGGATACCCTATGACCCCAATCATTCTATCTCCCTCAGGAGGATTAGATACAACTTGGGTAGCTATGCACACAAAAGACAACCCGAGATTGAACAGTATGCCAATGCATCAAATTGGGAAGAGGGTACCCTAGAGGAGGAAATTACTAATGAAGAGTTACTTGAGAGAGAGGCTAGAAATATGCAAAAGGAAGCTGACTTGGAAACTTGTGGACAGGTGCCCCTCTCCTACAAAAAGCAACTTGGAGCAGCTGCTACATCATCAACAGCACAGCAGCAAACTGCCGAGAAAGCACCACAGACAGCAAGCAAGGATAAAGGGAAGCAGGTGGAACAGCCACCTCCATTGACAGAAGAACAAGTGGATACATTGCTACAGCAGCAAGAAGAGATGGAGCAGCAGGAACTCGGGCAGCAACAGGAAGAGGAACAATTTAGTGAACAGCAGCCCTTGCAGCAAGAAAAAGTGATTAATGCTCCAAGCTCCACTGAGCAACAGGCTCAGACAATAGTGCCTCCTAGGGCAGAAACTACTGTTGATACCTCAGTCCTCCAAACCCCACAAAAGGAGGACTTAACCAGGAAAAGGGATAGAGAGACTCCCCTGACTTCATCCATCAATCGGGGAGAGAAAAGACAAAGACTAAATGACTCTCAAGAGGATGACATAGCAGTGAGGCAAGCAATGGGCATGGGCCCACCCAGTGGAGAAGTTTCAGCCAGTTCATTTCAGCATGAACATGATAGAGCCATGGGAGGAGAGGTCAGCTCCTCCAGCCAGCACAGAGAAGGACAGTCAAGCATCAAACAGCAATTTATTGACATTAAGAGGAGGAGTGATCCTATTAAAGTACAGCTGTACAATCATTTGCTGAACCTGGCTCCTACCAATCAGCAAAGACTCATGTCTGCCTTTGATGTAAGTGAAGGCAAGATGATCATGAGTCACTTCATGCCCACAACGCTGCATCCTCAATCTACCTCGGATTACCTAAGAACCAACATGGAGGTTCTGGCCAAAGACATACACCCTATGGATAAGATTGAATTACATAAACAAACTGGTGAAATGGTGTATGCCTCCTTGGCAGATGAAACGTTGGAGAACTACAAATTGAAGAGCAGCCTTGATAACACAGCATCTCAGCTGGAATTGGAGAGAGCATCATCACAAGCCAAGGACAACAGGATCAAGTCCTTGGAAGAGGTAATTATAGAAATAGGACATGATCCTAAAGATGTTAAGGGTATCCAAGAACTCTTGAAGCTAAGGGATGCAGACTTGGCGGCCTTAAGAAAGAAAATCAAGCTTCCAGCTACCATCCATCCTCAAACAGATGAAGTTGCCCAGCAAAGGCAGGAAAAGGATGCTACAGACCTACTGATATCCCTGTACAAGGAGCTGGTTCGGACTCAAGACCAGCTAGGACAATCGGAAGCTGCGAAGGCAGCATTACAGACAGCATTGAAACAAAAAGAAGAGGGCCAACCCTCCCAACCTCCTCCTGTAATAATCAACCTTGAGGAAGTCCAGCCAACAACTACTCCTCCTCCTCAACAGACAGGGCCTACAGCACCATCTACAGCACCATCTACAGCAACAACTACACCAACAACAGAGCCAACTCCTACTCTGGATATGCAGAAGCTGCAAGCTGAGATCCAAGTTCTTGAATCCCAAATGAAAGAGCTTGATGAAGTCAAAAGATCTTTGACCAAGGTGAATGAAAAATTTGACAAAAGCAAGCAGAATGAGGCAGCAAAGGAAAGAGAGGTGAAAGCTCTAAAAAAGAGAATAGCTGAACTAGAAAAAGAGCTTGCACTAGAAAAAGTAACAGCAGAATTGAAAGCAGTCCTCTGGGGCAACATTGGTCGATCCATCACCAATCAGTGGCAGTATATTGAGACTATGGATGAGCAAATAGCACTCATCACGAAGGCAAACAGGGAGGTACAGAGAGCAAGAGCAAGCCTTGGCCACATGCCAGATGCTGCCAGCAGAATGATCAATATTTTAAATAACAAGACAAGCTCTCAGCTGGCCACAATAGGAATTACCAACAGGACTGAAACAATCTCAGTAGTTAAAAGAGTCTTGACACTAAGAAACCTAGTTGGAACGCTGGAAAGGAGAACACAGGATATGCAGACCGAGATCAACAAATTCCTGGACAGATTTGTGGCATTACAAAACAGAGGCCTCCCCAGCATATTAAGCAGTGTAGGAAGGCTGCTTACTCTGGAAAATTACATCAAAAGGGTTGATGCGCAGGCTGCAGCACAAATAGCAAAACAACCCAGTACCTCAGCTGAAACAGGGCCAGCAACAGGGCAGAATTTGTATGATAGGGTGGATAACCTGTTCTTTATTATGAATGAAATTGATCACCTGTTTGATACCCCACCAAATTTCTTTAAGTATACAGAGGCAGATGAAACTTTGGGGGCAATCATAAGACACCAATTGCCCACACAGGAAGAGTGGAGGAATTTGACACAGGTAATCTTATCAGGCCCGAACCCGTAGGGTTGGTTTTTTCTCCAGTTTATGAGCAGTCATGCACAGGCAGAATTTTGATAGATAAAATCTACAAGGAAGAGACAGATGCTGAGCCAACTCAGCAGAGCTATTTACTCACCACTGCAGCAGTCACAATCACAGGTGACAAACCCAGAATACAGCGTACAAGCCATAAAGTCGGGTTCCCCAGCATTTAATCAAAGTATCTCAACCGACTCAGCAGATCCCAAAGGCCAAAATATCTTCTGACAGAACATTAAGACGCCTTTATCTTGTATTCAATGCGGTAATAAATTTCTGATAATAATATCTCAAAAGTTGGTGAGAATATTAAAGTCTGAGATAACTTATAACTCAGATATTTTGTAAACAATCGCAAGTATATATTCACCCCTCGCAGAAGCTGAAGGGGTTGTTGTTATTTTCCTTTTAGAAGTCTCACTTGCTGTAAGATTCTCAGAGAAGTAATACAAAGGGAGAATGGAATTTCCAAAGCTTGGTGTATTTGACGCGTTGTGATGAATGGTGAATGTTGCAGGATTCCAGAGTGTTTCATAAAACAATAAGTCTTTCTTAAATCTCTGTATTACATGTTTTCGAGTCTTTTGTTCTCTTTTGATGTTTAAATGTTTTACACTTAATAGCAAAGTAGAAGAATAGTTACAGGATTTAATCACTGATTACCCTGAACTCAATCTGAGCTATTATCCATGTTTTCTTCAGATACAGTGAATGAAGTGTAATTCTTAATTGCTGCACTTTAAAACTATATCTTTACAGTGATAGACATCCCCAGGGATTCAAGTTTTGCTCCTGAGGCATCTATCTGTTTCTCATACCTAGTTTGGTGGAAATACTCGAATACTTTAGTGAAAATTCTTAATTGCTTTCACTGGTTTTTTTTTTTTACCTGTTCGTGTTATAAAACAAAAATTTTGTTGCATGAAGTATCCAAATGGCCCTGTAAGTTTCACCAGTTCACTTCAAGGTTTCTAGACACCTATACAGCCATAGACTCCATTGCCCAATGATATTTGACTCTTTGAATATTACATCATAAGACCTAAAAGAAACTCTTCAACCAAAACATAAACAAAACCTGTGCATAATAGCTAGCCTAAAACCCTATCATAAACAGTTACAAATCATAAAGAGAGAGCCCTCTCTGATCACAGTTTGGCTAGAAACAGTGATCCAAAGATTGGTTAGTGGTTACCCCGGCCGTATTCCCTTGGGAGTCATAGGGAACAACCTGGGTGTTAACACTTCCTTCATTCCTATAAGCTTTTCCACTTCATGTAACTCTGAACATCAAAGTAATTGCATAACCCTCTTTTCACACAATAACATTTTAATCCAAGTATAAAAAGACTTTACCTATTTACATCGCGATCCTTTGAGAAAGTGTCGCTCTGCCTCATTGTAGCTGACTATGATGTCAACTGCAAACTCAGTAATGAATCCTCCTATAATCCAATCGAGCCAACGATCAACAAAACATGCGATCTTATCCTTCGATGCTTCCAACCTTCGTACTAATTCTAGGGTCCACACAATAGGATTGTCGATTTTCCACCTTCCTTGGCTATCTGCTAGCTTCGTGATCCACTCGTACAACTCAACAGGGAAAGACGTCAAGAAGATTTGGTGTATCTTTATGTATAGGTAGTAGTATAACCACTCTTCTTTTGTTAGTCGTGGGTTCTTGTTCTCCTATGCCACGAACTCACGAATTATTCTATCCAACCAACCTTCAATTTCCTTCTTAGTTGGATTCTAATGATACGACATCAGACATCTCTTATGCAGATTCTGGTCCTGACAATGGAACCATTTGTTGGCTTGATGTGGCCTGACCTAGGTTTGGAGTTAATTAGCCAAACAAATCTCTACACTACTGGCCCTTTCGGCATCAGCCCGCGGAGCGCGGACTGAAGTCTCACCCGAAGCAGTATGGCGGGATGCTGGAAACAAGTTTTCACACCCTCAAGATGTCTGAGGTGTTGATTTAGTCCAACTGTGCCTATCTTTACACAGGTCACTTCGCGCATTGTTCGAACCTGCGATACCTTCGCGATCTACTATAATTGTCCTTCGTGCAGCCCTATCTAGGGGCTGAGGTGATTTCACGCTACTACGACAGCAATCTGCGCTATTTCTGCAAGTTACACTGTGTGTCTTACTTATCCTCTTATAGGTGTTAGTGAACTTTGTGTAAACAGATACATTAACTCACATTCACTTAATCTACACAGTTATATATGTTTGTGCACCATATAAACAACAAAAATGCAATTTATACCCAATATATTTGATGCAGAAAACAGGAAATAAATACACAAAATTGACGTAAAACTTTTCTTTGTTAATGCTTCAACAGTTACAGACTCGACTCGCCCTGCACACTCAACTGCAGGGGTCTATGCACTCAGCTACAGAGCCTTATCCTACTCTACGACCAAAAGAATCGACCCTACACTTTAAATCTTCATCTATGCTTCTATTCCATGATCATCAATTGCTTTTTCAATGTCTTAGCTACTTAGTGCCTCGCTTGATTTATACAATCCCAGGGTCCGCGGACAATGGGTAGATCTCTATAGCTGGCATTACATTACAAAATTAAGGGCGGACAACCCTATGACTCATTTACAAGCTACGTGCCCACAAAATGCAGAGTCTTTACATCAAAGATACAATTTATGACCAAAATCTTGGCTCTAAGCCCCAAAAATTTCCTTGGGGGATCCCATGCCCAACAATCCTTCAGCTAATCTCAACATGCTGTATCAAAACTTAGAGGATATCTTCAACATCATATTCACAAAGGCTCCATGAATTAATTCTTCAAGTAAAATTCAATATGTCCTACTACAAAAAGTATAACACTACAATGTCTTCACAAAGGTTTTATAAGTTTGGTGTATGTGACTTATCAAGGTTATGTATGTTGATTGCAAATAAGATGTCTACTTCCAATTTCTATTCTCACTTGAATATCATTAAAAGATTGTATGTACGATGCCCAACATGTTGATACTATAGTCCACAATATATTTGCAATAGTCAAGATTGGATAGGGGTAATAATAATGAAATAACAAAAATATTATGAAGGAACAAGGTTGAGGTTTGTTATTCCTTCTAAGTTGAGGTCTATCCTCTATTGACCAGGGTATGTTATAACAGTAATTGTTTGCACAAGATGTATAACAGTTCCATATAAAATATCAAAGAACTATTCTAGGAGTACCACCCATAAAATTACTACAAAAAAATGATAAAATAGCACCAAATTTCCATAGAGGTGTGTTGTTGCTGCTACAACACCCTCCAAAATTTCACTACATTTGAATTTTGGAACCTACCTCATTATTGTATTGAGTGTTGCCTTGGTCGTCAAGTGTCATTCTATGTTGATTCATATGTTTTGAGTGTTCTTAAGTTCCATACCATCGATTGGCATATATTTTCATGCATTTCATGGTCACAACACCTTTTTGGTTGTAAAACGACACTTTTTGGTTGCAATCCCACACACTTCACTATTTATATCTAGGGAATTTGCATAAAGTGGCATTATGATGTATATTCATCATTGGTTACGTTCATCTAAGTTTTCTTGATGAGTTAGTATGTGTCACACATGGTTTTATATCTAGAACTCATGTTTCTCATCCTTTGACCAATCATCCACACTTAGACAAATTTCAGTTGAAAAGTGAGCCCATGAAGGCCAAGAGTGCACGCGTGTACTCCGAAGCTTTGATGGGAGATCCTTTGTTGTTTAGAAGTGTGCCCTGTGCCCTCTATGAGAGATAGGTACACTCCTAAAGCGTGAGTCCCCTTCATTAATTCTGAATTGTTCCCTCCAAGAATGACTAAGTCTTCCTAGAGCGCATTCCTTCGACTCGAAGAAGTGTGCCCTATTTGAGCACACTGGTGCATCCTGAAGACCTGTTGTAGTGGCTACAACCACCCTCCAAAATTTCCCCTTAGCTTATTTTTTTAGTCTCCCTACCAACCTTTCATAATAGCATGTCTTGTCTTGTCAAGTACACAAGCTTCAGTGATTTTCTTGCAGAATGATAGCCCGTCCATTAAAGCTTGTTGCATCCCCCTCACTGGTTTTTTCATCATACTTGGTCCAGCTGCACGCTAAGAAACTCCCTCAAGAAATTGCACAATTCTAGAGGGAAACCAACCTTACCTCCATAAATTGCGCAATTTTGTCTGGTAGCCTGCTGGGCTCCAGAATTACGCAAAATTGCCTGTTACTGTTCATTGGAAAAATTGCGCAATTCCTCCTAGCAAGACTACTCAACCTAGAAATTGCACAATTCTGGGAAGAAATCAGTTGCTCTTCCCATAAATTATGCAATCCCTCTGGGCATCTAGCCCAACTCCCTCCCATAAATGCATATTTTTTCCTCCCAATTGAAAAAACTATTGCATGTGTAGTTGAGTTGATCGGTTCCCTCCAGGACCGAGAAAAGCTGATTTACATGCATGGGATGCTTCTCCCAAGGTAACATGCAAAGGCATCCCTTGATTCAAGGATCTACTTTTAGTAGTTGGAGGTTGCATGCAATGATCATTTCAGAAGCCTTCCACCAAGTGTCGCTCTTCCTAGATTTGTGGCATGTGCATCACATCTTTGATTTTGTCGAAACTCATGAACCAGACACTATAGAGCTCATTTCTCACATCGACCTTGCATCTCTGACATCCCACATTGTAGCTAGGAGTCGTCGGCACATTCAGCTCTATTATTTTGGGGTAAGTCTGACTTTTGTGTCTTGTGCTGCATTTCTGTTTCTTTAGGTGTTTCGCTTTATGTGATTACTGTCTACTTGATTTTAGTGAGCGCTTTCTATCGCTTTTATGCATGTTAGCTTGTAGAAGCACTTATTCAGTTTTCATTAGCATCTAATTGCTATCACATGCATGACACTTCTTTGCACAGACGGTCGTCGTGTGTGAACTCGCTTCACACACATGCATGATTTCCTATTTTCCGAATCTTGCACTTGTTGTTTGCATAAATGATCATTCACTCTTGTTTGTACTCATCTCATCATGCATTCACACTTCTCATGTTTTCAGTCACCCATTAGCGGGACTGGGCTACCTTGGCCTGGATCGTGCCTTGCCCGACTAGAATTGTACATTTCCAGAAATGAAGAGTCTGCCTTCCCTCTAGAAATTGCACAAGTCTAGCCAAGCACTGACTTACAAGCTTTCATTGTGCCATTCTTGGAGGCAGTGTCCTTTTGGCCCAAGAAACTGTGCAATCTAGTTTGCTGCTTGCATGTCACTGCTGACTAAAATTGCGCATTGTGGAGTTTTAGTACTCAGTAGGCTAGGCTGGACTGTGCATTGTGTTGTTCCAGTAGTCAGTCAACCTACTAACAGCCCAGATTGTGCCTTGTGTAGTTTTGGCAATTAGTCTCCCGACCTCCCGATGGAAATTGCGCAACCTTCATGATCAGTCACACAGGTATGTTTCAAGTCAGTTCTCAAGATCGTTTTGGTTTCTGAATGGCAGATTTCTTGTCATGAGTGTTTCCATGTCTCCAAGTATCACAAGTGATCATCTGCCTCTCAGTAGCACACATACAATGGTTTCCAGGAGAGAAGAGTTGAAGACACCATTTAGAGTAGATTTGGGGATGTAGTTGATTAAGTGTCTATGAACTTGCCTACCCACGAAGACATCGAGTTCTTCATAGACAAGGACATCAAGATATGATAGCAGCAACATCACAAAAATAAACACCATCAATAGTAGTTGAAGGCAGCATACTAGATGCAATGAATGCAAGAGGAAGTTTGTTGACAACAAAGAGGCGGAACAAAGCTGCAAGCTCAAGCGGATCCACTTGTGATGAAAGCAACTTTGGAGACTCAGGCTATGAGATGACGGCGCAACATGAAGAATTTGCGAAGGCAGAGAACCGAACGAAGAAGGAGTTGCATGTGATGAAGCAACAACTCTAGGAGGCACATGAGCTACATAGATGAGAGAATGAGTTGCAGCAGCAACAAGTACAATAGGGGGCACAACATGACTCATGGATGAAACTACGCCCGTACAAGTTACATATCCATCCAAGCAGCTGGCATGGAGCAGACAAGGTGAGAAGTGTTGTTAATCGCATGTAAGGGAATACAACAACATGCATGTCATTGTGCGCATGCATGTGATCCCACCCATTCGGTACACTCACCAAGGTGAAGACAAGAAGCAAGTCTGATTGGAGCTGAACATGTACTCCAACAAGTTGATGTGCACGGCCACCCACACATGCTTGGAGAGTAGCGTAGACATTTTCCATCAAAATGTTTCCTGTCTGGTCGCACTAAGATGACCATGCACATGCTATCAGATGAGTTGGATAGAGGATCCTTATCAGTGCACCTAGATCCAACGAAGGCAAGAGTTTGCTTCGGAAATATATCACCATTGAGAGCATGGACACCATCATCGACAACCAAGATTGGCATTAGCTCACCAACTTTGACCATCACAAGCATGTCAAATAGTTGGTCTCACCACAATGGTTGGAGTGTTAACAATGTCTCGCATAGCTTACTCAAGCCATTTTGTCTCACATGGGCACATGTGCATTGTAATGTAACGTCTTGTCAAGTGTATGTTCAAGTGTCGATAGTTGGATGTAACAATCATAGAGTTGATGGAGAGTCATGAGGGTAGATGAACTGTCTCAAAGGGGAATGTCAAGGGTCACCCCACCCTTTGCTATAAATAGTCCCTCATAACTCATCGTATAGGTGTTTGGTCAGCCAAGCTTCTGATAGGACTATCCTAGAGAGAGTTTGGAAAGTATTGTAATGAGCCTTGGCTTCTCCACTGCGCAGAGCTAGTATATCTCTTTGAAGGAGTAGGCGGTTTTGGATGTAACATTCCACTATTGGAACCTGTGTTTAGACGTGGATGTATTGTAGACTGGAACTTACACTTCTTAATATAACAGAGCCAACATGTTTCATGCATATGTTGTATTGTATTATATGCTATCTGGTTTACTCTAAATGATATATGTATTTGTTTGCTTATGCATGCATGTATGGACTATTATGTATAATTATGTATGAATCTTTCTGAAATGTTCTATTCGTTTAACCATCACTTTGGATTGCTCGATAACTTGATTTCTAGCTTGTGATGCATCTTCACTCGTGTGTTCCCTTCCAAGCCGTGCACTATTACAGGTTTCCAAAGGGGGCACTCACTTCACCCTCAGTATGTTAGAACCTCTCATGTACCTTCCTTGACTTAGTGCAACTGTCACACCCTTGCTACCAATAGGGACACCTTATTTGCCTCTATGGAAAATCACCGTCAAGGCATTATCGTATGACCCACTGTTGGGACTCCTACACCAAATGAACTGAGGTCTAATTAGGAATTCTTACCAGGGAGATCCACTTACATGTTGGCAGATCTAGCACCATCAACATTTTTGGCACTAGAAGGAGGGCCAGATGACAAGCTGAGTCCTCACATCTATTTTGAATCTCTACATATGTATCTTGACTAACTACAAAGTTGCACTTCTGGAGTGTATGTATTATGGAAACGACTTCATTATCTCAGAAAAGCTCTTAGATAACTTGTCACATAAAAACTTTGATGGTGGAGGCCATGTAGCCTTGGTTAGGCACGTGGTCAACATTGTAGGCTTATGAGAAAGACATGGAATCTTTGAAGAAAACATGACCTGCCCATTGTTTGTCTACATGCTTTGAGGGCACCCCATGCACTAGTATACCATGCTGCCTGAAAAATATATTCATTCTCTTGCTCATATGGTCTCAGAGATAGACTGTGCTTTCAATCAATTTAACCATAAATCACTCGATCAAGAAATTCTGAAATTACGAAAAGCACCCGATGAATCCGTTGATCAGTTTTACACACACTTTTGTAATCTTGCATACCTATTTCCTGAAGATGAAATTGACTGGGAATTTCTTTATGGAATATTTGAATATCTTCTTTTCATATTCGAACCCCACTCAGCACACATCGGTGATGGAGCTATGCAATCACAAGCAGACACAGTTGCTGTCACAAGTGACTTTCCACTTTCACCTCCTTAAACAGCTCCACCACTGCGGAGTCTTCTGGGAGATTATGCACACACATCTGTTGAACTCTCACGTCCTCACCCCACCTGTTCTTAATATATGCACATATTTGGCTTGCAAACCTATTGGTTGTCATGTGGATTCATTCCCTCAACCTCCATCCCCATGTTCTGTTGATTCTCTGGATTGTACTATCCTATGTTTTCCCATTCCAGACTCCTCACCTATTGTGAATGAGGATCAAGTTTTAAACGGAATTGGTGTTATGTAGCCAACTTGTGCCATCATTCATGATGAGTGTGTGCGGGAATCTAAATAAGAAGCTGCGGTGAAGGATGACTCCCTTCTAGTGGAACCTCATCCGCTTTATCCTAACATCCCTTGTCATTCTACCACCACTGATTTCCCCTGTGAAAACCCATTTTTGGATGTTTCTACTTTTGATCATTTACAGGAAACGTCGAATGTCAGTCTATCATAACGGTGCAAAGAGGACACATCTTCCTCCGGAAATCTATCCAATCTATCATCTGTCATTTCTGAAAACATAGAGGGTGAAAATCTTTGCTTCTCATCTACCCCTCTGCCCAATTTAGTCAAACCATGAGGATTCCGACAAACATCCTAAATTTTTGGTCTTGGTTGTTGTGATCTCTCTACTTCTTCATCTGATCACGATGTTGATTCAATCTTTGTTAATCTATCTAAGGCACTAGTCTACGATGATCTATCTGTCAGTGAAGTTGAAACCACAAAGATTGTCAAGGCACTTCAACTTGAGCTAATGGTTATATCAGGCCCTCGTTGTACTGAGGTTGTGTTGATGGTGTTGGATCCACCAACATGTACGGGGATTTCCCTGGTAAGAAGTCCCAATTAGACCTCATACCATTTGGTATATGAGTCCCAACAGTGGGTCATATAGTAATTCCTTGACCGCGATGTTGCACAGAGGAAAGTAAGATAACTCTATCAGTAGCAAGGGTGTGACCACTGAAATGACTCAAGGAAGGTGCATGAGAGGTTCTAACACAGGTGGGTTCAGATGAGTGTGCCCCTTAGCAACCTGTAACATTACTCGGCTGGGAAGGGAACACACGAGCGAAGATACATCACAGGCTAGAAAGCAAGTCAACTAGAAATCCAAAGTGATGGTTAAACCAATGGCACATATCCAAAAATATTCACATAATTGCATACAAAATAGTTCATACACAACTATGTAAGTTAAAAAACATACATTGCTACAACAACCAAAACAATCCAATTACAATAACAACATATGCATGAAAATGTGTTGGATCTTATTATATAAGGAAGCATAAGTTCCAATCATACAATACATCCATGTAAACCTGCTAGCCCCAATAGTGGAACATTACAGCCACATCCGCCTGCTCCTCCAAAGAGATGTACTAGATCCGTGTAGTGGAGAAGCCAAGGCAAGTTACAATACTCTCTAGGCTCTCTCCAAGATAGTCTTGTCGAAATCTTGGTTGACCAAAAGCCTCTACAATGAGTTATGAGGTTCTATTTATAGCAAAGGGTGGGGTAACTCTAGACATTCCCCTTTGTGACATTTCATCTACCCTTATGACTCTTCATCTACTCTATGAAAGTTACATCCAACTATTGACATTCGAACTTCCACTTGACACGACGTTACATTACAATGCACATGTGCTTAATGGCTTGAGAAATCCATGCAAGACATTCGGTTCGTTCTAGTAAGACCAACTCTTTGACATGCTTATGATGGTGTAGGTGGTGAGCTGATGCCAAGCTTGGTTGTTTATGATGGTCTGCATGCACCCCATCATGAAATACTGTTGAAGCAAACTCTTGCCTCTATTGCAACCTATGCATTGGTTCGACTCCTTCATCCAACTCATCTACTAACATGCACATGGTCTTCTTAGGTGCGGATGAACCAGCAACACACTGATGCATAGTGTCTGTGTTGATATTCAAGTGTGTGCTAGTGGTCATGCACATCAACTTGTCGAAGTACATGTTTAGCTCCAGTTGGACTTGCTTCTTGTCTTTGCCTTAGTGAGTGTGCTAAATGGGTTGGATCACATGCGTGCGCACAATAACATGAATCCCTTGCATGCAATCAACAACACTTCTCACATGTATGATCCATGCCAACTACTGGGATGGATATTTAACTTGTACGGGCGCAGTTTCATCCATGAGTGCATGTAGCGCCCACTGCTATTGTTGTTCCTACTACAACTCATTTTTCTATCTATGTAGCTTCATGTTCTTCCTTGAGTTTCTTCTTCAGCACATGCAACTCCTTCTTTGTTCCATTATCTATCTTTGTGTGATCCTCATGCCATGTCATCACCTCATAGCCTGAGTCTCCGAAATTTCTTTCATCATCAGGGAATCTTCTTGCTCTTGCAACCTTCTTCTACTTCTTTGTTGTCAACAACCTTCCTCTTGCATTTGTTGCATTCACTTAGTTTGCTACATTCGTTGCATTTAGTATGTTTCCTGTAGTTGTTGTTCATGATACTGCTCAATGTGATATCTTGATGTTCTTGTCTACGAACAACTTGATATCTTCATAAGTAGGAAAGCTCATAAACATTTGATCGACTGCATCTCCTGGGCTGCTCTGAACAATGTCTTTGACTCTACCCTCTTGGAAACCATTGTACCTTCACTGCTGAGAGGCAAACGATCACCTGCAATAACTAGAGCATGGAAACACTCATGGAAAACAATCTGTCACTCGAAAACCTAAATAAACTTGAGAACTAAATTGCAACATACCTGTGTGACTGATCATGAAGGTTGCATAATTTCGGCGGTGAGGTCAAAAGACTGGTTGCCAAGACTATGCAAGGCACAGTCTGGGCTTCTAGGAGAATAACTGACTACTGGACCTGCGCAATGCACAGTTTGGTTTGGCTGTTGACTGCTGGAATTACGCAATGCACAATATCAGTAGGCAATGGTTGTAGGCTCAGTGACTACATTGTGCAATATTCTAAGCCAACAGTAAATGTCCCTCAAAAATGCGCAAGACAGTCCTAGAGGATAGTGCCTAGGTAGAAATGTGCATTTCTTGAGAGGAAGACAAAGCCTTCCCTCTCAAGATTGTGCAATGTTGTCTTGGTGAGGCTCTTGGTGAGGAAGAGTCCAGGCCAAGGTTGTCCAAACTCGCCGACGGACAACTGAAAGTGAATGTGAGTGCAAATGCATGGTGATACTGAGTGTAATAATAAGGGAATGATAATGTATGCAAATGACGAATGACAGATTCATAAAATGGAACAACGTACATGTGGGTGAGGCGAGTCATCGAATCGGTGACCATTCATGAAAAGAAGTTTCATGCATGCGACAACAGTGGGATAGCAATAAAAAATGAAATAGTGCTAGGACAAGCTAGTATACATGTAAACGATAGCAAGCATTGAAATAAATCAAGCAAACAGTACTCACACAAGTGAAAACACAAAAAATGATAGAAATGCAACACAAGGCATAGAAAGCAGGCTTACCCCAACAAAGCTGAGCTGAATGTGCCGAATGCTCCTAGATGTGATGTGGGATGTCAAAGCTACAAGTTTAATGTGAGGAATGAGCTCTATAACATCCAGTTGATGAGTTTTCATAATATCGAGGTTGTGACACGTATTCCACAAATCTAGGGAAAGCAACACTTGGTGGGAGGTTTCTGATATGATCCTTGCATGTAACCTCCAACTGGTAAACATAGATCCATGAAACAAGGGATGCCTTTGCATGCTACCTTGGGAGAGTCATCCCATTCATTAAAGTCATTTTTTCTCAATCCCAGAGGGAACTAGTGAACTCAGTTGCACATGCAAGAGACTGCTCGACTGCTGGGAGAAAATGTGCATTTCTCGCTGGGAGCTGGGCTGAATGCCCAAGAGATTTTCACAATTATTGGGAAGAGCAACTGACTATTACCCAAATTTGTGAAAATTCTTGGCTGAGCAACCCTGCTTGGGAAAATTGTGCAATTTTCACTCTGAGTGTTGACTACCATAATTGTGCAATTCTAGAGCTTAGCAGGCTACCAGTCAGGATTGCGCAATTTTTGGAGGGAAGGTTGGTTTCCCTCCATAATTACACAATTTCTTTATGGATCTGCTCAACCTACAACTAGACCAAGTTACGGTGATTAACTTGTGAGGGGAATGCATTGAGCTGTGATCGACAGGTTGCCTTTGTGTAAGAAAAACACTGAAGCTTCTGAACTTGAAAAAGCAAGGAAAGTTGCTGTGAAAAGTTGGAAGGCAGGCTCCAAAACAAAGCTAAGGAAAATTTTTGGGGGGTAGTTGTAGCCGCTACAACACTTGGCGACACACTGGTAGAACTCTATTTCTTTGAATGGACCTTGTTTGTGAAAAGCAAGTCTAACACCTTCGAAAGTATTGTTCAGTTCTCAGCTCCTCTTGGTTTCCACACTAGCTTGATTGTAAGATGTAGCATTTTTCAAGCTCTTGGTTGATTGACACACATTCAAAGCCACAATTTTTTTGATTGGGGTTAAGGGGTATATTGGTGCACAAGTAATATAGTCGTGAGAGTCTTAGTTTCATCTCTGGTGTTTCTTCACTGCTGGCAGGCCTAGATAGTACCCCGACGGAGTCACATAGGAACACAAGCATGGCTCCACTGCCAGAAAGCCTGGTCAGTAGCCTGATAGAGTTATTTGCATCACCTTCCTACCCTGGAAGCCTTTCTCTTCTTTTGCCTTACCGATTTTTCATTTGAATTTTTCACTTTTCATTTTTTCATTTTTTCAACTGTGCATAGCACTTATTCATTTCAAAGGTGGAAGAGGGATCCTAACTTATTGGGAGAAGAAGATATTTTTCTAGGAGAGGAGTAGTTTATTATATCTCTGAAGTGCTTGTTAAGGTTTTCCCCCTCACCTTGATCTAGTTGATTGAGCTGACAAGGGTTAACCAAAAAACAATGACATAGAGAAGGTGACACTAGTTAGCGTGCAAGCATTGTGCTTTCACCAATGTTCACTTCGAAAAGTACATATTTTCCATCAACATATCATGGACTAAAAGCAACAAGTTCTTCATACAGAGGCAGGATGACAAATAACCAAGTAGTGATAACTGCACAAGGCCTCTTGTACTTTACCCAGCTTGTTTCAAGAGTCATACATGGTTTCATGCAAAACTATCCTACAAACGAAACAAGCAAACTAACAAACAACAAAGCAAAGCAAGATTAGAAGCAAAAGCAAAAGTGAATCAAGTAAGCCAACAAGCAAGCAAACAAACAAACAAACAAAGTAGGTAAGAAAAAAAGCATGCAAGTAAGCAAATCAAAAGCAAACACTACTCCTACTCCTAAGCTAATAATGCATGGGTCATCTCACGTGAAGTGATACTTCCAATGCAGCCATTGGTGCATTGGTTGACCCATGTTGGTGAAGGCATGATCTGCAAACAAGATAGTTGTTCGAACCAGCAAACAAGAAAGATGTAACAATGAATACAAACACACTCTGAGCTTACAAGTGACCACATAAAAAAGATGAGTGAAAGTGCATGACATGTATTCTGTGGTGCTACCATGATGTTGTGCTACAGTACATGTAGATGTCGAGTGTTTGCATTCTCTTGACCATGACATGCAAGCAAACGTGAGAAAGGTAGACCACTTTTTTTGTGCATGTGTTCTTGTTATGTAAGATACCTCCAATGCGTGAGCAATGCAATCATGTAGTTCAAGTGGAGGAAGTGAAATCTGTATGTTTGGTTGATCTTCTATGCAAAGCAGAGAGCGATGAGGAGCCTTGTGTGTTTCAACAATTTCCTGACTGGAAGTGAAACCAACCTCGGGACAGTGAGGGCCTGACATAACCATCAGCTTGGGCTGAAGTGCCTCGATAATCTGGGAGGTTTCGACTACATTGATAGATAGATCATCATAGACCAGTGTCTTGGACAGATTAACAATGATTGAATCAACATCATGATTGGATGAGGAAGTGAATAGATCACGACAACCAAGATCATAAAATTCAAGGTGCTTTTCAGCATCCTCATGATATGATGAATCGGGTAGAGGGGTAGATAAGAAGCAAAGATGTTCACCCTTTGTGTTTTCAAGAAAGATAAATGACAGATTTGACGGATGTTCCAAGGAAGATGTGTCCTCTTCGTACTGTAATGATAGGCTGACATCCAACGTGTCCTGTGAATGATCAGAAGTAGAAGCATCTAAAAATAAGTTTTCACAGGGGAAATCAGCAGTGGAAATATCACAAGGGATGTCAGGTTGAAGCAGATGAGGTGCTGTTGGAAGGGAGTCATCCTTCACCGCAGACTCTTCTTTAGTTTCATGCACACACTCATCATGAATGATGGAATAGGTTGGTTGCATAACACCAACTTCGTTGATAGCTTGATCCTTGTTCACAACAAGTGAGGAGTTCGGAATGGGAGAACCCAAGACAATACAATCCGGACGATCAACAAAACATGAGGACAGAGGTTGACAGAACGAATCCATATGACAACCAATAGGCTTACAAGTCAAATCTATGCAGATATCAAGAGCAGGTTGGGTAGGAGGATGTGACAGTTCAACGGTTGTGTGTGCATTATCTCCCACATCACTCTGCAGTGATGGAGCTACTTGATGAGATGAAGGTGGACAATCACTCATGAAAACAACTATGCCTACCTATGATTGCATAGATCTATCACCGAAGTGTGCTGATTGGGGTTCGGATATGTGAAGAAGATACTCAAATCTTCCATCAAGAAATTCCAAAGCAATGTCACCTTCGGGGAATCGATATGCAATATTACAAAAGCACGTGTAGAATTGTTCAATGGATTCATCAGGTGCTTTTCATAATTTTAGAATTTCTTTGTCAAGTGCTCGATGGTCAAAGTGATTGAAAGCATAGTCTACCTTTGTGATGAGATGAGCAAGAGAATGAATGGATTTTTTGGGCAGCGTGGCACACCAGTGCATTGGGTGCCCTCGCAACGTGTAGATGAGTAGTGGGCATCTCATGTATTCTTCAAAGAATCCATGTCTTTCACATGAGCCTACAATGTCAACCGCGTGCCTTACCAAGGCTACATAGCCTCCACCATCAAATGTTTTATGAGACAAGTTATCTGAGAGATTTTTCAGGAGGATGAAATCATTTCCATAAGACATACATTCTGGAAGAGTAGCTCAGTAGTGAGTCATGATAGATGTGTAGAGATTCAAAATAGATGTGAGGACTCAGCTTGTCATTTGGCCCTCCTTCTAGAACCAAAATGTTGATGGTGCTGGATCTACCAACATGTAAGGGGATCTCCACGGTAAGAAGTCCCAATTAGACCTTAGACCGTTTGGTGTATAATTCCTAGTAGTGGGTCTTATAGTAATGACTTGACCGTGATGTTGCACAGAGGCAAGTAAGATAACTTTGCCAGTAGCAAGTGTGTGACCGCTTCAGTGAATCAAGGAAGGTGCATGAGAGGTTCTAACAAAGGTGGGTTGAGATGAGTGCGCCCCTTGGCAACTTGTAATGGTAATCGGCTGGGAAGGGAACACATGAGTGAAGATACATCACAAGTTGGAAAGCAAGTTAGTTGTCAATCCAAAGTGATGGTTAAACCAACAACACAACTGCAACAAGATTCATATAACTGCATACAAAATAGTTCATACACAACTTTGTACGTTAAACAACATATATTGCTATAACAATAGAAACAATCCAACTACAATAACAACATATACATAAAAACGTGTTAGCTCTTATTATATAAATAAGTGTAAGTTCCAATCATATAATACATCCATGTAAACCTGCTAGCCCCAATAGTGGAATGTTATAGCCACATCTGCCTTCTCCTCTAAAGTGATGTACTAGTTCCATGCAATGGAGAAGCCAAGGTGCATTACAATATTGTCCAAGCTCTCTCCAAGATAGTCTTATCGGAATTGTTATCACTTAAGAAGTCTAATGCCTAAATTTCTCACACTAGTTTGATGGTAAAGGTCGGTGCTAGTCTAAGTTTGATTTTTGTTTGCCTTAGAGTCTGAGTCTTAGGAGACTTGATGGTATCCCTAAATAAAGGTCAATTATGCATTCTCATTCATCACCAGTCTCATAACAATATGTCAGATTTGTTCAAAGGTTACTATGTGCCACTAAGCTCTTTAGGTGATTTCGTAGCGCATAAATCATTTTGAAGTGTTTTCGCAGTGCATGGATCCTTTTTAGCAGTTTCGTTGCGCAACATGTTTTAGGTGATTTCGTAGCTCATAATCCAGATTTTACACTGGCTACGCTACGAAATCGGAGTTTCGTGCAATCCGTAGCAAATCTTTCCTAACTATCAAATCTGTCAAGTTCAGTTATGGTTGCATCATTCACTGTCAGCTTATACACTCCACATATCATGTCCAACCGCTTATCTCCATCATTATAGCCGCTAGGTACATTGGTACACACAGATTGCAAGTTCCAAGAAAAGCCAGGTATTCACAGTCTTAATGATGATTGTATTCGTTGCATGAGGAACAAGTCTGCAAGTTTTCAATTTGAATGCATTGTTATCAAGCAAGGCAGTTATCAAGCGAGGCAGCCATTCAAGCAAGGCAAAGATTGAAGTTTGAGCAGCGACATTGTTTTAAACCTTCATGGAGGGATCGACAGAAAGAAAAAACAACAGATTAGGCAGATGTTTGAGAAATGAACCTGAAGGTGTAGACATTATCTTGAAACACAAATAAGTTGAGCATGCATTGAAGTAGGTTGATGTTGGAATTTTTGTGAGAAACTATAGGGAGGTCATGCACAAATCACCAAGAAATTTGCTTTAAATTTCACAGGGCTGAATTCAAAGGTTGGGATGCTCGAATTGCAAGTCTCACCAGAGGTAATATCCACAGTTACTGAGATTCCAAGGGGACAAGAAACTTGGTTTAAGAATTTCAAATTTGATATGACTCCCTGCATAGAATTTCTGAAGCTAGAATACATTGACTCAGATTTAAACAAGTCTGTGCCTAGAAATTATGTCAAAGACTCATACGCCAATCTGCTTACCTATATACAGAGGTACCTTACCTGTGAAGGCAGATACAACAAGGTGTATTCATATCATTTCAAGCTTCTGCTACATTTCACAGGAAATATATCCATTGATTTACCTTTTTACTTATTCCGTGGCTTAAGTAAAATGTGTGATAAGGTGCAGCTAAGGAAAGAAGCCTGTGAGAACTCATTTTTTCACCACGGTTTAATTAAGTTGATTGTTCTGCATGAACTCCAGAGAATAGGTAGGGACTGGCCCACATTCATATTCATGTCTGGTTTCAAGAACGAGACCGGTCTCAGTCCTCAAACTGCAAAAGATCTTCCAACAACAACTGGTCATCAGGCAGAAACAAGATCCAGGAGGTTTTCAAAGTTGAAGGCTAGGAAACAAGTAAGAGAATCTACCAAGCCACTAACTATCTAGGATACACCCTAGTGGTCCCTTAAAGAGAAAACTCAAGTCAAAGAAAGTGCACATGAATCAAGCACAGGTGAATGAGTTCAAAGAAGAAGGACTAGGAGCCAAGTAGCTAAAGGAAAAGGCAAGTCAGTGATTATTGAAGAAAGCCCTGTTTCAAAGGGAGACTTAAATGACTTACTGCAAGCCATTGATATTGAATAATCTCCCCTAGTTCAAGCAAATTTGATAGAGTCAGGAAAAGACAAGGCTAAGAGAGTCAAAGCCTCGAAAAAACTCAATTTTGATGATCAGGTTGATCAATTTGTCTTTAAGCCCAGAAGACCCAAAACGAGGAAGTTTAAACAAATACAGGAGGTACTGCCAAGAGCAGATGAAACAGGGGAGGTGACACAGCCTCATGAAGGAAAAGATAAAGAAAAAGCAATTACCCTTCAAGAAGAAGATAATGTGGAAGAGTTAAAAAGGAGGTTGGAATTGGCAAACTTTAAAATTGCTAGACTGAAGAAGGCTTCCAGGAAATTTGAAATCAAGGAGGATTATTTTAACCAAATGCAAGCTCGGTGGGAGGACAAAACATTTCAAATACCCGAGGTTGTTGATTTTAATGTTCAATTCCGTAGCTGGACTGTCCCTACCATAAAAGAAGTGCAATTCATCAGAAAGGTCAATTCAAACCTGAGAGCTGGGATCAGAGTCATGAAGAAACAAATTGAGGACTTAAAGATATAGTTAAGCCAACAGAAAGAATCTCCTTAAAGAATTCCCACATCAAGTAAGGTTATGTTTCAAATTTTGATGGTTTTCCTTGTTATAATCTCTCTTGAAGAATCATACATTTTCACTCAGTTTTGGAAAGCTTTGGAGCAATGGAAAAGGATTAACTAGCAAAATTTTGGGTTGAAACTGTGTTTTTAGAATTACACAGCAGTTTCGTAGCACGCTACGAAACTACTGAAGCTACATAATTTAAACTCAGTCAACCGATTTTGAGAGACTGAGGGAAAAGTTTCAAAAAAGAAATATCTTCAAAGGATAATCTAAAGATATCAACTTTCAACAAGGTCAAGACAGGTGGAGGAAACATATATTTGAACCCAACTCTAAACTTTTTATTATAAAGTGATCATATTTACTATAGTCCATGATATGTCAGATAGCTTGGAGGAGCTTTGGTATTCACACATGGAGAAGGTTGACAGCACATCAAGGACGTGGCATTCTGATATATTTTGCATAATAAAAAATGAAGGGCATGGTTCATTGGATTCGAATATCTTTGAGGAAAACCAAAGGCAGATAAATAGGGGCAGTTCCCTACTTTTCAGGGGCAATGGAGAAGATGTGACATTGAAGACCAGTATGGAGCTTCGAACATCCACCACAGCCAAACTAAAAAAATACCACTTGTCAAAGAACGAGAATGATTGTAATTAAGGCTATTATTAGCATGATATGGAGTTAGACTCCTATTTGCCTTAGATCTCTAAAAAGTCTAGTTAGTAGTTTGTGACATTTAATAGGTAGTTAAAATTTGAATAGGTGTCATAAGAAGTAGAATTCGAGTTCCCCTCATGTTGGAGGGGGAATATCAACTTTATAGAAGAATGCTATATATAGGAGAAATAGCAATATACCAAGGGTTGGAAATTTATTAAAAAAAGCTCTGATATTTGGCTTATGTAAAGACACTATTTTTTTTGGTAATATAGTACTGGCTTATGCTTCTCAAGAATCATAGAGAGTTCAATGTATGAGTTTCTTTTGTTGTCTTTTCATGTTATCTACAGTGTTATGAGTATTTGATTACTTATAAATCACTTACAGTGTTCTAATTTCCTTCATATACTCGTAAGCTGCCTTCTATGTGTTTGGTATGCTCTACATGTGTTGAAATCTGAATGCCTTGACTTTTATGCAAAACCAAGCCTACTATTAATACTGAATCATATATCCATAAGCCCAATGGATACTTGTTAGTTGTGTTTCCACCATTTTCATTTTCATTTGTTTCACAAGAGTTAGTCATCTTGATCATAATCAAAAACCTTTAATCCTTTGAGAGAACCCTCTCAGGCTAAGGAGGCTAAGCCTTAGCTAAAAGATTGGTTTGAAACAGTTACTTGAAGTCTTCCTCGTCTGCAGCCTTCTAGGGCCTGATTTTGAGATAACAGGAATCTTGGCTGACCAAAAGCCTCTACAATGAGTTATGAGGTTCTATTTATAGCAAAGGGTGGGGTGACCCTTGACATTCCCCTTTGTGATAGTTCATCTACCCTCATGACTCTTCGTCTACTCTATGACTGTTAAATCCAACTATTGACACTTGAACTTCCACTTGACACGACGTTACATTACAATAAACATGTGCTCAATGGCTTGAGAAAGCCATGCAAGACATCACTGACACTCGGTTCGTTGTGGTAAGACCAACTCTTTGAAATGCTGGTGATGGTGTAGGTGGTGAGCTGATGCCAAGCTTGGTTGTTTGTGATGGTGTGCATGCACCCCATGGTGACATCTTGCTGAAGCGAACTCTTGCCTCCATTGCAATTAGTACAATGGTTCGGCTCCTTCATCCAGCTCGTCTACTAACATGCACATGGTCTTCTTAGGTGCGGTTGAACCATCAACACACTGATGCATAGTGTCTCTACTAATCTTCATGTGTGTGCTAGTGGTCATGTGCATCAACTTTCCAAAGTACATGTTCAGCTGCAGTTGGACTTACTTCTTGTCTCCACCTTAGTGAGTGTGATGAATGGGTTGGATCACATGCATGCACACAATGACATGAATCCCTTACATGCGATCAACAACATTGCTCAACATGTCTACTCCATGCTAGCTGTTGGGATGGATCTTTAACTTGTACGGCCAAAGTTTCATCCGTGGGTGCATGTTGCGCCCACTTCTGTTCCTGTTCCTACTGCAACCCATTCATATGTCTATGTAGCTTCATGTTCTTCCTCGATTTGTTTCTTCAACACATGCAAATCCTTATTTGTTCCATTATCTCTATTCGTGTGATCTTCATGTCGTACCGTCACCTCATAGCCTGAGTCTCCAAAATTTCTTTCATCATCAGTGGATCTTCTTTCTCTTGCAACTTTGTTCCTCCTCTGTTTTGTCAACAACCTTCCTCTTGCATTCATTGCATTTGCAGAATTCGTTGTAGTCATTACATTCAGTATGTTGCCTTTAGCTTTTGTTCATGATGCTGCTTGTTGTGATATCTTGATATTATTGTCTACGAAAAACTTGATATCTTCGTGAGTAGGCAAGCTCATAGACATTTGATCGACTGCATCTCCAAGTCTGCTCTGAATGGTGTCTTCGACTATGCCCTCTTAGAAACCATTGTACCTACACTGCTAAGAGGTAGATGAAAACCTGAAATAGTTGGAGACATGGAAACACTCATGGCAAGAAATGTGTCAGTCAAAAACCAAAATGAACTTGAGAACTGACTTGCAACATACTTGTGTGATGGATCACGAAGGTTGAGCAAGTTCGGCGATGAGGTTGGGAGACTGATTGGAAATAATGTGCAAGGCACAGTCTAGGCTACTGGGAGACTAATTGACTGCTGGAACTGTGAAATGCACATTCCAGTCTAGCTACTAACTGTTGGAATTGCACAATGCGCAATCTTAGCTTGCAATGGCCATAGGCTTAGTGACTGCATTGCGCAATGTTCTAGGCCAGCAATCACTGTCCCTCAGAAATGTGCAAAACAGCCTTGGAGGAAAATGCCTGGATAGAAATGCACATTTCCTGAGCAGAAGATAGATCCTTCACTCTCAGGATTGCACAATGCTATCTTGGTGATGCATAGTCTAGGCCAAGGTTGTCCAGACTTGCCAACGGGAAATTGAAAGTGAATGTGAGTGTGAATGCATGGTGATACTAAGTGTAAGCATAAGGGAATGATCACGCATGCAAATGGTGAATGAAAATTTCAAAAAATGGAACAACATGCATGTGGGTGAGGCGAGTCACGAAACTGGTGGACGTTCATGAAAAACAATTTCAAGCATGCGACAGCAGTGAGATAGCAATGAAAACTAAAACAGTGCTAGGAAAGGCTAGTATTCAAGGAAATCAAGAAAATAGTACTCACACAAGCGAAAACACAAAAAGAAACAGAAATGCAACAGAAGGCATGGAAAGAGGGCTTACCCCAAAACAACTGAGCTAAATATGTCGACTGCTCCTAGATGTGATGTGGGATGTTAGAGCTGTAAGCTTGATGTGAGGAATGAGATCTGTAGTGTCTAGTTGACGAGTTTTGATAATATCAAGGTTGTGACATGCATGCCACAAATTTAGGGAAAGCGACACTTGGTGGGATGTTTATGAAATGATCCTTGCATGTAACCTCCAACTACTAAACATAGATCCCTAAAATAAGGGATGTCTTTGCATGTTTCCTTGGGAGAGTCAGCCCATGCATGCAAGTTAGTTTTGTTCAGTCCTGGAGGGAATCAGTCAACTTAGTTGCACATGAAAGAGATTGTTTGACTGCTGGGAGAAAATGTGCATTTCAAGCTGGGAGTTGGGCTTAGTGCCTAGGAGGTTTGGACAATTTTTCGGCAGAGTAGCTGACTGCTGCCCAGATTTATGCAAATTCTTGGCTGAGAAGCCTTGCTAGGAAAATTTGTGCAATTTTTACTATGAGTGTTCACTTCTAGAATTCCACAATTTTGGAGCTTGGTAGGATGCCAGTCAGGATTGCATAATTTTTGGGGGGGAAGGTTGGTTTCCCTCCAGAATTGTGCAATTTCTGGGGGAGCTGCTCATCTTGCAGTTGGACCAAGTATGAGTGCTCATTCTATGAGGACAATGCATCGAGCTATGATCGAAAAACAACCTTTGTGCAAGCGTAACACTGAAGCTTGTGAACTTGACGAAGCAAGGCAATCTGCTGTGAAAAGTTGGAAGGGAGGCTCAAAAAAGAAGCTAAGGAAAAATTTTGGAGGGTGGTTGTAGCCACTACAACAGGTTGGTTTTAGTTCAAGTTAGGAAATTGCTGAAACATTTAAGGCTCCTCATTACTCTCTACTTTACATTGAATATCAACAAAAAACCCAGATTTTGCTTCCTCCACGAGCTACACGATCCCATCACTCATGCTTTGGATGAATCTTACACAGCAACGACACATGCACAACATAAGTGGTCTACCTTTCTCATGTTTTCTTGCAAGTCACAGTTAAGAGAATGCATACACTTGACATCTGCACACAATGTAGCACAACCTCATGGCAGCTCCACAGTGTGCATGTCATGCACTTTTACTCACCTTTGTTCTGCGGTTTCTTGTAAGCTCGGAGTGTGTCTGTCTTCATCCTTATATATTTCATGCTTGCTAGTTTTCGCAACTGCAATGTTCGCAAACCATGCCTTCACCAACATGGGCCAACCAATGTGCCGACAGTTATATTGGAAGTATCACTTCATGTGAGATGACCCATGCACTGTTAGCTTAGGACTAGAAGTAGTGTTTGTTTTTGAGTCGTTTGCTTGCATGCATGTTTGATTCTTTCTTTGTGTGTTTGCTTGCTTGCTTTTCTTTTTTATTTGTTTGCTTCTTATTGACGATAAGTTAGTTTCAGATGGACGGTGTGTGACTCTTGAAACAAGCTGGGTAAAGTACAAGAGTACTTGTACAACTATCAGTATTTGGTTATTTGTTGTCCACTCTCTTATGTAAGAACTTGTTGTCCTCATTCCATGATACATTAATGGAAAATATGTATTGTTCAAAGAGAACCTTGGTGAAAACACAACGGTTGCACACTAACTCGTATCACCTACTCTAGTTGGTTATTTTTGGGTTAATCCTTGTCAGCTCGATCAAGTAGAGTAAGGTGAGGCGGGGGGGAACTTAAAAAGAATGTCAGTGGTATACATAAACTACTTCTCTAAAGGAACAACCTCTTATGTTCTCAATAAGTTGGGATCCCTCTTCCACCTTCGAAATGAATAAGTGCTATGCACAGTTATGAAGATGAAAAATGAAAAAATGAAAAGGTGAAAAAAGTTTGAAAATAATGAAAAATGAATAAGGGAAAATAAGAGAAAGGTTTGCTATGCAGAGAGGTGATGCAAGTAACTCCACTGGCGTAATGACTAGGCTCACTGGCAGCGAAGCCATGCTTCTGTTCTTGCGTGACTCCATTAGTGTATTGTCTAGGTCTGTTGCAAACGGAGCAACACCACAGATGAAACTAAGACTCTGATGACTATACTGCTTGTGCACCATATACTCCTCAACCCTAATCGAAACAACTGTGTTGGCTTGGCTTGGAATGTGTGTCAACTGACCAAGGGCTTGGCAGATGCTACATCTTGCAATCAAGCAGTGTAGAAACCAAGATGAACTGAGAACTGAACAATACTTCCGGAGGTGTTAGACTTGATTTTCACAAACAAGGTCCATTTAGAGACCAGGAATTCTACCAATGTGTTGCCAAGTGTTGTAGCGGCTACAAACACCCTCCAAAATTTTTCCTTAGCTTCATTCTAGAGCCTCCCTACCAACCTTTCACAATAACATGTCTTGTCTTGTTAAGTACACAAGCTTCAGTGATCTTTTTGCAGAATGATAGCTCTTCCATCAAATCTTGTTGCATCCCCCTCACAGGTTGTTTCACTAGAAAAATTTCACAATTCCTCATAGTAGGACTGCTTAGCCCAGAAATTGCACAATTATGGGCAGCAGTCAGCTGCTCTACCCAGAAATTGTGCAATCCCTCTGGGAAGCCAGCCCAGGTCCCTCCCAGAAATGCGCATTTTTTCCTCCGAGCTGAGCAGACTATTGCATGTGCAGTTGAGTTGACTGGTTCCCTTCAGGACCGAGAAAAACTGATTTGCCAGCATGGGCTACTTCTTCCAAGGTAGCATGTAAAGGCATCCCTTGATTCAGGGATCTACTTTTAGCAGCTGGAGGTTAAATGCAAGGATCATTTCAAAAACCTCCCACCAAGTGTCTCTCTTCCTATATTTGTGGCATGCACATCACATCTTTATTTTTATCGAAACTCATGAACCGGATGTTACAGATCTCATTCCTCATGTCAACCTTGCTACTCTAACATCCCACATTGCATCTAGGAGTTGTCAGCACATTCAGCATAGCTGTTTTGGGGTAAGCCCACCTTCCATGTCTTGTGTTGCATTTATGTCACTTTTTGTATTTTTCTTTGTGGGATTGTTGTCTGCTTGATTTCAGTGAGCATTTGCTATCTTTTTTATGCATGTTAGCTTGTAGAAGCACCATTTCAGTTTTCATTTGCATCTCAACGTTGTCACATGTATGAAATTATTTTGCATGGATGGTTGTTGTTGTGGTGACTTGCTTCACACACATGAATGCTTTCCCATTTTCTGAATCCTACACTTTTTTTTTGCATGAATGCTCATTCATCTCATCATGCATTCACACTTCTCATGTTTTTAGTCACCAGTCGGCCAGATTGGGCTGCCTTGGCCCGGACTGTGCCTTGCCTGGCTTGCACTGCACATTTCTAGAAGTGAATACTTTTCCTTCTCTCGAGAAATTGTGCAAGTCTAGCATGGCACTAACCTCCAGGGTTGCATTGCGCAATTCTTGGACGAAGTGTCCTATTCACCCCAGAAACTTTGCAATGAAGTTTGATAGTTGCATGTCACTACCAACTGAAGTTATGCATTGAGGAGTTTCAGTCCTCAGAAGGTCAGGCTGGATTGTGTGTTGCACAGTTCCAGCAATTAATCAGCCTACTGACAACCCAAATTGTGCCTTGCGTAGTTTTGGAACTCAGTGTCTCGACCTCCTGGTAGAAATTTTGCAACCTTCATGATCAGTCACATAGGTATGTTGCAATTCTTTTCTCAAGTTTGTTTTATTTTTAGACTAAAATATTGCTTTCCATGAGTGTTTCCGTGTCTCTAGGTATCACATGTTATCATCTACCTCTCAGCAACATAGGTACAATGGTTTCTAGGAGAGAAGAGTTGAAGACACCGTTCAAAGCACACTTGGGGATGCAGTCGATCAAGTCTCTATGAACTTGCCTACCCATGAAGAAATCAAGTTTTTCATAGACAAGGACATCAAGGTGTGATAGCAGTAGCATCACAACAAGGAACAACATCAACAACACCTAAAGGAATCATACCAAATGCAATGAACACAAGAAGAAGTTTGTTGCCAACACATAGGGTGAACAAGGTTGCAAACTCAAGCAAATCCACTTGTGATGAAAGAAACTTTGGAGACTCAGGCTATGAGGTTTTGGTGTGACATGAATATAAAACGAAGCCAGAGAATAGAATAGAGAAGGAGTTGCATGCATTGAATAAGTAACTCAAGGAGGAACAGGAGCTGCATGGACGAGAGAATGAGTTGCAGCAGAAACAGGTATATCAGGGGGTGCAACATGCACTCATGGATGAAACTGCACTCATACAAGTTACAGATCCATCCCAACAGCTGGCATAGAGCAGACATAGTGAGCACCATTTTTTATCACATGCAAGGGAATACAGCAACATCCATGTCATTGTGCACACGCATGTAATCCCACCGATTCAGCACACTCACCGAGGCAAAGACAAGAAGCAAGCCTGAATGGAGCTAAACATGTACTCTAACAAGTTGATGCACACACCCACCAGCACATTCTTGGAGAGCAGCGTAGACACTATGCATCAATAGGTTACCTGTACGGTCGCACCAGGATGACCATGCAGATGATATTAGACGAGTTGGGCAGAGGAGCCATATCAGTGCACCCAGATGCAATGAAGGCAAGATTTCGCTTCGGCAAGATGTCACCATTGAGCGCACAAACACCATCATAGAGAACCAAGATTGGCATCAGCTCACCACCTTCGACCATCACAAGCATGTCAAAGAGTTCGTCTTACCACAATGGTCCGAGTGTCAGTGATGTCTTGCATAGCTTACTCAAGCCATTTTGTCTCACATGGGCACATGTGCATTGTAATGTAGCATCTTGTCAAGTGGAAGTTCAAGTGTCGATAGTTGGATGTAACAGTCATACAGTAGATGAAGAGTCATGAGGGTAGATGAACTGTCTCAAAGGGAAATGTCAAGGGTCACCCCACCATTTGCTATAAATTTTCCCTCATAACTCACTGTATAGGCTTTTGGTCAGCCAATATTCCGATAGGACTGTCTTAGAGAGAGACTGGATAGTATTGTAAGGAGCCTTGGCTTCTCCACTGCACAAAGCTAGTATATCTCTTTGGAGGAGCAGGCAGTTGTGGCTGTAAAAGAAAAGAAAGTATAAGTCCAAGATTCATATGTAAACTTAAGATCATAGAAATCCAAAGTACACGTAATACCAAAAATCATTTGGAATTTCAAAGGTTGTAGAATTCCAAAGGTCGTTAGAATCTAGAAAGTTAAGAGTCATTAGGGTATGAAAGTTCACTCCTCATCTTATAAATAGACCCTCATTTCTCATGTAAAGTACTTTTAACCATGGCTTATCCCATAAGGCATAAGAGAGATAATTTAGTACTTTTGGGGAGCAAGTAGTGGTTCCAACGCTCCACTATTAGAGTAAGTAATGTTCATTGTATTCATGAATCTTGGGACTTTTACTTAATATTTGAAGCATTTATGGCCAATACATTTTCGTACATGGATTATGGATGTTTATAACACTATTTTGTTAATGTTCGTGGTCCATTTTTTCTTTCACCAGTACTAAGGTAGTTGAGATATTTCGGTTACTTTAGTACTTATTCTATTGAGATTGTGTTGTAACGGTTATAATGTTCATCACATTCATGTGGACTATTATGTTGGACATTAGATAAAAAAATCATATTTATGTGTGTCTTTATTAGGGGGGTACTATTACCTATCCCTTAGAGGCTCACTTTCTTTCCCCTCCATGGTAGAAGAACCCCCATGCACTTGCAACTAAACATTCACCACGCACACTAGCTTGCTTTTCGAAGTCATATATGTGATTCTCTCTCTTCCTGACAACTAGATCCAAGGTATATATTTAAGTAGACAACATTCAGGACATATTTCGCATGGGGCTCCTATCTCAAATGGTGTGAGGTCTAGTTAGGAACACATATCAAGGCGACCCCCTTTAATGATGGAAGGTCTAGCACTATTAACATTTCTAGTGCTAGGAGGGAAACCATATTTTTATGGCTGATAAATCCACCCAACCACATCATACTTCGTCTAGACAAGGCAACAACATTCCAAAAACTTCTCTAAATCATATTCCTGAAGTAGGAAAATCTTCTTAGCCCAGCCCTAAACAAAGTTGTGATATTTCTTACGATCACATCAGGTGAATTCAACCCATAGCCTATAATTTTGTGAATGATATCATATTGATTCTTGGAGAACATAATATTCCTTATTTTTTGAATAAGAAAGAAACCACTCCCACTGAGATAGTGGTTTCTACAGTAGAATATTTGGTTTTTTCTACTCTTGAAGAGTTGGTGGAATCTGTAGAAAATACGGAAAAAGAAAAGAAACCTACATATTTTAACGAGGGTGACAACAACAACATTATTCTTTTAGACAACAATTTCCATGCGTTAGGAAGACATGAAGAAGAGGAAGAATATCCATCAAATTTCGAAGAAGAGGAGGAGGATATAGATGAAGAAATGGTATACCAAGGTCTAGATTGGATGAATATGGGTCCACTTGCCCTTCTAGGTATTTTACATAATATTCCAAGACACGCAGAAAAGGTGTTGACAAAAGATGACCCTGACAAGGTGCTCAAAGTGGAAGACCCTTCAGATAATTTTTAACTACACCTGCAGATGCTCGAGGTACATTATGATAATGTTGCATGTAGACTCTTTCCTTGTACCTTAGATGGTAGGGAAGCTTCTTGGTACCATAGTCTTCCTATGAATTCAATTTAGAATTGGAGGGGGTTTAAAAAAATGTTCCTTGAAAAGTTCGTTGATGAAAAAACACCAGCCATGTTATTAAAAGAGTTGTGGAATCTAAAGATGGGAGAAAAAGAAAAGGTGAAAGAATTTAATCATAGGTTTAATCATATATTGAACCAACTCCCCCCATACGCAATACCTAATCCCTCAATCACAATTTATTACTATACTTCTCCCTTTCCAGTAAGCGTTTCACAATTTGTAACGAGAACAATGAAAGGAAATTTGGCTCGAAATTTCGAATAATCCATTGTCATTGAGAAGGACATACATTTGATTAGAGTCATCATTGATGATGATTCATCCAAACACTCCAAGAATACAGGCAAAAGGTCTTAGGCCTCTTTAAACAAGGAAAAAGATAAAGAAGATCTTGATTTGGAAATCTTGACCTGAACGATCAAGACTTTGTCCAACGAGTTGGAAGAACTTAAGCAAAGGACAAGCGATATCTTTTTCAATAGTAAGCCCATGAAGTTTAACTTCCTTGATAAGTTCAATAATAGGCTAAGTTTGAACAGAGCTCAAATGTCATGCTAAATGTTGAGGGTATGGGCATGGAATAATATTGTTCTTTTCACCAAGAATATCATTCAGAAAAGATATGCCCGTAGTGGAATCACAACATCAACAATCTTTTTACTCATTTCTTGCATAGAAGCACCAACATAGGGAGGATAATTCACAAGAATAATGGTGCTAGTTACAAGGTTGCCTCTAGGCAAACAAGCCCCTCCAGGGAAATTACTAGAGGAAGGCATCTCTAAAAAATGACTATACCAGGGTTGATTAATACTAGAAGAAAGGTTACCCACAGGGGTTACATAGTAATTTGTCACCAACCCCACATTCCCTAATTCCGGACACTACCAGCCCGTGTTATTAACATCTTCCTTATGTCAAGTTGCAAATTATGTGTCAAGGTCTTCCTTATCATCTTAGGAAGAGTATCTCAGTTTACTTCTCCTGGAGTAGACCCTTTTTTACTTATGTTTTTAGGTCGTCGTGGGACAACAGTTGTTCCACCCATGAAGATGGCCAAGATTGCACTAGCCCAGCTCGAAGTCTTCACTCTATCTCTGTGTTCCACTAGTGACGATCTACTTTTGGCAAGTGTTTTAAACAACTCGTCGAAGCTTCGAAGTATAACAACTTCATGGGTGGTCCTAGGGTTGGTTGTTAGGTTAGATGAGCTCGCATCTCTCTTTTGGGATAATTGTTCCACCTTTTGTGCAACCTCTGAAAGAGATAAGATCTTTCTCCCATCTTTTATGGAAACTCCTCCTCCTATAAATACTTCCTCCGTGATTGAGATCAACTAGCTCCAGAATTCAAGAATTCAATAGTAAGAGTAGAAAGTTTTTTGCTAGAGTGTGGAAGTAGCCACTCATGTAACTTAGCTTGAGATTGTTTTGAGTGGAGTTGACTTGATTATAAGAGTATTCTAGTATTAGCCTTTGGGTAGGAGAGAGAGGTGTTCATCTTTCGGGAGACAGTATATGAGTGAATGCTTGCAACATGTTGACAGGACCCTTCGAGGAGGCTTACAATGTCAAGGCTTGGTTGTAAGTTCTACTTTGATTTATATTAATAAAAATCAATAGCTTATTTCCTATATCATATGTCTAAATGTGTAATGATAGCTTGAAGATCCTTGACTCTTTAAGTAGATAGTTTTTGTCATACTCTATTATGTTCGTGGTTGTGTTCTGTATGTTGATTTCAGATACAAGTGATTAGAAGAATGAAAGTTGGAGAAACACAACAGGAACTCCATCAAACGACTGTTTGAAGGTAAGCCTTCATGGCATCAACTTTCTAAGGAAATTTTCTTTGGTATTATCTTTGCTGTGACTAGACCCACTCTAGGGCTAGAGGGGTTACCTCTATCTGCAGAGGGAACTTTCCTGTGTCACATGTATGGTGAAAATACTGGGGAATGATTTGTTCTTTGTCTCTTGAATTGAGTTTGTTATTGGTTTATTGTCTCCTTTACATTTGGGATGGATTTTTCATGTTCCGGGTTGTTTTGACTACTCCTGGTAGTCTTCCCTCTATTGTGAGTGATAGGCCTAGCCTTCCCTCGGTTAGTTTTTTAATTTTTTCCTTTGGCTTAAAGCCGTCATAGTTTATTTTATGACAGTCGTGAAGATAGTCATGTATGTGTTATTTGTTTAAGTGCGCCTTCTGCTGTTTAGTGCGATTATGTTGCCTCACAGTCATGAAGAGCTCTGAAATCAGCTCGACCCTGTTAACTGGTGTACCTCAGTAACGACATTGCCAAGTCATTGGTTAGGGAGGTGCGACGTTTTATTGTCGGTTCATGTTGTCCATTTTATGCTCGTGAGGATTCTTGTAGGTTTCAATTTTAAAGTTTTGCTTGTTGATGGGCCAGTGTGTCCTGTCATTTTGAGCTTCTCTTCTACCTTTTACCATGTGTCAAATTGTTGATTACTAGGATATTTGATTTTGAGTTTCATTCCCTTGAAAATTCTTTGTTCGAACTATGTGGCCTGTTTGCCTTAAGGTTTCTTGAAACATTGGTTTTCTTGGGCTACTTGCTCATTTGATCTTTGGGCAGCATTTGGCACAATCCCTTGCTTAGTTTGAGGCTTCTCTTTATTAATTTTTTTTCATCTTCCTAATTGGTAAATGACGTTTGGTTACCAAAGCTTTCAAGTCTTGGTCATTTGGTTCCCTTCCTTCACTTGGCATAGATTACATTGCTTCCCGATCAGTGAGAAAATCTTTCCTGTTTGAAAAAAGAAACATCTTCATGGTTTTGAGTCTTGATTTTGTTTAGAGTAAAATGTTTCTCTTCATTCATTGAGTGATTTCATTCGAAAAAGCTTAAAACTAGTATGTTTTCAAATTTTGCATTTGGTTGCTTGCTATTCATTTGAAAAAATCAAAATATTGCATTCATCTAGTGTTAGGAAATATGAAAAAAAATTGCATTAGTAAGTTTTTCCATTTAGAATTTGAAAAGCAAAAGTTGTGTTGTTCATTTTCTTGATTAGGTTGCTTGCATTTACTTTCTTGTCACTTTGGTTGCTTTGAAATGAACCTCTCACTTTGCCTTAGTTGTTCATAAAAAAGAAATGGTTTCTTCACTCATCTAGTTGCATTCTAGGATCTTTGCAAGATACATTCAGTAGGGCCTTGAAACTTAAATTTTAATTCAAGATTAACAATTAAAATTCATTGAATCAATCTAAAAACTCATTGGAACTTAACGCTTATATCTAGAGGTCTAGGCTAGAGACGTGTTCCAGCATCATTAAACCTAGTTGTTGTTATTTTCACTAAGGTTGGGTGGTTCCTCCTTTTGTGATTTCAACAAGTACTAGTACAAACTTGTGCTCCCTATACCGTCCTGTATGTTAGAGCCTAGATCTACCTCAAGCTAAATGAAGGTAGGTCTAGGGTAACATCAAACCACGCTTAACCTAGTAGTTAGCCCTACCAGGTCGGGAGAGGGCTCTCTCCTTGTCAATCTCAAAGAAAATATGGCAAATAAGGCTTGAGATGACTAAAATGAATACTAATTTTAGTCTAGGTATATGCTCATAGGAATTTGATTGATTTTAATGGTTTTCTGCTAGATCAATTGAGGAAGGCAGCTTTGGGTCCGGGAAATCAACTCAGATTTGCATAGGTTTCTGTGGGGTGAGGTAGGCAAGTGTTTTAGCACTTTGAAATGAATGTCATGGTGAGTCTAAAGACTAGTGATGAGCTGGATAGGGCATGCAAGTTTCATGAGTCCTCTTCAAACAACAGAAAACATTTAAAACTAAATAAAACCTAAAGCAGAGCACTGAAAACCAATGAATTCCACCCTTTAATCTTGATTCATTTAGTTATGCAAAAAAATAGAGATGATGGCACATACACACATAAGAGAAACACTAAATAACAGAGGAGAAAACAATGTTAATTCACCTTGCCACAAGAATCCCACAAAATGTTGCAAAACCTTGGTTCATTTCCTTGCCAAACTGCAGAAGTGATTTACAATAGTGCTCAATGCATCCAAAAGAGTCCAACCTTAACAAATGACTAAGAAAATACAAGATATAGGCATAAAACCACCTATGCTATCCATCAGGGGTCGAATCCATCTGTTAAGGAGCTGTTTCAACAACATCTAAACTGGGAACTAGAAAATAGGCAATGGAATAGCTTGCCTCTAAAACCATGGAAACTAATTCGTTCATCCTCAAACCAATTCTAATTGATGTATCTACCCCCTCAAGTCATTTTTCATCATATTTACATCATAGTACATCATATTATGGACAAAAACCTCTCTCACGTTTTCTAAATTCATTTTTTCTTTCTCAGAAATAACATTTGAGTAAAACCTATCCCGATGTGTGGAACAGGGGATTTGTCAAAATGAAGTGAAATGAAGTGGATAAGGGGCTTATAAATTCTTGAGAAAGTTTTGTGAAGTAGGTAGAGATGTTAGAGAACAGGGGAAAGTGAAATTTCAAAGTTTCAATGAGGAGAAGGGGTTCAAAAGTGAAAAACACAGGCCTAGCCTAGAAAATTGTCAAATTGTAGCAAGAAACTAGGGTTTGTGGGAAAATGAGGAATTTGAGGTATATCAGTGATGGGAAGTGTTTAATAAGGTACATTAAGGATAGGGGAAGGTGTTTGAACATTAGGATACAATTTTTGTTGATGATTTGACCATCCAAGAGAAATTACCTTCAAAACCCTAGGAGTGGGAAATGAGCCTTACCCAGTACAACTGAAGCATGAACAAGGTGTAAAATGACCCATTAGAACCTGAAATGATGATGACAACTCTTTCAATGATGGTACACTCAGCTGAATGGTGACATGGACCGACATTTGGACAACTTTGAAAGGAGTGAAAACAAACCCTAGACCTAATACCTAGTGACGAAATTTTACTTGAAGACTCACTAAAATGACAAAATTTGACTTTGACATCCTAAAACCACTTTGTAAGAGCATATTTGATCATTGATGGAAGGCTTCAGAGACTAACACTAACATTGGCTCCAATGGGGATGGTAGCTCCTTGGAGGTTCCAAGAACTACAGATCTTTGGGAAAAGTAAACTACTGCCTCATCCATTAGGCATTGAAGTCAAAAACTCAAGCTAAAATTACATGACTAAATACTGATGACTCAAAGACACAAATTGACTCTGAAACTGTCTTGAAACTGACTAAAACAAAAAAATGACTCAAGACTCACTTAACTAAAACAGGTACTTATAAAGCTTTTTAATGGCAGCAGACCATCGAGACTTGAGGGCTTCAAATCATGATGACAACCACTTGCCTACTAATGAAATATGTACAATCATGTGAAGTGGGCCTTCCAATGTAACTAATCCAATAGATGGCTACTCACTGAAATTTTGCTCTCACTTTCCCCGAGCGGGTAGAATGATGTACATCTAGGCAACTCATAATAACAACTGAAACCAAGGCTTATGTGAACGAACCAGGAAACATCCATCTTCTCTAGTGCTTGCAAAAGAATGTTGAAAGGATCATGAATGTCCTGAAGCTATAACTCGTCTTGAGATCCAGCAGCAAAGATACAAGTACTCCCTTCATTTTGATCTAAATGAACAGTTGGTTTCTGATTGATAGGAAGGCATAGAGCAGTGAAAGCTTCTGTTATCTGAGTGCTAGCTGTAAATTCCTCGACCATTAGAAATTCTGACTTGAATTCTGGCATACTGTGTCTCTTAGGCTCACACTCTTCAATGTCATAATCTAAGCCTTTCTTAAATAGAAAAAATTCTTTAAGATTATCAGACATGACATCCATATCATCTTCATGAAGGAAAACATTATCTGTTCGCTGATCTATAAAGCCAATTTCAAGACTATCATGATTTTCAAAAGTGGAAGAAGCTTCACCAACACCTTCTTGACCATGTACACACTACAAACCTGCATTAGCTTGGGCTGTAACATGACCTTTCAGGAGTTGATCTATCTCATCTTCAGATAGAGGAGATAATACTTCTTGTTTTCTTTTGCTCAAACAGAGATTATCTTCATTAATTTCAGACAAAGGAGTATAAAAATTTTCCTCATACTGCTGATTCATTTTATATGATTCCTGTTGATTATCAAGATGCAAAATTCCTTCATCTTCAAGCAAAGAAGAAGCTAATATATGTTGATTATGATCTTGTGTAACAAAGTGATTGGTTTCAATGATTTCCTCATTATCACAATCTAAATCTTATTCATCATCATGATATGAATCTAGATCTGAAATAGCCAACCTGATTTTATCACAATCTAAAATTGGATCTTGATTTTCCTACATACTGTCATTTGCTATGAGCAGACCTGAAATAAGACCTTCTCTTTCATCATTTTCCATTGTACTAAGATCTTGATCCTGCTATAAATTTTCCTGAGCATCTTGACAAGTATCCTCTAAGCTCTCTTTATGCTGCTGAAATGGATTTTCATACAGGGCTTCCATGATCTCATCGTCCATGAAGTCATCATATTCATAAACTTCCTCAAAATTTTCAATAAAACTATAAACTTGTTTGTAACATTCCTGAACTAATGTTAAGGATGGATAAGATTCTTTATACCTCTCAAGGAACATGGTATGAAAATCCTTCAAACAGTAAATACTAGCAGGCGACAAACATTCATACCAAGATCGGGCTTCACCTTCCAAAGTGGCCATGAATATCTTCATCAAGTAGTCTTCAAGAAAATCAACCTTCAACTTGCGAATATGTATGTGAAATCTAACCAAATGTAAAGCAGCATCATCCTATCATCATCTTTAAACATAGGCAAATTCCTTTGCCAATCTACCTTCGAATTTTATTTGGAAAACCTGGAATGTGATCTCGGCTCATGGGAGCATGCCTTCAATCCAGCGAATCCATTTTGATAACAATGAATTCACCTAGAACTTCTTCAGGCTACTAGTTCTTGAAGCGTAGAGTTGCCAAAAAAAATGCCGAACCTTGGGATTCTTCGACACTGGAGTCACCAGGTGAATGATTTCAGCCTTCTGGTGTCTGATCATTGTACACCATCAACAATCAGATCTAAATTTGATACATTTTACTGAGGAACATAAAACTACATCCCTGGTATGGTCGCCACTATGTTATAGCCTAAATCTACCCTAGGCTGAAGGAAGGTAGGTGTAGGGTAACATCAAACCAAGCTTAACCTGGTAGCTAGGTCGGGAGAGGGCTCTCTCCTTGTCAATCTCAAAGAAAATATGGAAAATAAGGCGTGAGATGACTGAAATGAATACTAATTTTAGGCCAGGTATATGTTCATAGGAATTTGATTGATTTTAATGGTTGTTTGCTGGATCAGATGAGGAAGGCAGCTTTGGGTCTGGGAAATCAACTCAGATTTGCAGAGGTTTCTGTGGGGTGAGGTAGGAAAGTGTTTTAGCACTTTGAAATGAATTTCATGGTGAGTCTAAAGACTGGTGAGGAGTTGGAGAGGGCTTGCAAGTTTCATGAGTCCTCTTCAAACAACAAAAAACATTTAGAACTAAATAAAACCCCAAGGCAGAGCACTAAAAACCAATGAATTCCACCCTTTAATCTTGATTCATTTAGTTATGCAAAAGAAGATAGATGATGGCACATACACACATAAGAGAAAAACTAAATAATAGAGGAGAAAACAATGTTAATTCACCTTGCCACAAGAATCCCACAAAATGCTACAAAACCCTGGTTCATTTCCTTGCCAAACTGCAGAAGTGATTTACAATAGTGCTCAATGCATCCACAAGAGTCCAACCTTGAAAAATGACTAAGAAAATACAAGATATAGGCATCAAACCACCTATGTTAGCCATGAGGGGTCGAACCCATCTGTTAAGGAGCTGTGTCAACAACATCTAAACTAGGGACTAGAAAATAGGCAGTGGAACAAATTGCCTCTAAAACCATGGAAACTGATTCGTTCATCCTCAAACCAATTCTAACTGATGTATCTATCCCCTCAAGTCATTTTTCATCATATTTACATCATAGTACATCATATTACATCACTAATTTACCAAAGAGAGAAGAACAAGTCAACTGACAGCAAACTAGGCGAAATTTTGTGTTTTTAGGCAAAATTGGCAAAAAATTGCTTGATGCGCAATGCCCTGAGCCTGATGTGCAATGCCAGTTCAAGGCTGAGTTTTAAGGCCTCCCACTTCACCAAATTAGGCCCAAGATAGCTTGTTGGAAAGCATTGCCTGTCTAATTTCTGGAACTACTAGAATTTTTGGATTTGACATCCATTTTCCCTTCAAAAATCATTTCTCCAAAGACCGGTTCTTGTGGGTCCAAAAAGTGGCAGAGAGGGCATTTTTTAGGTGTTTTATGCCCTTTAGGTGACCCATATCTCCTCCAAATTTTATGAAACTTTCTGGGTTTAATTTTTCCATGAGGAATCCAAAAATTCAAGCCATTTTTCAAAAATACTGAGCCAACTCAATGCACAGCGCCAGTGGCGCTGCACATCAGCTGAAAATTCTTGTGTTGCAAAATTTGATGCACAATGCCACTGATTTGATGTGCAACGACCTTTTGCAGACCAATTGTGTAGGCCTTCCCGGTGTCCAAATTTGGTGTAGGATATTTTTTTGCAAATATTATTGAGTCTACTTTCCAAAACATCTTGAATTTCACAATTTGGAGTTCGTTTTCCCTATCAAAAGTCAAAACGCCCAAGACTAGTCAAAATGTGCAAAATGAGGCTGCCTAAATGAAGAGTGTTGTTGTAGTCAACTTTTGAAGGTCTTCCTCAACTCCAAATTGAGATCATGATAGCTCATTTCAAATATCTTTGTGTCTAGTTATCATTTCACTCATTAAAAAAAGTCATTTGGCCAACCAAGCTAGGAGAAATCTTGATTTTCCCAAGGTCACTCCAGAGGTGCAACAATTCTCCGGAGGCAACTATATTTTGGACATGTCTCTAAAACCATGAAACCTGTGTAAGATGTGAAGGAGGTTTTTCTTCCTTGGCCTATTTTGGACAAAAATCTCTCTCACTTTTACTAAATTCATTTTTTCTTGCTCATAAACATCATTTGAGTAAAACCTATCCCGATGTGTGGAACAAGGGATTTGTCGAAATGAAGTGAAATGAAGGGGATAAGGGGCTTATAAATTCTTGAGAAAGTTTTGGGAAGTAGGGAAAGATGTTAGGAAATAGGGGAAAATGAAATTTCAAATGTTGAGTGAGGAGAAGGGGTTCAAAAGGGAAAAACACAGGCCTAGCCTAGAAAATTATCAAATTGTAGCAAGAAACTAGGGTTTGTCGGAAAATGAGGAATTTGAGGGATATCAGTCATGGGAAGTGTTTAATAAGGTACATTAAGGACAGGGGAAGGTGTTTGAACATCATGCTATAAGTTTTGTTGATGATTTGACCATCCAAGAGAAATTACCTTCAAAACCCTAGGAGAGGGAAATGAGCCTTACCTAATACAACTGAAGCACAAACAAGGTGTAAAATGACCCATTGGAACCTGAAATGATGATGACAACTCTTTGAATGATGGTACACTAAGCTGAATGGTTACATGGATTGACATTTGGACAACTTTGAAAGGAGTGAAAACAAACCCTAGACCTAATACCTAGTGACCAAATTTTACTTGAAGACTCATTGAAAGACAAAATTTGACTTTGACATCCTAAAACCACTTTGTAAGAGCATATTTGATCACTGATGGAAGGCTTAAAATACTGACACTAACAGTGTATATGATGGGAGACCCCACTAGGTTGTAATCCTTTTATCCATAGGAAGCCGAGTTGGCCGCCCTGTAGACGTGATACACCGAACACAGCATTCGAGGAGATAGCCTGCTCGTACTTCTTGGTTCACTGGGAGGTATTTTGCAGTTCACGATTGCCTAGTAAATATTTTGCCTAGAATTCCAGAGTAGTCACTTTCCTTCCTTTTTGACTCTTTAAAAGTAAAATGATCATCTGAGCACTTGTCCTTTCAGGCTCATTAAACTTCGAAGGAGACTAGAGTCATCTTTTGCCCTTTTTCTTGACTCTATAAACATGAAAAGGCAAAGTTTTGTTCCAGTGTCATAAAATTTATTTGCCCACGATAACATCCTACCTATTAAAGTTTGGCCACATCGTGGTTAATATCTTTGAAAGGAATTTAAAGCCCTCCTAATCATATCTTCTTTCCTAGTCTTTTGAGTTTAGGCCATCCTGGCAGACTCATCTGTTCTATCATCGTTACCAAGTGATGGAGAGCCTTCTTCCCCCGTCCCATCTGAGGTACCATCTGTTAGTGGCTCTCTTGCTATTGTTCCAAGTGTTCAGCCTCTTACCTCTCGAGCTCCAAGCGGGGAACCTTTTGATATCAATTGGACTCCTCCCAACATTTGGGAATTTTTAGATGAGGATCCTTTGTCTACTCCCCTTGGTGCTTCGGCTCCTATGACCTCTTCCGACATGGACGAATCAAGTCTCGTAAGTAGTCAAGAGAGCCTTTTTTCTACTGGCGAGTATCAGTTTCCTTGAGAGGGTTCCCTTTTCACACCTCTCTAGATGTTTCTTTACCACTTCGCTATCGTGCTCTAGCCGACATACTTCGTTCTACATTTCTGCATCATAGCTCTGTATGGTCTCATACAATGGTCTTGACATCAGGGCCATTCATGTCTACTCAGTTAGCTTCGATCTCCATCCCTCAAATGTAGGTTACGTTGGTTACATCTGTTCCATCGATACCCATTGTTTGTGTGGCATCTTCAGCTCCTCCTATTAGTGAGGTTACTGCCTCTTCAGTGGCCACTGCTATTACTCGGATATCTTCTGGACCCACTGATGGTGGTCCTTCACCTTTGGCATCTAGAGTTAGCCAACCTATGGGTAACGTGCCTATCTCCTCGAATTCCATTCCGGCGGGATTATCTTATGATCAATATCAGTTTTTCTTCAAAATTGGACATATAACCCTGTAGGTTCTCAGCATATGACCGTTCCACATAACCCTATTCACTATTTCGATCACCATGGAGCCCATATATATTATACTAGACCTCTTCCATAGACGGCTCTAGTTGATAGTCAAACTCGACCTTCAGTTTCCTGGAATAACACTACTTACCATGGTTCACAAGGACAACCCATTTAGGGACAACCCTATGCCTTGGTAGGGCAGACTCATAGTCAGCAAGGGAAACCTTTGGGTTTGCAAGGGCAACCCTTTTAGGGAAAACCTTTAGCCCAAACAGGTTCATCTTCGGTGTATTCAGGAAAACCTCCTTTCTCCCAAGGACAAACTTCTGGTCAAGTAAGTAAACCTCAGTTCTCGCAAGGCCAACCTGTTGCCTAGCAAGGGAAACCTTTTGGTCAGTTAGGTCAACCTCAACTCCAACAAGGTCAACTTTCTGCTCAGCAAGGATCACCTTTTGGTTAGTTATGCCAACACCAGTTCCAACAAGGCCAACCTACTACTCAGCAAGGACAACTCTTTGGTTAAGTAAATCTAGCTAGTGGTCAACCTGCTGTTCAGATGCAAACTGGACCTCAAGCTCAAGCTGGTCCCCAACCTCAAGCTGCTTCCCAAACTTAGTTTGGATTCCAAACCCAACCTGTCTATCAGATGCAACCTAGGCCCCAAGTGCAGTTTGGGCCTCAGTTTCAGTATGGTCCTCAAGTACCTCAGCAACCCCAAGGACAACCTTAGGGTAATCCATATCAAAACTATCAACAACCTCAACTTAATCCATATCATAATTTTCAGCAGCCATATGCTACCTCTGTTGGTCAAGCTGGTCGTCAATGGTTTGCTGGAGGTCAAAATCCAGGTCATCAACCAAGGTATGGTTTTAATCTACTAAACTATAACCCTTATGGACAAAATCATATGGGACAAGATCCATGAGGGCAACAAGGCCCTCGTTGGAACCCTAATGCTAGTCCTTATCAAAGACCCATGATGTCTTTCAATCCTTAGTTATCATTTCTTGTGACTTTCAAACTTCCCAATGTGTCGAAGTTGACAAATGATCCTGTACTTCATAATCCAAATTGGCTACCTGTTCCAACCAAGATCCCTGGTGACTGTCCTAAATTTGAAGGCAAGTCTGAAGAAGACCCCCAAGCTCATGTCATGACTTATCATCTTTGGTGTTCATCTAATTCCTAGCTTGACGATTCTATTCGTCTCTGTCTTTTCCAATGGACTCTCACTGGTTCCGCTACAAAGTGGTACATTGAGCTCACTTGTGGGACTTTACAAGATTTTAATTCTCTTGCGATGGAATTCCTTACGCATATTTAGTTACCGATTCGCTATGAAACGGGAACACATATTCTTACGTCTCTGAATTAGGATACGGCTACTCACATCTCTGATCATATTCATGAATGGAGAAGGCGTCACCATTTGATCAAATTTTGGATCCCTGATTAGCTATTGACTGATTGGTTCACTACCTCTTTTATCAGTCCAATAGCTAGAGATATTGCAATGGGGGCATGCGTTACTGAAGAGAAAGCCATCGCGTGTGCTCAATATCTTGACTTGGTCTATTCCCAATCTGGCACGCTTTATGATATCTTGCCTGATGCTCTACGGCCTGAGACTCCAAAAGCTCCATCAACGCCTTCTGTCGATGGTGTTATTGGTTTCATTGCTCAGTCCTCTCAAAAGTCTCCCATGACTTCTGCAAAGCAGAAATCCATTGCTCCTACTGAAACTTCTTCTCAGTCCCCATCCAATCCTGGGAAAACCTCAAAAGTTAATGCCATCCAGTCCACCGCGGCTGACAAAAATTCAAAGGGTAAGAAGAAAGGGAAAGGTAAAAATAAACCTGACATGCGAAACCAAGAACCTCCTAAGACTCCTACTGATGAGGGTTCTAAACGCAAACCTAAGTATCATTGTCTTATCTTTGATGAGGATCACTTCACTGAGGACTGTCCTAGATAGTCCGAAGTAAGTTGTTTTCTTAAGGGGACTTAAGGATTACTGCTGTGCTTAAAGAACCTTTTCCTTCCCAGCAAACTCAAATGGTGGACCAACCTCAATCCTCTTCCTCGTCTAGTTCCCAGGTCTTTATGGCCGGAACTATTCCTATTCACATATCTACTTGAGTGAAAGAGTATGCTCTGTCAGTTTGGAAAGAACCCAAAGTCCCTTTTAGTGTTCCCACATCTAATTTTGGCCCTCTTCATATTGAAAGGCCTAGTAATGAGTTCTTCATTCGACCACCTGCTAAAGGAATTCTTTGCAAATCTTCCTATAATCCCAATGCTTGTGTTGCACAACACTATAGCATTGTCGATGATCTAGTCCAAGCTCCTTTGGCTATGTTTACTTTGGAGGTTCTCGAGAGTTGTCCTTCCCAATAGAAGTCATTACTATCTGCCATCAGTGGAATTGATCCGGTTGATTCCGAGTTGATTACTTTTGATCTTGAAAATCATGTTCCATGTTTGCCTCATCAAATCGCTTTTCTCATCCAAGTTGTGATTAACTCAAAGACTATTCATCATAATGTTATCGATGAGGGAGAATTGACTTGTATTATGTATGTTACCTGTTGGAAACCCATTGGTTCTCCCACTTTTAGTCATCATCATTCCTCATTTCTTCTTGGATTTGGGGCAATGACTACCTGTCTATATAATTTTGCTTCCCATATTCCTTCTCAACTGCTTCAGAGGCCCATCTTAACTCATGAGGTTTTTTCTTAAGGGAATATGGGAAATATCATGCAAACCATGCCTATCAACATCTCTGTTAAACTACGGGTTTTCGAAAATATTCATGTTAGAGTAAGTTGTTCTCCTGCGGAGATCAAGATTTACACTAGTCTCTTTCGAGAGTTTCGAGACGTGTTTTCCTGGTTGTATGAAGAGATGTCCAGTCTCGATCCAAGTATTTTGGTGCATGAGATCCCTACGTATCCTGATGTGAAACCAGTTCGTCAACATTTACATCCCATACACCCAAGAAAGGCAGCTACCATTAAACGGGAGGTTGAAAAACTTCTCAAGGCTGGGTTCATTTATCCTATTCCATTGACAGATTGGGTCTCTAACATTGTCCCTGTGACTAAAAAGAAGGGAACTATTTGCGTTTGTGTTGATTATCGTGACATCAATCGCACATGTCTGAAAGATAACTATCCCACTCCCTTTATCAACCAACTTATTGATGACCCTGCAGGGAGTAAAATATTTTCTTTTATGGACGGCTTCTCTAGCTACAACCAGCTTAATATTTTTCCTTCCGATCAACATAAGACTGCCTTTATCTGTCCATGGGGTATTTTTTCTTATAAAGAGCAATGTCCTATGCGTTTCATGATATTAGAGACATTGTTCAACCTTATCTGGATGACCTCCCTGCTCATTCAGCTAAATGCGTAAACTATCCAGGCCACCTCCGTCAGATTTTTCTTGCCGTAGACATTATCATATTCATCTCAATCTGCATAAATGTGTCTTTTGCGTTGAGTCCAGTAGGCTCCTTGGGTTTGTCATTTATAAGGAGGGTATTCGTCTTGATCCACTCAAGGTTGAAGCTATTTTGAATCTCTTGCCTCCTGCTACTTTGAGTCAGTTCCAGAGTTTGCAGGGGAAAGCTAATTTCTTGCATCGTTTTATACCTAACTATGCTAAGGTTGCTAAAGGTTATAAGCATCTACTTAAGCAGGACATTCCATTCATTTGGGATGACCTTGCCCAAAAATCATTTGAGCAACTCAAAACCCTTCTTGTCTCTACTCGCTTGTTGCATCCACCTAACTATCATTGTGATTACTTGCTTTTTCTAGCCACTGCTGATAGTACCATTGGCATGGTTCTGGTCGAAGATGATGATGATGGTTCTGAGCATGTCATATATTATCTCAGCCACAACCTTCTTGACACTAAGACTCATTATGCTTATGTTGAGAAGTTGGCCTTGGCAGTCATTCAAGTTGTTCAACGGTTTCGTCACTACATTTTGTTGCATACCACGACTATGATTTTTGATTGCAACCCGATGACATATAGTCTGTCACGCCAATTTTTGGGGGGAAATACTCCAAGTGGATTGGTATCCTCCAGGAGTTTGATTTGGAGTTTACTACTTCCAAGTCTAAGAAGTCACTGGTTTTCGTTGAGTTGCTTTGCTCCTTACCATCTGTTTCTGCTCCCTCTCGGAGAGAGGACCGCATTCTAGACAATACACTTTTCCTACTCAGTACCCTCAATCCCTAGTACAGTGACATTATTGTTTACCTCTAGACGTCTTCATTTCTCTTTGACTTGTCTAAGGATGCTCGACAATGCATTTGCCATCATTCTCAACCATATCGTATTATTGGAGAAACATTATACCATGTCAGTGTTGATTCTATTCTCCATCATTATGTAACCCTCAAGGAAGCTAAGAAAGTTTTGAATGGCTATCACTCTAGAACCTGTGGCGATCACATGTCTGGTTATGCCACTGCTCAAAATATTCTTCGTGCTGGTTATTTTTTGCCATCCATTTCCAAGGATTTCATTATTGCCATCCATTCCTGTCATGCGTGTCAAATCTACCAGCACGGAGAAACATTATATCGTGTCAGTGTTGATTCTATTCTCCATCATTATGTAACCCTCAAGGAAGCTAAGAAAGTTTTGAACGGCTATCGCTCTAGAACCTGTGGCGATCACATGTCTGGTTATGCCACTACTCAAAATATTCTTCGTGCTGGTTATTTTTTGCCATCCATTTCCAAGGATAGCATTATTGCCATCCGTTCCTATCATGCGTGTCAAATCTACCAGCACAAGACGCGTGCACCGCCTTCTCTTCTGCACCTTTTCATTACTGTTGACCCCTTTACAAAGTGGGGCATTGATTTTATGACGTTTAACCCTCGCTTGGCCGAGGGGCATGGGTATATCATCGTTACTGTCGATTACTTTACAAAATGGGTCGAATCGATGCCTACATTGACTAACAATGGTAAGACAATGCTCAATTTCTATTCAATCATGTGATTGCCAGGTTCGGAGTCCCGCAAGCCATCGTCACAGATCATGGTTCTAATTTTCGTAGTTACATGATGGCCGAGTTGACATCCCAGTCGGGTTTGCGTCATGACAGTTCGATGCCATATTATCTTCTATCCAATGGCCAAGTTGAAGTAGTAAGCAAAGTGTTGGTTACCATGCTTCAGCGTACCATTGGAATGCATAAATCCAATTGGAATTTGATGTTGTTTTCAGCTCTATGGGCCTATCGAACCTCGGTTAAGGATGCTACCGGATTTACACCATTTCAGCTAGTTTATGGTCTATAGGCTACCCTTCCAATTGAATGTGAAATCCCTTCTCTCAAATTAGCTATCGAATTACTACCGAATAACACTCTGGCAGAGGAGCATCTTCTCTACTTAGAACGGCGTCATGAGAATCATCGACTTTCCTCATTGGTCATTGAAGCATAGAAGAAGCAAGTGAAAGCTCACTTTGATAAGATAGTTAATCCATGTTCCTTCATTGAAGGGGATTTGTCCTATTTTATGATCAAGCTCATGATGAATTGGGAGCAGGCAAATTCGAACCCATGTGGCATGGGCCCTACATTATGAAACTTGTTTTGCAAAAAGGTGCGTATGAGCTGATTGATTATGAAGGCAATCCTTTAGATAAGCCCCGAAATGGGATTTATCTCAAGAAGTATTATGCATGAGTCTTTCGTGCATTTATGTGTACATAAGTGTGTTTTCATTTTTGTACATGTTTGGTTTGGTGTGTAAAAGTTTTTTCTTATTGTGTCCTTTTCCTTCTTACACAGATGTCTTATGTCGGTTTCGTAGATGGTTCCTATCGTAGTACCCGAAATCTTTCCTCCACAGCATGGGTTATCTATGATCCTCATAGTGAGTTGGTAGAACTTCAAGGTGTTTGTCTAGGATGCACTACGAACAATGTTGCTGAATATAGTGCAATTATTGAGTTATTGACTGAGGTTGTTTCCCTCAATATTCACACTTTGATCGTAAACCTAGATTCACAGCCTGTTGTTCTCCAACTCGACGGGCATTATTCCATCAGAAACCCTCACATTTTAAGGTTGTATTTATGTGTTAATTTACTGGAAAGGAATTTTGATTTCACTACATATCTACACATTCCTAGAAGGCTAAATACATTAACAGATCCATTGGAAATCATGTATTAGATAGACATTGTAACATTTATAAAAGTAAATAATAAGAGATAGTAAGTTCATAAAACAAAACATAGGTATGAATATATATATCATTTGTTGTACATCATAGTGCTCAAAACATATGTGTTTAGGTTACATCATGAGACAACATGTCTCTAAAAAATTGCAGAAAATAAACCTAGGGGTCTAATCTGCATGATGCTCCCTATAACACACCACTACTTGGACGACATGTCTGAGCAGTTGGTGTATCCTATTCGACACCGCTATTGTGTGTCACTGGTACCATCGAGGGACATCCTCGAATCCCGCATAGTCTGGGATCCCCTCCATCAAGCCCTCTAGGTCTCGACAATCTTGTCTTCTACATCTCCACTAGGAGGGGGCAGCTCGAACTCCCTCCTGACTCTGTGAGCAATGGGAGATAAACCTGCGGGTCTTTTGGGTCCAACATCTGCAAGATTGAAGCATAATAATCAGGACATGTATATTAAAATATTAAAAATTATAAAAATATTCCAAAATCAAAAAATGAGTTTGTTACCTCTGTCATCCCTGTGTTCTCCAGGTGGGAGTACTAGGTCTAGGTCACCCCTGAAGTTCGTCCCTGCATAGGGCCAATCCTCTACAACAACGAGTTGGCGATCTAGCCAGTCGAAGAACTCTGGTATCCATGACATTTGTTGGCCACCGCTTCCTTGAGGGATCAAAATGTCCCAGTGAGTGATCCACAATTCTCGTGGTGGTGTCCACGTCACAGCCCCCTCTTGTCTCTGGAAGATGGGGATCTATTCCAGGATGAACGGTATGAGGATTGAGTTGTATCCAAACTATTTGGTGTCCCGTCGCTGGCATTTTCTTAGCTGTCATTTGAGGTTGTTTGCTACTGCCTCAACCCAATTGATCATAGTAGGATTTAGGCAGTCAGTAGCCAGCCAAAGTTGCATTTTGGTGGCCTCATGTGGGGCCTGCGATCTAGATGCTTTAGTGATGGTGGAAAGAAGGACTCTTAGGGACAAGTTAGCCACTGTGGCAATCATCAATTTTACCATGGGGGATTCACTTAGTGAACCTCTGAAATATCACATACATTTGTGGAATATTAAACAATACCCTTAATTTGACTACATATTGGAAATTCCCTCTAAAAATCACCTTATTTAACCCCCTACCAATATGAACCCAATATAGCTTCCCAATTTAAAAAACCCCTATTTCACTAGATATTGTAGGTATCCATTTTTCCATTAGCATTTTTTATACCCATTTATATTTTTTCATTAACTTTAAGCTCCATTTTTTTATATTTGCCAATATAAAAACCCTTTACCCCCTATATATCGGCAAATATATTATGTCATTCTTTCCTCAATATATATCCCCCAATATGAATCCATGTGGTATGATATTGCTCCCCTAGTGTGGCCCTCATGAGTTTTCCCCCTTATCCAATTTCTGGACCTCTGGACACATCCTCCCTATGAGCATATCCATCATTTCCCGTGTGATCTGAGTACATGTCATTCAGGGCCTTTCCCCCCTCCATGATAACCCTATCAAGAAATAGATGTTGTTGGCATCAATTTCTAGCTCTTGCCCCCACATGTTGAATTTCCCTCATTTGGGTCCCATGCTCTAACCAGATATTGGTGTAGGTCTAGTTGTGCTCTCAGACAGGACACCATAAAAAATTTCAGAAGCCCACAATTTCGAAGCACGTCCAAGCAATTTGGATCCCCATGGCCAGTTCGTCATCATTGCTATGTTCCCATTCCTTCCACTCAATCACCATGATCTTATTCCTGTAAACACACATTGTAATCATAAGCACTCTATTTGTGTTTTAAACCTGGTGAAGTGCCTTAATTTTTGAGAAATTTTGATTATCGGTGCTTGTCACGCCTATTTTTCAAACAAGTGCGTCGAGCCAAAATCCACTGTTTAGGATATTAGGGCTCTTCACGACTATTTGGTGTACAATCGTGAAGAGCTCGATTTCTCTCCATTGAAGATTCTGGCTCATCGTGGTCCCGAGATGGCTACTCGCGATGAATGCTGTGAGCATCCTCATTCCAAAATCTTCCTAAATGATGCTAAAATGACCCAAAAACGAGCTACCTTCTATCTAAAAATGCAGGACGAAGTGGAATGCCTACCTGGACTGGACGAATTTGCCAGCAAACTTCTGAAACTCCTCTAGTCAATCGTTGAAATCACCAATGCACAAGAGTAAAAATTTCACTCCAAGGTAAAAAGGTAAACAGTAAATTGATTTTTACCTCATAGCCCTTTTTATAAGCTTTTTTACAAAATTAGGGTTTTTTTGGTCTATTTGTGAGTATTTCATGCATGTTTACATCGAAAACAGATCTTACACTTGATTTTTTGCATCATCAGGTTCCGAAGTACTCTGGAGATGATTCACACGTTGTGTTTTATACTTCTTCGAACTTGGTAAAAACACAAAAAATCCTTTTTAGAGTCATCTTTAAGCTCTTTTCTGACTCACGAAACATGAAAAGATTGTCAATCTCTTGTCTCTTTGAACTTGTTAAAGGCTGCGAAGCATCATCTACCCAGTATAAGTTTACCCCTTTTACGAACTAGGATAGATTACTTACGAAAAAGGTATATGTTGATCTCTCATGGTCAATACGTTCCCTTGGGTATTATTTTCTACCTTTTCATATTCGAGGGACAAATTTACGAAATGGGACCTTTGGAGTTTTCTTTTCCATGTCTTTTTCAAACTCTCTAAATATGAAAAAGACTCCGAATTTTACCTATGTCGGACTCATTAAACCCTGATGACATTGGACTTGTCATTATGACGAGACTGAGCTTCTCCTTCCTAGGGCTCATTAAACACTGACTAGGTTGGATTTGTTT